>OZ021693.1:6103214-8503214 GCA_963978525.1 Ornithomya fringillina
GTAAAAGAGAGAAAAGAAAATATAAAAGAGACCTCCCACCAACACATTATTAATCAACATCATTAAGAGTGAACTTGTTCTTAATTCTTTTTTCTACCCTCATTAAAACTCATTTTATAATAGTTACACATCTCCTGTACTTGTTAAATAGTTGACAGTTTTATTAAATGCATTTCTTATTTAAAAAAAAAAAAAAACCAAAACCAAACATTTCTTTAAAGTTAGATTTTGTGGGAACAAAAATTGAAATTGAACGTTATTAAATTAATATTATTGAAAATTAAAAAAATTCTATAAACGCTGCAATCAAAAAAAAAACTTTTTACATACAAAAGATTTTTATAGAAAACGTATGACAATAAAAATGAACAATTTCAATGTTCAGCGCAACTCTTAAAAAGTAGGGGATTTAAAAAAATAAAATAAAAAAATTCCCATTTAATTTATTAAACACAAATTACTTTGTAAGAAAAAATTAAAAAAAATAAAAAAAACGTCCCCACTATGGATTCATTGGAACGTATAATACGTGCAGCACCGCTACCGTGTGCTTTAAGTGTTAATGCCAGCACCAACAAAAGTCAGCAGCGAGCCTTAGTACATGCCTCGTTAGCGGCAGCAACAATGGGTCGCAAAGGCCGCCATTTGACGGGTACATTTTGCTTAACGGGCGACACCATGGAGGGTATTATACAGTGTTTAGTATTTCTTAAAGCATTCTCGGTAAGTATTATAATATGTATATGTTACATACATATAAAATTTTATTAATGGAAAATCACTGATTAAGTTAAATAAAACGTTAGAGGTAAGCCTCTGCCGTTTTATATATTTAATAAGATTTTGATACTAAAGTTATTTAAATTTTAAATAAATAAAAATCAAGAAATACAATAGAAAGAAGATAATAAAATTATCACCGTATATAGGGAATGGACAAAATAATAAGAACACCATGCAATATAGTACATATTATTGCATGTTGGCAACACTGCTGCCAATTTAAATAGCGATTTGCAAGGATATACTAGAAACGTCTGTACAAAATTTCAGCTCAATATTTCAAAATTTACAAACAAGAAAGTGTTAAAAACAGATGGACATACGGACATAGATGGTTCTTGATGATGAAAAATATATGTATGTATATCCATATATATATATTGGGTAATACAATCTTAATATACCTCCCATGTATGCATGTGGAGCGTATAATGATTATTAACAAATAAATTTCATTGAAGCAATTTAATCAAATAATTCCAAGGACACTTTCATCGTTTTAATGAATCATCAATTTAAAATATTTTTACTAACTTAACTTCTAGTGCTCTTTGAGAAGGTATTTCAGTTTTCTGTTTTAGTTCTTCCTTTACTTCTTTCATTATTTTTTACTAACATTATTGAAACGTTAGCTATGGAAAGTATCTCATAGCGTTCCATAGCAACCTTTAACAATGAATTCATATTGTTTTTTTTTTTCAAAAATATTTATGCACGTAAATCTTCGTGATATTAGATACAATTTATCATTAATCTGAGTGGTAGCAGTGGACATAAATTAAGTACAGATATTAGAATGAGCTTTACAATTGTCAATAAACCGGGTTCGTTACAATTTACAATAAAAAAAAAACAAAACAAAGAAAAATCTTTACAGAAGCATTTTGCAATTTCCCTCTTGCTCGGATAATGTGACAAACATAATTTATGATTACACTTAGCATTGAATGATAACGCATTTACAGAAAAGGGGGTTGCCTTCTTGAACATACAAAGAAATAGAAGTTATTTTACTTGAAGATCTAATTGAAAGTTAACTTACTCGTAACCGTAAGAAGGAAAAATATTTAGAAATGTTACATTTAGTTCAACTCGTTTTATTTCTTCTCCTTGCTCCTGCTTTTCTCAGTAAAAATATTTCATAGGGCTTCGGTTTCAGCTTATTTAGAAAAATAACTCTTTAAATAAGCTCGAAAGTAGAAAAGTGTCACATTATATTTAATTCTAACCACTTTAAAACTATTCTTAACTAGAAAAGTTTGCACCAACTTTTACAACAATATTTAAAGGTTATTGAATAATTCGATTAAGTATGTGAAAAAGGGGAAACCAACAGAAATTCATAATAAAAGTTGGAACTTTTCTGTTTTGACAACAATATCTAGTATTTCCTTTCCAACATAATACTTGGGTGTTTCGAGCTATACGTAAGATTTTGTACCGAACAATTAGGCATTGATTTGTTTGATTTGGCAAAGAAGAGAAGACAGCAATGATGAGGAGTTACTGTCATCAATTTTAATATTCTTTATGATGTCAAAAGGTATTTTTTTGTTTTGACAAAGTTTTGTCAAATGAACAGCCATTCTAGAATGACTAAAGTTTTGTCAAATAAACTGAAGTTTTTGAATTTCATAGGAATTGAGGCAAATTCTCAAATGTGTTTTACAATATTTTAATTAATGGAAAAGTATTTTAATTAAATGTAAAAGTTTCATACGAAATTATGTAATAAAAATTCATAAAGACAATGCTTGAATTAATCTCTTTGGTAATTCCAGATAATGTGTGTCTATAAAAAATGTTTTAAAAAATTTTCCCATAAGCTGTCAGATAAATAAAAATACAAGGACAATGACTTTTCTCTATCATATAACACGTTTTGCAAAGTTAACCTTAAATTAGTTAAAAAAAAAAAAAAACTTTACTCAAAGTTATTCACGCATTGCAGCGTTTAAAGAAATTGCTTTTACGTTAGTTCTTGAACTGCGTCCAAAAAGTCAGCCACAAATATGGTGTGAATCAGTGCAGCTTTAATAATTATTATTAGCACAGGTATATATAAATATAAAGAGAATCTTGTTAAATAGCTTTTGTTTTAAAGTTTGGATTATCATATGACACCATCATTCATCCTTTATTCATGTCTTTGGGGTCATGTATAATTTTAATAATATTTCTAACAAGAAAAGCTTTTAACATTATTTCTAATATTTAGATTTAGGAGATGTGATAAGTTTGATGTTGATTTCACATCTTTCACCTTAAGATACGAGCACCACAAAGGCAATACATTTATATTGTAGAAAGCTTCCAATTTGTTACACAGTAATTTGTAAAAATGATTCCTCCATATAAAATGAGGCGTATACTATCAGAATATATGTACTTTGTTCATCCGTATGTCTACGCGTTTATCTGTTGTTGACCTTCTCAGAGTCGTAAATTTGAAAATTTGGTAGAGAGCTACACCCACAACAGATAACATTCTAATTATGTGCCACAAAAATTTCGTTATTAAGTTGAAGATGGGTTTATACACTTATAATTACGACATTAATCGATTTGTTAAAAAACAGGCGCGGTCGAATAACAAACACGCCCACAATCGATCAAAAATTTATTTTTGTGCAACAAAAATTGAACTATTAAGTTAAAATTTAGTCTATATATATAAAATTATCCATTGATGCGTAAAAAAATGGGTATAGTCGAATAATAGAAACATTCTCAATTTGCAAGAAACCATATTCAGTGTAACACTCAACTTACACGGTAATAAGTATTACATAAAATATTAGAGGATGTAATCAAAAACCTGTTTACGATTGAATTAAGCTAAATTTAGTTCTTTTCTTATTTGTTTCTCAATTAATTAATTTTTTAAATATCCTTGAAATAACGTAAACAATAACATTAACTTAATGTTGAGTAAAGTTATGTAAACGCTATTATGAGTAACCACGAAGTGTATGCAAATATTTATATTTGAAAGTGTCGAATTGTACAGTGCATAGTTTTAGGGCGTAAATGAAACAAACACAAAGCAACTAAGTGGCACACATATTTAAAAACAACGTGTTCGCACATATTTATACATGCAAAAGTTTATAAATGTGCGTGACTATTATATACACAATACACACACATTACTTTTCATAATAACATGAAGATATGTTTTTGTATAATATTTGTGCATCATTACATTGTAAGAGCTGCCTTTTCTAATGTGTGCTGGTTTTCTTATTTTTCTTATAATTATGTGTGTGTAAGTGAGTAAGAGTAAGTAAAAAAGCAGAGCTTCTCTTAATAAGTATCACTATAAAGTGACACAAAGTAATTTGTGTATATATTGTATTTAGAAAGCACTCAATTTTTGGTCGGGTTGCTTTGTCTTTGCTCCACTCAGCATATGTACCGTAAGAAGATAAGTGGAACATAATATTTGTACAATGTGTATACATATAAACACTTGATACAAATACATACATATATTTTAAATGTATGTGTTATAAAATTTTTATGTATCTCTGAAAGAAGAGCAAAAAAAAAAAAATTTGGTTGCTAATGGAAGGTAAGAAAATGTGCAAATATTTTGATTTTCCAGTAAATGAACTCAACTGTATGTTATAATAGTAAATTATGAGTGCTAATTGCTTATTATTAGTATTGCAATGGAAGGCGGCAGACAACTATCAAAATTATTTATTTATATTTATTGTAATATCAACAGCAAAAAGTCCTTCTTGTCAATTTTCCTTTCACATATACACTTAAACGTGAAAGGAAAGAACAAACACATATTTTTATGTAGATGTTATTAGATGGTAATATATAATGTAGTTGGTGCTAAATGAAGGAACATGTTGTCACTGGTACCGGGATTTAGTTTTTTTTTTCTTGTTTATCCTATCGATTATAAATTATGCATATTTTAAATAAGAATCTCTGTACAATATTTGAGAAATATTTAAACATTTATAGTGTCTCTCACGATTTCTCATGGTTGTTGTAGACGGTATGAAAAACTGCAAGTTTCGTAATTTTGTGTGGAAAGGCCTGTATTGCACCACAACGATGGATATAAATATGTATAAATTTTAATATTCTATATTCTAACTGTTCTTTTCTTTCACCGCCTCTCCATATACGATATATATGAATTTGCCATTTGTAAGGATTAAGTCTTTATATACGAAACCACTTTTACGATTGCAGGTGCGCTAGGAAAACATAAAAACGTTTTTTGGTGGATTTATGTTTTCATTTCACTAAGATGTATTATATATGTACTATATACTTTTATTACACTTTACATAATATGGGGGTTATATTAAGTTTGTTACTACGTATGCGGAAGTTTTAGAGACACAAAGTTTATATTAAATTAAAATTAAAAATTGAAATATTAAACAAAATTTATATTACCATATAATTGGGGAAACACCACAACGCCTCGATTGGTTAGACTTTTTATAAAAACTTTAAATCAAATGAAATATTAATGAAAATTTGTTTTGTAATATTTCAGCTGGTTGGTGGTGAGTTTGATATGGAATTAAATTTTGTCATCCAGGATGCCCAAAATATTAAACATATGCTGGAATTATTGGATCACTGTCCACCCAATTTACAGGTAAGTCTTAATAGTAAATCAATACATCTTAACAGGGTTGCTTTTTATATAAATTGAATGGATAATAAAAAGAAAAATATATGATGGAGGTGTCAGATTTGAGGCTTACTCCCGTTATATAAATAGCAACCCTGGTATATTATAATCTTTTTAAATTGTGCCATTTCATACAAAATATGTGTACTTTATGTTTATATTACGTGACCTACGTTAAGGTTTACTTGACATATTTGACATTACTTCAAAATTACTTTACTTTTTTTCTATATCCACCATGTAAGGGAGGAGTATATATAAGGCGTCAAAGATTCTACAAAACCTTGCCCACACGTGTGTTGATACACACGCAGTTGAGAGTACCTAAGAGTCAAATCAAGCCAAATATATATATTTTTTTTACCACTTTAGTACTATTTTATATCTTAACTTTACGCACGAAAGCCACGAGCAAGATGTTCAGGATTGTTTGGTTATTTTTTCATATGTCTAAAGCGTACATGATGTTGTTTTTCCACGAATGTGTACGTGCCTGAGGAGTTTTATAGGCTGCATTCATAATACATTATGCATATATTAAGCATAACTTTAGCATAAAATAAAAACGAAATTTTCTTTAAGCCAAAACTTAAAAACTCTCCGCTTCTACATACAAAAAGTGGGCATAAACAAACTTAGTAGTTTATATGGGGAGGGTGTAAAAATTAAAAGAAATTTGGTAGAACGTTCCTCAGCATTATAGGAAAATGTATACTGTAATAAATATTCACAGTTTGGGTAAAATATACTTTTAATTATTCACAAAAATAAGAAAACTTGTTACTAAAATTATGCAAAAATCTTACTACTCTACAAATTAAAGTCGAATAATGTTGCGTTGCGCTTACCGCTACTTGAATGAGAAGTGTCCACAATTTATAACCTTCAACTTGTGGAATAAAATTTTCCATAAATATTATAATAAGAAGAACTGAAGTGTCTAAGATTATTTAGCTTGGTTGGAAGGAATATAAGCTGAATGAGGAAAATTATAAAAAGCACTTAAAGTGTTTATTTTCACTTACCTAAGAAGAAATGTGATGTGCCATATTATTTCTACAGAGCTCTAGTCTGACTTTTAAGAGGTACTTTGCCAAAAAAAAAAAAAAAAACCAACACTCATTCAAATCAAAACTATATGAGAAACTATTTGATGCATTCTTGTGTAATTAAGCAGGCAGGAGGCACGAGATACAATACAAATGCGTTGATACGAAACCTAATAAAATTACGTTATACACACGAGTATTATGCGCACTTGTTCCACATTTGTATGGCTTAACTTTTTGAAAACTTTATTAGAAATGTAAATTGAGTGTGCGTATGTGAAGTCATGTGGAATCATTTGTACTTTAGGTAAAGTTGTGCAACTATCTACATACGAGTATATAGGCAATAATTGATCTTGTTGAAACATTCGTAACAACTCTAGAGTTTATAGGCCTTCAACATTTCTATGGGGTACCCATAATTTATATAAAAAAAGGGAAAATGTCGCAACTCATTCTAAACATCAAACTTAAGCAGATTTTAACAGAAGATCAAGACCTTGTCCACAATGCAAATATTCTGCTCCTTGCTTTGCTGAACAAGGAATCCGTGAACATTTACCAAGATACCAAAGTTCTCGGTAAAAAAGAAATCATGGTCAGGGTTTACAAATGGTTGTATGTACAAAATATTTGTACTTTTTATCTCATATATTACTTGCCAGATTATAAAATAAAATATATATCTCAATTGGAATCGATCTAGACAGGTTTATCTATAAATTGATGCATAATAAAGTAAAATAATATTATAATAATAATACATAACAGGAGAAGACGTAATCAGATTTCTATCATGCGCATGACTCTGAATCGAAGTAAGTATGTCCGTCTGTCCGTCTGCCTGTGGTGTGCCTATGTAAAGTTGTGCGCAAGGTTTGGGCCAGAGTTTTTAAGAAATTTTGATAAAATATGAGCGTATCTTAATCTAGAGTTGTACACTTTTGAAAATAATTCAAATTGAACTATTTTTATTATGTCTCCCCATAATACGTCTTTATTTTAAATAAGTCATTATATGCCAAAAAATTGCATTTCTTTATATTTTTTGACAAAAATTTATAAATAATAGTTAATTGGCTTAAAAATTGACTGTGCCAAAGTTGGATCGAATTGGTCAATTTTTAGAACCCATTTGCATATAAGGATATTTCACCAAGTGACGTTTCCCGATAGAACTAAAGTAACATTTTCACTTGAGTTCTTCAATTTAAATGCAAGCCCTTGAAACGTTTTCAACAATTAGTGTGATCGAATTTTATGTAATTTGAAAACACATTTAACACATTTAACACATTTTAAATTAAATGAAAATAAATTGTAACTTGTTAAAATCAAAGTTGTTTTAGCAATGTCATGGACATATCTGAACAAGATGAAAGGTATCCACCTGAGAGGCTGGAGGTAGTTAGTTGTTTAGATTTTTTTTATATTCACATTTCCTCTTAAATAAACTTAACAAAGAGATTTTGACATTTCCTAACGAGATTTATGTTTCCACTCACCACCACTTACTGTTGCTGAGTTTTTTGCTTTCATTTGTTTTTATTATTATTCTGAATTTAATACATTTAGTTTTGTGTTAACTGTCACCGTTTTCAGTTTCTTATTTTATTACTTTCCCTTGCACTGTTTACAGTATTATGTAAACAACAAGGTGAAACTTTTAAGAGTTTATATGCCGACTATATTTAATTAGTTTTTATACCTTTCACATAAGATCGGAGGTTTACTAAGTTTGTCATTCAGTTTACAATACGCAGAAGTAGATCCTATACCTGCCGCACTCATTATTATAGATGAGGAAGGTATTTAAGATTTGGCCTAAGCCAAATTTGGTTTTCTTACTTGTTTAGTTTTTTTTTTCAACTTTTTCATAATAAAGTTTTCCATTAAATTAAAATATTTTATGTTAAAACTGTATAAATTGTTAATGGAAAGTAGGGTTAAAATTTTATGGAGTTTTTTTTTTTTATAGAGGATTTAAAGATAGTGGTTTAGTGTAATATATATAAAAGTATATATAAATTCCTTGTGATAGAATAAGCAATTTTTAAAATCATTATCAATATATACCAAGAGACTTGCAACTTTTAATATTTATATTCTCATACTAGAAAGTTTTAAAAGATGACATTGAAGTTGTCATCTGAAGAATGCTACACCCATCTCTGAGTAAAACAAGTAAAAAAAAGTTATAAACAGACCCAACCTTGAATTTTCTCCATCTAGAAACCAAAGCATATAAGTTTTTATATTCTATACTTTATGAGTAACTGGGAAAAAAATTCTTAAAAAATCGAAACTAATTCATTTCATTTTATCCAATTTAAATACCAATTTGTATACGAAAAGTACAATATTTTGAATCGATATTGTACTTTTTTCAGCTAGTAGTATGATTACTTTAATATTTACATATAAGGATAGACAGACATAACTGTATCAACTCATTATTATCGAATACATCGATGCATTGGTCGAAAAAGGAATTTTATTGAAAATGTATTGAATCAGACAAATTTGGATGTGATAAAAATATTTTTAGAACCCATTTCCATATGAAAGATATATCACGAAGTGATTAATTATAATAATATTTTTCAATGTTTCCACTCAAACTCTTTAGTTTGAATTATGACTTAACTCTAATCATTTAAAAAAAAAAAATTTTTTTCTCCATTTCAGGCTGAAATATGGAGTGTGTTTATAGCTATATTACGTAAAAGTGTACGCAATTTACAAGCTTGTACCGATGTGGGCCTAATTGAACATGTGCTAGTACGTTTGCAGAGGTCCGAGGTTGTGGTGGCAGGTAAGTGATATACAATACTTTCTATTTGAAGCTTTGTTTATCTTCCCTACTAAATAGATAAAAAACGTTTTTTTTTATGTTAGTATTTATTAAATATTTATTCATTTGACAAAAATGTTTATTAAACAGAAAGAAAATGTAAAACTTTTTGCTTATTTTAACATACATACGTTTATAACGTAGTCGTATAGTATTAATACTTTAACCATAATATTTGTACTTGTTTTAATTAGTTTCTTTTATATATTGCATTTTATATAATAACTCTTCATTCAATATGCTTATTTTCAGTTTTAAGAGTTAATACTCGTAACCTCCCCTATCTGTCATTTTTTTTTTACGTTCCACATAACATGGGAGGGCATATTAAGTTGATCATTCCATTGCAATGCCCAGAAGGAGGCGTCAATGACTCTATATTATATAAAGTATATAAATTTTTCATTAACATTATAAATCAAGTCAAAGAACAAACGGACAAACGGACATATATGTCTAGATCGACTTAGATTTTGTTGCTGACCAAGAATACATATATTTTGTAGGATCTTTGACACTTCCTTCTAAGTGTTGCAAATGGAAAAACAAACATAGTATACCCACCATCTTATGTGGAGGGTATAAAAAACTTTACAATAGCGTTTTGTTTTATAGCATATGTGAGGGAGTGCAAGTTCAATACGTGACAATTTCCAAAGTATCATGACTCTCAAAACAACAATATATTCAACACACACACATATGTATATACGTTTATATGTACATAACTACCATAAATGCAAGTCATAAATAATTGACATAAGTCACTGACAATTGAGACAACTTGAACCCATTTGAACTTAATGTCAACTTATTGGTAATGTACATGATTGAATTAAACTGTTAACGTCACATTTCCGAAAGTTTTAAAAAGTGTATGTTATGTATATAAAAGAAGTTCAGAAAGTATGTAAATAAAATAAACAATAATAAGAAGTTTACATATGTACAGACAAAGAATTTATTTTATTGTAGATACAAATGGCATGTATCAATAAAATGTAGTATAAAGCATATATATACATATGTACTACATACATACCTACCATGTACGAAATACCAATAATGAGATAAAGAAATTTTCTGGTTGAAAGATTATCGAAGTGTATTTGTTAATGTTGTAATTACACACGATTGCCATTCATTTAATAATCTTTACACGCATGAAAGAATGAATTACACTCAAACGATTACAGCAAATGTGTGATTTATGTGCTGGATTCACATATTTGTGGATGCTCGTAATAGGAAATGAAATGAAGCAAGGATGACTTTTAACGATAATAATTGCGAATGAAATAATGCAATAATAACGTATGGCTTTTTTCCAAGCTTAAATGCTCATTCGCCTATCGAACCAACCTTGACTTTTACGGCAATATTCTTAACTGTCCTTAACGGGTGGATTACTAATACAACGCGACACACTAGTTCAAATTCCAGCTGAAAAGAAACTCTTTTCCTTAGTTGGATTTGAACCCATGTCCTACAGCGGGTAGATTTTAATAAAACGAAGCCTTAACCCATTCAGTTACTGAAGGACTCATTATTATAGCTATATGCCTATGTTCAAATATGAGGGCATATATATAAAACTAAATAAAATAATAATAAAAACCAAATGAATAACAAGAATTTAATATTTTACATAAAATTCATTTAGTGCCACTTTCATCATTTTACGTTAATCCTTCCAGGTGGTAGATATTCAAATTTTGGTTTAAGGCAATTATAAACTTTTTTTTACTCATTTTAAGGTTTTCCTTTCTCTACCAATACCTAAGCAGAAGTTGAATTTTCAATTAGTTACTAAAATTTGAATAATAAGAGTTTTCTTGCCCTCTGACGTATGAAGGACAATACATGATTGAAATATTTGAAAAATGAAACAAAAAAAGAAAGTACAGATAAGAGATAAATTTAAATTTCACTCACATGTCTGACATAGTATTTTGCAGAGCATGCTATACATCATACCTGACAAGACAAAAATATTATAACGGTAACAATCAGCACTAACACCAGCACCAGAACCAGTACTAACATGAACAATTTATTTTTGTTTTAAAATTTCTGTCGAATATTTCAATTGGCAAACGAACCATAAAGTAAAGTTTTTCAAGAATATAGTTACATATGGACGTGTTTTCATTGCTCAATGACTCACACAAATAACACATGCATATAATGTGTAGGAAAAGTTAGTCTATGTACTACGACCATGTGTTCGTAGAAGGTCCTAACAAAAGTTAAATGCAAAGGCACAGTATAGAATGACATGGTGTGTATGAATCTATACATAAGCAGAGATGTTTATATAGGTATATGTGTATATA
Source organism: Ornithomya fringillina (assembly GCA_963978525.1). NCBI lineage: Eukaryota > Metazoa > Arthropoda > Insecta > Diptera > Hippoboscidae > Ornithomya > Ornithomya fringillina. The sequence goes on from OZ021693.1 coordinate 6,114,909, forward strand.
TGTACAATTTGCTCCCTCTCTCTATTTCTTGGTTTTTTTTTTTGCTTTTACAAAAACTTTTTACATTGTAAGCATGAATGATAAAGTTTAGTTCATTATCACCACACACACACATATATATATATATATATGCATATATACATGTCACACATTATATGTAAACATCTTGGGAATATGTCTCTATATATTTGTAATCATCATTGAGTTGAGAAAATTTCAGCATTCCCTCTCCGCTTGGCTTATTAAATGTCAAACTTTTGCTATAAAGAAGGAGAACTTAAAAAAATATTATAAACGAATGGAAAACAAAATGAATTTCAATTAAATTCATTTGCATATAAATTAATTCGTGTTGAATAATGATTATTTATTTCAATAATTAATGTGGAAAATTGTCACATCCAATTACCAAGTGGTGACATAATCATTTAAACTTCTATTTCATTACTTCTTTTTTGTATAGATCTACTGATTGAAATGTTGGGGGTGTTGGCTAGTTATAGCATCACGGTTAAAGAATTGAAATTGCTGTTTGGTACAATGAAAGCGGTGAACAGCAAATGGCCTCGACATTCTGCCAAATTACTTAATGTTCTGCGTCAGATGCCGCATCGTAATGGTCCGGATGTATTTTTTAGTTTTCCAGGACGTAAGGGATCTGTAAGTATTTTTTTTTTTTTTGTGAAAATGTATATTTATGATAATTTATATAGCATGATATAAAAATTATTGTGATGAACAAACAAAAAGCTATGCAGGGTGAGGGAAAAAAAGGTGAAAACTCTGGAGAAACGTTATAGGCCTAATGTGGTTTTTGTTGTCTGTCTGTACGTCCCTCTGTAGGTGGCATTCTCACGATCATAAATCTTTAGATATTGAGGCAAAATTTCCATTTACAAACATTTCTAGTTTCTGCATCATTTAAATTGGTACAAAATTGTTCAAAAACCACGCCCACAATCGACAAAAATCTTGTGGTTCCGGACGGACGGATAGACAGACATGATTAGAACGACTTAGTGTTTGATGCTAATCTTCGATCCATCTGAAAGGATGAAAGAATGCTGTCTATCTAATTAATTGAATATTGTGCTGTGCTGTGCTGTTCTACATATGAAATTGTTATTGCCTAGCAACTTGTTAACTTTGTGTTAAATATATGAAAATTTATAGAACTTATAAGCATCATATTGCAAAGTGTAGTTGGTTACAGTTACACTTACAAACGAGTCACTAAGAGTTTTAATTTAATCAAAAACTTCACCAAGCTAAACGTTAAGTGTTTTATAATTAATTATTCGACACATAATAATGAAGTGATAAATAATTAAATGAAATAAATTTCTTAATAAACTTCTACTTCTAAGTAACATTAATAAATGAAATGTTTGTCGTTGTTTTGCAGGCCATGGTATTACCACCTTTGGCTAAATGGCCGTATGAAAACGGTTTTACATTTACCACTTGGTTTCGTTTGGATCCCATCAATTCGGTGAACATTGAACGTGAGAAACCCTACCTCTATTGGTATGCTTTTATTTTAAATCCCTGTGTTTACAATTATTCATTATCCTTATTATATAATTAAAGCTTCAAAACATCCAAAGGTGTTGGCTATACCGCTCATTTCGTTGGAAATTGTTTGGTACTAACGTCAATGAAAGTTAAAGGAAAAGGATTTCAACATTGTGTTAAATATGAATTTCAACCGAGGAAGGTATAAAAGGATTAAAAGAAATATTTATTATAAACTGAATCATCAAAAGTCCGAATTAATTGAATCATGTCCATCTGTCCGTATTAGCGAATATTTCGTATTTCTTAATATTTTTTAACAAAATTTGTTCAAAAATCGTTAATTGACGCAATAAATGTTTGTGCCAAGTTTAAATACGATCAGTTCATTTTTAGGACCCCTTTTCATCTGAACACTTTTAGATGAAATAAATCCTTACATGACAAAAAAGTGCAATTTTTAAAATGTTCTGAAAAAATTAACTAAATAATTGGCTGTGCCAAGTTTACACCCGTTGAGACCATTTTTAGAACCTCTCTCCCTATAATGATACGTGACGAGGAAACGTGCTCTGAATTTACTGATACAACTAAACTAAATGCAGCATAATTTTCTGAGACTAAGATGTCTAGGGTCTGAAGTAGTCTTAATACCATTTACCATAATAACATTGTACTGTACTGTACAAATAATTCCAATTATATGATTAATTTGTTGAATATTTATTATTTGTATTTAGTGGTATATGATTGCTATTGTGTATATTTATAATCGCTGGACAAGAAGTGAAATAAAGTGCCTAGTAAATGGACAATTAGCGTCGAGTACAGAAATGGCGTGGTTTGTGTCCACAAACGATGTAAGTAAAGCGAAAACAAATGCTGCAGCGCAGGATATATAATTATGTGTAATTGTGTGTGTTTGTTTATGTCAGCCATTTGATAAATGTTATATTGGAGCTACCCCGGAATTGGATGAGGAGCGTGTATTTTGTGGGCAAATGTCGGCCATTTATTTGTTTAGCGAGGCATTGACCACACAGCAGATATGTGCCATGCATCGACTGGGGCCGGGCTACAAGGTAATTTTCACTAGTCAGTATTATTAAAGTAAAAACAATTATTTGTAGATAAAATATTATAAATATATTATGTTGGCATTATTATCTTTTATCATTTATTTGTTTATTTTTTCTTCTTCTTCTTCTTCTTTCTATTTATCGCCTACCTACAACAAACATTACGTGCACTTTGTTAATAAATGTGTGTGTTCAACAAATTAAAAAAAAAAAAAATAAAAAAAAAATAAAAAAAAATGAAAACATAATATCAACGCTAATGTATAACACCTTGCACTATGCTGGCTCGTTGCACAACGCTATAAAACTATAACTTGTCATTGGACTGGGCAATTTATGTGGACGGGTGTCTGTCCATGTAATATGTGTCTTATTTTTGTATAATTTTCAAACACCATTAACCACGCACACGCACACTTAAACACTTATATTTATATATATAATTAACACTCTGATGATCATCAAACTGCTGCAGTCGCAATTCCGTTTCGATAATGAGTGTTATTTAAATCTGCCGGATAATCATAAAAGGGTGAGTCAACAACAACAACAAAAACAGCAACAAAAACTATATTTATCTAAAAATGTGTTAATGGCCGAACAAGAAGCACAAAGTATCGATTGGTCAGATGATAAATTGGATTTACAGGCAGCATTTGTAAAAATACGAGCCGTATTGGCGGCACGTAATTCTACTGCAAATGCTGTGTTGCAAACATTGACCGATGGCGGTGATTTGTGTAGTAGTAATAGTTGTGGCCAAACCACAGCTGAGAGTCCCAAGTCAGCAGTTGCACCTTCGGCTAGTCATAACCATACCATACCGCTTCAACACAATTCCAGTAGTAGTTCCCTCGTCATCTCTTCTTCTGAGGCTTCCTCCAAAGTTAACAATATTGAATCGTTAAGTCAGTTGCCTACTGGTTATGCTTCATCTTATGGTATTTATTGATTTATTTTCTTTTTTTTTAAATATATTTTATTTATTAATTTTTTTTATTTTTCGTTGCATTTTATATTTGTTGAAATGTTAATCAATTAAGAACACTTGAGACGTACATCTTCATCGTCGCTGTATCCGCTGGACGCTTTTAAGGGTTATGGTGGAAATGCTGAAGAGTTGAAACAATTACGAAATGTAAGATATTTTTGTTTCTTTTGTGGATTTTTTCATCAACGCTTTTCCTGAAAAGAGATTTAAAATAGAGAGACATTAAATCATTTATAAATAAGATTAAAAATCGATAGGAATGGGACTGTGTAAATGTTCAAGGTAGAGGCGTAATCCGTTTAAACGTACAAGACTTTATATTGTATGGAAATTGGGTTGAAAAGGGCGAGTTACATTGAAACACGAACAAAAGCCTGTAGTTTCAAATATTCTTTAAAAAACGTTGACGAAGAGCATTAGTTGTAGTTAAAATAAATAAAACTTTGAATTTTCGATTCTCAAAATTTCTCAGACTTAGAAAAAACCATCGCGGATTCAATACCTATCCGTAAGAACAATGATGGGGTGTTTTTAAAAACGTTTCTTAATGGGGTGGTAATATATTTATTATTACTTCTTACATTATTATTATTTTTATTTTGTTCGATTCAATTTCTTAAAATTTATTATACCCACCATCATATGTATATATGGGCCTCTGCAAAATGTAGTTATTTTTTTACTTGTTTTTAATTAAGCTACGTACTCAAATCCAGTGCGTTTGTTTTTCTCCCCATAACCAGTGAACGATATTCAATTGAAAATTTATATGTAATTTAAATGTAAATGAGAAAAGACAATGGATTTACCCGCAACACCGTTACTTTCATTTTCCGCTTTTATACTCTCCGTACAAAGGGCTATGCTTAGTTTGTCATTCCATTTGCAACATCTAGAAGGAGAAAAAAGGAATATATGTATGTATAAAGATAGTAGAGATGATAAAAAGTCGATCTAGAGATGAATGTTCGGGTGTCCAGTTGTAAATATTGTATAAAAATTTAATATATATACATATATATAAAATTTTAAAGGTGTTAAAGATTTGGTTTAAGCCAAATCTCATATCTTTTCTCATAACATATTCACGCCCAAATGTTTGTGTGTTTATTTGCTTTTGGTTTTGCGCGTTGTTTTAGACCTGCAGCTTATCAATTAATGGAAAACCGAATTTCTGTTGTATACCCTTACCGATATTTGTAAACTTTGTTTGAATGCAAAATAATAACAACAACAACAACAACAACAAAAAACAACAAAAAAGAAAAGAAAAGGAAGAGGTAGTAAACGAGTAGCAAAAGTATTTTAACAAGAACAAAGTTTTATTTCTATTTTTTTTTTTTTTTTAATTTGTTCATAGAGTAAACTATTAGAGTGTAAACCAATAAAGAAATATAGAACAAAATAAAAAAAAACAACAACAACTGCTGAAAAGTTTGCCAACAAAACATACCATTCACAATTACATACAAACGCGATTTTAAGGATAAATCACTTATAAACGCACTGAAATATGTTTTCACACTACATTGCAGCTAATTGCACTTCAATTGCAAAGCATTTTCTATTAGCCACTACTACCAAATACTTGTGCCTTACAGCAGTACATTCCTTTAATAGATTTTCCTTTAATTTATTACCATTGAAGGGACAAATAAATAAGGAAACCTTTGTACCATTTGTAGCATTAGTCGATTTTTCTTTTATGCTTTATTTTGGTAAACTATTCGTTTGCAATAATTTTTATAAGAAAACATTTTCTTCTTTCAAATAAAATGGGTAAAAGGGGTAAGGCAAAATATATTATATTGGTATAATATTTGACTGTACCAAGATTGAATCCCTTCTGCCCTTCCTATATAAGCCTTTTATTTGAATTAAGTCTTTATATGATAAAAATTCGCAATTCTTAACATTTTTTCACAAAATTTAATAAAGAATATTTATTTGGTATAATATTTGGCTGTACCATAATTGAACCTGATCCAACCATTTTTAGAATCCTTTCCCATATAACGCTTTTTCACGAAGTCACTGGTTTATGATAATATCTCAAGTTTACTGATGTAACCAAATGAATTTCGGCATTATTTGTATGGTGTAGGGTATTAAATGGTCAGGCTTAACCGAGTATAACATTTTCACTTATTTTAACTAATCTTTTTAAGCGAAAATGTACATTTGATTAAAAATTCCATCATATGTAAAACCGTCATATATATGTACGTAAGCGGATCAACTGTACAATATTATACAAATGTACTTTATATGTTATTAAATGTTATAAAAGTATACGTTTTATTTCTAAACACAATATTCTAGGTACTCTATGATGGAAAATTATCAAATGCCATCGTATTTATGTACAATCCAGTGGCAACCGATGGTCAACTATGTTTACAATCAGCTCCCAAAGGCAACGTATCATACTTTGTACATACACCACATGCACTTATGCTTCAGGTAAATTATTTTTCCCTTTACAAAACTAGTTACAACTTTTCCTATAATTTAAATATAAATATGTGTGAATAAAGTAAACATATTGCAAAGCATAGCTAAACAAGTTTCTGAAGAGCTCTTCATGATTACATGTTATACATAGCAAATCTGGAGAATAAATATTTGAATATTTGCTTTTTTTTATACCGTCCGCATTAGTGGGGGGTTATACTAAGTATATCATTCCGTTTGCAACACCCAGAAAGAGATGTCCCTAGACCTACAAAGTATATATATTCTTGATCAGCATCAAAAACTGAATCGTTTAGTATGCATATTTGCAATTGACTTATCCATCGATATGTCAAAAGTGGGCGTTGTCGATGTTAATAGACGCTCCCACAATTTATAAAAAACCATACTCCACTTAAATTTCGACTTGCAATCTCATACGTAATACATACACTAATAGAGGGCGTAATCTTCCACGCCCACTATTGTAGATATGTAAAGTATTTAAGATTTGGCATAAGCTAAGTTTACTTTTCTTACTTGTTTTAATTAATATTATACAAATATAAAGAATTTGTATGTAAATGAAAAAACTAAAACCCCAAGATTGACATATTAGGGGTATTATTAAATAAACCATTCATTTATTTCTCTGCAGGATGTTAAGGCTGTTGTTACACATTCCATACACTGTACTTTGAACTCCATTGGTGGCATTCAAGTACTGTTTCCTTTATTTTCTCAATTGGATATGGCTCACGAGGGTGTTAGTGATTTAAAACGAGATCCTGCTTTATGGTAAGAGAGAAATTTAGGAAAAAAAGAAAAGAATATTTTTTAATTATATTTTTTATTATTTATAATTTTTTGGAATCCTAGTGCCAAACTGTTAGGTTTTATCTGTCAATTGGTGGAGACGTCGCAAACTGTTCAACAGCACATGATACAGAATCGTGGTTTCTTAGTCATATCATTTATGTTGCAACGTTCCTCGCGCGAACATTTAACTCTGGAGGTCTTGGGTTCATTTCTAAATTTAACCAAATACTTGGTCACCTGTTTATCAGCCAATAGTGATTTGCTCTTAAAGCAGGTAAAACTTATATACTTGCACCATAAACGGGATTACTTAATTGATAATCAAAATTTTATTTGGCACGATTATATACATGTCTGTATAATAATAATTTTCAAAATAATGCACGCTACTGATGTTCAATTTATTTAAAAAAAAAATATATCTTTTTTTTTCTTATTTAAGCATTCGAGCACGAATTATTTTTTAAGGAAAACTATGTCTATTTCACCTTTAATAACCATTTTTGTAACCTCTATTCTCTCCTTTTCTTATATTTTTCGTATTTGTTATTCTACTGTTGCAGTTGAACATGGGCTTGCGTGAACCTTTTAAAAAAGTAATGAATCACTTTTCTAAGCTCCTCTATATCTCAATTAAATCACTTTGTTTGTTGGAAATTTTGTAGTTTCTATACTTGGCTATTTTTTGTTGTTGGTTCTACATATATTGCAAATTTTTATTATTTTTATACCCTTCACATAAAATGGAAAATATAATATGTTTGTCATTCCATTTGCAATATCAAGAAGGAGTTGTTAGAGACCCTACAAAGAATCTAAAACTGAGTCGTTCTAGGCATGTATGTCCGTATGTCCGGTCGTAAATTTGACGATATTGAGCTGACATTGCACATTGGTAAAAAACAATTGAGTTATTAAGTTAAAATTTTGCTGTATTTATATATAATTATATATCAAAAATGGGCATGGCCATATCTATCATACGTATACATACACTATTAGAGGGCGTAATCTGGGACCAACTTGTAGAGAGTATTTAACATTTGGCTTAAGTCAAATTTAGATTTCTTTCTTGTTAATGATTATGTTATAGTAGATCAAGTTCATCCATTATGTAATAGCGCTTTAACTCTACCTAAGTTTTAACTTTATTATATGTAAAATTTTTAGTTTTAATTCTAATACATATTTAATTTTTTAATTCTATTATATAATGGAAGTAATATACATTTTTATATCCTGGTCCACTTGTAGCAAAGGGTCTATTGAGTTTGACGGAATGTTTGTAGTTCCTAAAAGTCTATATATATAAACGGAACGTTTATGAATAACTTTTTGAATCGTTTTAATCATGTTCGCCTCAAGAGTGTCTATGTACATTCTTGGACATTCTTCACCTGACATTTTTTAAGATATTTTAATGAAATTTGCTACAAGTGCTTACTTTGGCTGAAGGACGAACCTTACTGAAAATAAACCGAATTGAACCATTTCTAGAACAAATTTGGGACCGATTGCATAACTTTTAGAATACCTCTTCATATAATGATATTTCAATAGGTGACTTGTTTGGCCTCTATGGATAAATTAATTATAATATAATATGTGGTGTAGGGTATTAAAAAGTTGAATATAGCCGACTATAACATTTTTAATTATTTTTTATCATTTCTTTGATAGCATTAGTAAACATATTTTGTTACATTTTGAAAAATCATTATAATGAGAAAAAAATCGATACATTTCGAATTGAGAAAGTATAGTTTTTTTCTTCTTGTCTTTATTAAGCAAAATAAATAATATTTAAACAATTTATATGTTACATAATATATATTCTTGGATTATAACGTTAATTTATTTCATTTATTATCTATATGTTGCTATATCTTGTTTGTTTACCTACAGAGATGGAGCATAATCATAACAAAACCATTTTTATATTATCTCCATCTTTTCTACAACTTTAATCAACCACACCAATATATGTACCCTTACTATATCATATCTACTTTTTTATCTTTCTATCTCTTACACTGCCGATACCTTTTAACCTTTTGCGCTCAACTATGCTGATATGAATGCTGTTTGCCTGCACCCTTCCTTCTCTCTCCTTTGCAACTACGTGTACATTATATTAAATAATAAACATGCCCATGTTCACTCCTTTTCCTGTAATAATAAAACTCAATCTCATAATAAAACACTTATCTGCCATTTGCTTGCTATCACACTCGACAACAACTATAATAATAACAACAACAACAACCAATGAACAGTTTTACCAGGTGAAAATAATACAAGAAAAAAGAAAACAAATAATTACTGATAAACTTTTATGTTGAATTGCAATTTTATAGCGAATTTGTAAATAGTTGTTTATATAGAGGAGTGAAATATTAAATTATTTACTCCGTAGGATTAGACATCAATGTTGTAGTTTTTATATACCCTCCATAAAAGATCTGAGTTATATTTGGAAGGATCGAATGTAGTATCTAGAAAAAGACACGACCATATCTTTTATATGAATAGTTGATCAGCCTTAAAATCGTTCTATCTGTTTCTGAAATATTGAAGCCATTCAACTAAAATGTGGTTTAGAGATTCTTCGTTTTTGCAGTTTCCTTTCTAGTTAAAATGTCAATTAAAAAATCACAAGAAAAACCACTTATGGCCGCAAAGAATAGAACCACAATTAGATATAAAATTCACGTTTACAAAAAACTAAATTTTAAGTAGTAATTAACCTTGAAGGTGAAATGTTTTTCACATCAGTCGTTAAAAAAGAATGTAATTGTAGAAGAGAAAAAGGTATAAATGTGGAGGGTACCTCTGAAATCTAGCTTTTAATTTAGTTTTCTTTGATTTGTTCTTGTACAGAACAAAAACTTTTACACCCTTTATTCTACATCTATTACCTTGAAACTATACACATGCACGTTTTTACTTTTTTAGGTTTAAAATGCTCTTTTCGTTTTTATCCATTTTAAACACAATCAATATAAAGTAAGATTACTTCTTTTTAAAATAATTAAATGAAAAATACCTAAGGGACTTGGTATACCTTTACCCTGCTTCAGTTACTTTTTCAACTGATGTTTCTAATTCCCGAACGAATTAAGAATCATTGAATGGATTTAACCACATCCGTCTGATATTACTCTTCAATAAACAAACATTTGCAAAACACTCCATCACCTCCTACACGGGTTTCGAGTGTTGTAGGTATCGAACGCGCGACATTCCGAATTAAATCCAAGTGTTATACTTCTGGTTAATTGCAGATTCCTATATAAACAAATTATGCCATAAGTAACTAAGAAATGTGAAGGGTGCAAGTATCAAATGAACAATATGCGTGCATTATATGTTGGAAAATGTTATTAAACAAAACAGAAGAGTCTTCAAAACTGATAAAAGAATATTTGGTTTAGACCAAATCGGGTAAACGCTCTGTATTTATATTTAAAGTTGAACCTTAGCATATACACAATTTCGCCATCTTTAACGTACGTATTACGTGGGTCCATCTATTGTTTGTACTCTCACTTCTGTCCGTCTGTCTGTCCAAGTACAAGCACAAGCTACAGGTCGTGTTTTCGAGATATTTTGATAATATTTTGTGCAAGAGCGTGTCTTAACCTAAAGATTTCTTAATATTTTTTGCTTAAATTTGGTGAAAAATGATTAATTAGCTTAGTAAATGGCTGTGCTTAGTTTTATAACCGATCGGACCACTTTTAAAATCTTTTACAATAGAATGATAGTCTACGAAATGACTTATACGGCAATTGCATTGAGTTCACTTGAGTTTAAAAGTTTATTTTTAATGCAATTAAAAAAATTATAGTATAACTTGTGGAAATAAGTGGTTTAGGGTATTAAATAGCCGAGCTTAACCGACTATAACACTTTCTCTTGTTTTACTTATTATTATGTACAACACAATACATGCAGACACACAATGAAATGAAAAATAATTATATTTACATATTTAATTATTAATTTTTATTTTTATTTTCATAAATTGTTGAATGCTTAACCGTTAACAATATTCGATCGCATGCTGCGTTGATGTACAAACGTATGAATTTGTTACTGCCCGCCTACCCGCCTTGCCTGGTTAACAACATACAAATAATTAATAAAATAAACAAAAATTCATCATAAATACAAAAAAAAAAATGAATTTTCTGTGTTCTATATATATATATATATTTCTTTTTACTTTAATTTTGTATTAATTTATTGGCGAGTTGATTGAATCTCTCTCTTTATTCATGTTTCATTACGATTATTGTTGTTATTGCTGTTCTTGTTACTTGTTACTCGATATACATTTTATATATGTATGTACATACAAAAACGATTGCGGGTACTGTTGCGTGTGTTCGTTGCTGTTACTATTACTGCATTTTGCCATAAACATAAACATGTATGTATAATGATATTATTGAAAGTTTTTGTATTGTATTGTATTTTTTGATTTTGTTTTAAGGACAATTATTTATCATATATATTGTTTAACGTTGATGCGATAATTACTCATATATGTACTTGTATGTTATCTGGCATTTATATATAAATTATTGTATGTGTGAACATATTTCAGTTGATTTTTATTTATAATTTCATGTGTCTTCTCTTTTATATTTTTTATCATATTTTTATTTTATGTTTTTTTAGTTATTTTGTTTTTCATTCCTGACTTGGCAGCTGCTTGATCATGTGCTATTTAATCCAGCGCTATGGATATATACACCATCGAATGTGCAGGCTAGGTTATATTCATATTTGGCTACAGAGTTCCTGAGCGACACACAGATTTACAGTAATGTTAGACGGGTTAGCACCGTCTTGCAAACCATACACACATTAAAATATTATTATTGGGTTGTGAATCCACGTGCTAAAAGTGGCATTATACCAAAGGGTCTGGGTATGTGTTATTTTAATCAAATTTTTTATTTCCCCTTAATTGTTAATGAGATGATTTTCGGTGTAGATGGTCCCCGGCCAGCTCAAAAAGACATCCTAGCTATACGTGCTTATATATTGATGTTTTTGAAACAGTTGATTATGATAGGGAATGGCGTCAAGGAGGATGAATTGCAAAGTATTCTAAATTATTTGACAACTATGCATGAGGTTTGTTCAGAATGTTCTTTTTCAATAATAATGTTAACAATTGTTCATAAAATAGGATGAAAATTTACATGATGTCTTACAAATGTTAATATCGCTTATGTCTGAACATCCGAGCTCAATGGTACCTGCTTTCGATGTTAAACATGGTGTTAGAACTATATTCAAATTATTGGCAGCCGAGAGTCAACTGATACGCTTACAGGCTCTGAAATTATTGGGTTTCTTTTTATCACGCAGCACTCACAAGTAAGACACACTAAACCCGTAAATTGAAAATCCTACAAATACAAGTTGATTGAATGAATGCTTGATTGAAATGATTTTAAAAATGATTTCTATTATTTTTTTTATAAATTTATGTATTCAGGCGAAAATACGATGTTATGTCTCCGCATAATTTATACACCCTATTAGCGGAACGTTTATTACTGTATGAAGAGTCTTTGTCGTTGCCCACATATAATGTTTTATATGAAATAATGACTGAACATATATTACAGCAAATAATGTACACTAGACATCCGGAACCAGAAAGTCATTATCGTTTGGAGAATCCCAGTAAGTATCAGGCATTGTATTGAATACCAATCTTACCTGTACAGTTTAAAACATTGTGTCGATATGCCAAATATTGGTATGGTCGGTCCACTGGCATGGCCACAGTTTACAAAAATTCTTATTCAGCGCAGAATCCGACTTGCAAGTTAATACGTAATATATACACTTAAGGATTAGGAAGCGTAATCGGACACCTACCAGATCCACAGTTTGTATTCGTACATGCAGGGTATTAAAGATTCGGTTTTTTTATTTGTTGTAACTCCCGTCCATTCAAAGGTAATCACGGATTAGTATCATTTACATAGTTTTTTATGCGATCAAACGTTTAGAACGTCCCCCTTCACTTTTCCGATTTTTATATATTTGTTGTTTGGTTAAAATTTGTTAAGTAATAACGAAAAAGTTGAGTTGGACTTTCAACGTATTTCTTTTTTTTCTTCAGTGATCTTAAAAGTCGTGGCTACTTTAATACGCCAATCGAAACAAACGGAATCTTTGATTGATGTTAAGAAACTGTTTCTAACCGATATGAGTCTTTTATGTAACAGTAATCGTGAGAATCGTCGTACGGTCTTGCAAATGTCAGTCTGGCAAGAGTGGCTTATTGCCATGGCTTATATACATCCGAAAAATAATGAAGAACAAAAGATATCCGATATGGTTTATTCGTTATTTCGCATGCTACTGCATCATGCCATTAAACATGAGTACGGGGGCTGGCGTGTCTGGGTTGACACATTGGCCATTGTACATTCGAAAGTCTCTTATGAAGAGTTTAAATTGCAGTTCGCTCAAATGTATGAACATTATGAGAGGCAAAGAACTGATAACATAACAGATCCAGCCTTACGGCAAGCTCGGCCTATTAGCACGATTAGCGGTTGGGAGAGAGAAGAATTGCAACAACAGCAGCAGCAACAACAACATTATGCAAAAGAGGCGATTACACAAAATACGACTTCGTTGGCGGCCTTGGAGGATGAGGCGGCCGTTGAAGATGAGGCAGAAGATAGTGATGGCATAGAAAGTAGTCCCGTTTTAGAGGAAGATTTATATGAAGTTTATCAAAACGATCCGCAGCAATGTATTTGTAAAGTGGAAGAACAACTAAATGGAGAGAGTCTGGAAATAACCAAGAAACCAATTAGTATAGTCAATATTAGTGACGTCTATAATGAGCATGTCAAGTCAGAAGTCGTCGCAACTACAATGAATATCTTGGTAAATGGAATTATATTGTCGTCCGCGAATACTAGTACAACTGCCACACCCAACAAATGTTTAGCATTAAAACATGCTCAAAACATTGACTGTTTGAATGACATGGAAGAAGACAATGAGCTGGAAAAATCACCAACAGATACGGAAACACATATACGGGAAGTTATAAAAAATTCAGAAAAAGTAATAAACCTTGCTGAGGATATACAAGAAGCTCCTTCAGTTCTGAAAGATGAAGAAATTGAATTGGCTGTCAGTGAAGTTTTTCGTGATGTTTTAACAAATGAAATAAAAAATCACAACATCCCTGTACCAGCTACCGAAAGAACAGCCAGCATTAAATGTGATAACCACCAGGTGGAAGGAAATGGCAAAGCTGAGGAGAATTTGTTAAACACAATAAATATTTTAAATAATAATTTACAGAAATGTGACAATGACAGCAATGATGCGGGCAATACCAACGGGAATAATAATAATCAAGCATTAATCTCAACAACAAATAATTCAATTTTTGTGGAACAACAAAAGACTGAAACGGAAATTGTTAGCAATCAATTAAATAATAATCAATTGACAATAGCAGACACAGCAGAAGCAACACCAGTAGCTGGGAAAACTTTAAAAGAAATCGAGATTAGTACATCATTATCAACCACATTAGAAACTACGGAAGAAATCTATTCCTTGAGTCCGGATACAACAGTATCAAGTACTTCCATGGGGGTTGATGATAATAATCTAAGAAATTCATCTCAAAAGGAATTAAATATTGATGATGTTAATAATGATGTCACCGGCAATTCGCAAGAGGATGTTGTAGTCAAATGTTTAATAGATGAATTGATAGATACAGTGGTGACGGAAACATTATCCGTAATGGAAAAAAGAGAAACAAATAATAATGATATTATTAAAGCAGAACATGAGCAGCAACAAGCCGCTGAAATGTGTTTAACGGACAGTTACATAAATGAAACCGCCAAAGAAATTATTGAAGATGTTCTACAAATGGCTCTAGAACAAATAACAACAATTGCAATAACAAATAATCCAAATACGAATACTTCACTACTAATATCCAGCAAGGATGAACAAGCTATTGAAGGCACTACACCCATCATTCAAGCCATGGTTGAGGAACTGCTAACAGAAGCAGCTCTCACCGTAAACCAACCTGAAACTAATCTAACTACCAACCTGCAGCACAGCAAAGTAGATGTGCAAACTATGCAAGAAGAAGACATAATTAACTGCATACCAGATCAATATTACCATCAGCATCATGAATATCATCACCAAACAGAATTGACAGATAAAACGAGAATTATTGACGACAACTTAGTGGAACAAGAAACGCAAACGCAACAATCACCCGAAAATACGGCTGCAGTACAAAGCGAACAAATTCCTACAGAAAAGCAAAACATTCACAGCTCGAGCACACAAGTTAAAATTAATCATTGTGGTGAGCATTTTATAAAATATTATATAATAAATTATTTTCAGTGTAATCCGAGAAAATTTAATGGCCTCTGTGCACTGTATCGTGTATTGCTGCTTTACTACAATATATCAAGCAGTACAGCATTCAAGCATTGCATTCATTTCATATATAAATGTATGTAATCAATTAGGTTTTAACATTTTAATATTAGCAGTAATGCTTGATACAATGTACAGTATGATATATGTCTGAGTTACAATAGAATCATTGTTTTTTAAATATTCCCATGACACTAAATATGTATATACAACATATTTTGAATAGAATAACTCCTCACACACATCTTCAAATATACTGACCTATTCGGGATCATAATCTAAATCGAATTAACTGTTTCCATCTGTCTCTCCATATACATTTGTCTTCAATCTATGTAATTTTTGAGATATTTCGATGAAATTTGGTACAATCTCATGTAATAACTTAAAGATAAACTCTCTTGAAAATGGAATGAATTGGACCGTTTTTAGAACTCTTCTCTATATAAGCTCCTATTATAATAAACATTTTTATATAAAATTTTTATAATGTGTGGAATTAAGTGATGTAGGGTATTAAAGGATCAAGTTTGACCTGTTTTAAAATAAGATTGCATATAACAAAGTTCAGTAAAGAATAGTAATATAGCTGAAGAATGTAGTATTCGGACTATTTTTATATTTGAAAATGATTGAATTTTGTCACAATTTTTCTTTACAGATAATACAAAATTAACAAAATCTTTAATGCAACAACAGCAATTGCAGCAACAACAGCAGCATCATTTAAGCCAACAACAACAACAACGTCCTAAGTCTGGTTCAACGCGTCCAATGTTTAGTCCGGGTCCTACCCGCCCACCATTTCGTATTCCCGAATTTAAATGGTCCTACATACATCAACGTTTACTCTCCGATGTACTGTTTTCATTGGAAACGGATATACAAATATGGCGTTCTCACTCTACCAAGAGTGTCCTTGATTTTGTCAATTCTAGTGAAAATGCAATATTTGTTGTAAATACCGTTCATTTGATATCTCAGCTAGCAGATAATTTGATAATTGCATGCGGCGGTCTGTTGCCTTTATTGGCTTCAGCCACCTCACCTAATGTAAGTGAATAGTGTTTTTAAATTAAATTTATTCTCCGTTATTTTGACTAACCTTTATTGAATTTTATTGTAAATTCTTTTTTCATCACATTGTATATATTTATGATATATAAGAGATGTTCATTAAAATGGATATTTTCTTCTTTCCATTTCTGTATTTCCTATTCATTTTTTTCTTTCTTTTGTAGTCTGAACTTGATGTATTGGAGCCTACACAGGGTATGCCATTAGAGGTGGCAGTTTCATTTTTACAGCGTCTCGTTAACATGGCGGATGTATTAATATTTGCCACCTCATTAAATTTCAGTGAATTGGAAGCTGAAAAGAATATGGCTAGCGGGGGAATATTGCGACAATGTTTACGTTTGGTTTGTACTTGCGCTGTACGCAATTGTTTAGAGTGCA
Source organism: Ornithomya fringillina (assembly GCA_963978525.1). Lineage (NCBI taxonomy): Eukaryota > Metazoa > Arthropoda > Insecta > Diptera > Hippoboscidae > Ornithomya > Ornithomya fringillina. The sequence continues at coordinate 6,131,700 of OZ021693.1, forward strand.
AAGAACGCACACGTTACAATATTGGTGTCATGCCCCGTGATGTACCCGGAGCTCAGCATCTACAAGCCCTTATACGGGGGGCACAGGCATCACCCAAGGTAAGACCATTTCAAGTTGGTAGGGCGATTAAGGGACACGCCCACAACTTACAAAAAATCTTATAAAACATCAAATGCGACTTGCAAGCTGATACGTAGTATATACACTATTAGAGGGTAGAATTATATACCACGCCCACCGATATGGTCCATTAATAATATAATAATAATAATCTTAAGAAAGGCTAAAATTTTGATAAAATACAACCTTTGATGTCCATTTGTATGTGTCCACAAATATATTACACATTACTTTCTATTAAATTTCTTATGGCATGAATGTGCACAAGTACGTATATACAGTTTTTCAGTTTGTCCCTCCTTGATATACAATTTACCCTTTTGAAATACTTCACCCAACATCACATATACATATAACAAGCGTCAGCAATCTGCCAGTAAATGTTTCTGTTTGCTTTGTGGAGAAAAAGTGAGTACTATGACATGGTTTTCATGTGAAAAAGCACATTTTCAGAGACGCACACACCCACACTTTAAAATTTTCTTGTGTTTCCTTTCATTATTCTTTCCGTTTCATGGTGTTTTTAACAAAGGTTAAGAAGTGTTTGGTTTTGTTATTGTTGTTGTCTAACAAACAGACAATTATATACTTGAAAATTTGTACATGACGACTATTGTACTTTAGCGGTTGTAACCACTTCTATGCTAAGCCAAAGCATATTTTTTACATACGATGACTGACGTATACTTATGCGTTTAATTAAAATTATTTATGCTTTCTTTTTAGAATATTGTTGAATCGATAACAGGTCAATTATCACCCGTCAAAGATCCTGAAAAACTACTACAAGATATGGATGTGAATCGTTTAAGGGCAGTTATATACCGTGACATGGTAAGTACAATAGAAGAGTTAAACTTGTTTCAGTTCTGAATACTTTTTATTTACATTCTTCGCTTGATTTTACTATAGAATATATTTCCTTTTTGTATTACAGGAAGAGACCAAGCAAGCTCAATTTTTATCGTTATCTATTGTATACTTTATTTCGGTATTGATGGTATCAAAATATCGTGATATATTAGAACCACCGGCTGAACCTCAAATTCAAACGCAATCACCAGTAATGCAACGTTCCACGGGTGGTAAATATAAAATTCATAATTATATATATTCTGTCTAGTCAAGAACAGTAACAGTATTTTAAGCTTGTGCGGATGTTTGTAATTCCTAAATGGCACCACCTACACATATACCAATCGATTAAGGAACAAAGTCTGAATCGATTGAACCATGTCCTTCTGTACGTCTGTAAATACAAATGAATTTGTACTTAAGTTACAGATGGTATTTTTTGAGATATTTCGATGATATTTGGTAGCTTAGAAAGGAGTCCTACTGAAAATTATAATGAAATTCGACGAGACATTTTTACAAGACAATCAATCTCATTTACTGATATATAAACTAATATAATTATACAATAATTGGTGGTGTCATAAAAAACTGATGTTGGGTCAGGCTTGACCGACTATAACATTTTCACTTATTTGAATTTATTTTAATTTTTTTTATTAAATTAAATTAAATTTAAGATTACATTTAATTAAATACTATGTTAATATCATATGATATTTTTAGTTAAAATACACTTATATAAAAACTTTATCATTTTATATTTGTAGCTTAAAATATTATGTAAAGAAAAAAGTCCTTCTGTTTTTTAACTCTTACGTAACTGCAATTAAATAGTTAAGCTTGTGTTTTTGTTAAAATATTTATCTTGCTCTCCATTTTGTTTTCATATTCTTCTTGCTATAATTACTATTTTATGAATTGTTGCTGTAGTCATCATATGTTTAATCCCATCCCGGATTACAATCATTGTTTTCATCCTTTTATGCTGTGTTTTATGTGGTGGCTCCCGCTTCTGTTTGTTTTTACGTTTGATACACATATTATATTATTATTGCATATTATTTTCGTATTGTGGCCATATGTACCTTGACTTTAATATCTTCTTGGATCTAAAATATTTTTGTCTGTCTCTATATAAATGAAAAAATGAAAATGAAAAAAAAAATTCAAAAAAAAAAAAAATGCAAGAATCCTCAGGTCGTCCTCTATTTCCGCAATGGTCACATCATGTATATCCACAATTTTTACCCGGTTCACATCATCATAATCATGTGTCAACAGCAAATGTGCAACATCATCAAACGCAACAAACAACAGTTCAAGTGCAAGTAACAATGCAACAACAACAGCAACAACAACAACAACACCATCACCAACAGCAACAACAATACTATTATCAACAACAACAACAACAACAGCAATTGTCATCACCGGCAATACATCAAACAAGCCATTTACAGCAACACAATCATCATCATGTCATACATCACCATCCATCGCAGCAGCAGCATCAAACAGAACAACAACAACAACAACAACAGCATCATCAACAGCAATATTATCATCATATAATAAACAATGTAAACTATGGGACGGATAATGCATCACCACCTCTCATGGCCAAACAATCGACCAGCCCGTCGACGTCGTCTTCGTTAACCTCACAACCGGCTTCAAGTTCTTCCCTCTCCAGTTTACCATCACATCAACCCCACCCCAGGCATATCGCACAAAAACATCAACATCAGCACTATCATGTACATAGTCAGCATCAACAACAGCTACAGCAACAACAACAGCAACAGCAGCAGCAGCAATCGTTATCACTGCACAACAACTTAACTGCGATACCCACGTCAGTCACAGGAGCTGTACATGCTAGTGGCCATTACAATGCGTTGGTGAATGGCAATCAAGTGTTAAATGGGAAAATTTCAACCAACGTTATACAACAGGAACAACAACAACCAACACATAATTATAATAACAGTGATTTAAATGGTACGATGGGATATCATCAGCACCATCACCGTCATCAACAGCAACAAACATATATAAGAAGTACTGCGGTAATGATGAATGGTAGCGGTGTCGCAAACAGTCATCAAAACGGCCTTGTTGATTATCATACACAGCGTAATAGTAACGAATTGCAATTACAAGAATTAAATAATGGTGGACACTTACAACCAAATAACAATAATAATAATAATAATAACAACAACAACAACAATCATGCCAGCTCATTAAATAATACTTTAACGGCTCTAAACAACAACGGTCGTCATATGCGCAATGGCCATCCTATGCATAATAGTTGTGGTGGCCGCAGTAGCACTTTTGATGCAAGCTCAATTTCTCATCTACCATCTTACAAAGCTAATAACAACGGTCTAAATAGTAGTTATCGCTATAACGGTCGCTCATCAACCGAAACAGGTATTGCCCTAGACTGCTGTTAAACGTACGTGTTTTGTTGTTTGTGTTTTGTGGATCGTATTTTTTCATAATCTTATTAAAATACTTTTTTTTATACCGTTAACATAGCGTTCCTTTCGGCGTTTGTTGTGTTATTCTTGTTTTTTTTTTTATATATCTTTAATGAAATGATTTTGTTGTTGCCATTTATTTTTTTTTATTTTTAATTTTTTGATTATTAAATGTGTTATTGTAATAAAAATATTTTTTATTTATAATTAAGTTGGATTAGCCCTACTTTATATGAATAATTCATAGTGTAGCAATTAGCATAATATATTATTTTGTACGTTTTTTAAAATAAATTTTTCAATATTTAAAGCTATTCATCACTATATTATATTTAACCAAATGAAATAAACCCTTGAACGTTACATACATAAGTCTAAATTGAAGGGATGCAATTGCGAAACCCTTTATATCAGGTTTTTATATAACTTTGTTCATTCCCTGCATTTCCAACGAAATTTATGAATGTCCGTCCTTCCGTTACACACATAATTGTTTATAAATTATAAGTAATAGTATTGTGGTGTTGGGAAAACCTCAAACACTTGTACCATCAATGAAATTTCTATTAGTTTCTTCGTCACGTCGAAGTTGCTCTAATTCTTCTTTTACTCTAAAACTCATTTTGAATAGGAAATATTCCAATTAAAATCAATTTTATAAACTTCAATTCATGCAAATGCATAATAAGCATTGTTTTCATATCCATAAAACAAATTATTCCAAAAGTCGTAAACAAACATTTCACTTAAAATGAAAAATGCTTAAAATGTCAGCAGTTTTTCAATCGATTTCAAATAAAATGAAAAATACTTATTAAAGCCTGGGTTTTTTTGCAAAACTGAACACGTATGTACATAACTAAAGAATTTGCTGCTGAATTCTTCATATTCTATATCACACAGTAAACTATAAAAATCTTCAATATTTGTAAAAACTACAAAGCATCATATTTAATAAATATGTTAATGTTAAAATGGATTAATATATTTAAGGGATAATAGTATAATAAAAAAAAAGTATAATTTTTTTTCTACACTTACTTTAGAATATACATACGTACTTATTATATGCCTTCCACTTTGAATGCAGTAAAATATAATTTATTTAAACTTTGTAATAATTACCGCTTTAATCAGTCATTATTTATGTATATTTATTGAACTCTCACTTTCTTTTTCATTTATTATCGTTTTTAGATGGAGCGCGGACTCTTCAAGGTGGTGATTATGAAATAATTGTAGTGGATGAAAACAATCCAAATGCGATGGCAGATAATGATTCACATTCAAGTGAACCTGCTTCTATAAAGGTAGGTGTTAGAGGTAATTTACTAAAAAACTTTCATAACTTTCCGAAAAACCATTTTACTAAGAATTTTTTATATGTCAATATTTTTTCACTTCTCCTTCTCATGTTTTTTTATATAATATAGTACAAAACAAGTTCCTCTCACTCATTCTTCGAAAAGTTTTGACATATGAAAAAACATTATTCCAACTCCTATCTTACCTTTAAATAAGTAAATAATTAGTATACAATAAAGTGACAGCATTTTAATCTCACAGAAATGATGATGAAAAGAAAAAACACTTTGTAACTACAAAATACTACTTAAGGTTTGAGGTCACTTGAGGATTTAGAGTTATACTGTCATAAAAGTATTCACTTGTTGTTTCACAAACATAAAGATTTGGTTAAAACTTTTTATATTGTACATATATGTATACGTAGTTGTATCAGTTCCATTGTAAATGTTTTGTGTATATAAAAATGATTTTCAGGAAAAACAAAAAACCAAATTGTACTTGTGTTCAACTATCTTGATTATCCCAGCCATAACAAGTAAAAGAAGTAAAAAAGAGATAAACTTGGCTTAGGCCAAATATTCGGCATGGCAGGTAGATTTAGTTAAAAATACACACCAAATAATAAATATTTGGAGTTCTTATATGCAGGATTGAAATTAGGCAAAATCGGTTGAAGAAGACGTCTACACTTCAACAACCCACTCAATCACCCACAACCTTTAGTTTATTTTACTTAAAAATTAAGAACACGCATACAATATATAATGATCACTGTCAGTGATAAATTTCGTTTTACTGCTTTAGGAGGAACTGCGTTTGTTTTGAAGGACGTACGTACGCTGTAGTAGTTTTTGCTTTAATTACGAAAACACAGTATCATCATTAGAATAATTAAATTCATAAACACTATGTAGCAATAAACATATTTTTATATATGCCAGCTTATAAATTTATTGATGTGTGTGAAATATTCAACTTATCCATCTGTCTGTCTTTCTGTGTTACTGCTTGACTGATTACGACAATAATTTATACTGCAGTAGAAGGATTCGCTATTTGTTTGCAACAATTTTTTATTTATGCAATTTTAGCATAAACAAATGACAACTGACAGCACAAATGGTGCGTTAACAAAAATGAAATGTTTTGGTAAATGTTTTACAACCCATTCGTGTGCATACATTGCGTTGCCTGCCTTCGCATTTATTCATATGCATAACGCAATGTACAAATACGCACATACATATATAAAAAGTAAATATGTGTATATGCATATGCAATAATGGGTATATTTTTTTCTATTGTAATAAAATCAAATTTAATGAAATAGAAATTTTTAAATTAACATGTGTTTACATACAGTTATTTGTTGATGCTATGAATGCATGAATAAAAATGTACAATAAGGTTAATGACCGAATTATTATATATTTTCCTTAATATTGAAATTGTAATGATGCAAAATGCAATTTGCCTGCGGATTATTAGAGTCCTTTGAAAAGGAAAACATGAAAATGAAAACGCGAGGTCATATTTGATATAACATTTTGCGCATATATTATATTTGCTTTGCAGAGTGTTGATTCGGATGTGGGCTCATTGAATATGAACTCCACTGAAAATGAAGTCCCTGAAGCGGAATCGTCAAGTGAAGTCTTGGCAGATGATAATAAACCGTCAAATTCTAATGATGAGAGTTGGACAGATGTCAATTTGAATGAAGATGCTATTGTCCAATCGGCAGTTGGTGGTTTAATTGTGTCTAGTGATGGTAAATTGCACGATATGCATTCGGCGCATCAACAACATTTACATCATCAAAAGCAACAGCATCACTGTGTAAATGAACGGGGTGATAAGTTAGATTCGGAAATTTCGGTGGTAAGAGTACCAGATAGTTATGCCAACAATGGAAATAGTACTGCCAATACAGGTGGTACAGGTGTTATTTCCTCACAGCGTAGCACACGTTCTGATGATGTACCTATGAAAGCTCCCCTAGTGGGTCAATTACCACTGGCCACACCCTCTCGTGAGGCTAGCCTTACTCAAAAGCTGGAGATTGCATTGGGGCCAGTATGTCCCCTTTTACGTGAAATAATGATCGATTTCGCTCCTTATCTCTCAAAAACTTTGGTAGGTTCTCACGGTCAGGAACTATTAATGGAGGGTAAAGGTCTGACCACCTTTAAAAACTCTCATTCTGTGGTGGAATTAGTGATGTTATTATGTTCACAAGAATGGCAAAATAGTTTACAAAAACATGCTGGTCTGGCGTTCATTGAATTAATAAATGAGGGCCGTTTGCTGTCGCATGCAATGAAAGATCATATAGTGAGGGTAGCTAATGAAGCTGAATTTATTTTAAATCGTATGCGTGCCGACGATGTATTGAAACATGCGGACTTTGAGTCGCAATGTGCACAAACTTTACTGGAGAGACGGGAAGAGGAAAGAATGTGTGATCATTTAATAACAGCTGCACGTCGTCGAGATAATGTAATTGCCAGCCGTTTGTTAGAGAAAGTTCGCAATATTATGTGTAATCGTCATGGAGCTTGGGGCGATACTAGCGGTGGTGTACAAAAACAAATCTACTGGAAATTAGACGCTTGGGAAGATGATGCTCGTCGACGCAAGCGTATGGTGCAAAATCCTCGCGGTTCATCTCATCCACAAGCTACTTTGAAAGCAGCGTTAGAGAATGGTGGACCTGAAGATGCAATTCTTCAAACGCGTGATGAGTTTCATACACAAATCGCTGTTTCACGTTCTCATCAAACTTCCCAACACACTGCCGATTTGCTGGATGATGCTGAATTGCTCATTGAAGATCGTGAACTTGATCTTGATTTAACTGGTCCTGTAAATATAAGTACCAAAGCCAAACTCGTGGCCTCTGGGTTAGTAGCTCCAGGTACCGTGTCTATAACGAGCACAGAAATGTTCTTTGAAGTCGATGAAGAACATCCGGATTATCAAAAGATTGATACCGAGGTGCTAAAATACTGCGATCATTTACATGGCAAGTGGTATTTTTCGGAAGTGAGAGCAATTTTCTCAAGACGTTACTTGCTGCAAAATGTTGCATTGGAAATATTTTTGGCTTCGCGTACTTCTATACTGTTTGCCTTCCCGGATCAGCTGACCGTTAAAAAAGTAATTAAAGCGCTGCCACGAGTAGGGGTTGGCATCAAGTATGGCATACCACAGACCCGGCGAGCTTCAATGATGTCGCCACGTCAATTAATGCGAAACTCGAACATGACCCAAAAATGGCAGCGTCGTGAAATCTCCAACTTTGAGTACTTGATGTTTCTCAATACCATTGCTGGACGTACGTACAACGATTTGAATCAATATCCCGTATTTCCTTGGGTTCTGACCAACTACGAAACCAAGGAACTTGACCTCAGTTTGCCTTCAAACTATCGTGATCTGTCGAAACCAATCGGAGCCTTAAATCCCTCAAGGCGTGCTTACTTTGAGGAGCGCTATGAGAGTTGGGAAAGTGACACAATACCACCGTTTCATTTTGGTACGCATTATTCCACAGCCGGCTTTACGCTAAACTGGCTGGTAAGAGTGGAACCCTTCACCACTATGTTCCTAGCACTACAAGGTGGCAAATTTGACTATCCTGATCGTTTATTCTCATCGATCAATTTATCCTGGAAGAATTGCCAACGCGATACATCAGACGTAAAGGAACTTATACCCGAATGGTACTTTTTACCTGAAATGTTTTACAATACATCTGGCTATCGATTGGGACACCGGGAGGATGGCACCTTAGTGAGTAATGTAGAGTTACCACCTTGGGCAAAAACACCCGAAGAGTTTGTACGTATCAATCGTATGGCTTTAGAATCGGAATTCGTTTCATGCCAATTGCATCAATGGATTGATTTGATATTCGGGTATAAGCAGCGGGGACCAGAAGCTGTACGAGCCACTAATGTTTTTTATTATTTAACTTACGAGGGTAGCGTAGATCTAGAGACAATTGGTGACGCAATGATGCGCGAAGCAATAGAAAACCAAATACGTAACTTTGGCCAAACACCTAGTCAACTATTAATGGAACCACATCCACCACGCAGTTCTGCCATGCATTTATCACCCATGCTATTTAGTGCCATGCCGGACGATCTCTGCCAAATATTAAAATTCTATCAGAATTCACCCATTACACATATATCGGCCAATACATATCCACAACTATCGTTGCCTTCTGTAGTAACCGTAACAGCGGGTCACCAATTCGCTGTCAATCGTTGGAACTGTAACTACACCGCCTCCGTCCAAAGTCCTAGTTATGCTGATTCTTCTCAATCTGCGGGCTCACTTAAACCATTAACCATTGATCCGATTCTAAGTAGGTTTCAGTTCTATTTAGTGAGTAATGTTGTGACGTGGCTCTTAATTATTATTTATAGGTTTGCAAAATGCGAGTCATAACAATACCTTGCAAAGACGCCATTTGGGCGACAATTTTAGCCAAATGATAAAAATTCGTTCAAACTGTTTTGTCACCACCGTAGACAGCAGATTTCTAATTGCTTGCGGTTTCTGGGATAACAGTTTTCGAGTATTTTCTACCGAAACAGGTGTGTTCGTGATTAAAAAGCAAAATTTTTTATAGGTTTTGATTTCATGAATGTGGCTTTTGTTCAATTATTTTAGCAAAAATTGTACAAATCGTTTTTGGGCACTTTGGTGTGGTAACCTGTTTGGCGCGATCTGAATGCAATATTACTTCAGATTGTTATATAGCTTCAGGGTCCGCTGATTGCACAGTTTTGCTTTGGCATTGGAATGCTCGAACTCAGAGCATAGTGGGTGAGGGTGATGTACCAACTCCACGTACAACTTTAACCGGTCATGAACAAGCCGTTATTTCTGTGGTCATTAGCGCAGAATTGGGTTTGGTTATTTCAGGATCAACGAGTAAGGTTTTGTTTTTTGAGGCTTGAGGCCAATATATTCATTTCTGCTCTTCTTTCGCTTTTTTTTTCAATTTTCATGTTTTTATAGACGGCCCTGTACTTATTCACACCACTTTTGGTGATCTCTTACGTTCCTTGGATCCACCTTTAGAGTTTCATTCGCCCGAATTAATTGCAATGTCACGGGAAGGCTTTATTGTCGTGAACTACGATAGGGGCAACGTGGCTGCTTATACAATCAATGGCAAAGAGTTGAGGCATGAAACTCATAACGATAATTTACAGGTTAGAATTAAATTTTTAATTTTTAATTTTTTTTTTATTTACTTTCGCAAACTTCCGTTTGTATACTTTTCCATGGACTCAACTGTTACTTTAATAATCATGTGTGTACTATGTAGTGCATGTTGCTATCCCGCGATGGTGAATATTTAATGACTGCTGGGGATCAAGGTATAGTGGAAGTTTGGCGCACCTTCAATTTGGCACCATTATATGCGTTTCCAGCATGTAATGCTGGCATACGTTCTCTAGCTCTAACGCACGATCAAAAGTAAGTTTCAATAATAAAATAAAATTCATTCACAATTTTTCCAATAAAAACCGAAACACAGAGAATGAACAAAATAATAAGAACCATGGTAACTCAAAGTATACTCCGCGAATAATTGCAGATGTTTTAAAAGCAACGGGTGGCTAAACACCTTATTAATTAATAAATATTGTGCATGTGTCAGGTGTTTATATTATTTTGTACATCCCCTGTATATATTTCACTATGCACGACATCATCAATAACATGTTACAATCTATTTTTGCTCTATTTGTTTAATTTTTAGATATCTATTAGCTGGATTATCCACCGGTTCAATAGTAGTGTTTCATATTGACTTTAATCGATGGCACCACGAATATCAACAACGCTATTAAATTCAACCTAGCTCATTCCACATATAATATGTATTCCACAGCAGGCCAAAATTGCAATTAAAATAAGGTAAATATCTAAACAAGTATAATAAACAATAAGGAGGTGAACGTTGCGTCATTTTTACATAATAATATAAATTTTTATTGTGAAGCATTACGTAGAGCTCAAAAATTAACGCCTTTACTTAAGTGATGCGTTCGTTTTATAGGCTAGTTCCCTTTTATAGCAACTTATATTAAGTGAATTGTAAAAAATTCGAAAATCCAAATAAAGGTCACATCAAATATTACTAAAAATGAAACACTTGGAAGAAAAAAAAAAAAATTAAGACCGAATTTACGAATTAAATTAAATTAAAATTGAAATTCAAAATTAATGTACACTCGATATCCATTTAAAGCGCAAAACCTTGACACATTCCACTTAAATGCATACTTGAAGAAAAAAAATAATAATAAATGAAAAAAATATTTCATAGAGCTGCTGATTTACCTAGTCTTCTTTAAAAGCTTAAAGCTGGGCTCTTTCTCTTTACTGAAAAAAAAAAAAAAAAAAAAAAAAAAAAACAAAAAAGAACATGTGCAAAGAAAACAAACTTGTTCTTTTGTATATACCATAACTAAAAAACAAAAAAGAAAAGTTTTTTTTTTTTTTTGTAATAATTTATATAACGATCGATAAGCACCATCTCCCTTTAAGATAATTTCTTCTATTGCGTCCATTTTGAAGCCAATACAATTTTGTAAAAACAACATATATATCTTTTCAGTGAGAAAAACATTTTAATGTAACATAACATACGTCCACTATTTAACGATTATTTTTAATAAAAAAAATTAATTACCTTACGTTGTACTTAATACCCTCCATTTACGTCTTCAACATGAAATCCAATCAATCCAATTGATCAACATCAAATCTTATATAAAATTGGTTGTTTAAGTTGTATTGTTGTATTAGGAAGTTCCATAAATTTAGTTAAAGCCTTTTTTTTATAGTATAATAATAATCTTAATAACAATAATAATAATAATAATAATAATGATTGAATAAGTGAGCTTATAAACCTTTAGCAACTTCATTTAGAATTTCAAATATATTCATCAGTAAAAGCGTTACATTCGGTTTAGGTCAAAAACTTCCCTATTTGTACATACTTAAGACTTTTTCCAACTGCAGTCGATGTTAAATCTTTTCTCTTTTATTTCCAGTAAATTGAAGGTTACCATAAATATAAACTTTGCGTTCTAGCTTTTTTTTGTAAGCAGTATAGGGTGTGGACGCGTTAGTTTTATATAAGAAACTACCTGCGAAGTTTAAGAATGATTAAGATTAGGATTTTTTTTGAACATTTAGCGAGAATTTCAACCAGAGTCCCCTTCACAGATATGATTTTGACCACAAGAATGAAGGTAAACTTGCTTGGCTCGTAACTAGAAAAATACTTCTCCGATTTTGGTCAATTTATTTGCAAACATTTGGAAATTTCTCTAATTTTTCGGGGATTTCAAGATTTTTCAATCTCAACGATTTTCAATTAAGGGGCGTGGTAACGCCCGTTTTTTTAGAAAACGTACATGCTATTTAATAACTAAATTAATAAATAGTGCCTTGCCATTGGCAAAATCGGTCAAGAGCCACACTTACTCCTATAGTTTATAGAAACTATTTGCCATAAATTGAGCAAATAAATTTGGTATACATATTTACTTAAATACTCCATTCATCGATATGCCAAAGAAGGGCATGGTCGACCAAACATTTGGTATAAACCCTTTTTTTATTCAGAGACAAATATGGAAGCTCATATGTATTCCATACATTTTTAGAGGGAGTCATGTCATGCCCATTGTTTATATATAGATGTGGAGGATATTTAACCTTTGACCTAAGCCAAATTTAGCCCTTTCACATTGACAATTAATTTTTTTCCTTAAATTTTCATCAAAAAAACAAAAAAAAAAAAACAAACATAATTTTCAACATAAATCCCAAATAATGAGCATAAATAAAAATTACATATATAAATACTTATATACCTTTATGTATATATATATTTATATATATGGTGAAAACATAAAGTTTTTTATCAATTATGTTAAAAAATTTATTGTATATAAATCAAAAACAATTGCTTGCTACTGAAAGAAAAAAAAAAATTTATGAAAAAGTGTCTCAACAAAAAATATTTCGAATATCAACAAATGCATACAATAATAAAATAACAACAATAATAACAAAACAATAAAATTCAGCAGTCATTCAAATTACAAATTATAATTAATAAACTAACAGATATCTGACTTAAAAAAAAAAAAATGAAATAAAAAATGTTGAAAAATATTTTTGGATTTTCTTCTTTTGCACAGAACTTTGCAGCTTTTTGAATAACATTTAAATGAGAAAAAATCAATTTTTAAAAATCATATATAGTATTTGATATTTGATAAATAACAGTTTATGAATATTGCACTTAAAAAATAAAATCTATGATACACACCCATACACACAAACACTAAAACAACAACACAAATAACCAAAATAAAAAAGGCATAGTTTTCAAACTTGCTTGACGAAATTGCTTAAATTTTTACAGTCACTCACAAAATATAAAAAATTAACCCTTTGAAGGGTTTAAACACTTATATAAGGAACAAGCTTTTTATGCTTAAGTAATGAAAAAATGCAGCAACAGGATCACATATATTTTGTCAAAACATGTTCAAATAGTAAAAAAATTAAAACTAAAAAATACAAAATATAATAAATAAAAAATTTAATAAAGTTCACTTGTAAGGCTAACATTTTAAGCATTAGTATCTGTATGTATAACTTATAAATAACACAAAATTAACGTAAAACATAACAACAGCCTAATTCAATTACATAAATTTACTTAAATACTTTTCCCAAGTACTGTAATTTATTTATGAGAAAGCTCTTTCTGCAGAAGCTCCATCTATAATTATATAAAATATAAGTAATTGATAACAAATACGATAATAATAACAAATTAAAGTTTAATAAAAATAAAATTAAAGATTAAATTTTCTCTTAAAAATGTAGAACATTTTTTTATTGACAAAGTTATGCATATGATATAAAATACCGTAACATAATTAAGCGTGAATCATCTTCATATTAAACTCAATCATTAAATCAATCAATCAATCACTCACTCAGCGTCATTTATTCTTTAATTTGGTCATTTGATAAATTTCAATCATACAACTTAATAAAGCATCATAGAGCATTAATTTCTTCACATAACAATCAACTATGTGCATAATGATATTGATATTAAGCGAGCCAAAAAAACATACAACCCAATGGTGTATCAGTATCAGTAATTATGCAATAATATATTTATTATTGTACTACTTAACATACACGATTATTACATAACTTATGATTAATGCAAAAATAAAGAAAAAGTAAAAATAAAAATGAAATAAAAAATTTAATGATTTTTTTTTTTTTTAATTTATAAAAAATTCAATTCTCAATATTTTAGGTTTTGTGGATACCTAAAGCAAACCAAGTATAATATGTACATACAAGTGAGCAATGTTTAAAAGTTTAGGCATGTAAAGGGTTTTCCAATAGGGACATAACAATTTAGTACTTTAATAGAAACGTACCCTTAATACTTTTATAAATCTGTCAACCTCCAAAAATCAAAAAAGAATAAGTTTTTTATTATATTAAATTATTGTAAAAATTAAAACATTATTATAAGCGTCAAAACTTCTCCGAGTAGGCTCTGCTAAAGCTTGAAGAAAATTCTGAATTTCACCTCGCCAATTTGATCAAATCAGTTCAAATCAATCAGAAATATATAATATATACTTTGTGGAATCTTTGATGCTTCCTTCAGAATATTGCGAATGAAATAACAAACTAAGTATACCCTCTTTATTAAGGTGGGTATGAAAAGAGATAAGTGTGTCGTAAATGCAATGCATGCTGTTTACACAATGCTGTCAGCATTTGTTTGATAAATTTTACTTTGAAATCAAAATTTCAAATATCAAAATTGTACGCGTTTGATGGTTGTGTAGCTACACGAAATTACATTAGTATACTATACAAATACAACGAAATATGCGAAATATTATTTATTCTATATTTACAGCATATGATGTTTACTTTGACGTCGTGTACATGTTGTGTACATAAAGCCAGTAGCAATAATGCGAAATTGGTGATAAAACTCAGATGACAGTGTGGAAAATTTTCCTTCATAAATATAAATATAATATATAATTCCAGTTATGTGATAGATGAAGCAAGCACCAAACACTTTGGCTTAAGCTATATTTTGAATATCCACCTTAGGCCATTAAAATAGAAGAAATTTATGCTGAAGAAGAATATAATTGTAGGATCTGTCATATTTCTTTTTGGGGGTTACAAACACATTTACATGCCTTCCAAAGTAAGTATACCTCTTAATTCATGATAATGATGGATCTATCTTTAGTACTATCTTGTGTATATAAGCTCCTATTCACATTGCACTTCATTGCTTTGCATTTCTAGCTATTTACAATATATGTACGTAAATAATTTACTCAACACATTTACATCTGTGTTTATTGGCATTAAATGGTCAGTGAGGAATAATCATTTATGTTAATTAAGTATTATTCGCATACCGCAGAAGCTATTCAATCGTAGTGCCTTCTCTCTAAATACTTGTCTGTTTATATTTTGATTTGCTATTTTTCATAGGCAACACTTAGACACTACACTAAACTACATTTGGCTTGAGATAAATATTAAATATTTTACACAAGGACATACAATTAGTGGACGTGACAGGTACATGATTACGTTCTCTAATAGTGAATTTATTAAAATTTAAGATCGTGAGAGTGTCAAAAACAATCGGACATGATTATCTTATGTAGAGGATGGAAAAAAAGGAAGAAAACAAAACAAGTAAAATAAGTGAAAATGTCCTTGTTCAGTTATTGTTGGATAATAAGCGTTTCCCTTGACCTGTTTTGCTCAATTTCCGTATCTAAGGCTCCTGCCCAGTTTTTGCCTTGTTTTTTAAAAAATAACATATAGCACCGTGCGGATCACCCTATATATGAGTTCGACTGTTGTAGGAATCGAATTTACGGCCCTCCGTTTGAAATGAAAATGTCAATTTTTGCGAGCAGGTGAATGATTTCTACAAACACTTATAAATGGACAGACGGATAGATAGACATGGCTAAATCGAATTAATATTCGAACCATAATTGAGATTATATACAATTTGTGGTGTCCCGAATGCCTTGAAATGTTCTGAGACAGTCATATAAACTAACACAGCATATACCACATATAATGAGTTTAGTACATACATACCATCTCCTATATAAATTAAACACGTACATCAACGTTAATGCTACTCTGTGCATGAGGGCGTTTATTTTACAAATCACCAAACATCAACTACTACTTACTTACGTAATTACACAGCAGACTATAAACTAATGCAATTATCCAAGTTTGTAAGCAGGTGTGGTGTAAATTTTGTCTGTGAAGTGAGAAAATTTCATAGAAAGATTTGTTATGGCTGACAAGACCAAACAGCAATCACGTCGATATACTTACGTTCGTACTTGTCAGTTAAATTGAAGCTAATATTTGTTTAAGAAAACTCAGACCCAAATTTACCGTAAATAAGAGCAAGTAAATAACCATAATATCCATATGTACACAGCCGTATGCAAATACATACAAGTATAAAGTTAGCGTTATATACAAAAAAATTACAAAATATACATAAAGCATGTATATGTGTGCACATGTGTTTACCGTAAAATGGCCAGAGATATGATATGTTTAAGTAACGTGTACGTAAATAATTTTACAGTCTCTTTCCCCCTCTGTGCAATGAGAACAATTGGTTGCATTAATTAATCTCATTTAATTCGGTCAACAATTTTACATGGTTTACCGTACATGTACAACTTGTGTATGTGTATGTATAGTATGAATAAACATGCAGGCAAGTGTGCTTGACTTGTGATGTATGATGCACATCTTCATCTTATATGTCAGCTATGACACTGAATTCTGAAATTCCACATTTTGCTACTCATTGCCTTCATTAGGATGCCTCTCTCTTAATGGAATCTGCATATAATACATAAATATACATATTTATGAAGGAACAGAAACATTACAAGTGCAAGTCCTTCTGAAAAGCTCCTTGTAACTTAATGCCCTTAATTGTATTTTTATAAAAATGTTTAGTTGAATCTTTACTAAGGCTGCAAAGTAACAACCACTCCGTCCAAGTCAAAAGTCAAACACACAGATATCAAATTTTATTGTAAATCTTACGATTATAAGGTTAGATCTGGTAGGTAAAATTAAATAAATTGTTCGCATATGTCATGCATTTGAATACTTAATATACACGTAATAATAGTACAAAAACAATGCTATCAGAAAAGTAAGATTAATAGTAATAGAATGAGAACTAAGCCATCATCTTTAAGGACCGATTACAACCTGCTGCTGGCCTGCTGCAAGAGAGAACTGCAAGCGCACATCTTCCCTAGTGTACAGCTTGTTTTTAAACACTTGGTTCCTTCACCAAAGTTTCGGTCTTACTCTTGCTCGACGTTCTCGCTCAAACATAACCCTGGATTGAGCATTTTCATTCATACTTCCAATGGGCAACTATTATTTAGGCGTCACAATGGTGAATTTTTATGAATTTTATCAATGTCGGTGTAAAGCTTAAGGCCGGAACTTATTGCTTAACTTATGATGGATAGTGTTACAGAGTGTAAGCTGGGTCGATCGAGCAAGGGTTACTTAACTTATAGTAGCTCCTATTAGCAATAATAATTCTACCCTTTATTTCCATTCTGACATTATTATAGATGTTTACATCTGGACCTAGGTGGACTTCTTGTATTACCTTAAACTTGTATCGGTCACAACTAGATATTGATTAATTAATTGGCAGATGAATGAATGAATAGGGCCGCGAAACCCTGTTTGTTAATAAAAAAGGACAAACCCGAACTACATTTCTTATAATTTTCTTGTTCACTGTAGTGTTTTATATATTACATAATATGTAAATACCTTTTCAATCTTCCATTCTCAATGTTCTAAGTGCTACTCACTCGAACGTTTAGTCTACTCGTACCCAAAACTTTGCTGATATAATACCATAGAAGAGACTTTAATTCTTGCAAACCAACATATCGAAATTGCAGTAAATTTGTAAACCATTTCTGGGTATCGTATGTATATACGTATGTAAATATTTACATAATGGAGTTTGATTGGTAAATAGTTGCAATGATGTGGTTTAATACAAATCACTCTCATTCACCTCAAATCGTGTTCGATTTCTGATGTACTCGTATATTAAGACAAGATATTTATATAAAAACATAGATACAATGTATACATATGTATATATATCATATGTACAACATGCTACCTAATAAGTTATCTCTATACAGGTGCTGTGCAGTTGAAGTTTGGTTGTGAAAGTTTGAATTTTGCCGTTTTTTTTGTTAGAAAGTTTCCTGTTTTACCTTTTTTTTTTCGTTTCGTTTCGTTTTTTGTAATTCTTTTTTCATTGTTAAATAAGTATTTGAAAAATTTCCATTCACATTATTATGCAATCGTCGTGTTTCACAACATCATTTGCATACAACTGTATGAGTTTTTCTCTAATCTATCTATGGGGAGGGAATCTTTACCGACAATAAATGAATAGATGATTTGATTTGGGATGCCTCTGGTGTACAATTCATATATAAATGTACATATATAGATGTATTGATATATCTCGTTTGCATGTTAAATGAGTACCCGATGGCGATGGAAAGGATTTATTTAACTTGGGGTAAAAAGTTAATTTATCTTCACCAACTTTTGATTTTAAATTAGTTTCCTATTGAAATATATTACAACATATAGTACGTTGCATACACACACACACACATACAGCTACTTTATATAACCATATTTATTTCAGAGTGTACGTGAATGTATGAGTTAGCAAAAGTTCATTTAAATTTCGATGATAATATTCTTTTGAATTCTCAACTTCAATTACCAACCACACGTATGAGAATTAGATGATGTGTGACATTGTGTGTATGTGTGTAATTAAAATTTTATAGAAAATTTTAACATGGAAATGTTTTTCTGTTGTTGACACTTTCACGGTTGTCCTTTATAATATATTGAGTGGAAATTGTGTATATACAAGTCAAGAGCCACGCCCACAATCCTTTAAACATTCTCTATTTGCTACAAAAAATTGGTATACGGATTTATAATTATCTTATTCATTGATGTGCCAAAAATGGGCATGGTCGAATAACAGAAACGTTTACAATTTACAAAAAATCTTATTCGGCATAAAGTCGACTTGAGTTGATACCTAATACGCTATTTAGGCACTTGCCACGCCCACTCTTTTATATAGATAAGGAGGGTATTTGAGATTTGCTTTAACCTAAATTTAGTTTTTCTACTTTTTATGAATATGTTTGAAAGTGGCAAAAATTGTTTATGCACGAAAACTTTTTCAGTTTTTCGAATTTATAATCGTAATAAATCAACATTGAAATGGACATAAAACACGACAGCAGAGTACAGATGGAGATTTTTTTTATTTATACTTTACCTTTACCAACATAAAGCCGAAATAACATCTACACTTGATGTAAAGTTGAAGAACAACAAATTTAATACGTTTTTACATAAATTAACACTAAAAAAAAATTTAATACAAAACCAACAGATAAGAAATAAAAAGTAAAGAAAAAAAACTAAAATCTCTCTTACTTCTGTTCCAGAAAATATTTTCTTTTTTTTTGGATTGCTTGTGAGGCGTTTCGGGGGCGTTTATAATAGTTAATTATTCCCTTTCCATCCCTCTAATTTATTCAAATTTTTTTCTCTTCAACAACAAAGACTTTATTGTCAACTAAATAATGACCCGCTTGCACTATTTTATTTGTTTTTATAAGCATGCAAGTGTTTGGCAGTGACAACAAACACAAAAATCAGACACTTGTAATGACCCTATTATACGGATTGTTGAAAAGAGCGTAGAGGAAAAATGGAAGCAAATAAATTATTTGCACTTCCAACCCGCATACGTCACGTTTCATATGCACAAAGCGTTTTTATATGCAAGGGACGTTACTTGAGATGGTTGCCACGGGCAGCATTCATTTTAAAACAATGACTTGAAAGTACATATGAAAGTACTTTGTGGTAGACAATAACAGAAACAACAGCTTTCTAGGAAATGTTAATTCATGCTTTAAATAGAGCAGAATGAAATGAATGAAAAGTGTACCGCATTATTAGTTAGCTGATGTAAAATATTTCAACTTTAGATTAATTAAACAATTGTACTAAATTTCAAAACATTTAAAACTTTACGAAATTGTGTGTTCTAAAACAACATAACAACATAAGTAGTAAATTTATTCAATTTTCTTCTGATGTGAAAAGGAAAAAATGAGATATAAAGAAAAGGGGGGGGGGGGGGGGAACGTACAAAGAGCCTTTTGCGGCCTCCATATAATTGTTAATTGTTTTATTTAAAAATTCTAAATACCCTCCAGATGTGTTCAGTTTTGCTATATAAGTAAAATACTTCGTATATCCTAAAAATAAGTTAAATTTAAACCGTCACCGGCTTCCAGTTTAGGGGACCGCCCCTTACTGTAACATAACCCCCACCCAACTGCCCATTGTATTTATATAGAATGTGACAAAAGTATGTTCTACGTGTATGTGTATGTATAATACACAATAAATAATCTAGGTAAAGTGTGCGTGCGTACGCATATTTATGCATAAATTTGTGTAATTGGTGCGGTAGGTGTAACAAAGTAGATAATTTATGTAGATAAATAGCAACTACACACTCATGTACATAATAACACATAACAAGACTACGAGTATATTTAAATTTTAAAAATATTTTTTCCTTTGTTCTCTTTAAAATATGTATGAATATGTATATATAGTATGTATAGTATGTAGAATGTGTCATTATGGATGGCATTCTACTGTACAAATAACCTGTAAGAATGTTATGTAAAAACTAAAGTTAGCTTAGGCCAAATCTTAAATACTTTCCACATCAACATAATAACAGTGGCAAGATTTTGATTTGATTATACGACCACGCCCATTTTTGGCATATCGTTAAATGTGATAATTATAAATATTTGTACCAAAATTTCAATTTCATAAATCAATTTTTGTGGCAGATAAATAAGTACTTATTCATAGTAGGCGTGGCTGTTGAACGATTTTGCCCATTTTAAATAGCGATCTGCATGTAAAAACTAGAAAAATAAGTACAGAAAAGTCTATGTTAATATATCGAAATTTTACGACAAAAGACGGACACACGGACGTGTAGACATATCTGTATAAATCGTCTTCATTTTTGACGCTGAAAAAAAATATATATACTTAAAAAAGATTTTTAACGTCTTCTTCTGGGTGATGCAAATGGAATGACAAACTTAGTATACCCGTCATCTTATGTGTTGGGGTATAATGAAAGAGAAACACAAGCAGCACAATATAAAAAACATACTTTAAATATTTGCAAAAATAATTGACTCAAAATATTTCAATATTGTTTAATAGTTTTTTCTTTCTTTATTTATATTGTTTGCTTGCATAATATTTACACAATTATGTTTACTAAATATATATGAATAAAATCATATACAATAAATATCACAAAAAGGAAAGTAAAGAAATTTTAATTGAACTCTTTTACTGTTTCTAATAGAATTTAAAGATTTCCTGTTTTCATGTTTGTAAAACCTAAACGGCAAATGCTATATCTACCTTCAATTGTATCGACAGATTTAGAATTATTTTCTGAAGCAATTTAATCTTGTCCGTCTGTCCATTTAACTTTCTATGTAAATTTATATACAAGGTTGCATTTTTTTGAGATATTTTGATAAAATTTTATGCAAAGACATGTTTTGTCACAAAGAGGAACGGAACCCTATTGAAAATGAATCGAATTAAACCATTTTTAGAACCCTTCTCCATATAAGGTTTATAATATAAAGGAGAACTTTATATGGCAAAAATTTGCAATTCTTAATATTTTTTAACCAAATTTGGTATTACATAATTAATTAGCTGTGCCAAATTTGAACCCTTTCGAACTATTTTTAGAACCTCTTTCCATTTAACGAGTTTATTTTAAAAAAGTCTTAATATGATGAAAACTTTTAATTCTTAATCTATACTAATATTATAAAGAGGAAAGATTTGTATTTTTGTATTTTTGTATGTAACGAGTAAACTCAAAAACTACTGGACCGATTTCAAAAATATTTTCGCAATTAGAAAGCTACATTATCACTGAGTAACATAGGCTATATTTATTGCCAAAAAATGTTGGGGATCCCTGGACATTCCTACTATTACTAACCCAAGGTGTAAAAAATTAGTCATAAAATATCTTTCATCGAATACGCTGCGGAAAGTATTGATGTTAAAACAAAAAAATGTTCTACAATATTATAGAACATATCAATATCTACAAAAAACTTCACGAGACCATATGTCCAACTATTGTACTTATGTCACTAAAACCCCTTTTTATACCCACCATTGATAGTAATATTGCCAATTAAGAAATTAAGTATTCACAATAAGTATTTCACAATATTTAAATAGTAGGGAAATCTGAAATCTGAGAACGGCATGTGTTGATACCACTCCAGATGCATCACTAGATTCTGGAAAGGATTTTGGGCATAGGCAATGTTTTATCTCGCGAGATAACCAAATTCCACGCAGGTGAAGCCGCGAACAACAGCTAGTTCTTAAGATTTTTCAACAAAATAGTGCAGAATAGTTAATTTACTTAATAATTAGCTACAACAAATTTTGGACCTGATCGAGGCATTTTTAGAACCCTTTTCCATACAATGATATTTCACGAAGTGACTTTTATTTGTTGATATAAATTAATTAATTATATTATATATTATATATTACATTATATTTTGTTGTACATTTTTATCTTTCATTAATAGAAATAGAATTTTTTTTTCTATAATTATGAAATAATTATGAAACTAAATAGTGTAGGATATGAAATGGTCTAGCTGGACTGACCATAATATATTTACATATTCTGCTTTTGCTTAAATGAAAATTTTCATTTTAGAAATCACTTTAACCATATTTCTATATGCAACAATGTGATGTGCAGGACATACACACTTTGTCAAAACGTTTGTAATACTCAGAAAGAAGCATTATAGATCTTATAAAGTATATTTGTAAATTCTTGATTAGTATGAAATTCCAAATCGATTTAGCTATGACTGTGCATCTGTGGAGAATATTTTTCTGGTACCTACTTATAGACTCCAAACTACAGAAGCGCAGAAATATTGATTAGCAGTGAAATTGGACACCATTGGTCCAAAGAAATTTAGCTTTTTTTAAAGCTTTTTTAACTCGTTTTTTTCTTTTTAGCGGGTTTTGCATTAATATCATTATCTGTTAGAACTTTTACTTCAATACCCTAAGTGAGATGGGTTTCCAAGATTTGCCCTAAGCCAACTAAATGGTAACTTTTTTAGTTTTTTTTTTTTTTCATTATAAATGAGTCATTATTGGAAAATTACAAATAAAAATTGATTGCTTTGAGGCAAATTTTAATTAATTTCTTATTCAAATGAAATCTTAAGAAATAACATAACATTGAACAAAATAATGTTTTATCATATTTGCAATAAAAACTAATTTCAACTTCATAGCAGAACAATTCATTTCATGTTTGTAAAAGTAAAGTTCATATGTTCAATTTATAGTCGAGTTATGCTACAACATTGTTTAACCAATTGAATTCTCTCGTTTCTCCATGCACATCTATATTTATTTAGCTTAGAAGTGTTTTTACTTGTTTGTGTATCGTATGCGAAAGAGTATTGAGTGGATATGGTGTCAATGGCTGAGGCATCTGCATCCAGCATTGTATGTGTGTGGTTTTTTATCCTTTTTACCCTGACACGATAAAACGTGTTTGCTTACATAACAACACCATTAAAATATAAGACAAGTAAGTATTGCGTATGGGTGCATTTGTTTTGCTGAAGCTTCCGCACATGTGTTGAAGAAAAACAAATGAAAATGTCATAGTGGCTCTAGCTCGACCACTTAAAACGTTACTTTCACATATTAGTTGTATCATATAATGCAAGGCCTTGACATATAAGTCATTATATCATTACAGGTAGAGGGTCTGATCGAGTTCAAATATGGCAATGCATGGACAGACAGACCTATAGAGGGACATAGTTAAATATATTGGTAAGAATCCTTGAATCCTTCTTAGATGATTCACAAACAACTGAATAAACTTTATATACTCTTTGCCACATGTGGTACAGGGTATAAAAACATTGCTGCCCATATATATTTTGATTAAGATTGTTCCTGTTAATTATTTAACTCTGTATACTTTATGGTGCATTCGTAGAATAACAATATGTTCTTTTTAATTATAGCTGGGAGTATATTGGTTTTGGTTTGTTAATACCAGAAGCAGGTCAACCATACCCTAAAAAGTATATACAATATATTATTGATCCTCATCAATAGACGAAACGGTTTAGCCAAACAAACATCGAGTTTCTCTACAGATTTCCTATTGTGAATGAACCTAGGACATACTGCTGACCTAAATCCTATTCCTGTAGCTTTCAGCACTCTCAAAATCGAAAATTTTAACATATGGATCTAAAATTTTGTTTTCCTAGTGGCATTACCAATTTAGTTAATCAACAACAATTACCTTTAAAAAATTTTCTTTCTCAAACATATTTGCTTTTTTTAATCCAATGTATGCAAACTTAAACGTATAGTATACTGTATGGATATATGTGGATTAAATGAAACGTGCTACTACATAAGATGCTCTTATATATGTTGCACCACAAGATCAAACATGTATTAAGTTTACATGAAAACTTGTAACAGTCACAGACCCTTGCACTCAGAATCACTTGTTTCATACATTCAAACATATTCATCTATGGCTTGGGTGAATATGTGAACATAGTTTTTTCAGTTATTTCCATGAAATATGATAGAACAGATGTTTTGGAACATATTTATACCCTTTCTCTTTTCATATAAATTCTTCTTAACAATTCTTAATTATTTGTTGTTGTTAGAAGTTGTGAATGGATGGACGTACTCTTTAAGGTTCACCTCTGTAAACTTTTCACTACACATTTTATTTAATTTTCGTTTATGAAAAAATATGAAATGTGAAATTATTTTTGATTGAAATTTGCGCCTGACAACATATATAAATTGTACATTATTGGGATATGCAAATTATTATGAAGCAAGTAAGCAAATGTTACATTTTCTTTAACTCACTTACCCCTGTTGAAAATATGGCAAAGGTTATTTTCAAGTCACTGAGGAATGAGCTTTTTCCAGAGAAATTACTTTTTTGTGGCTAAAATCCACAATTCTTAATACTTTCCGATGAAACTTCGCACAGTCATTCCATTTATTAAAATCTTTAATTGAGACAAGTTTCTGCTCAATCGGGCGATGTTTACTGTTTTGCCATTTTTCGTAGTCAATTTTAACAAAGGCTATATATAGCCTTGGAAGCTGATAATACACATAATTAGGGGGCGTAATCAAAAACCTGCCACGCTAGGATATTTAATTTTTGCTCAATTTTCTTTTTTACTGGTTTCATGATTATTTGGACTGATTATTGATCTCTATGTAAACGCACGTTCAAGTTGATTTCTGTGATATATGTAAATATGATATGTGTACATATGTGTATGTATATAGTTTTGTTCCTTTATTATGTGCATGCATTGGCATGCCACATAGAAGACTTCATCTGATTCATTTATATACTGCTAAACTCGATACACTGTTGATACTGTAGGACAATGTGACTGCTTTGTAGTAACTCGTTTAATAGCATTTATTAGACGTTCAAGGATATGAAATTCTACTCCAAAGGAGACCAAGAACTTTATATGTAAAAAAATACCTTTGTTTTGTTTTGTTTGTTGTTGTTAAACTGATTTATAAAGGAAATGTTTTCATACGTTGTAGAAATGTATGTATGTATGTGTGTATGTGTACAATTTTAATGCTTTTATGCAAGTGTTGATAACAACCGAAATGCTATTAAACGCATCATGAAAACATTATCATGATGATAAAAGGATGAGAATGGGAATACAAGAAGTAGCAGCAGCAGCAACAACAACAACAACAACAAGGTTTCTGGTAAACAACAACCTTTACGTATTCCTTAGACACTTGTTAGGTCACTGACAAACGTACGGGTACATATGTGGAATTGTCATAAACTTTGTGGATAACATACAATGCATTCATACAAACACATAACATATATGTATGTATGTAATGATGCACACATTTACATATGGATGGATGTAAAAATATTTATAATTGCTTTGGGCACAATTGTGTGCATCATGTAACATTTACACAACATCAGCAATGGTAAGCAAGATCCGTTAAGAGAGTCCGGGTCATGGGTATAATATTTTCACTACCTCTCCCTCTATACTATGCATGTTGTTTATAATGTTATTATAGATTTTCTACAGTTGATTGGTTTTTCTCGTATGTGTATTTGTACAAGGATGTGTATGTCAATATGTATATATGTAAATACCAAAATATGTGAATATCATATACATACATGTGTGTATATTGTGCATTATTATATTGCCAAAAATTATTTTCGGTCAATGAATTTCATTGCATTTATGCAACCAAACATTTTACCACCTGCAGATATTGGAGATATTGTTCTATGTGTAATATAGGTGGCGTTAACATGAGAACAAATTTGCAAGGACCCTCCATATCTACATATAAATGTGGGCGTGTTTACAATCTCTAATAATATATTTATTACTTACCAGCTTATTGTAATTGTGGGCCTGACTGTTCCCATTTTTGCCGCAACAATGGATGGGGATCAAGTTTATTTAGAAGTAACTTTCAAAAAGGAAATACTGTTGGCTTCCATATTACTTTTCAAATCCATTTAACCATATACATGTCTGTACATCCGTCTCTCTAAGTAAATTTGCCACAAATCAAGCCAAAGATCTAATCTTTTGAGATATTTTAATGAAATTTGTTATAAGGACATGTTTTAGATTAAATAGAAACCGTATTGAAAATAAACGTAATTGAACCATTTTTAGAACGTCTCCCCATATAAATAAAAGAAATCTTTATCTGGCGAAAATTGGAATATATTCATATTTTTAAACAAAATTTAGTAAAAAATACTTAATTGGTATAATAATTAGCAAGCTTGTGAGCAAAGAAACATTCCATTCCATAAACATATAATTTCATTTATTTTTAATGAAACATAATTTTTAAATACACAAATTTCTGTGTTGAAGTCCCAGGTGAATGTGTTATGATATTTAAGTAATGAAATGAAAAACTCCGATCTGATGACAAAACTATGTGGACATCAACACTACATATCACAATAAAATAAATATAATCAAGTTTACAGTAATTTAATAGACAAAGGCCACAACATTCTGTAGAGTATTTAAACAATTGTGAGATAACTTTGTAAATAAATTCATTTATAATTTGCTTAAAGAAAATTCATTATAAAAAATCTGATTGTATCATAAACAAGAGTTGTTGCATAATATATGACAAAAATAGAATACCTCCCACTATGTTATTATTCTTATATTAACGAATCAAGAGCAGAGGAAATAACAAATTTTATGCTATTTAACACATGACATATAATATAAATGAGTGTGTATGTGCTTATCATGGATATTAATCTTTGCTATATACGTTTACACAACGGATATAATTGATCTGATAACGTTAAAAACTACGAGAAGAAAAAAAAACAACAAACAAGCAAATAAATAATGAAAGGTATTGAATAGTGTAAAAAAAAAAAAAAAAAACAGAATGATTGATATTATGTAAGTAAACAGGAAAATTAAAAGTGTTCCACCCATGAAATGTATGTATTCTGTGTTTAAGCCTTTTTATACCCAAGGCGGTGGGTAATATACTAAGTTTGTTATTCCATTTGCAGCAAACAGAAATAGACATCAGAGATCTTAGAAAGTGTACAAAATATTCTCATGATCAGCATCAAAAACTTGAGTGGATCTAGATGTAAATGTCTGTAAGTCCGTCCGTTGTAGGCAATAAATTTTGTAGATATTGAGCTGAAATTTTTGTAGTTTCTGTAATCAGATTGTTATTTTTATTGAGCAGAATCAGTCTAGAGCCACGCTAACAATAGACAAAAATTTCGTTATTTGCCACAAAAATTTATGTTAAATATTTTCCCAATTTCGCTGTGTGTATTGTTAGCCTGTTCTAATCTATTTAATTTCGATTTATTATACAAAAGACGCATAGTTACGCGGTTAGTGCATTAATGGAAGATGAAAAAATATCTCTTTTTTATACATTTTTTATACTGCCTACCTTCACATGGTACACTTTGGAGACATTTAATGAAAGTTTGCAGTATGTACATATAAATATATAGTATATCATAAGTAATAAAGCTTTGGCTTAGATCAAATCTTAAATACCCTCCCTATCTATATATAAATAGTAGAAGGGGCCTCTAATACAAGAAGCATGGTGTATGTGAACTTGCTAGATGAGTACGTGTGCTAAATTTCATCTACATAGCAAAATTTATATGACACATAAATAGATTTTTATTGATTGTGGGCGTGGCCCTTGGTCAATTTTTCTTAATTTATGACGTTAATAAAAAATCAAAGAGTCTTTAACGCCTTTTTTAAATTGTTTCAAATGGAATGATAAACATAATATACGTTCCATCTTATGCGGAGGGTATGAAAACAAACAGCACTGCATTTTTTCATGTTTTCTAGATGTTTTATGCCGCAGTGTATATCATATAAATGATTGAGAATTCTGGTGCGGTGTGTTAACTAAACACTCGTACATCTAATACGCAATCTAACATAACCTAAACAAACCAAACCAAACCTACACTTCCGTTATAGTCATTTCCGTTAGCAATTTTTTTTTCCTTTTTTTTTTCTGGTTACACTTGTATGCCGCATATAAACAAATGTCAAACATGTGGTTTTATTTTCAGCTTTTCGTTTATCAGGGAGTCCTCTCTCATATGTGCTCTATGTAAGTGTGGTAAGGATAGATGTAGGTCAAAGACAGAGAAAATTACACATTTATATGCTTGTTAGCAAAATATGGGCGAAAAGTAAATTTTGTATACGCCATCGTAAGTTCGAAAATTTGCATGCTTTTCTTCATGGTCACTAAGTTAAGCAGCACAATCTACTTAAAAGATAAATGAAACGACTAAGAGATTCGGGAAATCTTTAAATGTTGTGGAGTTATAAAAACTTTAATAAATGGAATATGTGAGAGGCCCTAAGTAAATAAGATAACTATCCAAAAGTGAATCGTTGGCATTTTTACGGTGTTAGATGTTGAGCTATTAAGCCCATATTTTGTTCAGACATTTCTACATTCTATACGTAGATTACTATTTAAATTGTACAAAATCAGTTAAGTGCCACAAAATTTGATTCATAAAGTTGAAATTTGTTACGTACACGTATTTATTCATCAATCGAATTTTCCAATGCGGTCCTTTTTCAAATGAAATTCTCTTTACGCTAATGCATATTCTTACACAAGACTTCATCATTAAATCTTAATAAATGCGTTCTGTAGGTTACTTAGATATATACATGGACAGCATGAAGGACAGATGGACGGAAGTATAGTTAAATCAATTCAAATTTTGATTTTTTTTTTAATTGAAAATAAGTACGACGATATTTGCCGTTTACGAGTTACAAATAAGCGTACTAATTTAATATACCCTTTTCCGCAGGTGGTGAAATATATGAAAAAGCATTATTTTTATCAAAAATTCGAAACGTAAGTTAATCCGTAGTTCATACAGTTAAAGAGCTGAGCAAATCGCAACACATCCTGTGTTAAGATTTGACCCAAGACCACTTTTTTTGTTATATTTTTTCACAATATAATAATATTTAATTGCGCGCTGACATATATCTATAATATACATATTAAAGTGGTATGGTATATGTATTCATACAGTAAATTAATTGAAGAAATTACTTGAATGGAAGGAAATTATCCGAAATGTTTACGGTATCATGCACGCATCCTACATATGTAAGCTATACTTTTGTGCACTTGTGTGAGTACCTTTAAATAGTGTATAATAGCCTCAACGTATCAAGCACAAAAACAAACACACATGGTACACATGAATGCAAACTGGTAAACATATAGACACATGCTCATTACCATATATGTGTGTACGCATTCAAATTAAATACTTGTATGTATGTTGGAAGATTGCAAGAGGCAACAATAGGGAGCATAATGAGCATGAATATATGCGTCGGTAACTGTGGTTGGGTCCGTTGTGGTTTTTATTTTGATCATAATGAGTTGCTGGTAATATGTCTACCATACAAATATACCCTATAATAGGTTCTACTAAAGCTATAAATACCTTTCAGCTTAGCTTATTTATAAAAATTAAGAGAGATTTTCATATAAAGTTTTTTTCGCTTCTTATCCACCATTACAGGTATATGAGAGTCACTTTATTAAAATATTTGTAACGCCGAAAAGAAGGCATCGGAGGCTACACAAAGTATATTTATTCTGAATCAACATTAACTACTGAGTCGATCAATTTAAGTCCGTCTGTGCTTGTGTTTGCATGTATTGAATGGTAATAACTCTTCTAGTCTCAAAAATTTTGAGTTATAATTAAAATGGATAAAATTTCTACGCCCACAATTTACAAAAATCGTAATTTTTTACATATTGTGACCGATTGAGATAAAATGCAACAAATTCTTTAACAATTGTTAAATAAGCGCTCCCATACTTCACTTATGAATGCGGAAGGTATCCAACATTTTATTTATGTTAAGAATAATATATTTATTTAAAAAAACGAAGAAATTAAACAAAAAATAAAAATGTTGCATAATCGTATCTATACCTAAGGCATGTTATCCATTTCCTTTTGATCTCTCTCTCTCTCTCTCTCTCTCATTTCCACTTAATTATTATAATTATACCTTCCTCATAAAATGTAGCATACACTAAGCTTGTCACTTCATTTGCAACACTGATAAGAAGACATCAGAGACCTTTCGAAGTATATTATATATTATATATATATTCTTGGTCAGCATTAAAAAGTTAGTGAATCTAGACATGTCCATATGTCCACCTATTGTGGACATTATCACGGTCGTAAATTTTGATTTATTGAGCTCAAATTTTGTAAAGACACTATTTTATGCATATGTACCTGCTACAAAAATTGAGCTATAAAGATTAAATTTTGCATATATATTTAAAATGAATCCATTAATCGATTTGCCAAAAAAAATGGGCATAGTCGGTATGCCCAAAACTTGCTAAAACCACAGTCAGTATCAAACTGGACTTGCAAACTGATACACAATACATACCTATTAAAAGGCATAATCAAAGACCTGCCACACCCATTATTTGTAGGCAGATGTGGAGTGTATTTAAGATTTTGCCTAAGCTAAATTTTGTTTTATTATTCGTCCTTTTATTATCTCTCTTATATGATTCTTTTTATTCCTTTCTCTTTCCCTCCCCATTCATATTCGTTTATTCATTATATATTTCTCGCTTTTCTGCATTTATTAATTCAAAGTTACATTAAAATTACATTAACAATGAGATTATCATACAAAAGACAAGAAAATTACACATAAAATGTCAGGTGAGCACACTGGCGGCTACAGGTAGGTACGTGGTAGCCCTTAAGAGGGAAATTTGTTGAGCTCTCTAAATCTTAATAAACAGCATTATAATAATAAATAATAAATCAAGTTTTTTTTTTTTTTTTTGAAGTAGCTTTTTTGCAATTTCGGGGCTTTACTAGTTTAAGGGTCCTCATCTAAGCGTTTAGTCTGCATACCCTTAAATCCGCTACTGGGTGAACGTGTATTTAAAAGCACTTATTCTCTAAAGAAAAGAATAACTGAAGCATAAAATATAATAAATTATAACTTTAACGAATGAGTAACGAAAAATTTGTACATAAATGTTCATGCTTGTGTATCATGTACAATATATTCTTTGAAGTGTCAATTAAAATATGTTTTCCTGTAACCAATTTTAACTATCAATTTATTTGTTATATAATTTAATTTTAAAATGAATTCAGGATCACTTCCTGAATCAATTTAATCATGTCCGTCTGTATGTCCATATAAATTTAAATGCTTACTATAGATTGGATTTATTGAGATATTTCGATAAAGTTTATAACAAGGACTTATTTTGGCTTAAGGAAAAACTTTATTGAAAATATACCGAATTGGACCATTTTTGGATCCTCTCCCCATATAACGTAATTTTATAAACGCATATTTTTATATAGAGAAAATTCACAATCCACAGTTCTTAATATTTGTTGACAAAAATTGATGAATAACAGTTAATTAGCTTAACTAAGCCAAATCTGGATATGATGGAACCATTTTTAGAACCTCTTTCCATGTAAAGATATTTCACAAATTGACACGCCGTTACTAATCCAACTGAACTAATTCTAGGATATTTTGTGGAGCAAAGATCGGCTACAATCAATTTTCATTCCTATCATAATTTCAATGGATTGTAATTTGCTATTGGCTGCAGAGACGTTAAGGATTGTAAAGTGGTGTCTTTGTTGTTCAATGATAATATTTTCAAACGATTTATTTCATTTACACCAAAGCTGTAACTTCAATTACAAAATATCAACTGCTAAATAACATAGAAGAATACAATTCAGTGCAACACTACACAACACATCGCATTACTTACTTCTAAGCTAACAGTTAACTACATGTGGTATGTAGTAGTAACAAATAACGGCAAGAATATACATGCAAAAGGGAAAGGCAGATAGCAATCTATCTAGAGCAAAAAACTTCAACAAATTTCAGCATAACCACAGAAATAAAACAAGTAAGTAAGAAAACTAAATTAGGTTTAGACCAAAACTTACATGCCCTCCGTATCTACAAATATATATACGGTAGGCGTGTACGTGATTATGCTTTCTAATAGTTTCACGGTTTCGACCTGCAAGTCGGGTTATACGCTAAGTACAGTTTATAGTAAATCAATATCTTAAAATTTATTATCATGAAAATGGCAACAAAAGACAGAGACATGCTTGCCTAAATCGACTCAGTTTTTCATACTAAGTAAGAATATATATTCTCTGTGGGGTCTCTGACGCCTTCTTGTGAGGGTTGCAAATAAAATAACATACTTAATATGCCCCTCTTATATGTGGATGGTATAAAAATGTAGTATTGGGATAAAGCCAATTCTAGGATACTTTACATATTAAACGTAAATTAGCGGCGTGCGATTCGGAAACAATTTCATTTTCTTAATTTATGTTTTCGAATGTTTTAATCAAATAAAATTTTGTTTTTGTGGTAAATCATGAGCATGTACATTATTTGATCCCACTCAGTTTTACACAACTATGCTTACAGGAAATATAGAATTATCAACTTTGTAAATCAATTTTTTTATGATCGTAGAAGATTCATGGCGTTGTTGCATTCCGTTTGCATAACACGAAACTCTAATACAATAATCTTTTAACTTCGCTTTATATGATGAAAATAAAAATACACCCATAAAGGCGGTAGGAATAGAGTAGATGGTGCATCTAACATAAATATAATATACACTTAAATTGCATGTTTTTGTTGTTACTCCTGATGATGTTTGTTGTACAAATAATATAAAAAGTATTGGCCGTAACGCACACATTCACCTTTAAACGAGCATTTATGTGTTTGTGTAAGTAATGTATAGCGTAAGTGAAAAGGCTGTGTGCAAAGTCGGAAGGAAGGAAATACAATCCGTATAAATGAAACAATTTATTTATAAATCCACAGACACATAAATACCTATACATACACACACCATGTAAGTATATATTTAGTGTTATCTAACTGCAAAATGCTTTCAAGTTTACTCACAATAATAAGAGTAAGTTATTTTCTACTCCCGTGTTTCTTTCTTAACTGAAAAACCTGAAAAACTATAATAATGAAATTTATGTTAGCATCCCTCCAAATATTATTTTATGTACTTTCTCACGTTAACTATAAGGATGTGATTGTTTTTATATGCTTCCCATAACATTAAGTTTGCCATTCTGTTTGCAACACCCAGAGGAGGGCGCCAGAGGGCTAAAAAGTATATATATTCTTGATCAGCATTAAAATCTCAGTTGATTTAACAATGTCCATTCGAAAGCAGTGATCAAGGTCCTAAAATTTAAGATTTACCTACAGACACTTTCAGACACGTTGTCAGGTTGCTATTTAACTGGTCGCACAACAGATTTACCCACAATTTCCAAAAAAGCCATATTCAGCGTAGAAGTTGAACTAGAAGCTGACAAGTAATTCATACTTAGACGACGTAATCATGTACCTGCCACGCCTACTTCCTGTAAGTAAATGTGGAGGGGTACTTAAGATTGCGTCTAAGCCAAATTTATTTTCTTTTCCTTGTTATCACCGAACTCTTATATATATTTTTTCTCCAAACTACTTTTCTTTGTGCAATTGATGTTTGTACTCGTATACTAAAAGTATTCTCGGAGAAATACTTTTTATATGATATCAAAGGAACTGTTATTACAGTTCTAGTCTTTTTAGCTTTCCACCATCATTTATGTACAATTTTGTTAAAGATTATGCTTATGATTAAGATATCAATTCAGCCGTAACGACTTTTAGGCATTCACCTAGAAATGGTCATTTTCACGTCGCTTTCTTCACTGGAGAAATAAGAAAATCTGCTGACACATGACATTTTCTATTAAAGCAACATAAAGAATTTTGGTTTTTGCATCAATTCTTCGTTTACCTTTGTTAGGAATTTCGAATTTCTTTCATTAAAAAGAAAGAGAACTGATGCCAAGGTTCAATAGTCATTCATCATCCTTTCTTTTATACGTTTTACCAGTTTTTTCACGTTGTTGTGAATGTGTGTATGGCCTTAAGGCACTAACAATGTTTGCGTAATTGGTGCGGATAGGCAAACCGGAAAGGAATGCCAGGATAAAGTTTTTATTATCTACAAATGGTTATCAAATGTATGCGTGCTATTGACAGATGTCTCCATAGTATAAAGGCATCCATTATTGACGCAAACTTAATATGCAAGAAGCTGTAAATTGCTTTAATAGAGATTCTAATGTTTTTTAAATTATCCCCCTAAATAGAGAAGATACTCACTAACCCCAAAAATTTATATATTCAAGTATTCAGCTGAATTTGAACACATTCATAGATTATTTAGAAAGTTGTCTTCTAGTTTTATTATAAAATATTAAAAATTGTGATTTTTTGCTTTTTAAAGGTCTTCATTATAATACAAACTTATAGTAGGAAGGGTTCTAAAAGTCGACCAATTCGGTTTATTTTCAATAAAACTCCTTTTTAGGCCAATACATAATTTTGCACCAAATTTCAAAGAAATTTCTCAAAATATCCGTCCTGCGTACAAATGTCATCATGACAAACTGATGGACAGACGGAGTCGGTTAAATCAATTCAGATTTTGAATCACACGTTGTAACTGAAGGTGGGTAGTGGCATTTACCGTTTACAGGATAAAATTAAATTAATGTGTTTTACGAGGGAAGATATCCTTGGCCTTTTATCAAATTTTGAAAAAAATATATAAAAAAATGAACAAAAGCTGGGGAACATGAACAAACTACGATAAAACAAATAGACGGACATGTTTAAAGTGACTCTGAATCGATTAAAGGTGGCTCTCTCTTTAACCGTTTAGAAGTTAAAAACATTTTTACACTCTCTTACATCCTAAAACACCCTCTACCCCAAGTGGCGCAGGACAGCTATAATAAAAGCCAAAGATAAAGACAAAGAAAGAAAATGGTCGCACAATACAACGTCATGCCCCCACTTCATCACTTATACCCCATTAAAAACCCTATTTATCCTTGTCCTTGCGTTATGTGCACACTCTTTTTGTTATGTCATCATGTGAACACATAGTTTATATTTCATTGTGTTACACAGTTGTGATAAATTACTTGAAAAAAAGAAGAAAACGAATGAAACAAGATTTAATGCGTACACTGCATGAAAAACCATCATATTCAGGAAAACGGGAAATATTTAAATTTATAAAAACATTACATGCTTAACAGCTAGTACAGTTACGCCTATCATTTTTCAAGTGTTAGTTTTCTTATAATGACTAAAAGTGTTTTCCTCATTACATTTATGTATGGTATGTGTTTTTATTATTTTGTCTTAAACGGACATATTTCAAAAGTTGCAAAAATCTGCTACAAATTACTATAATAATAGATTTTCCAATAAAGACATAACAATTATTTATCTTAATACAAGCGTATTTTTAATTGATTTTCATGATCTGTTAATGTTTAAATATCACACAAGGTAAATATTTTTATCGTAACTCAAGAAACTTTATTACAACCCTAAAAAGTGACCGCGTGATGTAAATTTCGTACGGAAGATGTAATTGAAGAAAATAATCGTCACGTTACGGTCAATAGAGTTCACTATTGCACCATTTTTGGCCACTTAGTCAAACAATTGATCTACTGAAGGAGACTAACAAGCCAACAATGTTGGACGAACAAACATCAAATGTGAAATTTCTAACGTTTCGGCCAATACATGTGAAAGAGTAGTGGAATATTGGCTGCAACAAAGAATATATCGCTGTAAACATACTCACGGTAATCATATAATCCAAATCAATTATATAGTTAAATATAATATGTGTCCTATACCCGGAATAAATTTCAGCCCAAAATCTTTATTATTCTCTGTTTTATTTAGATGCAAAATTGTTATGTCCTAAGTGAAAATCAGTTAGATATTAAAAGGTGTCAAAATTTGTTACAAATGACATGACTTTTGTACAATACAAACAATTGCTACAACTGTTTAGATAAATTAATATTTCATGCTTCTAAATATATATATTAGCAATGGAAATATTAGCAATTCTTTTCTACTTTCTCTTTCCATCGAAGAAGGTGTTCGTTCAATTGTAATAATCAAGTTATCATCTTTCATGAGAACTATAATGAAGACACATTTTTTTTTTTTGTTGGTCTACATAATATTGAATGTCAGCGTTATGTTAATAATCTGCAATAATTCGAGTGTTAGAAGAAATATAAAAACAAATAGAAATTCAAAGCAAGTAAAGCGTAGTGCACTTTGCCATAACAACGTCTGACTACTACTCTACACATCCATTCGTCATCTGTTTCTACTTAACATAAATCAACAACATATTGTGCATGGCATAGCGTAAAAACAAAGAAAACAAATCAAATAGAAAAAAGCTAAACTTGGCCTCTAAGGAGTGTATGTGTCAATTTTCATCTTTCTGTCTTTTATGCGTTATGAGTAATATGGAAAAAATCTTGGGAAAAAATTTACTTCTTTTTCAGTTTGAGCAGCATCTCGACTTATCTTTATTCCTATTTCATTATTAAAATTTTGATTTATTTTAAAAATTATATCTTTTACTTTTTCGATAAAGAGAGTGACGGACACACAGACGGACAGTTAAACTTGATATTTCTAGTTTTCCCTATATTTGCAGATTCACTAATGCTTAGTTCTGGTAAACGTTTTGATAAAGTAAATATATCGCCCACCTTAAAGGGGTGGATACAAAAAAGCAAGATGAAAAGCAA
This sequence comes from Ornithomya fringillina, assembly GCA_963978525.1. Lineage (NCBI taxonomy): Eukaryota > Metazoa > Arthropoda > Insecta > Diptera > Hippoboscidae > Ornithomya > Ornithomya fringillina. The sequence continues at coordinate 6,169,272 of OZ021693.1, forward strand.
ACTGTCTTTGACAGCTGACGCTAGTTGAGATTGTTGAAATGCTCTTAAGGGTGCCAAGTCTACAGAAATATGATAAACTAGTCATTTATATACAAGTTATTGAACATAACAAGAAGAACTTTATGAAAAACATAAGTTTTGCTAAAGCTGTTCAGTTTATGTATTCTTCATACAAAAACTATTCACACACACAATGGGTACTTTTTTATTTATTTATTTTCTTTTCGTCTCTTTTATGGTTTATATTAAGTTTATCATTTCATTTGTAAAATCCAGAGGAAGGAATTAAAGATCCCATCCATATTCTGAATTTAACTTTCTATACATAGTCGATACAGAGATGTCCTCTTCTGGTCTTAAAAATTGAGATATCGGTTCCACATTTAGGTGTTGCTATTGAAATTGGATAAAATTGATCAAACGATACGCCCATTATGCAATAAAAAGTGAAAAATTAGCAATTTTACAAAGAATTTTTTCTTCAATAATTATTATAAATTATAAAAAAGTAAAAAAACTAAATATGACTTAAGACAAATCTTAAATATATTCCACATCTACGTATTTGTACGTGGTGGGCGTGACAGGTTTTTGATTACGCCCTCTAATAGTCTGCTTGCAAATCCGGTCAAATCCTGAGTACGGTTTTTTCTATGTAGATTATCTTTAGCCATGCTCTTTTTTGGCACATTAATGGACGGGGTAGTTATAAATATTTAAACCAAATTTCAACTTAATAGCTCAATTTTTGTGACAGATATATAGATTCTTGTCCATTGTAGGCGTGGTTTTATACTGATTTTTATCAATTTAAAAAGCAAAGAAATTTCTGTACCAAATATCAGCATAATATTTCAAAATTTATGATCATGAGAGTGCCAAGAATAGACAGTCATGTGTTCACCTGTCTAAATATATTCAGTTTTTAATACTGATCAAGAAAACATATATACTCTTTTTGGGTGTTGCAAATGGTGTGAAAAACCTTAGTATCTTATGTGGATGGTATAAAGATGTATTGACATAAATATTCCTTAGAGCGCTATGGTTCACCGATGCTGGACATTCAAGCCAAATATAACTTTTTTTCTACTTTTCTCTACTTGTTTATTTTATTATTATTGTTTAATTTTTGTTTATTTGGTATAAATCAGTTATGAAAACTTTCTTTTTTTTTTATGGAAAAACTTTTAAATTTTCTCATTTTAAAGCCAACTACGAGAACTGATATTGTTGCGTAAACAAATATATGTTGATAGATAGAGACAACATACGCGTACATTCCGCTATAAATCATATGTAAATGTTGGTAAATACGATATCCTGTTTGTGTGAATATGTGTAACTTTATATTTGATATCGGCCGCACTTAATTAAAGGCGACCATTCTCCGTTTTCATTTTCCATTTTCCAGCTATACCATGCATAAATGACATCATGGTCGGAACAACTGCGTTGTTTTTGCTGGTGGTTAACATGTCATCTCTATATACAATACACATTTGCATATGTGTCTGAATTTAACCGAAATTGTCCATTTTACATAATTTATATAAGTGTTGCTTATTGAGCATGTAATTGTGTGGTTATGTTACTTAACCAACTTTTGGCATTCTGTACAAAACGCTTTTTCTAGTTTATGCAAATGAGCCTTTTTTTTGGCTTTGATTTTATAATTATTTATTCACAGTTTAAATTGAATGTGCTGTGACCCTACATGTGTAGTGTTGGTGTTTTTTTTTTTTTTTTTACAAAATTATTACAACGTTTTTTTCCAGCAATTTCTCTTAAAACTTATTATGAACAATCTTCCTAGACATTCAATATTATTAGAATTAATGTCTACTTGTTTTATATCTAAAAACACTATTTATCACTTAGCTAAACTATTGCAGTCAACTACAATATAAACGTTGTTGTTTTTTAGTTAATTATTTATTTATGTATATTTTGCTTAATTGATAATCAATCATATTTTATTTATCCATTAATTCCACAGCTAATGGTTCTATGACGTAAATGTTATTGTTTAAATGGGTTTTGTGGGTTTGTCAGAAAATATATCAGTTTTATATTTGCGCAATTATTAAGCGCCTGTCGCTTTTGTTAACATGACACTCGACCTACTATACAACTCTATACACTACTGCACTGTTTTGTATACAAAAAAAAAAATATATATATGTTCATATATAAATAATTGTTTATCATTGTTGCTGCGGTATCAAATGTCTTTTTACATTTTCCACTTGATAAAACAAATTCAACAACTTTTCATTGAATTAAACCTTTGAGGATCTTATACGGGGAGATGTTCTAAAAATGGTCCTTTCCAATCGATTTTCAATAGGGTTTCTCTTTAGAACAAAACATAAACTTGCCAAAAATGTTATTGTAATATATAAAAAAATGCGCTCTATAGCTTATGCACAAAATTAAATGGACCGACGGACCTTATTATTATTATAGGGTGGGTTATTTGCCTTGCGATCATTGGGTCCAATGTACAAACCTGCACCTTAGTTTAGGAGTCGTAAGCTTTTAAAGTACATCAAGACTTTCCTCTGGTGTTATCACATATTTCTTAAGATTTCTGCCACACTACAAAATGATTTCGGACAGACGGACATAGTTTATTCGATTCAGAAAATAATTCAAAATCACTTGTTACAATTGAAGACGGGTGTGGCTTGTGCCATTTATGTGTTACAAACTTTCACATAAACTTAATCCACACTGTTCTACAAGTGTTCCAGAGTATAAAAATATTAAAAAGCATTTAGAAATATATTTATTTGTAAAAAAAAAAAAAAAAAAACAGAAAACTAATTTGTTATTTTAATGGTAGTCGAATTCATAAACACAAATGAATACATACATGTATGTGAGTTAGCATAAATACTCTACTTTAATACCTCTATGATGCATAATAGATTAAAAAGTTCATAACGGAAAATGCATTTTTAATAACCCAACTTAACGAAAAAAGTAAAAAATAGAACACAACAACAAAAAAATTTAAATACATACTATGTAGCAAAAACCAAACGAAATATTTTTTAATAATTTATAGAAAATATATGAAAAAAAATATTTATTTTAAAAACATTTTATAATTTAAAACAAGTAAGAAAACTAAATTTGACTGAAATCTTCTATCTTGAAAAAGCGGGCTTCGCATGTACCAGAGTACGCCCTCTATAATTTTTGCTTTTTTTATCAATGAAAAAGTCGAATTCTGCGTCAAATAAGGTTTTTTTGTAAATGTGTCTAATACTAGTTATACTATGTGTACTAAATTTCAACTTCCTAGCACAATTTTTGTAGCTTTGATGGATTGTTTACGATTGTAGGCGTGGCTTATCTGATATTGTTCATATTTAACAAGATAAAGAAGTTCGGTTAAGACCGAATCTTAAATACCCTCCACCTTTTATAATACTCTAAAAAATAAGTTCCTATTGCCATATTTATGTATATGACTGTTTCATGTACTTACGCAAATAGTGTTTTTTTTTAAATTATAGGCATTTGCGTTGATCAAACACGCCCATTTTTGGCACATAGCGTTGGATAGCGGTACCACTTATATTTATACCAAAAATCAATTTGATAGGCATAGTATTGTGCGATATATAATTTTTTAAAGGTACACTTTTTTCGAGGTATGATGAGATTTTCGTTTATTGTGGGCGTGTCTCTTTACCGATTTTTCCCAATTTCAATACGGAACAGCGAAATTGAACTAAGAATACGTATGCAAAGTTTCAATTTGATATCTCAAAAATTACGACCGTGACAGTGCCAACAACAGACGGACACACGGACATACGGACGGACATTTCTCAAACGATTTCTCTTTTCATGCTGATTAAGAATATATATGGTTGGTGGGGTCTCCGACGCTTCCTTCGATGTGTTGTAAACGGATGACCAAAATGAATATACCCTCTTCCCTAAGGTGGAGGGTATAAAAAGTAATCTACTTACAGACATTAGAAATATTTGCATAAATTTCAGGTGAATAACACACAATTTACAACAGTGAGCATTTCAACAGATGTACAGTCGAACGGACATGTCTAGACTGACTCGGATTTTGATACTTGGATCTTAGAGGTTTTCGTATGAATATTGCAAACGAAATAAATAACTTAATATACTTTCCATCACTAAGGTGGAGAGTATAAAAAAAATTCTTAACCACTTAGTATTCTATGTTATATAAGAAAAGTCTCTCATGAATGAATATTTTACGATAAACAATTTCGAAATCTATTTATGTACATACACATACATATAAATGGGTAAACATGTTTAGCATGCATTCAACATATTATTTGATTACACTCAATTATTGATAACGCGCACACACACACACACACACACACACGTACACCCAAATCGTTCATCGTTGCTGTCATGCTGCAATTTCGCAACACGTTCCAGCAATTTTGATAGCAAATCTTTCCTTATTTTTTATTTTACTGTAATATTATTTTCCGTTATGGTGGGGGTGGCGGATGTTTGAGAATTGAAATTACGAACTAATGTGATTTTACAGAGAGAAGACTTTCTCAGAATGCAACAATCGAACGTTACTGAGGCAAATGTTTCTTGTACAGTTATCTGTATATGTATGTAAAAATGTACAATTGTATTGATGGAATGAAGGGTAGTGGGAGCAGGGTAGCAGAGATTGTGCAGCATAGCATGCAATTATAAATTTTTGCACTCAATTAAAGTTACAATTGATTGCTCTGACACTTGAGTTCAAAGACATAATTTTCTTTATACATATATGATATCTTCCACAAAAAATTGCGGGTATACTAATTTGTTATTTCGTTTGCAACATCTAGAAAAAGATGTCAGAGACTCTACAAAGTATAGGTATCTTTCATCAGCATTAAAATCTAAGTCGACCTAGTCATGTCTGTCTATACGTCCGTGCGAGTATCTTTTGTTGACATTATCCCTGTCGTAAATTTGAGGTATTGAATTAAAATTTTGTACAAGCATTTATAATTTCGCATTTTAAATAGACAAAATTGATTGGACCACGCCCACAATCGACAAAATCTATTGATTGCTTACTAATTCAACTTCAAGTTGGTAGAAGGTATTAAATGGTCGGTGTTGCTTGACTACCCCAAATTCACTTGTTTTACTTTTTCTTACTAAGCTTTTCTTGTACGCTTAAAACTGAAAGTTTCTTTTTGCGACAACAATCTTAAGCAGTAAGCAGCATTCTGCCATCCTCCATCTTAATTGCTAAGTGTGATATCTGTAATGGGATTCACTTCAATCACTTGTGCCAACCGAGTTTCATTTCAACTAAGTGTATACACTTGTATGTTTATAAGGTTGAAGTTTCACTTCTCTCTCCGTCTCTACCACACATGCATAAAAACATATATGATAACGTGGCAATAGCTTTTGTTGATTTGCATCCACGCTGAATACTGAGAATTGAAGTCTTGGAAATTCGTAGATAAGTGGCAAACAAAGTCAGTTCGAATGGTATTAAATTAAAACAATGGAAGCGTGAAATTTTGTTAAACTAAAAAAAAAAAAAACAACAATATTTTTATCGTTAAAATCCTTTAAATTCTAAGTAGCTAAAAAGATTTTACGCATTATTGAGATATATTATATTAATAATATCTCCAACAACAACAACAACAACAACAACAAAAACTAATTCTTTAAGAGTCTCAGCAATAAAAGTTTTCTTCTTCACTTGTGATACATCGCCTAATCTCCAAGTTGACATTACATTTAAGATGGCAGAAGAGCAGCATAATCATAACATAATCTTCATATAGAACTGTCTGTCGATCTGTCCGTCTGAGTGTTTGCTTCCATTCATATGCTTCGAAAGTGTTTCCAATTTTATATGTAGTATAAATAAATACTTATGTATAGGATTTCTACAACACATACATATATATAATAATATTTTTTTATACCCTATACATAAGATGAGCGGTATGCTAAGTTTGTAATTTCATTTGTATTTCATTTCTTCGATGTACTCGACTTGCAAGCTGATACATATTACATGTGTCTTTAGAGGGCATAATCATGTACCTGCCACCCGCACTGTTTGTATGTAGATGTGAAGGGTATTTAAGATTTAACCTAAGCCAAATCTAGTTTACTTACTTGTTTATATTATGTATAAACATAATGGTAATGTCATTGCATGGGTACGTATATAATACTCCAGCAAACGTTCACAAAACTGAATAATAAAACTATACAATATGTAAGAATTTCTTTCTTTCATTATGCTCCAGTGATTTAATGTTTATATACTTTAGATGCACTGACGTACCTTCTAGTATATGTGAATGTATATGCAATATGAAAAAAAAAAAAAAAATGATTCAGTATTAAAAGTTTATAATAAAAAGTTAACGTAAGAATTACTAAAACGGATATTTTATCAAAAGCAACAATAACGTAACGGTAATATTTTAATCCTTTTTTCCTTAAAAATTTTAATATGAAATAATTGATAGTAGCACTAAGAAAGAAAAACTTCAGTTGGCTTATTATGAAAAACTGAATAGTGCCACGCCCACATAATATAGTTCATTTGAAAGCTGAATTAATTTACAAGCTTTCACAAAAAGTTTCAACAAAATCGGTGCAGCCTTTTCTAAGTTATAAGACATTAAAAAATATCTACAATCGAAATTTGCTTACTGAGCCATTCTGGGCGCCTGGTATTTTGCTAACAATTTTATATTCGTATGATTTTCACAATTACGACCATAAGAATGAAGGTGAATTTGCTTGGCTTATAACTAGAAAACTACTGCTCCGATTTTGGTCAAATATTTTGCAAACGTTTGGAAATTTCTGTAGCTCTGCGGGGATTAAGTAATTTGTGGGCGTGGCAATAACTTTTTGTTTAGGAAATGACTTATTTTAATTGCTACGTTGTTTATTACCGTTTCGAAGATAAAATATAAGATAAAAATTTTTTTATAAAAATATTTTTTAAATAATTTAAGAAAATATATAAATTTTTTTTTATAAAAATGCGTAAAATTTTTCAATAAAAATATTTAATTTTTTTTTTTTTTTATAAAAATGAGTCAAAATTTTTTATTTTAACAACACGTATGTGTAACCCCTGTGTGACTCTCTGGCAAAAGTGTTGATACTCTCTTTTACATATTGTTTGAGCTCTACTCTCCTCACACGTATGAGTCTGATATGAATTAAGAACACTGAAGAGAGCAAAATAACGGTAAGTTACCAACAAATTTAAAGATATCTCACAACACATGCAAAGGTCAGAGCCGAGTTATGTTCCCTGGCAGTTCCGATAAGCTGCTACAGCTTGTAACAGAAACGATTTCAGAGATTGTTTATGTTTATATCCTTTTTAGAGTTAACTTTTCTTACTCGCAAAGTTTTTAGCAATATTCTCATAATAAGAGAAACTTATAAAGTAAATAAGAGAAACGAAAAGGATGTCGAAAATGAGACAGACAAACAACTGTATTGTAAAGAGTAAACAAGAAAGCAAACAATGGAGCAAAAGCGTAATGATGAAAACATCAAACAAAACAAACAAATGAACAAACACTAACTAAAGGAACAAACAAACCATGCTTCCGAAAAGAAACTACAACAACAAAATCAAATGATTTTCTCATACATATGTACATTCGCACCGAGTACCAATTCTGTCTAGTAGCGTTTATATGACAAATTTACAGCAAAAAAAAAAAAAAAAAATGGGTCAGTAGCACAACATTTTCAGTAACTGGATGGTGTTAATGCTATGCGCTGTTGGTACTATTACTAAGAGAATACAATATCATTTGTTAACGCCACTAACCATTGGCGTACATTGTTCTTTATGATTACGACCCCCAAAAAAAAAAAAAAAAAAAACCAACATTTTAAATGCCAACATAATGACATTTAATTATCAGGTCAACATGTGCAAAATTCTTTAACGGAAATATTCAATCTCAATGTAGTATTTAACCTACTTTACGTATAGAAAATTTTTTATAAAAACAAAAATATTTTGCGATATTAAGCTATAGTTATGCAGCTAAATATGATATACAGTGGCGGTCATTTGAATAAGTAATAACTCCTCTAGTCGACTTTTTAAACCCTCAACATAAGATGGGAGTCGAGACCCTACAAAGAATATATATTCTTGATCGACATCAAAAACTGAGCCGATCTAGACTCGCGTTTCTGTCTGTTGTTGGCATTCTCACTGGCATAAATTTTGACATATTGAACTAAAATTGTCAACAAACAGTTTTTGCAAATATATCGCAATTTACAATGGGCAAAATCGTTCAAAAGACACGCCCACAATCAACAAAAATCTATTAATCTAAATCTCTTACAATAAAAATTGACCCATGTACTTTAAATTTAGTGGACATATTTATAGTTATCCCATTAATCGATTTACCAAAAATGGGGCATGGTCGTATAACAGGTACGCCCACAATTTACTAAAAACCATATTCACCATAAAACTCAATTTTCAAGTTGATACGTAATCAATAAATTAAATTAAATTATTTAATTATTAAATTATTGTTCTTTTCTTCTAAAGGAAGAAAAATTTTATTGCAAATCTTACTGAAAAAGTTAGTACCTATCAAGTGACCATCACTGTATTTGTGTTTACCAAACTTACAGAGAATTATCAGCAATCAGAGAAATCCTTCTACATTCGCATAAGTACATAAATCATTAGCCAGCCAAAATGATTTTCATTTTCTTATTTTGTTATTTGTAGTAATGTTAAATCAATAAGTTCCAATCACTAATGCATATAATCTAACACTGTGTGCAAAGTAATAATAATTGTTAGAGTTTATTTATTTACTTTATTTACCTCTAAATACACACAACCAATTATAATCATTAAGTATTAAATTCATTAAATCTTTTATAATGAAATAATAATGATTTTGTATCAACAAGATTAAAATAAATATGTTGAAACAATTCAATTAAAATCCATTAAATTCAATTGAATTAAAGATATGAACATTTTTTAATTAAAAAAAAAAAAAAAAAAAAGACCAGATGCACAGCCTATATCTAACAGAATGCACACAAATCAAAAACGGAAAAATATGTTAAAAATCGTTTGTGTTCTAACACGCTGCCCCAAACGGATTAAACGACAAAACGGTTAATTAATAGAAACATAATATTGCATTACACGCATTGATATATTAAAATTAGATTCTTCAAGCAAAAAAGGTGATATAATATCAGGCAATTCATCAACTTCCCTATAAACGACACACCAAGAGCAAGTCTTCTCTAATGAAGCAGCGGAAGGTCAATAAGTTTTAAACTGTTTTTGTATAGAGGAAGAACTTAAGAACTACTGTGTCGCTAATTTAAATCAGTATTAAATATTATTTCGTATATATATTTATTTCGTTTAGTTTTTTAGGTTCTACAAACATTTTCACTCCAACCTTGACTAAAAACGAGCTGATTTTTGTAATTGAATACTTTTTTCTTAGTTAACATGCAAACAAATAATATTTTATGTTATGGATGTACGGACAATATAATAATAAATATAATAGGGACATAATATATATGGACCTACAGGCAAAATAATATTGTGTAATAGATTGTGGACGTACGGACAAATAATACAATATTTTGTGGACGTACGTACATTCATCCATCCACAACATCAAAGAAAAAAATTCTATGACGTTGATTGGTTCAAAATTTCATAATTATACTATAAAAAGATATATATAAGATGTATCTATAGTATTTTTGTTAATTTTCTTGACTGCATTAAATGATGCATCTGAAATATTTAAATGCAAGGGATTTACACTTCAGTCACATTTAATATATATACTTTACTTTACCCTGCCTTGGTGGTTGTGGTTACTTTCTAGGTATTAACTGCTTTGTCTATGCGCGTTTGGTTGCAGCAGTTATTTCGTTCATTTTCAAAAGCATTACAAATGAACCGCAAAATAACCTAAAACCACAAGCACGAATAATGCAGCACTGCTCCATTATATTGTACCCTTAATACAAGGCTAATTATTGATCTTTTTATAATATATTCTTTTAAGTAACAACAGACCACAGAAGATATTAGAATGTAATGAAATAAAAATACTGTAACAGTATCAAATCAATCATAAGCAGGAGAGATGTTTTCTATTCTATTTATAGTTGTTCTCTAATATTATTTTTTATTAGAGGTAAATAAATAAAGTTTTTGTTTTATAAATATCGCATCGATAACAGTTATGGATGGATTTATATACACGAATGCATATGTTATGTCTTTTTTTATAACTTTTGCACATGTTTCCGATTTATAAAATCCATTACCTTCTGGTGGATGAACATCATTGTTGTTATGTTTCTTTTTATACCATTCACATAAAATGAACGGTATACTAAGTTTGTCATTATATTTGCAACACCCAGAAGGAGGCGTCAGAAACTCTACTCTACCCTTCTGGTTGGTTTTTCATTTTCTTTGTAATTGTTCTTTTGTTTATTTGGTTTTTATACGATACATATGAATGCTAGCTTGCATGCATGCATCATGAATGTCATCTCAATAAACCTATTGCAAAAATGTTTGAGTTGTATTATGGTCATAAAGTTTTTAAGCTCTTGTCTACTAATTGAATTGCGCGTTTTCTTTTTCACTTTTTTTTTTGGTATTTTTTCATTTTCATCCATTCATACTTGTGTTGTACACCTATACGTAATGAGATTTGTTTTTTCTTTTTTTTCTTTTTAATATATATTGAGGGATGAGCATGAATTTGTGTATGTATAGCACGAACTAACTATTCCGTGTATATGTAGAGGTTTAGTGTGTCACACACACATATATATATATAAATAGATTTGTTTACGTGTATTTACGTACATACATTCATTTATTCTATTTGCTTGACTACTGGCCCGAATTTAGTGCCTCCAAATAGAATTATATTGTTCATGTATCCGAGTTGTTAATAAACGTATCAGATATTGTTGTTTGTTTCGTAGTAGTCGTAAATTGGTTTTTGATATTGGTTAGCAATATTCAATCATGGTATTAAATAAAATTCAAAGAACAATAAAAATGGTTATCTTTCTATCGTTAGTTATCTTTCTGGTTGATCAAGTGTTTAAATTCAATCTGTTTAATTGATATTGTTAATTTTGAGAAAATTATATCGTTAATCGGTAATGAATTTTCATTATTTTCCGCTATTTTCGTATAGATTTTATTAATTGATCAAAATCTGAAACGATTTAACAATATCCGTCTCTCCGTCTGTCTATTTTCAATTTTTTGAGATATTTTGATGCAATTTGCCACGAGGTTTATTGACAGGACCCGTACCCGGACCGCAACATTCATATAATGCAGCATCACACATTTGTGAGGTCAAAATTGCACTTGGTAAGTATGTGAGGTAAATGTGCGTATATATGTGTATATATTATATACCTTCCTTGTTGGTTTGAATATAAACTTATATGTATTAAATGTTTTATTTTTCAGCTTTCCCTACAACACAGCTATACCCTTAACTAGAAACACAAGCAAACAATAATAAGTAATGCACAAAGCAACTTCCGTTAGTTCCACATACGCAGTGTGCACCGGTTGTCTTTCAAGAAAAGAATACACAGCACTTACACCAAAACAATACTAATGCACCGTATCCATGCAAATACTGCGATAGCATATGTAAAAGTGTATAAAGAGGAAATGGCGTATATATGCATATCCTTGCTGAGCTTTTGTAACCAACAAGTTATGAGCATTTTCGTCTTTTTTTTTTGCTTAGAACAAAAGAGTGCAGAAAATTTCGAACATAACAAAACATCGTATAAGCTGCTTTATTCCAATAATAAAAGAAACATTTATTTACTCAACAGTAAGACGTATTAAAGTTGAATAAAAAATGAAGGAAAAGATTGGAAAATCAAGAAACAATTGTTTTGCCAAAAGCGAAATTTTATTTTCACTACAACTTTTTTCTTTTGGACAGATATTTATATTAAAGAAATGTTTTTCTACTTAGGCGTTGTGCAACTGCAATTTATATTTATATTAGATCCTGCACATAGGCAAAAAACTTATCCAATATCCGGCTGGGATGTGTTGTTTTTTACCTTCCGCTTTCTCTAAATTATACAGCATCACATAAAACTATTTCACAAGAAAGAAAACTAAATTTGGCTTAAACCAACTCTTAACTCCTCTTTACATAAATTTCTGAACGATGGGCTTGTCAGGTTCTTGACTACGCCCTTCAATATTGTATGCATTACATATCAACTTACAAATCGAGTTTTACACGGCATATGGTTTTTTGTAAGTTGTGGGCACATGTATTATCTAACCACACCCATATTTGTTACGTCAATAAAAGTGATAATTATATATTACATGTACATAGCAAAATATATATCGATTTTTGTCGATTTTTTGAAACATAGATGAATGACTTTGTAGGATCCGTTCTGAGAGTTGCAAATGATATGACAAACTTAGTATATCTTGGTACCTTATGTAAAAGATATAATAAAAACTTTCTTTTAACTGTTCAATACTTTATAAAAGAATATACAGGTGTACGCACAGATAAGATTATTATGTAGGACACACTGGGATGTGAAAAAGTATTAAAGGGTGTGTAAGCCGTGAAACAAGTTCCCACCCCCCAAGGAGATGATTTTAAAGTAAAATGTTTGGCTAGAAAGAAAACCACAGTCATTCAGTATATCTAATCATGTCCATCCTTGTGGTAGGCTGTATATTCACTTTGCGAAAACGTTTATAACACCTAGAAGGCAACAACAGAAACTTCATTAAGTATATATTATATATTCTTAATTAAGTTGAAATTTTAAATTCTTATAAGTGTCTGTCTGACCGTCCGTCTATTATAAGCATTCTTCCAATAGAAAATTTGGCGAAATATTGAATTTTTTCCATTTGCTCAGAAGTGTTAAAATAGAAAATTTCTTCATTTTTATATTTTCCACATAAAAGTTTATAAAAATTAAATTGAAATTCATTTAAGAAAATAAGAAAAGTATGATTCCCTCAGAAATATCATTTAATTGCTTTCACCGCCCACATCTTGCAGCAATTACTTGAGTAGCATGTGTTCCGAGTACAAATGAAATGAAATTAATCCACACTTTATACGCATACACATGTACACATATTGTGGTGACATTAATAAACTTTACTCGGGCTCATTTGCTGAAATTCCATTATTTCGAGAATATGTGAGTATTGCGATTTCCAAAGTTTAAATTCAGATAAAACACAAGTACGAAAACTAAATTTGGCTTAGGCCAAATATGTTTATATTCCTTATTTTTACAGATTCCAAGTGTACAAAATTTACATGAAATGTTCGAGACAATTAATACAAAGTACATTTTACAACAATATTATAATTAATCCTGAGGAAAAAGAGATCGCATCTGCTCTAATGGTATGATTTGGCATTGGATACATTTAAAAAGCCGGCCTATTGTAATGCAGTAACTAATGAACAGGCTCTGGCACATACATACATGCATGCTTATTAAAACATTTAATAAAATTATTACATTTCCTCTTACTTCACTGAAGTACAATTTATTACAAATGTCAGAAATTTGGTTGTGATTTTTATTAATATACTCGTATATATATATACGGTTACTAATGCTACAATTTTGTTTCAGATTCTTACAATCAGTGTAGCATTGTAAAGTATACTAAACATAGTTATACATATACAATAAGAGTGGTACTCGCTCCAAGTGAAGAGGTTGCACAAGAACCCTTCAATGGTCAACCAACTATTCTTTCAAACACTCAAGTGTTCACTAAACGTATTTAGGTTGTTTTATTATATCTGTTATAATTGGTTGAAGAGGTCTTATATAATATATAAAAAAGTAAATTTTATTCATTTATGTTACAAAGCAAAGCAAGTTTTTGAATCAGGACTCTTAATAATATCAGTTTTTAAACGTCTTTTAAAGTAAGTAAGTAAGTTTATTATATAATAAATAAGAAAACTAAATTCAGCTTCTCTACATATACACAAACTGTGGGTGTGGCACATACGTAATTATACCCTCTAATAATGATATAAGATACGTAAAACATATCAGCTTGTTAAACTGGTTTTACAATCAATATGATTTTTAGTAAATTGTGAGCGTTTATGTTATCTGACCGCGCCCATTCTTGCCATATCGTTAGAAGGGATCATTTAAAATATGGATACAATCAATAGCTCAATTTTCGTAATAGATAAATAGTTTTTCGTCCATTGTGAGCGTGTCTGTTATCTAATCACGCCCCTTTTTAGTTTATCGATAGATTTTTATACCAAATATAATTTTTGTGGCAAATAATAGATTTTCATGATTATGTGGAGGGTATTAAAGGCTATTCAAAACCTGAAGACGGACACACGGACCCACACTTAATATGCCCTTTGCTACATGTGGTCCATATTTCTTCAGGTTTGTGATTTTTATTAAAGTAAAATCATAGATAAATTATACAATATTATAAAGTCTATTATTTATTTATTAATAATGCTTTAAAGTGAACCCACCTAGCATAGACTTGAACCTTTTAAAAGCTTTCTTTCTTAGATACCTTCAATTTATAGATATTTGTATCTGTGTAAATATTTACTTCTGGCTTAACACATAGATACGTAAAAATTCCCCTTTATTATGGCAGATATTTTAATATTTATAAAATTGTATAAAGATGTCGTTTTCATTAATTTAAATAGAGATATTATTTTATTTATATATATTAGTTTAAAGGCAAGTAATTTACTCTAAATTTTATAGTACATTACTAAAATAATGTAATGCTAGGTATAGTTTGTCAATGGAATGTACGGGGCCGTCTTTTGTACCAAGGACGATCACAAAATACACCTGATAAAATACCTCCCCTTGTAGCAACATTTGTTAAAATAATTCTTATGAAGAGAAATTTTACAAAATTTAATAGTTGATTGTGTCGATTTGAACCCGATCGACCCATTTTTACAACCTTTTGCCATACAAAACACTCATGTTTACTGACCCAACAAAATCAATTTAGATAAAAATCGGAAAACGAAATGGTGTAGAGTATTAAATATTTTTTTTTTTACTGTTTTCACTTGGTCGTTTCACAAATTATTAAGTTTTTAATTGCTCAAAAACAAGTGGTAACTTGATCTCAAGGATGCTTCTTCACACCCAACCCTTCTGGCATAGGTTAACACATGAAATTGTATAAACGTTTCTACGTATGGTGGGGTGTATGATGTTTAGGAAAGAAAAAAGCACAACCATCAACGTTTCCATTTCTCATATGCAAGCCGGGTTTTTTTTTTTTTTTGATAGTAAAGTTTAAGTATCCATGCATTAGAAAACGCCATTATATGCGCTCTTAAGCAAGTGTTGGTGTTGTCGAAATGTTTCTTTTTTCAGTTAATATGTGTAGCACGTAACTTTGTAATTTCACATTTTCTTTCTTTATATGACCAAAATTTTCAGAAGCACAGATCATAACCATAATTCGTAATTATGTGTAAGAATGATGCTGTTATAATTCAAAACTGGGCCACGGTCGTGAAAGGATACAACACACAGAAAATTACCACCTATAATTATCTTTAAAGGAATATTTAAAGGAATTGTACATTAGGGTAAGACGAAAACCCACTTTTTCCTTTCTTCGGATTGAAATAATGCGAAAAAGATGTGCAATAGCTGAGATTAATAAGGTGTCTAAAACGACAATAAATCGGTTTGCATCTTTCATTAGCGTATAAACATTAAAGTTGAAAAAAAAATCTTGAAAAAACCTTGACTTTTTGTTAAAAAAAAACCTAAAATTTATACCCTTTATATAAGATGAACTAAGTATATAAGATGGCTAATTATACAAGTCAGTTAAGTACATTCATAAGTAAAAAAAAGTTTACTTTTTAGCCAGTACAATTGAAGTTACAATCGATTAAATGAAGCGTTTTTTTTTTTGTCCGTACGTCCAAATTTCTTATTTTAAAATGCTTACAACGCCCACAATTAGTTAAAATCTTCTACGCCCATAAAAATTATATGATAAAGCTGAAATTTGGTATATTTATCTACATTTACTCGGTCCATTGATGCAGCAAAAATAGGCGGAATCCAATAGCACACACATTTACAATTTCCACTTCATATATATATGAGATAAATTTCATTTTAGTGACTACCTTGGGATCATTGTTTAACCCAAGTAAATGGATCAAATGTAACGTTATATATATAAGAACTTGAACCAAAAGTGTGGGTTTTAAAAAAAATTGTCTAAATTAGTTAAAATCTTTCACTCCATCACTTAACACTTAACTAGTTTTTGTAGTAAATAAACATGAGATGTGTAAGCTTTTAACTAACTAAAACGAAATGCTTACCAATTCAGATTTCAATAACCAAACAAACGTATTTATTATTTAATCTGTATCTACATACATAGTGTAATGTTAAAAGAGGATTTTTTCCTTTTACCATTGGTACATAGCTCAAATATCTCTACAAATGTGTGCATGGTACGTACATGACATGACAGTATCAAACTTGGAGAACCCATATCAAATAACAATCAACAGTATTGTACTAAAGTGAAAGAGATACAGGGATAAAGACAGAATATAGTGTTTACATAATAAACAATAAACATTTGCCGAAAAATGTTGTGGAACATTGTTACAGCATTTACATATGAAAGCAACACCATGGCAAAAAAAAAACATTTGCATCAAAATGCAACAAAAAGAATGTGAGCCTGATAAGAACGCAGACAAAAACTTATTTTGTAATTTCCTAAATCAACTTTACTGGGGTTCAAACAAAGTCTATGCAAGGAAGCGTGAACCTAATTGTAATAAATTTAATTAAAAACACCTCAAGCATTTTGCCAGAATTTCGCCAAATGCATTTACAATGAATCTAAAATAATATGTCAGGGCGTCTACAAAATGTCTGTACAACAATAGTAAACTATGCTTCATTATATTTATGTTTACATTCCTTTAAAATATTTATATGAAATGAAAGTTTACTGGTACGCGCAGAATATAATAAAAACAATTATAATTGTAGCCTGTGTGAATAATATTGTGTGCCGCGATGAAACACTTGAATTTCAAGGTCCCTCCATAACTAAGCCTCATTGTCCTCCTGATTTTCTTTTGTAATGTAGACATGTTTGTAATAGAAAATGTAAAACAAAAACAAATGAAAATGTTGTAGTAGATCAAGGTCGACCATTTAATATCCTACCCTACTTGGTTCTACAATGAATGTTACAATGAGGTTAATACTTAATTACGTTATATAGAAAGTGGTTCTAAAAATAGTTTGATCAGGTTCAAATTTATCACAACCAAATATTAGGCCAATTAACAATTATCCAACAAATTTTGTTAAAAAATATTAAAAAATACAAATTATCGTCATATAAAGACTAATTTCAAATTAGAGCGTTATATGAAGAGGGGCTCTAAAATTGGTTCAATTGGGTCCAATTTTGTACCAAATTTCATCGAAATATCTTAAAAATTGTACTTTAAGCTCAAATTTACATGGACAGACGGACATGTTTAAACCATAATCAGAAAGTGATTGAAAGATGGATTTATCTTTAGCTACCTTGGAGTTACAAACATCCTCACAAACTTAATGTAACCTATGTCAAAAGTGGTGCTGGGTAAAATAAAAATGGAATCAGTCGACCAATTACCTATTACCTACACACCACCATACAAGAAAGCAGGCATAAAACACTATGACACCCTCCACATACAGTAAAAAAACAAACGCCTCAAAGTATATTGTTATTCATATGTGTATACACATCCATGCAGTCATAAGCCTTACAACCCATACCCTTACTAGTTTGCAATAGATTTCTATAGATAGTATTAGGTAATGCTTACAAGACTCTTTTATAAAAACATTTAATACAGTCGCTCTCTGTGCCTGTATTTCTCAGTTTACAGTTTGTTACAGTTGTGAATGAATAATTGAAAGCATAGAATAAACAGAGTGTTAGGGTCGGAGAGTAAAATGAAAGTTTACTAAGAAATATATTAACAAACAAAAAGGAACACTGACACATGTTGAAGTGTGTGGTGAGGAGCTTCGTTTCTTTGACTATCCCATCATTAAAAATATTATTCTTTGGGAGACCTTCTCTTAGTTTTTATGGTATTTAACGGCGCAAGAGTTATAAGAGAGCGGGAGAAAGTGATAGAATGGTAATGTTATCATAAGGTCATGCGCTAATTAAAAGGATATTTTAGGCAGTAATGTTATAACAGTTAGGGAATTATATTAGGGTAAAAATTGAGCTGAACATTTTAGTAAATAGAATGACTGTACCAAGTTTCATCAAAAAATATTGACAATTGTGGATTTTAGCAACAATATAGTAATTTCTATATCGCAAGTGCTGTTTTTCGGTTCAAGCCTATAAGAAAATGATCAAAACTGCCGTTCCAGTGGTCCCATCAAACATGCACCAATGATAATATGTATACTTATAAAATAATCAGACGGACAGACAGACCTAGCTACATGAGTTCAGAATTTCGTTTTTAATTCAAATCATATCATATTATATATATTGTAGGTATATAATGCTTGTTTCTGTACTCGTATGTCACAAACATTTTGACAAAGTGCGTATACCTCTAAAGCCAAAGTGATGAGTATACTAATTTCAAAAGACTGCTTTAATATTTAGGCTTTTTAAAATGTTTTAATGCTTTGGTCACGAACTAATTTGCAAAAGTTATTTTGTATTGACCACATCAACCTTATTCAAATATATCAATGTTTATGATTTTCCATTAAATTCAAAATAACTGATATCGTAAAATTATTGACTTAAAAGCAAGGGCACAGCATAAACAAGGCACATCTGTATATATTATATAAATAAATATAAATATCTATTTAAACTAATGACTTCTCCCTTCATCTCTGTATAATTATAATCAAGTTTTTATATATAATAAGACAGTGAGGAAATGTTAAAATAAGAAAAAAGATAAATCGTTTTTATAAACCGTGATATGATCAAATGCTAAGAAATTTATTTAGTTTTTATTATGTAAAAAATCAATCGGTACAAGCAGTACAATGCGATGTTTTTTTTTTTATATTATTTTTAAGGTTTTCTACTTGTTATCACACACAGCATTTAAAACTAAGCATTAAAATCTTCACTTATCGAACAATGTTTATCTATTTGTCGGTACGTCCTTCTGTAATAAACATTTGTATAGTTTCAACATTGGGATATTATTATTGAAAATTCAAATTAATCAAATCAAAATCAGCCTAGGGACATGCCTACAATAAAATAACGAAAACCATAAAAAAAAAATGTTTACCCTCTAATTATCCATAAATCAAAAGAGGTGAAGCGTTTATAAAATATGAACTCATTTCCCTACATAAGTTTCTTTTTATTGTTACACCCTCCACTAAATTTGTCACCCTACAAAGTATATACATTCTTCATCGGCAACAACAACAAACTGAGGCGTTCTAAACGTGTCTGTACGTATATCCAGATGTCTTTCTGTTGTTGCCCTCATACATAATACATAAAATATAGAAGGTGTTATTAAGTCCACGCCCATTGTTTACATGTGGCAGTGCAAGGTATTTAATATTTGGCTTAAGACAAATTCACTTTTTTTACTTGTTTTAATTGTCAAGTCGAATGCTGGCCTAACCTTGAGCAGCCCTTTTACGACAAGCACATAATTTGTCAATGTTGAGTTATGTCTGTCACTCGTTGTTTGTGTCAATTTTGTTGCCTTTTGTTTTTATCCATTTTGTCACTTACAATGTTGAAAAACACAAAGTGACAATCGATCCTATATCGATTTGATTGAATTATTTTTTTTTTTTTTTTCGTTCTTTTTGTTTTCTTTTACATTTGTTTGTGTAATACAGACCTACATATTGTAACATACCTTAACAACTTCATTATGATTATATATACTTTAGTTTTATACAGGATTTTAATTGATTTTATTTCAAAGCAATTCTTTGCTATTTTATGTGATTTTTATAAATTTATATCACTTGTTTTATTACAGAAATTGGTTTAGTATGTGACTTGGCATAGAAGATTACTCAGAACTGAACAACTTCTGCAATTTACCAAAAATCATATTCAATGTAAAAGAGGGCGTAATCATATACCTGCCACACCCACTGTTTTACCCAATTTGGCCTAAATGAAATTTTTTTTTGTACTTTTTACTTATTGCGAATGTCATTGCTTAATAATTGCCAAATAGGCCCGCTTAATAGAATTGTATGTAGAGGAGCACACAATTATTACATGTAAGAAAAGTGTATGGCCGACTATTACCTCCTGTGCATACTAAATTAGATAAGGGTTTGCGCAGATAGTTGATAATAGTTGGAGTAACTGATTAACCTGTTCGTTTACTTACTGACGCCTAAGGTACAAAATCAAAAAGAAAACACTTGCCAAAGAAACGTAACAGCACGCATGGAATAAATCGAAAAAATAGTTGTGGTGTACTTTCAGTATAATAAAATTGCTCAAAAAGAAACAACGCGCAGGCGCATCTTGAACCTACTCTCCATTAAAATTTGTTATTTGAACTTGAAAACTGAAACAACAAAAACAAAAACAAACACAAGCAAATATACAAAAACAAAAGAAACGTGCACGAAGTGATTGTCGGCTTATGCAAAGGAACAAGTGCGCATGCTTAACGCACGATTGGTGGAAACGATCTCACTTGGAACGAAAAAAAAAAATAAAGAAATCGGAAATTAAAATCGCCGCAACAGTTATACGAACAAGAATTTTGCACAATATCTGCAGAAGCATCAGAACGTTAAGGTTAAACGAAAGCGAAACGGACATTGCGCGAGTATTGTCGCGTTATACGATATTTTAGGATAAACGATTTCAGATTAAAAATAAAAATTAAAATTAATTAAATTAAGTTAAATTTTAGTTACCGGTTAAAAAATCTGGCATTGAAAAAAAATTGAAATTATTTAAATAATTGTAAAAAATTAAAATTATACTTAAAAATAATAAAATATATCAAATAAAAAAAAAAAAAAATCAATTAAATTCAAAGTCACAGCCATAGCCTAGTGTTTAAAGTGACAGCCAGTGATTGTCGCAGTGAGTAGCGAATAAATAGCATTCCATCAATTCTTGCATTGAATACTAATAAGTACTCGTGCTTAATATTGTACATTACATGTTTAATTTTATTTATTTATTTGTGGAAAAAGTATTTCTCCATTGAAACTCTCTCAGTTATGTTGAAAGAAATTACCTTCTATCAACTATTTTACAGTGAGTGTTTTCTCATATTTCTTAACGTTAACCTGTGCTAGTCAAAGTGGCCTCAAACCCATGGCCAACGAATAATTGTATCAAACGATTGCACTAATTCCAAAATGTTATTGAATTTGTGTTTCTTTGTGGTTTCCATTAACATTACTACACGTTTCGTCCATTCGACTTTCATACTTTATACATGCTTTCTATAATTTATAACTACAATATACAAAAATGATATATATAGATAAGGTATAGTTGCATATATATGGGTATTAAATAATCGTGTATTTTCCTCAAAAAGGAAATGACAATTGAGGCACCCAATCGTGCATAACTTTCTTCATAATTTTTACGGAAAGTAAAAGTATTAACTTTACCCTAAACCACTTGTGGCAAAAGGTGTATTAAGTTTGTGCAGATGTTTGTAACTCATAAACGGTAAATGCTACATCGTATCGAATTTTATAATCATTTTCTGAAGCGATTTAATTATGTCCGTCTGTCCGTCTCTTTGCCTTGTCAATATAGTTATTTTAGCCCAAAGATATACTGTTTTGAAAATTAACTGAATCGCACTATTTTTAGAACCCTTTCCCATATAAGATCTTTTTGGTGTAAAGTTTTTATATAGCAAAAAATTGCAATTTTTAATATTATTTAACAACAATTTTGGTAAAGAACATCTAATTATCTTAATAATTGGCAATGCCGATCCGATCGGACTAATTTCGGCATTGTAGTGTTCAATTCGATATCTTAAAATTGACGACCCTGTAAGAGCCATCAACAGAGGGACACATGAACAGATTTTGGAGTCCCTGACATCTCCTTTTAAGTTTTGTAAAGAGTAATATAAATATACCCCCCACCTTATATGGAGGATCTATAGTAATTTTATTGTAAGTTATTATTTGATATTGTAGCATCGTGTACGAGTACTCCATGAAAATAAACTGTTTAAGGTTAATTAATAAGAATAAAAGTACCTATAAATACAACATATATTTATCGTACCTGCCAGTTTTAATTATAAGAATTTTTACAATAACTTTATTTCCATTTCCACTAATTGGAAATATTCTAAAAATGCATTCGCTCTCTTCAATATTTTTCACTTGAATTAGGTGGACATTAAAGAGTCATATGTAATAGGCATCGTTTAGATAACTATTTAATGACTGGCATTATACTATAATCTACTCCTCTTTAGGATAAATTGCAATTTACAAAAACGCATTTAAATGTTATTGGAAAAAAAGTCTCCTTATGAAGAACTATTTAGTGAAACAACCAAATCTCATGCTAGGCATTTTCCACTTATCTTGGGCTAGATGTTGTCTATCAACGGTGTACACACCTAGAATGAATAAAAATAAAAAAACACCACAACAAATTGTATTAAAGTATTGATTAAAGATGGAGTTGTCAGATAACATGTTTCCACGAACGCTTTAATAGAACTATAATTCCAACGGGCAAGTAACAACAAGCAGAAGTTTCCGCCAATACATTATACACGTTATATGGTATACCTGAAAAATAATATACGGGCAAAGAACAACTTATCCGGTGAGCAAGTCGGGAGGCTGCTTGGTGAACGTATTACATGTATGTACATGCAGGACATCTACTCTAAGCAGAGATGAATACATACACCTTACAGCCCAGGTTGTAAGCACACACATTTTATACATCGAACAGTTTGTGTCTAACTAACAGAACGAGTGTATGTAAACATTGCGAGATATGGGATAAGCAAATATATCTGACAGCTTGTCCCTTGCGTGATTTTTTCTTTTGCTTTGCATGGCCACAGACCTAGTGAATAAATAGACTTATCATGGAAGCAAGACAACATAAAACAAAAAAAAACGCGTTTTCTTTTTCTTTTCTTTTTTTCATTTTAATAACAACAAAAAAGTAATTTAGAGCTGTGCCTAGTCATTGAATGAGTAATGCTTGCAATCAGCCATTAAGAAAAGTATAAATAAGTGCAAGGAAACCAATTAATCCACTACAATATCAACTACTACTCAATGCATTTAAACATCTAATACGTTTGCTTTACTCTCCCTCTGAAGTGTAGGCGATAAGCAATATTAAACACATACATTCAACTAATTTGATTATAACAAATTGCTGCTAATTAAAATCTTAAGTGCTGTACGATTGACTTCTAAAGAAAGTTATTTCAATGATATTCAAACCATATCACAGCAAGTCATTCCCACCATAAATATTCAAACACTACAGCTTAAAGTAGCAGTGGTATGACAATCATTAGGTCTTTTAGTCAATAAATACGAGTATATATTTTTAAATCAATTTATTAACAATTTTGGACTATTTATATGGTTGAGTTTCTTGAGTTACTTTTCAATTATTTCAAGGTTGCAAGGTTTTTTATTTACCGAAGCACTTGTGACAAAGAGGATGTTTGTAATTATGCCGATCAATTTAAAATCAAAATATGAATAAATTTAAACATGTCTGTCTATCCGACTAAGAGTCCATATAGATATTGCTTAAGGTTTTAAATTAAGTTTAAGAATTTTAAAATATTTCATTGAGATTTAATGCATGAGCTTGTACATTATTAAAAATGGTTCCCCTCCCCATATAACATTTATCATATAAAGAAATTCTTCTAATATTCACAATTCTTAATATTTTTGAACAAAACTTGGTAAAGATTATTTCATTAACTTAATAATGAAAAAACATTGATATTGTTAATTGTTATTGAAAAAAATAACTTTGGAAATAATCCCTTCAAATGGGTTTACGTTTGTACATACAAAGTTATAAAAACAAATTGTAATCAAGACCTTTTGTTGTATTTTGTCCACATCACCTTGGTTTTTTATTAATTTCGGATCGCCCTTCTTAAACATTAAAAGAAAAATAAAAAAAAAATATCATAAAATTTATTTATTGTATTGAAGAAATCATTAACTTTTTACGCACATGTCCGGAATTTATAACAAATGACGTGCGCTAAATTTCAGCAACTGTAACAGCAACAATTTAGAAAATTTAGTAGATGAAGAAATTCAATCCGTTATTTAGCTACATGTCTCACATTTCAAAACATATTTAAACTCTACATGAACATATATGCGATATTCAAAGTTTGTTATTCCATTAGCGACCATCAGAAGGAGGCAAAGCCTTAACATATGTTGCAATGATGTATGATTGATGAAAATCTAATATATTGAGGTAAAATTTTGTATTGATACTTAGTTTGTTATTGATAGCAAGAAAGAAAATTAAAATCTGAAACGATTTAACCATGTCCGTCTGTCTCTCTAGATAAAGCTACAGAACGCATTTGCATTTTAATGAAATTTTTTCAAAACATTTATTGCCCCAAAGAAGAATCTTATTGAAAATTTATTCAATTGGCCTATTTTTAAAACCCTCTGTCATATAATGACCTTTTATAATGAAAGTCTTTATATGATAAAAATTCCCAATTCTTAATATTTTTTGCCAAAATTTGGTAAAAAGTCGTTAATTAGTTTAATAATTGGCGGTATCAAATTAAAAACCGATCGGATCATTTTTTTAACCTTTTTTTCATAAAATAATAAATCACGAGATGCTTCGGGTTTTCTTATGTAACTTAACCAAATGCAGTATAATTTGTGAAACTAAGTGGTGTAGGGTAACGAATGGTAGGGCTTGATCAACCATAACATTTTTACATAGTTTTTCTTTCTCTTATCAACTTCTGCTAAATGTATAATTCATCACATTGGAAGTCATTTCAAGTTTTCATTATAAAATCCTTTTAAAAACACCATAAATTACTACAACTGCCAATAATGCTACATAATAATAATAATAATAATTCAAGAATAAAATCTACTAACTCTACTTTGCTGATAAATTGAGTGAGATGAAAAACATTTTAAAGAGTTTTAACCGATTTAAAATAATCACTATTAAAATTTATTATAGTAAAGTAGATCAATGAATTTTGAATTCAAATCAACTTTGTATAGTAAGTCTTTAATTGGCGATTCAAATTGCACTTAAATAGCTTTTCTAATTTGTACATGACTTGATTTCAAATATTCGTCCCACATATCCTCTTTTTGTATATATATATATATATATATATATATATAGAAATATAGATACACCTATTTAGAAACCTTTACCAAATGGCTAGAGGCGTAACACTTAGGTCTAATGCGAAGGACTAACAGTTGAACCCAGTTACAGAATGTTGTTCAAGTTTTTCTTAATTGGTTGGTAATTTCTAAAGTAATGTTGGCACGCTGTCTATCTATGACTATAGAGAAAAGAATGTCCTGAAAAAAAATTAAATTATTGTAAAACTATTAAATAAACATAACCATTGATAGGCTCACAGATATATGATTAAATTGAATACACCCCATATGATGTACATCATAGTGAAGTATAACAACCTCATCGATCAAAGTGCCAGTGCCAGTGTCAGTGTTACATGATAATATATTGTCTGAACTTTAAGGTTTTTTCCTCTTTGTCGTAAAAGTTGTATCTGTCTGTCGTACACTTACACACCTTATAGACCTAAAATATACTTGTATGACAAGTATAAACTTTATATGTTAACAAGAACGTGACATTCTCAAGTATTTACTTTACCTTCACATAAGGATGTTGTTGTCATATATAGATGATGGTGCATAATAGGTAATTAGTTACCTTTACCTATAACTGAAGCACAGAGACTTGATGTTTGTACCAATGATTAATAATAAAAAAAAAATTATTATATATACACACATCCAAACGAAATTCAATTTAATTCAATTTCATTGCGTTTACAATGCTTCTCATTTCTTAACTTACCGTGCGTTTACCTGTCTTTTGGTTATAGGCAAGCGTGACTTGTACTTTGTCGATACGATTAATTTATTATTGTTATGTCATCACGATTACTATGTTTTGTTTAGTTCAGTTCGCCTTTATGGGGTTAACAAACTGTACAAATAAAAACCTTTTAAAAAAGTATCGGTTAATAAAATTTCAATAAAATTGATTGATTTGCGTGTACGCATGTTTGTTTGTTTGTTGGTTTTTTGTTGCCCCTTAAATGGTTGCGATTAACTTCTGCTACTGCTGTAAATGTTTAATCATAAGGATTATTCGCTTTTTATGACAGATCAACAGATTTAAATGAGATAAAAATTATTTTATAGTATTGTGCTTCTGCTTAGTTCATCAGTATTTTTTATAGTCTCCACACAAGATAAAGGGTATGCTGGGTAGTTTGTCAGTTAGAAAGAGATGACAGAGATATTAAATTGATGCGATTATTTGTTCGTAAATAGTGAAAATTTCGCAATCGCGAAAACTGAAATATTGAGTTAACATTTGATATTTGAATTTCGTACAAAAATAATTCATAATAAGTAAAAATATTGAACATTATCTACCGCTTAGTTCTAATTACAGCAAACATACCTTTTACTTGTTCTATGAATATTTTTTATTGAAAATTATTTATAAGGAAAATGGATATAAAATGATTATAATCAGTCTTTATTTGCGCTGTTATTATTATTATTATTGTTGTTGTTGTTGTATCTGTGATCATACTTAAGCCTGTCTTTATTTTTTACATTATTTATAACCTACATCACACACATTAACACGTGGCAATGTGTTTATCCTAAATGGCTGAAAATAGAGCCACCTTTTATAATATCGGTCGACTCAGAATCACTTTCTGAATCGATTTACCAATGTCCATCTGTCCGTTTGGTATCCATGTATATTTGTATAAAAGCTACAGGTCCAATTTTTTAGAGATTCTGATAAAATTTGTTTTGGCTTAAAGAGGAAACCAACTCAAAATGTATCGGATTAGAACATTTTTATAACTCCTTCCCATTTGACACTCTTCTTCAGAAAAACTCTTAAAAAAAAACTAAATTTGACTCAGCTGAAATCTTAAATACTCTCCACATTTACATGGGGCGTGGCAGGTTACATAATTACATCCTCTAATAGAGTTGGTATTAGGAATCAAATTACAAGTTAACTGTTGACTGAGTTTACGACCGTGAAAAAATCAAAAATTGTCGGACACACGAACGGACAAACGAAAATCGACTCTGATTTTAATGCTGTCTCCTTCTAGATGATGCTTATGGAATAAAAAACCTAATATACGAACCATCTGATGTAGAAGATTTAAAAAAAGCAGCTTACAACGAGTGATGTAGGGCCTGTCTGAATATAATACTTTCCCTTGTCACCCTTATAGCAATATTTTGCATTTCAATTAATAAAATTGTATTATTGTTAATCCCAATATTACTTATAAGTATGCATACTTATGGTATACGTGCTGCGGTATACATGTTGATAACATTACAATTTATCAGATTACATATGTAAATGTGATAAATCGTTGATGAGCACTATTGTAAACACTGTAAACAGTTTTGATATGTTATCAATTAAATGGTTACAAAACAACAGAAACTGCCACCTCAATAATAACAATAACAACAAGTATAATTCCTTTGTTAAATGATTTACATTTAATACGTTGTGCAAGGACATTTGTCACAGTTTCAAAAGAGATTAAAAACAAAACAAAAACAAAACAAAAAAAAGATGTAAGAGATATAAATAATGGCAGGCAAGCATATGAAATATAAAACTGAACCACTATTATGTAACAGTTTAACGTTGTGATGTGTAAAATTATAAGATTAAAAGGACAGTGTCGGATGAAGCTTTAGTTTCCCTATAAAGTACTGATGTAGTGAGAAAATTAATGACAAAAAGAGTTCAAAACTTTATAGCTTTTGTACGAAGTGTATGAAGTGTCGTTTGGATTAATTAAAAACTCATATTACCAAACTCTTCAGCTAAACAGAACAATTAAGCTTCTTCCTCTCAGATTTAACTCAGCAATAAATTGAACGACAAATTAAAACTGAACTCCACCACAAGAAAACTAGTATTGTACCAGTGTACGCTCCCATTCATTTATGTATGCCATACATACATTCATACCGCCCTTACGAGGAGTAACTTAACAGCATTATTCAATTAAAAGATTTTCGCATTTCACAGTTTTATATACAAAAATACACGTCACGAAGGTACAATAAACTCCAAAAGCCATTGTGTACATATTTCATGGGAAGGAGAGCAAAAACAAAAGAGTGTCAGTGAATGCAGAAACCAGTGTTGGCCACGAGTGCTGTTACTGATGTTTACCCTAAAAACTTTTATTATTAATTGATGTAGGGAGTATAGTCACACTTTGTCCCAGACGCAGGGTATATACCAGTTTTATATATGTATAGTTAATATTAATCATTATTAAAACATTTTCCCAGTCGCAAAAATTTTAATATAGACTAAAGGTAGAGATTACATTAAGGTTATAGACATCAAACAATATGTGACCAAAATTACTGTTTAAAGACTCCTATCATGGTTTTGTTAAGCAAGTTATGTAGGGTTTCACTCGGTCGTGCTTTATCATCTATATATAATATTATAATATAATTTATATGCAATATAACAAAAATAATCTTTAACATAAATTGAAATCATCATTATCTGTTTATATAAAGTTTATTATATGCTTGTAGTTATAACTTCAGAAAAGACAAAACTTGATGCTCATCTAGATAAAAAGTAATTTAATTAAAATTTTTTGACAAATAAATAGATTTTTGTCGATTAAACTTTACGACTATTAGAGTGCCAACAACGAAATGGACACACGGTCATGTAAGTCAGCATCGACTTAATTTTTTTTTTTAATGATCACGAACACATATATATTTTGTAATCCCCTCTGAGGCCTCCTTTTAAATCTTACAAATGAAATGACAAACTTACCGTACCCCCTATCATATGTGTAGGGTATAAAAAGTTAAGAACAATCCGTATAAATCAGTTGCACACTTTTGCACAACAAGTCAGGGTTTAATACCCACAATACATGTGCGCGTCTGTAAGCTGTAACATAACAACATTCAAGGTCATTACCAAGTTCATAAATTACAGTCTACTGGAAAATATTTGTTTTTGTAGCTTATTTGGTACTTAACATCATGCGTGTACAATGTTAATACCGAATGCATGACTAAATTTATTAAACATATATTTTATGGTATTTACGGCTTATAGGCACGGTTGCCGCCTGACCCACAACTGAAAAGGATGCATTGGAGCGATGCATGCATGCATCAGGAAGAAAAACAAGCAAAAATCTAGTTTAGCTTAAGACAAATATTGGAAGATTCAGTTTAAGTTGCAGTTTTCGGATCCTTTTTGGACCCTCTGTATAAGATACAAACGCCCATAAGGTCTTACAAAGTATTTATATCAACTTCAAAATTTAAATCGATCTAAACACGATAATGGATAATAGAGGATATTTAAAATTTAAACAGAAGTGAAATTCATTTTATTTTATTTTCTGTCAAGTTTGTATTGAAATTTCAATTTTTGGCGACCGGAAGATTAATTGCCACAGGCGGACGTACAGACTTTTTATTTTAAAAACATAATAACATGTTTCACAGAACAAAGAAAACCTGCCAATCAACATGTCATTCATTCCTCCACTTGTGTTATTACACACAGTCCCAAAGTATCTCGTTATGCTTAAATAACATTTAATACAAGCAAATCATAAACTTAATGATTACATTATTAGTCAAATGCATGCATTTACCATTCAATCATTTCATATAATTTCTGAGTTGAAATTTGTTGTAATTAATGTGTAAATGAATAAGTCATGTACGCACTCTATGTACTCCTTTTGTTCTTAATCATATCATCTGTGAATGTGACTTAATGCTGGATAAATGAAAAGAATAATTAACGATGCAATTGCAAACTGTAGCACGTGCCTAAGTTTAATGTGCAAAGAACAAAAATAATAAAATAATAGAATAATAGAAAAACGTTGTAGTTGCTGTTAGTAAATGACAGCAGAACTTGAACTTTATATAAATCATATATATTTGACATTATTAATACAAATACATATACATGGATATGAAAAAAAAAAATTGTATTGAAAATTATTTATATTAAATTCAATCAATTTAATTGAAGTATAAGTCCTAGTAAATCTATTCGAAATATTAAAAAAGACTCTCTCCAGCAATATATACGAAAATATTACCTTTCATTTATTTATATTGCTTACTAAACACACAAGTAAAAAAAGCTATATTTAATCTTATATATTCTCTATAATTATGCATAAACTATGGGTGCAGTATGTATGCAACGTTCTGTCCCATTTATGTAAAAAAAATGGTTCAATATTGAAGAATTGACCTGTGTAAAGATGCTCACGGTGATTATATTAAAAAGATCGAGATTTTCCATTCAAATGTAACAAGTGTCCTATGAATAAACTTCAGCCCATTATCTCAATTATTCTGTATTTTATTTAAATACAAAATTGTTATGTCCCTATTGAAAAATTCCTTTAATGATTTAACAATTTGCTTAATATTGAAAAAAGTTTCCAATATATATCTTGCCTGAGGTGTAAGTGGTCATATATGGAAGCTATTTTTTTACAACAACAACAACAAGAACAAAATAAATCGAAAGGACATCCTTACAAACGAATACGATTATTGTTTTGTGACATTTGCAATCGTTGTAAAAATTGTTACACATTGTGATAAATAAGTACAATGTAGATGAATGTGTATGAATATGTACGAGTTTCTTCTTAGTTAGTTAAATCACTACAAAGTCCTTATAAATTTACATGCTATACATACAAGAATACTTGTTGGTATGAAGAAGCAAAGGCAAGTGTAAGTTGGACAGAAGCCAAAGCAATCAGCAGGTTTTAGTTTAGAGACATGTGCATCATCATCAACGTCTTTGGTAACCCGTAATGTGTGTTGTTGTTGTTGTTTCTTTTTTTTTTTTCTTTTGTTACCTTATTATGCTAATGCCTTTAAATAAACAATAATGGGACTCAAGCTATACAATGTTAAACTACGAGCTAAACCACTGAAGGACTGACTGACTGACTAACTGCCTAAGAAATTGACAGTTGTCTCTGGGTGCTTCTGCCACATTTGCTTTTGTCCACATAAACATAAACATAAACATAAACATTTATTCATTTAGACAAAGTAGTCCGCTTAAGCTAGCGAAACATCATTTAGTGTCGAGCTTTGTACTTTCAGGCATATGTTGTGACAAAGCAGGACGTGAGTTTTTAACAAGGCCAAACAAAAAGCACACCATCCTAGCAAAATGCAAGTAATTTGCTTTCCGGTAAATTACCACATAATAATATAAACTTTTATGACTATTTCTGAAAAATCTTTCAAGCAATCAGACGTTTGTATAAAAATATTACACATCCATGAGAGGTGCACTCAATAGGCTCTTGAACCATAACTTATGAACTTTATTTGTAATAAGACTTAAGACTTTCAATAGAATTAAACTTAACGAAGTATTTTTAGTTTAGGTCAAATCTTGAGTAAAAATCACAATCTTACCCTGTTAGAGTTGTTACTTAATTTATAAAAGCTTTTATTTCATAATTTATTCTATTCCAAATTTTTAGATCGAAACCATGGACATACCTTATATAATTAAGAATAAGGCCTTGTAATCCCAATATTAAGTTTATGTGAAGTATATAGAATTAATTATAAACATAAAATATAATGTATTGTACAAAATTTTTGACATCATCTTAATTTTTCATTATTTTTTTACAGTTTTTTTGCCATCCATTTACGTTTAGAATTTAGCTAAAATTATGACGTTGTACTCTCTCGCCCGTTTGGTAAGTAAAAGACAAATTCCAACAAGTATAATATCATCATATAATGATGTAGATTGCATATAACAATATTTGTTTTGGGTTCTTGTAGATTGTCTTTTGGTGCAGTCTGTTTTTGCCATCTGCCCTAGTTCAAGGCCATGGCCGTTTAATGGATCCACCTGCACGTAATGCTATGTGGCGTTTCGGTTATCCCAACCCAGTTAATTACAATGATAATGAATTGTTCTGTGGAGGTTATGCAGTGCAATGGGAACAGAATGATGGTAGATGTGGCGTTTGCGGGGATGCGTATCATGTAAAATCGCCCCGACCTCACGAGGCTGGCGGTGAATATGGTAAAGGCATTATATCACGTTACTATACAGCGGGGCAGGTGCGTTAAAGTCATTTGTTAAAAGTTTCAATGAAATAAATTGTTTTAAAATAAATAAAAAAAAAAAGAAAGCTATATTTGGTTACCATCGATGAGGCAAAGCTTCCCGAGGATTATAGATGTCAATATATTTTTTTACTTTTTTTTAATAAATATTAACAAAGTCCAAATTTCTAAATATTTCGATGGCGTTGTATAATAATTGCAGGAAATCGATGTTGAAGTAGAACTAACTGCCAACCATTATGGACGATTTGAGTTATTCCTCTGCCCTAATAATAATCCACGCAAAGAGGCCACACAAGACTGTTTTAACCGTTACCCCTTATACATATCAGGATCCCGGGAGCATCGTTACTTAATTCCACGTGATGCCAAAAAGAAAGATATTTTCCGTTATAAAGTCCATTTACCGCCCTTTGTCACCTGCACACAATGCGTTTTACAATGGACTTATTATACGGCGAATATGTGGGGTAAATGTGCCAATGGCACTGAAGCGGTAGGCTGCGGTAAGGCAGGTGAGGACTTTCATATATTAAATATTTACGGAAATGTGTTTTCATTGACGATGAATTTTTAGAAACATTTCGTAATTGTGCTGATATTGCCATTATATCCAACACGGGCGGTGGTGTGCCTCCAATATTTGTAAACAATAGAGCAAACCCTTATCTGTTATATTACAGGGACTATAGAGCGCCAGAGCCTCGTAATATTTTCCCACTCGTTGTACGGTAAGTAGAATGGGTAGAAAAGTTCCATTTTTTCGTAGAAATTTATATTAAAAAAAACAAAAAAAAGAAAAACCATTCACAGTCTGCATTGTATGTAAAATTGGAATTTTGCTTTTATAGATATAGAAAATCATCGAGACATTGAGAAAAACTGCATTTTATCATTGTAGACGTAAATGCATGCGACACATGTTTTATTCGCTTTAACTTTAGATATTTTCTAAGTTACCATACATGCAACTCGAAAAGAGTCACAAATTTATGCTTAAAAATATTAACATCACAATTAACAATCACAAGATAAAAAAAAATATATCAAGCTTACGGGGTATTGAGAACTTTTATTGATATTTAACAATAAAATATATAAATTATTTATTAGAAAAACATATAAAAATAGTTGTTTCATTCAATCAATTCGGTGTTGGCTTCCGTACCTTTACACATTTTCGAAATTGATACTTGTTAACATAAGCGTTGGTCACTGTATTTAATAAAGCATAACGCGGCTAAGCTTTAAGCTTTTTATGACTAATAGGTAATAACAGGGTAGGTCAGATGTAACTTAAAGTTTCTTTTTTATATTCCTGCTATAATCAGTACCGCTAATTAAAAAAGTCGCTCTAAAAAAGAAAACGGGATAGGATTTCCGATTGAGTTCAAAACAATACCCTATTTCAAAATTTACCACTGTGAGAGTGCCAACAACACACGGACACCTGGACATCCTAGATCAACCTAGTTTTTGATGCCAATCAAATACTTTGTAAGGCCTCTGACGCCACCTTCTGGGTGTTACCATCGAAATGATAAAGTTCAAATACCCTCAATCATAAATGAAGGATCAAATGACACTTAAATATATTAAGAATTGTTAAACTTCATTTCATAAGTAGCCTTTCAGTAGCAGTTGTGCCCCGAAAAGTTTCCAGTTTTTTTTTGAGAAACTATAATTACACTTACCATGCCTTCATTTTTTGGTGTCCATTCACTTTACAAATGTTTTTGAATCAAATAATTGAACTTTTATGCCAAAAAATATGATTTTTGATACAACTTTTTGGTTTATATACAAATATTAACATAACAACGGAGTGGGCGGTGAAATTATTTCAGAAACTTTCGGTATATTTCAAAGAAGACAAAATTTCACATTTTTATTTTCAAATCAATTCATCTTCAAGGGCGCGTTTTCTGTCAAGATCCATTTGTTTAAGTAAAGATGTAGGTTTAGAAATTACTTCAGATAATTTTGAATTGATTACTTTTAATCCTTCTTCATATTTACACAAGAATTTATTGTACCACTATCAGCAAGGATCTTACGAAATTTTATACTCGTTTTAATAATAAACTAAAAAATGGTTACACTAAATCTAAATCGAGTCATTTTATTTAAAAATCATCAAATTTGGACAATGTATGTAGTAATTGCATTACAATAAGTACAATTAATTTATGTGAATTGTTAGTTTAGACGAGGAACATTCTGCACCCGATGGCTGTATAGTGTCTCGATCCGTTGAGAACAATTCATCACAAAAAAAAAAAAAAAAGAAAAAAACCCAGATAAAAGGGATTACTAAAGCTAAACGGTCCACACGGGTACATATATATTTTGGAGATGTGGCACACACATACATGTGCACATAAATAAATAACCATTTATTCACAATGTAAACCTTACTCATTGGGTCCTAAAATTTAACTTTGGTAATTTCTTTCTCAAATGGGAATGGAAAAGCGTTCCCTTAACATCGACAACGCATTACAATTTTCAACAGACATACATCCACGCAGTGATGACTTAACTAGGACAATTTATTTACGCAAAATAAGTCGTTTTTCAGATTTTTGCAATTTTTTTGTTTTCCGAAAAAGTTTAAAGTTAAAAAGAAAGCATTTAGCATTTCGGCCCCGGGTAGGTAAAGGCCATAATGAGAAATATAAAAATGGTCATTTGTGCTACGCCAACAAATATAGTTTTTAACAAATCATTTTTTGGCTGTACGCGCGACTCGTTGGCGGGCATTGGAGTAAGATTTTGACGAATACGTTTGCGAGGACGCTTGTTTTGAAAAAGAGTATTCAAATTATCCTTTTTATTTAAGCCATCACCGGAAACGGGTGCAGAAGCAATGGTGGCAGTGGTGGTAGAGTCAACCGTAGCGTTACTTGGTTCTAAATCCGATTTTTCTTCTTTGGGCACAAGTAATTCACTTTGCACGCCACCAATTAACGGATTGGAAATATTCTTTACTACAGCGCAACCATCACCGATTGCAAAAGACGGCGCCTCTGATGCGCAGCTTTCTGTCAGACTCACTTCCCCTTGAGGTTCACCGCATAGCGAATGTTTTGACATGTTTTTATTAAAGAAAATATTATTGAAGAATATGGGATCCTGATCCAAAATGTTGAATGTAACCAAGGTATTTTTTGGCTTAATATGACGCATCAATACATCCGGGGTTTGCTTAAGTTTCTTAAAGGAAGTTCTTTTTAGTTCAGAATATTCCAGATCGGAGGGTATATAAAACGGTTTGTTGGCCTCATCCTTTAACTCCACTATCGTCCTTTGAACAATACGAAACTCTCTAACAACACCCCCTTTGCGAAAAGTATATTGGGTGTGTACCGTAATTGCAGCATTATGTTCGATAGCTTGTATATAGCTTTGGATAGTAAGTAGATTTGCGACGGAGCTTTTTGCTATTTCGAGTTGTGAAGGATAAGGTATTGAATCGTCCGACTCAACTTGAAAACTCGGTTGCGATAGTTTACTATTTAGGGTGGCGGTCAGTTTCTCTCCCAAAGTTCTCAGCAGAGTGATTTCTTTTTCCAATGATGGTACATTTTTGAAAACAACATCCACTTCCAATTTTTTAGGCTCTTCATTGGACGACACATTGCTACGGGCACTGTTTAAAGGAGTTTCATACGGTGAGTCTGTTTGTACCAGCTGCGAAGCAATAAAGTTTTCACCAAATTCTAATTTACTTAAAGCACTCTTAACAATCGTCCCCTTACGTAAAATACTTTTGAGTTGCGTTTTCAAAATGTCCTTGAATAAAGCAGAATCGTTTTTATTCAATTCAGTATGACGCTCATCAGATTTGATTACATTCTTCAAAAGATCCAATTCTTCAGGCGAAGGTGTAGTATTTTGTTTGCGTCTGAGCAAATCACGGAAATTCGTAATTATTGTCCTACTGCTGTTCAATTCATTGTTCGGTTCCTCACATAAAGCTAATTTATTATCTTTTAAAGATATTTGACTGTCCTCTTTGTCAAGAACCCGGAAAGTATTTTCTGCATCATTCTTATAGTCGGAGGAACTCTTTGAATCACTTAAACTACGTGGCGTCATTAACTCCTTTACGCAATTCGGTTGGCATAAATAAATAAAAGCCTCATTTTGTACATCTGGCTCAATAATGGGTAAAACAACCGATTTAGTTGGCTGGGATTTTCTGCCGGGAGTACTGCGTTTCGTGTTGGTCTCATAAGTGGGCGTTAGGGGTTTACGTATTTCTTCTTGCATAGTAAAGGTTGAAACTTGACTGTAGGTATGAATGCGTTGACTAGTTTTATTACCCACCACATTAACCTGGCTCTTGTCAATATCAGAAGAACTTGGTATTTTTTTCACCTTACTCAGTCGTTCCCATACCGGTTCATTCACTTTGCCATTAGTACGTGCATTTTTGTTTTCTGTTGCCGATGCCTTCACTTTGCTGGGTATTGTGGAACGTCTTTTCAACTGAACATTTTCATTCTCCTTGTCGATCTTAATCGATTGAAAGGTCGTTGCTTTATAGCGATACTTATTCATTTGCATTTTATTGAAATAGTTCTTAACATGAATTTTTCCTATCTGCCACTATACCACGACTTTAAACTTTACGTGTGAAAGTCACTTATTGTATCAATTTTGAAATAATGCTCTGGGTTATTTGGTAAAACATTCATCGATTTATTTACTGTTAACCGTTGAATTTTAATTTTCTCTTTTTCACCAATAAATCCCTATTTTCACACAAAACGTAACTTTTTCGAAAAAGTTTAAAAAAAAATTGACAAATATGAAAATAAAATCCATTATTGCTTTTTTAATATGCATATTATGTGTATTCTGAGTTTGTTATAGCATTTGCAACATATCTATTCTCAAAGTCACAAAAGTCAATCTGAACGACGCCTTTTTTTTTTAAATTCTCAAATTTAAGAATATTGAGCTGAAATTCTAAGTAGATTAAATAATCAACCGTTACAAAAAACTAAGTATGTCCCTCCTTCGATTTAAGTATAAATTTTGAAGGCTTTTTTCTTCTTACTTCTTTCATTTCCATTTGATGAACTTCTCTTTCGTACTTTTTCACGTTACAGTGACCAAAAGTGTATAGCTGCTCCTGCTTTTCGAATAATACCTGGCATGGATTACTGGTGTGAAATCAATTGTTTACGCTATCCACCCAATTGTCCAGAATCGGCTTGCTATTGTCCGTAAGTAAAAATATTTTATAGTAATGTTTTTTTTTTTTTTTTAAGTTCAAGAGATTATTATGAAATTTTGCAGGCAAGAATGCGTTGCCATTGGTGAACTAGCGGGTAAAGAAGGTACGGATGCCTACTGCATGGATGCTTGTCTAAATTATGGTTCGGATTGCCCGGCGGATAAATGTCGCTGCTTCTAACTCTACACATAACCAATTTTATCTTCACGATTCTCTTTGTATTTGTAAAAAACACTTAAAATAAAAATTAAATGCATCTCAAGAAATGTTTTTCGTTTTACCTTTCTTGAAAATCAATATGGATAAATAGTTATATTTAATTAACAAAGTTTACAAAATATTTATACTTTATTAAAAAAATTAATGATTGCCTCGTTCTTCACTTGGAATTTTTATACAATTCTTTACAATGTCACTTCATAAGGCTTTCGGAAAACTTGTTCGATTCTTATTCTACAGGGCACCGAAAGTCATCAAATAACATTGTAAAGTTGTTGCCCAGACTCCTCCTGATTCATTGCAGAAAATTTATTAACGCATAAAACAATTCATTCTTTTTTTTCTTTTTGACTTTTTTACGGAATTACTGACTGACTGACTTGTATAATGGGAATGTGAGGAATTTTTTTTTTGCTTTATTGGCGATGTTCAAAGATGTCGCACAATCTCTGCACACTGTATTCGTGGAGTTGCTTTTTCACCTCATGCCGAGTGAACGCTCTACACTTGCGTAGTAATTCTTCCACACGCTCTCGATGTTGCTGCTGCTGCTGCTGATGAAGTGGTCTAATCAATGGTTTTATTTTGAAGTCATGCTGCAGATGAGTGGGTAGTGGTGGAGCTGGTGGTGGCATATTTGAAGGCATCTCATGCTTTGACATGGCATCTTGATATATAGTATCAGTACTTACGAGGAGCGGTCCCTCTGTATCATCATCCTCCTCCGACTGATGGTCATGATTCTTCTGCGAATCTTGAGACGACACATTTGGGGTGACGTCATACAAAATATTTTTACATATAAGTTTCTCCATTTTATAATCGTCATCGTCTTCGTCATTTTCCGATAAATTAAGCTGGACATCCTGCTGAACTATTATTTGGCTTTGAGGCAAGTCGGTAACGTTGGAGATGGTGCGCAATTGATACTCAAGATTGTTGTGGCATTCCTCCAAAGTTTCCATAATTGCAATACATTTTTGTGGATCAATGCGACTAGTTACCACTTTAGCCACCTTATTCCAATGCGTTTTAGCTTGTTCATGTCCGCTGTCATCTTCATCGACCGATTGACAGGAATACAAATGTTCACCACTGTTCTCAGCAATCTCACCACTGTTACTTTCCTGCATAGTTTGTATTGTTTGTATTTCTACACTGCATGTTTCTTTTTTCAGTTCCACTGTTTCTGCTGTTATTGTTTTGCTTGTGGCAGCAGTTGGCGCCGGACTACAAATTGCTATAGGTGTGCCGGAGCATGTTGCGTTCTCCGATTTGGATCTGTTCTGTTTCGTTACAAAACTGCTGTTGCGCGACACAGTATTGCCAGCAGCCCTTTTTTTGGGCTTCTCCTTTTTCACTTCACGCTCCATATATTGGAAAGGTTTATGCAAGAAGCGGCGACTTTTATCCCTAGTCTCTCGCATACCAGCTTGTACATCTTTGCGAAGATTATTCAATAGCATACGCTGCATGTTCCAGCTGGATATTTGATTGCCATAATTAACCCTTCTTAAGACTCGTGCTTTACTCAATTGTTCATCTTCGTAATAGGAGCGGCGTTTTGAACGTTTGCAGAATGCCCATCCTTTTGAATATGAATTATGCATACCAGTGGTGTTGGTGTTGGTGTTGCCCTTGATTTTGGTCTTGGTGTTGATGTCGGTGACCGAGAGATTACTTTCACTGCGTACTTGTCTAAATGGCATGCGAGTAAAACTTGCGTGACGAAAATTTCTCTTAATTATATTCGCTTCATCATCTGGCGCAGCTCGGCTCATTTTTAATTTAGCCATTCCCAATTTAGCCATTCGTCGTTTCCTTGTGTCGTTCTCGCGTAGTCCTTCGATTTTTTTGTATAACCGCTTCAGACGCACTTGTCGCATTTTCTTCTCAATGCCATGCTCATTAAACTCTTTAATCCGTTCATATTCATCTTTCAACTTTTGCAAGTCACCGTTTTTTTTGCTCGTGTTTACCAAACGCCGAAAAAAAGGTGTCGATTTAATCTGGTAAGACATAACCTTGCCCTTTTTTTTCCTCCGTATCTAGTTGAGTATAACACCGATGTTGGCAAAGCGTTAGACAGTAATTAATTTTTTATTACTTTTCATCTAAACACACTTAACAATTTTGCGCCCCAATCGCATAGATGCAAATAAAATCTAATCGCTACAAATTTTTGACATCAAAAAGTTTTTTAACATTTTATATTCTCAACTCGACAAACTCGAATTTTTTTTCTTTGTATGTATTTGGTCTTTGACTGTCTACATATGACAAAAATTTATAAAACAACTCGATCAAAGAACAAGTGAAAGAAAAATTGTTTTGTTTTAGATTAAATCTGAAATACTGCTTCAAGAAATACATGCATTCATACGACAATTTTTTACACTATGTAAACCAATTTTGGTAAAGGTTAAATAATAACTTGGAGATAATGTTTGTGTGGTGTTATAAATGATTATAAAATAGAATAGGGCATGTATAGAGGATGGACAGAATAATATGAACATCTGGCATATACCCAACATTTATTTATTAATAAGGTGTTGGATCACCAGCTGCAATGCTTCGCGCAATAGATTCGTTATATATTTTGTCTTTTTTTTTTTCGTTTGAATTTTCTTCACATCGTACGTTTACTATGAACTATATGTATACAAAAAGTGTTGTTGGATTAGCTTTAGTATAGCCTCCACATACTGTAGGATATATATGAAGCCATTCCATTTAACACACCCAGATTCTAGAACGTATACGTATTTTGTGTTCATTGAATAGATACCATCATCATACTGCCAAGAATAGATTGTTTTTTTTAACTTCCTTTAAAAAATTGATAAAAAAAAAAACACAAAAGATCTTCTCTTCCAACAAAAGAATAATATACATTTATTTAAAAAAAGGTAATATTTTTAATGTTTATATGCTGGTGTATGTGTGTATATATAAAAAAATGAAATAAAATATAAGATTAATAAAACAAGAACTTCAACGGAAATTACAAAACACCTATTGTAGAACATATTGAATTCATGTGAGAATTCAAAGAATGCGGTAAATCGAAACAAAACTCAAACTATCATATATATTAAAATGATCTGTTAGCATCAGCAAATTGAAGTAAATGTGACTTAAGCGGTCATCATGAAGCATTTGTTGTTTCTTTTTTTAATTTTGGCCTGTAGCTATCACAAAGAGACTTATTGCATTAATTCAGATAAGATACGATACAGTTTAAAATAAAAATATTTTTCTTTTCTTTTTATTCTTCTGTTTATCACCCATTTCCGTTTCATCGGCGTCCTATAATAAGCAATTAAATATCGTTTAGCGTTAAAAATCATTTATTTTCTATGTCAAACCTACCTTATCGGCATCGATCTTCTTGCTCTTGCTAACCTTTTTAGCTTCTTTTTGTTTTTTCTTTTCTTTTTTCGATAGTTTTGCGTTTGGCTCTGATTTTTTTTCATCCATCTCCTCCTCATCCCGTCTGGCTATATGAGATTCTAAACGTTGTTTAATGCTCTACAAAAATAATTAAAATAAAAAAATTAATATATGTAAATATTTACACTATGTAGAAGTGGGAAGTGGGAAAGGCCAGTGACTCACCTGATCTTCTTCAATTTCACGTATACGATCCATTTCCAGGCAATCAACCACTTCATTGCGCAATTGCACCAACTCAACTAAGCGTTCAATAAGAGCTTCTTCACGTGCTTTGTCCGAATCAGTTTTATTACGTTCCGGCTGGGCCATTAACACGCGTATTTCATACTCTAAATCAGCTTGCTCCTGTTCTAAGCGATGTTGACGACGTCTTAAGCAAAAAAAAAAAAAACAAAAAAAAAAAACAAAAAATCAAGCTCCACATCTTTTAACAACGTTCCTATTCCTACTTACAAATACATAAGTTCAGCTTGGCGCCGAAATAAGTCATTCTTCTCATTGACCAACTCAAACAACTGTAAGATTAAATATTCAACTTCTTTCGGATTTGTGTTACCATCAGTCGTAGTAACGCTTGCTTCAATATTTTCTCGCTTAGCAGACTTTTCAAGCAGTTCACCATTTTGTCCCTCGCAACGATCTCGTATCATTTTCTCTAATATAACGCCCTGTTTTTCGAGACCTTGTTGCTGCACTTCTATAATTTCTAATTCATGTTTAATTTCTTGCAGCGGCAACATCTGTAGGACACGACGTGGTGGTATTGGTAAAGCCGGAGCTGGTCCTTTGCGTCGCTTCCATTTCCCTTGTAAAGATTTATTGAATAGCGTGTCATTATCTTCTGCCCCAGAGGAAGCGACCGAAATCTGCGATTGACGATTGCGATTCTTAGCTTCTTTATTATCTTTGATTTTCTGCATTTGTCGTTCGCCCATTGAGGAAGTCCTATTTAAATGCTGCAGCAGAGGATTCTCTTCTCGGGTAGGCGTCCCCAAATCGGGCGGTACTATTAAACGGCGATAAACAACATTCCTTTCCTCCTCTTGCGCAACCAAAGCCTTTTGGTTTTGATGTTGTTCTTTAAAATCATCGCAATGACTGATGTTGGCACTTTTTTGCGCATTAGTCATCACTGAACCATGCTCTTCCATTAGCTCTTTATCGAGAGGAATTAAGCGTTTTGTTCCATTGCGAGGAGGAACTGCTGATGATTCTTTAATGTTTGTTTCCAAGAACAGTTCTTGATGCATCTTACCCCCCAACAAAGCTTTCTCTTCGTCGGATAATTTCGAGTCCAATTCACTTTGCAGAGGGTAACTAAACGAGTTTTTTGACTGTGTCTCAACGGCATCTTCCTTTAACAGTACTTGCGCTGTAGAATCCAGACGTGCCGGTTTAGGAGGTGGTGGTGCTGGCCTCTTTTTACGAGACGATTTTGGTGTACCCACAGTACTAGAACTGGGTGTAGATGTTATAGAGCTGCTGTTTATGGTCTCATTGGAAGGAAACAATTCTTTAGCGGGTACGGGTGGTAGCGGAGCACGACGACTTTTACGTGAGCGAATGGTGCCACCGCTAGAAAAGTTTAAGGAACTATTCGAGCGTCTGATATCGCTATTGCGCAACAGATGATTGGGTGTGGTGTTAAGCAAAGATGATGTGCTACCGTAGAGATCTTTGGAGTATGGCAGTACAAGTGACGCTGACTGTGATGTGGTGGATGGGGAGGTACTGTTAAGGTTGATTTTCGTGCTTAAACGTGGCGTGGGCTCAGGTGTTGGATTTTGTGATTGCGATCTAAGTTTATGAGGTGGAATGTATTTGTATTTAAGCATTTTATTTTTTATTCTTCCCTTAAAACTATACTTAATTAAATCATAGCTTTACACCTCAATAATGATTAATTTTTAAAATTTGATTAAACTCTGATTTGTTAACTCATTACAAATTAAATTGTTAAACGAATTATGATTAATTTTGCGTTGGTTGATGAATTCATTGTGTGTGTTTAATGTACAGGTGCAAGTATTTTTTTATGTAAATGTTGTGTTTCTGTTTTTCCGTACTTGAGCACATGGGCAAAAGACTTCTTAACTTAAACAAAGTTAATTGAAAACTAAAGGCAACAATTATT
Source organism: Ornithomya fringillina (assembly GCA_963978525.1). Lineage (NCBI taxonomy): Eukaryota > Metazoa > Arthropoda > Insecta > Diptera > Hippoboscidae > Ornithomya > Ornithomya fringillina. The sequence continues at coordinate 6,212,963 of OZ021693.1, forward strand.
GTTCTTTTGCCGTTAATTCATGCTTCTAAGCTTATGTTCTTGGTGTCGTAAACATACGCTTACACTGGGTTAGACTTCTTTTTGTGCGGTTGGCATGAAGTGAAGAGGTATAAAAGAGACATGACACTCGCTCTTGTAATTAAATTATTCATATGATTATCCATAAAAGGGAACATAATAATGATGAACATATGGGCAACACACACATTTAACACTTGGTTCTATGTTAAATGTGTGTATATATGATATTTTTTCTGACTTATTTGCAAAATTCCGTTATTATGCTATTAACGAAAACTCCAAAGCGGCTGTATGTCTGAACTTGTAACAAACAATACTTTCTTTTTTCAATGTTCTTTTCATGATGTGAACTAAAAACTTGCTCAAGAAGTGCACACATTTTAGTACAAAAGGAGAAACTAAACTGTACCAGACTTGAAACAATTCAATGTGAGATCTGAGACCAAGTTCACAACTAATTGGGTTATATGTTACGTACTTGTTTTTACTTCTATTTTAAATTTTTTTGTATCCGGTCGTATTATTGTAGAATTTGTAAAGAAAAAACACTTTTCACTAATCATAAATTATTTTTAGCGGTCAGCTTAGAACCGGGATCAAATATTTTATATACTTTGCATTCCATTGCGACAGTAAATCCATACGATCCCTTGGAAACTGTAAATGTAATGAAGCGTACATTCCATTGTCTTGCATGTCACTACTGTTAAGCATAAAGCAAAATAAGTAAAAATGTTACATTCAGTCAACCTCAACCATAAATTATCCTACTGTCAGTAAATGCGGCGTACTGCCAAATAAGTTTCTTCGTGAAATATTTTTATATGGGGAGAGGTTCTACAAATGGTTCAATTCGGTCCATTTTCAATAGGGTTCCTTTCTAAACCAAGACATGTTTTTGTACTAAATTTCATTTAAATATCTCACAAAATGCGGCCAATATCTAAAGCACAAAATTACATGGACGGACAGTCGGACATGGTTAAGTCGATTCAGATGCCTTTGCCTTTGTGGTACAAGGTACAATTAGAAGTTGGCGAACTTTGTGTTCTACAAGTATTGTACATATCATCAACTCTTCATTGGTATTTCAATGCAGCAATGGCAATGGCAATATAAAGCAGAATGTATGTTAGAGCCGTCCACACAACTTAGAAGTTTAACTAATTTTTTTATCGCCTAAAAATGCTTTTAAAGTTAGTCTTTAGCTAATAGTTTAAATGCAAATATGTGACACTTGGAAGCGTCCTTTACAAAAGCATAGTGATTTTAATTTGTCAGCCAAAAAATAGGCAACAAAATATATTTCATACTTTAGCTTGAGAATTGAATCTACTTTCAATTATTAAGCAAAAAGCTTAAGCTGGTTTAAACAAGTAAAAAAAGCTAAATCGATTAGGCCGCAATAAAAAATAACTTAAATTTTATGTGAAATGATTGTGAAATATTTTTAAACAGTTACTTACTTATTAATTCTGGGCGTAGGAACGGGAGTTTTACGGCTTTGCGAACTATTCAGACTAGAACGTCTACTGAAACTTTCTCCACTTATTAAGCTAATTTTATCGTTGTCTTGCTCATCAAAGGGATTACGTGATATACGTGGTGGTGGCGGCCTGGGTGGGGGTATTTTCGGAGTGGAAGTTTGCTTAGAATGTTGATATTTTTCCAGCTCTATTTCATCATCGGAACTGTCAAAGGGATTATAACTTTCTGATAATTTTGAAGTTGAACTTTTCTGCAATAAAATGGACACATTTTCTTTGTTCGCTTCCCTGTCCTCAATTGTGCTAGTGTTTTGTACTTCACTCTCATCATCTTCGTCTGATTTAAAGGGATCTAAATCTTTAGGATATTCATCTACGCTCTTTTTGCTAACAGTTTTATGTGGCGTAAGGCTTTTCTCATGATCTTTTTTCTCATCATCTTTGAATTCTATACTCGAAGATAGTTTGTGATCCCCCCTACTTTCATCATCATTAATTTCACATTCATCTTCCACACTTTTAATTTCAATGGATACACTTTTGTCTTTTTTTTCTTCCTTAATATCGACATTTTCTATTTCTGTTTTTTCTATCACTTCAAATTGTTGCAATCGCGTTCTAACCACACTAAGTCGTTCGGTAGTCTCTTTATCTTCTTTTTCAGTTGATGTTGTGCGCATATCAGCTGTTACGATTTTATCCTTTGTAGTCTCATTGTCAACATTGTTTATAAACTTTTCTTCGTTTTTTTCAGAAATTTCTACCTTGATAGCGGCGTTTTGTGTATCCACAGTGACTCTGTCTTTGGTAGTACAATCATTGTTATTATTACTATTTTGACTAAAATCTAAATCTTTAATATTTCCTTCTGTTGTTATTATTATTTTTTCATTTTCCATATGTTCGGATTCTATTTCATTGTTATCCAAATTATCATGTGAACTCGATGTTGATAATTGTAGCTCTTGCTCCTGCGGGTGTTCAATGTCAGTAGATGATTCTCTGAAATCCCTATCACTTAATGTAAGTTGAGTAGAAGCGGTAAAACGTTTAGGCGGTACATGTTTTATATCCTCGTACAAGTCTAACTCTTGAGGAGGTGATGTTTTGGGTAATTCTGGTGGTACAGAAGAAGCTGTATCATCTTTGTTTGATTTCATTTCAGTTTCTTCATTGTTTTGAGTGGATAAGTCTCCACGTTCTTGCCGTTTGTTTTCACCATTTTCCTCATCATTCTCTTTCTTATCATCACTGCCGATTATTGTATCACTTAGAAAATCATTACGAGCTGAATTCATTTTATAAGATGCCAAGTTCTCCTTTCTTTGAAGACTTTTACTTTTCTCTTCATCACTAACACTGTTTTGCATAAATTTTCGATCACTGGCGTCCTCGTCATTCACATTTGAATGTAAGGTTTTTTCAAAAAAGGCTAAACGTTCTTTTACAGAATTTCGAGATGATTTCGTGGTGGGGGGAAATAGTAAAGATTCACTTTCAAATTTCGATAATAATTCTGCTCCAGCTTCTATTCTGCTTTCAGTTACTAATTCATCCTTTAAATCCATTACTTCTTCATCTGGACATGTTTCACAACAATACTGATCATCGGTCTCAGTTTCATAAAAGCTGCCAGGAGTTAACTGAGAATCGCAGCGAGCACATTTCAGGCAAGTACGATGATAAACCTTCTGGCCCACCATCAAACGTTCCGCCAGAAAAACGGGTAATTTACATTTGTGGCAGGGATCGCGTTTAGGGACGCCAACAACATGGGCCATCTGAAAATAAGTGAATACAGTACACGATAGAAAAATGTTTTATTGTAATGATTACGATTAGTACAAGAATTTTAATAATTTGTTGTGAATTTTCTTTTTTAAATAGAATTTAGCACTTTTCTTCTAACCAACTTTATCACTGACTGTAATGGAATGAAATTTTGCAACATTTTATTAAAAACCAATTATTTAAAAGTGATTATGTAAGAACGAATATTAAAGCAAACAGATGTATAGCCAATCTTGTGGTTAGTTAAAGATTATATATGATAGCATGGAATATACCACTACACCACTTGTGGTGTACGATTAAATCACTGTTGAAATCGTCTGTCGGTCTGTCGAAACTTATGAAAAACAATTTCTCCATATATTTTGAAATTTTTATTCAACAAAGAGTCACACTTTTTAATCCTTTTTAACAAAAAATAGTGGAGAACAGTTATTAGCACAATAAGTGACTTTTCCAATAAGTGGGTTATCCATAAAGTATGTTATTTATTTAGAGTAAAATTTAACCTGCCCAAAAGTAGATTATGTCGGATATTACAAACTTACAACCAATTCGGATTTAATGGTCCCATGATGAGAATTTTAGGTATAAGATATTATTTGGGGAACCAAGTGGTGTTTAGTATAAAACGATCGAATTCCAGCCGATCATTGTTTGTGACATGTTAATTTTTTTTAAGCTCACCTGCTGCTCACAATCCAACAATCGTAGAATTATGTAAAAATTTTATACATATTTATGAAAATGTCTGATGATTGCAACAGAAAATTTACGTAAAGCATAACAACAATAACAACAACAGCATTTATAACATGTAAAAGTATACGTTGCAAGTAATGTGTTGTATACAATGAAAAAAAAAAAAAAACCTTATTTTAACTTATACTTTATTTGAATAGATATGCATTCGTAAAAAACTGCTTAAACGTACGAAAAGATATTATAAATGGTGTGATGTATGAGATACTTGTTCGCGCACTTATTTCGTTTCTTTTTTGTTTTTGTTTTTGTTTTTTACTTGGTGTAAAATTGTTGTATTATTAGATCTATGGTATTTTGGAAGTTTTTTCTTTTTACATTTTTCTCACATATTTATTATTTCCTTTTTTCTTATGTGTATGTATTTATATATATATGTTTTGTAGAATTTTTTTTTTTTATGGGGTGGAGGGATAATTTTAACAAAATATTTCAGGTTTATATTGGCCCATTATATCCAGACTTTTGTCATCCTGTAAGAAAAATAAAAGCGGAAGAAAGTAGAAGCGAAAGAAATTCGTTTAGAACAATATTTTATTTTAGTTTCATCACGCTTTTTAGTAATGTCGTTAGTAGTTTAGGTATAAATCAAAGTAAAAGTTAATTGCCAGTGTAATGATGGTAGAATTAGAGCAAGAATAATAGTTAGACTACGTAGTTCAAAAGAAAAAGTGTGCCTAGGAGAGAAGAACACTTAAAGAATATTCAACACGGGTGACATTATAAATATATACTTCAAAGATAATTTTCTCATTCAATCTTTTTATCCTAACACGAATATATAAACCTTCCTATAATTTACCCTCCCTCCATAAAGCAGGGGCAGTACTGAATTTATATTTTTATCCAGAAGAACCCTACAAACGATATATACCTAGTACTACCCAGGATAAGTCATCATGGTGCCCATAAACCACAAAATTCTTCATCAGATTAGCCGCGTCCATCTGTCCGATAAAATATGTATTATATTTATAATAAAAATTCTCCCAGTCTCAAACTGAAAATAAACATTTCAAACTTGTCAGAATTATTGAAAGATTATATATTCATGATCAGCATCAAAAGCCGAGTCAATCTAGACTTGTATGTCCGCGTGTCCGTATGTCCATCAGTTGTTGATACTCTCGCGGTCGTATATTTTGAGATATTAAGCTGAAATTTTGTCTATCTGCATGCAAATCGCTATTTAAAATTGGCAAAATCAGGCAAGTGCCACGCCCACAGTCGGCAAAAATCTATTTCTATCTGTCACAAATTTTGTTTTATTTTTATTTTTTTTTTGGTGTTCGATAACAGAATGCTAAATGATTCTGTTTCAAAACTTATCACTTACACGCGCTTATTAGCGGCGATATACTAAAACGAATTTAATTAACAAAGCATTGTGATGTATAATGTAATGGAACGAAAAGCTGAAACTAGACTTTGTGCGTAAATGCAACTGATAAGATAAATATTAGAATGATGTGCAAAACACAGCGGATGATCACAATTAGTTTAACACACAACTAAAATCTCAATTAGAATCTACCGCATGCACATCAGAAAGAAAGTCAGAGAGTCAAGTGCCTAGTGCAAAATGCAAAGTCTACTGAACTTATGTTAACATTGTTTTGCCATTTCGGAGTAAATCTAAAAGTTTTCCATACGGTACATTAACATCATTACTGATCGTTATACGAAAAAAAAAAAAAAACAACTAGATTCTTTGTGGGCGAAGCAATTGTTTTTGTTATAATTTGCGCTTAACTTTTGTGCCTCCCGGCTGAAAAAGGCTCACTTACATTCTAACATTTTTGAATTTGTATCAGTGGTTTTACTTTATAAGATTTTTTAATTTCTTTTTTTTTTTTTTTGAGTGTAATTTTTGTTTGTTGATGCAATTCGCAAGTATGTATAGAAAGTTTTTATAACAAAATCGTGCATTGAATTTCTTAAAAAAAAAAAACACAAAATGCAATCTTGAAGTAGTACACGATGAATGCGTTGAGTCATCACCATGTAAATAGAAAACTAAGCCTCTCTCTCTTTCTCTCCTTCACTCTCTGCATGTATAATTTAGCTTTTTTTATTGTACTACTGAACGGAACTTAGCTTAGCCAGAGGCCATGGGGGATATGGAGAGACTAGTCCCCCCTTTCAACGTTCATTTATACAGAAATTTGTTAACATTTTTTACAAAAATATTTTGAATGAATATCTATTGTGAATTTACCCTTACCCAACCTACGTGCCTGATTCAAACCAAAAAAAAAAAAACTATTTTAAGAGATAATAACATAGGTACAATACATAGGTACACGCCGTTATAGAAAAATATTATAAATAACTTTACAGAGCGAGAACTCATTTTAAACAATTTACTTAAAATAAACAAAAAAAAACTTCAAAGGCAGACACCACCGCGTTAAAAAATTCATTTAAAAAGCATTTTATAAATTTTGGCATGTAGAAAAAACGATATACGGGTTTATGGTGATGCGAGTAACACATACTCTTCTCTAACCGGTTTTTATAACCGCCATCTTAAAGGTTGAAGGTATCCCCTCTTGGTGAAAATGTTTGCAATACCCAGAATGAGGCGTTTTGGGGCCGAAATTCTTTGTCAACTTAACCATGTCCATCTGTCCGATAAAAAACTCATAAATTTATGATAAAAATTCTTCCGGCCGCAAAAATGCATATAAAAACTTGGCAGAATTATTTAAAATGTTCTTTTACGCAGGTTGGTATAGAAATTAAGTAAAATTGGTTGAAGGATATGGCAACAGTTAAACAAAAACTGAAGATTTTGACAGACAGGCAGACGGACATGGTCAAATCAATTTAGATTTTGATTCTGAATCAATCACTGTAATTGAAGGTGGGTGTGGCATTTGGCATTCAGGAGTTACAAACATCCTCAAGTTTGTTGTGTCATTCATCAGCATCCAAAACTAAGTCAATCTAGGCATGTTTGTCCGGGTGTCCATATGCTGTTGGCATTCTTACAGCCGTACGTTTTTTAGATATTACGGAAAATTTGGTAAAAATAATCAATTATTCGGTACTACATAGTACCGAAGGTTAAGCAAAATTCTACCATAAAAAAAAGATAGCGAAGGCATCTAGAAATTAAGGATAGCAGCTATAACGACTCACACAAAAAGGCTGAAAATATCAAGAAAAAAGCCGCATGACCAATTTTTTAAAGTTTTTGATTTTCATTTATTGTACATATATATATCGTACTTATTTATGGGGCGCTATGCCAAATGCCAAATACTAAATTCATGTATTAATCAGAGCAAACAGCACTCTCCGGAAATTATTGTATAAATAGAAATCTTGAAAAGCGATTTACTGTTATTTTATCTGTACAATGGAATTTCCAATCGACTGCACATCTGTATTATATTGTCTTGTAGCATTTTTAGAATAAAAAAAAAAATATAATAATAATAATAATAAATTAGAACGTTTTGGAATCTCTAATGTTCAGCTTCGCTGAATCTTTCTATAATTTCTAGTTAGTGTCAGTTGCAACGGAATCATTACAATCTGTTTTGGTTTTTTTTTTTCAAAACTTTTCATCATGTATTAAAAATATTTAAAAGTTGTATGCTATTAAAGCCGAATGAATATGTTTGTAGAGCAAACGTAATTAAAGGTTAATTGTTTTAGGTGAGTGAGTGCCTGTGATGATTAATCACTTTTTTTCGAGTTGTGTTTACGCGCTTTTAATTGCAATTGTAATTAACGAATTTTATTATAAATGTTGAGCATTGACACTGAACAATGTTTCAAAAGTGCTCATCCTTTAAAATATAGTAACAAGTTACAAAATTTATTTCATCATGTATTTCTCATTAAGTTTTTAAAACTTCAACAGCTTAACTGAAATGAAATGTTTGCTTCATTATTCATTCGGTGCAAGGAATAAAAATAAATGCGACCTTCAATTATATGATGCATGTACGATAAAATATTATTTCTTTTTATTCTGCGGCTAATATCAATACATAAAAATACATAAAAACCGGTAAGAACTGGCTACCACAACTAAAGAAAAGAATAAAATATTACAGAAAAAAGAAACCAATTAGTTAACATGTGGTTAAAATGCACCATAATACCGGTTTTTGATAAGATTTTACTTGGAAACTTGGATTTGTGACCCAAAATGAAATATATTTTATACTATGCATTACTTGTGCCAAAGGGTTTATTAAGTTTGTTTGAATGTTTGTAACTCCTAAAAGACAAATACCTTACCCATCAATTCAATTATATCGATTGATTCAGAAGAAGCAAAAACTGATTCAATGTTGAAATCATGTTGGTCTGTCTGTTCATGTAAAATTATGCTCAAGCTACAGGTCGCATTTTTTGACATATTTCGAAGAAATTTGGTACATTGGACCAAATCGAACCATTTTTAGAACCCCTTCCTATATAAAATTCAATAATAATGGAAGTCTTTATGTGGCAAAAAATGGCAATTCTTAATATTTTTTGACAAAAATTGGTGAAATATAGTTAATTAGCTAAATTTAGACCCGATCGGACTAATTTTTGAACCCCTTCGCATAGAAGAAACTTACATGTAATAATCTCGCATTTATTGTGTGGTGTATACGCATATACCAAAATACCCCTTAATCTGTATTGATGGTGGTTATAACAGAAGGCATACGTGTTTGAAATTTTTGATACAAAAAAAATTATCACAAACTATTTCTTCAATACCTTATTTAGAAAAATATAAATAACTTCTAATCAACTATTAAGGTTTACAAATAACAAACAAGCAATGACTCATTACTTATATAGTGTGAGAAAAAATGATGGAATCTCTTGAGTAACGTTGTAAGATGAAAATTTAAAAATAAGGTTTTTGGGTTAAAAGAGGAGATCTTTGAGGTAACTTTAATCTGAAACTTCCCTCTTCTAAACTGATTTAAACTTTTCATCTTATTACTTTACTCGAGTCGTCTTTCATTGTTTCCTTTATCTTGTTTACATTCACTAACTCACAACCATTTACATAATATAACCAAGATTATCCTTAAACTGTATAAAAATGACAATATATATATATAAATAAAAAATTTCTCACCTTTACTGAAAGCAGCAATAACACAACAGATTAAACATAAGTTTGTATAAAAAGCAACTTTTTCAATTTGCAATTGCGAACGAATTCTTTTTCACATAACAACAAAATCGGTCACAGTTTTGAGGCACAAAATATGTTATCACAACTTTTTTTATATTCCAGAAATTTTCTATGCAACAATTAACACGAATTTATATTTTTCTTTTTTTTTTTTTTTTATTATTTTCTACTTCCATTCATTTGGAGGCCAACATACAACACGAATTTACTTTATTTTTGACACATTTGACATATTATATACACTTGTTATTAAGTAAATAATAATAATTTAATGTTTTTACTTTTAGTTAATGTATTCTTGTAACGCAAAACACAAGACAGAATTTTCTTTCCTAAAATTAAATACCGACAAAACAAAATAAATGAACATTACTGAAACAGATATGGGCAAGAACTATTAGGAAATGGAATGTAAAAGCAAATGACATTTCAATAAGCAGAATGTACAAATGGGAAAAGGTGACAACCATATGAAAATTAAATTTACTTTATACAGCCATCTCATCTGATAATTTTGTTAGCCAAAGAAAGAAATTGTACGAAAAACTCCTGGTAGATATATAAAAAGCTTGCAATGGTTGTTGACTTTGTTGAGGTAAATGAGAATAAATGAAAAATACAATGAAACGTTCGTTAGATGGCGCATATACGAGCAATGAAAAATTTAAGAATTTTTTTCATACATTTTGTTTCCGCTGGAAGTTGATATTAAATATAAGTTTGATTTTAATTTTATAATTTTTTATACATTTTCCATAAATAATAAACAATAAAAGAATGGTGCGTTATACGAAAACCTAAAAATATTTACAAGTGTTGAATGGCCTTGATGTGTCAAAAAACGGCGTTCTCTGAAAACAGACACGCCCACAATTTGTGAAAAAACCAATATTTAGCTTATATCTTAACTTGCCAGCTGATAGATAATATATACATTATTAGGCAGCGTAATCAAAAACTTGCCACGCCCCCTTTTTATATGTACTTAAGGCTTAGCTCAAGACAAGTTTAGTTTTTTTTATTTGTATGTAAGTTTTTTATGATTCTTGAATTTGTTCATGAGCCATCAGGAAAATTCTTGACTGTTAAATAAACTGCCTTGCTCAGCAGGCAAGGCCGTTGTAAATTGCGGTAACCAGTCTTTATAATTATCACAGTTACCCTTGTCGTCATCCTCCCCTCCCATACAGCAGCAAAGTCCGCGTTTTCATTAGTCAGCGACTAAGTTCATATATAACAATAACAACAACAACAAAACCGTGTGTAATGTCTCTTATGAAAACAGCAACAGCAACAGCTCAACTCTAAGCTTTGAATGTTTAGATTTTTCTGGTATAAAAATCCTCTTGAGTTGATGCCTGCAACAACCAAAATAAACAACATGAAAAATCGCGTCAAGTTGCCATTAACAGTAGAACTAGCCAATTTTAAGAATGTTGGCCGCATATATATGTGTGGCACACATATAGCCGAACTAAATGCAGTTACTCAACGTATATGTCTTGCAGAAAAAATGAATTAGTACGTATCATATAATGTGTCGACTTGTGTGTATGTAATGCTTTAGAGGCATCAACTGGTACAAATAGAAAAATTAAAAAAAAAAAAAAATAGAGAAAATTTTAGCAAAAACACTCTAGTAAGTGAAGTGAAGTGGAAATGTGTGGAGGTCCTCATATTACATGAGTGTTCTTTATCTAATAAGACATTCCCAAGGAGAGGATGGAAGACTAAGCACATTCCTCGAACATTTATGGCATATAAATATGTTTCTGTAATGTTGAATTTTCGATCCATGTCTGACTACGATTCCATTTTTTCCTTGCGAAAAGCATTCCCCCGTCGTAAAAATAGAGATGTTTCATGTTTAAAACTAAACAGTAGTAGTGAAAAATCTTTTGGAAAATGTATATAAATTCACAAAGAATAAATCCATAGTACACCGCAAATATAAACACAAATTGGCTTTTACACCCATCATCACTTATGTACATATGGATACACCCATATCACTTGGTGAAAATGTTTGCAACATCAAGAAGGTGTCATCGGAGGTTTCACAAAGTTTACATATATTGAGACAGCAGCGAATCTATCCATGTCCGTCAATCCATACATCTGTCGATCCGTTCGTCCCTCTGTCAAACTGTATGTCTGTCTATTCCTCGTTTCGCCTGTCCGTCTTTAAATATCTCCGCTAATGATAGGTACATATCTGGCCGTCCATCCGTTCGTCCGTCTTTATGTTTGTCTGCCCCTCTGTCGTTCTGTTTGTCCATACGTCCATACTTCCATCCATTGTTTCGTCTGTCGGTCCATCATATGGGATGGGAGTTATCTTACTATTACATACTACTTACTACTTATAGAGTGGGCGTGTTAGCGGAAATTATCCATTTTTTGTATAAACCATCATCTGTTATATAAAATAGATATTTTCTGTGTCAGTGTATGTTGCTATAATCTACGACATGTTCTAGTTTTAGCTGAATGCCCCGTTCTGTGATGTTCTATAAATTCTTTATTTTATTTTAATTTATTTCATTTTATTTTTTTTCTTTCTTTCACGTTGCCCCGTTTATACGTTTGTTATGTTTCCAATACTCATTTTGATTCCCATTTTATTGTATTTGTTTTCTTTATCTATGTTTATATCGAGGGAATTGTGCCATTGTGTTACCAGTGTAAGATAGTACACATTAGCACGTTATCTTCACTACTACACCACTATCATTATCATCATCATCCTCATCATTATTATTATTATTGGCATGATAGCTTTCATGCGTATATACGTCTTAGATTTAGATTAAGGTCTATTATGTAGAAGACAAGTAGGGGGGAATAGCTGGCTCTCACAACGGGTTTACACATTAATGACGATAAACTTTAATTTGTTCTTATTACATACTACACTATTTGTGGCAAGGTGATGAAGTTTGTTTGTATGTTTAAAACTTCTAAACGTCTTTTAATATAGCAATCAATTCTGAATCACTTTCTGAATCGATGGAACCACATCTCTTTGTTATGTTTAAACTGCAGGTTACATTTTGTGAGATATTCATTCAGAACATTCACTACTAAGATAAGGCTTAATTAGGTACATGCCACGCCCAATGTTTGGATGTGCAGATGTAAAATATTGAAGATTTACCTTATAACTAATTTGTTTTTTTTTTTTTTTTTTTTTTGAGAAAATTATCTTTATAATAATATTTTTAATAGACCGTTACATTCGGCACGACTTTATTATTTATTATTATATTTACTTATAAATTATCACCAAGTGGTAAAATCTTGTCATCGTATTATTTATAAAATTTATGTTTTTGCATGTCATGGCATGATGGTAGAATATAAGTGATAAGAAATGTTTGTGTAGGTGTGTAGTGTTGTTGTGTTCATAAGATGATTAAACTATTTGTTATTAATAATAATATTAAATGAGATAAAGAATTTTATTGGCACTTTACCTTGGCTGGTGGTCCAGATGGTTTTGTAATTTGTGTTTTGTCGATTGCGGTGGTTGATGAACGCTTCAGTCTATTATGAGAATCTAAAAATATAAACAAAACAATACAACAACAACTATAATTATATAGTAAAATGTTATTAATTTAATAAATTTAACAAAATTTCAATTTTCATGCTAACATTGACCATAAGTACTGATGTTGGTTTTTTGTTTTTTTGTTTTTTTATTTAATGTACATTTTAGGTCACACGAAATAAAACAATTATTAAATAAACAAAAGAAAAAACAAACAAACAAAAAAATACACTTAAAACATATGAATAAATATGATTAATTACATGCCAATTGATTTCACTTTAGCGAACAGTAATAACAACAACAAAAACAAACAGATATGAATAGAAACTAAAGAAACTTTCAACTTTTAACAATTAATTCGTCGTTTGCGTCAGACAACCTGCAGAGCAGTAAACAAAATGTATTGTTGTTTAAAAAAAAAAATTAGGGCGTGGTCTAAATATAAATAAAATTGTCAATAATAAATCCCCTTCACCTCACGCTGACTCTACTTTACATGATCTATCTGCCCGTGTGTCCGTATGTCCGTCAAATGAAGGCACTGTTACGCTCGTACATTTTGAGATATTAATCTGAAATTGTATACATATATAACTAGTGTCTGCATGCAAATTATTATTTACGCAAAATTGATTGAGAGCCACGTCTACAATAGACAAAAATTTATCTATTATCTACAAAAATTTAATCACAATATTTAGCTCTTCCATTAATGTACCAAAATCAAGCGTTCTCGTATAATGGACACGCCCACAATTTGCAAAAAACTATACTGGAGTGTTTGTTATTCCTAAATGGATGAGGATATATCCATCTTCGATTCAAAATCATCAAAATAGAAATAGTTTTGAACATGTCCGCCTATCCGTCTATATGTCCATGTCAAGTTGTAAAAAGTTTGACTCCTGTTTTTACGATCTCTTAATGAAATTTTATTACAGAGAACAGTTGAAATTGGACCATTTTTAGAACCCTTCCTCCATATAACGTCCTCTACTTTAAATAAATCTTTATATAAAAAAAATTGGAATTCTTAATATTTCTTCACAAAATTTGATAAAGTATAGTTAATTAGCTAAATAATTGATGGTATCAATTTTGAAACCGATCAGGCCATTTTTGGAATCCTTTACATATAACAATATTTCTCGAAATGACTTGTTGGACAATTTTATTGTACTTACTTATACAACTAAAGTAATTGTAGCATAATTTATGATGTAGGGTACTTAGTAGTCGGTTATAACCGATTAATTATAATATTTTCAATTATTTTTTTTTCTTAATATTTGTCGGATCTAATATACGATACAACAGCACGTGAGACAGTATTCAATGCTGTGGAAATAATTCCAAATAACAACAATTATAATAACTGAAAAAAAAAAATATGTGTCTGATTGTGTTGTTTGTTTTGTATTAAACTAGTTATACCATACTTAATCGTACAAACTATTAAAATGAAATTAAATTTGAATCAACACTTCCGTTATGTATGTGAATGTGTGTGTGTGTGTGTGTGTGTAAGTGATTTGCTATAATAATACCATAATTGAATATTCCAAATACAAAACCGAAGCTCAAAACGGAATTTAGAAAATAATATATTTTCATGTCCATCATTCTCAAGGATAATTGTACATAATTGGCAATCAGTCATTCATTCATTTATACATATATACATATATATATATAATGAATACTTGTATAATAAATAATTTGTACAAATTGCATACAAATAGAAACTGCTGTACAGGTGTAAACACATTTAAATAAACAACATATAAAGTAGATTTAAAAGAAGTTGAATAATAAAATAAAATTAATTAAAATAAAATAAAATATAATAAAATAATTGACATTTTTTTTTTTTTTATTATACAAATATCACTTTATTGCGATTGTTAATAATTATTATTAATGCAACAAATGAAACATTTCAAAAGTTTTTAGTTAGAAGAATTTTTTTTTTTTTCGAAATACGATTTATTTTACTTACACCTTACAGTACATTACAAGTGTTCAGGATTGCTAAAACCTTAAAATAAAAGTTTATTTAATTTTATTTAAAATTAAAATCAAAATGAAAACTTTGGAACTTTTTAAAGACGATCACAAGATTAATGTTCAAAATATGAAGAAAATATGGCTCATTAGCTAACTATCCAGTCTAATGTAAATACCAAAAGATAAAACAATTCAGAATTCAACATATCGTATATGCTATGGGTACATACATACATATATACATAAAAATTTCATTCAATCAATTTCACAAACTATCAAATGTTTTAAATGACGACTGTCAGTAACTTACAACGTATTGTCACTTTCAATATTTTCAAATCAAGCAGTCTGACGATTATATACATTTATATATATATATATATACATAATGTCTGGATATGTAGAAGAATAATAAAAAAGAAATCACTAAACAGAAATGAGGCAAGAGCTGAGACTTTCACTTTCGCAGTTAAACTTGCATAAATTCCGTACAAATTGCAAGCCATCAAATTATCATAATAGATTATGTAAAAAAGTGAAAAAAAAAAATGTGAAAAACAAAACATGTTCATATATTGCTCTTACAATATAATCAAAAAGGAAACAAACAAACAAAAAAACTATATATGGCTGAGAGCAAATTTTGAATACACACCATCCAGCTTCCCAGGGAATATTTTCTGTTCTTCATAAGTAATGCAGGAAATTTACTTAAAAAATTATTATTTCATTGTGGGCATGTCGCTTGATCAATTTTGACAACTTTAAAAATATCAACCTGGGTATGAAAACTATCACTATCTACTGCAAAGTTTGGAATCGTTATTTCAATTTTTGCGATCAGAAGCGTGAGAGACATTAAGACGGAAGGACAGAGATGGTTAAATGGACTCGGTAATCAATGCTGATTCAAAATATATACACTTTGTATGGTGTTCGATACTTGTAGGCGTTGTAAACGTTTTGATAAAGTTATATATTGTAGAAGGTATAAAAACTATGAAAAATTCATTAATACGTGAAAAATAATCATAAAATAGAAAAAGTCAAAACAAGCGACAACTGTGCAGTTAGTCAGTCAGACAGTTAGCTAGTAAGTCAGTTAGCCAGTTATTTCGTCTACCTAGCAATTGGCCAACGAATTAAAGCAATATATAGAAAATAGACATAAGACATAACATTATTAAGAGAAAAATGGCAGGAAAGGAGAAGGAATATATCTGCATTTTCATCTATTGATCACGTAGTCGGCGGCACACAGTACAGACACTCTAAAGTTAATCTAACAGCCGTGTCGGCGTAAATGTTTAAATTTATTTGCGCAAGAAAAAAGGTTTTTCATATATTGTATAAAAGTAGCTATTATTATTATTGTTGTTGTTTTTTATTGTTATTTTACTTTTTTTTTTTAAATTTAAGTTGTGTGTACATCATATCCACATATCCACATACTCCAATATGAACCGAAAAAAAAAAGTTTAAGGCTAAAAATTTTATACATATTCCCTCCGACTCCATGCTCACTGCTCACAATACTATGTAATAGCTTTTGTTAAACAACATTGGTGGTCAGTTAGTCAACTTATTTAACAACTCAAAATACCGCTGTTCCCTTCTGCCATTAATAAAAAAGAAATATTATTATTTTGTTTTATGATTTTCGCGAAAATAACCAGTTTTTCCATTTAATGTTAACCAATAATAAAAAAAAACAACAACTAAAATAATAAAATGTTCGACGAAAACATTATATATAAAAAAAAGAAAAGAAAAAACAAGTAAGAAAAGTAAATTTAGTTGAGGCCAAATCTTAAGTATCCTTCACATCCACAACGGTGAGAACGGTCTATTATGTGGTGGGTGTGGCCCTTAACCGATTTTACCCATTTTAAATAACTATCTGCGAGCAGAAACTAAAAGTGTTTGTACAAAATTTCAGCTTAAAATCTAAAAACTTACAATCATAAGGAAGCTAACAACACGGACATACAAGTCTAGATCGATTCAGTTTTTGATGCCGATCAAGAATACATATACTTTGACGCCATTTTCTAATCATTACAAGTGGAATAATAAACTTAGTATAACATCCATCTTATATGTAGGGTATACATTAAAGATCTCTCTGGGAATTTAAGGTAGTATTTAAAATTTTAAATTCAGTATGGGTTCGATATTTTGGTGCGGTCTACGTTATTGTTCTTGTTATTATCATGCTGTCTGCCATAAATCTTTTAACAACTTATCGGTCAAGTCAAACACAAAAGGATGTTTACCTTGTGCTTACTCTTCAACTTCACTTATTTTATGTTTTTTCTGTTATTGTTATTCTTTCGCTTTATTTTGTTTTTGTATTTTTCTTAAAGTTCATTTCACTCGCTTACGTATTAATTGCGTAATTTAAGTTAAAATGAAAAAAAATAAAAATAAAAAAAAAACTGTTTCAATCTTATTTTGTTTTACGCGGTACTGGTTTTTTTTTTTTTGGGTTGGTTTCTGGGTGAAGATTTTAAATTCATGTTAACTGATTAGGTACCGAAATGATGTGCATGTACTTTGTTCTCTTTGGTGGTTAAATGATCGAGTTAATTTATAATATCGGTACAGAAGAGAATCATTGATGCTGCTTACTCAAACGTTTGGCCTCATCAACCCATCTTATAAGATGGATGGGATATATAAAAATTTTGTTATTTTGTAAGAAATTATCAAAAGATAGCCTCAGAAGCCTCGCAAAGGTATATGCATTCTTGATTTGTATCAAAATCTGTGTCAATTTATTAATGTCCATACGTCCGTCTCTAAGGATAAAAAAAATCTCTTAAGAATCACGCCTACAATCTATAAAATGCAATCTATCAACTACTAAAATTAACCTACACTTTATCGATGTGATAAAAATAGGCGGGGTCAGATTTAAGATAAGCCCACAATTTCTCTCTTTAGTGTAAATTTCCACCGCTGAGGTTAAACGTAACACATTTTTTAACACTCCTTATAATACATACTATGCCCGTAAGTAGTGTAGGATATAAAAGATACCATTTGAACAATCAATACTTTATCACCACACCCAAATTTAACATTAAATGGCAGTTTATTTATAAATCTTTCTTAATCGAACTTTAAAACTGAAATTTTTTTTTTCTTTTTTTCCATTTTACAAAAAAAAAACTTTTAACACAATAAATTTAAGATATTCTTCCTTCTTTTGGGATTTCGTTTTTATACCCACAATTATGGTATATATAACTTTGTCGAAACGTTTGCAATGCCTACAAAGACGTGCATGTATATATATTCAAAATCAGCATCGGATACTCTATAAATCTAGAAATATCTGTCTGTCCTTCGCGGTCTGTTTTCAAAATATTGAGATATCGTTTCCATATTTGGCAAAAGTGTTGGTTTTTGGTTTATATTGAAATTGGGTAAAAATCAATCACAAGCCACTCCCATATAGCAGCCAAAACTTAATAAAGATCAAAGTAAAGATTTTTTTGGAAATTGGGTATTCAAGATTTGTCTCAAGCCATATATAGCTTTTTTATCTGTTGCGCATTTTATATTCTTTTTACGTAAAAAGCGAAATCTTTTGTTCTTGTCGTTCGTAAAATATATTGTTGGTGTTGCGTGTTGAATTTATAAATATACAATAAAAATAATAAATTTTTTATAAAACTCAGTTTTTTTGCCACATTTTTTGTACATGAGTTGACTTCCCCCAGTTAAACTTTTATAAGAAAGGAGCGAACATTAAATGTTGGCCTTCAGTTATAAATATTTAAAGGGTTCATTATAAAAGGGAGATCAATTTTTCTTAAATTTAGAAAAAAGAACTTTATTTTTGTATTATAAAAGATATTTCTATCAATGCAACAAATTACAGTAAATCACAAATTAGTGAATTTTAACAGACAAAATGTTTCCAACATATATTTTCATATGAAAGGCTTTATTTATTTTAGCCAGTTTGTATAGAAAACATTAAATTTAGTTTAGACCCAATCTAAGATATTCTCCACCTACTTATACAAAAACCAGGCGTGGCAAGTAGCTGGCTGCGACCTGTAACGGGATGAGTAATAGGTAACACGTTAAATTCTGCTCAAAATGAGATTTTTTAAAATTGTGAGAATATCCATTATCTAATCAGGCCCATTTTTGACACTTCTATGGATGTGGAGTAATTATATAAATGTTTACCAAATTTCAACTTTATTGCTTACTTTTTGTGGCAGATAAATAGATTTTTGTCGATTGTGGGCGTGGCTCCTGGCTGATTTTGCTCATTTTAAATAGGGATTTACGTGAAGAAACTAAAAGTGTTTGTAAAAAGATTCAGCTCAATATTAAAAAATTTACGACCGCCAAAATGCCATTAACAGATGGACGTACAGACACACATATCTAGATCAACTCAATTTTTGATGTTAATCAAGAATATATTTTATATACTTTGTTAAATCTCTAATGCCCCTTTTTGGTTGTTGCAAAGGTTTATTATTTATAATATATGCTCACAGGTGATGGAGAGTTTAGAAATTATTGATGGATTGAAGTTTGTGTGATTGTTTATAACTTCTAAATGGCATTAATTTTAAATCACTTACTCAATCGATTTAACTAAGGATGTCCGTTTGTATGTTAATTTTTTGAGATAAATAGAAATTTTGAAAAAAAATGACAAAATTGAATCATTTTTGGAAGCTCTGCCTTTATAAGTTACTTTTATATATTTAAAGAAAGCCCTTATGCGGCGAAAATTCTCAACTCTTATTATTGTTTGACAACATTTTGCTACATACCTACACATGTACATAATGATCGCATGTTATTATTACGGTTGCTCGCTTGATTGCTTTACTTTGTTGTTATTCTTCCCCCTCACTTGTTTGATTGTTATTTTATGATGGGAATTATTTGTTTTATTTTCCCCTCTACGTCTTATGTGAATCATAACAAAGTGATGAATTTACTGTTAATGTGTGTGTGTGTGTGTGTGTGTGTGTGTGTGTGTGGAAATTTTTCATGAGACAATGTCTTGTTCTGTGTGTCCTACACCATTGCTGCTTATAGCGTCTGCTTATTTTTTGTATGTGTGCGGCTTCCTCTGACCCTAAGAGGTGGCGCATATAATAATTTTTCATATAAAATACAAAATATTTTCAAGTAAAAATGTTGTAGTCGACTTTAGTCCAGACGGGAATACCCTTCACATGTAAGCACCTCTCTCATTATATCAATTCGTGGGAATGTAAGAAGAAACTAATATATATATAATTCCACTTAAACCTTAATGTTGATAAATTATATAAATACTCGATGGTTCCTAAG
The DNA here is from genome assembly GCA_963978525.1 of Ornithomya fringillina. Classification (NCBI taxonomy): domain Eukaryota; kingdom Metazoa; phylum Arthropoda; class Insecta; order Diptera; family Hippoboscidae; genus Ornithomya; species Ornithomya fringillina. The sequence goes on from OZ021693.1 coordinate 6,233,085, forward strand.
AAGCTTCTTACTAGTAGTTGCAAACGGAATGTCAAGCTTAACAAACCCATCACTATAGTGTATATAAGTATAAAGAAATGTATTGTCGTTGTGCGGTTTTTGCGGTACCTCAACCGTTAATACTGTTAACGTTTTTCTCATCACCTAAAAAATGCAAGGGACCCAAAGTCAACTTTACACACTGGTGGTCTTTTTTTACTCTATTCTCTTTTCGCCAAGTTCCTTCAGTAAATGATACGCCAGCATGACACATACATACACACACACACACACACACACGCACAGTGTAATAAATATCATAATTATCAATTGAAAACGGTTAATCTTCCGGCATTAACACCCTGCCGTAGTGTATAAATTATAAATTACTCATCATTATGGTCAACGATCGCAGTTACCGGACAAAATCTGAACAATTGTTGTTGTTTTTTTTTCAATTTTTTACTAAAAATTAAACTCATCATATCTTGGATTATAAATAGTCAATCTTGCTTGCCGTGATATTATCACTTTTAATTGTACTATTTGTTGCTTCGTCTACAAAATTGTACAAAAACTTATGTATTCAATTAATGTTTTTCTTCTTTCCCAACCAATTAATCCATTCTACGATGTATGTATGTATACATGTGCATAGAATGCTTAAGTATAAACTATCCCTATCATCAGTTCATTTATTATTCGCTTTAATTGTTGTTTACTGTATTTATGAGCTTTTTGTCTATTACTCACTTCACTTTATTATATTGTTTGTTGGGCGATTATTGTGTGTGTGGTGTTTTGTTTTTGTGGTAATCATTTCAATTTCTCCCATTATTGTTGAAGTTGTAGACAGTTTATGACAACAATTTTCTCAACAAAAGCACTTATACACAAACATCTTTATTTCTAATGCTCTACATAAGATAGAAAGGGTATATTAAGTTTGTCATTCTATTTGTAACACCTAGAAAGAAGCCCAGGAGATCCTAAAAAGTACACATATCCTTGATCATCATTAAAAACTGAGTTGGATTAGACATGAATGTCCGTCTGTCCGTCTGTTGTTGGCTTTTTCACCGCCAATTAACCCCTTATGTAGTTAAAATAGAAATTTATGTATTGCTCGAGTTTTATTGAATGGGATAAAATTTGTAACTCACTGGTATTTATGGCAAAATGGTGCTTTTGCTTGCCTTTGTAGATGCCCGATATAATATTTTCCCTTGGGTATTGTTTTTTTTTTAAACCCTTTCCATTTGTTCAACTATTGTTATATGTTTTGTTTTTGTTTTTTTTTCTCTTTTTTTTAATCTTATATTCCAAGTTTATTATTATTGAAATAAACGAGTTGAACGTAACGTAGAAGATTGAGCTGTTTTCTTTAGAAAATTTCCCTTAAAACGGAACGACGCATTGTATGCTTGGTTAAATTTATTTTAAACACTGTATATATATGCGTACATATATATATATATATCGACTGTTTAGAAAGTGTGACGGTAGATATATGTATACTCTGAACCATTTGTGGCAAAGGGTTTTATTAAGTTTGTTTGTATGTGTATATATAAATATATTGTAGAAAATATCACACGTTTTTTTTTTACTTTTTATATTTTACACACATACATATTTATATATATGAAAACATCTTAATCAGGTTCGCATTCTAAATCGATTTAGTCTTTTTGTCCGTTCGTACCACCGCTATTCTATATATATAAACAATAATGATCGTAATTATCCCAATTCACGTATTTGGAATATTAATACATATTAATAATTTAATGGATATAATAGATATAGATGACTTAATGTAAAGTTAACATTTTAAATAAAAACATCTCCAATCATTCAGTCATCAGTCATTCCTATTTATGCATCACAATCCAAATTTCTTTTGTCAACATAAATATATATATATATTCCTTTTTATCCAAATAAGAACAATACCCAGAAAGAGGCAGCATACATCTTACAAAAGCATCAAAAAATTAGTCAATTTGAACGTATATGTCCGTATGTCCATGTGTACGTTCATTGTTGGCACTCTAAGGGTCGACAAGGCCCTTTAAGTTTCTCCGCGTGAAAATACGTTTGAGCTGATATATAATACACTACACTATTAAAGAGTACAATATTAAATTTACCACGCCCACTATTTGTATGTAGATGTGGAAGGTATTTAAGATTTCACCTAAGCCAAATTTAGTTCTTTTACTAATTTATTATATTATTTTATATATTTGTTTAGAGAACGTTATTGGTTGAAGGCTACAATGAAATGTTAACATATTGACAAAGTGATAAAAAAAAAGTCAAAATTTTTAATTAAAAAATATACCTTTAATTCAACGCATACATCTGCCAACTACTCATAACTCATGTTTAATGAAATGTCGTTTTTAGTTTTTTTTGGTCTTTGCAACATTTCCACAATGTTGTTGTTTGCGATGGTGTGGTGGGAACTTACTTTTAAGTAAAAAAAAAATGCATGAAAATTGATTATGTAATCCCACATTATAAAATAAAAGAATTTGCAGAAGACGAAGAAGCGCATACAAGCAAATAAAAAATAATGACGTGTTATTACGGCAGTAAAACAATCCTCCAGCGTACATATAAATAAACACTTTATATTTGTAAACCTAACTTTTTTTCTACAATTTTTTCGCGTAAGCAATTGTACGCTGTGCCTTAGAGTTAGATAATAAGATGACACACAAACAAACAGAGTTACAAAGTTACAGACATGGTGATTATTGTTATTTAACTGAAATTGAAGATGACATACTTTTCTTTTTTTTTCCATTTGTTTGTATGCTATACAGGCGTACTTATGATAAATAACTTGAAATGTACAAGACGTTTATCAGAAGAGATAAGCAACAAGTATGTATTATAGAAGAGTCTAGAAGCTGAGCATGAATAAAGTGATTAATTTTAAGGAAAATGTAAGGTTCCCAAAGATTTTTTGTCTTCTTCAAAATTCACCTGTAGCATCATATTATCCACGCACGAGCCGAACCGTCCAACAATGACACAGAAAACTAAATCTGAAAATGATCAAAATAATCAAGTGGGAACTCGTCTTTTTTTACAGTTTCACTACAATGTCGTTAATGCTTAATGTAGGGTGTTCTATACTATTCAAGCATTTACAAAAATTAATGGCTAATGTTTTGTGATGTTATCTAATGTTTCTACTATAGAGCGTATAGTGTGTTCATTAGCAATAGAAGAAAAACGAAAACACAAAATGTCTATTAACAGCACCTTTAAACCTTCATCGGTTGTGTTGTTCACCTTTTAATGGTTATAAAGGTAAAAATGTGTACAGTGTTGTTGGTTAATATTCGATTTGATAAATCACGAACTTTAATGAAATACATGTAAAATATTTAAATATTTGCCAATTGTTCATTTTCATTCAATTCAAAGGCAACTAAAAAAAAGATATAAACAAAACATAATAAAACAAAAAGCAAAACAAAAAAAAAAAAAAACAGCATCCCCAGGTGGTTTTATAGACAATTCAATGGAAATCTACCGCCAGTAAATTACAAATTTAAATTTTCAAACACTAGTGTAAAAAACCTCTATATGTATATATGTGTATATAAATATATATGTTTTATACGTATATATATAAATCATCAAGTTGATGGCATTTGAATAATACATAATTGTTATACTATACTCCACATGGCATGGAACAAACGATATATTAAGTGTATGGGAATGTTTGCTACATTTTTATCAATCCATACAGAATCACTTTCTCAAACAATGAAATCATTTGTCTGTCTGTCCCTGTAAAAAGAGGTATTTTTGATTAAATTTGGTACAAAGACTTGTTTTGGTTCAACATGGAAGCCAATTGAAAAGTATATATATTTTGGATTAGCATCAAAAACTGAATCGATCTATTCTGTCTTCACCTACATAGATGATATTTAGTACAAATATTTATAATTAATTCATCCATCAATCGAATTCTTAGATGTTGATTTGGAGAGCTACCAGGCACAAGGAATGGGCGTGGTCAGATAACAGTCACGCCCATTCGCAAACCCAAAACACCTTATTCAGCGTAAAACTTGACTTGTAAGTTGATACGTAATATATCCACTACTAGAGGACGTAATCATCACACCCATCGTTGTGGGATTTGGCTTAAGCCAAATAAGTTGTTTTTATTTGTTATACCAATTTTCCTATTAAGAAAATGTACTTTTAAGAACAGACATAACCTAATGATTAGCGTAGAAAATTAGCCAGGATGTCGACGTCATCAAAAAACCACAACAAATTTTATGATCCTTCTATTGTTTTGTGTTTGAGTTAATATCTTAACGTCTACATCTCAATTCCTAAGAACAACAATATGCTCAGGGTGACTATTACTTACCACCTAACAACAAAAATCACATCTTGACTATTCCATGTGATTTCTTGGTAAGCAAAAACCTAAAATTAAATAAGTTATAAATCAGACAAACATATATTTAGGTATATGGCATAAGTACACAGTTGTAAGTTTGTATGTATGTGTGTAAAAAGAAAAACTGCAATTATAAGTTTTGACACTCCCTCCCCCCTTGCCCCCTTCACAAACACTCTCTAATAGAACAGGACAAATTTTCGTTTTTGTCTACACGTACGTACATCTTGTGAAAACCAATTATTCTCTGTTGTGAGTACATTTACTCACACATAGATTTGTATATGTGTATATACAAACATACATAGTTTTTGGATGAAGAAAAACAGTTTATTACATATACCAAGATATGATTTATGATCTCGTTGTAGCTTAGATTTGTGCAGGTTTACTAGGGGGCTGCACTCTCTCTTTCTCTTTCTTAACGCCAGTGACATGAAAACAAATTGAATTTGTTGGTCTTCCAAGCAAAAACAGCAACAACAACAATTTCAACCATACACCATTCTTAACACCAAAATAAACCTTTAGAATAATATATCAAAAAACAAAACTTGTTAAAATTCTTTAAAAAAAAAAAACGAAAAATTCTCATAATAGCAATTTTGCAACGATTTTCTTCCTTTACAATATTATGATATAACCTGTTCACATCAGCATCAGTAACATACATGTATGCAAGTATGAAGTATGAGTGAATGTAAAAAAAAAAAAATTATGTCCAAACTTTTATACATATGAGTATACAGGTACTTTGGTACTGGAACTTATGAAACAAATTGAACTTGAAGAAACAAGTCATTGTTATATAATATAGACAGACCATAATACAGGGCAGAAATTATACTGAACATGAAAACTTTAAAAATTGTTTTTTATAAAAATATGATTATAAAGGGGTTTTTCAATAAGGACATAACATAAAATAACATATATTTTGGCTCTTTATTTGAACAAGAGACCTTAGTTCTTGAGTTTGTTAGGTTTTGTAAAATTATAAGTTTAAACTTTTAGGCAAAATTTGCCACAATGTAGTTTAAAAGATTTCTAGAATTCCTATGAACAGCGTGGTATCGACTTTGTCAATATTTTCGGTACTATTTAAGCTTTCTGCATTTTTGCACTACATCATTATAAAAATGTTAGTTTTGTCTGACGTTTGAACATTAACAAATTATGAAATACTTCTAAAAATGCTTTCATATTAAAATACAAAATTATTATGTTTTTATTGAAAAAACCCATTACATATATAATAAATCGATCAATGGATTTAAGAAATTATCTAAAAATAAAATTTTACCTTGGGCAGCAAACACTTGATAAAATTGTGAGAGATATGTGAGTATTGATAATCGGTCCGGTACCTCATAAGCGGCCATATCATGAGCATCCAATAGAGCCGGTATACCCAAATATTTTTCAGCTGTTGTAAAAGCCAAAGCATTATTGTAGTATACATTGATTTTATTCAATTTATCGAAATCACTGAAATGAAAATGAAAATAACAAAAATGGCTAAAATTTCACATCGATTATATATAATTATACCCTACATCACTTAAGCAAAGGACACTTGGCAAAAAATATATTAAGATTGTATGGATGTTGTAGAAATGTTTATACAAAGTTTTAGTTCAATATCTTAAAATTTAGGACCGTGAGAGTACCTACAAATGGACGGACGCATGGACATGGACTCAATTTTTGACAATATTATATATTTTGTACGGTCTCCAAGACTTTCTTAAGAATATTGCAAATCGAATAACAAACTTAGTAAACCTTCATTTCTAAAATGAAGGTTATAAACAATCTCTTTCTCAACATCTCTGAATCTTCCAAAGTCTTTTCTTAATTGTTGTTAAACAGAATTTGAAATAAAAACTGCTTATAAAGCAGATTAAACAATACGAAAATGTTAAATTGTAATCGTATCTCAACACTTGTGCTAATTTTATCGCGAGTTTTCTCATTTATTTCAGAACAGGTTTATTGAATTAATGCCAGTAGTTAGTCAAACCTGCACCTGCAGTATATTTATTGAATCAACGAGCGAACGTTAATAAATAATGCACAAAATAAACTAGATATTTTATAAAGACCTCAATTAGTCACTTGGCTATAAACTTAATGTTTCGCAGAAACACAAAAACTTATAAAAGTAAAAAAGTCAATAGCCTTTACAGCGTTAGTCTAATAAAAATATGCCTTTTTTTGAATGTTTTAAAATAAAAGAAGAGATATATATGTGTATGGTATAATATAGGTTCTAATTTTGAATAGCGCTACTTTCACAGTTCTCAACAAAACCACAACATCTAGACAAGGTCAATATATATTTTTATTTACTGATTGCCAATTGCCATTAGGTCTGCCATTTCGTAAACAAGTGAAATAAAACAAATAGAACACAAAATTTGACTTAAGCCAAATTCGAAATACCGTACATATCTACATACAAAAATGAGGCGTGGCGGGTGGGTGATTACGCCCCCTAATAGTGCATTACGTATCAACTTGCAAGTCGAGTTTTATCTTGATTAAGGTTTTTTGTAAATTAGAGTGTGTCTGTTATTCGACCACGCCGATTTTTTGCACATCAATGAATAGGCTCATTACAAATATATATATTAAATTTCAACTTCATAGGTCAATTTTTATGGCAGATACATAGATTTTTGTCTATTATGGGCGTGGCTTTTGATCGATATTTTCCATTTTAATTTTTAATTGATTTGTAAAAACTAGAAATATGTTTATCTCTAATCAATATCTTATAATATGCGGCTGCAAATGGGCCAACAACAGATGGACACAAAGGCAAACGGGTGGACATGTCTATATGGACTCAGACTTTCATATTTATCATAAAAATATATATAATTGTAGGATGTCTGACGCTTTTTTCTGTTCAGTGTTGCAAACAGAATGAAAAATTTAGTACACTCCCCCATCCGTAGTAACGAGACACATTAATTAATCAAGGTCAACTAATAATATTGAAACTAATTGTAAAAAAATAAAAATAAAAATCTTAAATTCTTACTAATGTCGGTTTACCGTAAACGTAGTTCTACTATACCTTATAATAAATATTTACCAATATATATTTTTTTTTTATTTTCGTAAAACTTACATTAAATCTGGACGAAAATGATGTATCATAGCACAGAAGGCCAAACCGTCACGCCATGAAGTGGTCATATTATCAATTCGAACGCCCGGATAACCTTCAGTCAAGCGGCGACACCATAATTCTAAAGCTTTTGTACCACGACGTTCTCCCATTTTGAATTGTATGCGTGTGTGTGTGTTTGTATATGCGTTTTCTGTTTACTTTATTAATTTAACCACAATAACAGCACAAGCTCATACAGCACCTACGTTGGGATCGCTTAACTAAAATGAAAACAATAACAACAACAACAACGTAAAATTATATCAATAATAAAATTAAATGTTTTATATACAAGACCAGCTAATAACAAGTAAGAAAACTAAATTTGGCTTAGACCAAATCTTAATATCCCTACACATATACATACAAACAGTGGGCACGCCAAGTAGATGTTTACGCCCTCTAATGGAATATATTTTACGTATCAGCTTCAAAGACCAGTTTTACGCTAAGTGCGTTTTTTTTTTTTGTAAATTGTCAGCATATCTGTTATTATACCACTCCCACTTTTTGGCTCAACAATGAATGGCATAATTATAGATAACCATAACAAATTTCAACTTAATAGCTCAATTTTCGTGCCAGATAAATACATTGTTGTCAATTGTGGGCGTGGATCTTGATCGAATTTGTTCAACTTAAATATTAATCTATATGTAAAAGTATCTGCACCAACTTTCAGTTCAATATCTCAAAATTTAGGACTACGAGAGTCCACAAACTCATGGACATACGGACATATATGTTTAGATTGACGCCTTTAAAAATAAAAATGTACACAAATACTTTTTCAATTGTCTGAGACCTTGTTTTAAAATCCTCAAATGCTTTAATAAAATGAATATACTTCTAATTTAAAGAGATGGTGGTGGATATAAAAATAAGTGTTTACACAATATTTATCGCTAATAATAGCCCACCTAATAAAGTGTGATACGTAAATCCGCTAGCATGAATTAGTAGTTAAACGGAACACGTAATAAACCAGTTTAAAGTAAAGCTTTGATATTTTTATTAATATATATGAGAAGGAGTAAAAATATACTAAAGCATTGATTTTGGTGTGACTCATTTTCATTTCCTCGCTTGCTTGCTTTAAATGCTACATAAAAGTAGGGTCTTATATATAAGTCTATATTACAATTATGCAAAATCTTTTTAAAAATCGCGGTTGTTGCTGTTGTAAACGACCAACCATAACAAATAGAAATTGTTGGTTATTCTTGCGGTTATTATCTCTTAAGAAAATGTTCAACTATGTGTATCTTCGGTAAGCTTTTATAAACATAAACTCAATATTTGTTTTAGCACCCAACAAAAGAAAACCCATAGAGGAAACCCTACCTTTATGCACTCATCATAATGAATGAATCTAATAAAGTTGACACCTTTAACAAATAATGATTGAATAGTACACCTGCAGACCCGCACATTAAGTAAAATACAATTTACTCGTTAAGTATAGAAGGAATATTAAAGGTAATAAAACAGTAATAATAAGTAACAAAACTAAATTAATCTTAAATACCCTCCAGTGGGCATGCCAGGTATATGATCACGCCCTCTAAAAATGTGTACATTGCCTATCAGGGTGCAAGTCGAGTTTTACGTTGAGTATGTTTATTATTCGACCACGCCCATTTTTGGCACATGCATAGATTTGTACATTGATAAATTATAAATTTATGTACCAAAGTTCCAACTTTGTGGCAGGTAAGGAGGAGGTTATTAAGTGTCATGACTCAGGCACTATCGTTTATAATATTCAACAGTCCTCAACGTAACCAGGAAATGCAGTAAAATTTTCTGATTTTCTATACATTATAATAGTAAATAAGAAACTTTTTTTATGTCAAACAACAGAACAAACTCTGTGACAAGTAGTAAGTAAATAATCAATGAATTGGAAGAGAGCCTTCTAGAAACGGTGTTAATTTTTTTATAAATTTCTCCTAAACTTTACCAATCGCACAATGTTTTACGCATTTACTTTTTTTACTTTCTTAACAATTTCTACTTATATCCGTAATTGAAAATACTTTTTTTTTTATTTAACGCACCACCACTGTCACCGCCAACACATAAATTCAGTCCAAACACGTATTAGTTAATATGCAAATTTGTGTATTTTGTTAGTTTGTTATTGTTGTTATGGTAATTTTTTGTAGTATTTTATGTTCACAGTTACAACTATGACATGACATTTCCCTAGAAATGAAGGAACATTTTTACGCAAAGACACGGCTCCTACCACACAACACCACACATCAAACGCATACTAAATGCATGTAAAACCAATTCTTGACGTTGATGATGATGATGGTGGTGGTGGTGGTGGTGGTCATGGTGATAGTTTATGAAAAAGCGTTCTACCGCTGTTAATATGATATTTCAAGAAACCGGCAATTTCAACAGTATTCAATTCGCACGATTTCAACTTTACACGGTTGAAAAAGAACGACAAAAATACGCCTTTAAATTACATGATAAAACAGTTTTATACTGTCTGGGAACCAAACTACAAAACAGCTTGAGTATTACGTTAAAAAATCAAGAAGGAAAGGGTCTCCATAACCGTATGCATATGTCCGTCTATCCATGTATGTTCCTTCACTTTAGTGGAGGGTAAGATTGCTATAGCTTTAGAACACCTACAAGAAAGCCTAAAAGATTCTACCCAGTACATAATGTCTTGGTTAACATTTGAGTCAAACTAAATATGTAAGTCCGTGTGTCCGTCTGCTCATACTCTTACACTCGTAAATTTTGAGCTATCGAACTTAAACGCCTACAATTTCCGAAGATCCTTTTATGCAGGATCTGATGTGTAAGAAACTCCAAATCTGAATTGATATAATTATGTCGGTCTGTACGTCCAAGTAAACTTTTGCGCTGTAGCTTGCATATTTTTTGAGATATTTCAATATAACTTGATACCAAAACATGCTTTGACTTAAAAGAAGATTCTCTTTTGAAAATGGTTTAATTTGGAGCATTTTTAGTATAGAAAGAATGCTCCAATACACCCCTTCCAATATAAAGCTTTTTCACGAAGTCACTTGTATATGACAATGACTTGGATTTAATGGTGAAACTAAACTAATTAAAGCATTATTTGTATGGTGTAGGGAATTAAATGATTGAACTTAATCGAGTATAACATTTTCACTTGTTTTTTCTTATTAAGCTTAAAGGCACATTACATGGTTTAATGACTTTAAGAAACACAATAAAATTAAGGAAAAGACGAAAAAATAATAAAATTAGCAGTCGCTGCCGCCTTTTATGTTCAACCGCTAAGCTAACTCTTGCTGAAGCCATAATTTCGTATTAACTTCGGTGGTATATAGCTTAGATAATAGGATTGATAAGAACGAATTTAAAATCAAATTTCTACCATCCTTTACATATCAAGTTTAACCAAGTTTTGAACAAATTTTATCAGAAAATCTCATGTCAGACATATAGTCTAGTCATCTGTTGTAGATTCGGAAAGAAATAGTTATTTTGTAGTTCTTTAAGATGTCTTGGTAAACTTAATGAATCATTTTAATCAGATTATTATTAATTGAGTTCACTGGTTAAAAATCGACACCTGTTGAAAACTTTTATTTTATCTTTAACCGATCCGTATGCACAATGGGTGCCTGTGGAGTGGATGGTTTTCATGTGCCTAGATATTGGTGTAGATTCAACGACCAAGCCACCATATGTAAACATATGAAAATTTTACAAGTCAATATTTGTGGTTCTTGTTTTCCACATACTATTTCAAATAAACACACTGTTGCATAAATGCAAGAGGCACATATCTACAATACTTTCTCTTGGTGATGGCCAAGATAACAGCAATAATAGCAACTTATTGGACAACGCTATTGAGGTTTACACAGTTTTCCTATTTCCTGTTTAGAATTATGTTGGCGCATAGTAAAATGTCAACGCTTTTCTATCATATTCATAAATAATAAAAAGCGGAGTTTATCACTTTTCAATAATACCGAATAGGCATAAAAAGCGCACGAATAGTTCATTACACACAAACCCTAAAAATCAATAAATAATTTTATTGACAAACAATCACTACAAAATACAATATCAGCAGCAACGAAAATCAATAAACAATTGCTTTATTTATGCTTTTTTATATATTTTATATAATCTTTCAAAGAGTATACACTTTATATAGGATTTATAAGCTTTTAAGTAAATCGTTTATTTTTATACGGCATTAATTCTATTAAATAAAGAGATAACGAGTGAGCTTCCTATAAACATAACAAGTGTAAAAGCAAGTGAAAATGTTATATTCGGTCAAGTCTGATAATTTAATAACCTACACCATAGTCCAAGTCATTATCATTCATTACAAGTAAAGTCGTGAAAAAACATTGTATGGGAAGTAGTTCTAAAATTAGTTCGAACGGGTTCAAATTTGGCACAATCATATATTATGTCAAATAGCTACTCTTCATCAAATTTTGTTAAGATATATTAAGAAATGCGACTTTTTGCCATATAAAAACTATTTTAAAATGCTGGCCTTATATAAGGAAAGGAACTAATTTCAATAATGCTTATTTTTGACTCAAGACATATCGTTATATAAAATTTTATTGAAATATTTAAAAAAATGTTGCCAAAAACTGAAGGACAAATTTCAATGGCTACAAAAGAAACAGACGGACATACTTAAATCGATTCATAAAGTGATTCTAACAATACCATTTCTAGTTGTTATAATATACTCATATGCCAGCATTTTATTCCCTTTATACCCAACACTCCAGGAATTTATCTTTTTGTCAAAGCATTTTAAATTTTTTGTACAATTTGTTTACCAGCAACTATTCAAATAGTTTGATATCAGTGTTAGTTACATATTGTCATTGCATTATTTGCCCCATCTTTCTTTTACTTAAGAACCCTAATGATGTAAAATGTATGATATCAAATATTGTATGATTAACTTAATACTGATACTCTCTATGATCATAACAGTTCATTAAGTTTTATTGTGTATTGTGAGGACATGTATTCTTTTGTATCTTTATTTATTTACAGTTATTATTTATTAAAGTTAATTGAGACAAACACCCCTCTGATGAATCTTGTTCTCTCCCTTCTAACCATTTCATCACTGTGTGTGTAGTGAAATTCAATAGTTTTTGTGCAAATGCTTGTTTGTATGTGTTTCGAAACTAAAAGTAAAACCAACAAAATAGTTGACAATTGACATTTTCATATTAAATTACACTTTACGCTTCACTGACAACTCTTTAAATCAACAATAATAAATATATAATGGAAGTATATACAATATAATGGTTATGAAAGCATGAAAGAAAATTGAAGTTAATAAAGTATACAGTGTTTATATATGTATGTATGTGATGTATGTGATATATATGTAAATATGTTATATGAATACATTTTTCTTAGACGTATGAAAATGCCTCCAAGTTTTAATGACTTTTTTACGTCCTCCACATAAGGTGGGTGATATACTAAGTTTGTCATTTCATTTGCAACACCCAAAGACTTTAAAATTCTTTATCAGTACCTTTAAAATTAAGTTGATCCAGACATGTCCAACCGTGTATCTGTCTTTTAGTGATCTTTTAGTGCAGATCGCTATTTAAACTGGACAAAATCGGGCAAAAGCCGCGCCCACAATTACTAAAACGCGATTTATCTGCTATAAAAATTGAGCTATAGAGTTGAAATTTGGTAATCATATTTTTAATTACCTTATTAATCAATGTAATAAATGGGCGAAAGGGGTGTGGTTGGCCCACAATTTACAAAAAAACACATCTTCAGTGTAAAAACTGTACTGTTACGAGCTAATACGTAAAACATACATTATTAGTAAACGTAAACAAGATTCTGCCACGCCCACTATTTGTATGTAGGTGGAGGGTGTTTAAGATATAGTTTTTTTAATTATTACAACTACAAAACATCGTATTTGAATAAATACATGTTAAAATGTTTTCATATTATAAACGTGGGATATAATTACAACTACAACAACAATAATAACAATAAAAAAAAATGAAAGAAAATGTATTATAAGAACTTTTAAGATAATGATAGTAAGTAATCATTGGATTGTCAGTTTGAACATTTTATTATTCGTCTTTTTCTTCTTCGTCTTCTTCTTCTTCTTCTTGTACTATTTCTTTATTGTTTTTGCTACCTTAAGCACTTTATTATTATTTTTTTTTATTGTTGTTAATATTGTTTTTGTATTTTTTTGCTACCACTTGTTGTACGTGTGTGTTGTTGTCGTCACTATGTGAGTTCAAGTATTTTTGGCCTACATTTTAAAAGTGCAAACTGGTTATTGTATCGTCGTCGTCGCCATCGCCATCGTCATCGTCATCGTCATCATCATCATCATTATAAATAGCAACAGCTAGTTCATTTTTGTAGGAACTTATTTATATATATATACATGTTTACATGCCATACACACATTATGCGAATATTCAGTGTATGCCATGGAGGAAGAAGACAAGATGATAGCTGAAGGAGAAATATAATGTAAATGCAATACAATAAAAAAGGCGATGACTTTTTGATATTTTTACTATTTATATTATATACCATACTAATTCATCGTAACAGTGAAAAAGTGCAACAGCAAAATGCACACACGCGGTCACCTACACCTTACATATAAATAGAACTTAATGCTTCTTTTTTACTCTAGCCTACACTTTACTTTGTGCAGATGTTTTATGTTATTAAGATGTAGTCTTTTTTTTTTTCTTTTTTTACCGCTCAGAATCAATTTGAATCGATTTAATCGTATCCGTCCTTTCGTCTGTCATAAAGGTCACCGAGACTATATTTCAGTGAGGATCTAAAGGTAACCTTTATGGCAAAAGAATTACAGTACAGTATACAGTGTCTGTTATGCAACCACACGCCCATTTTTGTCTTATCCATGAATTTGGTAATAGTAAACATATATACCAAATTTCCACTTCAAGGGTCAATTTTTGCGGCAGATAAATAGATTTTTGTCGACTGTAGGCGTGGCTCTTGACTGATTTTGCTTATTTTAAATAAAGATCTGTGTATAGAAGAAGAAGGGCTTTCTTGAATTAATATATCGCTTAAAATCAATTGTGGGTGTGGCTTTTAAACGATTTTTCCCACTTTAAATAACGATTTGAATGCAGAAATTAAGCGCATCTGTACAAAACTTCAGGCTCAAAATTTACTATCGCGAGAGTGCCAACAACGGATGGACATCTGGACGTATACGTCTAGATCGACTCAGTTTTTTTTTGCTATTCAGAAATATTTACACTTTAGAAGGTTTCTGATGTCTCTATTTAAAGGTCGCAAATAGAATGACAAACTTAGCATATCACCGCCATCTTATGTGGGGGATATAAAAAAAAGTTGTATGTGAGACTTTTGGGCTACTGGTTCTACCTAATAATAGTAAAAAAGAAATAAAAATAATTGAAAATTTTATTATTCTTACACCTACACAATACACACCTTCTCCGTCTTTCATTCTTAACAGTACAATGCATTGTTCATAGCACATAGAATACATAAGAGTATGCTGTTGTCTTGCGAAGTGAAAGGAAAATTGAAAATAAATCTCTTAATAATAATGCCTTGGCTTGATATATCTATTGTAATTTTTGATGATTACAGCATATAATCCCACACCAATGCCGTACCCATACCAGCAGCAGTCACACAAACAAACATATAGACAGATAGACAGACAGACAGATAGACAACACACCGCATCAGATTAAAGACTTGCACTTAAGCGAAAATGTAAAAATTTTAGCAAAGCAGAATATAACACAACTTGACATACAATAGAGTACAACACACAGCACAGCACAGCACAGCACAGCACTGGAACGTCATGGAACATCTTATCTCATCTTGATTATTGGCGTTTTTTCTTTCATTTTTATTTGAAGTATTTTGTATGCTGTAACAACAATAATAGGAGAAAAAAATAATAACTATAACAACAATGATGAAAACTTCAATATGTATTGTTGTTTTGTTGTTGTTTTTTGTATTATTTTGTTGATTTCATTTTCATTTAACCAACTGAACTTTAAAGTTCATTTGCTTAAAGCTCCACAACCAGCATTGTGAAAATACAACAAACATACACACGCACACACACACTTGGTACTCTTTGGCTAGATACTACATAGATAGGTGAATGTTGTGTGCAGCATAGTGTACAGTGTACCAGTATACCATTTGTACACGATGGCATACTCTTATTATTTAAGATCATTTTCGTTTTCGGTTTTTATTTTTACTTGTTTATGTATTTGTTTGTTTTGATTTTTCGTTACTCCTCGCTTCTTCTTATTTGTTTATTTATATTCGGAATACAATCTTACTCTTACCAAA
Source organism: Ornithomya fringillina (assembly GCA_963978525.1). Classification (NCBI taxonomy): domain Eukaryota; kingdom Metazoa; phylum Arthropoda; class Insecta; order Diptera; family Hippoboscidae; genus Ornithomya; species Ornithomya fringillina. The sequence continues at coordinate 6,249,107 of OZ021693.1, forward strand.
CATACACATTTGTTTTGTACAATATGTATGAATCAGTTTATATATGTATGTTGGTTTATTGTATGTCTCCCTCACTAATAGATTTTGTGTTTTGCCAGCTTACACAGCTTTGGTAGATCGTGCTGTGGGCTGGTTGGCTGCATTTAATTGTGTATTAGAAACAAGTGAAAATTTCTCTGCTTAATAGGTTTAGTACGATCATTTATCTACCCTATCCATAAATGCGAGTTTTTATATCATATAAAAATTACGTCATAAAATATCCTGATAGGGGACAGGTTCTAAAAATAACTCAATCCGGTGGAAATTGAAAATGCGTATTATACTAAGCTTCTAGCTTCGTTATCAGAAGAATGGGTCAGAAAAGTTATAAAGTACAAATATTCTCAGATCAGTATAAAAGTCTGTGTAGATCTACGCAATTGTGTCTGTGCGTCCGTATATTGTTAGCACTCTTACGGTCGCACATTTTGAAATATTAAACTCATCATTTTTTACTATTTTCTATTTTTATTACGCATGTATTTAAAATATGGTTTAATTGGCCAAATGCCACGCCCAAAGTCGAAAAAAAACTTATCACTCTAAGACAAAAATCGAACTATAACATTAAAATTTTGTAAACACATAAATAATAACTCCTTTCAACGATGTATTAAAAGTGGGCATGGTCGAGCAAACAAAAACGTCTACAATTTATAAATTAAACTTTTAAACATTTAATCGGTACCAATATCTACACAAATTTAATATAACTGCACTGCAGTTAGGACCGGGTATGAAAAGGAAAAATAAATATAAAATGAATGGTTTTCATGCTCATGTTCACTGAACTCTGGCCGTCATTTTCTTGTCTGCTCGAAAGTAAGAGTGTTTTAGTTGTAGTTTTATTTTGTTATTGTTTTTTTTTTTTGTTACTGTTTTTCTCGATATACACTTTTCTATTGTATATTTATTATTATTAAATCACATCAGCGTAATATCCCGTCGCGTACCTTTTTGTACAGGTAATCGTATATTTCAATCGTCTATTATTATATGTTCATTGTTTGCATATATACATGGAGTGAGAGTGTAAGACATAATAATATTATAGCTTTAGTGCATTATAAGTTAGAAATATTTCCTAGTAGCCGTTACATTATGATGCAACTAACATTTTCATATGATGTGTTAGTTAGTATGCATAATTATGAACTATTTATGGTGCGGTGTATAAGGATTAGTGTAGTTGGAAAATTTTAGTTTGTGGGGAATCTGTCTGATTATTGAAATCACCAGTTACCTCGGGGTCGACCCTCACGGTTTTATGACGTGTAGAATATTTAAATATTTGCCAAGAGTTATTTATTATATGAATTATGAAAAGATAAGTAAGTAAATCTGTAAATTCTTCATAGGAATTAAAAAAAAAACATTCATTAAAAAGAGATAATTGTGGCATTCTCATTAAATAGTTTGTGCAGGAAATAATATTCTTATCGTTGACGATAAGTTTCTTAATCTCGATTATTATGCTTAACGATGACTTTTTCATTTTTAGAACGTGTTGAATAAAGTTTTATTTATTTTTCTATATAATGCTCTCTTGAATGAACACTTTATGCATTTAACCTAAAAAACGAAACTAATTTATTAGAATAAACAATATTTTTAGATAAAAGTAAATAAAAATAATGTCATCGATTCAATCTGACTATTAAGTACTCTATATTAATTGCATTTAAATTTAATTTTCTCTTTAATTCATATAAAAGTACAGAGTTAAGTTTTAAGAGGGTTTTTATACATACGGACATAGGGACATACATGTCCAAATAGAGTTTTGATGCTAATCAATAATATATATACTTTATAGGGTTTCTTATGTCTCCTTCTAGATGTTGCAATTGGAATAATAAACTTAGTATCCCAAACCACCACCAACCATCTGTTGGAGGACGTATAATAAAAGTACATAAAGTAGTTACGCATCCTTGCACTTGGTGTAGGGTATAAAAACAATGCAAGTAATAATAGAATAAAAGTGACTTCTAAACAACAGCAGCTTCAACAACAACAATGAAAACATTTACAACTACATACTACAGCAACTCTAATACGTAGCTTTTGACGGTTGTAATAAATTCTTAGAAAAAGGCCATAAGACCAACATAGAGTGGCACATGATTAACCAGCCAACTGACTTTAAAAGCTTAACCATAAATATGTAGTTGACCAATATCAAGAACATACATATTGTACATAACAAGTATAGCTAAATACAGCTCACTCATTTTTTTTATGGATTAACTACATGTTGATACACACACACACACACACACACAAATTAAACGTTAAATGAAACTTAAACTAGAAAATATGTCAAAGCCATTTCTGGCCGTTTCTCTCTATCTAACTTTCCGTTATGTATGTCACTGAACAAACTGAAATCCAAATGTAGAAAGAAGTAGCCCCCCAGTTTTGTGTATGGGTGTGTGTGTGTGTGTGGGTACGATTTTTAAAAAGTTTCTTTTTCAAGGAAAACAACTTTGCCAAAAAGAAGTTCACATAACTTTATTTTATATAAGAACACTGATAATGAACATTATTTAAGTCCATCAACTCTATATATTATACACAAAGGGTGATCAAATAAGAGCTAGATGTCTGTATAGGACTTTTATTTGAACAAATTTATTATGTAGAGAGATATGGCACCATTTTACAGGAAACCATATATCATCCAAGCCATGTAGATTCAATGACACCTCCAGACCGTAGAGACAATTTTTGTAGATGCAAAAGTTTTTCAAGGGGCTTTATTCACTGCAAAAGCCACAATCTAAGAAACCACTTCATTAAAAATAAGCTTCATCGCTCAAAATGAATTTTTCATAAACAGCTTCATCGCGCTAAAGTTATTTTAAAAACCAATCTTTTAGACTTCTACAAAATAAATGATAATTCGGTTCAAGTGCTTGGGTCAAGTGAAATTTTTACATCTTAAAAAAGAAATATTTATGAAAAAATATACCATGAAGTGCTTTAAAGAAGACCAAGTCCAAGTGAGAACAACATCGACCATTTACCTTGTTTTTCTCTTAAGTTTTGAAGGACGATTATGTTATATGTTAACAATTTCCGTATGCTAAGCTGTACTGTGTCATGTCAATGTCAATGTCTATTTTTGGCGGGAATCAGAAATAAAAAATATAACTGTTAACATGTATGTAGCACTGATTTGATCACCCGATATTTAACTCTATCATAGTAAGTGTGGCATGCATCCTATGCTTTTCATATGTTAGGAAAATGTTGAATATTTGAATCTAAAACGGCAACGGTTGTAACAATTATCAAATCAACAACAAAAATATACATGTAAGCAAGTAGTAATTTTGCAATTTCGTTTACAAGTGCTATTCACATCGACTTAAAGTTGGTTCATTTATATCGTCATCATCTGATTGCTTTCACGTTCTCTCCCATATATAATTTACTTTATACATAAATACTATGTCTCAACACTTACTAATAATAAACATTCAAAAACAAATTTCGGTCACGTTTACATTGCATGCCGATTGTCACATTCGTTCCAATTGTCTGTCTAACTGTCCGTCTGTCCATTTCTTTGACCAACCCATAAAGAAAACAAATATAACAAGAAATAAAAACTAAATTTGGCTTAGACGAAATGTTTAATACCCTTCACATCTATATGCAAACAGGAGGCGTGGCAGTTGCCCTCTTATGCCCCCTAATAATGCATGCATTTCTATTATTCGACCATGTCCATTTTTGGTACATCGATAAATATGGTAATTATGAATAAATATATCGAATTTTAACTTTATGGGTCAATTTTTGAAACAGATAAATAGATTTTTGGCGATTGTGGGCGTGGTTTTCCATTGATTTTGGCCAATAGAAATCTTGATCTCTATGTAAGATCCCCGTATAAATATGTGTATCAAATTTCAACTATTCAGGTTACATTTTGTGGCAAATAAATATATATGTGATTGTGGACATGGCTCTTGATGGATTTTAATAGCCATCTGCGATCAGAAAAGTCTACAGAAAATTTCAGCTTAATATGTCAAAATGTACTACCGTGAGAGCGGTAATAACAAACTGACGCCTGGACATACATGACTTGATCGACTCAGGAATAAATGAATATAAACTTGTAAAGTCTCTAATACCTCCTTAGAGGTTGCAAACGAAACAACAACCTTGGTATACCTTCCATCTTATATGGAAAGTATAAAAACATAGGAGTTGAAAGTAATGATTTTGGAAGACTCCACACAACACACAACAACTAACGAATAAGTCAGTGGGTGAGGTACGGTATGGATTGATGAACAATAACTGATTTAAATTTTATTTTAATTAACACTTAACTGGTCTTTGATTTTTTCAAATCACGAAAATATTCTTTAGAAAATGTTCTGTTCATAGGTAACCCACTAAATAATCCATTCCATATGACTGGAGGCAAAGAGCAGAATGGAGTAGCATGTTAGAACGAACATAAAAGTACAAGTAGATGTTTGGAATGGTGGTTTAATAGTTATTAATGAAATTAATGAAATAAAATATTGAGGAGTTCGTAACAGTAACTGATGGTGTTCCAGCCTGTAAGGCTGGACTATCTCTTGATTACAAGCACAAAAGCAAAAAGAGTTCATGCGGTCGGTTCTGTGTCTATATTAGAAAATAATAATAATAGTAAAAATAATAAAAACAACAATAGTAACAATGACCAGAATTCATTATTGTTTTGTGTATGAACAAATTACCGTTAAACTGGGTTGTAAACAACAACAAAATATTAATAAAACATTGAGGCAGAACGTAATTAAGTTAAATTGAGCGTAACTTCAATTTTTTTACTTCAACATTTGTGTTTTTTTTGTTATATTTTTTCTTCATATGAAGAATGTATTGCTTGTATATACTGTTGGTGGGTTTTGCTTTTTTATTATGATTTCTCCCCACCTTTCGCTTTAATAATATGTAAATACTTACAACAAATAGAGCAACCAGCCAGAATAAAGTTACAGTTGTTTATGAAATATGGTGGATTCCGTTGAATTATTTCAAAAAAAATAAAAACAAACAAATTTTTATTAAAAGCACTTATATTTGAAAAAACGAAAAATCAAAATAAGAAAGTTTTTTTAAACACAAATAATTATTATTTCGCACAATTTTATGAAATTTTAAAGCACTTTATAGACAATAATAATAATCTGAAACTTAGAGCAAGACTTTCTTGCTATTATTTTCTATAATGTTAACTAATAAAAACGTCAAATTGTTGATTGATAGCACAAAACTTTTTCAGACATTGAACTCACACGACCGGCGTTAAACAACTGATTCGAAATCTAACAAAGCACGAATATGAAATAACAACATTTTCGTTTACAAAACATAGCACATATACGAAAACGTACACAATACACACAACACTACCACAACAGCAAACAGTTTGTTGTTACTCTGCTCACTAAATAACTAAAAACTCATTGAGTTTCGTACATACCTACTAATATACTTACCAAATATATACCGATGCTTGTGTGCCGTTCAGTATGAAATTGGTACAAGTCTTTAAAATGACATTTTGATCGACACTCAGGAGATCTCTTATTATTGCAGGCACTGTGCCATAAATCCCCATATAGAAACATTTTTTAAAAAACACCTGAAGGAGGTGTCAGAAATCCTACAAAGTATAAATATATTCTTGAGCAGTGTCAAAATTTGAGTCCACCTAAATATTTGTTCTTATATCTCTCTGTCACTAGCACTCTCATGGTCGTAAATTTTACGATATTTGACTAAATTTTTGTACCAGCACTTCTAGTGGCAATCGATCGCTATTTAAAGTGAGCAAAATTTATTAAGAACCACGCCCACAATTGACCAAAATCAATGTATCTACCGCAAACAGGGACCTATTTTGTTGAAATTTAGCATGCATATATATCCATCAATCGATGTGCTATAAATTGGCGTAATCGTATGAAAGATACGCTCACAACTTAAGAAAATCGTACCTGGAAACATTCGACTTTCAAGCTGATACATAATATGTTTACTATTAGATTACATGTAGACTTATCAAATGCCATCATTATCGGTTTGTTTGTTTTTTTGGACAATAAGACTTAAACCACTTTCAAATTAAACGGTTCATATGTATATGTTGAGAGAGAGAACAAGTAAGTAACAATGAGCGTCATTTAATATCATACATTTACGTATATAAGAAGTGCAAGAAACAACACGAATGAGTATTGTAAACAAAGTCTATAAGCGTGTGTGTGTGTTTATATAAGCGGGTATTGGAAACTCATTGACTTGAAACTTGTGTTTGTTTGTTCGAGAGCTTAATAATTGAGTGTTTTTATTTTTCCTTTTTTTTTTTTTAGTATATTTACATAAGTAACAAGTGTTTTTCTGAGCTTTTAAGTTTGTTTACATTGTGTCCAAGGGTATTTTGTTTCAAAGACTGCTCTCCTCTTTTATAGTATAGCATTTAATTAAGAATTTCCTTTAATATTATGTATTCTTTTAGGTTAGATTAGGTGGGATAGTGAGATACCATTACGAGTCATTTAGATACCGGAATGGCTCAATATGTTTCTCCGTAGAAGGTAGAAGCTGCTGGGTGCACCTTGATTTAGTTAGTCATTCTGTGAAGACTTATTAAGCGTTTACGTCTGAAAAGGACGTTTCAGCTAATAATTCAACTGACTGCAGTATATTGAAGGGGCTTTTCCTGTATCTATAGAACATAGAATATAGAAAATCGGTCAAGAGCCACGCCTTTAATTAACAAAAATCTATTTATCTGTTACCAAAATTAAGCCATGTAGTTGAAATTCGGTATGCATACCTATGGTTATTCTATTCATTGATGCGCTAAAAATAGACGTGGTTGGATAAAAGACACACCCACATAGCTGCTTATTTACTTATAAACTTGAAGTTGATTTGTGTCCCTTATTTTTACGAAATTCATTTAATAACGATTCTCCTCTAAAAACATCTGGCTCTCTCCCTAACTTGTTTACATGATTTAAATTATCTACGTAAGCGCTATAGAATGCATTTACAAAATGATAAATATTTTTTTTATAATTTAAAAATACTTTATTTAAGCTAGATTATTATTACTATTCAACTTTATCATTATTTTGATAACATGGAGGCTTACGTGTCACTTAAATATGAAACACCCTTCGTGTAGATGTATTATTATACCTTATTTTAGGGGAATATATTAAGTTTGTACGGATGTTTACCACAACCATGTTTTATTGTAACAATTACTTCACAATCAAAAAATTTTAAGATAATGCAATAAAATTTGGTACAACAGCTTGTTTTGACTCAAAGCGGGTTTCAATTTGTTTCAATTGGACAATTTTTAAGACCCCTTTCCATATAACGCCATTATTTGATATATGAAGAAAATGCTCAATTCCTTATATTTTTTACTAAAACTTTGCAGATAATAGTTAATTGGCTTAATAATCGACTGTGCAAAATTTAAATCAGATCGGAAGATTTTTAAAACCTTTTTCCGTACAACGATATTTCTCACTTACTCATCCAATCCAGCATAATTTGCATAATTGAAACAACTCAGGGGTGTAGGGTATTAAATGATCGGCTATAAGCGACTTTAACATTATCACTTGTTTTTCAATAAAACAACAATATTATTTATTTCATTTTTATTGTATATGACTCAGTTGTGTAAGAAATCAATTTTACAAGATATTATATTCGATATTCATTGACATTCACCTTGACATAAAATTTTGTACATAAACACAAAACAAAGTTTTATTCTAGGTGTATATATATAAATGTTATCAGTAGTATTGATATATCTTACCGACCACATAAGTTGGGGGTGTATTAATTGTATTGTTTCAAGTGCAACATCCACAAGCAGATACCACACAAGTATATATTTTTCCGAAAAACATTAAAATCTATTACAATCTAACTAAGTTTCTACGTATGTCTATCTATCTGTCTATTGTTGGAAGTTGAAATTTTAACGTATTTAGTTGTTAAGCTGCCTTTAATCTACAAAAATCTCTGTTAACTCAAAATAATGGAGGTATGCAGTTCAAATTTTATAATTAGATCATTGATTTAGCAAAAACAGATGCCTTTAAATAACAGACACGCCCACAATATACAAAAACCGCCTTATTTTGATTAAATATGACAAGTTGTCGTCCCCAATAGGTTAGAGGCATAATACTTGGTTCTAATGTGGAGGGTCGCGGGTTCGATACCTCCAACAGTCGAACCCGTGCATGAGGTGATAAAACTAGCCAATACATAGTATATATACACTATAAGAGAACCTGCCGCGTCCACTGTTTTTATGTAGATGTAAAGAATATTAAAGATTTAATGTAAACAAATTTTTCCTTTCACTGATATTGAACAGAAATATTTCGGAGAAACGGTATTTTTAGAATGATAACAAAATGATTCGTACAGATAAATTTTCACTTTCAAAGTGTCTCTAAAATGTTGTACTATGTTTGGTATAAGTCGCAGGATTAATTTAAGTTTGAGTTCGTTTCATAATCCTTACAGGCATCATATGTATGTTTCTGTTACTGGCAGATTCATAATGGTAATAATGTATAATATGTCAACATTTTCAACATTTTACGACGGTAAGAATACCAACAACGGACTGACCTACGGAAGGATATATTTACATCGTCTCAGATTTAAATGCTAATCATGAATATATAAACTTTATAGAGGCTTTCAAGCCTTTTTATATATGTCACAAATTAAATAGTAAACTTTCAGCTCAATGCTTCAAAATTTACGACAACAATAGATAGACGCACGGGCATATCTAGATCAACCAAGAAAATATATATACTTTGTAGGGTCTCTTACACTTCCTTTTTACAAAAGTTGCAAAAGTATTGACCCCGCATCTTATTGGTGAGTATAAACATATAACATTGTCAATATATTGCACTAATAAGATAGAAGTATAAACGAATTGCAAAATGTTAATTTTATTATATATTTCCAACAATAAATGCGTAATGGTAGTCATTATTTATAATTTTTTACTACCAAGTATACTTTGCAGAGGTCGAAACTCATAAGTGATTGTATAAGAACTGGAAACTATACGCGAATGCATACGAAATGATAACAATCGTTGTGTTCTCATTTTTCTTATTTCTAATAATTTAATTTAATAATTTCGTGTATAATGTGTAACGGCCTTGTCAAGGCAGTTAGCTAAATAAAAAAAAAAAAAATTAAAAAACCGGTAAACAACGCCAAATGTTTTTATGTTTGCAAGGAAATCGCTGAGGTAGATAGATATCTATGTATGTCCTTCTCTATCTCTTTCTCTCTCTCTGTATGTATGAGTAATATGAAATTCTTTGGCAAAACATGACCATATGGTGCCCAAGTATAAAATTTTACTACTTAACAATGATTTGTACGTACGTCTGTCTATTACTGCAGTGTATAGCGAACTAACCAAATTATTTTAAAATAATTGTATTCAATATTTATTGCATTTAATTGTACAATTGCAATGCAAATTATGAAATAAAGTAAGAGTTTTGAATGGTTCTGAACCGATTATACGCCGAGAGGTCAGCTCTATCTATGCATTTATGACCAATCAAGTTAGACTTTGTTATGTTTTTCTAATTCATTTTGAAGATCTAAGCATTTTGACAATACTTTTGACATCATAACAAAAATCTTTTGAAGCTTATAGAGCAGCTTCACTGTAAAAGTAAGATACTTCATCCCTCGTGCTGCAATTACAAAAGTTTCCGCTTTAAAGATAATGGATGAGAGCCCTATTGCGATCGCTCTTTAAAATCCAGGAGTACAAATTCTTACCACGCTTTCTACCCGGTATCTACCGGGGTAAGAATTTTTCCAGTTTTATTTTATCAATATCGAGCAATTATGGGACGCTTCGGCTTTTCAAATAGTAATAGAAAGAAAGAGAGGCAAGGCTGGAAGCATTTCCAGGGCATTCAATGGACATATTATTCATTTTGGAATTCAAAACCAAGTGAATAGTTTTAATTTTTCGTTATCTTAGAGAGTAAGATTTAATATGTACACATTCAACTGGATTTGTATATATGTATGTATTTAACAATTTTTTCTTTACTTTATAAAATTTATTTAAAATTTAAGCTTACAAAGGCGATTCAATAGAGAGACATACCGGAAGACCGACAGACACGTATTTTCTGCCGCATACATATACATCGTACACACTTGCACATACACACACTAACATCTACTATATGTTTATGTTTATATTAAAAGTCTATTTTGTATCATTGGTTATAGTTTTCAACGTGCAGGTGTTTTCACTTAACGCCGGACAGTGGTATCATATTGCAACACGAGCAGCAGCAGCAGCTCCATGTGCCACAGTTCGCCAAGTTGGATATTTTATTAATTCCAATTATAAGGTAATAACATTTTTTACAAATTTTTCTCATTTTTTCCCATTTTTTTCCTTTATTTTGACACATACCATAAAATTCGGTGAATTGAACTTTTAATTTTTTTCATTTTGCAACAATAAATAAATGAATTCTAATCATTATTCACTCTTTTTATGCATCTCGTATTACCATCTCACACTATCAGTAGCAATTCTTACCGGAACATAAATGGTTTTTTATAATAAATGGCTGTAGTTTGGGGTGCTAAATGAATGTGTAATTTAGGTATTTATAAATAAACACTTAAGTGCAAATTTACACAGGCAGTCCAAGTATAATCAAAAACTACAGAAATAGAAAAAAAAAAAGATAAAACAGAAAACTAATTATTGAAATGTTTGCGTGTTTTGAACTCATTTAATGGGTAATTTTTTATCATTATTTATTGGAACGAGTTTATTATAAAGTTTTTTAGCCTCAGGTCAGACACTAAGAAATCAACCATTATGTTCAAAAATTAAAGCAATCAACATTTTATAAACAACATAAAATCATATTATCAACCAGTCAAAGAACTTGAGTGCAGTTTAAATTATAACATAAACTAAAAAGCTTCTAGCAATCGATTCCAATCGCAAATCATTTTTCAATGTTTTGTAATCAAATACTTTAATTATCAGGTATAGCACCCATACGTATATATGTACCTACCATTTAAAACCAAGAACCATTTAAAAATAGTCGGTTACGCTTTCTAAGCATGACATTAAGCTAAACATATAATATTTTTTATTTGTTGATATTATTCAAAAGTTATATAATTCTATTATGTGGTAAAGGTTCCATATGCGCGCTTTGTTAAAAAAGCATATTTCCTGTATTAAAATATAGGAAAAAATGTTTCAATAAAACAGGTGAAAATGTTTTAGTTGGGCAAATCACAGACCCAACATCTATTGGGTTTTTTGGATTTTGTCAAAAAATATTAAGAATTTTTTGCCACATAAAAGAACCTTATGTGGAAAGGAGTTCTAAAATGCATGCGTTTTCAAAATACTTATTTACATAGACAATTAGAAGGACAGACACACAGATAGGTGGACATAGTTAAATCGATTCAGATTTTGATTGTGAAGATCGATTCAGTTTTAATGCTGATTACTTTATAAGGACTCTGATGCCTCTTTTTAGGTGTTGCAAATGAAATGACAAACTTTATATACCGTCTGTCTTATATGAAGGATATAAAAACAAAAAAAAACCAAACTAATCATGCAGAACTATGCAATAAGTATATAAATTGTTATATAAAAAAGTTGTTTTATAATTTTTATGTTATTTAGGAAACGAATTTCCGGTTACAACTACCAGAAGAAGGTGTCAGGCTGTTTATAAAGCCTCTAAATTGTTGATTAGCTTAAATCCATGTGTGAATTTGGTCTATTGCTCTACCCACCAACAAAATTAGTTAAAGATATATTAGTGTTGTACACCCAAAAGGACATCTTAAAAAATCGCATTGTCCCTTTCGTTATTCCGTGCACCATTGTGAATTTCTGATAGAAGCAAAAACTGAGATATTGTGTTGAAATATATTGAACTCTTATGCGAATGCATAATTAAATATATAAAGTGGGCAAAATCAGTCCATAAACATACCTTTATAGTATATAGTAGTGTAAAAAGCAGTTCCTTAAAAAGACTAGTACTCACCCTAAATAAATATATACCAAATATATTTAAGTTACGATTCAGTAGCAAGAACAACAACAACAACAACATTAATTATTCTAGCAACGGGAGATAGGGATTTTATATATATTCTTTTGGGTTCTGTTTTAACCATTCCACTGCTACTATGTATAATATTTTATTTGTACTGTTAACATAAGTTTTACCACAAAACTTACGATTATTTATCGTATGTATGTACACAATAATGCATATATTTACATACGGTTAAAAATTATCTATAGTTGTTAAATTTATATTGTTTTCATGTAGAGAGAAACATTTCCGCCCCAATATTGTTTGAATTTAAATGTAATTGTGTGCGGAGTAAAGTTAGTTGAAAACGAGTAAAAAAACTAAATTTAGCTTAGATCAAATCTTAAATACCCTCCACATCTATATGCATAAAGTGGGCGCGGTAGTACATGATTACACCCTCTAATAGTTTATAAAGCTTCTAAGTCAAATTATACGCTGCATATGGATTTTGGTAAATTATAGACGTGTTTGTTACCCGACCCTGCCCATTGTTTGTACTTCAAAGGAAAAATCTATTTAAATTATTAATCTCATTAAGTACACAAATGCAGTCTCTGAAGCCATCTTTCAATGGTTGCAAACGGAATGACAAACATATTATAACTTAATTGTTGCAATGAACCATCATATGTTTGAATTAACTCTGTCATGTTTATGCTTCGCCAAGTCTTTTCAACTAATTTATTTTGTTATCAACCATTTGTAAGGATCGGATAATGAAATGGAAATAAGTTGATTGTTGCCACCACATAAAGCATAAATTATATATAAAACCTCTCCTTTAATAAAGCCGCTCAAGTCGGACTTATTTTTGGAAATGATTTATGTAGCTAATATGTGATATAAAAATGTGGGTTAGGCACAATTAAATACACTGCTAGACTGTTGAACAAAATTAGCCAAATAAATGAATAATGGTCATTAAAGAAGATAAACGAAACTAAAAGATATTTCTGCATATTTTCAAATACTAATCTGTTTTATGTTATATAAATACAAATTGCATTCTAAATAAGTCACAAAACTCTTATTTATTATAACAAAAGCTGCACAACTTTGTATCTCTATTTGCCTTTCTTAAACTCGACTAATGTTTTTAGAGTCACCATCATATATACAAACAAGTAAGAAAACTACATTTGACTTAGGCCAAATGATAATAATAACCTCCACATCTATAATAATGGGCATGGTAGGTATTACAAACTCTAATAGTGTATGTATTACGTATTATGTACCAGCTTGCAAGTCGAGGTATTGTTGATTTCTTTTAATTTGCAAAGGAGAGGTTTTAACCCCCAACCTAGAGTCCGCCAGTGTATTTATGTAAACGTGGTATTAATACACATTTCAATTTATAGCAATTACTTTTTTCTCCTTTACTCGGGTCATTGTACAACGTACATTAAGGGTACATGTACATTATTATCAACACTTCAGTTATATATTCATTTTAAATGGCAACTTATATAACAACAAAGACAACAACAACAATGACAGCAACATATGTATACTACACAATTCGTATTCAATTTAAATGATTTCGCACCACAAATTGCTGCAATAAGTTATTGCTCCTTATCATATATAATCTTGATAAACAGTATCACAATAAATATACCACAATAAGTAAACCTTTGAACAGCAAACAATCGTACTTAAATTATAATACATTAATGATAGTACAAATATACAATAAAAGCAACAAAAAGCCCTACTAAGTGAATATTCTCATAATTCATAACTGCAGGTAGGTGCTTATATATCAAGAAATTGTTCAATATAAAAATTATTAAATATAATAATAATAAAGAAATTAAAAAAAAAAAAACAAATAAGAAAACTAAATTCGGTTTAAGCCAAATCTTAAATACTCTCGACATCTATAATAGTGGATATGGTTGCTTACGCTTTCCAAGAGTGTATGTATTACGCATCAGCTTGCAAGTCGAGTTTTACGTAGCGTCTGGTTTTTTCGTGAATTGTGGGCGTGTTTATTATCCGATCAGCCCAAATTTGCGATCGTGAGAATGTCAACAACAGACGTCAACAGTATAAATTGACTTAGTTTTTTATGCTGATTAAAAATATTATATATTTCTGAGGGTCTCTGTCGCCTCATTCTGGGTGTTGCAAATGGAATAACAAACTTAATGTGCATACCCCTATCTTATATGAAGGGGATATAAAAAAAAAATTGACAAAAAAAATAATTGTCACCAGGAAATTATTACACATTTTAAGTTGTCTCGCTTGTCTTGCGTTATATCTTTACTAGGAAACAGTTCGTTGACTCGTATTAAAAAATGAAAAATACACCACTTGACAACTTTTCTGTCTGTTTGTCAATATGATAGTAAAATTATTATACAAATTTTTTAAGTAACGGTTTAGGCGGTACATTGACTGCAACAAATATATAATCATCACATGCAGTTGTTTGGGAGCCTGACTATTACTTCAAATTTGTTTTTCCATTTATTTTAAATAAGAAAAAAAAAAAAAAAATATACGCCCCAAAAACAACAACAACAATAACATTTGTGGTTAAACGTTTACGTTTTTCAGCTGTATGTTAAAAACAAAACAAAAAACCAAGTTTGTTGCTCTGTCGTAAATCTGTTAAACTGCGCCACTTACCAAACCAAAAATATTAGTCAGTCAGTTAGTTAGCTTTCTGTGTAAATAAATATTTTGTAACATAAAGCAATTTAAGGGGTTTTTCTACTTTTTGTGTATAGGTTGTGTTCCTTTTTTTTTTTTTGTTTGTTTCTTTTTCCATCAAACACTGCGCTGCGGTACAATGCTGTCAAATGACTGTTAATATGCTAATTTCCGTTTAGGTAATGAAAAAATAGAGTAGTAGCAGCGGCAGTGGCGGCAGTGGCGGCGGCACAATCTTGTAAAGTTTACAAAGTGAAATTTAGTTAAATATTGAAATAAGTTTATAAATTGGGGGGAAAAAACAACAAACAACACAGATGTGGGAACATGTAGTTACCAATTGATCTCAATATATCAAACAAAAGATTATTTTCAGATAAAAAGTGAAAATTATTAAAACATTTAGATAAGTCTGTTGATTAAAGACCTCGTTAACAAAAAAAAAAAAGAGACAGGTAAACATTAAATATTAATAGCTTGATACACAATTTTTTTAAGTTTATTATATCTTCCGTATAGGTTGGGTTATATGCTAAGTTTGTCATTCCATTTGTAATATTTAGAAGAATTTTTTCAAATTTTTCATAACGACATAACAACTTTGTATTTTAATATGAATGTATATTTATGTTTTTCCTGATTCAACCTTTCTTATTATAGTTCATAAAGATTGTAAAATTTTGTATATAAATATATTTGAAATAAATTTCAGCCCAACATCTCAATTATTCTGTATTTTATTTATATACAAAATTGTTATGTCCTTATTGGAAAAAAAAACTCTTGCAAACATTTCTATATGTATAACGTGGTCAAAGTTTGCATAAATTATGGATTCCAGTTTTATAATTACTATCATAATTAGATTTATGTGACAAGCAAGCTAGTATCAAATTAATACAATAATTGCATAGTAAAGCAATTAACCATGCAGCATGAAAACATAATCAAGTAGAACGTATTTAATTTTATATAAAAAGATTGAGGTATTTATACATGCAGTAGAAGTTTTGTAGCATTCACGATATGGACAAAATAATATGAACACCTGACATTTACATAATATTTATTTATTAATAATATATTGCGCCACCATTTTGGAGCTTGAACGCCTTCTTAATTGGGAAAAAGCTACAACTCTAAGCTCACTAAATACTGTACAGAGACATTTCTAATCTTGAGGTAAATTTGGATTATCCAAAAAGTTTATTGAATAAGGAAATACAGTTCTTTTTCCTTAAAGAGAATGTTAGATTTTTATTATGTCATCCACCTTCTTGCAGTAGTGGCTTTATTGAAACTGCTTCGATTCGATTATTTTTTATTTATTATATTTTTTTAAACACTCTTAAGTAACCTTTGTTTGCCACGGCTACACAATATCCAATTACAGTTTTTTGTTTTTTGTTGGCAACAATTTTATTTAAATACACTTCTAAAACACATAATTGTAGATTATCGATAATAGTTCGTTGTTACAGGGAGCGGTTTTTTTTTCCATTTTTTTCTTTGGTGGGTGATTAACTTCCAACACCTGATTATATAATCAATTATCAAGTGTATTATTATTTGTACAACATAATAAAACCTTCACCAATAAAAGTTAATTATCTATGTATGTATATAAAACACATAAAAGAGGGCGTTAATAAAATGCTGTAAATAATTTACTTTGAAGAAAGAAATAAAAGAATCATACTTCATAGAGTTGAGAGGCGGAAAATTACTTTATTGCTGTTGTTATTGTTATTGTTATTGTTATTAACCTTTATTCCAAGAAAAGGAACAAAAGCCGATGAACATGAAAACGTATAAAGCAGCGTGTACGTAGTGTAATCAGAAATATTCTTTGAGGGCGGAAATCAAAGATATTGTTCCAAATATTGATAAATGCATCTCAGATTATAACGAAACAGAAATACGATTATTGTGCTATAGAATTAAAGTACGAATTTAATAAAAACATTATTAATATATGAACAAAAAAAAAAAAGGGAAATAAACTCTAACAGCATGTGGTGTAATAATGGAATTTTTTTTAAGTTATACCCTGCACCACTTATGGCAAATGGTATACTAAGTTTGTGCGCATGTTTGTAACCTTTAGGCGGCTAAAGTTTTATTATACAAAACAGAAAACAGAATTACTGAAACGATTTAAGTATGTCCCTCCATCCGTCTGTCTGTTGTGTGTCAATGGAAATGTGCACAAGGTTTTTAAGATATTTCAATGAAATTTTGTACAAAGACGTGTCTTAACCTAAAAATATTTACCTATTAAAAAGGGCTTAAATTTGATTATTTTTAGAACCTGTTCCCATATAACGCCCTAATAAATAAGGGCATGACACCGTTCTTTTAGATGATTGGCTCAATTATATAAAGAAATTTTTTTGATTGTGGGCGTGGCTCTTCACCAATTTCACTCAATTAAAAAAGCGATCAGCGTGCAGAAACTAGAAGAATTTATATATACAAAATTTCATTTGAATATCTCAAAGTTTAGAACGCTAAGAGTACCAAAAGCAGACGGATGTACAGACATACATATCTAAATCTATTCATTTTTTAATACTGATATTTAATAACATCTTTTATCCCTTCTTCTGGGTGTTGCAAATAGAATGACAAACTTAGTGTACGTCCCATATAATGTGCACAATATGTATATTAAAATAAAACGAAAGACTTAAGCAACAAACTTGTTAAGTTCATATAATCATGTCACTGCGGAATAATTAAAGAAAATGTTACGTTGGATATAAATTCCAGAAAATCCAAAGCTTTTAAATGTGAAAAAGCACCGAATCACTTAAACAACAACATTGATACAATATATTAGTTTTTCATAAATGTATTTGCAATAGAAATGTTTTGAATTTTTCACATTTATATGTCAAATATTTTCTCTAAACAAAGCAACAAGTTTTGTAAGTAAGTCGGGCGACATAAATATTGTTTAAGGAAACAATTCACATGTAAGCTTTGTTGTGTAAATTTACCTTAAATAGTCACTTATAATTTTTCTTTTTTTAAATAAAAATAATGTTAAGAAGTAAGAAAACAAAAATTTGGCTTAGGCCAAAACTGAAATATCCTCCCCATCTACAATAGTGGGCGTACCAGATATATGATTACGCCTTTTAATAATGTATGTATTACGCATCAATTTGAAAGTTGAATTTTACGTTGAGTATGGTTTTTTGTAAATTGTGGGCGTGTTTATTATCGGATCATTCCCATTCATGACTCATCATAGGTCAGTTTTTGTAGTAGATAAATAGATTTTAATCGATTGTGAGGGGGGTTCTTGAAATATATGCACACGTCCTTCTGGGTGTTGCAAACAAAATGACAAATATAACATATTCCCCATATTATATAAAGGGTGTAACAATATATAAGAATTTCTATTATTTTTACATATGTAAGAGTGTTAATTATTTCAGCCAATTGAATATTGCATTTAATTGATTGGATCTACAAAATAACGAGGAATAGTCTGTTGAACATAAATCACAATGATATTTTGTATATACAGTAAGTATATATATATATAAATATATGCAAACGTAGACTTTCCATTTCAATCGTAATCCTTTTATTTATGTTAACATTTGCACACGGTTTAGTGGTGGTGATTGGCTGCCCAGCCCAGCCTTTTCGGCAACCGCAAACCAACCAACTAAAGCCAGACAGACATTATGGCACACAGACCAGCAGGCAACAATTTTTTTTTTTTTTTTTAAGTGAATTGAATTGCATGACGATGGTAGCACTAAATATTACAATAGAGTCGAATCGATTGTGCTTTGGTCGTAATGTCTGGGCAGCTGATACGATCTTTGGTTATGTGTTGCCTTCTCTCACTGATTTTATTAGTTAAACAATAACAATAATAACAACAACAACTGAAATTGATTATTTGTATTTTTTTAAGTGTTTCATATTTTCTTTTTTTCTTTTGGATTCTTTAGTCAATTTTTATTCGTAGACTATATTTTTGTTATTTTGTTTGTGTTTTGGGTCCATGCTTTATGGTTAATGTTCACAAAATGATGTAAATTTTCTTGTTTAACATGTGTCTGCATATAGGTGCACACTAGATATGTTTGACAGTTATTATTAGTTATACATTTAAAAGCAATTAAACCGCAATAAATTACATTTACTTTAATAGTCAGGATAATAAAAAAATTAAATATTTAAATAATTACAATATAAAAATATGGAAGATATAATCTTTTTCCTTTAAAATCTTAAACTACATAGATAAAAATTTATTTCAACTTCCTCGCGCAAATGAAATGAACTTAACAGAAATATGTTGAATTTTATGACTTTAGCCACAAGTGATTTTTTTTCTGACCCTTTACGTAAGGTAGTAGTTATACTAAGAGTGTTGTTCCGTTTGCAACACATTGAACTATTGTATAAAATATATAAATTTTTGATTAGCATGAAAAACCGAGTTAACCTAGTCTGTGTGTCCGTCTGCTGTAGGCTGTATAGGTATATGTGATATTGAAATGAAATTTTGCCCTAGTTTCTGTATCCAAATTCATTTTTAAATCAATTTTAATGACAAAGTTTAACAAAAGGCCTCAACATGACAAATTCTTATACTATAATCTGTGAAGCTATAATATTAATGTAGAAACTTAAATTTGAATACTAATCGTGTAGTCGGTTGATCTGATTGTGAAACTTCTTCTTCTCTTCATTCTATAAAATTTTATTTATGAACCAATCATGCTATTCAGTAATATAATTATTCCGTTTTATTGAAACGATTTTACTTTATTATGGTCAGGCAGAGTAAATTGAATTTTGTAAAAATCTTTTGACCCACATTGTTAAGTGGATACAAAGAAGGTTCTTATATAGTTATGATCGTGCTTATGATGATAAATACAAAATATCTGCGGCTAGTTTACACGCAAAATATTGCATATAACTAAATATAAAATGTATGTATATGTAGGTGTGTATGTTTTTCTACAGAAATTAAACTTTCCACCAATACCAAAAAAAAAAAACCTTTTTCGTTGTTCAGTTTAAGAGTTGTGCTGTTGAGCGGCGGCGGCACAGGTTTGCAATCATTATTTTAACAGATTGTTATGTTTGATTGTTCATTTTTTTTTTCTTGTCGAACTCTTTTCACAACCTTTTTTTTTTTTTTTTGTTATATGATTATTAGAGTAAACTGTTGTCTTGGTTTGCTTCATTATTAATGGATACTAAAAGTTTATATATTATAAGTGATGCGGCTGTGGTGGTGGCTGGCAAATGGTTGGTGAAGAATCTTTCTAAAGACTTACAAGCGTATTCTCTGCTTATAACGAATGGATTGACACAATTTTCTTCACCAAATTTATGCCCCTTATTTATTGTAGGCAATAAATATAATTAATTTTTTTTTCTGTTGTTTCTGTTTGCTTTTGCCATACATTTAATATTCTTTTCGTTCTCGGTTGTTGTATTTTACAATATGTTTATAAAAGCTTTTAAAAGATATCCATTTACTGGGTTAGTTTAATGTACATACGTACATACATATCAACGAACCCACACCGCACCCGCAAAATGTTTGTTTATTTGTTTTCAATAGTCGTAAAAAATTATTAAGAAAATTTATGGAAATTTGTTAATTATGGCTCATAAAAGCGAAAGAAATGATATTTAGCTTTTATAATAATTGTAAAAAAAAAACAACAACAACAAATGAACATTTTGAATTTTTGTGTTCTTAATTTAAAAAAATTAATTTTCTAAAAATTTTAAGATTTTTATTTTTATTAATAAAATTTTAGGAATTTTTATAAAGTAAATTAAACAAGATAGAAAAGTTCGGTTAAGACCGAAGCTTAAATACCCTCCACCTTTTGTAATTCTCTAAAAAATAAGCTCCTATTGCCATATTTATGTATTTCATGTACTTACGCAAATAGTGTTTTTTTTTTTAATTATAGGCGTTGGCGTTATTCAATCACGCTCATTTTTGGCACAGTATTGGATAACGGTACCCTTTATATATATACCAAATTTCAACTTGATAGGCGTAGTATTGTGCGATATATAATTTTTTAAAGATACAATTTTTTCGAGGTATATTAAGATTTTCGTTTATTGTGGGCGTGTCTCTTAACCGATTTTGCCCAATTTCAATACGGAACAGCGAAATTGAACTAAGAATACGTATGCAAAATTTCAATTTGATATCTCAAAAATTACGACCGTGAGAGTGCCAACAACAGACGGACACACGGACACACGGACGGACATGTTTTAAACGATTTCTCTTTTCATGCTGATTAAGAATATATATGGTTTGTGGGGTCTCCGACGCTTCCTTCGATGTGTTGTAAACGGATGATCAAAATGAATATACCCTCTTCCCTAAGGTGGAGGGTATAAAAATATATTTCTAGAAATTGAAAAAGCTTTAGTTTTGTTAATTTGATGATAAATTTATTGACATTACCCTTTTTACTGCCCAAGCGGATCACTTTAAAGATTTTCCTTGAAAACCAAGTGTGTTACACGCCCCCTCCCCCCCCCCCACTACATACACAACATATAAAACAATATAAACTATAAATTATATAAAGCAAACCATATAATAAAGACATAAAAATAAAAGGTAATAGTTCAAGTGATATAAAATACAGGCTTACTTAACATGCCATACACACTTCTCAGCCTTTTCATTACGTTCAAATCTCTCCTACAACAAACATGAGTCATACAATGTATACGAGTCATGAGAACAAATTTAAAAGTGTATCAAGAAAACCTGTTGGTTTGACATGTTTCAAAAGAAACAAAAATAAAACAGAATGATCAGTAACGAGGCCAATGAAATAGTTGCATTATCATATAAATGATCACATTTTCTTTTTATAAATGTTTTTAATAGTTTCTGTCTATCCATATATGTATAAAAGGTTCTGTACCTGAATGCTTATATTTATGTTTTGTATTTTGTTTTTAGTTGAAATAATGGAGACTGCAACTTAGCAAGGATTATATTGTATTATAAAATGTTCTCACATCATTATATACATATTATAATTATTTATTTTTTTATATAATTTTTCATTTTATTAGGATTATTCATGTTGATGCGTTCATACCTCCATACGATCTCTATACTTGTCTACTGTGCAGATTTTGTGGTGCTTTTTATTTGATAAGGCGATCATAAGTGTAAAGAACTTTTTATATAGGAAGATAACCTTTAAAGGTCTTCGTTAATTAATCACAGCAACACCAACAACAACAACATTTCACCATTTAAGATTATTGCATAGATGAATTTAAAACAAGTCTAAGCAAGTGCAAATAAAGTATTAGAGTGTCAACGTCTGCATCTCTTGAACAAGCATGAGTGATACATGAATCCGAATGCATATATATGTGAGAGAATATTGTCACACAATATTTATACATCAAGTTTATATTGAATATACGGACATCATTAAATCTACACATGTTCATCATTATTATACAATATATACTATTTTTATACCTTTCACATAGATTGGAATGAGAGAGCGTAGAAATTGTAATTATTCTTGATCAGCATTAATATCTAAAAAGCAATTGATCTAGACATATAAGTCTATGTGTCCATATATCCGGATGTCCATATGCCTTGTGTCCGTGTCTGTCTGTTGTTCTCAATCTCAGGCCGTTAATTTCGAGATATTGAAATGAAATTTTTTACTAAAAGTACAGACTAGAAGGGCGTAATCATGAGCCTGCCACGCCCACCATATGTAAGTATATGTGAAGGGTATTTAAGTGTTGGCCTAAGCTAAATTTAGTTTTTTTACTTGTCTTTTTCTTCTAAATGCAACAGTTGTTATGCTAGAACCTCCAGCTTCTAGGGTTTCCATTCCATAACCCTTTCCCTTATGTTTGTTATATGTATTCTAAAGAAGGGAAAAAACCGAAAGTTATGTAGAAACCAACATGTATTGTGGTTTTCTTGCATCATAAAAATAAATATATGAAGAATGTAAAAATTATGATATTCCTGATAAAAGAAGCCGGACTAATACATCTTTAAATAGAATCCTGAGATTATATTCTAACCACAAACGTATAATGCCTACAAAGCAAAAGAATTTTCTTATTTCATAAACACAAAAAAAAAAAAGAACAATATCAAGATCATCATATTAACATATGTACCAAGCACCTAAATACTTAATTTTTTAAAATTTTTGCAATCGAAAGAATTCTTCTTCGTTGAAGTTATGAATGCTAACGACAAAAACAATCCGACCATATTTTATTAGAAGAGGGAAAATCTTAACTCAACTAGGTGTTAATCTAAATGGACGTGAAATAATAATAAAAGCGGACCGACAACAATTTTTTTATTTTTTGTAACAATAACCCAGCGGGCAATTATATTATTTCATTCCTACATCTATGACATGGACAACGGGCCGAGTGTGCTGTGTATGGTATAATTGAAAATTCATTTTAATTATAATGTGTGAAAAATTCAAGTTACTTCCACATGCCACACACAAGAGTTGAGAGTATGTGTAGAGGCGGCAGTAGTATATCTACTACTGCTGCTAACGTTTGAATATAACAACTGCAAGTGGCAAGTGGCAAGTGGATATTTGATTTGAAATGACCCAAATTAAATACACTTTTGCTGTCATTTACTTTCTTGGCTTTCACAGGTGCAGTTAACGAAACACCCAGAAATTTATGGCTTTAGTATATGCATGTGTGTAGTTGTTGCTGCAGTTGCTGTTACGGCCATTTTCTTATTCATTTTCTTTTCTTTTTTCCTATTATTTTTAAATTTTTTTTTCATATATTTTTATTTTGTTTTGGTACATAAAAGACCTCCCAAGCAATAATAGTTAAACATCAGGGGTTGAGTGTGTATTAATATAACAACTAATAGATAACTGACGAACAACGAACAATAACTTTCATTATCATTATTATCATCATAATCATTACAGAGATCATGATTTATAATAACAACAACAAAACAACCACTTCACATATGTTAGATGGGTTAACATGTATTTACATAGGTTCATATGTATATATATGTTGCAATGCCACTTAAATGGTATATGGGCGATAACAATAAACAATAGTTAGTTAGTTAGCTGGTTTAGGTGGTTTACAAGCTAAAGAAGTAAAAAAACCAAATTTGGATTAAACCAAATCTTAAATACCTTCCACATGTACATACAAACGGTGGGCATGGCAGGTTCATGATTACACCCTTTATTAAGGTTCGTATTAAGCATTTACTTACAAGTCGAGTTGCCTACTTCATAAGGTTTTTTGTAATTGTGTATATGCCGCTAATAATATTGATAATTTGTACAACAAATTATAGTTCTACTTATGCCATACTCTTGTTAACTGCCTGCACTACTATTTGTAGTCTAACTATAAACTTAACTTAGTAAAAAGACCGACAAGAGTATTAACAAAATGCACAGACAATTATTTTCATTAAACCGATAGACATATTCATAGTATGTACTGTGTTATGGTGTGTGTTTCATATGATTGAACAGAAAGTGTAAATAATTAGAGTGTTTATGTTTAGTCAGATCGGTACGTATTGTAGGTGATGGAAGATCATTATGATTTACACAATATGTCAGCAATGTTAGATGCTAATTAATATAACATTTTATACACAATTTTTTTAGCAGTAAACTAAGTAATAAAGCACGTTTGAGCACACACAAATGTATAGATAAATATAAATTGTTGTGCAGCTGATTGGTCTTACTGCCTCCTTCTGCTAGCTCACTAATTTGCAAATGTATGTAAGAAAGAAGATCAATGACCTTATTTATCTGTTCAGCTTAATCAATAGCTAACATATACACATAATGTGTGTAATAGGTAAACTTCTGTAATGAAATTCTTGCTCGAGGAAGAAATAAAAAAATTAAATTTCGCTTAAGGTCAAATTTTCAAAACCTTCTTATTATACAAATAATGGGCGTGGCAGGTACATGATTTCGTCCCCTAATAGATTATGTATTATATATTAGTTTGAAAGTCGATTTTTATGTAAAGTACTATTCTTTTTTTATAAATTGTGGGCGTGGTTGGATGACATACATTTTTGGCACATTGATAAAGAAACTAATTCTATATACGTTTACCAAATTTCAACTTTATAACTCAATTTTTAACAGACATATAGATTTTTGTGGATTATGGGCGTGGCTCTTCAGTGATTTTGCTTAATTTAAATAGCAATCCGCCTACGAAATGTACAAAATACAAATCAATTATACCCCCAACCATCCAAACAAGCCAAACATGATCGCAGTACGATAATAGACACGCCCATAATAAACAAAAAAACGTTTTTTCCATCTAAAACTAAACTTGTACGTTAAAGAACAATATAAGCACAGTATTAGAAGGCGTAATCAACTATATGCCACACCCATTATTGAAAAAAAGGATGATGTTTAAAATTTAGTCTAAAACAAGTTTAGTTTTTTTTTTATTTGTTTTTTAATAAAAAACTTATGTACCCAGTAGAATTCCAAAGGAAAGTTAGAGAAAATAAAAGAGAGTTATTTATAAGTAAAGCCAGTTTAACTTTTTTTATTGTAGTATGTAATAATAATAAGCTTTAATCATATTCAATGTACGTTTAGCAAAACAAAACAAAACAAAACTTAAACTCATGGTAAGGAATACTGATTAGTTGAAATTTATTATTAAACGGTCAATGGAGTTCACAACCAACCGTTGCATATTTGATTTGAAACGTTTGTAGATATTTTTTAAACTGATGTTATAAATATATGAAATATTTAACAAAAAAACTGTGATATGAATCACAAATAAACAATCAAGTACTATCAGCTAGCAGAAGTGTCTTCTTTTTACCTATGATATTCTATCTTTTAAAGCGGCTTCTTTTTAACCATGACTGGCAGTAAAAAGAACAAAATAAAAACAATAAAAACAAATTAAAATTTCATATAAGAAACAAAATGCCATCAGTTTCTTAAGAACTTGATTTTTTTTAAACCTTACTGTACAATTTTATAACTTTTGTAATCTATTCGTACAAAGGTCAACTCAGCTATTTGAATAAGAGTTATTAACCGAATTACTCTATGAAGCTATTTGCACGTGTTGGTATAAAAAAACTATATATATTTTATGCACTTCTTCAAAGCTTTACCATGTACGTGGATTCATATAATTTCAAATGTAACATTTATGACCTCTGTAGAAATGTTTGTCATTCCATTTGCTACACTCAGAGACCATGTATAAAAATCTGAATCGATCTAGGCTTGAATATCCATCTTATCCCCCAGGTATAAAAATTACCTCCCAATGAAGAAACATTTTAAAAACACCCCATCACCCCATATACAACTATTCGATTATTGAGGGTATCAAACCCACGAACCCTTTTACAAACTTTTGATCGTAAAATTCCAAATATTATACAAACATTTAGAGTTTCTTTTTAAATTGGGTCTATAATCTAAACATATCTTGCCATCAGCCAGAGATTTTGGATTATGAAGTTGAAATTCGGGAAAAACTTTCATAATTAGCAAATCGATGTATATGCAGTGCCGGTACATTGCTTTCTAATTGTATTGTTTGAAAGGTTTATACAAAAATTTTGTATATTTCAAATATATAAAAAGAGTTATAAGTAGTAGAGTTCAAAAACCTTTACTTTAAAAGTTAATTGTTTTCTGTACTTCCGTTTAATTCTTTTTTGCATTTAGAAAGTTTTTCAAAACTATAAAAAATGAAATACGACTACCACAGATATTATATACCCTTCACATCAGTAGAGGGGTATACTTGGTCATTTCATTTGCAATATTCATATGGAGTCTTCAGAGATCCTACAAAGTTTATACATTTAGATCAACATCAAAATTTGAGTCGATCTAGAAAAGCATATCCGTATGTCCGTATGTCCGTTTTTATTGGCACGCATTGGAACGTAAATTTCAAGATAAATAGCTAATTTATTTTTTACTTACAATTTTTGTATGCAAACTTTTATTTAAATTGAACAAAAAAAAAAGGCAAGAGCCACGCCCACAATCAACAGAAACGCCAACTATTTCTGTGTACATGTGAAGGGTATTTAAAATATGACTTCAGCCAAATTCAGTTTTTTCAAAATTTTCTTAAACGCCGCCACATCTAAACCTTACTACTGGATGTAAAAAGAAAAATCACCGAAATTGATAAATAAGCTGTGGGTGTGAACGCCAAAATAAAATACACAGTTTACTTGATTAACTACTTTAACCCGCTATGTGGTATAAAAACTTTGAAACGAAAAAAAAATTTATGTTAGATTTTACAATAACACAAACGCGACAATAGTTGGTGACCTGAATTAATTTCGCTTTTCTTTATGTTTTCGTTGTTATTATTGTTTTATTATGAAAAATATGTTCGATTTAAATGAGTTTTGTTGAGTGAAAAATTGAATTAACCTTAAAGGTCATGGAATAATACCAATATATGACAATTATTTGTTATTGTCTGGCGTAATTTGGGTATTTGTTGATTTTGAACTTTTTAACAGAAAAAAAGATTGATTGTTTGTGAAGACTATAATATGAGGTCAGCATAATTGTTAAAAAAACAAAAAAATTTAAATAATTTTTATGAAATTTATGAAAAGATTTTGCCCAAATAAAAAACTATGAATATAGTTATATTTTAAAGTTTTTGTTACTAAACTTTGACTTGTTCCTCAACGAAGTACTTTACTGTATATATGTATATAAGATGGCCGGTATAGTAAGTTTGTTATTTCGTTTGCAACACCTAGAAGAAGCCATCAGAGTCCTTATGAAGTATACAGTATCAAAATTTTAGTCATCTAGATATGTCCGTCCGTATGTCCGTATCTGTTGTTGGCATTATCACTGGCACTCTAAGATTAAAAACCATACTCAGCGTATAACTCAACTTGCAAGTTAATACGTAATATATATACTATTAGAAGGTGTAATCATATACTTGCCACGCCCACTATATGTATATAGAGGGTATTTGAGATTCGACTTCAGCCATATTAATTTTTTTTTACTTATTTTTATCTTGTTTCTTGAAGTCTCCTATTCACGAAGCAGGCATTTTCCTTTTAGGTATTTTTGGATTCAATTTTTCTACGCAACCCATAATTAATTATCTTATTTCGTGCTTGACTTAACTGTTAGGTAAAGCAAACTTTTAAGATCATTAAATTGTTATTAAAGGTAATATTGTCTCAAAAAAAAAAAACTTTAATGAGGAAGATAAGGTAAGCGATGGTTCAAAAATCATAAGTATATAAATTTTAAATACATATCTCTTTCATTAAATACTTTCGTATATTACAAAGGTAATAATTAGCTTTTTATATAAGATTTTCATTCTCGAAACACTAATAAGCTATATATATCTATATTCATTTTAGGTTAATAACCTTTCTAAAGCCTTTTATAATATCTTCAACGAATCTTCATCAAATTATTCAACATATTTTATATCCATGAATAGCTTTTGTTTGTAATATAATAAAAATTTTCATAACATTATCAAATTGGGTTTATGTAGTATAAAAATTGAAATGAAAAGATCGGTCTTGATCAACCTTTCAATTATTTTCCATACTCATATTTATATCATATCTACTTTAACATTATTCTTATCAATAAACATTTGATTATAAATTTTGATTATAAATTACGCGGAATCTATAATAAATTCTCATATATTCTTACTCAATATACAATTCAATTACTATGTCAAAACAGTTGAATAGAAACGTTTAAAGAAACGAGATATTTTTTGAATAAAAAAATTAACAAAATATGAATTCGTAAACAAACCATCAATATATGAATATTTATAACTAGTATAATATGTCGATAGAATCAACAACAGAAGCGGGGTCAGTGTCCGGGACACCGCCACCACCAACATTTGCTTCATTGCAAACACAACGAAATGTTGCCACAAATGTTTACAGTGCTAGCGGTAAACGTAAAAATGCCTATTGGCGCAATAAACCACAATTCAATGCAGTTAGTTCAGGTAAGTAATTAAGGAGTATTTCTTAATAAGTAAATTTAAGCACGTCTTAAGAGGTGTGTGTATATGCTTACACAACATATTGTAGTTAAAGAAAAGTCAAACTTTCGATTTGGAAGAGAATTGAAATTCGTATTCTTCATCGGTATGAATAATGAATTCTCATTAGTTTGTGACTATAAAGCTACAAAGTTGAAATTTACTACGTATACATATTTATTTATCGATTCAAATTTTTCAAAATTTTATAACTTCCACAAAAAAATACCTTAAGAGTACCTAAAAAAGAAGATTGTATGATAAAGTTGTCATGGCCACAATTTTCACATGTAAGGTTATCAAAATTCGACCTAAGCCTGTATATGTACTACACTTGTTTACAATATCTAGATAATAATAATTTTTGAAATCGTTCTATGATAATTAAACAAATACTTTTGGCTAAATGATAACTTAAAAAGACTTTAGAATGGAGTGTATTACGGAATTACTCACCAGACAAATTTCTTAATACATCTCGATAAAATTTAATGGAAATGAACGTGACTTTATAACCCTTTTCTTTCCATTTATTCTCTTTCCAGGTAGTTTAATATTCCTTTCGGGTGGCATGAATCTTGAATTGGAATCAATTTGCTGTCGGAGCTACAAAGTATTTCCATTTATCTTGGTTTGTTGGCGTTATTATAGGCTGTTTAGTTGCTGCTTTATTGATAATGAAAATATCCAAAAAACATATTCTGGTAAGTGTATACTCCTTAGCTTAATGATAAGACCTAAAAATCTTAAAATCCCTTTCAGCTTTTCAGTTGTTTTTTCATTCTTATCGAAGGTATTATATTTGTTTGTATTCCCGAGTCTTACAATGGTATAGTGACGGCTCGCTATATAAATGGTATTGGTATTGGGGCAGCCTGGCCCATTTTTCTACTGTATGCTAGTGAGATAGCCATAAATTCATATCGCGGCATTTGTTTAGCTTTGGATCAATACTCTTTAACATTTGGCATAAGCATACAAATCATTTATTCGGTTGTATGGAGCAATATGAACTTTAAGGCCAATTGTTTGCATGGCATAATTGATATATTTATCGCTATTCTGGCGGCTTTATGTACTCACTTTTGGTATATAGAATCACCAATATATCATTTACAGCAGGGAGATGAATTGGCCGCTTTGAATTGTTTGGCATGCTTGGAACAACCTCGTGGTATAACAAATGCAACCAGAGTATTGCTGGAGGAGCATAAACTCTATGTTAAGGAGATGTACGATGACAAAAACAGTTTCATAAGAGCTTTATTACCTTTAAGCAAATTATTACTATTACGTAGTTTAATGTTAACTTTCAGTTTCGCTTTACCTTTAAACATAGCCATACAATTAAGTACAGCTCTAAGCCTGAACAACGCCAATTGGCCACTTATTCTCTATGCTGTACTACGTGTTATTGGTGCCCTAATGGTTATGTGTACTATAGATTGTTTGGGGCGCAAGTTTATTAGCATTTTTAGTATTGTCATTTTAGGTTGTTTATATATCGCTTTGGGTGTTCTTCTGGGCTCTACCATCAATCTATTGGATGAACGTAAAATGGCTATAACTTGTACATTGTCATTGTTAAGTCAACTTTTTGCCGGTTTATTTACACCCAACACTTCAGCCTATATGGGTGAGGCATTCCCTTTAAAAGTGAAAATTTACTTTTTAGCTGTTTGTGTGATAACCGAACAAATCACTCACATACTACTTATATGTACTCTACAGTCAAATTCAACTCATTCATTATTCACCTATTTTCTAACAGCAGGCATTATTAGTTTGCTTTTATTTCCAATACTTTACATTACAATACCAGAAACAAGAAAAGTTTCACTAATAGAAGCACAGCATCGTTTCAGAAGTTATTAAATTTGAAATTATACTAAAAAAAAAACAATAGGCGATGAAATTCAAATTGTCAAGATCTTGATCGCGATAGATGAAGACTTTGTCTTTTATAAAAAAAGAAAAGGACACACTTTAATGTAAAGAATATATGAACACTTGTCACTTCTATTATGGTCAGAAGTGTAACGCCTCCGCTTGTTGATGTTACCCATAACCATTGCTTGATACTTAAAATTCCCTATCTTTTCATCTCACCATCCTTTATTTCTATATAAATATATATATACTGGTATAAAATTAGTTAAGTATTGATCAACATTCATAGAGTAAATATGTATTTAGTATGTTAGGCTGTGATTTCTTTTGTAATAGAAACCCGGCCGTGATTTGTTGGTTTATGTCTGTCCGTCTAAAACTCATATGATATCTATATGATTATTTACCTATATTTTCACTTACACTCATAGCAATATTAAGCTTTTTATACCATATGCCACTGTCAGTAAGCATTAGAAAGCGTAAGAAACTCACCTAAGCTTATATAGGTTCTTAGGTCTTCTTGATATTCATTAAAATTGAAAAACTTTAATATGTTATAAATATTATTTTAGGTTTAATATATCTTCTAATGACACATTAACCGATCGGTGAAATGCTAAATAACGGCATCTTCTCATAATGATAGTTATTATCGTTTGTTACCTTTTCTGTTCATCTTTCATAACCTTTCATAGCCAATTATGTGATTACTTTAACTTGTAATATAACTGTGGCGCTGCCAAACAATACCCTACACTTAAGTAATAAATAGCACAAGAAAAGGGAATTGGCACGAGTTTACATTTATTTACTCAGTTCATAATATTAAGATAACTTCACGAGTCTACATTTATTAACACATACTTGAAACAACTTTGTTGAATTGTTAATGGTAGGCAGACACTGTGAAGGGTTTATATTGTTTACAATTTCTTTATAACGACAACACTTTTATACCTCTCCAATCATTCAAGCAAAGTCTTCTTTATGTACATTGAAAACCTTTTATCATTACCTTTCCATGTGGTGGACCGCTCACTAGTAATTTTTTTTTTTTTTCAATTTTACAAAAATCATTACGTTACTTGATTGTAAAAAAAGAAAGGGGAAAAAAATTGATTCAAACGTGATGATAATTGGGCGTGTAGTTGCCATTAATTCTGGCTATTTAATTTCTTCTTCTTGCTGTTATTTATGACTTTTCATTTTCTTCTCTTTTTTATCAAAGTGTTCGCTTTAACTCAATACGCTTACAATATAATAACGAAGGGCTTTTTTTTTTTTTTTTGGTTTCTCCTCTTATCCGGTGTCAGCAAAGCAACTTTTAATCAATTGTTTTGTTTCCTTCACTCTCTGCTGTTTGTTCTTATAATATAAACAAGTCATTTGTTAAACAACTACAACAATAAGTTATTGCATAAGTAATATATTATACGTGTTGTTCCTTTTAGCTGTTCTTATAGCTTCCACATAAGGCGAAAGGTTCGCTAAGTTTGTCATTGCATTTGTAATGGCTAGAAGAAGGTAGCTTAAGATCTTCAAAATTATATTTATTTGTGATCAGCATCAAAATCTGAGTCGAGGTAGACATGCATGTCCGTGCAATTTTTTAGGTGTCCTTAAGTAGTGTAACACCCTAATAAAGACCCAACAATATAACATGTTGTACATAACTGTTAGTAATGTATTGTTTATGGAAAAAAATATGCAACATGAAAAGAAAACTCAATTCATTTTTTCTTAATAAAAAGTGAAAACTATTGTATCTGCTGCGCAAACATACATAACGAGACATTTTATACTAACTCAGTATCATTTCGACAAATTTATTACAACAACAAGTGAAAATAGTATAGTTAATACAGCACGACCATTTAATACTCAACATCACTTGGTATCACTGCAGTTAGTTGAGTTGTGATAGTAAATGCAAGGCATTGCCTTCTTCGTAAAATATCATTATATGGGAAAGAGTTTATTAAAATACTCCTATCGCATACAAATTTGATACAGCCAATTATTAAGCTAATTACCTGTCAAATATTGTCAAAAATTATTAAGAATTGCGATTTTTTGCCATAAAGATTTTCATTATAATATAAACCTTATATGGGGAGAGATTCTAAAAATGGTTCTATTTGGTCCATTTTCAAGAAAGTTTTTCTTTGGGCCATTCCATGTTGACGGAATCAATTTCATCGAAATATCTCAAAAAGTGCGAACTGTAGCTTAAACACAAAATTTTTTGAACAGACAGAGAGACCGACGTACATAGTTAAATCGTTTAGAAGTTACAAAAATTCATTCAAACTTAATATACCTTTTGCCACAAATGGTGCAGGGTATAAAAAGAAGAAGAAAACTTATATAGGGTTATGTACATATATGTACATACGACCACATATTAATGTTTGCCAGACCATTTGCACTCGTTTCATTTATCTACTTACGCACGATTACTTTCTTCCACATAAGAGGATATAATGCAGTTTGGCAATCATAAAATGTAAACCAGTTTTGAAAAATTATCAATATTTGGTGTCTGTACGTTTGTGAGACTAACGTTTCTTTAACTAAAAAAAAAAAGAAAAAAAAAGATCGTTATAGAGACACAACTGTAGCAACCACAATAAAAACTTAATTTAATGCGTGCTTTTTTTTTTATATGGCTAGACATCATGTTTACGTAAGTAAGTATAGCCGTGTGTACATGTTTTGCAATTTCATTTGTTACCATATACGTCCATGTACACTGTAGTTCTTTTTATATGTGTTTACAGTTACCCTACACTACTTCTACTCTACTTGTAGTATTATGAGGTATATCAATGGTTGCAATGTTAATTGTTAAAGTGACAGCTTCTCTTCTTTAAGTGGATTTCTTCATAACTATATTCCTTTTTCCGATTCAAAATGAATTGATTCGAGCGACAGTTACAACTTTTTTTGATATAACAATTATTCTTAGTTAAGGTTTTTAATATAATCAAAATGATGTAGAAATTATTTATAATTTAAAAGGATTCCACTTATGATACTAAGGGTATACTAAGTTTGTTATTCCATTTTCAACATCGAGAAGGAGACGATTCTTTAAAGAAACAAAATCGCTCAAAAACCACGCCCACAATTGACAAAAATTAATTTCTCTTCCACAATAATTTTACTATGTAGTTAAAATATGGTACAAATATGTATACTTATGTTATCCTTATAAAATGGGCGTGACGACTCAGCGTAAAACTAAACTTTCATGGTGGTACAAACTCTAGATGTAAAGGATATTTAAGAGTTAGCTGAAGTCAAATTTGGTTTTCTTACTTGTACACAATTGTAATACAATTGAAACAAAGTGTAAAGTAGAGTATTAAGTTGTCCATGTGATTGACAAACTTGTTTTGTTATATAAACAGGATAATTTGCAATATTCAATTCCGATCTTACGCAAAACCTTATAATTTTGTCTAGTTTAGTAAATTCACACACACGCAATAATTGTTGATTGACTATTTTTAATAAAAATATGTCGATCAACTTTCTCTAAAACACCTTTAAGTATATTGTGTCGATTTTATACATATTCATTGTAGGTATATAAAATATTACAATAAATATTCCTATAAGGAAATGCATAATAATAATAAAATAATAACAACAAATGTAACAACAACAACAATACATTAATAAACACTTAATGCCTTTTACAGCCGCTTTAATTTGGTTAAACTGTTTAAGCTATGATAAGTCATGGAGACTTAGCCCAGACCGATTATATATCCATATATGGCCTTGAATACTTACTGCTTACTACCTTATTTTTATAATTTTTTCATAAGATATGATCTTTCCACTTTACTCAATTTATAAATAAAGCCGGACCCTTAAAAATTGCTTCGTTGTGATCTTTCTTTTTATTAAAGACGTCTAGCAATATATTTTCAATATAGATCGCTACAAACATGCCCGCGGTGATCATATGAACAAGATCGAATTAAAAGTATAGTGTGTACTACACTTGAAATAAATTTCAGCTTTATATCTCAATTTTTCTGTATTTTATTTAAATACAAAATTGTTATGTTCTTATTGAAAAACTTCTTCAGAAAAATTTGTGAAAATCCTAAGAATCTTGTTAACCTTGCCTTACGTTTTCACATTGACAGATCATGAAAATCTTTAATCTTCAACGTTTATATTAAAATACAAAATTGTTATGCCTCTATGGAAAAACCTCGTTAATTACCAATAAAAGAAACGATCGTATCAATTATGGAATCCCTTCCCATATAAGGATATTTCACAAAGTGACTTTTATATGATTGTGGCTCACAGTTACTGATTCATTTCAACCAATTATGGCATAATTTGCGGAACTAAATGTTAACATTTTCACTTCTTTATAGTTGTTGTTTGGTCTGTTTAAAATAATGATTTATTTAATTATTTTTTTTTTTTTTAAGTAATACTCTAATAACTTCTCTAACATATATGTACACGGAATGAAAGAAAATTTATTACAAGTTGTTGTCGTTTCCGTTGTCGTTAAAGTCATCATGTGGCACACAATGCATATATGTTTACTTTATACTATCAAACATTAAAGAGACATGTTTTTTTTTTTTTACTGTTATGATGTAATCCATAATATGTTTATAATTTAATGAATATGTCAAGCATGCAAGTAAAAAACATGTATGAAAACTAAAATTAGTTTAGACTAAATCTTAAATATCCTCCATATAAACAAACAAACAGTGGGCGTGGCAAGTACATGGTTACGCCGTCTAATAGTATATTGTGTTACGTATTACCTAGCAAGTTATATTTTACGCGGAGTATGATTTTTTGTAAATTCTTGGCATGTTTCTTATCCGGCCACACCAATTTCAAGTTCATAGGTCAACTTTTGTGGCAAATATATAGATTTTTATCAATTGTGGGCGTGTGTGTTATGCGACTACAACAGCGGAAGGTATGCGTTAAAAATGAAAAGGGCCCCGTTTTGTCATTCATACAATTACTCTATAGCGTATCATCCGCATTGTTGTTTGTTTAAATGCTTATATCTAATAAAGACTAATTACTAAAGATGCACCAATTAGCACTTGATAATATTGAGTATGTTAATAACCAAAACGAAATCTAGTTCTATGGATTTCACAAGAAATTTGGAACATTCTTTTAATGTAGAAGAAACACAGACGATATAGCACTTGAGGACAGACATTGATTATGTATTTCATTTTTGTTGTTGTTAAAAACATTTAACACTTTTGAAAAATGTGTGTTTGTTTGTGTTCTGGTATACCTGCCGTATACGATTTTATTTACCTTCAAAACAAAAGACTTAAGCAATGAACATTTTTGCGTGTGTACGATTCATTTAATGTGTTGTATGCGTATGTGTGCGTTCCGCACCCTAAAGTATAAAATATCTTTTCCTCTCTTTTTTTGCTTACGTACTTGTTCTTATTATAAATTTTGCGCATCACTTCAAAACTGATTCTATCATTATGTTCAGGATCGTTGTGTAAATTTTTTTTCGGTCTGTTTCTTTAATGATTTCTTGGTATTAGCTGTTAGAGTGTTTTATTGAACCCAAAAGCGGCAAAATATTTTTTTTTTTTTTAACAAATCAATAAAGTTAATAATCAAACAACCAAAACTATACATATATGTGTGTATAGAGAAGTTGGTATTGAAAAAATAAATTGAAGAACGTAGGTAAAGTTTAAAATATTTAGTTGAACATAGTTAACCAATCAAAACAGTGATGATTATATTTAAAAGAAAAAAATTATATTATTGAGTATTTGCAGTAAAAAATTAGTATACCCTACACATAAGTTATGGGGTATACTAAGTTTGTCATCCCATGTGCAGCACTCAGAAGGAAGCTTCGAAAACTGTACAAAGTATATAGATTCTAGATCAACATCAAAATATGAAACGATCTAAATTCGTAAAAATTTGGCCATAAAGTTGAAATTAAAAATTGCAATAACAGCCACTCAACTTTCAATTTGTTACATAATATATAAAACACAATCAAGTATCTGCCACACCCACTTTGTTTTATATATATAGACGTGGAGCGTGTTTAAGATTTGACTTAAACTAATTTAAATGTTTGTATTAAGCTTGATGTTTGTTTTTTTAAATAAACATACGAAGATGTACAACATTCCTAAAACACAAGCAATAAGGGCGCACCTTAATGTTAAGCTATTGGATATTTTTTCAAATTCTCATTAATGAATGCATAATAATGTGCTTTGGTTAATTATGTTATATAATAAGAGTTAAAGTGGGAAATAGTAAAAAACACGTATCATTATACGCTACGCTGAAGTTAGAAGGTACAGCAAGTTTGTCATTCCGTTTGCAACATTTAGAAGTCAGAGACTCTACCAAGTATATATATTCTTGATCAAAATCTAAATCTGAATCGACCCTATATAGTGTAGGGTATTAAACACATTCATTGTTTTATTTGTTTGTTTTTTTTCAGAATTTTGAATGTGAGGGAATAATTTTTCACCTACGCAATCGTCTACAGTTACAAAAATTAAGTGGGCTGCTTCTACATATACTTTGTAAACTTTTTTTCAAAGTAATTAAAAGGCCTTCAAATTTTATTGTCATTTTTTAAACGTATTCTATCAATTTTGTAAAAATACATTTTAATGTGTTTCCTCTCAATAATTATTATGGCTGCTACTGTAATTGGAGATATCTGGTACTAGTAATTATATAAATATAATTATAAAAATGACTAATTTTTCATAATATTGCACTCAACTGAAACATAATTGCTTTGCCAATAACAATTATCCGCATACACAACAACAACAACTTTTTACTTTAATTCTTTTCGCTCTCTTCAACAGAATACAATTTTTACATAATTTTCTCGTTTTTTTCAAAAACTCTCTTTCATAATAAGGAAATTTTGTTTGAATTTTAATAAAACGAACTTTTATTATTATTAAAAATGAAAAAAATTTATCAAGACAGTGCGCACTAACGATTTTCTGTACTTTAAAACTGCATTAAAAGCCTATTTATTGTGAATGATTTATCTAACTGGTTTATCAACACATTGCATTCTTTGGTTTGCTAACTTCACGTAGAAATAATATATAATTACAGCTGCTTAAGAATTGTTAAAACATTCGATTTAACATGAAAATATTTAAATAAATTCTTTTACAAAATGCTGGAAACTAACCACAATAACTGCGAATCATTTTTGGAAATTTTACAAAAGCAATTTTTATGCTGTTATCCCTTACACTGCATACAATGGAAGGTATTTGTGTGCCATTAATAATGTGGTGAAAATTTCATTTATATAAATCTCTATTAAAGATTATTCCTGAAAATATCAGTTGGGCTGAACAAAAGGAATTGATTGATTGCACATATAAATCCCAATTAAATCATAAAATGCCAATTAAATTATCTTATCAATTGAATTTCTTAAAGAAATTAATTCAACATTTGGAAAATAATACCAATGAGGTGCACGATGTAATATATGAGAGTCTGTGTGAGGTACAACAAA
The DNA here is from genome assembly GCA_963978525.1 of Ornithomya fringillina. NCBI lineage: Eukaryota > Metazoa > Arthropoda > Insecta > Diptera > Hippoboscidae > Ornithomya > Ornithomya fringillina. Next base: position 6,287,630 of record OZ021693.1, read on the forward strand.
ATGTCGTTAAAGATCTTGCAGAGAAATTTGCTTTTAAACATTACATAATAAATAATAATGTTTACTTTAGTTTAAAAGAATCGAAAAGTTTTGTTACTGCTGGTACTACCGGTTTATGCAGTTGGCAAGCCTCCTTAGCTTTAGCTGATTATTTGATACAATATCCAGAATTAATTAGAGGTCAAAATGTTTTAGAATTGGGCTCCGGTACTGGTCTTTGTGGCTTCATAATACAAAAATTATGTCAACCACAATATTTGCTACTAACTGATGGCAGTTCTGCTTGTATAGACCTTCTAAAAGAAAATATGAAACTCAATTTCCCCGAAGCTGAAACCATTTCCCCTAATACTATAGCAATTGGTAGGAATATTTTGGGACGTTGCATTTTAAATTGGAAAACAATACATTTGGTAGATGAAGTTAAATATATAAAACCTAATATATTGTTGGCAGCTGATGTTGTCTATGATGATAGTGTTTTTGATGATTTAACACAAGCCATTAATTATGTATTTAATTTAAATAATCAACGAATGAAAATGTTTTTAGCTGCCACCATTAGAAATGAATTTACCTTGAAAAGTTTTTTAAAGAAATTGAGTAAGTTTGTAAATTGCTATGAAATCTAACCTAAAACATTAATTTCCATTTTACTTTTTCAGAAAGCTTAAATTTTGTTATAGATGAAGTAGAAGGAATAACTTTACAAAACAGCCGTTTACATTGGGATCGTACAACTTCTGTAAAAATTTTAGCAATAACAAGATGATTTATTAATCTCAATCAATTCTATACATTTCACATCAATTCACAACATTAACAAATTAAAGTATATAGAACAAGTGAAAATGTTGTAGTCGATCAAGTCTGACCATCATTGTATCAGTAAAAATGGGTTCTAAAAATGAACCGATCGGGCTCCAATTAGTTATATCTAATTATTAAGCTAATTAACTCGTCTTCATTCAATTTTGTGAAAAAAATATTAAGAATTGTGACTTTTTGCCATATAAAGAGTTATTTAAAATAAAAGCGTTATATAAGGAGAGGTCTTACAAATAGTCCAATGTCGTCCATGTGTTCAATAAAGTTCTTCTTTGTGCCAAAGCATAAGTTTGAACAAAATTTCATTGAAATATATCAAGAAAAAAAGCTCACAAGTTTACATGGACAGACAGACAAATATGATAAATTCGATTCAGTTTTGAATACTATATAAAATATATCCTACACATGTGACGTAGGGTATGAACCTTTAATATTTCGTCAACTTTCCATCATTATTTGGCATTTCCAAATATAAAGAGATATTACGATGTAGATGTGTTTTTGGTTGAATATTAGGACGCCGATAAATACCCAACAAATTGTTACGTATTTCAATTAAACCTTTTCCTTTTGGCAAATACAATAGCACCAGAACTATGCACAATAAAGTTAAACAGTTATCAATTATATGCCGGCCGAGTACAATTAACCAATTGTCAAGTTCAACTTCATACTTTAATAACTCTGTGGCTAGTAATTCCAAAGAATAAGCTATACTGAGAAATAATTCGGTGTAAAGAAAAGGACTACATTCAACTAGCATTTGTAAACCTACACTGGAGTACACACCCTTGCTGAGGTAATTAAAACATAAAAATAGAAAACAATTCTGCGGCATTTGACTAAAACTATATACCAACAGGGCTGCAGCACTAGTAGTAATTTCAATTAAACCGAAAAACATATAAATTAACTTGGGTTGAAAGCGTAACATTAAGGCCGCAGCCAATATACAACCTGCGGTATAACAAAGGAAGGCCAAACATGAATAGTCATGATGTAGAAAAGCCAGGGTGGATGAAAACATTAAATGTAAACGATTTGTGGAATACAATAAAGATCTTTCCACCAGCACAACAAATGCCCCGATTACCGCCAGCCATTGGGTGGCCCCCTTAAAAATGTAGTCTTCACGGCTCACGAATAAAGCCTTCACCGATGTATTACTAGCATAGATAAGACGCTCCTGATTTAAAAGGTTATAAACCAAATCGCATGATTTCTTGTAATCTTGAACCTTGTAAATGTGTAAACACTCGTTCATGAAAAGAAGAACCAGTATAAATAAATACAGGCCCACCAAACACCAGCCGTTTACATTCAATGTCAAATCATTCCATAAACTGAAACCTGCCGCAAGACCAGCAAAATACATGGCATTTCCTAAAGCCATACATGACGGACGTAAACCCTGAGAATTACAACGCAAGGCTATATAGTTGAAACAAGGTAGATATACAATGACCATGCCCATAAAACCAAAATAAAAAGAAAGTTCTGCAAAGAAAAGGAATTGTTATTGGAAAATGTATATTTTTTTCCTAAAGCAGTATAACGTAGCCTACCCATATTATCCATTATCAATAAACCAGCACCAATCAAACAGTTGATTAATCCATAAAATATTATATAGAAGGTTTCATAAAGAAATTTCTGTTTTTTATATTTACGCCAGCACCACAACGAAGCCAACAGTATCATGGTACTGCAGCCTAGTACAGAATACCAGCAATTCCATAAATGTTTATAAAACAAAGAATATTTACAGTAACAGCCGTAATGAAAACCGCTTGTAAATAAACACAACAAAACTGAAAAAGGGGATAAATGAAAAAAACATAACGGTAAATAACGAAATAATTAAATTAAATTAAATATTATGAAAAAATTACTTAAAATCTCGCAAAATTTATACATAACCGTTAACTAGAGCAAGGTATTCAAATGGTCCGAAGAGCAGAACAAACTACATAAAAACTCTTCCATCCATCTTTCATTTTTAGAATATCATAAAATATACATATAAAAAAAAAATGAATCATAAAACCGCAATTTAAAATTATAAATACACAAGAACAACAAATACACAACACTACAGCTTTGTAAACATAAGATTTCTTATATATGATATCTGTACTGGACTGATAAACTGTAAATATTAACTGGCCACCCAATTTTCTGCCTGCCCCCATTAAAGGACAATAAGTTTAACGGTAGTTGTATAAATTGTGTATATTTTTGTGTGAATTAATTTATATTTAAATATATGTATGTCATAATGTACCTATAGGTGTATATTAATAAATGCAAAGTTCAATTTGTACAAACTATTAAGTGAAAAAATATATACATATACTTAATTGGAGTATTAGTTTAATCAACAGCAAAAAAAAACCAACTCTACTATTTACTAAATTTATAACCTAAACTGCTTGTGGCAAGGGCTGAAAGATAAACCCACCTTTTCATTATTTCTATTGATTTAAAAGCAACATCTCAAACAATTTAACTATGTCCGTATGTCCATCTGTTGCTGGCTGTTCTAAAGGTCGTAAATTTTGAGATATTGATCTGAAATTTTTTACAAACATTGCTGTAAGCAGATGGCTGTTATATTCTACAAGTTTCTGGTAGGTGATGAAAATATTTAAGTTTTTTTTTTTTTAGGAAGAATTCTTTGAAAATATTTCAACATTCTAATGGTTATCTGATACCTAAGCTCTATTTGTTTATAATATCTATTAAATATTAATAATATATGATCAATAAAATTAAATATTGTTGTTGTGCTTTTTGTGTTTTGTTTCTTTTTTTATGAAGAGGAACCAGTTTTAGTAGAGTTATAAAGCTACAGTTATCCAATGATGAATATTAAATATATTTAAAGTAATGTGGGATTATATGTTTATAGATGGATTAAAAGAAATAAATTTCGTGCATTATTATGTTACTTTGAACTTCTTCCTGCTTAATGGTATATATGGTAAATAGTATGTTGTGATGGATAACTTTAGTAAGACAGAGAGGGAGAGAGAGAGAAGAAACGTTAATAGGAATGTTCAAGTTTTTATATGGTCTATGCAGCACTTGGCCTGTCTTAGCTTAATTATCACTAACTCTGTTCGACCATAGAAGGCTGTGTCTCAGTCGTTTACCTTATCTTATCTTATCTTACTTTATATAATTTGATTATGGCCAGGCAAAGTTCATATTTGTCATTTGATAGAATCTATTATTAAAAGGTCGATAAAATTCTCGCAATCTTTCAATAGCTGCCAAATCAATGTGTGGATGATTGCGACCTTTGGTTTTGCCTAAGCAATGCGGTGTGGAGCGCGCTTCCGATTTCAGCAAACAGGGAAAGCCTTTAGTGGCGTTAAAGTAAAAATGCTTCTCCGTCACAATCCGTTTCAGACCCATGAAATCTTGTACGCGACCTATTTCATAGGCAGGATCCATGATTAAACGTTCACCGCTAATAAACAATAACTGTGACAGAGGAAAGTAATTGAGCCATCTTTCCAAGAAACGGGCATAAACTCCCAATTTGACAGGACCCCAACTAGTATCCACCACAGCATACGAACCGTTCACAAAAGCTAAATCTTCAAAACGTTTCATATCCAATTTTTTACTTGCCGCCTGAGTGTAATCGGATATTGCACGGGTCACTGGATCACGCACCACCACCAAAAGTCTATAAGAAAAATAATCATTTTAAAATTTACAATTAAAAAAAGTAAATTTGGCTTAGGCCAAATCTTAAATACCCTCCACATCTGCAATGATGGGCGTGCAACCTCTAGTATCAGTTTACAAGTCTAGTTTTATGGTGAATATGGTTTTTTTGTAAATTGTGGGCGTGTATGTTATCCGACCATGCCCATTTTTGATACATTATTTGATGGGATAACCGTAAATATGTGTACTAAATTTCAAGTTTATAGATTTTTGTTGATTGTGGGCGTGACTCTTGACCAATTTTGTCCATTTTAAATAACAATCTGCGTGCAAACATTAAAAGTGTCGGTACAAAATTTCAGCACAATATCTCCAATGTTATAAACGTGAGTTTCAGCAACAAATAGACGTATGGACACACGGACATGTCAAGAGTTAATCACTTATTGATGCTGATCAAAAATATATATACTTTGTGAGATCCCTAGAGTTATGTGGATGATACAATTAAATGAAACATTTCCTCAAACACATACTTGGTGTTGGCATTCATTTTATAAACCCGTTGTGGTACCTCCTTAGTTACAAAGTAGCTGGGTGTCTTCTCCATAGTAATTTGACCTTCAATAGTGTACGGCATATGATGCCTATACCAATATAAGCCTCTATGATAATGACGATCAAAAAAATGCACCTCACAACCGGCCGCTCTAACATCGGGATGCAAACGGATAAATTCCAATAAAGCTCTCGTGCCGCTCTTCTTTACACCGATAATTAAAGTTTCTGGCAAATGACGGGATGGCCTAAAGCCCGATTGACGTAATAATCGGTACTTCGACTTATGTTCCATATCACGAACATTTGTACAATTGTAAATCAATGAATTGTTGCAATTGGTCGAATTTGAAGCGGCTGCAATTGGAGGCAAAATCTGTATCTGAAGATCATTTAAGCTGATATTGTTTCTACGTGACATACTAATCGATCCTATTACGGTAGTATTTGTTTTGGCAATAGATACCGTAGCCGATGCTGACGCCGTCACCATCAACACATTGGAAGGTATTAAGATATGGCGTAAAGCACTCTATTTGGAATAGGTAGGCAAAGAAATTAGTATAGAAGTTATGTTTAGCTTAAATCCACCATCTCAACCGCAGCCCAGATTCATTTTTGCTGTAATGCTAATCAAGGAATGTACAACGGTGAAGGCGAAAATATAATTTTCTATAACCCACACCACACTTGTCCTAGAAGACAACTACCAGAATCAAAATCTGAAGCGATATTAATCTTGTCCGTCTATCCGTCCCTCTGTTCATGGAAATTTGTAGAGGTTTTGGTCACAGTTTTTAAAATATTTCAATGAAATTTGGTACAAGGGCGTGTCTACACACGAAATCTAAAACTATTGAAAATAGTTCAAATTAGATCATCACCATGTAAAGCTATCATTTGACAAAAAATCTTTATATAACGAAAATTCTCATTTCTCAATATTTTTTAACTAAATTTGTTGGAGAATAGTTAATTAGCTTAATAATTCACTATAACAAATTTAGACTCGATCGAACCATTTTTAGAAACTTTTTCCGTATAATAATATTTCACGAAATGACTTTTATGGCATTGCCTCGCGTTTCCTGATCCAACTAAACTAATTATAGCATCAGCATGTGGAGCTAAGTAGTGTACGGCTTGAAATGGTCGAGTTTGACCGACTATAACATTTTCACTTCCTTACATAATATTTTATTTCCAAAGTTTTAGTTTGCTTCATGTACGTTATACTGCCAATGCCTTTCATCATTTCTCTTAAATCATTTCACTTAAAGTCATAAATTTTACAACATTGTCAGATCTACAATTTAAAGTGTTTTAAAGAATCTACAACTTTTTTTATTTCTTTGTAACATTTTGATATTGAGAGTATGCCGCTGTTCTCCAGACGGTGGATATACAATGAATTATAACTTTATATCAGATATTATAAATAGTTACCTTTTGGAATGTACGATTTAGGCCAGTTATTAAACATGAATTGAACGTATAGGATACATAGATAAGGGATAAGCAAATCACAAACGTTATCAGCAGACTGCGATTACTTAAACTATTAAACCAGGAAATGAACATTTTATTCAAGAGCAAGCACAGCATAAATGAACAACATAAATTAACTATTTGCTTTGTTACACTGCCCTGGTAAAAATTCTAATTCTAACGCGAGCTACATTATTTGATTATAAAAAAATGTTCATCTCACGACGAAACTCCTTTTATTAGTTTTCTTATAAATTTTTTTTTCTTCTTATCCTTTTTTCCTTCTATTCCACTTCCTATTGTGTTCAATATGAACAAGAACAAGAAGAAAAACAACCTCTTTACAGAAAGGTACACGTTTTCATATTTTTTTCCGTTTGCTTAACATTTCCATCCTGTTAGACTTAAGAAGAGGCAAATATTGATAGTAACCATTTTCGATTGAATTGGTAAAGTGGTGTGGATTCACACACACACACATGTTGACGTTCATTAACCCGAATATTATTTTGCTCGTATTTGTTAACCACTCAACCGTAAGTGAAAATAACTTCCGTCTCTACTGTGCTCGTTTTCTCGTTTCAGTCTCTTGGCGTCTCTTGATGAGTTTCATTCATGATTTTCCGCTGAGGGGTTATAAGCCGGTAATCTATTCATTAAAACTCTCGCTTTATGCTTCCACATAAACCACAACAGGGCAAACATCCTCATTTGTAGAATGTTTGTTTAAAAACAAGGGAGATTCTATTATAGTCCTACTCTCAACTACTCATACTCTGTTTGTACCTGCGCACTGTCGCTTGTGGAAAATATATGTTATTTTAAGTTGTTACAGGAAAGGGACTCGGATGTAATCAAGTAATATTTACAACACATGAATTCAAGACGGAAGTGTTGCTAACTTATGAAGGAAATTACTCATGATAAATTGTTTTAAACGAAACACACTTCTAGGCGGTGTACATGTTAAAAACATTTGCTTAATTTAAGTTGCGAGTTTTTTCTTTTTTTCTTTTTTTTTCTTAATATTATTTTACTTATAACAATGTTGTTAATTTGTTTGTTTTGTTTTTATTTCGATAAATTAATAAATAAATATTTTTACAAAGTTATTGTTTTTTATGATTGCTTACTCGCGCCAAAAACATTAGACCGGGCTGTGGTGGCGGCAGCCGCAGTTAGACAGGAATTCATACCAGATACACCGCCACCACATCTGATATTGCCCGACTTAGTGTGGCTTTTGGTTTGTATGGTTGCTACGGCTGCTGTTACCGTTACGGTTGCTGTTGCTGTTACTGTTGGGTGGACTGTAATTGTGGAAGTTTCCTGACTAAGTAATGCCTCCGATTTGCTGCATTGCAGACGCTTTTCACAGTACAACTTGCCGATGGGCTGCACCAGAGAGGCGGCTAAACTTTTGGTTATGGTAAGAGTGAAATTTGAACTTAAATCAGTTGGAACATTATTGCCAGGTGTATGTGTAGAACATAAGCCTGTTGTTGTATATGATTGCCTAACTAAGGGCTGTCTGTAGCGTGTTGCTGGATTGTTTGCCGTAACTAAGGTGATGTTGGTATTTATGTGGGGTTGGGTGTAAGTTGATGATAATGATGATAGAGTTGTTGTTGTTGTTGTTGTTGTACTTGGAGATGTTATTGCTATAGCTGTTGTCGGCACCTCTAAAATATTACTGTTTGTTTGCAATGGGGTGGTGGCGGTGGTTGTGGTGTTTATAGTGGTGGTGCTGACACTAGTATTTGCAGACATCTTGTCACTTCCCTTACTACGCGACCGATCGGTAATTGGAAATTTATTCTTTGTACAACTCAAATCCAATTCAAGTGTATAGAAACGTCCTCTTGTGTATTTTTTGTTTTCATTCTCAATTGGAACTGAACGGCGTTGTGATGTGAATGATGTGCTGGCGTTTAATATGTTGCTGTTGTTTTTTACAGATTGCTGACACTGATGATTGCTGGTGCTGATAATTTGATTACTATAATTACTACTGTTCTTGAGTGTACTACTGCTAACAGTGGTCAGGTGCAGTAATGTTGTCTGTGAGGCAGAATGTGTACAGCTGTTGTGGTTATTGCCTAACTTATTAAGTGGGGTCGAGCATAGTGTAGTATCCGAGGCAGGTTGTAAATTGTAATTCAATGATGACATACCACCATCCACTTCATCACAGTCAGACGTTACCGTACGATTTAGTGAGTGATGCCGATTGTGACGTTCTCCTCCTTCCTCTTCATCATCATCATCATCATCTGATGCAATTCTCAATTCGTGTTTGAATGGTTTTTTTGGTTTGGGAGGAGGTGGTGCTGCTGGTGGGGGCGGTGTCATCGTAAATTTTTTACAATTTTCCAATATATTCAAATCGTTTGCCTGCTTGACGCGCTGCGATGATGGTGAAGGTTCTGAATGCAAATTTTCACAACTCGCCTCATACAAACTAGCGAGATGTTGACTTTTTAAATGAGTTTTTAGCGATTGATTGCTAAAATTAGAAGAGGACGTAGTTGTAGAATTGGGATTAACACTTGAACTGATTGATAGTTGATCCCCGCCTTTACCTTCACAACTAATCAAATGACCCGTTGAAGGTAATTGATTTTTACCTCTATGCTGTTGTTGACCATGACCATGTTGCTCTTCTAAACACTGTTGTGCAGTTTTCGGACTTAAAGTGGCCGCTCCTTTATGTTCCTCCACTTTCCTTTTATGCATTAGCAAATCTTTGTCTTTTTTGCTAACAATTTGTAACGGGTCATTGTAAAATGAATCGAAATCTAAATCAAGAAATAATTCTTGCAGAAAACGTCTTGCATTCATGCGATAACTAAAGCGTCCCAAATTTTTACACACTTCCGAATAGAGGCAGATATCTTGAAACAAGGCTGAGTGTTTTTGTTTCAATTCCAATAGAGCCGTTTTGGATTGTTTGGCACTAACCGGATTGGCCAAACGTTGTACATTGTAAAGAATACTGGCGGTGAGTTTATCCGATGGGCTCTCCTCGCTCACAGCACTTTCAGGAGACTGAAATGATCCCATGTCATACACTTGAGCAGAAGTAGCGTTTCGCGACTGTTGTTTGGTAAGCTCATCACTATTATTATTTTTACTCGTTTTACGCGAGAAAACCGCCGAAGCTTGAATACCAGCAGCCACTAAAGCAGGCGATGCATTTGTGTATATTTCACAGGGTGTTGTTAAACTGTTGAGAGATTCCCCACCACCCGAATGATGACTATTCGTTCGACTGGATCGTCTCAGACGTGAACAGTGCAAACAACCAGTACGTCCATGTTTAGCTGCCGTCCATTTCAAACGCTTACTAACTGACGATACATCCGATAATGAAGATATAACGGAGGATTCATCGCCTGCTTCCATATTGAAGGAATCATTCAGAATATGTTGTTTGGCTGTCAGTAGATTCGCCTCCATAAAGTCTTGATCTGGGATATTTTGTGACACATATGTACAGGACAGATTACGTCGGGGAAACAAGTCCAACAAGTTCTTTGGAAGACTAATGCCTAATACATAAAATACATTTTTTTAAAAATTACTTTGAAAAAAAATAATTTAAAAACAAGATAGAAAAGTTCGGTTAAGACCGAAGCTTAAATACCCTCCACCTTTTGTAATTCTCTAAAAAATAAGCTCCTATTGCCATATATATGTATATGACTGTTTCATGTACTTACGCAAATAGTGTTTTTTTAAATTATAGGCGTTTGCGTTATTCAATCACGCCCATTTTTGGCACAGTGTTGGATAACGGTACCCTTTATATATATACCAAATTTCAACTTGATAGACATAGTATTGTGCGATATATAATTTTTTAAAGATACAATTTTTTCGAGGTATGATGAGATTTTCGTTTATTGTGGGCGTGTCTCTTAACCGATTTTGCCCAATTTCAATACGGAACAGCGAAATTGAACTAAGAATACGTATGCAAAGTTTCAATTTGATATCTCAAAAATTACGACCGTGAGAGTGCCAACAACAGACGGACACACGGACACACGGACGGACATGTCTCAAACGATTTCTCTTTTCATGCTGATTAAGAATATATATGGTTTGTGGGGTCTCCGACGCTTCCTTCGATGTGTTGTAAACGGATGATCAAAATGAATATACCCTCTTCCCTAAGGTGGAGGGTATAAAAATTATAAAAAATTTACAATTTTTTTGTTAATATAACTAAAATTTTCTTTGAAAAAACTATAAAATTTTTTTCTAAAATAACTAAAAATTCTTCTTTACTTACCAGTATAACAAGGCCCCTGCGAATCGTTTTGGGATAATATTTTAGGAGTAGTTATATTTGGCAAAGGTACTAGTGCTTCTTCCGTGTCCAATTGCCTAAATGTTGTATAAAAGGATATTTTCATTCACTTCATTTATTTTTATACCCTACACATAAAATGGTTTTTTCATTCCATTGCAACACCCACGTGGAGGCGAGAGAGATTCTAAATCATATATTAAATCAAAAACTGACTCAATCTACATAGACATGTATGTTCATATGTCCGTCTGTCCGTGAGTCTGTCATTTTCATGTAATACATAAACTATTAAAGGGTCATAAACATTTCACGCCCACTTTTTATTTATAGATGTGTAGGATATTTAAAATGTGTTTTGTACATAAATTAAACTTACGCGTACATTCTTAATGAAGCTTGGCGATCTAAACTGCGCACTTTCATTTTTCGTTGTGACTCGCCAAACGATGATTTACGCGGTCGGAAGGAACCAAATGAAAGCAATTCCATATGATCTACAAGATCATAAATTTCGGCAGCTGATTCCGACAATACTGGCCGGCAGTTCTTTCGCAGTGAACGAAATTGAGCATAACCCCTCACATCCATGGGACTGATAACAGTGTGCATTCGCTTCATTAATGCTGTCTCACCTAACGGTATTTCCAACAAATTCGACATACTTGGTATGGGACTTAAAGGGAACTGTTGAAAATCCCTGATATTGTAAAGAAACATAAAAATTAAAAAATATTCAAGAGATGGCAAGGAATTGAAATAAACTTACACCGCATTACAAGGTTTCCCAGTAACTGACTCACAACTGCTGACGCCAGACGTGTTCGAATCGGTACAAGAATTATAATGAATGCGATGACTGTGAGAAGTGCTCATTATACCAGCGGCAGCTGCAGTGGTACTACCGCCACTTATCAAACTTATAACATCTGTGGTCTTTGATTCAGATAGGGAACGTTGGTGTTTACTTTGGTGAGGATATGAACCTACGGGTAAAGTCTTTGATTTTGCACCAGCAGCATTAATACCACCAGCTGTTACCACCTGCTTAAAAAGAACCTAACAAACAATGAAACATTTCTTTCTACTTATTGTGTACAACGGTATGCATTCATGTCACCTCTTCGCCTGAAGTTTTAATACTGTCCGTTGTGGTGTTGCCATCCTGAGCCTCCAAGCTAACACTAGCTCTCATAGCATCTCTGCTCAACAACAAATTCCAATAGCTGCCAATATAACAGGAACTGTCGATTTGATCTTCCATCGCGGCATAATTATACGGCGGCACATCTTCGTAATGATGCCGTACTGGCGTAACATTACCCACCATCCAGTCTTCAGGTTGATGAACCGGCCAAAATGCATTTCGATCATGACGTACACTTAGCCAATCTTTTACAAACATTAACAAATGCTAAAACAACTTAATGTGATGGTGGAAGTAAAAAAGAAAACTCACTTAATTTAAATAAAACATTTGCTCCGGCATTAGTGCCACCAATAAGACCCAATCCATTGAAACAACAGGCTCGTATAGAGTACACTTCACATTTGGTGGCCAGCAACACTAACTTTTCATATATTCTATAAAATGGAAAATGTTTAGATTTTCTATTAAATACTGTTTCCTATCTATCTCTACCTTTGTTCGGTTTCTAAAAAGTACTCCACACCGTTCGAATGCGTAGAAGCATGACTGATCGCCCATATAGCAGCTTTCAACTCTAAACATTCTTGCTCATCATCGCATTTGCCCCGACCAATGACCTCCATCAATTGCGGCAAATCTCCATATTTACGCAGTTCGGTAATGCCTTTAGTTGTTTGCACCATTTGTCCATATAGATGTGGCGGAATATTTGGTGGTATTATAATTGGTCGCGTATTACAATTCCGTCTACTATAATAACCGTCTTCATTACGTACGTGTAACGTTAGACTGGAATGGGTGTCCGCCTCAACCAGCAAGACATATCTACAGAAACAATGTAATGATGAAATTAATTACGATTTATAAAGCAAAGCCACAATCACAAGAATTGCGGTTTGTTTTGCTATAAAAACGACAATATTTGGGATATTTTTGGGGAAAAAGAAGTTAATGAAAAAGGGCTCGCCTTTTATTGTAACCATTTCTCCAATATTCAATCTCATCCTTGATTTTAGCTTTGGGATGATTTAAGCCACGCGATATCGAATAATAGCGCGCCATAAGTAAACGGCCCATGTCACCTAAACATTTCAAATTCGGCCACAAACTGACCACTTCTTCCAAGTAGTACTGAAAATACAATAAAAACAATATTATTACAAAACAAGTAAGAGGAGATAAATTTGGCTTTGGCCAAATCTTAAATATCCTCCACAGCTACATACCAAAAGTGGGCATTGCAGGTACATTATAGAGTATTACGTATCATGCTGAAAACAGTTTTATGTAAATTGTGGGCGTATTTGTAATCCAATCACGCCCATTTTTTGTAAATCAATGAATTTAAACCAAATTTCAACTTCATAGGTAAATTTTGTGCCAAATAAAAAGATTTTTGTCAATTGTAGGCGTGGCTCTTGATCGATTTTGCCGAATTTAAGTGTGTGCAAAATTTTAACTAAATATTTAGCAAATTTTACAACCTTGAGAACAGATATACGGACACCCGGACAAACATGTCTAGATCGACTCAGTTTTCGATAAATATACTTTGCCGAGTCTCTGATATCTTTTCCTGGGTATTGCAAATGGAAAGACCCACTTATATGGAGGGTATAAACATACATCTAATCGCTAGATTTACCCTTTCATGACAAGCCTCTTCCAAAACGTCCATAGCGGTCAAAACAACACTACGATCACGATCTTTGATTTGATGTATAATCATTGGTATGCCCCATTCCTCGAAATTGGGTATACGTGCCCGCAGCAATACCGTCAAAAACTGTGTAGCATACAAACGGCCACTACGCGCTTTGGCTGAAGTTAAAGCATTTTCCAATACCTTACGCGTCACCGACTCCAGTGAATAATCCAACCCCGACACAATCAATTTTACATAACAATCATGATCAGTATTGCGCACCAAACTGATAAGACTAATTTAAAAAAAAATGACAAGATTTATATTTATGAAGGGTTAGCAAAGGTTTTTTAAATGAAATGTAAAAATGTAACGGAAAGTGGATTAATCTTCTCAAACTTACTGCTCAAATACGGCGGTGTTGGTTAAAATAGTGATGCCCTTTTGTACCCGACACATACGACCAATATATAGAAAATACTGCTGACACATTGTATTAGTCATATGATGCGGGCTAAATAAACAATCGTGAGCACGGTTTGAGGTGGTAATAGCCAATAGATGTTGGGCCACATCCGAAAAGAAATCAGTCAGTAAACGCATACTCTCCAGCTGTAAAGTAAAAGAAACAATTTAAGTAATTAGATAAAAGTTGTGTTGAATGCATACTCAACATACCGAATGACTTGTTAGCAAGCAATCAATTAAATCTAAACCGACAGTAACGTAAATCGGCAAACTACGACCGGGGAGTAATTCCAAATGGGAAAATAAATTATTGCTGGGTTTAAAATATTCAATTATCGTTTTCAGGAACTTTGTTGCAGTATCATCTATTTTTCGTATCAAGTTGGACTAAAAGAATTTCAAGATTTTTCAAAAATTTTTAAATTTCAAAATTAAAAAAAAAAGATAACAAACTTCTTTTCTCTCCACTCTACTTACTCTTAAAATGGTATTTATCACTTCCCAGTCCCAGCCAATATCATCAGATCCCGTACCCAAAACATTTGAATCCTTTATTAAACGGTTCACTTTAATATTGTCCAGAAAGGGTAGAAATTTGCACTTTAAACGAAAACTGGAGCGTCGTGTAGAAGACGTTTGAGAATTGGACTCATCACTTGATGAAACCGAATCCAAACGTGACCTCTCCAGGCCTGTAAGGGGAGCAGGCATTTGACTCAGTGTTGTTGATTTGGGCGGTGATTGTGAATTTATTGAAGCTGGCAAGTCCTGAGTATTAAATTCACGTTTAAACAGGCGCGTATTGATAAGAGCTGGATTTTGTGAGAAAATGCTAAAAAAATAATCAAAATATATGTTTCGTATATTTTTTTCGTACCTCCTTCCTGTATAATACTATCCAGAAATAGGCTATTCGAGGCTGGTCGGTTGCGTAACATTTTCTGATAACTTTGCAATGTAGTAATGGTGGCACTGGCCTGATGGTTGCCTTTTGCGGCATGTGCTATTAATAAAGGCAGAGCAGGACAAGTGCTGCATATATCAGCGGGCAAATGTGTGTGCATTAAATATAATAGTTTGCCCAAGAGTATGGTTGCCGCTACCGAAATGGCCGCATCGTTCTGCACAATAACCTCCACCAAAGCATTTAGTAGGCCAGTCTCCAGAAAGCAAAACAATTGCAAGGATAAATGTTGTTCACAAACATTGGGAGCTCGTGAAGCTAAACTGGGCAAAATACTGCGTCCTTCGGCCGCCACAAAACCATTATTTAAAAGCCAATTATCCTTCATAATAGAAGATCAAAGTTAGGGAAATATGTCACTCTACATAATGGTAAATAACTAACTTGAAAGTCTGAGGGATCCACCGTTTGTAAAGCTACCGTATAATCATCAGTCCAAGTTGGTTGTGGAAGACCTAAAAGTTCGTACAGCAATTCCAATATGGCTTTCTGTTCAATCCAAATGAATTGATTTTGATTTTGATTTTTTTTTTATGAAAATGCCACACCTTCATAATATTTTAATAACTTACTCTAACTTCCATTTGATTCAAATGTAAAGCATCAACTATTGCTTTTAAGCCGGATGGTTTGCTTGGATCACAGAATTCAATGGTGCCAGTCCAGCTATGCAATACTGATAGTAATGCCAAACGACAACTAGTGTAACGAAATTCACGTATATCTCTAAGCGAAGGGGAATTGAAATAAAATAAAAATGTTCTTGGGCGAATTTGGAAATATTTCCCACTCACTTGTTCTTATCCATAATGCTTAAACGGTAGGTAAAGTCACAATAGGGAGCTGCTAAACAATCTAAACGTACGCCACAAATGTTGCGAGTGCGTGGCCATTCCAACAGATAGAGTAGAACACCACTTAAACTCTCCGCAATGCGAGGATTGTGACATTCTAGTACGTTTCTCGTTAGCGAGGTGACGCCGCCACAACATATTAACAGAATCGGATTTAAAACACCAAACTCGCACAAAATTGCCAAACAGGCTCTCAACAAATTATCTCCCTCTTCGATGCCCGTATCAGCCAGCGACACCAAACACCGGACCACTGAGGGACTAATATCTTCAGGTGAAACGGCCAGCATTTTACGTATCTAGGTAGTAAATAGCAAAGCGCGGATATTCAATAATAAAAATTCAATCTATGAAAAATTGGAGGTATTTTCAAGAACCTACAACTTATATTCGGTTCTATGATAATCTCCTCAAATAAGTAACCATTTCTCTTACCAACTTTAATGCCTGAACACGTTCATCATCGTTTTTTAGCTTCAAATCAATTGATCGACAAAGCAGATGAGGTAATTGTAATGCGTTGAATACTTTAATATCATTTGCGATATGTAGGATGTAACGAATAGTACGTAAAGCGGCCGCTCGAACTTGTGTAAATGTATGAATAAGGGAGGCACTCAGGCTGAAAATTGTTTCAATGAAATAAGCAACAGGAACAACATGTACAAAAACAAACAGAAATGTATAATTATTATAATGTGGGGTGGGCAGCTTAGGAACATTTTCCATGAATTATAATTTTCCGTATAATTGAATAAAATGAAATGTGGCCGCACTAAATTCTAACTACCTAACGATTTATTTAGGTTATTGTTTCAATTGACCTATAAAGATGGGGATCCTATCGTAACTACCCAATATATTTAAAAGTGTTCACCTGAGCGGACAAGTACAAAACGTTGTTGCTGGATAATGCCATATATTGATATAATCGGGGAGTTTTACGAAAAAATCCTAATTTAATTGGTCCACAATAGGCTCTAATAAGAAGGGTCGCGGATTTGATATTTACAAACATCGAACCCGTGTATGTATGTGATGAGGTGTTATCTTCATTGAATGCCTGAAGGATAAAATCGAATCGAAGTTGATGATCAGTCAAATCGATGTAGGCTTGTATGTCCGTCTGTCTGTCTGTTGTTGGCATTCTCACGGTGTTACATTTTGAAATATTGAGCCGTCCCTATTTGTACATACACTACTAGTTTCTGTATGCTAATCGCTATTTAAATTGAATAATATCGGCCAAAAGCCACGCCCACAATCAACAAAAATCTATATATCTATTACAAAAATTGAGCTAATAAATTGGAATTTGGTACACATATTTATATAATTACCCCATCCATTGATAATAATAAGCGCGCCCACAAAAACCCATTTTTAGCGTAAAACTAGACTTGCAAACTAAAACGTCTACATCTACCTGCCACGCCCACCCTTTGTAAGTACATGTGGACACATCAAAAAAAGTATATGTATATATTAAGCTGATGACGTTAAGACCACTATTTCTGTCCCATCCACATACTATTATTCCTAGCAACAACTTTTGACAAAAGAAAAAAGTTAACTGGACCGAAATAAATAAATAATGATGTTGTTACGAAATTGTATCATCTAATTCAATTGTTAGTCGTGTACGTCATAACACACTCATACTCGTGTATAATACCATTCACAGACGTCTGCAACCGCATTAAGTCATAAAAAGGGTTTTTTTTTTTTTTTTCTTACAAGATTTTTACAGTCTAGAGATTTGTTCTGATTATTAATGTTGTTGCTACCACTACAACAAACAACAAACACTTAATGTTATTGTTGTTGTTTGGTTGGTTGGTTGATTTGTTTGCTGGTTGGTTGAGCAGCGCTGAATTGAGCAAATCTAAGCGGAGCTGAGCTGAGCTGAGCTGAACTGAACTGAATTGAACTGAACTGAACTGAACTGAACGGAACTGAAAGTTGATTTGGGTAAAGTGGTGGGCAGAATAGTTTGGGGTGCGGTTGGGGATTTGTGTACTAAGTTGTGTTGTGTTTTGTGTTGTATTGTGTTGTGTTGTGAACTTACCAATAGAGCAACTCTTCCGTGGTAAATCCTAAATTGTTTTTTGCCGCCACCGACGATGACGATGCCGCCATATCTGTTGTTGGTTGTGTTGTTGTTCGTGTAATAGTTGATGTATGTAATTGTGATCGCGGTTGTTGATGTTGATGTTGTTGTTCGCACAGTGTGGCCAGACCGTTAAGCAGAAAGAGACGTTTAGTATCGCGTGTCTCACGACAACACAAACCCGTATAAATATCATATACATTCTCTGCAGCAGATTTTTTTGGATCCAAGCGATAATAATCTTCAGGGTCTTGTGAAGCTACATAAAATATAAAAAGAACAAAAACAAATAAAGTCAGACAAATTAATAAATGTATTAAAATGTATCAAAATGACTGCATAGAGTTACAACATAATTATTATCAATACATGTTATGTTACATATCATTTTTTACTACGCTCTATGTATACAGGGTGTGTGAATGGTGTTTGTGTGTTATGAACAGGAATGTAAAAAAAAAAAAACTAACATCTACATACAAAAATTGGGCGCGGCAAGTACATAATTACGAGCCTTACTAGTACTTTTATTATGTATCAGCTAACTAGTCGAGTTTTGTGTTTTTTTTCTTTTTTAATTGTAAATGGATCTGTTATCCAACCACGCCCATTTTGGGCACATCAATAGATGGGGTATTTATATATAAGTACATGAAATTTTAATTTCATAGTTGAATTTTTGTGTCCTTCGGATAGATTTTTGCCGATTGTGGGCGTGGTTTTTTACCAATTTTGCTATCTGCATGCAAAAATTATAGTGTAGTGCCTGTACATATATATATATATATATATCTATATCTTAAAAATTACTATCGTGACAGTGCCAACAACAGACGGACGTACAGACATACGTACATAAATACTTAGATTGACGCAGGTTTTGATACTAATCAGAAATAAATATTCTTTGTAGGGTCTCTGACGCCTCCTTCTGGATGTTGCAAATGGAATGACTAACTTAGTATACCCTAACATCTGATGTGGAGAGTATAAAAGTGCGATTTCTAGCTTTTACACAAATTTACATTGACATCCAGACGGAAATGGTTAAATCGATTCAGAAAATCACTATGAATCGATCAATATAATTGTAGGTGGGTGTGGCATTTTTCATATAGAAGTTACAAACATTTACACAAACTTAATATACCCCCTACCACAAGTGGTGCTGGTTATAAAAAGTACGAATTTATCCCTTCTTCATATTACCCAGAATACAAACACACATGTAAACTTACATGCTGCACTTATATATACATATGTATGTATAAAATTTATATTCGTAAAAGTAGATAGCATGTACACTTGACTGTACATTCGTATCATTTACGCATGATATTGATAGGATTACACAATGTAATCTGTTTTACGACAATAATTAATCCCATGTTACATAACACGAAAAGCAAAGCGATAGATTACGTTCCAACATAACCCAACTGAAACCTGTGAAATTTAAAACGTCAGCAAACACCTTCGTCTAAGTGTAAAAAATATTAAATACGTTTAAAAACAGAGAATGTTAAAGTGAAAGGAAAACATGTAGAAACTTTAAGTTATATATTTAAGTAGTTTAGATGAAATTTTAGATATCCAACACTCAACTTGTAGGGTTGGCGAACTACCTATTCGGATTGCACCAAACGGTTAAGAGAATGATCTGAACTAGTTTGCGGTATGCACACTCACACTTAGTTTGTTCACTTCTTTAATTGTTTCTGAAAGAACGTTATGCGACCACGCCCATTTTTGGCAAATCTATGAATGAGTTCATTACAAATAATAAATTCCAATTTCAAAGTTATGTTTTTATGGCAGATATATGGATTTTGTTAGTTTGTGGGTGTGGCTCTTGGCCGATTTTGCCCAATTTAAACAGCAATGCAGAAACTATGCGTTTCTCTTCAAAAATTTCTATTTAATATTGTCAAAATGTACGACCTTGATAACCGTCCGTTATCTGGTACTAAACAGAAGGATAAATAATTAGCAGAGATCTGATATTTCTTTAAACGGAATGATAAAATGGCTATACCCACCACTTTATGTATAAAGGGTATAAAGCTAACGCTTCTTATCCAAGATTTGTACTTTTAATCATTATTTAAAACAAATCAATATCGATCTGAATACGTTTACACACCTATCCGGCGGTAATTTGAGACACAAATCTATTAAAAACATAACGCTGATGGTAATAGCGGTTTGTTTATGAATATGTCATACACACTTATAAATAAGATATTGTATGTATGTATAAATGAGACAAAAAACGGGTAAACTGAACATTGTAAAATTGTATATAAAAATATAGATACAAACTCTAACCAGAATACAGAATACAATAACAGAGCAACAGACGACACAATAAACTAGAATAACATACGCAGAAACAGGGCGAGTGCATTTTGTTTATGGAACAATCAACAAACAAAAAACAAAAAAGTCTAACCAGTGCTACATTGCGCAGGCCATGACCATCACAGAGGATAAACAAGTTCACATACCATCCAACACCCACAAGCTGTTGTGTAAAATTTTCTACGCAGTAGTATATATATATATGTATGTGTGTGAATGAGATTTTAGGTTATTGTATACCGCACAACGACTGCCTCACTTTATTATGCTGACAGTAAAATGTGCAACAGACACCATTGCTCTGCAACTCTGGTAGTTGTGTGATCTGTACAGTCCAAAGTCATTGTTATTGTTTTTACATTGTATAATCGGTGTTGTCTGCATACAACTACAACTACAATAACAATAACACTAACAATGATAATATTGTAGTAATAACAATAATGCATCCCACAAATCAGTCACAGCGCACACAATACATTAACAATAGTAATAATAATAATAACAATAACAATAACAATCGTAATGCTCTTCCTTTTCACACACAAAATATATATTTTACTTTATATATAGTATTGTACGTGTATATATACAACAACTTCATTTCCACTCAATTTATTACTGTCCAAGATACGGACGTATAGACAATTTTGTATAAATTGTATACAATACTCTCCCCCTTCATATATTACAATCAGTCCTTCGCAGAACGTAACAAAACCTGCTTTATTCTTCTATATTGTATAGACTTAGATATAGATTCGAAAAAGTAACAAAATGAGAATAGATTCAAGCCAAGATGAAAGCCATGCATTGTGGCATGCCAGACATGTTGACGTCGCATTTATTAAGTTGTAAATAGATAAATAATTGTTTAGTCGGTTTTTCACGCCATCTAGAATAATAACTAAGTATCATATTGCAATTTCTTCAAAGAATTAAGCATAGTTGTTGAATTTTAGACAAAAAAAAAAAAAAAATGAAAAAAGAAAAAGAAAACATTACAATGTCTGCTCGCCTTTCTTTATACTGTAAACCACTTGTGGCAAAGGGTATATTAAGTTGTAATCATAAACTAGAAATGTCACATCCCCTTAAATAATACAAATCTATTCAGAATCAAAATCTGAATCTATTTAACCATGTCCGTCCGTATGTCCATGTAAATTTGTACAGATAAAGGTTTTGGCCACAGTTTTTAAAATATTTCAATGAAATTTGGTATAAGGGCGTGTCTAGTCGCAAAATTTAGAACTATTGTACAATAGTTAAATGGAACAATTTCTAAAGCTCCTCCCCATATAAAGTTCTTTATTTAAAAAAAAGTCTTTATATGAAGAAAATTCGCATTTTTTAATATTTTTTGGAAAAACTTGATGAGTAACAGTTAATTAGCCAAATTTGAATTCGAACGAACCATTTTTAGAACTTTTTTCCACATAAAAATATTTCATGAAGCGACTTTTCTGGCAATGTCTCCCCTTTACTAATACAACTCAACTAATTGTAGCATAATTTTGTAAAACTAAGAAGTTTAGGGTATTATATGATCAGGCTTAACCGATTATTAGAGATATTACGATTTTCCTCTTGTGATACTTTAGTTAAAATAGCACCCACGGTGCTATTTCTGTAGAGTGAACGAATAAATCATATTATTTTGTTATTTTTATACAGACTAAACAGCTTCGTTTAACTAAAGCTTACGCCATTTTATTACCAACAATGAACCACAGTGGAATTATTGTTAATATAAATTCAAAATTTATGCACACTAAGCTGACGTTTAGTATTTAAAGTTTTAAGAGGTTATTGGTGTTAGCGAGAGGGATTGATTGAAACTCGAATTGTCTGTATAAAATTTCTTTTCAATATCTTAAATTTATACCCAGATAGACGCAATGCTGATCAAGAACAAAATATAATTACATTTCTAGGATCTCTGACCCGTCATTTTGTTTGTTGAAAAATTATAAAATATATTTCTATCCTGTACTAGTGCAGCCATGAGAACTGAAGCAATATTATTGATATTTAATGCTGATTAGTCTGTCGTTTCACATATACGATCATGATGCTAATTATTGGCCACAAGTACAATAAAACTCTTATTTATTTTTTCCTTCTTTTTTTTTTATCATTTAAATTCTCTTTCTCTCTCCATTTATGTCATTTCTAATTAATTGGAAACACTTTAACGAACTTAACGATACAATATAATACACAGCCATAAACAGGCGCATATGTAGATATGTACGTACCAGAGAGAAAAAACGAAAAAAAAAAAACTCTATTCCCTGAGCGGGCAATAAGCCGTTGTGGTTGTTAGTTGTGTGCATTAAACCCAATGACGTCAATGGAATGCAGCCGTAATGTCAAAACAACGGCATAAACAATCAATAACAACAATAACAACAACAATATTAACAAATGCACACTGAATTTAAATGAATTCATATCAATTTATTTTCATTCATTACAAAGAAAACGAGCACATTACTACACATTGTTTGTTTGTTTATTCATTTGTTGTTGTTATTGTTGTTGTTTTTGTTATCGTCGTCGCTGCTGCTGCTGCTGCTGCTGTTTTGTTTTCACGTAGGTTGTATAAATGTGGAAAAAAAATCTCAATTGTTTCCCTTCTATGTTATAAAGCGAATGATGTGATAGCTGTTGAATACATGTGTATTTCTAAAGCGTATATAGTGTACAAATAACTTTCCAAAAAAAAAAAAAAAAAAAAAACTAGTGAAACTACCCTACACCACTTAACTCCGCAAATTATTCTATAATTAGTTTAGTTATTGTAATCAAAGCGATGCACGTGATATGTCATTATATGGAAAAGAGTTTTCAAAATTGTCCGATTGGGTCCAAATTTGGTATAGTCAGTTATTATGTCATTTTTTTTACTTATACTCCACAAAAATTTGCCAACACATATTAGCAGTTGTATTTTCTTCATATAAAGACTTGGTTCAAATAAGAGACTAACATGGAAAGGGTTTCTAGAATTAATGCCATTCGGTTCAAAATAGGTACAGTCAGTCAGTAAGGGGTTCTAAAAATGGTCCAATTTGAAACCTTTTTAAATGGTGTACATCTTTGGGTGAAAACACATCCTTGTACCAAATTTTATCGCATTACTTTAAAGACTGGGGCCAAAATGTGGTGGCACAAATTTAAACGGACAGACAGACGGACATGGTTAAATCAATTTAGATTTAAATGTCTAAATTATTTTAGATTGGTTTTTTATAAATTTACAATTGGTATAATAAAAGGTGAATCTATCTTTAGCCACTTTGACAGTTACAAACCAACACACCAACTTAATATAACCACCTTTGTTAGACGTGGTGCAGAGTAAAAAAAAAATGACCGACCGGCATTATGGGATGTGTGTGGAAGGAATTTTCAATGAGACGTTGAACATTCATAAGTTGTTTCTCCATTGATCTACACATATACAGTAACAGACAGACGCACTCACAGACACACGCACACATATATATGCAGAAAAAAAAAACATTTAAATTTAAAACACAGTCATAGAGCTTCGATATGAATAAACACTCTGCAATGTATAAAGTTATATATGACAACAACAACAACAACAACAACAACAAACCGTTAAAAACGATACTCTGGCACTTATAGTTGTCAACGTCATCGTTAATGCCATCACACTTAAAGACATTTATCAGGTTGTTGATGCTGTTTATCTTGTTGTAGTTGTTGTTCATATTGGATGAAATGAACATTAATGTACGCGTGTTTATAAGTTTATCTATTCAATGTATGTATGTTATTAGAGGTTACGCTCTTCTTTGGGAACTTGCATTAATTATGATAAAGTATTAAATATTTAAAATCTTAAGATTCAACTTAATTGAGTTTATTTGTTTTGAAAGTAGTTCAAGACACAATTTTACATACAAACCTATCGATTTAGGGATGGAGGCAACCAAAGTAAAACAAGTAAGAAAACTAAATTAAACTTGGGCAAAATCTTACACCACCACCATGACAATGACATCTTGAGATTAAATCAGTAGTTGTACAAATCAATTGAAAGTCAATAGAAGAATCATATCCTAGAAAATGTAGTTTAGAAATGTATTTAATTTCTTGCCTATCTGTACGCTATATTATATACAATAATGAAAATATACAAAGTAAACAAAAATTTCTTAAAAATCTATATATACACGATAATTCGCTATTATTATTGTTGTTCTGTTTGCTCATTGTTCAACAACTGTACGAACAGTATGAGAATAATTTATTATACACAAATAATTATGGTATATATATGAAATGTATTTATTGATCTCAGAGACTGTGTAATTAAAGTATCATATCATCCTTGACAGATGTAAACAGAAAATAAAGTCGCTGACACAAAATCCTTCAACTTAATGCTAATGTGTCATAATTCTCGGTCAACATAAGACGACGACTGCATTATGATTCTAAAGCAATACATGCATCCAAATACTGTTTGATGGATGAATCATTGTATAATTATAGTTTTATGACAGCCATTTAATTCATCATATATCTCAATGAGAAATAAATTATTGTATAAATCACAACTATGTGGTCAGGTTATAAAAGAAAACAAATTGAAAAAAAACGAAAAAATGAACTTCTCGCTTAATATATAAAAAGGGGGCGTGGCAAATACGCGCACACACGTACGGACATGTCTGGTTCTACTTAGTTTTTCATGCTGATTAAGAAAAACTCCAAAACTTCCTTCTGCAAACGGAATAGCAAGCTTAGTACAACCTACACAAATATTATTCATATTCCTATTTGCATTGTAATTTAATATCTTATATATTTATGCATATTATAAAATATTGTTGCCTTAACTTACCAAAAAGAAAAAAAAAACAAAAAACAAAAAACAAAAAACTAAAAAAACCATTTTATTTCTGACATCAAACAGAAATGATTTAATGTATTTGTTTATAACGCGTAAACAAGTAATTTCAACAACAATGTGCATGTTACGTATAAATTGTTTTTGTTATTTATATTTAAACTCACCAACACATGAGTTTATATGCAAATATACACGCCCACATCTATACATATATATTTATAATTCAGTATGTAGTAAAGGTTAAGAGTTTAATCAGTAGTGGTCATGCCTATATTCTTGGCCTAAGATTATTTGTTTCAAATTTCAGTTCAGTATCTAAAATTTTCACAACCGGACATGTTTCAACGCCGAGAAATGTCGAACGGACATGATTGGTTAATATTTTGATGCTTTTTATACTTTAAGGGATTTCTCAAGCCTCGTTCTGAGTTATACTTCTTAACTAAGATGGGGGCCACAATAAATCTGTATAAATCATAGACATGACATTTTCCTAATGTAAATGCTTATTCGCCTATCGTACCAATCTCAACTTTCATGGCAATATTCTTAACCATCGATAGGTTACCAGTTCAACGCGACAGACGAGTTCAAATTCCAGCTCAGCTGAATTACAAAGTTTCCTAAAACAAAGCCTTAACCAACTCAACTAAGGATGAAAACATGTAAAAATGTTAAAGTCGGTCAAGTACGATCACCCAACAACTTGATTTGTATCAGTAAACTTAGTAAAATTGTCACATCAGTCACTACATGAAATATCATTATATGAAAAAAAAAAGGTTCCAAAAATGGTTCGATTAAGTCCAAATTTGTCACTGTTAATTATTAAGTTAAAAAACTATTCTTCAACTAATTTTGTCAAAAAAAAAATTAAGAAATGCGATTTATATAATATAAGGACCTTATATGGGGAGGGAATCTAAAAAAAGGTCCGATATGATCCCAATTTGGCACATCCTATTATTAACCCAATTAACTATTTTTCACCAAATATTGTCAAAAAAAAATATTAAGAATTACGAATATTCACAATGTAAAGTAAGTCCTTCATAATATGTCGTTATATGGAGAGGGGTTTTAAAAATCGTTCAATTTGGACCATTTTCGGTGGGGTTCATCTTTGGGCCAATGCATGTCCTTCATTGATATATCTTAAAAATTCGACGTGTAACTTGCACGGAAATTTACATGGACGCACAGATGGACAGATGGACATGGTTATAATTAAAGATGGGTGCGGCATTTTTTTTTTCGTTTAAGAGTAACAAATATATAATAGATACCCATTGCCACCTGTGGTGTAGGGTATAAAAATGAGTAATAAAATTTTCTAGTGAGGTGAACCTTACCATTGCATGCCCTATGCAGAGATGAAATACTCAACAAGAGCATAAAAAATAAATTGCACATTTAATCGTTTTACTAGGTGTTATACTATATATATATATATATATATATACACTATAACGAAGTTTTACTAAATTTCATTAAATCAGATTTGTTTTTTTTTTTTATTTGTTTATGTGTGACATTAATTACAGTGGCCAAGAAACAAACCAAACCAATTTGTTTTGGTGCCTGGGATTTTAAAACTGATTTAAACTATATTTGAGGTTCATTTCACAACAAGCATGCGAACATCGTTACACCAATTCCGTTGTTTATCAACTTTGTGGTTGGAGTCTCTCTTTCTGGTAATTGCTAACGTAATGAAAAAAAATTTAGTATATTCGTCAAAGTAAATATTATTAATAGTATGAAAACTCCAAACAAATCGTTTTACGTACGTTACGTTATATAATCCCGCTGGTGAGATGAAAGAGTAGTGAGTGACTCATTATTGAAACACACACGCACATACATTGTACTTTTTTATTATATAAATGGATTTTTTTAAAACAAATAACAAGAATTTTCTGTCAATACAAAAACAAAACAAAAAAACAAAACAAAAATATTCGTCAGAGTGTGTACAGGCGACCAGCTGAATAAATAAAATGTTAATACTGTTTGTTTGTCCGCCAGTCCGTCTGTTATCTGTTTATACTCGTATTTGCGTATAGTAAACTGAATGACTTAAATAAAGTGAATGACTACATAATGTATGTAACATGTTGTTGTTGTTGTTGTTGTTGTTGTTGTTGTTGTTGTTGTTGTTGTTGTTGTTGCTGTTGTTGATTTTATTTTTTGTACACTCAACCTTAGTCATAAGGATATACTAAGTTTGATACTCCGTTTGCAACACTCAAAAGTAAACATTCGAGACCCTTGATATTCTCGATTAACATCAAAATCTGAACCGTACTAGATATTTTTTTTTGACATTCTCACAGTTTTCAATTTAGAAATTTTGTACATATATTTTTCGTATGTCGATTCCTATTTTTAAGTGGGACAAAATCGGTCAAAAACCATGCCCTCGGTCGACACAAAATAACTTATGAAGTTGACATTTAATACAAGCATTTATAGTTGCAGTATCCATCGATGTGCCAAAATAGGTGTGATTGGAAACTATAAAAGGCGTATTTAAATACAAGCCACGCCCACCTTTTATATATGCAGGTTGTAGAGTATTTTGCCTTAAACCAAATTTAGCATTCTTACTTGTTTGTTTTTTTGTATTATTTTGGTCCGTTACGTGAAAAAAAAAAAACGTTTTTAATTAAGCGGAAATTCCGTAAAATTAAGTAATAAATGTAATTATGGGTATAAAGTAAAAATGTTAGCGGATATTTAATATTATATCAATGAAAAAAAAACAACAGGGTTTTTTCCAAAAACGACCTCTTACTGATCGTAAACAATTGACCATGCCCATTTTTTTTTTACTTTAATAGAAATGCTAATTATAAATAACTGTAGCAAATTTCAACTTTATAAGTTAGTTTTTGTGGCCAATATATGGTTTTAAATATGGATCTCAATCGATTTTGCCCCATTTCAATAGCGTTCCGCGCGTAGAAAGTAGAAATATTTGTATAAAATTCCTTTTTAATATATTAAAATTTAGAAGATTAAAAGTGTCAACAGCAGACAGACAAGGGACATGTCTAGATCCACTCAGATTTTAATACTGATGAAGAATATATTAAATATACTTTGTATAGTCTCCGACGCCTCCTTCTGGATGTTGCAAACGGTATAGCCAACTTAGTATACCCACCATATATATTATTAAGGTATAAAAATATTGTAATATACGAATATTTTTGTATGAAATTTTCATATACATAAACATTTATAATACATTCTAAGTGGGTCCGATCTGGTCCAAATTTGTTTCAGCCAATTAACTATCCTTTACCTATTTTTATCCAAAAATATGTCATGAATATTTTTTGCCATATAAAGCTTACATTATAATAGGACTTTATATAGGAAAGGATTCTAAAAAATGGTCCAATTCGATTTATTTTCAATAGGGGTTTTATTTGGGCCAACATATGTCCTTGTACCAAATTTCATCGTAACATCTCAAAAAATGCTTGCGCAAAACTTTACATGGGCACACGGACGGGCAGACAAACATGCTTAAATCGATTCCCCAATTGATTCTGAATCGTTTAGGTATTACAAGCAATCATACAAACTTTGTATATTAAATATTCTCACAACTTGTACTATAGGGTGTAAATGTTTCCAAATAGATTACGAATTGCGATTTTTTTCCACATAAGAAAGGGAAATTAAAAATAGTCTAATTTGGTCCATTTTCGGATGGACATGTTTATATAAAATATTTTGATTTTGAGACGACCGGTGCAATTAAAGTGATTAAAGATCTTGCTGCTTAGGATTTACAAACACTCTCAATATACTCTTAAACCACTAGTGCTTAACAAGTATTGTAATAAAACCATTTATTTGGCTGAATCCAAATATTAAATACCCACGATCCACATATCAAAAGCTTTCCGAGGAGTATAAATGACAATATATTTTCTGTTCTTTATACAAAACATGGAAAATGTACTTAAAAAATTTTTCATTTTTAATATTTTGTTGTATTATGGGCGTATCGCTTGACCGATTTTATTCAAATTTCAATACCAACCTTTTGGCAAGTTTGGATTTCATAGCACCATTTTTGCGATCAGGAGAGTGTTTGCCGGACGTACGGACAGACATCAATTCTTTCTTTCAATTCAGTATTAGATGCTGTTTCAGCTGTTTGTGCAGTCTCCAACCCCCCCCCCCCCCCTTTTTTTGGGCGTTGCGAACATTTTGACAAAATGCCAAGAAGTACCCCCATATACATCAGATGATAAAAACGTAAAACGAAACGTTTTCACAGCTGTATATGTATACAGTGTGCGCGCGTGTGTGTAGTGTGGTCAATGGGCTATATTTAGTTAAACGTAAACATTGTGGTGTACAATTTATAGATTTGTCAGCAGCATTATGTTGCTGCTAAATTTATGCATAAAACAGACATCCATTCAGCAACGACCTCATTAGTTGTTTAACGTAAACAAAATGCTATATTTATTGTATGTGGATGTATAATTAGAATATGTACAATTGAACTTTATTTGCAGCCGTTCATTGTTTACTAGGTTTGACCTTATATCTCTGCATAGAAATGGAAGCTAAATATCACAAATGTACCAAAAGAGTCAAGATGACATTGATAACTCTTTCTCTTTAATTATTCCATTCAACGAATTAATCCTCTGACCTAGCAAATAATCAACTACATTTAACAAAACCTTTAACGTTGTGTATGATAATAAATAAAATCATGCTAGAACGGAATTATAAATATTTAAGAGAGAAATATATTAAATATAAATATTTTTTCTACAAATTTTGTTCAAGCAAAAACGATCATATTTAGTGTTGTTAAAAACGTAAATAAATTAATCAAAACTAACCAACACTAACTTTTGATAACCAAGGTATGTATAGAAGAAATCAAAAAGAAGATTATATATGTAACAATAAGAAGAAGAGAAATAAGTTTATAGGGGAGAACACTAACCTTTATGTTGTAAAATACAATAACTATTAAAACCATAACCAAGGCAATAATTATATTGAAAAAAATTTATTGAATGTAAAATTATGTATAGGCCCCAAATACCCAACCACACTGACTATAAAATAAAATAAAACTTGAAAATCTATTTCATCACAAAAACAACCGATTATATGAAAGAAACAAAATTTTGCTTCGGCCAAATTTTTAATACCCTCTCCACTATATCCTTTATTTTGGGCGTGGCTTATTCCACATAACTACATACATGAAACATACAGCGTTGATGAATAAGATGAATCTGTAGTAACTTTTTCAGTAGAATTTTTAACAATAATTTTTCTTACTTCAAATTTACATAAAATTTAATAATACATTTGGATGAAAGGATCTTTTGAGTATAATACAAAATAATTTTTTTTTTACAATTCTATTATTTTTCTATTTTTGGCGAATTGTTTACTTTATTATTATCAAGAATGTAATAATTTTTTTTTTAAGTACAATTTTTATTATAATTTCTTTCAATTTTAGAAACAATATAATGATGCAGTTTGATAAAAGAATCTATTGTGTAAATACGAATTATTTCTTTTTATAATTTCAACAAATTTTTCTATTTTTGTCGAATTTTTTAAAATAACACTATCAAAAAAATTTATCGTTATTGTACATATGTGTAATGTTGGAGTAAAAAATTCATCAAAAATAGAAAAATTATAGACATTATAAAGAAAAATATTTGCTATAATACGGAAAAGATCCTTTCATCAAAGTATAGTATTAAATTTTTTCTAAACTTAAAGGAAGTAATATTATTGCAGCAAAAAAAAAAATCCTACCAAATACGTTTTTTTATAATTGTGGGCGTATGTAATATCCCGAAATACTAAACTTTGTTAACATTTAACAACCAGGTGAAGGTACAAGAACATAAACATAAAGAAACAAACAACTAAATAAACATAACAGATGGTGGCAAAATATTTATTTTTAGTTACACAATTATCTCAGCATCACACTTGTTTAGTGGGTGTACGATCATCTTAGATATGTACAGATGTACGAATAATTGAAAACAAGTGAATCAATAACGGATCGTATGATATCCTACATTAAATAGTTTCCAATGATCCGCACTCTCCGTAACTTTACGTGGGAATGCATAATCAGTTCATTACTTTTTAATTTAGAAACCTTAACAAACACAAAACTCACCTTCAATTATACCGATCGTTTTAGAATGAGTTTCTGTATCGATTTAACTAAGTCCATCTGTACGTTCTAGCTAAAGTTGTTTATTTTAAACTAATGAACTATTCTTCTATTCCAAAATATTGATAACAAATTTATATATGGACAGATGGACAGATATGGTATTTATCGATTCAGAAAGTGATTTTGATTTCTATTAGTATAATAAAAGGTGGATCTATCTTTAGCTGTTTAAGTATTACAAACATTTGAACAATCTTAATATTCCCGTTTGGCCACCAGCAATGCCGGGCACAAAAATTGCATAAATCATTAAAATTTTCATTAAGCAATAAATAGAGACTTGATGAATAAAGGTTTGCACAATTTTCCATTGAATTATATGATATTTGATTTTGTATATAACAAATTATGAAATAAATATTATAAAGTTGATGTAAAAAAGGTGTACGTGTGGAAAAATGTATAACCTAACAAACCACAGAGATTACTTCTAACCATAATCATAATGATAATGATAATTATTTGATTACAATCGATAAGTATATATAATAGGTATTGCATTTATATATCTAAAGTAGAGAAGATATGCAAATAAATGCATTTATAAACAAACACATATACACATACACTTATCTGCTAACCATTCACTTACCTTTGGCACGATATTTATTACGTTTGCCATAACGCCAACTGGAAGCCATGATTGCATTAATGTTGTATGTTTTGTATTTGTTATTGTTATTGTTATTGTTGTATTTATGATTATTACTTTTGTATCGTGTTCTTCAAATTGAGATTATTAGGAACATTAAAAGTAGGTTATATAATAAATTGTAGAATTTTAAATTATTTACGCGGCTTTTTAAATCATCGATAAACGTGCCAATAAAGTAACATTTGCTTCACTCCATTAACACTAAAACAAAATAAATATAAGCAAGTTATAATCCATATCTAAACGTAAACCAAGAGGTCCTGCAGTAACGACTACATACACGTATTCACTTTAGTATTTTAAAGGTTGAAGTCTTTACTAAATTATCATTTTCGTGCATTGTGGACGTATTTTTTTTTTTACTTAATCCCGCCCTTTCTCATTATATCGATGGGTTGAATATATTCACTAAATTTCAACTTTCGATTGTGATCAATCGTAGGCGTGCACGTTATTTGATTTTGCGTACTTGCATATATCACAAATTCTGATGGACGCATGGACACCATTTGATGCTGATTACAATGCCTTTTGATAATTTTTGCATGAAATGACAAACTTAGTATATGCTTCACTAATAATGTAGACCAAAAAAATTTGTACCAATAATTCCACTTTTACTTTCCACAAATTGTCAACAATGGGAAATAGATAAATCCATTTAGATTTTCTTTATATAATTCCTGAAGTTTTCTTTTATGTGAAATGAAATATTTTGTGAAGTGTGTAAATATATGCAACAACCAAGTTGCACAACAAAATATTTCTTATTTTAATGCAACACTTTCCAATTTCATACTGTCTCCTTTTCTCTTGCTTCGATTTGTCACCAACAACCAAAAAAAAAAAAAGTGGAAAATATTTGTATTGTATAAATTATTATTATTTCAGTCCATCACTAATAAAAGTCACTCACTACTCCGGGCGTTTGAAGTTAAAGCTTATAATTTATACGACTATGGCTCGGTTGATATTATTGTACGTTCTTGTTTTTGTTTAATACTATTAACCGCTACTTTGTATAATAAAATTTACATAGAAATTACTGTACCTACTTTTTTCTTCTTTTTTTGTTTTTTTTTTTTTTTTGTTTTTTCTTTTTATAATCCACTGTCTATTTTTTATAATATTTAATACACCTTGAAGACCATGAGACACTTTCATTTATGGCATAAATTGATTTGGTTGTTGTTGTTGTGATTATTAATATTATTATTATTATTATTACTGCTGTTGTTTTATCTCTTTTCATTTCAATTTCTTCTTGTAGAAATTGCTTAAAAGTTTCTGTGCTCATGTGAGAAAGGCAATGCTAAGGAAATTGTAAAACTAAACAAGTATAGGGTATTAAATGGTTGTTGGCCAGCTCTTGGTTTCTAAACATGCTGTTATATGTATTTATATAACTTCTATGCGTGTACATACGTGTGCATATGTATGTATGCGGACTGTGCAAATTTCTTTTAAATTCCTCTCGAGTGTTGTGCTTGTGCTTGTTCTTCTTTTTTATAATGAATCCAGTTTATCAATCATTTAACAAATACTTTGTGACGTCATAATGATGTTGCATGCATAGGTATATAAAGAATATAAACGACAGAGAGACTTTGGTTAGATGTAGTTGCTTACGTTGGAATTTTTTTTTTTATATATCATGGTCTCGTTTCTTACAAGAAACTTGTTCAAATATTTGTTTGTTTGTTTGTTTGTTTTCTTTTCCTGTTTCATAGCTATAACTGTAAACGATTACCATATTCCTATAATGTCCATGCAACGGATCGTGGTGAATATTTTTTCTATACAAAATATCACGCTTACTTATATGTGAAGGCTATGGAGGCTAAATTTGTTCTAAATCAAATCAAATGGGTTTCTTACTTGTTTTTTCCATTATACGACTTCGTTGTCGGATGTACATAAATAACTTGAGAAAATTTACACATAAATGTCTACTTTTATAAACAGAGATGCCATTTTTGTTTATTAAATTAGTGCTATTGTTAAGTAATAGCATTTATTATTTTTAAATAAGAAAATATTAATAATAGATAATTTATTTTCCATTTCTTGTCCTTTTAAACTATTCATATTATTATGCATAGCATATCCTACTACTGCTTTAGCATATACTATGTGCCCCAAGAAAACAAAATTTTGGACAACCCTGCTTTAAGCTATTATACAAAAAGTCACTGTAAAGGATAACGGTTTTCTAAGGCCCTTGTTTTACTAATTTGTATAAAAACGATCACCATAATTTTTGTTTCATTCCACTCTTGATCTCTCCTACAAAGTATACATTTTCTTGATCGGAACAGATCACAGATATTGACTTATTGAATTGAAATTAATTTATGGACAATCTTTACTCATCTTTGTAGAATTGGCAGTGACTAATAAATAACATTAAATCTCCAACATTTTACAGGTTTCATTTTGCAAATATGAATATATACATGTGACTATACTAGTAGGTAGTTAGTGTACATTCATAGAGCACTAAAGCCTTTCTACTAATTTTCCATAATTTTATTTATTTTCTTTCAAATGATGTAGCCTCCAGATATTCATTAAACTTAAATTCACACCAAACGTAGCGCCACCTCTTTTTTCTCTTTTTCTTATGCTAGTAGTGTTTGGTAAATGTTTTTTAAATTTTATTAACATGTTGCCCTTTCTGTAAATGTTTATTAATATTTGAATTCTGCAACGATATTTCGGTGTTTGAGTAAAAAGCATTAAAACTTAAAAACTTAACGAAAAACTCTACCAAACATAAACAGCAGAAGTCTTATAGCATCATCGTAGTAAAATAAGTAGTAATAAGGGAGGAAGAAGCAGAAGTTGTTGAAATTAAATTAACAAGAGAAACCAAAACAGCGGTGTCATTGCGTATTTCCATTTCCGTATTTACGTTACACAGTTTAGTTTTATTTACATACACTATCTCTCACTACACAGCTTTTCTCGCGTTATTAAATAAATATTTCTCATTTTTTAATTCATGTTTTCATGTGGCACCAGCCCAGCACAAAACGCACAAGCAGAAACTAAAACAACAACAACAACAACCAAAATACAATTCTTTTTCATTCTACAACATTTTTCGATAAAACCTCGTCTACAACAAGGACTTATAAAAATATTGTATACTACATAGTTTGGAGATATTGTAAGGCTCTGGTCTACACCTTGTGTCAGTTACAAAGTGCGCTTGCGTACTGCACACCAAAGAGAATTTACATACCCCTCAGCTGAGCCAACGAGACAATTCAATGCTTATTAACCGAAATAAATATATTCACTTGTTTTAAATGAATTGAAATTTTGCTTTCTGGATTTCTGGATGGATTGATAATTTTGTTTATGCGATAAATAAATGTAGCGTTTGTGTCTGTTTATCTATTTGTATGCCTTGTTGTCTATATGACTCGCTCACTGGTAATAAATATGATGATAAAGCAAACTTTTTTTTATGTTAAGTAGAGTAAGCTTTTTTTTTATGTAATTGTATTGTATTTTCCTTTTTGTTTTCTGTTCCCTTTTACCTTGTTATACGTATTTATTTATTTTCACCTTTATAATGAAATTATATTATATTCTCGTTGTTTAAGCAGTTATCTACGTTTCTCTGCTATGATTTTTTTCCATTTCACCGTAACAAATTATTTATAAGTATTCTTTCTTTTCCAAACACTATCAATACATTACACAAAACAAAACCCTTTTTACACATTCTGCAACTCTTATTTATATGATATATTAAACTTTTTATTTAACGTTTTAAGACAGTTTTTATTTAATATTTAATCACTATGTTTCATTAATTGAATATTGATTTTAAATAAATTCATTAAAATGATTTTTCATACAAATTGCACTTTTTCTCCGTATGCAATTAACCAACGTTCCAATCAGACAATAGTTCAACGCAAACTAAATTGATGAGTGAATATATTAAAAAAAAACGCAATTGATCTTCATATAAAGTTTTAACACAGAAGTATAATAGTTGCTCTTTATTCGAACAATATCCACTATTCACCACACGTTTCCAATTATTATTTAATAATAAAATTTGTAATTTAAATACAATTTCTCTTTAAATTATTGCAGAAAAATATAAAATATGCGATTGTCACCACCATTCACATTGAGCGTGCGAAATTTTACCATTTGCAGTGTTGTCTGCTTCTTTTCTATCTTTTCTTTTCATTTCATTTCGCTTAGATTAAGGAACTAAACATATACCATGCAGTGTAACGTTCAGTGCTGTACTTTATACAAATAATTTATACTGTGAATTTCATTGCTGCAGTCCAATGTGTAAATTTTTGTGAAATTTATCTTTCCATCTCGCTTTACATTGTTTAAATGTAACAAACTTAGTATTAAATTAAATTTGTTGGTTTCTTTGTGCATAATTTCTACTTTTTATTCCCATAAAGAGCAATTTAAATTCACACATTTGACATTTCAGTGTAACACACATAGTATATGTTAGGGCCCTAAAATAGTTGATCGAATGTGCGTCTCTTTTATAGAGTTGCATTCTTTCAGCTTAGTTATTTACCGTTGTGTTATGTATGGTAATAATATGCCATCTCTTAATAAATAAATAAATTAAAAAAAAAAATATTTATATAAATTATAAAATAAAGATTGGAAGCGGCTGAGCAGAGCATAAAATATTTCGGATGTGGGGATTCCCATCATACTAAAAGAAATTGTATAAAAAAAATTATCCATGTTTGGCTTTATATCTGTTCTTTCCCATCCACACAACATTACACGGTAATTTTTATTATTATCTATGTAGTGAAAAGTGAAACACAACAAAATTGAAGGAAATTGGAAAAATTTCTCATAGTTATTGAGCTAAATGAAAAAACTTGTATATATTATTATAACCATTAAATTGAAATATTCTTCATACTAAACGTAACAAAATTTTTGCTAAGAACATGGTGAAGAAATGAAATTTGCGAAATTTCCACCGTAATAACCAACATACATACATACATAGAGAATCAACCCAACTAAATGCAATGGAAAATTTAGACATCGATTTCGGTCCCCAACACCACACCCGCCAGCAAGTTTTCCAGAAATATAATACAGCCTTAAAATACCTTAGAAGTTATGCAGAAAGAACGTATCAATTAAATCCATACGCCTTCGACAACTACATCATTTTCCATTATTTTCAACAAAGGAGCATTAATCAAACACTCAATACAACAACAGCAACAACAACCACAACAGTTATGGCGATTAGTGAGGAAGAGAGTTGGGCGGCTTTTCTAAAATTTGAATTATTAAACCATATATTGGATCGTAGACGACAGATCATGTACTGGTTGTTTTATTTATTATTGGCCTTATTGTGTGTGTTTGTGTATCGTTACGAGACATCCACTTTAATTACTGAACGCAGTATGCAGTCGATTTTATATCCCGGTATGCGCATGTGGCGTCACATGACCTTGCCACTAATACAACGCTTTCCACGTCTCACCGAGCTGTATGATGAGTCGTGCCTGATGGGAAATCCTTTCTTTCAAGTGGATAATATGAGTTGTAGACCGTGTGCTCAAGTCGAGGCCATCCTGGACCTAAGCGATTCGAATTCATCCCTTGTGAATACGAATAGATTTACCATTGAGAAGGAGCAGGAGCAACGACAACCGTCTATATCGGAGCATGTGCCTTTCACATTCAAGGTGAACATCTCCATGTATCTACGTACATATATTTATTAATTGTGGTATCCTTGTGCATTACAGAATAACCACCCACCCATAGCTTTAGTCGATTTTTACAAAATCTACATAAAAAATCGTGAAATATTCCAACGTGATGCATTTCGTGTTCAGTCCACAGATCCTAAAGTCAAAAACTTGGATGAATTTTTCAACCAAATCAATCACACACAACACACCCAAAGTCATGTCTTGTGGCGCTGTAATCGTATGTTACCTGCTCGTCTACTACGCAAACTTATACCACGACCGCCCCTCTTACCCAATAGTTTGGCGTTAGAACGTTTTGTAGCGGTTGATACGCCGCATGCTCCCTCGTACACATTACCTGATACTGAATGCCGGCATGCATATATACAGCAAACGTTGGGTGCACGTTTTATTATATTGCGTCCCACCAGCGAGTGCCGTCATCGCTGCCGTACATTGTCAATGCGTTTACCACAATCATATGTGTGTAAGTACCCTCAAAAAAAATTGTTGTTTAGAGTTTTATGAACAATTTCGAAATAAGCTGCGCTGTTATGATTTCAGTGAGCTACAACTGGTGGTATTGGAAACCGATCTCTGCCCCGGATCCTGTCACTGATACACTGTCCATTAGTTTAATCGGTTCTTATTGTTAAAAATGGCACCTGACCGTCACATTTATTTTTCTTAATATTTTTAACCTTTTATCATAAATTCATAAATGTTTTAATGACTTATTGCTTTATTATAAGATGTAAACATTTTTATACACAAATTTACAAAGGTAACTAATTGCCACTTCTTTATTGCTTGTTGACTTACAAATTAATATTATTTTATATGACATCACATGTGCAAGAAAAAAGCTATTTATATGATTTTATTCAGTGCGCGTTTAATATAACTTGACGGAATTAAATCAAAAAAGCAATCGCTTGAGTAACAAATATTTTAAAAATTTTAATCGTGAAGACAACCTTTTAAATTATAACGCATATTTTCGGATATTATATTTATATACTGGACATAAAACCTTGTGGTCGCTGGTCCAAAAACTCTAATTAAACCAAAAAAAGAAAAATGATTTTATTGTATTGTATTATAATCAAGAGATGTGTTCATTTTTTTGTTTTCATTATATTCTAATCAGAATGCATTTCAATATTTTAGAATATACTTATGGATTAAATTGTAAAGATGTATGTACACCAAAATGATTAATTGTAGTTTTAATTGAATAACAACAATTGGGAATTGGTTATAATAATTACCAAGATTTGAAATATATCTCTTCTTTATGTTGATTCCTTTTAAAAATATCAAGTAATTTAAACGTAATCGCAGTTAAACTTCCATCGAATTTGTATGAAAAACAAAATGAATCCATTCGTCCCTTTCTAATGATGAGAACATAGTTAAAACGAAAGAAATTGTAATGCTTTTCTATAACCGAAACAAATATATAATTAGGAATATATTTTATTCTTTCTATTACTGAAAAAAAAGCCAACGGTATTAAGAAATAAAATGAGATGAAAAACTCTTGTATTTTACAGCTGACTGTGTAAATATTTATACATACCATACACAGTTGCATTTGCTGAGTTGGTTCCTTATCAATAATAAAATTACATAATTTTTCTCCAAGTAATGAGAATCTATAGTTCCACATTCAAACGTTTATTGGACATTTGGCCGGGTAAAAAACGTTTCGGCCTGTACCGATTTCTTCCATTATTCTTCTGTTTCGGTGCCGCTCTTGAATTCTCCATGATTAACTGGACAGTGGGAGAAACAAATTTCTGTTGGTACAACAGATAGTAATTCAAGGGATTATTTTTTTATACTGATTTTCTTACAGATCGTACCTACAAAAGACGACAAGCGAAAAATTTTATCCAAGAACATCCCGAACTGCTAAATAGAGACACAGAAAAATTATCTTAATATGCCAGCTGGCGTTTCATGGGGTCATTATCTAAAATTTATGACCTGTGCTTTAATATCAATGATGACAGGTGCTCAATTGGTGCACGTTTATTACAAACCCTTGAATGATTTAGATGAATACATAGAAAAGGAATTGAAAGAAACCAAAGCGAGTACCAATTCAACCAACCAATAACTGTGAGACTCAGCTTTATAAAGGAATCGAGAATTTATTATAAATAAATCTTTTTAATACTTAATTAAATGCTGAATGTAGTGTGCAAAACTTCTAGTATTTAGTTTACCGCATTATCGAAGAAATTACGCGACAAGTAGCCGTCGTTATTCAAACCAGACTCATTGTTACGTATCTTCTGGTGAGTTTTGCGATGATTCTTCAGACAGGTCTGCTGTCGGAAGGCCTGACCACAAATATCACAAACATACGGTTTCTCACCCGTATGTATATACTCGTGGTGTCTGAGGGTTTTTCGCGAGGCAAAA
The DNA here is from genome assembly GCA_963978525.1 of Ornithomya fringillina. Classification (NCBI taxonomy): domain Eukaryota; kingdom Metazoa; phylum Arthropoda; class Insecta; order Diptera; family Hippoboscidae; genus Ornithomya; species Ornithomya fringillina. The sequence goes on from OZ021693.1 coordinate 6,328,031, forward strand.
CACTCGAAGCAATACTGACACTCGAATGGTTTTAGTTTCATGTGTACCGCTTTAACGTGCGAGTCTAATTCGAATTTTCGTATGAACTTCTTGCCGCACACTTCGCACGGCATCTTTTCTGCATCATCGGAATGCACCAGCATATGCTGCACCAACATGAATTTTTTAGCCATCCGACGACCACACACCTTACACTCATACTTCATGTCGTTGGAATGCAACTGGAGCTTATGGTATTTAAGAGTGTAACGGGAATGAAACAGCTTTTTACATACATCGCATTCAAAACGTTCCTTAGGTTTCGTTTTTGCAGCCAATTGTTCATCGGTGGGATGTCTCGTCTTCATATGATACTTGAGATTGGGTGATTGATGAAATGTCGCTCCACAATGTTCACACACGTACGTGGTTTCAGGCGGCATATCACTATGTTTTAAACGTTTGTGCCGCTGCAAAGTTATAAGACTGGTGTACACTCGATCACAGTCGGGATGATCGCAATCGAATCGACGACCATCTCTGTCATGGAATTCCTTAATATGTGTGTACAATCCACCCACGAATGTATACGCCTTGTCGCAGCGATCACATTGGAATGGTTGCTTTTGCCCCTCGTGCACTTTCCGTACGTGCGCGTCCAAAGTGATCTTGTGGGCGAAGCTGCGCTTGCATTTTTGACATTTCTGAGTATTCTTTAAGCCTTTTACACGCCGAGGCGGACGTTTTATGATTTGTTCTTGGTATTTTCGATACGCTTCCATTTCCTCTTTGGATCGGCGCTTTCTTCGAGTATTAGATTTCTTCGCCTTTGCATTCTTCTCCAACGACAATTCAGAATTGAAATCTTCACCTTCAGAATCTTTTTGATTTGTTTCGTCGGTGTTTGGGGGTTTGCCGTTATCCTTTAATGTTTTTGCCACTTTTTTAGATAGCATTTCATCATCGGAAGAAATGGCAGTCTCGTTACTGGGTGGCTCTAAGGTGGACGATATCTTTGATTGTTTCCTGCGTATTCTCCTTTTCTTAACTCTGCCACTTTTAGGAGTTGAATCGAACGGGTCATGATCCGTTAAGCATTCATCACTATCAAGTTCTGCGGTATTTGTATCAATTTGTATGGATTCTGTTTCCATAAGACCATCTTTTATCAACAACTTGTACTTGTTCGTGATATCCTTTAAGGTATTTTCGTTTTCAAATTCATTTTCAAACTCATCTAATTCTACTTTAGTTATGTTGCTACCAAAGCAAAAAAGTTGTTTTAGTTTATCAGCACTGTCTGCAGCTTTAACACGAAATTTATTAAAATTTTGCAACTTATTAAAACACTCCAAGCAAATGCTCTGAGGGTATTGCTCATCATATGTAATATAATCCCCCACTTCAATGTTGTACAATAGTTTATCCATCCACATTTTAAGATCAGCATTGCTGTTGACATCGAATGAAATATTTTTCTTAGTTTCCTGCAAGTCTGCCGCTTCACTTTTGTTACTATGTTGATTCGTAGACAAACTGATTAAACAGGTGCGACACCTTAGTTTGGCATTTTCCCTTGTTAAACTGACCATGTTAAAGTGCCATTAAACAATTATACATAAATGTAATTTGATTTAATTTTTTTGTTTACAAAAAAAAAATATTGATAAGCAATATTAAGTGCAGTTACCACATAACAGAGTTGCAAGTGTGTTTTTAATATCATTCTGGAATGAAACATTACATGACATATTTATATTACCATGGATACATTAAACCTAAATATATGATTTTATTTAGTTTTATATATATTAAGTATAGAAACGTTATAACTAATAAGACCTTTATGTAATGGAGGAAATGCTTTGTACTTGCTGCAGGAACGCAATAATAATAATTGTTTTATTGGGTTTCATTCCAATCGTTCCTATTTCTTAATAAAATATTTACCATATGCACATATTATACTTTACGAATTGTTATTTACACTCATTGACAATTTGACCTTTTTTGACTAGGTTTGTACTCGTTATTATTAAATGTATTATTTGCTTGAAGGTATAAATTATAAAAATATTAATGATTCTTATTAGACAAGAACTTTGGACAACCCCTTACTTGCTGTTGACGAAACGATTTCATTTAAGTTCTTCTTCACCACCGGTACTTCAGCGTTTTATAAACACAATTGCGGCTCCAAACAATAATAATAATACCTGTTCAATGGGTACACATAAAAAACTGGATGTTTATATTTATGAATCGGGCACTAGTTCAGTGGCATTCGTTACGACCCCAGATATGGCAACCGCTAAAAAATTGGCACTTGGTCTGGTTGAAGGGAAACATGCTGCTTGTGTAAATATTATACCAGGAGTTACCTCCATTTATATGTGGGATAATAAAATCAATGAAGACAATGAACACTTGATGATGATAAAAACACAGACGCACCATTTAGATGAGTTAACAAAATATGTTCGCGATCATCATCCGTACAGTGTGGCGGAAGTTATCACTATACCCATAGATAAGGGTAATGGACTTTATTTGAGATGGTTGGCAGAAAGCATTGAGGATAAACCGGAGGATAGCAATAAATCTTAAATAATATCTTTTTTGCATATAATACATATATATTAGGCCACTGGGATAAGATTCATAATAAGCAATATTTATTTCTTTCTTCTTCCAAGATGAGCATTTGCCATAAAAAAGAATATTCTTTTTTGTACCAAAGAAAATATGCACGAGTAAAATTATTTAAAAAATTAAAAGACGGAATTTATTCATTTTTATAGAATGTTGATAATAAATTAAGAGAATTAATTTATATAAAATAAATATTTAAAATGTTTGCTGCATTTGTATAAATAGCTGTTATATTTAGCTTTAAAAGAAACCGGAATACCCTGCGAATTTATATGTAAACTGGGGACATGGAATATAATAAAAAAATTAAATAAAATAATTTTTTTTTTTTAAGAGAATGATATATTAGTAAGATTACAATCCCGTACGCTGCATTGAAAGGGGGAGGGAGAAAAGAAAAATAAATAACTTAACTACCAATTAATCTATAAAGGAGGTTATTTTAAATAATGGGCTACAATACTAATTTTTTTTAAGAAATGTCAATAATTGCGACGTATAGGTTGATTACAAGATATACTAAAACAGTTAAGCGAATATTCTTGATTCCGATTGAACCGATCAGTGTGCGACGCGTCGTTTATGTGCGTACATTACGCTGCGCCTCGCATTGCTTGGTATTAACTATTTAGCGCCGTGGCCATAATATATCATGGCGTATACTTTCGTGCTTTATAATTTTCATTAATTTATTTTATTTACTTACATTTATTAATAATTTTTTGAAATCAAAGTTTTTCTTTTGCTTTTTTCAAAAGCATGCACCGCATATAGAAAGAACAAATTACTGCTTTAGGAAGCGGCGCTGTGCAGTGCAGCGCAACGCTTCATGTATGAGGTTAACTTCATTTACATTCAACTGATCTTCGTAGCAAAGCAAAACATAGAAGCTAAGCTAGAGCGTTTATAAACATCCCCACACGTTCATGAAATCCTAAGTACCACCTTGTGGTGTAGGGTATTGCATTAAATTTTTTTGATTTTTATTTAAATTTTTTGAACTTCAGACCTCAGATTTAGGATCATTTGTTTAAAATATCATTAATTTAAAAAACACTAAACAACTAACAAAATGCAACCATGTTATTTTTGTTTAATATATTTATCCATAAAACGTTTACGTATTAATATAATGATAAAAGTGTCAAAGAACAGCAGTAAATTATCCTACCTAAAAGAATATTTAAGTGTTTTTGAATAATTCATTGGCTTTAATACAATGCCTATGCAATTGTGTAGGATATGTGGCGGTACAATTAATTTAATACCAATCTTGGCAGGGGATACTGAGTTGCACGAGAAGCTGCTCGTCTGCGCCAATATAAGAGTTTGTCCAACAAACAAACAAAATCAAAATTCAAATAGAGTAAATAAAATGGTATATTTTTATAGATTACTTCCTCGGACTCATTGCCCAGACACATTTGCGGGAAATGCGAGCAAAGCCTTGACCTGTCTTATCGGTTGCGCAAACAAAGCGAAGCCACGGAAGAGCGCTTACGTTTGAAACTGAAAGAAGAGCCAAACGAGGAAGAAATTGAAACACAATATATGCACGAAGAGATTGAGGAGGAATTTATCAATATTTCTGAACATAAACATGTTGTCGTAAATAATGTGTCAGAAGCGTACCAATTAGATGAAGTGCATATTAAGGAAAATATTGAGGTGTATATGGAGGATGTGGAAGGCAGTAACAATAATATGGAAGAATTGGAATCTGATGTAAATGTAAGTGTAGCTGATAACGCCTCATTTATAAGTAGTCAGGGCGATTATGTGGTGGAAAAAATGGAGAGCGAAACTGTAGATGTAGATTTGTGTAGTGAAGCAGAAGCGAGTAACTACATAGGTGATAATTATTATTATGGCGATGCAGGTGGTGTAGCAAAGCGCTCTTCCTACAGTTGCACTTTAAATACGACAAATGACGTTCATTTCAGGGTGGAAGAGCATATGTTCAAATGCTCCTTTTGTAGCAAAACATTCCCAACCTTTAGGGGCATGAACCGCCATACAGGAATAGCCCATAACATAACACCCAACAATAATCACAAATGTTCGCAATGCGATCGTTCCTACAACCGTCGTTCCAGTTTATTACGACATATACGTTTAACACATAATGAAGTTGCTGACAGTATCGATATGTTCCAGGAGAATTCACACAAATGTAACACATGTTTAAGACGGTAAACGATTTTGAGTTTTGAGATATTTTTAATAGAGCACAAGTTGTGAATTTTTCTTCTTCTTCTTTATTCGTATTGCAGGTTCAGAACATTGCACGATTTGAATACACATGAAGAAATACATATTAGTAATTTAATAAATAAATTATCCAGACCTTCAACGTCCTCCTCCTCTAGTTCCGAAATCACACGTTTCCATGAAAAAATCTACTATTGTGGTTACTGCGGCAAAGAATCGAACAATTCGTCCGAACACAAAAGTCACCTCAAATCACATGTCAAAGATAGGATATACTCCTGCAGCATATGTCAGAAGAAATTCCATACAATGGCGTCTCTTTTGACCCACGAACGAGTGCACCTAGAAAATTATGTTTGTGACATGTGCAATAGAGGATTCTGCGAAATGAAGGATTTGAGGCAGCACAAGTTAACACATCAAAAAGCATCGCACGTGTGCCATATATGCCTGAGAAGTTATGTGAAGGAGAGCAATTTAAAAATGCACCTCTTGAGGGAACATAAGGACGCTCTACCGTTCAGGTGTGCCTTATGTCCGGACGGATTTTCCGCATTGTCCCATTTAAAGGTGCACGCTAGCGAAATTCATGGCAGGAGGATACTTCATGATGATAATGTTGCTGTTGTTAACAGCGAAGATGATGAGAATACTGGCAGCATTGAAGTTGCTAGTGAGAGCTTGAAATGTGATGCCGTCTGTGCCACCTACACCGATAGTATTCTTCTAAGTGACACATCTAGTTCTGACACTGAGTTGGCTACTGAAACGTTGGAATATCGCAATTATGACAATTTAGGAGCAGGTACGCCTGAAAGTACGCAACATACGATTTCGCCACAAACAGTTTTCTCTTCCCCAACCAACACCACTAGAAATAATTTAGATTCAATTATTATTGAATCATCCAGTGACACCGATGTAGCATTTGAATCTTTGGAAATTGAATATAAACACAAAATAAACCAATTGGATACGAAATATACAATGTTGATAGAACCCAGTTCCCAAGCAGACACTGTACAAAATAATTTAGCTGATATTATTATTGAATCAACCAACTCATCAGTTATTCATTTAACGAAAGAGATGGATAAGCAACCTAGAAAAATAACAAAAAGTCGGATAAAAGGTCGTACAGGACGACGCACCAAATTCACAAAAGGCTATAAAATAAAGGATAGTTGAAAGGGTTAAATAAAATATAAAAATATTATTTAATTATTTTATGTGTGTATTTAGTGCTATAAAATAAAAATTATCTATATTATTACTTTTTATTTATATATTTATTCAATATATAAATTTTCATAAGTTTTACAATATGTTGTAGTTGTTTACCTTTTTGGGATTTTTAAGTATTTTCGCTATGAAGTTGTTTGAAAGATTTTTGCTAATCAAAAGTATTGTTTACTTCACTTTTGTCATACAAAAAGAACATCAGCTGTGAGTAATGAAAATGGAATTGCGACACTTTACAACTCTGTCACACAGTTATTGAGCACTTTACCAACACTACTGCATTCTTTCCATATACTATTGGAATTAGTACTTGATGAACAGCCCCGTCAAAATCAACATATACCGGTAAAATATCATAGGCAACGGTACACGGATTACTTGGTACAACAAAAAGCAAAGAAAAAAAAAAATAAGAATTTATGCAAAAACAACAATAGGGTCGTAAGTGAAATAGTTCACATGAATTGGAGTTGTCGCCACTAATTGCCAAGTAGTCGTCGTGATCTATAGAATTACGAAAAATATAATCCGTACAACAATCAAGTAACACTAACATACGTGGACGAATTTTTTTTGGTTACAAAAGCAACAAGTGCTTGCCTAATCGTTTCTTGATGAAAAGTAACCTCATTAAATTGTAAAATAAACGAAAATTGTTAAATACCTTTTTTTTTTATTCAATTAACGAAATTTGGCAAATCCACGGAAATGAAAAACGATTAAACCGATAATTTTTTTTTTATATGAATTTTGTGCTAATAGCCGGTTGCAGGGAGATTTCCAACGAATTTCGAGTGAACTTTTTCCTAAACGTGCGTCTTGAGTGTTTGTAGTGTAGCTAGATAAAGAATGCTGATATGAAAATTTCTTCTCAAAGAAATTCAATCAATGATAATTTTGATTTGATTTGAATTGATTTGATTTTGTAATAACAGTAACAATCTCAAACCAAACGAAACGATCACACAAAATACTAAAACCAAATAAGGTTAGGTGAGGAAAAATTAAGTGTGATATTAATAAGAAAAAAAAAAAAGAAAAAGAAAAATTCTTATAGGAGAAGAAGAATTTTGTACTGCTGCTGCTGCTGCTGTATTGCCATAATAGTGTTGTTTTTGTGTATTTGAACATCATCATCAGTAAAGTAACTAAAGTAACAAGAAAGAAAAAAAAAAAAAAGCCGTGTAGTGTATGACAGCATTGTGTTCGTATTCGTTTCTAACCTTAAAATAAATAAATATTTTTTATCACGATACAACGAGGAGGAATATTTTTGATTTTCTTTACGTTCGGCAGTGTGGTGGTGAGGCTGTGCTGAAGAGTGTTGGTTTGGTTTACCAATTAGTAGCATTATGGATCTATTGTGTACCGAAAATATTGAGGGCGATACACTGTGTCAACAACAACAACAACAACAACAACAACAACAACAACAACAGGAAAAGCATAATAAATTAGAAAGTTTAGAGATCAAAACCACCAACAGCTTATCGCCAGCAGTTTACTCGAGCAACATTTCATTGGCATCCACCTCTCAGGCATCCTCAGGTTATCATTCTAGCAGTAGTGGCAGTAGTAGCGATAGCAGTGATTCTATTAATGTAGCAAAATGTGAACATCATTTCAAAAAGCAGTCAACTTCTAAAGAGATCGCATCGGAAAAGAGTACTTCAGCAGCTGTTAAAACTTCATATGTCGATACTAAAAATTACAACAATAATAACAACAAACATTTTATTATAAATCGTCCTATGGACTATGTGAATACTGCCGCCGAAGATCCGACATTCCTAACAGATCGTTGCTTGGAGAACGCTCTCAAAGCTGAAGAGAAACGACCCCAGCCAGTATGTACATATTTTAAAACGGTACAAGACGAGATTACACCACCAATGCGTAAAATTGTTGCCGAATGGATGATGGAGGTAGGTGCTTCTTCTTCTTCTTATCATTTTCAAATATACAAAATGACCCTTGACTACCATCATAAAATCTATATCAAATAAACATAAGCAATATCCCTTATAAATATTTATATATCATAAATGTTTTGTTATTGTTAAGATGCATCCAATTTCTAAGAATAATTTAACAAAAACATACATTTTTTTTAAAGATCATCATCTCATGTATACATGAATGTGCCTGGCGGCGCTTAACATCTTGTGCATTGGTGTAAGTTGCACGGCGTCAATACAATGTTTTGTTTTGCTGACATCGGCATATTTATTTATTTTTTTTTTAAATTACTAATCATAAACAACTGCCCCAATAGAGATGTTTTATGATGATGAAAAAAAAAAAAAAAAAGAAACGAAAAAAAAACTTAATAATAAAAATCGCAATATTATTAATTTGTAATTAATAAGCTTTAGAAGATTGAAACAAAATTTAGATTTATTTGTTTAAATGAAATCTGAATCATTTCGTTTCGTTGCAACGATAAAAATATTCGTTGCTGCACTATCATCTATATGTGGCTTATATATGCACAAATAAAAAAAAAAAAAAAAACTAAATTTACTTTCGGCCAAATCTTAAATACTCCCCATACAAATTGTGGGCGTTGCATATATTTGTATTATGTATCAGCTTGAAATTCGAATTTTACGCTGATATATGGAATTTTATAAATTGTAAGCGTATCTGTTATACAACCCCGCCCATATTTGGCACATCAAGGGATGGGTTAATTATAATTATGTATGTTGTGGACGTATCCGTTATTCATGTCTAAATCGATTCCATTTAAATGCATTCAAATGGTTGGTAATGATTAACAAAGAAAGTATAAAAAAAAAAAAAATCTTTTAATAATTTTCCTAACACTAGATAAAATGCAAGTTTTACTGTATCCAGGTGTACAATGAAAGAACATCAGTTAACCTAATGGTAGTAACAACTGCTACTAAACGCTAAACATATAAATGTTTACTAAAATTCAATGATGGTTGAGTTACTTGAGTCACACAACACATAACATTCTAAGAGCGTAGTAGTTGCCCTCTCCTATTGTCATTACTTTTTGTGAAAGTCCCGTTGCAGCTGTTGTTACTTTACTTGACTGGCAAATGTAACAGAAATGTAAGAATACATATAATCAGAAAGAAATACGTTAAAGAATAAGAAAAAGGAAAAAAAAAAAACAAAAACAAAAACAAAAACAACCACCTTTACCCACCACGAGTCATTTCTAATAATAACAACGGAGGGATGGCTGTCCCTTAACGTAATACCTTCAAATATCTAAATAACAATTCATCGATCGGCTTCAAGTAAACAGCTGCTTAATTCTTAATTTTATGCAAATGATTATATTTCTTCACTTATGGTATAAATACGTACAAGGATTTGAAATATAAATTTTTTTTTTAAAGGCACGTGCTTCATATATCAAAAAAAAGAAGGAAACACAACAAGTAGGTGAAACTAAATTTGGCTTAGGCCAAATCTTAAATATCTTGTGCATCTATATACAAAAGGTGGGCGTGGCAAGAACCTAATTATGCATTGGAATAATGCACTTACTGCGTTTCAACTTTCCAGTCGAGTTTTATGCTGAATTTTTAGTTCTTTGTAAATTGTAAGCATGTTCGTCATCCTATCACGCCCATTTTATGACACATCAATGAAAGGGATAATTATATAAATATATGTACTAAATTTCAACTTTATAGTTAAATTTATGTAAAAGAAAAATAGATTTTTTTCGATTGTGGGCGTAACTGTTATTCAACCATGCCCATTTTTGGTATATCGTTGCATAGTATAACCATAAATATGTATATAAAATTTCAATTTTATAGGTCAATTTTTATGGCAGATAAATACAAATATGTAGATTGTGGGCGTGGCTTTTGAACGATTTTGACCAATTTTAATAGCAATCTCATTACAGTAAATAGCAAGGTAGATGCAAAGCTTCAAAATTTCAAAATTTACGATTATATAAGTGTCAACTGCAAACGGACACACGGACGGACAAGTCTAGATCGACTCAATTTTTGATTTTGAAGAATATATATATACTTTTATAGAATAGAATAACAAATTTAGCCTTCTAACAATAGCAGCTAAACAAAGATATACTTGTTAATGTTGTTGTTGTTGTTGTAAATATAAATATCATACAAATATTACGCCCCCTTCACATTGATGAAAAAACGAAACATTACGTTACATAGTCAATGTAGAATATTTTCATAAATAATGTGACATAAATTGTGTTAGTGGAACATACAAACATTTTGATAAAATTCACATGTAAATAAACACATTAATATATTGCTATACATATATATATACAATAGCACACAAACATCTACATACACACATGTTTACTGCCTTTTAGTATTAATACTCTGGTGAAGTATATATGGAAGCGAAACAAATGTAAATTTTATATTTAGTCATATTATGATTATACAATACCCTACACTCACTCAAACACAAGAGTTCCAAATTTAAGACCGTTTACATGAAGAAGATCGAAAAAAGTCGGTGTAGTGATCAAAGAAAACCATTCTATAGAGAGGGACAACAGCTTTAGATTGAAAATTGAAAAAGTTTTCAATTAAAACGATTGTAGTCGTTTAGCAATTATAGAAATCGACAGAAACTTAATATACCCTCTACCCCAAGTAGTGCAGCTTCAATAACAAAAAAAAAAAAGAATGAAACTAAACTAAACAATCATAAACTAATTTAATTGAACATGAGATGCATAATATTTATAATAAAAACAACAACAAACAACCAGCAACGAAGTATCATTTTATGTAAGTTTATATTAAAAAATAATAAAAATTCAAATGAAAATGTGTGCCATGAACACAACCCTTCAACAAAACAAATGTTTTTAGCATATGTTGCGTATATGTGCAAATATTTAGGTTTGTTATGCTAGTTATCAACCACCATTATGTGAATGTCATTTAATTATGTAGAAATTGAATGGGAAAACCCAGAAAATATTTCTTTAATCAAGTTGATGGATTAGTTCGATCGAAAGTGGGAAAGACCAGAATTGCATATATTTGACTTTTGTTGATTATGAGGTTATGTTAAGTTATCTAACTATTGTGGTTATTAATATACAGGGTATCTAAAAAGATGGAAGGAAGCCTTGGCGATCCTACAAAGTATATATATAATTTTAATCATCATTAAAAACTGAGTCAATCTAAAGCGTCCATGTGTCCGTACGTCCGCCTATTGTTGGCATTCTCACTGTCGTAAATTTTAAGATATTGAAATGAAATTTTCTACACACATACACACTTCTGCTCGTAGATCGCTATATAAATTGAGTAAAATCGGTCACAGAGTCACGCCCACAATCTATAAAAATCGATTTATCTGTCACAAAAATTGACCTATAAAGTTGAAATTTTTTATACATATGTATAATTGCTCCCCATTAATAAGAATTTCAAAAATTAACGTAATTGCATAACAGAAACGCCTACAATTTATAAAAAAAAAACTCACTCAGTGTTAAACGCAAACTTTTAAGTTTTCCAATAAGGACATAACATAACAAAATATAAGTTTTTTGGCACTTTAAATGATTAAAAGGTTTCAGTTTTTGGGTTAATTCGTTTATGCAAAGATGTAAGTTAAGATTTTTATGCAAATTTCGTTACAATATGGTTTGAGAGATTTTCAATCCTTGTGAATGGTGGTGGAATCAACTGATGTAACTTATTTTTAAAGTGAAGCACTTATGACTGCAATGTTTTCGTTACTTTGATCGTTGTATTGTTTCACAAAGAAACTGTTTGGTAAAGGAATATACAATAGTGCATATTTTAACTTGAATTTATCCATTATAACAGATACAGCCTGTCTGGTGAGATGTTTTTAAAGTTGCTTCCATCGACAGTTATTATTAACAATTTTCAAATGTTGCTCATTTGTAAACTTTACCATGACGAAAATGTCAACCTTGACTGATGTTTTGACAGTGACAGATCATGAAAAACATTTAAAACTACGATCGTATTGAAATACAAAATTGTTATGTGTGTATTGAAAAACCCGTTACAAACGTTAGAAGGGCGACCTCTACAGAATAATTATTGATTTAAAAATTTTATTCATAAGTGAAAAACGTTCTGTTCGTTCTTTAAACATATCTACCGCTATCTATCACTTCCACATTGTAATGGACTGGTGAATGTGAATCTGTCCTAGAGTAACTTTATAAAATATATGATCTGAGTCGAATTAGATAAGTATGTGTGTGTGTTCGTATGTTTAGCAGTTTTACTTGTTATTGTTATGCATTCTTATTATTTTTGTTGTTATTATTGTTATGATTGCTGTGTTCTATAATGATGCGCCATTGTGCACACATTGATTTTTATGATATGTGAACACCCTAAAAGGTGCCCACTTGTCGCTGAAAATCTCTTTCTCTCCCTCTCGAATGCAACAAAGCGTAAAATAAAGAAGAGCTTGCAATATTTAAAAACAAATGCTGGCCGCAGCGCAACCATCACAATAGTAAATGTGTTGCATGCAAACACGTATGCTTAGGTAACATATATATAAGTATGTATGTATGTATGTATGTATGTATGTATGTATGTATGTATGTATGCATGTACATGCATCCTAAATGTATGGAAGTGTATGAAAAAAGAAGCGCGCGTGCGTGTTCACTCATTCTGCTTAATTTTCCTGAACAATTATTTTAATATGAAATTAAATTAACAACAACAAAAACAACATATGCAGATACATATACATGTATAAATACACCTGTAACTTATCACATGTAAAGATAGTTGGGGGTGAGCTAGATAGAGGATAAGAAAAAGAAGAATATGTATAACAACAAAAAGAAAAAAAAAACAACAACAACAACAATAACAATAACAATAATGAGAGAAGTTGAGCAAAGAACTTTAACAATAGGTCAATGCACGATCGCTGAGATCTGTTATGTTAATAATGCATTGAATGCATAATAAATGAAAAATTTCTCCACATTTGCGAAAGTTGACTTTCTCACACGTTCAAAGTTCAACTTTTAGTTTCATTCTCTGGCATTGTATTCTACTACAACATTTGTGTAAGTATCTCTTCAAGATGTCGACAAATGAATGAAATTTTTCTTTCTACCCGACTCACACCGAATTCAGACAAAGCTGATGTTGCGTCATTATGGTATAATCATCATGTAGTAGCAATAAATCTTAAAAAGAATCGTGCTTTGGGTTAAAAAGAGACGAGTCGGCATACGAGATATAAGAATCTTACTTTCTACAACATTTTCTTAATCAATATCATTATGAAGGTTTTGTTGGTAAAAAAAAAAAATCAGAAAAAAAACAAATAAAATTTTTTTCAGTCGGTTAAGCCCGACCATTTAATACAAAGAGAAAACTAAGTGGAACACAAATTTTTAATACATTACATTGCATCGAGAAATATCATTATATGGAAAAGGGTTCTAAAAATAGACCGATCGAGTCAAAGTTTACTATAGCTAATTATTAAGTCACTTAAACTATTCGTCAAGAAATTTTTTTTGAAAAATATTGAAAATTGCAAATTAATGCCATAGAAAAACTTCCTTAACAATAAAACCTTATATGAGGAGGGGTTCTAAAAATGGTTCAATTCGGTACATTTTCAATAAGGTTCCTCGTTGTGTTAATACATATCTCTTTGTATCAAATTTTATCGAAATATTTTAGAAAATTCCATTTGTAGCTGAAGTACAAGTTTACATGGACAGTCAGACGGACAGACGAATATGAGTAAATCGATTCAGATTTTGATTTTGAATTGATTTAAATAATTGTGTGGCCATTTAGGTGTTATAAAATATCCGCTCAAACTTAATACACTTATACCCTTTGCCACATGTAGTGTAGGGTGTAACTAAAAGCGAATTTAAAAAAAATCCCAAATCTCCATATTTTTAGCATAATAATGTAGCTGATGATGATGATGATGATGATGATGATGATGATGGTGGTTTATGAATGAATACATCATTGTCATGTTCATCAACAGAAATAAAAGTTAATCGACTGGTCTTGCCCTATTAGTGAACTGCCTGTAAAGTCCCATCCTCATCAGCAGCTAGCATCACAATCACCATTACCACTACCAATCATTTATACACATATACATACTCAAATATATTGTGGAAGTGGGAGTTGTGTGTAAAGTTAAGCTTAAATATGATGCCGGAAGTGTTTTTAAAAGAAAAGAAAAGAACGAATAAAGAATAAATAAATGCCCAGACATAACGCTACTCATATTTTTTTACTGTTGCAATTTTTAGATGATTTTCGTAAAAATCATTCATATTCATACATGTCGGCATGAATGCTTTTCATTTGTGCTAAAGTCTACATAAATGATTAATGCGATTTTTATGAGTGTGAGTTTCTTCACGAAACATTTATTGTTGTTATTATTATTATTATTATTATTGTTGTTAAAGTTGAATGATGAGACAGGGTCCGGGTATAAGAAGCAGCCGGTTGTCATTACGATTAAGAGTAGTTTTACAGAAAGGGATGAAATGTTATAAATTTGTACATATCGTGCATATAGTATATATATCTGATATTCATTCAAGCAATAAGTAAACAACATGAAATGTTACACATATGAGTTTCAAGCCATTATAGTTTGGTTTGATTATAAAGAATCATAATGTCTGTAGAGTTATACCCTACACATTAACCCATTAAATGGGAAGTATATTAAGTTTGTCATTCCATTAGTAACACCCAGAAGAAGGCATCAGAGACCCTACAAAGTAAATGAATTCTTGATTAGCATTAAAAACTGAGTTAATCTAGAGATGTATGTCCTGGTGTCCGTACATCCGTCTCTTCTTGGCATTCCCACGATTGAAAATTTCAAGATATTGAACTGAAGTTTTTCAATTGAGAAAAATCGGTGAAGAAACACGCCCACAATTAATAAAAAGTTATTAATTTTTTGTAGAAAATCCTGAATTTTACTCATCAACTCGCTCATGAGATTTACTTTTTATGGAGTTACGTTCAACTGTTGGTTTATGCCAACAAGCCAACAACGTTAGAGGAGCTCTAGAACAATATGAAATGCGAAATTACAAACGTTCCGGCCAATATGTATGAAAAAGTGATGGAATATTGACTCCAAAGAATCAATCGTTTGCCACTGTGTTTGCAGTTGGTCACAGGAATGACATCGAGATTCCATAGTTAAATGTAACTTGTCTTCTACACTTGTAATAAATTTCAGTCAAATATATTAATTATTCTGTTTTTTATTTAAATATAAAATTGTTATGTCCTGATTGAAAAACACTTTATAAAAACTTTGCACAAAGATGACTCAGCAAAAAAGTTTGATAATCTCATAAAGAAAAATGTATGTGTATGTATGTATATGATATACACCATGTCGCATGGTATTGTGTAATCGTAATCATATAACCAGTTATTAACTTACTCAGTAGCTCACAGGTTCAGCTAATAAGAAAGTCTTCCACGCTTTAGTTATTCTTGGCGTTAAACGCGAAACGTGTTGGTTCATATTCTTGTTATTGTTTGTTACTATTATATTATATTAAGAAGACATGAAAAGAAGGTATGGAAAGGGAGTAGGAAAGTAAAATTCTTGCATGAATAAGTTTTGTCAGCGCAGTAGAAAACTTTAGCAGACAATGACGACAAGTCAAGTAATTCTACTTAAGAATAATTTACTTCAAATTCCTTATAATATATATGATTTTTTTTTAAATATTGTCTTCGCATTTCTGTTTTCAAATTGTATTAATTTTTTTTTTGGAATACTTTAAGCGAAGCTCTTAAAAAGTCATCATAAGGAAAAAAAAAATTCCTTTTTCAATTGTAATCAATCGGTTTTTTGAACTTTGTTCTATAATATATAGATTTGTTTACATTTTATGAATGAGATAATAATAATCGATAGTTTTATGTACATACACAGTTTTTTCTTTTATTAATTTTTATAGTTTTGGCTAGACTCGGACTTTTTTATAACTCGGAAGTACAAAAAAATGTAAGAAAATTAAATTTGTTTTAAACCAAATTTTAAATACCCTCCACCATCTTGTCCATAGTGAACGTGGCAAATTGTACTACCACGCCTATTTTTAGTACATCGATGTATAGGGTAATTAAGAAGGTGGGCATCAAGTTTTAACTTCATTTTTGTGGCAGATAAGTACATTTTTGTCAATTGTGGGCGTAACTCTGTGACCGATTGTGATCTGCATACAGTTTAATATCTCAAAATTTACGACCACGAACGGACATATCTAGATCGACACAGTTTTTAATGCTAATCAAGAATATACACACTTTTTATGGCCTCCAATGTTTCCTTCAGTATGTTGCACATGAAGTAGCAAACTTAATATACTCCCTCGCTAAGTTGCTGCTTCATTTATACCCTCAAAGAAGCAGAAACATTTACATCTGTTCCAGTCCGCTATGTAATCAAAGCCACTTGAATGTTTATATATATGTATGTACAATTTATATGTATTGTTCTATGTTTCATACAAGGCGTTCAAGCAGGAAATTGATTTCTAAACATAGAAATTGATTAATTTTGCGACCCAACTATTGTTTGTGCGATACGTTTTAGAATGTGTAAGTGTGTGTGTGTGTGTATCAGTTCGCTCGGCGCTCGTGCCTAGAAGGGTTGAAGTTTACACTTTCAATCAATCAAAATCAATATTTTTCAAAAACAAATTTTGTTTAAATATTAAGTGTTTTTCAATAAGGACATAACAATGTTGTATTAAAATAAAAAATATAGAATAATTGAGATATTGGCTGTATTTTATTTCATGCATAGTAGAATTGTTACATCTTCATCTTCTTCCTGTTCCTATGACCATTATGTTAACAAATATCGATTCTGTCGAGCCAATCCTGGGCCCCGCCCTGAAACGGAGTACCGGAATAGGTGCTTCGTCCAAGGATCACGGGGCAAAAGTAATATGCTAATGATCCAATTATAAATAGATACCATAGACAAGATCCAGGTATCAAAACAAAAATCGTAGCAAATAAAATTCAAACGGGACACCAGCCCGTGGGTAATAGGCTACCTGAATCTGGGAGACCTCTAGGGGTCGACAGTCCTACCAAAGACTAAGTTTGGTACCGCGGGGTACTGGAGCCTCAAGAACTAAGGTTCTTGCCAGTACGTACTTTTGGGTAGGCCCCCTTGTGGGAGCATCGCGGGGGCTGTAAAATCGCTGGTAGTGCATGGTTGAAAACCCTGGTTACCAAGGGGTGAACTCTACATAGCCTATGATGTAAGTTCTAAAATTGGGACCTCCTTCGGTGGGGGCGCCCAGGGACGCTCAATTCCCTAATAAACGTCCACTCTATGTCTCAACGATGGGTATTGGACGATAAACACATAACATACATGTCGAGCCATCACTGGTCATAGTAATATCATGCTTAGTTAGTTGGTATCATGTTAAAGCATTTTGATGCACAAATATTATTTACCAGTAATTGGATGTGGGAACTAGGTCAAGCTCCTTAATCCAATTCTGGTTAATTTCAAAATTTATGATGACTTTCACATACAAAGTTTATGATGTAAGTGTAAGCTAGAAAGTGGCCTTGACAATAATGCCGACTTGTAATAATAAGAATAACTATAATTTTCATACACCACGTACATTTCTCACGGTGCAAATGAAAGATTTTCTTTAGTTTAAATAATTTCTAATTAAAAAAAAAAAAAAAAGAGTTTTTATTGTTTTATATTGTTACCATATAATAAATATAATGTATGTTGAAACTTTTTGTTGAAGAAAATGAAGGAAAAAACAAACCAACAAACAATTAATAATGATATTTCTACTTAAAGGTCCAAAGTTGTTCATACTTCCGTCCCTAATTTAGTTGAATTGTGATCGTGAGACTTTTTCTCTGAGCAAAGGACAAATACGCTGATAAAGGTTATCTATTATCAAATTCAATCGTTAATCGTTTTGTGTGTGTGTATTTCATGGACAACAGCAACAACAACAATAAAAAAAATTAATAATAATAATAATAACAACAACAACATTCTATACAATTAATGATATTCTTGGGTTAAAAGTATAAACATTAACAACAACAACAACAACTAGAATAACAAGAAGAAAAAAAAAAAGGAGAAAAAAGAATGGAAATTGCGGTTAAAAGCTAAGCATTAGTATTGTTTATATATATAATATAAAGTGTAGAGTATAGAAAATATAAAAATGTTTAATACCACGATCAAGACCGAACATTTAATACTTCTACTTTCTAGTACAATTTCCTGTGGGAACTGATAGCTTTAAGTTTATGCTGAACAAATAAGAAAAAAGATTCAAATAATGTGGAAATACGCATATAACAAATAATAAGGAATCTATTATTAGCCAATATAAGGTTAAATGTAAGGGCAGTGCTGCTCAAATTCAAGTCATAATATATTTTATAATTCTCTTAATTATATACCCTACATATATACTTTCCTATTGCTGCTGTTTACTACACATCTTGCACTTGGAAAAGAAATGATAAAACTTCAACCTTCGATTTTCTATTTGACTGCATCCGGTTTAACTCAATTTTTGTTATGAGGTCATGTACCTTAATATTTAACCATGTTTATATTTCCATTATTAACGCAATCAGAGCCACAAAATATTTGGAGGAACTTTTGGCAATTGATGATAATTGCGTAAATGCACGCCCGTGCACAGCTTGATTAATAAATTTATTAAAGAAAAACAAAACAAGTGATTCCAATTCCAACCATTTAATACCCTACACCACTTAATTCTACAAGTTGTGAGTTTGAACATTGAGTTTAATTGTAAGTAAATGCAAAATATTGCCATTCGAGAAATATCATTGTATCGCAAAAGGTTTTAAAAATAGTCCTATTGAGTCCAAATTTGTTATAGCTAATTATTAAGCTAATTAACTATTCTTCATCAAATTTTGTTAAAAAATATTTAGAATTCCGATTTTTTGCTATATAAAGACTCTCAACATATTTATAATATGTTGAGTTTTTCTTATATGAAAAGGGGTTCTAAAAATGGTCCGATTGGATTGAAATTTGTTACAGCTAATTACTAAGCTAATTAACTAAACTTTAGCAAATTTTATCTAGAAATATTAAGAATTGCAATTTTTTATCATAGAAGGACTTTCTTTATATTACAAATCTTATATGGGGTAGGGTACTAAAAATTATTCAATTCGGTATATATTCAATAGGACTCTTCGTTGCTTTAATATATGTCCGTTATACTAAATTTCATTGAAATATCTGAAAAAAATCGATTTGCAGCTTGCTTTCAAATTTATGGACGGATAGACGGACATTGTTAAATCCATTTAAATTTTCATTTTGTATTGATGGGTATAATAACAAACATTCGGACAAACTTAATATAGTCTTTGCCACAAGTGATGCAGGGTTTAAAAACCATATGCCTTCCCAATCATTATGTAGTTCAAAGAAAATATTCATTAAGTTGCTGCACAATTACTGTCGGGTATGACGTTTTGGTTGAGACAAGTGGACCTCAAGCTATTGTGCAAACAACAATTGGATTTTGCTCCCAGTAGCAGCTACAGCACCTATTACAAGGTGTTTTTTCATATAGTAGCGTATTTGAGGGTCGTCCCTCGTACTGATCCGTTTTTACTCTTTTATCAATATGTTTACAAGTATCGCTTTTTTGACTAGATAAACATTCATATATCTCTCAACTGTTTGTTGTTGATGGTTTCAACAATTGAGATTTATTTGGCCAATGCCTTTCTGTCTTTTTTGGATGCCTTTTTGCCTGCATATGTTTATTTGTGTTACTCCCATGCATTGTATAGTGGGTGAAGGTTTTAATTTCTTTTGTGCTCTGTGTTCATAATTTAATTTTTGATTATTTCCGAAAGGAAAATTGTTTTTGTTCTATTAATTTTTCGACCATCATAAATAACATTTAATTTTAATAATTATATTAAATGAAATAATAGCGGCAGGAGAAGCTATTGTTTCTTTTAATGATGGATGAGGGAAATGAAGCCATTTTCAACACCACCATAACATACCACCCGTATATAAAGTATGCTGGTGGCTGTTATGTCACAATTAGCATGTATTGTATATTTCTTCTATACCGTTACTTTCTGTCTTTATATATTTTCCAATTTACACATTTTCTTAACTGTCATATGTAGAGCGCGTTCAATTGATTAGACTTACTTAACAGTCTTAATGGAATGTTTAATTTCTTTATGCCTTGTTTTGTTTTTTAAGGTTTGTGCTGAGGAAAAGTGTCAAGAGGAAGTGGTACTGGTGGCACTCAACTATATGGATCGTTTCCTTTCCATCAAATCGGTGCGTAAAACTCATTTACAAATATTAGCTGCCGCTTGTTTGCTGTTGGCATCAAAATTACGCGAGCCCAGCTGTCGAGCATTGTCTGCCGAACTGTTGGTATTTTACACCGACAATAGCATTCACAAGACCGATCTAATTGTAAGTATTTTGATTTATTACCAAAGTCCTTAAAATTATTTTCATTTTAAAACAACTTTCTCTACAAATCTATTCGGGTATAAAATATACTTCTTCGTATAAATGTTATGTGTACTACAGTAGATTTTCAAATGATAATCCGAAGCTAGTAATTATTACTTTTTCTTATCTTCCTAAAACACACATATTGCGGCACCCTCTCCTAATTCTTTTCCCGTAACAACTAAAATAAGTAGAAAAATTTGGCTTAAATACACTCCACATCTACTTAAAAATTGTGAGCGTACCAGGTGTATTATTAGGACCAGCTAGTTTATGCGTTATGTATCAGCTTGAAAGTCATGTTTTACGTTGAGTATGGTTTCTTGTAAATTGTGGGCGTGTTTATTATGCAATTTTGCATCTTTTAAATAGCGATCTGTATGCAGAAACAATAAGTGTCTGTACAAAACTTCATCTCAATATCTCAAAAACGTACAACCGTGAGAGTGCTAACAAAAGACGGACACACGGACATACATTTCTAGATCGACTAAGCTTTTTGATGCTGATCAAGAATATATACATTGTGTAGGATCTCTGACGCGCCACCTTCTGAATGTTGCAAACCGAATGACAAACGTAATATATTCCGCATCTTATGTGGAAGGTATAAAAATGGAAAATTGTCTAAGCTTGACTAATAAAACGCCTTTAAAAACGTCAACAATTTCTATGGAAAATGCTTCTTCGGAAAACTGCTTTAATTACATAATTATAGGAGTTCATGCCCATCACTCAATGCGTTAAGTTGATTCTCGAGTGCCCCTTTAAAATGAAAATGACTCCAGTGTAATTCTGCTTGTATGATATACGAAATAATATTGTTTATATAATATGTATATAACGTTGTCCGTTGTACCGTCGCAGTCATTCACTCACAAATGCTGCTTGCTTCTGCTGTTTCAAGTCCTTAAATCTATTTGAACACAGTCGGCTTCTTTCATCACAATACAGCATACATTAACATTATTCTGCCCTCTACTATTATTGTTATTGTTATTGTTATTGTATATGGTATGCATGCGAATCACTTAGCATACATGCAGTGATACCTGTATTCTTAACCACTTGTATACGTTCAAGTCTGTTTCCTTTCGTTTAAAGAAGTCTCGTAGGCTGTAAAGGCGGTTGGTGGTATATACAGACATATGTCTGCCAGCATATGTATGAGTAAGTGTTCAAGTGTAGCAAAAGGTGATATTGTTTCCACAATTCTGTTAAGAAATTATTTGTTAGTTAAGCTTAACGTGAATACGTGAATAAATATAAATTGTGTTTGAACTATGGGCCGTGCTCACTCGTTTATCTGTAGCCTATGCTTACACTGAGGAAAATTCAAGGTTTTATTATATTTATTTATTATTATCTGTACAGGATAGGTATGAAAAAGCTGCAAAAATATTTGATTTGACGAAACCTCTATTTTTATACCCTATAAGGCTTTAGAGACGCTACCCAAAGGTCTTTGTTTTGCATTAAAAACTGCATAGACATTTATGTCCGTGTTTCCGTACGATGTTGGCATTCTCACACTCGTAAAGTTTGCAATTTTGCACAGATCTGCAGATATAAAATGGGAAAAATTGCTCAAGAGCCACGACCACCATCGACAAAAATCTATTCATCTATTACATTTTATTATATTATCTATTGGCTTTAGCTAAATTTACCTTTCTGACTTGTTTTTTTTCAGCCCAATTCAGCTAACAAAAAATGCTTCATTTTTCCTTTGAGTGTAATTAGTTTTTTTGCTTTTAAATTCTGTTTGTTTTGAACTCGTATTGTGCACAACACTAGCCTTTGGCATGAAGTTATAAAGGCATTGATCCTGTTGTGGAGGAGAATGAGTTTGCAAGTATTTATTATTTGGGAATTCTTGAGAGATGCTGACTGATGCTTAAAAGAATAAAAAGAAACGTTTGGTTTAAACCAAATCTTAAATACCTTTAACATTTCTAAGTAACTTGTAGGTGTGGCATGACGACAACGTGTTTGTTACAATTCAATTTCATTTTAATTTTAGAACGAATTCTGCATGAAATATTATTTTTTGTAAGTTTATTGATCCCGCCCATTTTCAATACAATGATTAGTCCATTGTGGATGTGGCAGATAATCACTGAAACTACATGACTGTTCCAAATTTCCGTTGAATATTTCAATTTTTTGCGAAGGGGTGAGTTTCAATAACGGACGTACAGACACATGGGCGAATTGACTTGGATTTTAATATTAAAAAATATTACTCTATGGAATGTCTGAATCGTCCTTCTCATGTTTGGGATACGGAATGACAAAGTTAGTAAAGTGGAGGGTACAAAATGAAGAAAAACAAGAAAATGTTTAACGTGAAGAACATCAAGACTTTAGCCAATCCAACTTCTTAATACTACTTTAATATACAAAGAGATCCGAGATTTGAACCAATTTAAAGTACTGTCTTTTTAGGTTAAGAAATAAGAAATTTTGATCAAAGACTTATAGATATTTCCACTATATGGTGCCAGTAAGGTGAAGGGTGTGACGTGCTGTTGCTGGTTGTAAATTCTTTATGCATTCAAACAATGTGTTGGCTGCCGCAATTTAAGCCTTTTTGAGTCTGATGCTGTTTTATTTGTAAAGTCCAATGCACTTCACTGTAGTTTACCTTCGTACCAGACACGTTCCTCAGTCGCTCAATTAAAATTATTTATACAATGTGCCTGAGATAGATTGTGTCCATTATTCTTTACGTGATTTCCAATGAAACAGAAACAATATGGAGAAAAAAAAGCGAGGTAAACCAAATATAAGTGAATGATGTTATAATCGATGAAGTTCAATCATATAATACCCTACATCACTGGGATTAAATTAAAGTTTATAAAAAAATCGAATGCAGTTTAATTGCTCAGATAAAGACTCGAATTAGAAACAAAAAGTCTTTCAAAAGTTGAATGCTTCGGAAAATGATTCTAAACATAAATCGGATTTATTTTAACTGTTTGGGTGTTGGAAATATTGGCTCAATCTACCATAAATGTGGGTAGGGTATAATGAAATTCTATCGTTGTTAGTATTTAAGGAGTCTAGAAAGAGAGAATTATTCGCTTTGTCTTCCCCATTACTCAGGCACAAGGTCATCTTGGTATTTATGAACCTGGCGTGTACTTTATAGAGCTTAGTCACATAGAAAATGCGCCACTGTGATTATTTGGTTGTTGCTATTGTTGTTGGTTTTGTTGTGTTATTGTATTCTGAGTATTTTGTAAAATCGTATGTCTGTCGGTGTGTAAATTTTAATCTTTTGTAATACTAGCACACACATACACACAACAACCATTCTTCTACAATACACATATAAGCTTCTTCTGTAGGCTTGCAAACTGAAACAGACATATAGGCAGGCAAGCAGACACCAGATGAAGGCATTGTTTGTGGTTGCTTATATAGCAGTTGGCTGTATAATAGCAAATGAATTTTTCTTTTCATATATATTTATACCCTACACCACTTGTGGCGAAGGGTTTATTAAGTGTGTGTGGATGTTTGTAACTACTAAACGATAAATGGCTTAATATTGGCTGTAACAAATTTGGAACCGATCGGATCATTTTTAAAATCCCTTTCCATATGAAAGATATTTCACGAAGTAACTTGTATAACCATGCCTAGCGTTTTCTGATACAATTAAAATAATTGTAGCATAATTTGTGGAGAGTATTGATCGACTTGTTTACTTCTACAAATATTGTTAAATTGTAACATTTATTTCATTGTGTTGTGTGCGGTGTGTGACTGCAAACGGTTTACATTGTTGTTTTTGTTACTTTTCCAGCCATACCTTGACCATTTTAGGTGTATTTGAAATTGATTCGTGTCAACTCTTTAGAACAAATATGTGTTTTTTTCTTCTGTTTATCCTTCTTTTTTTAATTTCAAAATTATATAATGAACCCAAGAGAAGGTAATGTGTGTGAACTGTCCTCAACTTCTGCGCTGCCTCTGATTGTTTAGAGTTGGTTGTTGGTGGCTGTGGATACGATGTGAAAGTATCCATTGGTAATTATTATACAGCATCCCATATATAATATACAACATTTTCTTCAGGTTTACAGTGATACTTGTGTGAGAATTGAAGTGACTTGAATGCATATGTATTCACTTTGCAATGTAAGGTGAGAGGAATAGTTTTGCAGTCTTCGAAGAGTGATATCGATATATTGTGAGGCAGTATTGTTTAGATTAGAAATGAGACGTTTTAGCGAATTTGTCACACGTAACACCGTAATTGCTGAATGAATTTAGTTCATAATTCAAGCCAACTAACTATATATTGAACTGCACGGTGAAGGTATTCTTTTCTATTTAAAAGCCAGTTGGGAATGCATTCGTTCAATGGTGATTTTGTTTGTATGTGACAAAGTCTATGTATGTAGTTTTCAGTATTTGTAACGATTATTTCTCTAGTTTGTAAAGATGCCCTTGAACTGAGTTATGCATACTTGAGAAATACTTCTTTTTTTTGTTGTTGCGCATTTTCCTTTATGACCATAACTGAATTCTATTCATTTCCCGATAAACTTATATATTTATAACTAGTTTGTGGAATGTCTTGATACTTCTATCTATGAGAAGTGGAGGACAAGGTTGAACATTTGTTGTATAATTCAGTAACATTTTTCTTTACTTTCAAACAACAATCACGTTGTACAATATAAGCTAATAAACGATGCTACAACAAATTACTTTCTAATAAGTAAAAAATAGCATTTTTTTACTTTGGAGTTATCCGAGAAAAAGTAAATTTTAATAGTTTGTATAATTATGAGCTTAAAAGCTCGTTCGAATGTCGAAGCCATCTCGACTTTTATGGTAATATCTTAACTAAAGTTGGGTTATCAGTCCAACGCGACAGACAAACTTAAATTGAAGCTGAAAAAACTCTCACTTTTCATGCAGAGTTCATTAAGACAAAGCCTTGGCCAATTAGGTTACTAAAGAGATCTAGAAGAAGATTTTTATCTCAAACGATTATAACATTCTCTGAATGGTTCTCTTCTGAAGCGTAGCTGCTAACACTTGTGGGCGAGCATCTGCTCCAACAACCAACCAAGAAGGAGCCCAGTGTAGACATATATTAAAAGTGGTTGAAATCTCATAACCTTCATAAAAATATTAAAATAACATTTTACATTGAAAATGATGCTTAGAAATTGTGATTTTTGTGGGTATACCAAGTTGATCATCCCCTTTAAAATATCAAGAAGTACGAGTTAAAGACTCAACAAAGTGTATATATTCTTGATCAGCATCACAAACTGTTCAATACTATGTAAAATAGTAATTTGGTACAAATATTCGTAATTAGACCATTCATCGATTTGGCAAAAATAGGCGCGATCGATCCAAAATTTACAAAAACTTGATTTGCAAGCTGATACATAAACTATAGAAAGCTAATTAAGCCACACCCACTAATGTGGGAGGTATTTAAGATTTGTTTCAAGCCAAAGTTAATTTCATTTTTTCTCAACATGTGACGAAAGTTTATCTAAAGACAGCATTCAATTATTCACACATTACGATATGATGGCAAGTGAATGGAGTGGCGAGGAGGGGGGAGCAATGAAAATGAAAAAACAAAAACAAAAACAAATAATATATACATACATTGTCATTGTAAATGAATACAATTTACCACATGAAAAACTATCCACATCCTGTGTAGTGTTCGCAGTGTCCTCGTCGTCATAACATAAAATAACACATGTTAATCAGCAAACTGTGTACGCAGGCGCGTATGTGAGTGTATATTACCACTCACTCATAAGCGGATTGTAAATATTTTATAGTCGTCATCGTAAAATCTTAAAAGAAGCATAAATATGATGATGGGGCGAACAACAAACAAAATAAAGTCTTTGACTCTTGTGTGATATGATGAGTGGATGAGGGGGGGGGGGGATAGGAGTATTCAATTCGCTTATGTGGATGTTTCAAGTTTGTCTTTGTGTTTGGCTTTGACGTTGGCTTTGTCTCTGTCTTTGCCTAGACAAACATTTAATTATGGCGTTATTTGTGTGCCTGCCTCTGCCTCTGCCTCTAACCATTTCTGTTGATTAAAAAAACTAAACTGTTTATGAGAGAAGCGGAGTTAGTTAGAGTTAGCGGGCGAACGACCGGTTGCCACACAAAAGTCAAGTCTACAGTCTGCAAGAATTCTGTTTTTTGTTTTCCTTTTTTTTTTTTTTTTCAACATTCATGTGCTGTATGTGTGCGGGCAACAGACATTTTTATTCTTTTTCGTTTACATTATTATTTTATGGGAATTGCATGTGAAATGAATGCTGACTGGCTGAGTGGTTGGCTGACTGACTGACTGACTGACTGCTTGTCTGGCTGACTGGTGCTCACTTTACTGGCTATGTTGAATGCACAAGATTAAGGGATTGAAGGCACAGATATGGATACATACAAATGTATCTTCTCTTCAACTCTTATTTCAATACGGATTCAATATATGAGGATTTGTAAGTGCAAGCATGTGTGTGTGTATGTGTGTGTGTGTGGGTACGTGTTGCGGTGGTTTGTGTTGCACATTTCTTATATCACTTATACTACTACACATATGTGCATATGTGTTTTTTTGCGTTCTCATCGTTTCTCTACAAAAAGAAAACATGACAAGTCCGCAGAAACTCTAAGCGCGCGCGCGTGTATGTGTGCAAGTGTTTGTATATGCGCTATTCATTCATAAATTTCTACAATGCCACCGTATCGATATGCTTATATGTGTGTAAATATGTTTAGATGTAGTTAAGAGGAGTCATCAACACGACGTTGTATGTTTAAAACATTGAATGCCAGAAAAATATGAAAAAAAAAATAAAAATAAAAATAAAAAAAAAACTGTTTAAAAATGCAAAACACGGCGGCGCACTTGTGTCTCTTTCCTAAAGCAGAGTATATGTATGTATGCATGTGTGGGGGTATTCATTGCCAGTGCCACATAGTTTTGCAACATTGTCGTTAAACAAACATATTGTACACTGGAGAACACATATAACCTAACACACACACACACACACACACACGACACATTGCACATATCACATCAACTACATACAAAGAAAGAATAAAAAGGAAGATTGTCTCGTCTGGAATGTCGTCTGTTTACTTGCTGCTGCTGTTGTTGCTGTTATTGCATATTTACAGCGACTGAACTGAACAGAACTGAACTGAATTGAATTCAACTTAATTTTTCGTTGTTGCTGTTGTTACAATATTTAACTGGATTGCTGTTATGCGCTGTGTATTAAATGTGTGTGCGTAGGTTGGTTTTTTGTGGTTTTAAGTGATGATTGTTGTGAACTGTTTTTTTTTTTAAAGCGATTTAATGGTCAAACAAAATCCTTAAAAAATACCGCCACATAATTAAAACAACGCTATATAAATACATATATTGCATGTTTAAGTTATTGTTGTTGTTATTATTATTATTATTATTATTGTTGTCGTCTTTAAATAACGTTTTTAGCTTCTATTGCAAAAGAAAGGGTTGAATGGTTAACGATTGCGGCTGGAATTTTACTTCATTTCATTACATTTCTTCCTCCTTCTCTTCATTCTTTGATTTGCATGTGAAACCAGTTAAACGTCAATTGTCATCTACTCAACTATTATATGTTGATATATATATAAATGTATTGAAGATGATAATGATGATGATGATTAATATGAACATCATTAGGAAAACATTTCCGTTTTAGTAGTTGGAAGGAATTCTTTAGAAGAAATTCTTTTGAATAAATTGTATTGCGGACCCTAAACTTGTCTCGGCGCATAGGTACACGTGTGATTGTCTGGTATGTACTTTAATTGCATTTTTGTTGTTGTGTTTCTTTAACTATTTTGCTACATCCTATGCACGCGTGCATAGGAAATCATGTTCGACTGTAAATGTTGGTAATAAAAAAAAAAAAAAAAAAAAGTGTTTTAACGATTATACATAAAAAACACCCTACTTATAAAATGAAGGGTTTACTAAGTTTCTTATTCCATTTGCAATATCCAGAAGAACGTTAAATACTCCACAAAGTTTACATATTTTTGATTATATGTGTCCATATGTCCACAAACGACAAATATATATTTATCTGTCACAAAAATTGACATATGAAGTTGCAACTTAGCATATATATTTATAAATACAGCGATCATTGATATGCCAAAAATGGGCGGGGTAAGATAACAGATACGCCCACAATCAACAAAAATCTGTATAAATTCCATAAAAAAATTTTGCTAATGAAATTAAAATGTGGGGCATACACATATATTTATACAATAATTAGCCAGCCCATCTAATAAAGTGACAAAAAAGGGCGTGGTTAAATAATAGACACGCTCATAATTTATAAAAAAAAAAAAAATATTGGAATCATAATTTGTCGTATAAGTTAATACGAAATGCATGCGTAATTAGGTATTCTGCCACGCCCACAAATAATTCAATTAATGTATAAGGTATTTAAAATTCAGTGCAAATCGATTTTAGTTTTCTTATTCATTTCAATTTTAGTTTCATTTATTTTCTTATTAAACTAAAGCTGAAATGAAAATGTGGGACTTATCACGCCAGCACTGATATGCCAGTAATTTTCTAATTTTCTCTTACTGCTGATTGGAAATGAAAAATGTGCAAATAGCATTACATTTAAACCTATTGTGTGTTTGTGTGTTTTTGTGTATGGGTGCATGGGTGTAGGTGTGTTTTTTTTTTTTTATTACCGCATAAAATTATTGATTCAATATTTTTCAGTTTCGCCTTCTATACGATGTAGAATGTGTACAGTTAACTGAAGTATAACACGGTTACACTCAAAAGTAAATGATAGCAGTTCGTAGAATTTCTTTCTCAGCAACAATTATTATTCTTTACTTAACACTCAATGGTTGTCCATTATATTGTGTCTTACAATTATAAAAAATGTGTTATCTATGAATCGAATAAATACAAAGCACTATAAGTCGGTTATTTAGATTTATTAAGTATACAATCTTTACGCTATACATTCAAGGTTAGATAAAATAAGTAAAGAAAAACTAAATTTCGGCTAAGGCCAAATCTTCAATACTCTCCACTTGTACAATGGTGCTCGTAGATTTTTACTTTCCTAGGTAAATTTTTGTACCACATAAATAGATTTTTATCCATTGTAGGTGCGGCTCTTGATCAATTTTGCCAAATTTAAATAGACTGCAGAGTTTAGAAGTATACCAACAAAAATGTTAGCTCAATATATCAAAATTTACGTTCGCAACGGTGCCAACAACAGTCAAATATGTCTAAACGGTCGGACATGTCTAGATCGACTCAGTTTTTGATATTGATAAAGTACTCGACATTTCCTTTTAGGTGTTGCCAATACAATAACAAACTCAATATACCCGCCATTTTTGGTGGTGGATATAATAATAATAATAATAATAAAAAGAAAAAGGAAAAGTAAGCTTCAAAAATGTCACGGTTACTGTTTTTCATTTCAAGGGTTCCAACCAATTAGTTCCACTCTACACTTTGAATACAACAGCGTGTTGTTGTTTGTTGTGTGCATACCAGGAATTTCACACCATGGCAGCGGCGGCAGGTAGTTATGATTCAGTGAATAATAGGAATTTTTTGTTCTTTATCAATAATATCAGAATTGTGTTTTTTTTCTAAAAGGTTTTTCAAATTAATTGTTTTAGTTCATGTATCAGACAATTACATAAAGACCGACTATTCATACCCGATAACGCCTAGTTTCAATTATAGGGTAATTTTTTCATTATTTATTAGTATCAGTAATCATAAGCATTTGTCAGGTAATTAAATGTAAAAGTTTTATATGTGTGTGTGTGTGCTAAAAAAATTACACCTGTTAAACGTGTGCAAAGATTTTATTCGAATCGGAAATCGGACACTGATGGAATATTCAATATGTGGCACCATCCTGTTGGAACAACATCACATTAAAAATTATGTTTAGTAGAATGTCTTATCATTCCTGCTGCTGTAAAAACCTCTTTCTGTATTAAGCAAACATATCTGTGTTCATATATTTATCGGTGTTATGCTAAAATGTCCCCTAAACTGCAATCAATATTTGTTAGTTTTTGTACAATTTCTTTTACTTGAAGTTAATTATAAACTTATGCTAAGCAAGTATTAACGTTTGATTTTGTATACATACAATGTTGTTGTTGTTATTACTTTGGATTTTTGTACTTTGATTTGGTGTGCTATATATTTAATTTTTTCTATATACTCTACTGAGCAATTATCCATTAATTGGGTTAAATTGGTGTCTTTTTTTTTTTTTTTTTGAACTCGAACCTCGTTGTTTACTTAATGGCTTTAGTTTTTCCTTAAAATAATGTTTGTATGCTAACGTTCGTATTTTTGTTTGTTTGTTTTTTTTTTCTAAGTTGAAGTAAAGTTCACACATTATACCTAGACTTGGTAATCAGTACAATATTTGTAATTATACACTGCACGGTTGTCTTCTTATGTATGTCGTCGATATGCTTTAGAGTTAGTTGTCTGCTGTTTTACATTTTGTTGCCTGACCCAAATCGATTGTGCTCTGGATTGATGAGAAGAGGTGTGTGTGTGTGTGAAAATAGTCCAGTACATGTGGCGATCTCCTCATAAGGAATAATATGTATTTACAACGACATTTTGTAGCTGAAGTTTGTTATGTATTCTCCGTCCATTAAAAATATACGTAATTTTACATATCGTTCAAAATCATCTCAAAATAGAATAATCTCTCATTCCTAATAAAACAAAAAAAAAAAACAAGTAAATAAACTAAATTTCAAATCGCAATGGGCGTGGCACGGTCTTTAATAGTCTATGTATTACGTATCGGCTTGAAAGTCTTGTTTTATGCTGAGTATGATTTTTTGTAAATTATGCGTTTATTTGTTATGCGTTCACGCCCATTTTTGGTACATCTTTAGAGGAAGTAATTATAGATATGTATATCAAATTTCAACTTCTTAGCTCAATTTTTGTGGAAGATATATAGATTTTTGTCGATTGTATCTCCAAATTTACTACCGTGAGAGTGCTAAGAATAGACGGACTTACGGACATTAAAACAAAGTTTTTGATTTTGACCATGAATATATGTATATATACTTTGTAGGTTTTTTGATGACTTCTTCTGGGTATCTTATGTGGAGGGTATAATAATAAGTAAAGGTTTTATTAGGAGACGCCTAAGCTGCTACTAGGATACGTTATCCGAATATAAATGACAACCGAAGCAAAATCATTCAGTCATATAGTCCGTTACGCTTCAAGTTATTAAATTAGTTGTATTAAGACCAACATTTTCGCACGTTTTACTTTTATGAAGATATGCTATCATTATAAATATAAAACCAATTGCCATTTGATATAGACGGCGCTACCTTAATGTCGTCATTGCACAATCACCTTTATCATAATTATTTAGCCTTTTAATATCAGCCATGATTATTAATAATGGCCCGATTACACTTATTATTATAATTAGAGTTGATAGTTGACATTATTAATCGTATTTGACAATAACAATAATAATTATAATCTTGGTTTCCATTCTTCTTTATTTACAGAAGTGGGAATTATTTGTGTTGAGCAGTTTACATTGGGATTTATCGTGTGTAACACCATTAGATTTTCTGGAATTGCTTTTAATACGATTACCTATACGTACTAGAAATTGTCCCGATTTGGATGTGGATAAAGTGCGTGAACATGCCCAAGCTTTCATATCATTAGCAGCCAAAGGTATGTAACGTACACATTATATTCCTTATATATTCTTATAAATTGTATCTACGCTATATATAATTACATGTAGATGACCACCTTTATATAAATTCATATGATTTCACTATTCGAGTGTAAACGAATGTAATAAATTAAGCTTCGGATACTAACAACCTATCCAAGTTGTGAATTTGCAAAAGAAAGCTTCACTTTACTTGATTTTCTCATTGGATTACTCATTGACATTTTGTATAAGTTATTAACTTTTAAAGGAAACCTTTGCCGGGGGTCTCTTACATCCAAAGTAATTTGTTATGTTGCTGTAATGATTTAAAAAAAAATTATTATAAATATTGTTTCTTTTTTTTATGAAATTCAATCGTTGATGAAAAAAAAAAAAATAAAGCTCAAATTTCCACAAAAATACGTAACTTAAAACGGTGTCCAGCATTTTTTTTTTATGCAATTTTGTATTCTATCCCATTGTTTAAGGAGAATTTAGATATATTTTAACGTATTACAAAAATTTAATCAAAGAAAAAATTTATTAGTGAAATTTCTTTTTAGCAAAACAGATTTCCTAAATCTTATCGTCTTCATACCCCATGGTGTGGTATAGTTCTTCTTGCTCATATTATGCTTAATGCATGGATATATGTTGTAGCCAAGGTGGGAAATAATTATAAATAAAAAATTTATTACATAATTTTTGCTAAAGCTCTCTTAATAATCTTTATACAA
The DNA here is from genome assembly GCA_963978525.1 of Ornithomya fringillina. Lineage (NCBI taxonomy): Eukaryota > Metazoa > Arthropoda > Insecta > Diptera > Hippoboscidae > Ornithomya > Ornithomya fringillina. The sequence continues at coordinate 6,361,227 of OZ021693.1, forward strand.
TACAGTTGTCGTTCGGTGGTGTTTTTTATGTGAAGGATTTTTTCTTAATAGCGCCGCCACAGCCATATCGCAGATATCGCTTCAACATAGTTACCCATTAAAATCCTAAATGAATTGCTTTTTAGATTATCAAGTATGGCAAGCTTTTTCTCTCTTTCTTTATCCCTTTGTCTGCCTGTCTGTCTGTCTTTGTTTATCTTGTTGTATTGTTCTTTGATTTAAAATTTTTTACGTGTTTTTAATTTTTTTTATTTTAGTTTTTTTTATGTTTTTTTTTTTTATTTTTAATTTGCACTGGTGTTGAAAGGTATAAATTCATTCAATTTATGTCTTAATTGAGAAAGAGTTGTCGATGGAAACTTTTCTTCTTTTTCTTCTTGTTCTTCTCTACTGAAATTCAAAACGTTCAAAACATAACGAGACACATTCCTTTTAATACACATGACTATGAGCGAATATCGTATTGTGTCACCGTTGGATACCTTTCGATTTGCATGTTTGTGTTTGCGTGTGCGTGTGTGCGAGTTGTCTTCGAAGGATGGTTTAACATAATTTACATAAAGTTGGCATTTTAATATTTTTATACTCTCCACCTAAAATGGACGGGGGGGGGGGGGGGGTATACTAAATTTGTCATTCCGCTTGAAACGTCCAGAAGGAGACTTCAGATACCTTACAAAGTATATATATTCTTTGTCAACATTACAAAGTCTCGATCTAGACATGAATCCGTCTGCCGTTGATACTCTTGCCATCGTAAATTTAAGATATTAAGCTGGAATTTTGTTCATGTACTTTCTGTACGCAGATTATTATTTAAATTGGGTAAAATCAATCAAGAGCCACGCCCACAATTGACAAAAATCTATTTGCCAACTTCAAAAATTGAGACAGACAATTATTCTATGCATTGATGTGCCAAAAATTGACAAGACCGGCAAAAAGACACGCCCACAATCGACAAAAGTCTATATATATAACTTTGAAATTGACATTTCGTTTACGTATTTATAATTATCCTGTCCGTACGTAATACATACGTTATTAGAAGGCGTAATCATGTATCTGTCACGCACATTGTTTATATATATACATGGAGGGTATTTAAGATTTGGCATAAACTAAATTTAGTTTTCTTACTCGGTTTTTTTTTTCACATATTGTAAGGCGGGCTTCTCAGACTTCATTCTTTTAAACATTGTTGTTCTTATGGACAGGAATCGCTGAAGGGGGGCGGGGGAGCGAAGTGTTTGTGAGGTAAGGATATTAACAAGAAGAAACGTTTTTATATTGTTGGTGGTGGCGCATATAAAATCCGGTTTTCCACAATTTCAACACTCGATGTCTTGAATTCAGCTCAACTCCTCAAAGCAACAAACAACAGAAAAAATAAAAACGGAGTCAATGAAATTGAAAGATTCTCAATCTTTTTTCCATTATAGTTAAACCACAATACATTGATTGTGAACATTGCTTTAATGTGTACACTATATAGCGGGTGAGATAAAGCAGTAAGGGCAACCAGTCAGTTAGTCAGTTAGGCTGGTAGGCAGATAGGCAAGCGGGCGGGCGGGCAGGCAGGCAGGCATAATGCTTCAAGTGTTTTGTTTTAATAGCGCTGTTAATAATGTAAAATAATTTATGGCGACCACCACAAATGGTTAAAATCAGAGTGAATGTATGTATGGTTACATAGCTGGTGCTGTTAATTTTTATATATTTTTTCACATCGTTTACTCACCAATTAAAGTGGAGCCTTTTAAACGTTTCTTATTTTCAATTTTTTTCTTTTTCTGTATGAAAGGTATATTAAGTTCGTCATTCCATTTAGCAAAACGCAGAATAATGTTTCAAAGGTCCTTTAAAATATATAATTATTGATAAACAACATAAACTGAGTCGATTTGGAAATATATGTCCATCTCTTGTAGGCCCTCTCACGATAAATTTGGCAAAATTGATTAGAAGCCACACCCACAATCGACAGAAAGTCTATTTATCTGCCATAAAAATTCTGCTATTAAGTTGAAATTTCGTACTTTTATAATACCCCTTCATTGGAGTGCTATAAATGGGCGTGGTCGAATAGGAAATACGCTCACATATTATAAAAAAACTTTATACTCTACTTTCAAGCTGACACTATTTATTAAGTGTCAAAGGGCGTAATGCCACATCCACTGTTTGTATTTATAGGACGTGGTATACGGAACTTTTTTCAAATAATTTGAAATATCGATCGATTAATCGATTCTAGCGATGTGTGTTTTTCCGTTACAAAAATTTGAGATAATAACCAAATAAAGAATCCAGCTCTTATATATAATATATAGTAGAGTCGAAAAATCTTCTAAAATACAATACAAACGTGGCAACCAGAATAGAATTATGAAGAGAGAGCGAACAGCTAAAGGAATGTGAAATAAGGAATGTAAACAGGTTTTCAAGTATCAGCAGTATTTTAAGGGCATCTTAGGTTTTCTTTTCTTCCTTTTATATTGTTGTTGTTGTTGTTGTTGTTGTTGTTGTTGTTGTTGTTGTTGTTGTTGTTATATCTAGCGTTCCACGATGTTCATTATTATGATGATTGTTGATTATAAAGTGATTTGGAATGTGTTGTTTTTTATGTGCTAGTCTCCCTTTTTAGTATCCTTCACAGAAAGATGGGGTGGTATACTAAGTTTGTCAATCCATTTGCAACCCCCCAAAAAGTAGGGGACAAAGACGACCCCATAAAGTGTTGTTAATCTTGATCAGTATTTAATTCTAAGTCCATCTAGACACTCGTCGTTAGCACTATCGTAAACGTAACGTTTGAGATATTGCGCTAAAATTTTGTATAGACACAATTTTGTGCAGATCTGCATGTGATATGATTGCTAATTAAATTAAATTGGCTTAAAACTCAACTTGTAAGTTAAAGCGTCATATCTACACTATTGGACATCTGCCACGCCCAATGTTTGTATGTGGATGAGGAGGGTATGTAACATTTTCCTTAAGCCAGATATATACTTTTGTAACTCGTTTGTTTTCTTCTTGTTTTAGTTAGAGAACAAGTTAGCTTTTTCAAGTTCTATAATAAACGTTTCCTACAATAAATATAATATTTTTTTCTCACGCCACTTTCAAAAGAGACCCAGGCAAAATTTGCATGCTCTGGTGGTGTGTATGGTTATAAAGTTTTCTTTGGAAAATATATACATAAAACGAAAAAAATACGCAAAAAAAAAAAGGATGCTTAAATAATAATAACAGCAATAAGAAGGAATAGGAATCATAATGCGAGTGGTATGTTAGCGTTGTCTTGCATTGTAAACTTAGAGGCTGAAGTTGTTCTCAATGGTTTGAAATTTTCCTTTCACTGTGAATATGAAAAGCGTGAAAAAAAAATTATATCAGACATAAAAAAATATACAGGCCAGGCATATGTAAGTGAGAGTGTTTGTATGTATGTGGGTATACAAATTCATATCTAATTAAACATGCATCTGCATCATACATATATATGCAAAAGTAAGTTGCGAGTTGCACACCAAAGTGACTAACTATGGCCCACGCGAAGTAGTCGTTGACGTATCTCTGATGCAAGCTTGACTGTGAGGCGCAATCTATTGCTTACATACACACATCCTATAGCACGATTAACCCCACAAGCTCTTCTTTAATGATCTGTTTGTTTTTTTCTTGGTGTGTGGAAGTAATGTTTTGTGTGTTATGCTGTGCAGTGTCATGCCCAATGGAAACGCCTGTTTCCGGTGGCAATATGCGCATATTCCTTAAATTCCCCAACAAATTTCACTTTGGTTTTTAATTCGTTTCACTCATTGGTTTGGATTTAACACACACTATTTACATACAAACGTATGTGTACGGTGGTGTGTGCTGTCCGTTTTGCAAGTTTAATTATTTCACACGTTCGAGGGTTTTTAATTTTCAGTGCCACACTACACATACAACGCAACGCAGCAAGAAAGAAAGAAAGATCAGAGTTGAGTGAGACGTTTTTTTTTCCCCTTATTACAATTCACATGAAATAATATTCAACATAAGCACTTGAAAAGTAATGGACGACCGTAGCAGCTGTTTTTCGCTTTTAATGTGATTATAAAACAAATAAAATAAGTAAAGTAAATTTGGCTTTGGGCAAATCTTAAATACCTTTCACATCTACTTACGGACGGTGGGCATGTCAGGTAAACAATTACGCCTTCTAATAGTGTTTGTATTACATGTCAGCCTGCAAGCCGAGTTTTACGTTGAGTATGGCTTTGTAAATTGTGGGCGTTTTTTGTTATCTAACCACGCCTATTTTTGGCACTTCAATGGATGAAGTAATAATAAGTATGTGTACTAAAATACAACTTCTCGACTAAATTTTTGTGGCAAATATATAGAGTTTTGTCGATTGTGGGCGTGGCTCGTAAACGATTTTTCTTATTTTAAATCTACATGCAGAAATAATAATTCTCTGTACAAAAATTGAGCTTAATATATTTAAATTTACGACCGTGAGAGTGCTACCAACAGACGGACTTACAGATATTTATGTCTATCGACATAGTTTTTGACATTGATCAAGAATATTTATACTTTGTAGGGTCTCTGATTCTTTCTTATGGATGTTGTAAATGGAATGGCTCATATATAAATACACTATATTGATGGGAATACCTAGATTATTATATAATCATATTATTTAAGGTTAAGAATAATTTTTGCCAAAGAATGCAATATTTCCCTTTCAAAACTACAATTTCTATTTCCCTTTATGTCTCTATCTAAATTCTTTTTTGGTTTTTTTTTTTTTTTTAATTATAGAGCATCATTTTTCATTGTACACAGCCAGCACAATAGCGGCTTCAAGTATTGCGGCTGCTCTCAGTGGTTTAAATTGGCATTTACGTGCTGGCCAAAATTTACGTCATCTTTTCAATCTTCTAACAGATTTGACTAGCGTAGAGCAAGTAAGTGTTTTGTTCTGTTATTTTATATTAATAAAAAATAAATAAGTAAAGAAATTATATTTGACTAAGGCCAAATTTTGAATATCTACCAAAAGCTTCCCGAGTACCATAAAAGTCAATGTATATCTTCCGGACTTTATACGTAAAAGGGAAAATTTACTTAAAAAATTGCGTCTTTTTCAGTTGTTGCTATATTGTGGGCGTGTCGCTTAACCGATATTACTTAGTTTCAATAGCAATCTGCTTATGAAAACTACCAATACTTCGGCCATCTGAATTTTTGCGACCAGAAGAGTTCACATTAAATAAACGGAGACATAGACGTGTTTAGATCAACTCAGTATTCGTTGCTGATTCAGAATATATATATACTCGTATACATTGTGAGGTCTCCAAACAACCTTTGGTGCGTTTCAAATATTTTGATAAAGTGATATATATGATGGTGGGTATAATAAGTGAAAATGCTGTGATCGGTTGGGGCTGACACTTCATTTAACACTCTATACCACTTAGTTTCTATGGTACAGTGGTGTACAAACAACTGTATTATATTTTGCTTAAATATACAAATTAGTAAAGCTTTACAGAAATCATATTGTTCTCTCTGGTTCGAGAATGTTATGCTGGCTAACTATTTATACCTTAAACCACTTGTGGCGATTGATGCAGAATCAAAATCTAAATCGATTTAATTTTGTTTGTCTGTCTGTCCATATAAACGTTCTTAAGCTATAGCTCATAGTCATTGAGATATTTCGATAAAATTTTACAAAAGAACAGTTTTGGCCTAAAGAGGAATGCTATTAAACCCCTTTCCACATGGTGATACTCTTTGAAGTGACTTGTATGACAATTTTATTAAGTTTAGTGATACAATTAAACTAATTGTTGCATAATTTGCAGAACTAAGTGGTGGTGTCTTCTTATGACAAGTAGTGGTGTAGAGAAGTAGAAAAAACCATTGCCGTCAATATTAACATATTTTATATTTATTAGTTTTGAAGTGGTTTTCATTGACATTTTAGTACAATAATATAATTAAGTAGTGGCATTCATAAATTTTCAAGTTCAGTTTCCTACTAAAATAAACAATTGTTATGTTTTTTATATTAATGTGTTTAAATAAAAGCAATTGATTAAAAGATTATTAAATTAATTAATTAATTAATTAAAGGATTATCTGTACGATTGTATGACAAAAATGGAGAAAACTTTTGAAGAGCACAGCCGCAATTTGCAAACTTATCTGCCAAGTACAGACCGGCAATCGCCTACCATCCCGTCTAGTACAAGCTCAACCACTAGTAGTAGCAGTAGCAGCAGCAGCAGCAGCAGTAGCACAACCGCAGCAACTAAGTGTTATATATCTCAGCAATATCCTCATCAACAACAGCAACAGTCGAGACAAACGATGAACTTGGGTGTACCTTTTATACCAATAACACATTCACCATCATCCGCATATCCTCATTCGCATTACTGTCAATATAAACAACAACAGCAGCAGCAGCAGCAACAGCAACAGCAACAATACCAGCCTCATCTTTATCATTGTCAACACCCACCTCAATATCATCATAAGTCGTCTACCTGTGTCGCTAATAATGGTAAAGTATCGGGCAACTCCAACAGCAGTAACACCGTACTGTTGCCCGATTTAACACAAACTTGTAAAATGCAAGCCAATGCACAAAAAGACGTGCAGGATATAAAATTCTAAGTCGTAGTTCTTATTAAGTTTTGTCAACGTTTAAGTATAAACAAGCAGTTGTTTAATTTTTTTTTTTTCATTTTGATTTTGATTTTGTATTATAATTATTATTATAAATTTATAAACAACATAAATATTAAAGTTATAAAGTAATAAAGTAAAGCGAGAGAAATGGATTGAAATTATAAAACATGCTGTATAACAAAAATCAAATGTGTTGTTAGAGAAAGAAGAAGAAGATAAAAAAAAAAAAAGCAGTCTATTAATTATATTGTTAAGAATTCTTGGTGCTTTTTATTTTACTTTTTTGCTTAATTTTTTTTTGAATTCTTTCTCTCTTTTTCTCATACAATTTGAATTTTTTTGATAATTTTTTTTTTTTTTTTTTGATTTCTTTTTCTACACAGTCAGGTATTTTGAATTAGCCTGATGTAGAATTTTTAACTTAAAATTGATTCAGCGTTTACATAAAAATAACAAGGAGCGTCCAGAAGTTGAAAATGTAAATCCGTTCAACTTAAATTGAGAGATTTACTTTTCTTACAATAAAAATATTTTGTATTTTGAAAAATTGCTTAAAAAGTTGCTCCTTTTTCACTTGTTGTTGTGGCCGTGCTGCTTGATCGATTTTTCTCAACTTTAATACCAACTAGCGCACGAATTCTACCAACACATCGGCCAAGTTTTGAATCGATATCTCAATTTTTGCGACCAGGGGAATGATTGATAGAACACGGACAGACGGACAGACATGGTTGGTCTCGTTATTCGATGCTGATTCAAAGTATGTATACCCTGCAAATGGAATAATAAAGTGATATATATAGGATGGTGGTCTTTGGTCAAATCTTTATCCTCCTCTATCTTACTATACAACTTGTGAAGACTCGAATGAACAATTGAATGAAGCTTTTTATAAATTGTGGGCGCATCTGTTTTCTAATCACCAAATATATAAAAAAGTATCGTAAATAGTAATGTATGTACAAAATTTCAATTCATTTTTTTAAAATTTACAACCGTGAGAGTTTCAAAAACAGCAGGATACCCGGACGGACATGCCTAGATTGACTTGAATTTATGCTAAAGAAGTATATATATACTTTACAAGGCCTTCGAGGCTTCGTTCATAGAATAGCAAATTTTGTATGGAAGGTATAAAAAATGCTTTATGCTGCTTTTCTTATCCGTTGTATTTTTCAATAGGGACATAACAATTTTGTATTTTAATAAAAACGCACTCTTGAACCTTTTTTATTATTTGTCAACGTTAAAACGTCAGTCAAGGATAACATTGTTAACATATACAGATCAAAATCTAAAAATAAACAAGTAACGAAAAAATATTTATAAAATCGTTGAAATACTTTTCTATAATGTTTTATAAAGTCCTTCTTCTAGCTTGATACAATTTTCCTGACGCCCTTGGATCAGTAATCATTAATCAATCTTTCACTAGTAAACAATTGGGGAGTATTCTATACTTAATAGAAAAGGTTGTTTAAGGTAGAAACTTAAATTTATTGATATCACAAATTTCATTTAATTAAGAATTGACCGCTAAGGTAACCATCTTGTTTTTAGCTTTCTTATCTTAAAATTTTTTCGTTCAAAATGTGAGAGTGTCTGATTCCGCCTATGTACAATACGGAAACAACAGCCCCGCCATCTACAGGTTAGTGACCAGCTAATTCTGTCACAGCTTCCGTATAGAAAGTTATTAAATGAGCAGCCAAACACAGGTTTTAAGAATTATTTCTGTATACGTATATAATTTAGAGACTTTAGAACACATCTCTAGAAGAAATTTGAGAAACCAATGAAACCAATTAACAATATACAGACGTAAAAATGCGGACAGAAACAATTTTCAATTTCAATTCAAGTATTGCTTGTACATGCCTTGATTCTTTCATGCTAAACAACAAACAGCAACAATTTTTCAGAGTAGAAAGCTATTGATTTTCATATATGTATGTGTATATTGAAGAAAATTATAAATATATGTATGTATATGTAGGATAAGATGCAAAGAGGATGAAAGTAAATTTTAACATTTTTATGATTAATATAAATATATCTTGTGTATGAATATATATGTTTACATAAATACTGAATATAATTTTTTTTGCTCAATTAATTGAGGAATGGAATACATGAAATGATAAAATAAAATAAAACCATTCAATTTTATTTTTTTATTGTAATCCTTTTATGGTAAAATGTTTATGTAACAAGAAAAAAAATATATATAAAAATTAAATAAAAAATATTTAAATTTGTTTATTAAGTGATATTAAGAAACAGCCTAAACATTAATGAATCTGTATCTGTTACTTTGTCACGTTTATGAATGTACATATATAGTATTTAATATAAATATAAAACACCCGCACACACGTATAAATAATACAACAATACAAAACCCCATAAGGAACTTCTAATCCTCGCGTTCATATGAAACCATTTTTGGAATAGGTTTCTTAACAAATAAAATTATGAAAATATCCATAATTTCTTCCCCTCCTCCAGTAATCTATTATAAAGAGATTGTATATGAATGAATTTTTTTCTTATTTTAATTTTTTTTTTTTTTTAATCTCAATAACTTCTTGTATCATACAAAATGTACAAACAGAAGAAGGGGAAGTTATATAATATACGCTTGATTGATGATTTTTAATTAATGAATGATTTGTGGAGTTGTGGAGCTGAGACGTAATAACACCATAAGCGTTAAATGAAAGATAAACTTTTTGAAACTATGTTTGAACCAAAGATTAACAAATAAATACAATAACCACCGAATAATAATTTAATGCAATGCAATATGCTCTACATACATACATACATATATATATAATATATAAAAAGTAAGAGAACTAAATTCGGCTCAAGCTGAATCTTAAATATCCTTCACCTTAATATACAAATTGTGGGCGTGACAGGTATCTCATTACTAATTATATTAAGTTACAAATCAAATTATATATCACATAAATTTTTTTTTGTACATTCTGGGCCCACGATTTTTTTCAGCTAATTAAAAATGAATTTGCGTAAAAAAATTTCACCCATATAGGTAAATTTTTGTTACACATAAAAAGATTATTGTTGATTGCGGGTGTGTCTCTTAACCGTTTTAGCTTGCAGTAACATGAAAGGTTTATTTCAGTTCCATATATAAAAATTTACGATCTGGAGAGTATCATGAACAGATGGACATACGGACATTTAGACACAAATCGACTTTATTGCTGATAGGATCTTCAGAATGACAATCATAGTATACCCTCATCAATAAGGTGAAGGCTAATGGAATACTTTCATTATTACCTCATAACATGACAACAACAACAACAACAATAACAATACAACATCAACAGAAACAACAATCATTATAATAAAGAAAATTAAGTTTATCTCTGATTTTACGCTAATGGTATCATTTAATATACAGCTCTTCTCCTGCTTCTCTATCTAATCCATAATATATATGTATACGTATATGTGTGTTGCATAGACAAGGACAAAAAATGAATTTTCATACGAAACAGATGAACATGAAAATGTTAATAGCTATTCACAAAGTTATACATATATTAAATCTTACATACGCTTATCCAACATTTTATATATATAAATTAATTTTTTTGTTAAATAATTTTTTTTTTTTTTTTAATTAAAAAAATATAAAAGTTCATATCTTTTTAATTCCAAATGACTTTGGTAAAAATGTATAAAATAATAAAAACCGAAAACAAGTTTTATATATAACATAAGATATCATCTAAAATTCATCTATTCATAACATTACTTAAGTTGTATGCTAAAAATAATTTGTAATAATCTTTAATTTTTATTTTTATTAATTGTTGTACGATAATTTATAGATACATATGTATGTATGTAGGTATCTACAACTATTCTAGTAATATATATATATATATAACAGAAACTGTTGGCGTCTCTAACATAATTGTCATTGTGCTAGAGAGCTCAGTTTTTAACGCCTCACAAATGTAAGAAAATTCATTTAGGAGGTGGTCAGGTCAAGTAGGAGAGAAAACAGAATGTGAATAAAACAAAACTAAATGCGTAAAATAAAAAATGTGTGTGTTTTTTTTTCTGTTATGCATACCTAGTCATCTTCCTATATATGGGAAATGCTTCTAACATCAGTTTCAAGTCGATTTGTGGTATAATAATTAGCTCTTGTGAACCCAATCGTAATAGGTAATCGGGTTTTTGTTTTGATTAACGATTGTTAGATTGGGGTAAGAGCTAAATTATTAGTTTAGAAACAATAAAATAATGAATCAAATTAAAAACAAATAAAAGAAAAGCTAAATTTGATATAGACAAAGTCTTAAATGTCCTCCACATCGTTATATCAAATGTGGGTGTGGCTGGCACATGATTAGGCTTTTTAATATTGTATGTATTAGGTGCCAAAATATTGAGTTATAGGCTGAGTACAGAATTTTTTTTTAATTGTGCGCGTATTCGTTATCCGACCCCGTCCATTTTTGGCAAATCGATCGTTAAGCTAATTTATAAATACTTTAATCAAAATTCAACTTTATAGCTCAATTTTTGGGCCATATAAATATTGTCGATTGCGGGCGTGGCTCTTAATCGATTTTGCCCAATTTAAATAACAACCTGTGTACAGTAACAAAAAATATATGTTAAGTTCAATATATCAAAACTTACGACCGTGGTAGTGCTTACAACAGACAGACATACGGACATACATGCTTAGATCGAAACAGTTTTTGATGCTTTGTAAGATCTGCAACGTCTTAGAAAAATAAAATTAATTTGACTCATGCCAAATCTTAAAGGAAATGCAGGCGTGGCACAACCTAACACTGTAATACATATCAACTCACATGTCGAATTATTAACAAAGAAAAAGTATTTTGTAAATTGTGGGCGTGTCTGTTTTACGCTTCCAGCCATTTTGGGTCTGTCGATCTAAATGCTAATTCTATATATGTAAGTATATCAATTTTTAACTTCGTAGTCCATTGTTTGTGGCTAATAGTTAGATTTTTATCAATTGTGGGCGTGGCTATTGATTAATAGCGCCAATCACAGACCTATTCAAGGATATACGGAGGGACATGTCTATATCAACTCAATTTTTAATGCTGATCTAAAATATATATACTTTGTGGAGTCTTTGCTTCCTTCTGAGTGTGGCAAACGGAATGACAAATTTAGTTTATCGCCCAATTTTATATGGCGGGCATTAAAAAAACACTTAATAAGCATTTCTAAATAAAAATTTGTATATATATGTATACACCATGTACATATATAATATTGAATTATAACAACAGAACCGAAAAAAAAAGGAATTATTCCCAATGAATGGTGTAAAGAAGAATTCCAATATAATTTTTTGTTTTTTTCAGTAAACAGAAACATAAGAAGACGGCTAGTAATCTACAAGTAAAAAAAAAAAATAGCGTCGCATGTGTAGAGAAGAGGAGTATATATTTATTTTTTTTACATATTTGCATTTTTACAAGCAATCGAGAAATGATACAGTGCTGCGTTGAATTTAGTGCTTAAAGCAACAGAAACAAAAAATTCAGAGGAATCACGCGTGATCTATTCAAGGATCCAATTTCAATTTTTGTGTAAGCATAACCATTGTACCCAACAATCAAATCGGGCAAACCAAACCAAACTAAACTAAACCAAACCAAACCGAACTACACCGCACCGAACTAACAATCTCAGCGATTCCTATTAAAGCAACTCATTTATTATTTTGCCAGTTATTGGCCAGTGTATAGGTTTAAGATGTTGTTATTGTTGTTGTAGTTATTGTTCATTTAGAGGTTTATTTTTTGTTTTTATTTTGATTTTTGATTTTTTTATTGTTGCTTTTTGGAAGATATTTTTAAGTGCTGCCGAACGTTACCTGATGAAGCATAAAACAATTGACCAGCTAAAACCATTCAGCCAGGCAGCTAGCCAGCCACCGTGATTAACATCATTATGCCCGCAATGAGGTAAACAAAATAATAATAACAACAACAATAATAATAACAACTACGTGTATATGTATGTATATATGTTGGTGGCGGACCAACTAACTAACTAAGCAACCAATCGACCGCCTGATCAATATCCAACTTAACCATTCTGATGTTTAAGGTTATTGGATGTTGTTACATACATACACACATACACCCAATAAATACAGCGTCGGCAATTGGCAAAAACATCACAGAATGGAGATTTAATTCGTTGGAAAGCGCAACAGTTTAAAGCAGAAGTAAGAGGAGAAGGGGACAGACAGTTATAGCCACAAAGGTGAACCATTTTTTATTATATCGTTCATGGAGGATATATATTATATTTGCCAAAAGTACGCTTGAGATACCCTACATCACTATACCATTGATTAGCATGCAAATTTTTTTTTGTCGATATAAACATATATGTCAGACAGTGTGTTTGTGTAGTTGTTGCTGAAATGGTTACATTTGATGTAAATATTCTTTTTTCTCAAATAGTTTTCTATCTAAAAGTGATCATTATTAAAATAGGCAAAATCGCTCAGGAGCCACGCTCGACAATCGACAAAAATCTATATATCTGTACTCAACTCATCTAAGTTGTTGTAAGAAACTAGAAAATCTCAAAGAGAGATTAACTTATAGCAGTCTGTCCGAGACATCGAAAATGATACTTTCAGAATCCATATAAATCTTTACAACATAATCCTATATTTTGGTTGGTTAAACATAATCTGTAGAAATTTATTGTGAGTCGATGTAAAAAACGGAACAAAAATTAGTAGCAACACGTATAAAAAAACTAAATTTAGTTTAAGTCAAATCTTAAATACCCTCCACATATACATACAAACAGTGGGCATGGAAGGTACATGATTATGTGTGTATAACCTATCAACTGGAAAGTCGGGATTTGCGCTGAATATTTAGTTTAAATTGTGGCCGTGTTTGTTTTTGGACCATGACCATTTTTGTTAAATCGTTGGAGATGTAATAATAAATATGCATAATTGTGGGCGTGGTTTTCAACTAATTTTGCTCAATTAAATAACGTTTGGTGTGTACTAACTTTTTTTTTTTTATGAATAAATTTTTGTGGTCGACATATCGACTTTTGTTCATTGTGGGCGTGACTCTTTACCGATTTTGCCTAATTTAAATAAAGATTTTGCTTCTAGTAGAAAGTAGAAGTATTTGTATACAATTCCAGGCCAATATCTCAAATGTTACGACCGTTAGAGGGCCAACAACTGACGGTTATATCAACATATCTCAGTTTTTGATACTGATCAAGAATACATATAAGGTCTGTGACGCTTTCTTCTAGGTTTTGGCAAATTTAATGACAAATTAATGTACCATGTGTAGGGTATAGCAATAAGCATAAACTCATCTCACATATAAACATTTTACATATATTTTAGGATTGTGTGTTTTGTACACACCAACGAAAAACCGAAATTAACAAACACTAACGTACAAAAATATCTGAATATCAAATCAGATCAACAGAAATACATACAATCAAATATCTCTATGTACATACATTTATATATGTGAATATATATGTGAAGACCAAACCAAACAACACAATGAATATGTGTGTTCGTATTAAAGAACATATATAATCAGTGTAGTGGCTATTGTTGTAGTTGTTTTAGTTGTTATTATTATTATTATTGTTGTTGTTGTTATTTTCATCTTTGTTACCTTCATTCATAACCGTTGAACAATTCCAAGAATTTTTCAAAATTCTTTAACAACAATTCGACATAAAGGCCGCTCATATATTTATAAAACCTAAACTGTCTCACTATGTGTCTGTGTGCCCGTGTATGCCCTTCCACTTTTGTCGTTTCTCTCATCTTCTTTTCATCATTGAAAATTAACCAGCCAACGTGCATACACCGTTCTGTTAAGTATTTGCTTCTATAACGTTCATAAATCCAGAGAACTAAACGCCCAAACAAAAACAAAAACAAAAACAACAACAATAATAGCAACAATAAGAACAACTACTTACCCGGTTTAATGTTTATATGATTGTATGTATGTATATATGTCGTGAATGGAATACCTACACATTTAGTGCTACTACCAAAAATAAAATAAAATTTATATTGAATTTAATACAAGTAAAAAAATTAATAGTTTAGCTTAGGTAGAATTATTGGATACCCACCACCGTAGGGATGACATTGCTAAAAATTGTGAATTAAGTATTCCTAAAAATGTCCGTACATCCGTCTGTTTACCTATTGTTAGCACTTTCACGGTCGTTTTTCGTATTGAGTTCATTTTAAAGTATTGAGGTGAAATTTTGAATAGATATATCTAGATATTCGAAACCACGCCCACAATCTATGTATATGGCGCAAAAATTAACCTATAAATTTGAAATTTGATACGTCTATTTATAATTACGTCATTCCTCGAAATGCTAAAAGTGGGAGTGTACTTCGTTAGGTATTCGAAGCCTCCTACTGGCTGTTGCAAACATTTGGACAAAGTGTTATATACCTTACACCATAAACAGGTTGGATATAAAATATAAATAAATGGAAACACGAGAACATGTTTATATGTATATTTGTAGGTGCACGCTGTGAATATAGATAAACGACCGCACGTACACTCAAATGCAATTTTGTGCGCCACACAAAACTTCTTTTGATGTCCTGCGCATTTGTCTGGCCTCTAACCAAGAGCACTCTACAACGCTTCAGTTTCAGTCTTTCGTTTACCTTACACACGCCTACCCCCGCCCCTACATCATCCCCTCCACTATCATCTCCACTCAAGTTAATGGCATTAAACTGGTTTGTGGGTTTGTGGTCCTTGGCCTCTACACATCACATACAAGATTGCTTGTGGGCTTGTTCACGGTGCTGGTACTGTTGCTGCTGTTGTTGTTGTTGTTGCTGTCTCTCTAACAAGTACCTATAGCATGAAAACAAGAGTGATGGTGTGAGTGTGTTTGTATGCCTTCATAGCACACATACAATGCATACACACACTACACGTAAAATTAAATCAGCGCTAAGGAAAAAGAAAAAAAGATCTTAAAATACACAAACAGCAACAAACAGATAAGAAGGAATGTTGAATTCTCGTGGTATCCAAAATAAATAAAATTGGAAAAAAGTAAAGCAGCCGAAATAGAGGAGGTGGTGTGGTGTGGTGTAGTGATGATTACAGCAAAATTCAAGTGAACTAGTTTTTTATTGCTCTGTATTTACCATAGCCACCTACTTAAATGTGGCCACATACAGAAATCGGACAAAACTTTGGCAATGGTTGGGAGTTAAAAAAAAATTAAGTATATAAAGTACAAAACCAAAATTCTCAATATTTCTTAACAAGCTCGAGTAAGTAGGATTTACTTACCTTTACTAAAATTTATACCTGATCGAACCAAACTTCACGAACTTTTCCACAAGTGAGTAGGATTTAATTGTGTAGAGTATTGCGTAGAAGTATAATATATGACAAAGGTACAATGGAATGGTACCTACGCAAACTTTTTGTAAAACCTGCTGCAGTCATTTTTTTTATGAATTACTCGGAAATTGCTGCGTGTGAATTTATTCTACATGGTTAAGATATTAAAAACTTTACAAATAAACTACTGTGAAGATTCTCCCTTTACTCTTAAAGACTAAGGGACTATCTGTCGTACAGACCGTGAACCGAAATGTTTTCAGTTGATAAAAAACCAAGTGGCAATGGAATAGTTTACTTTGCGCTTAAGAATATAATTATATATTATTTTTATATCATCAAAATCAATCAACTGGTAATGGTCATTATAATTTTTAAAGATTGTCTGGATAGGGTCGTTAATGTATGGCTGATTCTAGCAATAATTGATGAATTGTATGCGGAAGTGTCTGGGTATACGTTGAGGGACATTTAAGATCTAATTAAATAATTCTTTTTATACCCTCCTTCTTAGCGATGAGAGTATATTAAGTTTGTTATTGCATTTGCGTAGAGAGAGACATCGAAAACTTTACTTTACTGAGAAAGATGTAGTCATGTCCGTCTATCTGTCCTTCTGTCCTTCTGTTAACACTCTCACGATCGTACATAAAAATTTATCTATGAAGTTGAAATTTGGTATCCAGCCTTTGATTTTTTTACGATGCTACGGTTTTCATGATAATTTTTGAAAATTTGAAAAAAAAAAATATCTTAGTTTTGTTGTTTTTTTTAACATTTAAAATACATTTATTTTCTTCAATTATTTATTGTTTCTTTTTTGTTGTTGTTGTTGTGTTTTTTCAATAAATTGTTTTTGTGTCGGTGTGTATGTATATAGGTGTTCTTTATTGTTGTATTTGTCAAGTTCAAGTCTTACCAACTATTGTTAAGTTTTACAAGTTTTTTTATTTAAATTTTTTTTGATTTTTTTCAAATTTTATTCAACAATTATTTTTTGTTGTATTAAAAAATGTGTGTATGTGTGCAGTAAAGACTTAGTCCAAAAAGTTAGTTATAGTAAGTATTTCTAACACTCACCATTCAACTTGATTTATACTAAACAAAAACAAGTAAAATAAATTAAGTTCGGCTTAGGACAAATCTTAAATACCCTACACTTCCCTGTACAAATAATAAGCATGGCATGTACTTAATTAGTCCTTTTATAGTTTAAGTATTACACATCAATTTCCATATTGATTCCAGTACAAAATTTTTCTTATAAATTGTTGGCTTATCTTGTTATTCGGTCACACCCATTTTTTGCCAATAACATATAATCACATGGCCACACAGATGGACAAATCTAGATCTTCCTCAGATTTTAGTGCTGATCAAAAAAGATATATATTTCGTTGAGTTTCTAACGCCTCCTGTGTTGCTAACGGTATAACAAACTTAGTATGCCTTCCTCACTAAAGTGGTATACCATTGGGATTGTGAAGAAATGTTTTTTAAAAAACTTAACTTACATATCTACATAGTATTGTAGTTAAATGGAATTGTTAATAATTTGTATGGACAATGGGTTTATTAAAGGATTCCTCTAAAGCCGAATATTATGATAAATATTTATTAGATGCCACATCTGTATGCATTAGTTTTATTCGTACAATCTGATAATTAGACGATTTAATAAAACATAACTACAACTCAAGCGCACATAGGGTCAATAGTGGTGTAAGGGTAACGGTGTAGGGGTTAGTGCTACAATATTTTACATATATTTTAGTCAAGTATATAAAGCTGATTTTAAGTTAAGGATCCACGTATAAAATATGTATTGCTTAAAATTATTTTGTTAATAATATATTACATTAAATAAGTGAAACAATGAAACAATATTTATAATCTATATATAGGTTGAAGGTGTACCAAGTTAGTTATTCCATTTAAAACAATTAAATGAAGCATACAAAGTACATATGTATAATCTTAAGCAGTATCAAATTTTGAGTCGATTTAGTAATGTCCATTTATTGCTGGAAAGTGCTAGGTTGTGATGGTTTTCATTTGGGGCGAAATCGGTTGAAAGCGGCATTGCTTTAAAGTAAAAACGCTACCTTTCGGCTTAAGCCTAAACCTAAATAGAATCTATGTCTATTATGTATAAAAACCGTAGCGGTGGCAGGTACCTGATAACGTCTCCTATTAATGTGCAAATCAGACTTTAAGTCCAATGTAGCATTAAGCACGTGCAGCATGTGCCGAACTCGTCCCTTTTTAGCAAATCGATGAATTTGAGTAATTTTAATCAAATTTCAATTTCAATTTTTTTCAATTCAAAGTTTACTACTGGGAGTATTCCAACACCAGGCAGACAGAATGACGTTCGGATAAAGAATTCAGATTTTAGAGCTAATCAAGAATGCTAGAACAATACATATGTTTACAAATAAGTTTTTTCATTAGAAATTGAGTTCTTGCCATTTGAAAATCGAAACTTTTTATTATAGTTGGAGTTCTTGTCATTGGCAAATGAGTTTATTTCATTTGCATTTGAGTTTTTTTCATTATCAATTGAGTTCATGCCATTTGAAAATTTTTATTTGAGTTATTTTAATTAAAAACAGAGTTTCTTTTTATTTGCAATTGAGTTATTTCCATGTAAAAACTGATAAGGTTACTTTTCATTTGAGCGCTTTCTTTTAGTAAATGAGTGTTTTTTTGCATCAGCAATTGCAAATGGTGCAGAACTATGAAATTGAATCGATCTTTTTGATTTGGTCGATTTCCAATTGACTCATATTTACTTTATTCATCGATGCACCGTAAATGGGAGGGAACAGATAACAATAACGCATTTCATACATATTTCAAACTTTAATATGCAATGTAATGATTTGCCAATTTTATATATGCCACGCCCCAGATTTATTTTAGGTTTTGCTTCAGCCAAATATAGCATTTCTACTTATTATTAGTTTGCTTTAACTATAAAAACAAAACTTAATTAGAATATTTAGGATATATACGTATATCTACTTAAATAACTACTTGGGAAAAAGAAATTGATCGCTTGGCTGTTGTTGATGATGATCACCAATAAACAACACAAAGCATAACAATACCTGAGCCCCTAATATTGTTATACTAAACAGCCTTTTTTGCTGACCCTGCAATCAGTCTCTTTACGCAGTTCTTTATTAATAATGGAAATAAAAGTTATCTTATACAGCGAATAATTTAATAAACCAGTAATTCATTAATTTAAATATAAATATTTACAATTGTTTAGTTTTCTATTTTCTTTTCATTTAGAGTTTAGTTAATTTAATTATTTTGGCACTCTTCGACAGAATTCACAATTATTTCAAATTCTCCTCAAAGCGAGGAGAACCAAATTTACGAAATATCATAACATTACATTATATATATATAGTATACAATGTATAACAAAACAAAACAAAAAAAAAGAAAACAAAAAAATGTTGTTATTACATCTAGCCTTCCCTACTATCATTCGTGTGTATATACCGCTTGTAAAAAAAATTGCGGTTATAATAAATATGTTATTAGCTGCTTCTAACAACCGTTCTATTGTATTTAGTTTAGGAAACGTTTATTCATAGTTTACGTCACGTCATTTTGTTTGACTTACAGTACATATATTATATATAGTATTTTTTTTTTTAGTGTTAGAGTTGAAATATTAAAAATGATTATTTTAGGTGTGTTTAGATGTTGGTGTTGGTGTTGTGTACGGTCTGGATGGATGTATAATAGTATGGTAAACAAGGATTACAGAAACACTGAAACAGAGAATTATATTAGTCTTACGATATCGTCGATAAAGTAGAGAATTGTATTTTTCTCATGGTGGGTGAAGCTGTTGGTGAGGGAGCTGGCATAAATAAACAGGATGAAGTCGTTTCTGTAGTTAAACTACGTTCCTCATATATTCTCTCCTGGAATATAAAAATAAATTTTCATTAAAGTAAAATGTGTTTTTCTATAACATGGGTTCAATTTTGAAACCCTTTGTAATATTTCAAAAAAGTGGTTTCAAATTGAACTTGAAGGCGAAATAATTAAATCCAGTAAAAAAAAAATTAAATATGGCTTAGGCCAAATTTTAAATACCTTCTCGTCCATATACAAATAGTGGGCGTGGCATGTACATGATTACGTTCTTTATAGGATTTGTATTATTCATCAACTAAGTCGAATTTTGCATCAAATAAAGTTTTTTGTAAATTGTGGGCGTGTCTGATATCCAACCATGGGCACCCTACCAATTTCAACTTTATAAGTATATTTTTGTAGCTGTAAAAGTTTTATATCAAATATGGGCGTGGTACAAGGCTAATTTTATTCTATTTCAATAGGAATTTGTGTTTAAATACCTAGCACGAGCGTTAAAATGACAGATAAACAGATCTAAATCCCTTTCAAATATTAATACTGATCAAGAATATATATACTAGCGGACTTTCTCTTTAAGGTGGAGTGTAAACAAAAAAAAAGTTGTGTCAAGTGTTCTTTGCGATCTTAATAAAGTTTGTTTTACTTACATGTGTACGGTCATGTTTAAAACGTTTCCATATAGTAGTTTTCGGTTCCATTCGTGTACCATCCACATTATAATTAGGATTGGAGAAAGTCAACACCGATCTACTGGAACCCCGAGTAGGGCGTTTAGTTTTTGTACGTTTTGTGTTATAAACTAGAGCTTTTATAAAAAGATTTAACACAAATAAATAAATAAATAATATTACATATATTACATCGCCTTCGACTTACAGACAATGGCTGCCACACTGATTATTAGCAAGACAATCACCACTCCAATTGCTATAAGTATTAATGTTTCACGTTGACTGGTCTTTCTAATTGGAAAATCGCTATCAAACATATCCTCGGAATGTCCCAAAGAACTATACAATTTGGTTACATCGTCATTATAATCGGCCGTGTTGTTGTCATCAAATTTTTGTAGTGGTATATAATATAACGGTGTTGTAGAGCACTCACGATTATCTGGTATATCGGGGCAGGCACATATATAGTCTTTACCTCTATATAGACATAAATGTGTACAAGCGCCATTGTCTTGCGCACATTGATTCCAATCTTTAGGCTGGCGTTTTAGAGACACAGCTCTTATATCTAAAGCACCGTTAAGAGAGTGTCTTATTTCCACTGGTTGACTATAGCTACTTTGTTTCCGATACGCTCGATATACAGACTTATTATACCAATCAGTCCAGAAAATGCTATTTTGAAACTAATGATTAAATGTTTTTTATTAATTTTAATGAATTCTTAAAGATTCTTATACTTATACTTACCATGGTTAAACCAAATGGATGTGTAGCATACTGTATTATAATTGTGCGATTTTTACCATTAAAATCCACTTGACCAATATTATCCTCCAGAGCATCGGCCCATAATAAGCGACGATTTCTGTAATAGATTTCTCATTAAAGTTTCTTTAAATATATCATAAGTTTTACTTACTCAAAATCAATGGTCAAGCCTGTGGGTAGTCCCAAGTTATTACTCACTATTACAGAACGATTAGAGCCATCCAAGAAGCTTCGCTCTATACGGGATGGAGTGTCCCAATCAGACCAAAATAAATAACTAAACAATAAACAATATTTAATATCCTAAATATATAAAGAAGATGAATCGACATTTACCCTCTCTTGGGATGGACAATTAATGAACGTGGATCTCCCATGTTCATGATTAAAAGACTTTTTCGACACGTGCCATCTAAACGTGCCACTTCAATTATACGATGATCACTATCCGACCAATAAATATTATTGGCTATCCAGTCCACTGCTATACCATTGGGGGTGGCTAGATTATTTTTAATAATCACTTTACTCTCCGTTAAGTTTTGTAAATTGACGCGACGTATTACATCCAAATTGACATCAGCAATGTAGAGAAAATTTTTGCGATAATGATAATCTAATACAACAACACCGTGTACATCTTTCACGGGTAATACCACATCCATTAAATCGTCCGTATTAAGAGAAATCATACCAATGCCCGATCGTAGAGCGATAAGCAAATAATCCTACAGACAAAAGGTTTCATCTTACAATTACTGGCATTTTTGTTTTAATAAATACTTACTTCTGGCATATTTTCACATTCTGTGAGACTGTCATTTTTCATTTTTAAACCTATTGAGCATTGGCAAGAATATCCGTTAGGTTTTCTTAAGCATAGCTGAGAACATCCACCATTGTTTTCACCACAAACGTTCGGTGATAGTGTTTGAATCGTGTTAATTACTTTAATATCCATAAGGCCGTCTATGTTTGTCATAATGTCATATGTATCTGACACGTTTTTGCGGTCAGCTCTATGCAAGGCTTTAGACTTCCAATCGGTCCAATAAATAAAGTCCTCTGTTAATGTCAGAGCGTAAGGATGATGCAAAGCTGACATTATTAATTTACGTTGGTTGCCAGAATAGTCACATGAATCAATTGTTTTGAGTTGAGCATCTACCCAGTAGACTCGTTTTTCCTTCAAGTCTAAAGACAGTCCATTCGGCCAGCCCAAATTAGATGTTACAATGCGTTGGCGATTTTCTCCATCCATATGAGCCCGTTCAATTTTACGATAATGACCCCAATCGGTCCAAAATAGTAAACCAGCTTCATAGTCTAAGGCCAAACCTCGTGGTGATTCTAAATCCTTCCAAGCGATAAGATGGCGATATTTTCCATCTAGCGTCGCAACTTCAATCGTGTGACGACCAGCGTCAGCCCAATAAATCTAAAATTTAAACGTACAATCCTTTCATCGATTTATTAGAATAATGTTTTTAATTAGTTACCGTTCTTCCCACCGAATCTACCACCAAGCCATCCGGATTATCCAAACTTTTGTAAATAACACTTCTAATATCTAAACCATCGGGACTTGAACTCATTATAACATCATCCATACTATCGCTCCAGTAAATTTGTCCCGTTTTACGGTCTACATCTAAAGCGACCGCATTTAAAATGGGTGGCAGAGGTAGAACCACATCAATCAAGTGTTCAAAGTCGAGAGATATTTGTCGTATATCAACACGATGAGCAAATATTATATATTTTTTGGGACCAGACGAACAGTTGTGATTATCGGATTGCATAGTTATGCCTACTGGGCAAGCACATGAGTAACCTACGGGATTTAGTAGACACAAATGCGAACAGCCACCATTGTGGGAGCTGCATGGGTTTGGTATGTGTTTGCGATGTCGATGAAATATACTGATGTCCATTAGATTGCTGGAGTTTGCAATAACAATAGTTATATTTTTACCGCTTAATTTATCAGCACTTAATGCAGCCTTTAAATCCCAGTCGGTCCAATAAACACGGCTATCACTAACATCCAAACCAAAAGGATGACCCAAGTCTCCTGAAAAATAAGCATCAATAGAGCCATTTTTGCACGAATCTCTTGAAATATGATTGAAAAAACCCTAACCTAACAAAATATTACGTTGGCTGCCATCATAATTCATATATTCAAGAGATTTTGTGCCACCATCTACAAAATATATTTTCTGTTGTTCATAATCAATAGCTAAACCATTGGGCCATTTCAAATTATGAGACGTAACTACATGACGATTTCTTCCATCCATATCAGCACCCTCGATCATAGGAGTATCACCCCAATCAGACCAAAACATTAAGCCTTCAATGGGATTGACGACGATATCTCGTGGCTTGTCCAACATTTCCCAAATCAACAGAGTGCGAATTTTGCCATTTAAGGTGGCAACCTCTATACGATTAGTGGAAGGATCTGTCCAATAAATTTTGTCTGTTAACCAATCCAATGATAAGCCAGCAGGTGATACTAAATTTGAGTGTATAACTCTTTCCTGATAACTGCCATTGAGGAAGGCTTTGTTAATTGAACTTTTCTCTACATCCGTCCAATAAATGGTATCGCTATCGCTGGACCAATCTAAAGCTACTGCATGTTTTAAATTATCCAAAGGTATAATCATATCTATATCTGCATAATGCGGAGAGTTGTGTGCAGTTTTCAATGGTTGCACTAGTTGTCGGAGGCGAATGTCTTTTCTTCTTGCGACAAGTACCAGTTTTTCCGGAGCACTCTTACAGGTCTTCCCGTCATCTTTCAAACTTAAACCAATGGGGCAACCGCAGCGTCGAGCATTTTTGTTGGGTAAACAAAAATGAGAACACCCACCTCTCAAACCGCGGCGATCCTTTTGACAACGATCCGGATAGTCGGGCTGACGAGCAGGATGATATGCATGAATGTCCATAGGGAAGTGGAAACTTTCGTGGACAGCTCGGAAACCTTTGCCGGAAATTTTATGAGCAGATGATACAGTTTTCGTATTCCAATCGGTCCAATACATAGTGTCTTCGAATATGGTAAGAGCGAACGGGTGCGGTAGGTGAGTACTTAAAATTTTTTTTCTCTCTGAGCCATCGAAATTTGAACATTCAATAGCGTGTTGCTTAGCATCAGCCCAATATAATTTATCGCTGGGATAATCAATTGCTAAACCATTTGGCCAAATAACGCCTTTGTTTATAATCACTTGACGTTGAGAGCCATCCATGTAAGCGCGCTCTATTTTTGGGTTGGGACCTTTAAGAATATATCACAAACATGAAATTATATGTTAATTTTATTTGCGAGGAATATAAAGAAAAATATTGAAAATATTTTTACCCCAGTCTGACCAAAATACCATAGCTTCACCGGGATGAACAACAATTGCCCGGGGCTTGTCCAAATCATTTGAAACTATAACCGATCTTAAGTTGCCACGAAAATTTGACACTTCTACTCGCCTTGTACCAGAATCTGTCCAGAAAAGCAAATCATGTATCCAGTCTACGGCTATGCCGCCCGGCGCTTCTAAACCCCATTTGATAACATCTCTTACGCGAGTACCATTCATGTAAACCATTTTTATTACATCGGTCGATACATCTGACCAAAAAAGAATGCCCTTCTTGTAGTGATAATCCAAAGCTATAGCGTTGTGGACACCTTTAACTAAAGCCGCATAACGATTATTGCTTAAGGTTACACGTCTAATATCCCAACGATTGGCCACAATAAGTGTCATAGCACCACCAATTGCTTTACAGGTACGCATATCTGGCCGTAACACATAACCCTTTTCACATGAGCACACAAACGAACCGTAAGTGTTTTGGCATTTTTGCGAGCAAACTGGACTACTCAAGAATTCACATTCATCGATATCAATACAGCTATTGTATATTAATAAAAAAAGTAGAATTTATATTATTTTGGGATATTGTGTTTTGTATGTTAGGACTAACTTTCGTTTGTTTTTATGCATTAAAAATCCAAGGCGGCAGGCGCACTCATGACGACCTTTGGCTGTAGTTATGCATAGTTGTTCACATTTCGAGTCCGTTTCGCAATCGCGATACCGGGGACAATTGACTTCATCTTCACCCAGAGGGCAATCATTTTGGCCATCGCATACATGTTTTTGATGAACACATATCCTGCAATTAAGGCTTGTTTAGAATGGAGCAAGAAGTGGTTACCGATGGATTATATACTTTAAATTGGTTATATTCTTTTTGGCTGGACACAAGAATTGACCCGGTTCGCATTGCAGCCGGCAATCTACCTCATCTTCTGATGAGGAACAATCTGGATAACCATCACAAAGCCAAGTGCGCTAACAATAACTCAAGTTATTTGAAGGTAGAGTGAGTATTTGAAAATTGAACGTTACCAATATACAACGGCCATTATTGCAAGTAAACTCATCGCTGGCACAAGTTATATGTGTACTGCTGTTCATATTACCGCAATCGTGTTCATCTTCACCGCCATCACAGTCCTGCTCTTGATCACACTTCCAACGTTTGGGTATGCATGTACCATCAGCGCATTTAAATTCATTTGAGGTGCATTGTGAAGGCTTTTGGGGACAATTCTCCTCATCACTCCAGTCCCCGCAATCGTTATCGCCATCGCAAAGAAAACGATTTAGAATGCATTGACCACTTGGACCACCAGCTCCTCTTAGACCACCGCGACATTTGAATTCTCCCTCTGGACAACTACTTATAATCGCCGGGCATTTATACTCGTCTGAATTATCGTTGCAGTCCCGTTCACCATCGCAACGAAAAGCCAAAGAAACACAATATCCGTCATTACAAGTGAAATGTTCTTTGGTGCAACTACAAGAGAATTAACGAAAAATTAACGATAAAATCTGAAGCTAAGAAGCTTATAACCCACCTGGTTCGATTGCAATGGCCCTCATCGGATAAATCGCGACAATCATTTTCGCCATCGCACAACCATTGCTTGGGTATACAGAAACCATTTGCACATTCAAATTGATCCTCAGTACAGTTGATGCGCACCCCACAATGCGTTTCATCCGAATAATCACCACAATCATCATCCCCATCACATAACCATTCCTTATTAATACAACGGTACGTACGTGGACATATAACGTGTACTCCCGTTTGTTCACATTCTCTCTGAAGCTTGGACATTATATCATTTTCAACATCACAGTCAAATTCATCAGAACCATCTTCACATTGACGTTCTTTATCGCAGCGACCATGACCATGAATACAATTACAAGTGCTGGCGCATTGCCACTGCATTTCATCGCATACATTGGGGCAATACCGGTTATAACCATCATTAGGACTGGCCAGGCGAGTTTCATCGTGGACTAGGGAGATATGAGGGCGGAACACCTTTTGCTTGGTATGTAACATATTCAGGTAACCTTCACGACCACGAAATAGTTCTTCTCGAACACCATAAACATTTGTGCGGCTACCACTGCGCGACCCAGGGTCCAGGTGTCGTGTCATATTTCCCACATAAACACCCGGCCCTATTTCGTGCACTTGACCACTCGGTTCTAAAGGGTCTGCTGTAAAGAATTCATGATCATAATGCTCAAGTTCAACGGGAAAATAATCATCATCGGAAATACTTTGGGGTGGACTATCAGATGAACGGATTACATAATCTGCATAATCTCTATTAGTGTTACGTTGGGGGTTTTTCTCATTTTCTTCATTTTTTTCATATTTTCTTCGACCACCGCCCTCAATACGGCTACGACCCCCCGATCGAAGTGATGATGATGATGAAGGTTGATCAGAAACATCTAGAGTCGTATTGCCCAAAACCTTTGACGTTGATTCATATCTCATTAAGCCATATCGCGTCGTTGTAGATGCTCTGCCATTACCAAAAACTGAAAAAATTATGAAAACATAATAAATAGGCAGCAATGGAAATACATTTGGCAGCATTGAGTGTTCCAAGTAGTTGAATGAAAGAAAAAAGATTTAAAAAACCCAACCATTGAACTTCATTTGAAGTTTCTTCATTCATGCACCCATTGATTGATAATGCGCTTGCGTCATTTTCATACACTGATTACTTCTATTCAAACTGTTTATAAAAGAAATTTTAATTATTACATGGAAACTTCTTTCTTTCCAAATTGTAGTAAGTTTGTTATTTTTGTAAAAAGTATGTGAAGCTTTTCGATTCATAACTTCTCTCTTGAAGCTTTAATGATAAGAATGTTAAA
Organism: Ornithomya fringillina; assembly: GCA_963978525.1. Lineage (NCBI taxonomy): Eukaryota > Metazoa > Arthropoda > Insecta > Diptera > Hippoboscidae > Ornithomya > Ornithomya fringillina. Next base: position 6,389,016 of record OZ021693.1, read on the forward strand.
ACCACAAACAAACATAAAGTGCAGAGAGCAACACTAAAATGTATACCACTCTCTGTTTCGGTGCGTGATGAGATTTGTGAATGAAATTCTATTTCATTTCTAATAAATTACTATACATTTGCTCTTCACTGCGAGCATACCAAGGACAAGGTCGCTTTTTCTGATCTCTCTGTGTTTGTGCTCTTAAAGCTTATTTACAGAAAATAAGTAAGAAAACTAAACTCGGCTTAGGTCAAATCTCAAACACCGTCCACGTTTACACAGAAACAGTGAGCGTGGCAGGTACATGATTAAGACCTATAATAGTGCTTGTGTTACATATCAACTTGAAAGGCGAACTTTTGTTCTACGGTTTTTTGTAAAGTGTGAGTGTGTCTGTTACCCAACCACGCCCATTCTTGGTTCCTTTTTCAAGGTATTGCACATCTAATGACAAACTTAATATAGTAACTAATGTGAAGCCACACATTGTGTTTGCTGCCGTCATTATTCATTTAATGCATTACTTCGAAGGTGTATGTTGGGGGCACATCAATTTAATAATTTGCCTTTTATCTTATATCTTATATCATTGTCTTGTTGGATGCTATTTTTAAAATGATTTGGGAAATTTACAGTAATTCAATAAATAGAATAAACACTTACCCAGAGACATATACAGCAACAACACCAAGTAATTATACATGTTCTGTTTGAAGGAAAACAGGAAAAAATTCTTCTTTTTAATGCACTCTCACGGAGTTTAGGAGTTGTATAACGAAATATAACAGCAACAACAACAACAATAATACCAAAATTGTTTCAGATGTAGGTGTTAAAGTGCGTGTGGGTGCTTGCTGGTTAATTACAGTGAAATGAAGTGAAGCAAAGTTAAAAAAGAAGGGGCGTCTGTGTGAGAGTGTGAACTTAAGGAAGATGAATTGAAATTTTCACTATTTAATTTTTATATAATAAGTATGTATGCAAGGAATTTATTTTGTTTTTTTTTTTTGGTGTTGTTGATTTATCTAGGAGAAGCCTTTAAATCCTTTGTCTTCTTTCGGTAGACGTTGTTTAGATGTTAACGTTTGATGGACGGCTGATTAGCCTTACGTTTTCTACGTGATGGACTTTTCATATTTTTCATACCTTTTTTACAACAAACATTGATAGTAATTTTTTTATTTTTACTTTATTTATTCCTTTTTTATATATATGTGCACAGAAGTAGCGTTTGCTGGTGGTATGTAGGATTGTTTAAGGGCGTGTGCTTTTTTGCTTGAACCCTTAGTTGTGTAGGTTTGATTTTCCTACAATTTGCATCCTTGCACAATGTATACACACTCATTTACACACTTTTACACATATCTACGTATTTATTTAGGTATACAGATAATAATGGTTTGCTTTTCATTCACAACTCACAAAAAGCATCTCCTTGTTTTTCTTTTCTGAATACAAAACATTTTTATTTTATTTTCTGGTTTATTTATTTATTTATATTTTTGCAATATTTATAATTTTAAAACTTTCTATTGATGGGGGGTTTAAAGTTCTTCTCTGGGAACATTTTCGCTACCTTATAAGCAGCTGTTGTTTTAATTTTTTCCTTGAAAGAAATTTTTTTTTTTTATAAATTAGTCTTCACACAAATTCAGTTATTATTCCATTTGTTTTGTATTCCATAAATCATTGCACATCTTCCATTTCGTAATTACTACCTTTTAATATTTTACTTTCAAGACAAATTTCAATCTTTCCTCAAAAAAAAAAAACCATATATTATGCTGCACAATATCCTGCGATGCGAATAAGTTTTCCGAACTCTTTTCTACATAACGCTCAGATAACGATTATAAGCTGCAATGATATTTGAAATGCACAGCAGCACAGCACAGCACAGTTGTTAGACAGTGTGATAAAACAACAACAATGGCAGTTTTATTGTAGTTGGCTAATGAGCTAGTTGAGGGTTTAACTGGGAGCTTTTTTATTTATTGTTGTTGTTGTTGTGAAGCTTTATGATTCAATTAAAACAGTCAGCAAGTATCAACGAAAAACTGTTAAGGATTGTCATGGATCATACGTTTTGGGCAATAGTTCGTTTGGAGTTAGTATTATAATCATTATCTAGAGGGATGGAGTATAGTTAGTAACTTTGTAAAAATCTTTGATTACATTCAATAGGGTTTTTTATTTAAAATTTCTTTGTACCAAATTTTATCAAAATATCACCAAAAATGTCACCAGTAGCTTGCTTACAATTAATATGGACGGACGAGCGGACATTGTTAAATCGATTTAAATTTTGATTCTAAATGGATCGGTATAATTGAAGATGACTATGGCAGAATATAAAAGAAATAAAAATAATATAAAAATCTGTACACTTGTGATTATTATTGCAAAAAAACCAAATTAAGCGAAATTGTGAGCGTACCACAGTCTAAGATGTACTTAAAAAAGAAATTTATCTCAAATATTTAATAAACATATGGTAATACTTTAATTGAAATTTTAAATGCTCATTTTATAATTGAATTTTGTGGCAGTTGTGATGCTATTTCATCTCACATTCGAACATATTACATCCTTATTCTCAGGTCTCTCTTTGTTGGTGAATGAATGAATTAAAAAAGTCATAGTAAATAAAATGTAAATATTTATCTCCCAGTTTAAAAGCTTTTTCGAGAGAGAGAGAGAGAGAGAGAGAGAAAAAGAGCGGGATTACAAAATTAACGTAAATAAAAGTGAAGATAGGTCGGAAATGTGTTATTTAAAAAGTTTCCTGTTATAACCAGAAACAGATTTTAGAGGCTCTACAAAGTTGATCTATCTATACTTATATGCCCCATTTTGCTAACTATAAAGAAACGAAATACATGCAGTAGTGAGTAGTCTAAAATTATCACAGAAGGTGTGAGTTTTTCTATTTTCTGCACGTAGAATGCTATTTAAATTAAGAAAAATGGATCAGGAGTTACGCCCACAATGGAAAGAATCTTTATATCTGCAATAGAAATTGAGCTATGAAGTTGAAAATTGTTACAGTTGTTTTACTTTAACCATCGATGAGCTAAAAATTGGTTGGTCGAATACCAAACTATATTCAGCGTAAAACTGTATATGCCATGTCCTCAATTTAATCATATAAAATCAAAACATAAGCCTTTTGTGTTTTGAAAATTTTATTTTGCATACTTTTTCGATTAAGTACTGGATTAAATTTTTACTAATTTTTTTAAATATATATATATATATTTATTATTATTTTATATTTAGTATTCATGTATATATTAAAAACTGCTACCTGTAGTTTCATATTTATTGTGGTCTCTTTTTCAGTACATGTATTCTAGTACATGTATTCTAAGCAACATTTTATGGCTTATTACTAAATAACAATTGCTTCTTTATTATCATAATTATAATTTCTTTTAATTGATTTGATTTAATGGATTTTTACAAAATTTTGATAAAATCTCAATTGGTATGGATTCTAAGCACTACACACTACTCTGTTTGGAAGGCATTATCTACGTATTGAAAGTGTGAAGTGTTAACGTTTGCTATCATTCTAAAATATAGAACAGCCAATAGCCGAGATTGAAGGCCATAAAGCTAACGGGGAACACCATGCGTGAGTATTTGTCAATGATATTGACATCTTTAATTGTGGGTATGGTAGCTTTAATAGCGGACGCTCCTCTCTTCAAAGCATGCAACATTCGTGGCTTGTGTCCTGCGTATAACAAATTTAAATTTGTACTTAATCAGTAATTAGTAATGGTTTTGTTAATTTACCTCTTTGGCCGCGATAGCGCAAATGTTGTGATCCATAATTACGCGCTATGCGAAAACTGGGTGGAAATTTGGCCAAATCTAAATTATCAGCACCCATGGCGTTCAGAGTGCTATTATAATTACCTTTACGCAGTGATGGTATAGGACTCAGGCGTACATCCTGCAATTCAATAATATCTTCGGCAGTTGAGCAGCTTTCACCTCTACCTAAACAATATGTGGTAATTATGTTTAAGGTTTTCAATATTTTAATAGCTGTAGTACCCAATAATTTCTGTTCTTTAATTTTTTTGACTTTCTTTTTGGCTCGTTTACCCCAATATGTATAATTTACGGCGGCATACTCCAATAGAGCGGCAAACACAAATACAAAACACATCACCAAATATATATCAATAGCTTTCACATACGAAATACGGGGCAAGGAACTGCGGACTCCGGTACTGATTGTAGTCATAGTTAGTACGGTAGTAATACCCAAAGCAACACGTGCACTTGTAGCCTCATGATTAATCCAAAATGATACCCAAGATAACATGACTATCAAAATACTTGGCAGATAGGTTTGGAATACAAAATAGCCGATATTTCGTTGTAATTTGAAGGACAATGATAAACGTTGATAAACTCCGGTAGCTAAACGCTCTTTGCGATCGTTCGTTTCATGGCCGATAATAGTGAATTGTGGCAGTTCTGCGTCATGGACACCTCTAACGGGTGTTGGCTTCCAATACATCACCACATCGCTAACCGTATAGCCATCTATAAAAATCAACAATCAATAAGAGAATGACATTCATTTTTATAGCCAACGCATCATATGGGGAGTAAACTAAGTTTATCATAACATATACAACATCTAGAAAGAGCCATAAGAGATCTTTACAAAGTAAATTTTGAGGTTTTGAACTCTTCATTTTAGACACTTCTTGGTGTGGGACAAATTTGGTTTTTAACCTTTATTAATTTTCGTTGTAAGGCAACTTACAGCTTTCAATTTCCACGGTACAGTTTTGTGAATCCAGCGGATAATAATGCAAATCCATCATGCAAGCTAGAGTTGTAGTAAAACGCATACCATAAGTAACTGAACCATCACCAGCTAAACGTACCAGCTTATTACGTTCAGTAACATCATGCAGGAAACTATTGTGAAGAGAAATTATTCTATTTTATAAAAGAATTATTGAGGAAGAAAGTCATTTAATATTAATTTACTATCCTACCTATTCTTATCATTGGCAAAAAACGTATCCGGCACCCAGATTTTTTCAGCAAAATCCCCCGATAATGTTAATATATCATTAACACCATCATCATCAGCATCGGCATCATAATACGGGCCATAGATGTTAAACGCCAAACGTTCATCACGCCAATATTGATTTAAATACATTGTTATGGTGTAGTCCTTAAGATAAGACACAAAAAAGTAGTAATTTTGGAATATGGTATAGTTTGAATTAAATGCTTACCATGTTGACTTCAGATATGGCATCGAAACTGGCTATTGTTAAATCCATGCCCACATATAACGGTTCACCTTTAAATGAGAATAATTTTCATTTGTACTAATAACTTATTTATGGGGAGCAAGGCGCATCGATTCACAATCATTTTTAGACTCTACATATCTCTCAAAAGCAACATTTTTTAAATAAGTCTAAATATAATAAAGATTCTTAAAAATGTTGGCAAAGAATATTTGGTTGCAACAATAATTCAGTGTAATAAATTCAAGCCTCTCTATTTTTCACTAGCCGAATTGGTTAATGCTTTGTTTTAGTAATTCCTGCATATTATAGGGACTAGGATTCAAATCTAGCTGAAGAACAAAGTAAAAACCCGATAAGCTGAAAATTGAATTCGTTTGTTGCGTTGGACTGTTTACCTATTATTTCTCAAGAATATCACCATGAAACTGAAAGTCTTAGATGAAGTCTTTTAGATGAAAAAGCTTTTTCGACAAGATCCGATCGATTTTTAGAACATCTCCGGTTATAACCATAACGTTTACTGGTAATTATGAGCCACAAATTTTCATAAATTTTTACAGATTGCTTTTATGACATTTGGACTCACTATATAGGCGCACATGATCTAATCATAACATTTCCCTTTTCCTCTTCTCTTTATATTCTTTTCAACGTAAACTTACCGCCAAAATTTGGCCTCAATCTGATGTCATAGCCTTTTAGAATTGTTGATATTGTTTGTGTTACATTTTCCAAACGTCCAGCTAACATGTCATACCTACGTTTACATCTGCAACATAGGAAAATTAAATTTCTTCCAAAACTTTTAATCACAATACATCACAAACCTTGTTTGTGGCACATAAATTAGTAGTAGTAGAAATAATGTATAGATTATAATTAGACGGCGCATATTTTGGATCATGCTATTGTCGTTTTTTTTCCTTATTCCCGCAAGTATATTTGATTGCTTTTCTGCAAGTAATTTAATAAAATAATGAGCTTGCAAATCGAGTATTACACTGAAAACTATTTTCTTTGTAAATTGTGGACGTTTTTTATACGATCACGCCCATTTTTGGCGCATTACTAATGGAGGTAATAATAACACGCCTATAAAATTGAACTTCGTTCTTCAATTTTCGTGATAGATAAATAAATATTTGTCGATTGTGGGCGTGGCAGGTATATATTTTTCTCAATTTAAATAGCGTGAAGAAACTTGAATTGTCCGTATAAAATTTCAGCTGCATATCTTAAAATTCTCGATCATGACGATGCCAACAGACACACGGACATATCTCTCTTTATATGTCGTCTCAGTTTTTGATGCTGTTCAAGAATATATATACATATATAGGATCTCTGATGTTTCCTTGTGGATGTTGCAAATGGCATGACAAACTTTATATACATAACATATATGGAGGGTGTAATAACTTTCTTCCCTATAAGAAGTCTCTCCATAAAGTACGTTATAGGGGGTGTTATGTATTGTTTTATTTTAATAATACACCCCACACTTTACTATTGAAATGCACATCTTATAAAAAGTAAAAAGTACATTTCCATATTCATACACACGCATGCACTTTCGTTTATTCATATTTGAATGTATACGTTAGCAGCACCGATTATCATTAGTTTGACCCATTTATTTTAAAGCGTTGCAACGAAACGAAACAATAGCGGCCGTCCTTGCATGAATATGGACGCATCACATTCTTTTGTACATGGTAAGAGTGTATGAATAAACATATTTACAACACAACTATAAGCTGAGCAATCATATTTGTTTGTTTAGGTATGAAAATGGTTCGTATACAATAAAATGGCGAAGAAAACGTCGTAAGCAGTTGTAAGATGGTGGTGGTTGGTTGAATATATAAAATTGAATTATAATTTATCTGAACCGATTCTATATATATATATACTTTTTAGATAAAGTATATATGATTTTTATGAATACATTATATTCACTTACATTTAAATAAATATGTATTTAAACCCTTTCAGCTTAAAATATGGAATAACCACGTCTGTCAGTCCACGTAAATGTAAATTTGTGTTCAAGCTACAGGTCGCATCTTTTGAGATATTTTGATGAAATTTAGTACAAAGATATGATTTAATCCAAAGAGAATTTTCTATTGAAAATATATCCTAGCGGGCCCTTTTAGATACTGTTACTAACTAATTATGGCATAATTTTTGAAATTAACTGGTGTAGGGTGTAAAAATGTAAAGATTAGAACATTACCTAAACTTATAAATTTTAAATGAAATTTTTTTAACATACCAGGACATTATCCTATTCTCGCAATTATTTACACTTGATAATAAAGCCTTATTTTTTCAATTTTTCAATTTTTTTATTATTCCTTTTTTTTTTTCGTGTTCAGCTTATGTAAATATCCTTCTAACTGTCACATTTAGAATTGAATTTAATGATATGTAAACTATAACAACTCATCATATTTTCTTGTTGTTATTTATTTTCCTTATTTTTGTTTTCACTTTTACTTTCTCTTTGACATGATGATTTCTCGAAAAAGTGTGAATGAATTTCAATGCAAAACAATGTAATGGTTTTTTTCTTTTTCTTTATAAGCAAATATTGTTAACGTATCCGCCATCTATTCACAATACCCCCAATCATTTTGTACTGACATAAAGAGAGAATATTGAGTGTGGATGCTGTTAGGATGCTGGAAGCTTATATCCAACAAAAGCATAAGTTAGTGAGAGAGAAAGAGCGAATAAAAATGGTTCAGCTTATAGAGTAATGGTGGCAATTAGTGACAGTTAAATTTTATAACAACATGTGGCAACTATAGGTAAAATTTAAAATAGGTTTAAAACGCTTTGAGTACTATGATGACCCATGTAACGGGTTTTCCAATAAAAACATAACAATATTGTATTTTAATACGAACATAGTCTTGAGCATTTTTCATAATCTGTCAACGTCAAAACATCAGGCAAGGCCAACATTTTTATTCCGTTAAAGTTTACAAATGAACACCTTTTGGAAATTATTAAAAATTACTACCACAATTCTGAACAACTTTAGACTTTTACAAAGATCAGATTCACTCAAGAATTAAAGTCTATTCATCATTCTTCGGTTGGAGTATATGTTATTAAAAATCCTTTATTAAATTTATACATATTTTTCTACTGTAATTATTTTCAATGTAATTTAATCGGATCTAATGTTAATAAATTATACATAATATTATTCATAGGGAAGGTAAAATTACTCTTACCATAACCATTATGATAAATGTTTAAGGATTTCCGTCTGTATATTCATAGGAAACCTTTATATAGAAAATTCATTTCTATCGGACTATGATGGCTGAAGTGATGATTGAATTAAAAAGTGTGTAAAATTAATATACGGTCGCTAGTAGAGTTTGAAATTGGCCCGGTTTCGAACCTGCGTTCTTAAGAGAGGCCATCATCAGCCACTTTTAGCCAGCAGCGTCAAAGTTTTCGATACATTTCAATGACAATTGAACAAAACGTACGTGAACTGGAATGCTTTTAAGAATGAATTAGGTTTTATACGGATAATAATGAGAAAACAAGTTTTAAGCAAACACACTTGCAGTTAAATTTAAATCTTAAGCTCTAATTGTAGACCAGGAGAACTCCTTCTTGAACATGCCATACGCCAACCAATACAACAAATTGAATAAAGCGAACGATGTGGGAAATGCTATCCGTGAAATGCGATCAATCATAGAAACACTATTCACAGCACCTTTTTCGGCAGCTGCATCTCTTTCCCGTTGTTTGCGAAACTTATCATCCCCAGTCAAGCACAGCCACATTTGTTTGCCTTTTGATATGATAGGTGGTTCCGTTTGCGTGGTTCTCTCCATGGTGGAGGCATGAGATGAAGCTGCCGCATCAAACATTTGCCCAGTCTCGTTATAAATGGGACAAATCATAACATTACGTTTACGAAAGGCAGCCTCTAAAGTGATGGGTAATGATTCGGTACTTTCTCTTAGACATGTATTCACATCTTCCACCAGCACATTATCATTTAAATTCTCTTCAAATTCCTCATCTTCAATATCTTCCCACTCATCTTCACTATTGAATGTGGCCATCTCACCGCTACCAATTTTAGTAAAATAATGAACGCCAGCAAATTCCAATAAGGTGGCAATGCAATAGAGGAAACTCATCAAAAGAAACCAATCCAAGGCGGTGGCATATTTCACTTTGGGTAGATTGATGCGTGAGTCTAGACTAATGGTGGACAAAGTGAGTACAGCGGTTACACATAAACCAACACGATCACTGGTAGCTTCACGATGTATCCAAAATGATACCCAAGACAGTACCACAATCAGAATGCAGGGTACATAAACCTTTGAAAAATCGAAAAAAGAAATGAATTGTTTAATGTTGACGGGTATTATTTTTTTATTACTTGTATCAAAAAATATCCTGTATGACGTTTTAGATTAAATGCTACATGTAGAACGGAGAATTCGCCCTCTCGCCGAGCAAATGTTAGATTCCGTGACCTCATACTAATCAATTCGAATTGATTTAATGTCATGCCGGGTACAAATGACACCGCATTATCACCACCTTGCCATTCATATACTAATTGGCCGCAAGTGTAACCATCTAAAAAGAAATAACATTTTAATGAATGTTTGATATACAACAGCCCATTCCAGCCACTTACAACTGCCAATGATTAGAGGACATGATTGCCGATCCATGGGAAAGTTTTTCAATTCCATGGGACAGGTAGCTTTAATGGTTAATCTTAATAAAAAAGTGATTGTAAAAGTTTAAAATATACCTTGAGTAAGTTTTTTGATAAATTGTGTTCATGTTTGATATCCCACCACGCCTCCTTTTGGGATTACTTATGGAATATTTACCTCATTGAGTATAGAATACCGCCATCTTGATCCAAACGTAACAATTTATTGGGCACTGTCAGTGTATGAATGTGCGAATGTTTGCCATTAAAAAAATACGTATCGGGACGCCATATTTTATCTAACATCTGATACCATAATAAGTGAAATAAAATAAATTCAAAGATAAAAATATTAAAAAATACTTTAATGCTTAGTGATAAACTTTTGATGGGACCCTGAAAACTTAAACGTTTATCACGCCAATACTGACGAAAATAGCAATCCATCGAATATTCCATGTCTAGCTCAGAAACCGGTCCCATGCTACGAATCAATATATTTGTGCGCACTATAGTAGGAACTCCTAAAGGAAAAAGAAAATAAAAAAAAAACAAAGGATGTGACAGTGCAGTAGTAGTAGTATTTGTTATATTATACATTCCTATCCGTTTTTGAAGAAAGACGATTATAACGATTTATTCAGAATCCATTTAAGAATGTCGATATATGTTCGTATGTCCGTATGTCCATACGTCCGAATGTCCGTACGTCCGTGTCTCCGTTTCTGCCTGTTGAAAATTTTTGTTCATCCTACAGATTGTTTGTCACACTTGACTAACAATCTAACTTGCACAAGTTTTCATTACTTTACCAGCAAGAAGTTTTTTATTTTTTATTTATATAATCATTTTCCAACCTTGTCCGTGTGTTGGCAGTTGAGACTGTTCATAGCTTTTAAGTAGATTTTCCAAAATTATTGAAATATTCCGACTCAACATGTCTGCTGTAGCGTTGCGTTTCGGCATTTTTACAGGTCTAATGGTTCTATTAGAAAATTTCTTTATTGGACTTGCGTGAGGGCCAAAGCTTTCGTTTCTATTTATAGTAAAAGACTCATAAATACGTGAAGCTTTGAAATTTTTATCAATAATAGGTCCTGTCGTTTCTCTGCAAAGAAAAATAGTTACATTGTCCCAACAAGCATTAAATTTTGCAATATATGAAAAAGTTACCGGTTAATGTTATGAATTGAGGGTACATTCAAGCAATTGTTTAGCTTTAAATTTAGATATGACCCAACTAGTAAACACCTGCAAAGAAACAAATAAATGGTTTTAATAAAAATAAAAAAATTAAGTTTTGCTCAGGCTAAATCGAAGGCACCATCGATGTATCAAAGCTTTGTGAGAATTATATCCTCTGGACTCTAGAAAATTACTTTTAAAATTGTTTCTTTTTCAGTTTGTGGGCGTGTTGCTTGACCGACCTAATCCATTTGCAATACCAACCAGTGTACAAACTTTCACAAAATTTAGTATGCCACTTCCCTTCTCATGTGTAACTGTAACTGTAACACATGTAATATAGATGAGCTGCTTGTCAAAGCATCTGTAAAGTTATTAAGCTCTTGAAAAACAATGTTTTAGTTGTTATACGAAATACTTCTAAGCATGTAAATTTCTTTTTATCGTTTTGTTTATTTTATTACGTTGCATATACTAAGCATAAAATGTAAACACAGAAGCGTCATCATTTTACAAGTATTTAATCACATATTATCACACATGATAGTGTCCAGTGTGCATTATAACATATACCGGTTGATGCTATAGTGTAATGTAACTTGCTTACATACTCAATATATGTGTTATTGTTGTCATTATATTGTTTGTTCGTCACTAATTTGTTTTAAAATTTCCTTCTTTCTGCTGGTGTTTCATTGTCTCCCACATTCTATTACATTGGTAGGTGAATTCATCCCAAGAAAATGTTATAAGAGAACTTTAAAGTCAGCACACTAAAGTTTTTGATTAAGTTAAGAATTTCTATAATTTTTTATAACTTTCATATAAGATGGTTATTGGTGGCGTATGAGTGTTAAATATCTTCCGGCATTATCACTTAACATACAAATGCTATTCCACCCTATCCACACGTTTCATTATTAATATATAAATGAAAAGAAAATCCAAGTTTATTGACTTGTGAAGAGAATATAAAAATCTGAACCCTTTACCTAAATCAACAGCTAATATATTATAAGAAATAAATTTACGTCATTACGTCCACACATTATTAGAACATCTACAAGTATTTGGAAATTTATTACAGCGGAGGCAGAGAGGTATCACAAATCGTGCTTTTATCTTTATATTATTTATACCCCTTTCTAAACTTATACAGTTTTTTGTTATTGTTTTTGCAATTAAGCAAAATTTACTGCTAAAGCTGTGAGAGGAAAATTATGTTCATACAGTTTAGCATAAAGCAAAAAGTATAACATATTCATCCATATTGATAGCTCTTAAACAAGTTCAATATTCTATTCAAGCACTTGCTTTTGGGCACACAAACCTAAATTTTTCTTAATTTTCTAATTTTCTTGAGTGTACAGTCTCCGCCAATGAATTTAAGTATAAATTGTTGAATCTAAGGATTAATATTATGTTCTCTCTTTCTACTAAATTACATTTCAGTATTTAATGCGTTAACCATGCAATTATTTTAAGGCATTCACATATGAGTTGAAATTAAAATTTCATTTTTTTCCCCCAGTTTTTAGCTTATATCAACTTTTTCTATAACCGTCATTTATCTTGCTCTATCTAGAATGTATTAGTTTGTTCTCATATAGAGTCATAAACAAATGAACATAAGTATACAATGCAGGAGCCTATAGGCAACATTGTACCCTGTAACGGAAAATCATGTATAAATACAAGTAAGCAAAGAAAACTAGGCTTAGGCAAAATCTTAAATTCCCTTCACAGCTACATACAAAAAAACAGACGTGACAGGTGCCTGATTATGCTTTCTTATAATGTATAAATTATGTATCAGCTTACAAGGTGATTGTGTTTTTTTAGGTTGTGGTTTTTTTTAGTTATTTTACCACGCCCACTTTTCGCACATCTCTGGTTGAGGTAATTACAAGTATATGTACCAAATTGAAAATTTATAGCACAATTTTTATGGCAGATAAATTGATTTTTGTCGATTGTGGGCGTGTCCGTTGACGTCTATTTTTTGCGCATCGAGGAAGGGAATAATTATAGCTGTGAATACCCAATTTCAGCTTCATAGCTTAGTTTTTGTGTCAAAAAAATAGTTTTTAATCAATTGTGGGCGTGGTTTGTGAAGACAATTTCATCCAATTTTTTATAACTGGGATCTACGTAGAGTAAATAGTATTGTATAACAGCATAATATCTCGAAATGAGAACGTAGGAACGTCAACAATAGATGGACTTACGGACGGACATGTTTAGATCGTCTCAGTTTTTGATGTTGATCAATAATATATATCCTTTGTATGGTCTTTGATATCTCCTTCCGCGTGTTGCAAATGAAATGATAAACTTAGTATACCCCCAGCCTATGTGGAGGGTATGAAGCCCCCCAAAACTTCGTTTTGGATATTGCAACGGCATAGCATACTTCTTCACTGGGGTAGTGTAACATGTTAGTAAAGATAAATTACACACAAAGTCTATAATTTCGTATCAAAATCATGTGTCTTACTTGCCACTGGCTAAATATTTAAGTTTGTTTGTTAATAATTTTAAAAATAATTGAATAAATAAGTAGTTGTGAAAAATAATTTCTTAATACTCATACGCACCGTATACCAACTTTCTCCAGTACTTTATATATACGTGCTTAAAATAATTTTTTCAAAATTATTTATTTATTTATTCTTTGGTTTTTTGCTTATTTAAGATATTTCTATTTTGAAATTTTAGTTAATTTCTTTTAAACCAAAGCACTCACAATCTGTTTCATTTGTTTTAAATATTTTATATTTTTTTTTTTTTCAATTTTTCATTAACTTACCACCACCAATACCAATGCCAACCATTTAACATATGAGAATAATTTTTTAAGGCACGCATAATTTAACTATTGTTATAGTTTTTTTTTCAAATAATTTAATTTATATCTGTTGTATGTATGAGTCTGTTTAACGCTTTAGCGATTTATTTCACCCACAAATCAAATTGACTTGATATGAAAAGCAGGAAACTTTCCATGAACATCCTGCCTTTGCAGTAGCTTATGTGCAAATGATGTTTTCGGTTTGGCGCCTAAACGTGTTTTGTCTAAAACGTTATTACCATCGTTATCATCGTACTGACATACGATAAACAATAAGTAATATTTAGTAAAAAGTGTGTGTGTGTGTGTGTGTGTGTGTTTTGGATGAGTTTTGTGTTACAAAAAACTCAAGCATGCTTCAAAGGAAACTTGAATGTTTTGTAAGTAAAATGTAAAAATTTTAACTACAGTGCCATCTAGAGTATCAACTATGTATGGATTGGTTGCTATTTGTATAATAATTATACTTGGCAATGGCTAGAAATTGAATTGAAATCTCAACACTTGTTACACTATCAGCCAACAGATGGAGTTGTTAATTCCATCGCTTATAAAGAAAAAAATTATAATTTTTAATTTTTTTTTGGATTCTTTACTGTGTGTGTGTGTGTTTTGCCACTTTTTTGTAAATATTTTTTCGATAAAAATTTGCAACAAAAAAAAAAAAAAATTCATTGACGCTATTTTGAGTTGGATTAGAGCTCTAAATATAACAACAACAGCAATAAATACTACTACAATAAATACAACAAAAACAACATATAAAACATATACAACAACTACAATTACTACTACTACTACTACTACTATTACAACAAGAAAATTTACAACAACAATTATTGATTGGAAGCTCCATAGAAAATGTAATACATACCACCCACAACATTCTGGATGGTTGGCCATTTATTGCCCTTTTATTAGCAAATCACAAATCAAACAGATATCATCATCAGATCAGAACAGATGTTTGAATAGAAATTTACATTAAATTAAATTGTAATTTATTAATATATAAATGTATGTAGAAATATATAATACAAGACCCTCTACACACACATGAATATAAACAACTTTGATCTTGTTGTTGTTGGGTATTAATTTTCTTTTTTACTTTTGTTTTTTGTTGAACATTTTTTGTTTGTTTGTTTATTTTTCAACGCGGTTTTAAGGTAAATGACTTTGAGTGCTTGTGTATGCCTGTTTACTGTTTACGTAGTACGTTAAAGCAGGCGTAGTAAAGTATCAGATGAAGAGTAACCACTTATGGCAAAGAGTATATTAAGTTTGTAAGGATGTTTGTAACATCTAAACGGCTAAAAATGGATCCATTTATTCCAATCGATTCTGAATAGATTTAACTATGTCCGTCTGTCCGTCTATATGTTTATGTAAATTTATCCTTTAGATTTTAACCATAGTTTTTATAATAATTAGATGAAATTCAGCACAAAGGCGTGTCTTGACCCAAAGATATGTTCTACTAAAAATGACTAAAAGTGGATAATTTTTAAAATTCCTTCTCATTGTCATCATCATCATGGCTGGCCGATTACAACCTATATAGGTCTTTGGCCTGTTGCAGAAGAGAACGCCACGCGCTTCAATCGTTGGCGCGCCTTCTCCAGTTTTGTACAGCAAGTGTTTGCAGGGCATCAAACACTTGATCCCTCCAGCGTCCGTCCGGTTCCCTTTTCAACACCATCCTAACTGGATTCCTTATCATACAAGGTTCTATTATAAAGAAAGTCTTTTTATGGCAAAAAAATCACAATTCTTAATATTTTTTGATAAAATCTGACCATTTCTAGAATTCCTTTCCATATGAAAGATTTTTACAAAGTGACTTATAGAGCTATGCCGCCCCTTTACTAACTGTAGCATCATTTTGTGAAACTAAGTAGTGTAGGGTATTAAAAATGGTCGGGCATGACCGACTATAATATTTTCACTTGGATTTTTTTCTTTCGTTTAATAACCGTATAAATCTGAGTTATGTTTGTTTTGTTTTTGTTTTTTATATTTGATAGGTACGAAAATGAATTTGTGTAGGTGTGCGTATGTACAACCATACAGCAGCATTGAATTGCTCTTCCTTTTGCGCATATAATTGGTTGAGCAAATAAAGTTTTAATTATATTTCTGGCACACGGCATAAACAAGCAAACAAACAAACAAACGCTAGCGAAAAATCAGTAATATTGCACCGCATCTGAATTGCTTTAAAAATAATGGAAGGGTATGCAACAACAACACACATACATTCTGTAGGTATACGTTCATAGAATGTATCAAAATGAAAACAGTTGGAATAAAAGTCTAAAACCCTCAAGCACGTCGCGACAATTTGCTGGTTGCACTTAAATATACTGAGTGCTGCACACTGCATACACCTGGATACTTACCTTACACTTACTTTACAATATATGTATGCTTGTATATACATATATATATGTATGGGTATGAAGAATGAAAAAACGCATCACTGACTGACGTTGAAAATGAAAAATGAGAGAAAATATGTGGCAAGAAAAGCCGGGAAAAAACAACAAACAAACCCAACACCGCACAACTTTTCAGATGTTTAAGTGAATAAACATTTTTCGGTTACAAGGATATAAACGCAATACCTGTACCACTCACCCACTCTCCCAGTTATTCCTACAATTTCTTTGTGGGTTAACTCTTGTATTAAAGAAGGGATGACTACCGAAAAAGATTGTATTCAGAAAAACTTACAATGTATGTAATAGACACCAACACTAACTGCGATAACGCAATATTTCACAGCAACAATCGTCAGTACGTCCATTACTGTGAGATTCCCTGGTTTGAAATCTTTCCATATGCCTGTTGCCACGGACACAATGTAAAATAATTATAACATGAATTTTGATTATTTTAGGGGGAATAATGTCAAAAAGTTTTGAGTACCGCTAGCGGTAGAGTGAGAAATGGGTAAAGAAAATTTTTGAAAATTTTAAATAAATTTCACTTCTAACCCATTACTGACCCTACCTAAAATAAACACAAATACATGAATACAAAAAATAACAGGTAGACACAATGCCTACAAAGTTTGATATTGAGTATGGCAATGTAACTCGCATGTACAAACACACATTCATACATATATACACTGTAGTAAAAAATGTAATATACGATCAAGTCTGAACTTTTTTAATACCCTACACCACTTAGTTTCACAAAGTATGTTACATTTAGTTTAGTTGTATCAGTAAACGCCAGACATTGCTAAATAAAATTCATATTGTAAAATATCTTTCATATGGAAAGAGGTTCTAAAAATGGTTTAATCAATTTCAAATTTGTTACAGCTACTTATTAAGTTAATTGACTATTCTTTGCCAAATTTTGTCATAAAAAAAGTGATCTGTAGCTTGCATTTTACAATTACAATTTATTTGGACGTACAGACAAACATGGTTAAATCGATTCAGAAAGTACTTCTGAACTTTAAGTTTAGGAATTAGCAATTACAAATATACGCATAATTTTAATATATCCTTTCCTACAAAAAGTATCAACTAAAAGTTGTTCCCTTGTAATAATATTGCTTTTGCGTTTAATTGCTTTAGGGGGAGTTGACTGTTGCAGCCGCTGTTGTTGTGAAAGTTATTTTGAGATGACGTATAGAAAAGAAAATTGCTGCTTTTTCGTATAAACTACAAACTGTTAAACTAATTTGGTGAATTCGAGGCAATAAAAAAAAAACCTTGTTCATCCTTTTATTGTTCCCAGCTATACATGGTTCGAAATATTTTATGGCTTTTCAACTTATGGGTATTACGTGACAGGTAGTATACGTAAATTTTTTATTTAAGTAGCCGCTAGGGAAACATATAAAAACATGAACTTTAATTAATGTCAAGTTAAGTGACAGTTTCAACCGGAGACAACCCTTTAATGTTTCTGTTCACACATCACAGTTTCGTTATAAAAAGTGTTCAATAAGTTACTTTTATTATTTTATATTAAATTGGGTGTTTTAAATTGAAATTGTATCCAACTTATCCCAGTCATTTCAACAACAATCTTTAAATACCAACAAATCATCCTTCGAATTATTCCAAATCTTCTAAAGTTGTTTATTCTAAAGCGAAAAGTTTTTATATATTCATCGCTATCATATTTTATTATATTATTTAATAAATTTTATCACTATAACAATAAAAGTTAATATAAAGAGTTTTCCAATAAGAACATAACAATTTACAAGTATTTAAATATTATAAAGAATAATTAAGATATTAGACTAAAGTTTATTATAGCTGTAGTAAATATGTTACATTTAATTATGGAGTTCGATTGAAATCGCATGAACGAGGTGGTGAGGTACATTTTAGGATTTTTTACAAATAAAATTGCTGTAGTAATTTTTGATCATTTTTAAACGTTGTTCGTATGTAAACTTTACAATTATAAGAATGTCAACTTTTATTGACGTTTTTCAGTAAATAGATCATGAAAAACTCTTAAAAGTGTTTTCGTACAAAAATTCAAAATTGTTATGTCTTTATTGAAAAAGAAGTCTTTATTTACTAATTAAAAAAAAAAATATGTACTCTCATTTAATGTATATATATATATACATAGCAAATTTAGATTTTATTTCAAATAAACATCAATTTTTTTTAAATGTATATAAATGTAGGCTATGTATAATAGTTTGTACCTTGCTCTCTTTATTATTTTTCATTTCTCTCTTAATTTAGCTTCATTCAATCTCCTTGTTAACTTCTTTTATTTAGACAACAAATACTGTGCAGCAAACTTAATAAGATAAAGTAAGATAAATATATTTAGGGAAAATACCAGTTGTCTCTTTCTAACTAATAAAATTCATTCAAAATAGTAGCAAACATATGACAACATATTCCACGCTATGTGACCTACATATGATTCATGAAACGAAAAGAAGAAGAAGAGTTGGCAATTTTTTTAGATCAAGTGTAATGAGTATTTGTATTTATTTTATAAAAATAAAATTCTTGCAATCTAAATCTACTTGATAAAGTGTTTAGTTAAATAAAAAATTTATTACGAAAAAGATTTTTATTGTAATCGGTGCCAAGTGACAATATATAATATAATTCTAATTAAGTAGTACTACGTCATCTTACAGCACATATAATGGCTGCTGATATGAGTGGAGCAGCACAAAGGGCAGAATTGCCCCCTTTACGTAGTTTGGATGATTTCTTGTTGGGTTCAGCACGTTTTCAGCTGCCCAACATTAAAGATTTCGACAAATGGGGTAATCGGGTGGTGAAAAACTTAATCTACTACCAAACGAACTATTTTCTTCTATTTTTAATAATTTATGGACTAATGCTGTTTCTACATCCCACAAAAATTATTGTTGGTTGTTTTGTAAAAGTTATAATTGTAACAGTAGCATTGCATTGCTTTCAACCCAATAGAAGTATTTTGAATCATTTTCGTAGTACATTTAATGTGCCCTCAAATAAATTGTCATTACTTGGAGCAATATTCTTGGGTTATGTACTGTTGCAATGGTTCGATGCATTGCTTTGGTCCAGCTTTACTTTGTTATTACCGTTTTCAGGTAAGAAGTTATAAATATACCAGAAGTAACAATTAAATATTAATTCCAATCATTTTTATTTTAAAACAGTAACATTTGTACACGCTTCCTTGAGATTGAGAAATTTAAAAAATAAAGTAACAAACACAATTGTAAATTTGAGTCCCACCACACCGATGGGTCTATTCTTGGATATGTTTAATATTGCAGCTGACAGTTTACTCAATTAAACGGCAAATTATAATTTAACTTATTTCCAACCAGCATTGATAAAATGTAAAAGTATTGGAATATATTAAAAGTATATTTATTTAAATATTTATTAAGTACATAAAATATATGTAATAAAATTCCGAATTCAATAAAGTGTACACTAACTGTAAATGGCAAATTTCAAGTGTATTAAATGGCTTCATGTTGGCTTAGGGTGTTAATTGACTTACGTTTATAATACTTGCTACGTGTCTCCGTTTTTATTACTCTTCACAATCCACCCTTGCCGACGTTGCTTAATATTATCAGCGGTTTCAGATTATTTATTATGTATTGATGAAGTATTTACATTTTCTTCTTATTTAAAAATATTATACTCAAGATAATTCATCTTTTATAAAAGTTTTGCGAATTAAGTTGTCATCAGTATAAATTGTGTAATAAAACGCACACTGACCTAATAAAATTCAATTAAACTTTTATTGAATTGCTCTGGATGTCAATTAAGATGTTTTATATATATATGTACACATATATACAAATAAATTGCAATGTTTTGCAATTTATGTGTGATCTGTACATTATATACAAATTTACATGGACGGATAGACGGACATAATTAAAACGTTTCAGAAAATATTTTAAATCGAGGGGTACGATTGAAGTTGGCTACATTATTTAACAGTTCAGAATTACAAACATCTACACAAACTTAATATAACATTTGCCATATGTGGTGCAGGGTACGAGTTAAATTAATTAATTGCTTTCTTACTTGCCCGATACTTGTAAAAAGATTATCTTGGCAGGCACATCATCCACGAACGTATAAGCAAACACAACTTTTATATGCAATTGAGCATCCTTAAGCAATTAATTACATTTACTGGTTGGAGGCTAGGAAAAAATAAAAACTAAATTGAAGAAAATGAAGAAGAAAAGTTTATCTAACGAAACGCTGCTTAATTAGAATTTTAATGTGTTTTTATTGAATTACAATTTTTGTCAAAGATCGAACGTTAAATAACTAGAAAAAAGACAAGAAGTGAACAAGTAAAAAAGCCAGGATTACCCAGGATACCCTGCACATTTTTAAGTAATGTTTGATTATTATACCAAATAAGTTTTAATGTAAATTCTAGGTGTGTCTGACAAATGACCTATGAACTTATGTCATTTTTTGTTTGATAATTATAAGCAAGGACACCAACTTTCAACTGGTTACCTTTATTTTTGTGGTGGTAAGAAACAGACGGACCTAATTGTTAAGATCGACTCAGTTTTGATTGCTGATCAAGAATATGTATAGTTTGTAAAGTCTCTGGTACCGTTTTATAAATGTTGCAAATATAATGAAAAATTTAGTATACCTGCCATCTTATGTGCAGAGTATAAAAACGGATGGCGTATGTGCAACTCTAACTAACATATGAACATACGCACAATATGTGTGTACACATACATAAAAGTTTATGTTAGTGCAGCTGTGTGTACGTCAATGGTTTTTTTGCCTTTTTATGCGCATATTTTACAATTTCTTAATAAATTCGGGTGTTTTTCTTCTTCTTCTTCTTCATGTTCTTATTGTTTTTGTTCTCTATCTTTTTCAAATGCCATCATCACGCATTGAATTGTGAACGCAATGCCAATCGTGACGTCATTAACTTCTGCATAGAATTCTGTATAATGAAGAATTCCTTTCTCTCTCTCTTTCTCTTTTTTTACCATCCTTCGTTCTCTTTGTATATGATTGAGCTAAAACAATTGTGTGCCATAAAAAGTGTGATTCCCAAAGTACTCCCCTTCCAAATAAAGCGTTTAGCTAACATTAGGTTCCATAAAAATCATGGAAAATTTTGTGGTCCATCTCATTTAAATATTTAATTTTGATTGGTGAGAGTAGACAGTATTTTTATACTGCGCCTGCGTTACTCTTCAATTGTTACAAAATAATTTATTATACCGGCGACATTGAAGGATAATATACAACTATTAAATTGTAATAGGGAGCAGTGCACTACATTACCTACATACATATTGACACACTCATGCATTTATACATTTATATCTATAAGGTGGATACATGTTGTTATTGTTGTTGTTGTTGTTGTAACATTTTACACAAATCAAAACGCAATCCATCATGAATTACAGCAGCAGCAGCAGCAGCGGAAGCAGCCGCCCGAAAAACTTTTATAGTCCAATTAGTTGTTTGTGTATGTGTGTATGCATTCACACACATACATACATTTGATTTGAGCTTCTTTTGGCATCCTTCATATAGTTGTTATTGTTACTTGAAATATACAATTATTCATATGAACTTAGCACACAAATTTTATTCAGCTTACCACCATGTTTTTATCATACATGTATATGGGGGTATACATAAATTTGATTTCATATTATGAATCATTTAATATATTTTGATGTAATTTGATAAAAGAATATTTTTTTGATCAAATCTGAATCGATCTAGACATGTCCATTCCTGTTTCTGTGTGTCTGTCTCTCATTGTCGTCGCGACATTTTAAGTTTATTTATGCAGATTAAGCGAAATTGTTAAAGTTCCACTCCTACACAATAATCTATCTATCGCAAAATATTATGAAAATGAAATTGCAGATAGATGCTGATAATTAGAGCATCCATTAAAAAGTTAACAAGGGGTGCGGCCGAAAAACAGATACGCCAATAACTAAAACAAAAATTAATCTATAAAGCGTGATATACACAATTATAATTACCCCTTCTTGCCATCGATGTTTTAAAAATGGGCATGGTCGGATCACAGACACCATCACAATTTACGAAGAAGCCTTGTTCTATGTAAAAGTTGACTTGTCTTGTTAAAGCACACACTAGTAGAGGGCGTAATTATGTACATGCCACGCCCACTAAACAGGAAATGATGGAGGGTAGTTTTTTTTTTACTTCTTATAAAGTTTGTGTTTTAAATTCTTAATCAAAAATATCACTTTAAACAACAACAACAACAACAACAACAACTACAACTACATATTAAAGCTAACATTTAAGTAAATCAAAACAGTGAACAATACTAAGGACTGAAACGAGCATTCTAGCATCAATGTGCTGTTGATGAGTTGGCTGAAGTATGAAATGAAGAATAAGTGTAATAAAGAGGAAGAGAAAGAAAATTATGCACACAACAATTTGTATTTGAAGAATTTAATGGGAAAACCTGGTAAGATTCCAATATTAGTAGTAGTAGTAAAAAAAAAAACAACAACAGTAACAACAAATAGCAGTGTATGCGAAACGACGAAAGTTCATGTAAAAATCACTGCACTCTCTGTTTACTTACACAGCATGTATGATTAAAAGTCGTTCACTGCACCATCCCAACTCACTACCACCACTACAAGCATTTGCTACTATAGAAACATTACTTGGAAGTGGTAGTACTTCTACTATGTAGTACTATGTAGTAAAGTCGTAGAAACAGCTTCGACAAATAAATTGCAGTACAGTTAACGCGAATGCAGTCTTGTGGAAATCACTCTCCATATATATATATATATATAGTGTAGAGTGTGTGTATGAATGGATGTAACAAAAATTAGAAGAAGAAAAGAAAAACAAATACAATTTGAAATTGAATTAAAGTGTAAACAAAAAAAAAAAATAAAAAAAAAAAAATAATTCATGATGATTACTTATACGCCACAGTAACCCATTAAGTGCCACCACACCAACCACACATTTTCATACTTATTTACTTCAACAACTGAAGAATTTATTAAATATAAAATGAAAATTAATAGCATTCCACGTCAATACATGTGGATGATGATTATGTACATACTTATTAACAAATTTAGTTGTGTATGCATAAGCAATTGAAAGGCAGGCATTCCATTTGTTGTTGACATAAAAATTATCTACGTTGTAAGCAAGCAAGCAAGCAAACAAGGAAGCAGCTGTTTAGACTTGTAAAACTTTCCAACATATTATTCAATAATAAATGAATAAATGTGTGAATGAAGGAATCAAAATAAATTTGTCAAATATTACACAAGCGACATGAGTAAGGGGAACGTAAACATGTAAATTTTAGTGAATTGAATAAATGTTGATTTTATAAAAGGCAAGTGGTACATATATATGAGGATACAGTCAACGTCATCGGCTGAAAACGTTACCTCAGTCGCTTAATATGTTTAA
Source organism: Ornithomya fringillina (assembly GCA_963978525.1). Taxonomy (NCBI): domain Eukaryota; kingdom Metazoa; phylum Arthropoda; class Insecta; order Diptera; family Hippoboscidae; genus Ornithomya; species Ornithomya fringillina. Next base: position 6,413,016 of record OZ021693.1, read on the forward strand.
CATGCTCAAAGGTTCTAATAATAATTCTATTAGACTCTAACTTGGTACAGACGTCTTAAAGAATAAAAAGAGTCGCGGAATCGATAGAAAATGTGAAAAGTTAATATTCGGCCGCTGGCACAGCTTGAACCTGGTTTCGAACCTCCGCTCTTAAGAGAAACCATCATCATCAACATCAACTGGCAACACTGCTTCTATGTAAATAATGCGATCAAGTGAAATGTGTGATCTCTCAGACTTCGTAAGAGGGCAAATAGTTGATACTCGGTTAGCGGGAGCGTCTGTAACGAAAACAGCTGAATTGTTTAACGTTTCATGAGCTACAGTATTCCCCGTAATGACAGCATACACAAAACTTGGTAAAACATCATTGGCGAAGAAGAATAGTGGACGAAACTCAAAGTTAACTGACAGAGAAGAAGGGTGACAAAAGTCAAACATATGCATATATGACCCATGGGCAAAAAACAAGTCATATGCTAAATGATTATAGCATGCGATATATAAGTTTTTCCTTAAAGTAATAAAATGTAAAATAAATGCCAATTGAAGCAAAACATAGACAAAAAAAATAAAATAAAATAAAACACTTAAGAAAGTTAAGAGACTGGTTTACAATATTATCCTCAAACCATACACACACATACATATTTGCTTATAAATATTTTATTTCTATAGGCAGATCCACATAACTAAATGAAAACAATCAAAGTGTGTCAAGTGAAGAGAAACTGAAAACTCTATAAAAAGCAAAATTGTAGTGTTGACTACGACCAGATCAATCACACAGTAAACTACACACGTAAATACAAAATCCAATGGGTATGGGCAAAAAGTATCTTTGTTCTTCTACATGTTTTATGGTTACTATGAAACTAAAGTGTGCCTACCTGGATGTGCAAAAAGGAGATGATAAAACTGATATACAATATATCGTAAAAGGAATCTTTGTAAAACGATGACACTTAAATTTAAAGCTTTGCTTCTCAAACAGCCGAATAAGGTTTTATTACACCCTTTACATATAATGGGCGATATATTAAATTTGGTATTCCATTTGACTTTCGCTTGACTTAGTTGGTTTTACATGCCTCATTAAATTTTATGCGAGAATGCAGTAAATAATGAGAAAATAGAAGATGTGTGACACATAAAAAATCCAAATATTAAACGTTTTCGTTTTAGATTTTATGCCAACATAAGACTGACTGACTGACTTACTGACTTACTGACTCATTAACTGTGTGTGTGACAGCTTTTACTTATAACATCATTTTAAGGACCACACGTACCTACGCTACATTTATAAGAACAAAGTGTGCGCCAATGATTCATATGTTGTACTTTTCAGATATTCAAAAAATCAGGAAGATATAAAGCTAGCAAAATAGTGTTAGAGAGGTCTCTGACGCTTTGTTCTGAGTATTTCAAATGAATTGACACATTTTGTATACTCTCATATTATGTGTAAGGCTATATTTGGCTTAAATTATAAAAATTATAAATTATAAAAATGCATATACAGGCAGCAGAGAGACGGACATGATTAAATCGATTCTATCACAAAGAAATTCTAAGCCTTTCAATATAATTTTGATATATTTTGCATATGGGTCCGATGCCATTTTATCGGTTTCATGCCAGAAACATTTTAAACATATCATTTGATATGCCTTCAAAATATTCATGTTGTCTCAATTTTTCATCATGTGTGAGGTATTAACTTAATTTGTATTTATACGTGATTCGTTTCAAGAAAGGTTACAAAGTTGAATAAACAATTGAAACATGATTTGATGTGACATTTATTGAAATAGTAAAAAAGTTTTCACTGATTAAATCAAGTTTATGGTGCAAAGAAAAAGGAAAAAAAAGTAAAAAGAATTCTATAACGTTTCACACATATAATTTATGATCTATGTAGACCGAAACAAGTGAAAATGTGAAAATAGTCGGTAAAGAGCGATCCTTTAATACCCTACAGCGCTTAGCTCCATAAATTTTGCTACAATTATAGTTAAGTTGTATCAGTGAAGGTGAGCAAGTCACTTCCTGACATAATTTTATATTGAGAGAGGTTCGAAAAATGGTCCGATAACGGTATATTTTCAATAATTTTTTCTCTTTATATCAATATACGGCTTAGTATAAAATTTCATTGATATATCTCAAATGCGGCTTGTAGCCCAATAATAAATTTACGTGGACAGACAGACGTACAATCGGACAGAGGGACACTCGTACAATCGATGAAAAGATGGACGTGGTTAAATCGATTCAGATTTTGATTCTGTATTACGTATACGCCCATAATATACAAAAAAAAAAAAAAACACCATACTATATGCCACGTCCACTATTTGTATGTAAGTGTGAAGGGTATTTAAGATTTGACCAAAGCCAAAAAGAGTTTTTTTTTACTTGTCTTAACTCTAGCTAATGCCTCCTTCCAATTTAGCAATCTGACCCTAATTTATAAACATTATTATTAATTATTCTGTGTCCTGTTTTTCATTATATTATTCATTAAAATTAATCCAATCCCTTAAGTGTATACATGTATGCATTTAGAGTACACCGACTGGATAATATATAAACTCTTGTACATACTGTTGCAAATGCCACCCATAGGATGATAACTTTCAATTATTCGCAAGGCGTTGTTGTGTATGTTCATGTTCATGTGATATTTATATATGTGAAGCTGTAACGAGAGTAAGTTTTAGAACAAGATAACAAGTGGTATAATATGGGCTAGTTGCTACATATACACATTCTAGGTTCTATTCACCTAAGATAGTGTCGACTGTGCGTCTATCTATACTTTATCAACATTGTTAAAGAAAAATCCGATCAATTCAGGTTAAAAGATTTGATCTACAACTTTTTGGAAAAAACGTTTGTTCACCATTTGGAAGGGTTCCTTCGAAAAATGACATTTCTTTGTATTAAGTGACAAAAATTATTAATAAATAATGTTTTTATATAGAAAAAATATATCAAAATGTTTTTTATTTCGATTATTGTATAATTGAAACAAAGTCCGACTTTATCGAGTATACTTTCTTCCTTCTTTTGTTTATATTCTTTACTCTGCTTGGTCTTACTTTATATTATACTTTCCTTATTATTATCGTGTTGTTATTGTTGTTGTTTTTATATAAAATTTGTTTGGTTTTCTTGTGAATTCTTAAGTAAACAATATCAACATCATTATAAGCAACAAATTGTTAATGCAAGCATACACTCACAGTGGGAGATGACCCTTGAATACCAAAAAATAAACTTATTCACAAAAGAAACACATACACATACATACACACCTATACCCACGCAGGCATATATACTCGCTCTACTTAGCAATACTCCATTAAAAAGTTGAGACGGAGAGAATAGAAATAGAAAAAAATTGACTTGAAAACTTCAAATTCATTGTGGCAAACTTGGATTGAAACACACACACACACACACACACACACACATGCGTACACAATATGGCTTGTTACTACATGGGTTAAAAGGTGTATTAAGTTTATGCAGATGTTTGTAATTTTTAAACATAAACCTTGTTATGGTTGATAGACAGACTTTTGATAATTGTGGGTATAGCTTAAAACCGATGTTAACTAGAATTGTGTGAAGAAACTTTCAGCTTAATATTTAAAAGTTAATAACCGCAATAGAAAATTTACAGCAGGTGGACTCACAGACTTATGGTCGGACATGTTTAGATCGAGTTAGTTTTGGATGCTGATCAAAATGATTCCTTCTCGGTATTGCAAATGAAATGACAAACTTAATATACCCCTATAATATATTGTGGCAGGTATATAGCATAACAAAATATAATTTTTTTTAAAATTTATATAAAAATTCCATTAAATTGTTTGGCACACTCGTAAAACTACCATCAATAACTGGCACTACTATGAAAATGATTTCTTATAAAACCAATTGAGAATATAAGTAATAGATGAAAAGGAGATTAGAAGAGGAGAGAAAGGAAAGGAAAAAAGAAGAAGAATCGACCAAACTTGCGTTAGCGAACAAAAGCGTTACAGCAGAAAAACTGTCATTGGCAAAAAATGTAGGTGTTGAAATTTCTATTATTTATGAGGGCTGACAGTGTCATTACCAAACGATTTGTTGTTACTTTCTATTCCGGCACACCATCCGTTATATACACATTGCTTATTCGTGTATGTCTTCTAGTAAATCGAAACAAATTTCTTTATTTTTTTTTTTTTTATTGTAATTAAACCAGTTTTTCAGCGTTCGTTTGTAGCATTAGCAGCAGATATCCAAATTGTATAATATATATAAAATGCATAGAAATCCATTGATAACAATTTTTTGATATATGAACGAATGTTTATAACCCATAATTCATATTTCTATAAAAACAATGAAACATTAGAACGAACGTGCGCTTTTTTTATAACAAATCTTCAGAGAAAAAATTTAAATTAGTTTTTGTTTTTTGAAGGGCGAATATTTCTAATTCATTATCACTACTTAGTTATTTAAAAAATTTCCTCTATTCTACTCTACGTCGATTGTAGGCGTGATTCTTAACTGATTTTGTTTAATTTATATAACGATCGATCCTAAAAATAAACTTATATACAATTTGAGGATGAATATTTTAAAATTTAAAATCGTGAAAGTGGCAACAATAGCCAGACACACGGACGGATATGTTTAGATTGACTAAAATTTTGATGCTGATCAAAGAATATATAGATTTTGTAAAGTCTCTGATGCCTGCCCTTCTCAGTGTTGCAAATGGAATGATAAATTTAGTGCAACACCTCATCTTAGGTGCATATGCAACGTTTCTTGTTTAAAAGATTTTTATATATACACATGAATAATATTTAAATCAAGTGATTTATATAATTTACTTATATGTATATTTATTTTATTCCTGTTGTTATTGTTGTTGCTGTTGTTTCTTATCATTAACAGTTATTTAATGGTCGCATTTGTGTATAGTACGACGTGTGATGCAATATAAATAAATGGAGCACAGTGGTTTCGATGCGTAATACACTGAATAAAAGTGTACGTACAGTTGTATGATTGTATGAAATTAACTTAAAATCTTCACAAACATTTATTTTTTTGTATTGATGCAGTTGTATAACTGTTGTTGTTGTTGTTGTTGTTGATGCATTACCATGCCTGAAAGATTTAGTACATATAATGTGTGTGTGTGTAATTTGTAATTTAAAACTTTGTGCACACAATTGCATTTTTGTTGTTGTTGTTTTAAACATTCATAGTCAGTTGAAGTAATAAATGACCAAGGGCAGCTTTACCCACTTACGCACAAGTGAAAAAGAACACTCCCACACAAACAACCATGCATGCTAAAACATACTGCATAAGCGTGTTTTAGTTTGTTTTTGTATAACTACCTTATATGCGTGTGCGTATGCGTGTCTCGTCTGCTGTTTGTTTTCATTCTTGTGTTACTTACTAACCGTTTATGAGTTTTGAGTAATGAATTGAAAGCTGAGTTTGTGATACATGCATTTATACACACATGCACATACACTTTGAAATGCGTGGTTACACATTTTTCAAAATGCTGCCCAAACATTGTTACATTTCTCACCTACAGACCTAGAGAGTGAGAGAGTGAGAAAGAGAAAGTATGTATGTAAGTAGTACTCCCCGTTCATATTTACACACATACATGCAATTATTTATGGTGATACGTACAATAAATAAAACGCATGATTTACTTATAAAACGCATTTAATCGATTTACAGGTGGATGGACATTTTAATATGTATATTATGCGTTACAGTTGTTTGAATATAAAATAAACTCAAATGTGTTTTATATCCGTGGACCGATGTACGATGTTTGTACGAATGTGAGCGGCTGTGTAACATATTAACTGAGTGTGCATTATTATACATATATTGTGTTGGGTTTTGGACAATTTTGCAATTTAAAAAAATATGTTTTGCGGTTTTACTTCTTTGTGATAAAAATGTTTACAATTTATACTTTCATGCACTTGACAACATACTTGTAGAACATGTGTATGCTATGTTTAATAAGTGCTGCTCGTACTGCCAATTACATACATATATTATTGTTAGTGTTATACAATAATAATAATAACAAAAACAACAACCATACATGAGTAGATGAAAAAATAAATAAAACAATAAAGACAACTAATTTGGCTTAGCCTAGATCTTAAATATATTCCATATCTACATGCAAATGCTGGGCGTGGCAGGTACATAACTATGCCTTTTAATACTGTATGTATTACGAATCAGCTAATATGTTAAAACTTACAATAGACAGATGTACGGACATGCGGACGTACATTTTTAGTTCGACTGAGTTTGAGATGCTGCTTCAGAATATACATGTTTACCCACCAAACTTACTATATCCCCATTTTATGTGGAGCGTTTAAAAATGTGTGCGTGAGTGAGAATGTGTTAGTTTGTGTGTTCATGATCTACATCAAGTGGTCATTTGCATATATTTCCATTTGTTTCTGCGTTTATACATAAACCTACATAAACAATTCGTATTTAAAGTACTATGTATATGTGTATGTGTGTGTGTGTGTGTTGGATAATAAAACATCACACTTTAATTGTATTTGTATGTATATAATTGTCTGTTATATTTTTGTTGTGTTTGTTTACGCGCTCATTGCTTACGCGCTAGTTCTCCTGTCCTTGTTTGCATTAACATATCTGAACACATTTATTTAATTTACTCTATTGTTGTTGCGGCAATAGCTGTGGCTATGGCTATGACTGCTGCTGCTACTGTTCTAGTTCCTGCTCCTGCTACTGCTTCTTTGTTAGTGCTGCCCTTGTAAATGTTAACCTGGTTGTAGTTGTTGTTGATTGTTGTGGTAATTGTAGAAAAAGACAAAAAAGAAAAAAACTCAAAGTTGCTTGAATTGCTTAAATTTTTATAACCTCCATGTAAGATACATACTAAAAAGCATATTAAGTTTATAATTCCATATGCAGAATACCCAAAAGAAGGCATTAGAGACTCCACAAAGGAATATTCTTGATTCTAGATATGTCCGTCCATGTGTCCATCTGTTTTTGACACTCTTACAATCGTAAATTCTGAATTATTGAGTTTTGTGATATTTTGTACAGACAGTTCTATATTCTGCATGCAGATTGCTATTAAAATTGGGCAAAATCGGTCAAAAAACACGCCCATAATCGACAAAAATATATTTATTTGCCATGAAAATTGAGCTATGATGTTGGAATTTGCTACACGTTTGTTTGATTACCTCTGCCCACAATGACCAAAAAATCTTATTCAGAATAAAGCTTCACTTGTAAGTTGAATCGTAATGAAGGGTGTAATCATGTACCTGCTGCTATGCCTTCTGTATATATGACAATGTGAATGGTATTTTAAATTTGACGTAAACTAAATTTCGTTTTTTTTATTTTTTTTTTTCTGCTATTATTTTATGTAGGTACATGGCAAGCAACACTTAGCGTCCACTCATGGCATCCAATGCAATGCAATAACAAAACCAACAATTATTTATACTAATAATTTTCCCCAGCATACTCACACACTACCCAATAGAAATTATTCACATCCCTTTGTCTAAATAATGAAAGCCTTAGAATGTAAAATTCTTATATAGAAATTTTGTATAAACCGCGAATAATTGATAAATATTTTATCTCAGTCTACACAATTTATTAATTCATCATAAAGAAATATATTATGAAATCGGGACTATAACACCAACGACAATGTTGCGATATCAGCAATGTTTTATACAGATTGGTGGCAAGCTTTTTATTGGACACAAAAGAATAGTTTTTATAAACCACCATGAATATGAAGGGTATTCATGCTGCGGTCTTTATGAAGTACTTCTTTTTATATTCGTCTACTGAAATATTTTATTTATAATTTACTCACGTTAATTATATTTAATGTAGTGAAAGCTGATACGTGTAAAAATTATGCTTGATAGGCTTTCGCCCGAGGATCAATCTTCAAATAAATAAATAAATAAAACAAGCGAATACACAAGAAGGACAGCACACAGCAGTAAACATAAAACAAGTGAAAATGCTAAAGTCGGTCAAGTCTGATAATTTAATACGCTACATCACTTATCTCTCAAAATTATGCTACAATTAGTTAAGTTGCAACTGTATTAAGTAAAATTATCATAAAAGTCATTTTGAGAAATATCATTATATGGAAATGGTTCGATCTGGTCCATTTTCGATTAGGGTTCTTCTTTAAGCTAATATATGTTCTTGTACGAAATTTCATCGAAATATCTTTAAAAATGCGATCTATAGCTTAAGCAAAAATTTATATGGACAGACGGACTTGGATAAATCGATTCAAATTTTGATTCTGAATCGATCTGTATAGGTATAGGTAACCTAAACAGAACTTACATATATCTGTATAAACTTAATATGCTACATGTGGTGTAGGGTAAAATTACAAGAGTTAAGCTGCAATAAATGTTGCTTACTCAGATTAAATGAACGTTAAAATTTTATATATAAATCAATGATTTTGATGAAATTTTTAACTACGTCAAGACAGTCAGACATTGATGGGTCTTTGAAAACTGTTTGAAAAGATTGCAAAAGTTATGATTAAGCGAGTACTTCATTGACCTGAAGGTGTCACGTATAATAAAGAGTTTTGAGAGAGGAAGAGATTATATAACGGCACTTTTATGAACGTTGCTAAAGTAGAAGGAAGAAAAAAGGTGTGTGTATGTTTACTTAAGATACTCATTCGTCAAAAATACTCTCATGTATGATAACATACAGAAAAACTGTACATTCTCTTTTATCACTCTTTGTTGCTCTTCTACTCTCTACACATATTGTGTACATATCCTACGTATGCACAACTCTGTGTTTTGTTACAGTGTTAAGGTGTTGAAACATTCAGCATGCAACTGAAAGCTGAAAATACTGTGTCACTGTGTCAATTGTGTTAAACCCCGCAGACCGGGATGAGTTATATATCAAGTAGAAGAAGAAGAAGAAGAAGAAGAACAATAACAATAACAACAACAAGGTGAAGATATGAAATCTTTCTTCAATTGCTTGCTAAAGCAGGTCTCGTGAATAAAAATAAATTAAACAACAACAACAACAACAACAAAGGCACATAGAGAGAAAGACATTTTCAAAAGAATGCTACAAATGACAACGACATGTATCATGTGCATTTTATGTATATGATGGCTTTCATGTTTGTTGTTTATCACACATATGTGTACAATCTCAGTGTGTTTCCTAATAAATGATATTTGATTGCTCAACAGTTGCTGCGTTTTACAAATTTTTTTAAAATTCTTTGCAGTTTTTCCAGAGCTCAGTTTCCAGGGTTATTATTAATGTTGTTATTGATATATATATAAAAAAAAAAAAAAAAAGAAGGATAAAATGTTTTTCTTAATACCGTTATTTTGTTACATATTTGTTCATTTGTTGAAATTGTTTAGGAAAATTTTTTTATACTGTATATTTTTTTTTTTTTTTGCAAGAGGGTGTGTGCCTTTCAATTCCTCTCTCTTCTGCCTCTCTTTGTGTATTTTAGTCTCTTTAAGAATGTGGAACAATTCATGGTTTTGATTTACTTTGATTTTTTTTTTTTTTTTACTTTCTACATAAGATATACCAAGATATGTTAAATTTTTCATTCCATTTGCAACAGCCAAAAGGAAATCAAGCTGAAATTGTTTACAGGCATTACTAGTTTCTGCACGTAGTTCGATCGCTATTTAAATTGGACAAATTGATTAAGAGTCACGCCTAGAATCGATAAAAATCTATTTATCTGTGAAGTTCAAATTCGGTAGACCCATCTATATTTATCTCATACATTTATATATTAAAAATGGGCGTGACTGCATACTAAACACGCCCACAATTTACAAAAAATCATACAGGATACGTATTAAATACATTATTAGAGGGCGTAGGGGCAGGCTTGAATAATAGACATGCCCACAATATATAAAAAGTTGTTTTTGGAGCATAGTTCTCCTTGTTTAATTGATACATAACATTATTAGAGGATGTAATGAGGTACCTGCCACGCCCACAGCTTGTATATAGATGTAGACAGTATTTAAGATTTGGATTAAGCTAAATTTGTCTTTGTTTCGATTTCTTAAATTTTTATGTATACACTTTGGGCGCGACACGTGCCAACAAAAGAATATTCTGTTAAAGTAACATTTTTAATAACATTGTCGGCTTGCAATGCTCTCTCTTTTCCTCTCTTGCGAAAATTATCACTTGACGATGTGATAATAATTTCTTTACCTGCAAAAACATTTGCTGAATAGCCAGAGACGTCTCTCTGTCTCTCTTTCTCTCACTTTGTTCTCGTTCTCTTCGTTTTTCACAATCTCTCTTCGTTCATTCCCATTTATAACTGTATATTGTATGGTACTCTGATTGTGTACAGCGTTCGGTTGTTGTGTGTCAAGCGATGTTCTTAAGCATAAACGGGATGCTGAACAGTATGCACAATGAAAAAAGAGGAAACAAGGAAAAAAAAAAAACAACAACTGAAAAACGGAAATTTTCTGCTCCAGCATCTGTGTATAGTTACTGTTACTTGTCAGATGTGTAGCAGACCTACGTACGTAAACGCTTTTTTAACGGTAATCGGGATATAGTGCGCGCATTAATTGTAAAAACAAATACATAGATAATAAAATAATAATAATAATAATAATAATAAATATATCAATCATCAAGAGAGTGTGCGTCTGTGTAAACAATTCCTGTAAAGTTTATATAAAGAAAAAAATAATAATAATAATAAAAGAAAAATAAATATCTATGACGACTCTCTACTCTAACGAATTTAATTCTCCCACAAAAAATCCACTTTAAAATGTAATAAAATTAAGTAAATATCGTAAAAGTTTTGCAAAGAAAATACAAACGAAAAAATTCTCTGGTAAAGGCTTTGTTAAATGCTTAATGCTTGTTCTTGTTTGTTTTGTGCAATCATTTAAGAAAAAAAGAAAATGATTTTTGGGTGTGTGTTATGCAGCCAAGACTACATAGAAATAGAACACAGATAAACTATCAAATAATAATAATAATAATAAACAAACTGTTAACCAAACACCTCACTTAGGATTTGCAAAATAAAAATATTGAAAAAAAAAAAATCACAAAAAAAAAATAATCATGTCAAGTTTTATTCGCATGGAAGTAAAATTTATGGCCATTTAATAACTACACAAATGCATTGGTCTATATATGTATATATACATACACACATGTATATATAATCACTGAGTTATAATAATTTTTTATGACAAGAGCATCCATTGCATTTGATAATCTCTACATCTCCACTGCAAGCAGTGCGCAGCAATAGTTTCAATAATATTATAACTGTGTGTGCGTGTTAACACAAATAACCAGAAAGAGTTTAAAAAGGAATTGAAAGATAATCCCATTTTATGCATATCTAACTGCATGTACTGCTTTTATTATTATTCACAGCTATGATTAATGTTACGTTGAATTAAAATCGAATCCTCTTGAAATTTTCATAAATCTAATGGAAAATTAAAATTAAAGTAATATGTTATAGACGGCAAAACCTGACCATTTAATACCCTACAATACTTTGTTTCAGAAATTGTATTACAATTGGTTTAATTGTATCAGTAAAGGCGCGGCATTGCCGTATAAGTCACTTGATGAAATATCGTTTTATGGAAAGGAGTTCTAAACATAATCCGACCATTAAGCCATTTTAAATATTTTTTACAAAATTTTATTAAGAAATTTTAATTTTGGCGAATTTTTGTCACATTTTATGGGGAGGGGTTCTAAAAATAGTCCATTTTGGTTTACTTGCAATAGGGTTCGCCTTTGGGCCAAATTATGTTCTTGTAACAAATTTCATTATAATACAAGTGGCTTCGGTTTTAGCCATTTAGGAGTTACAAACAAATACACAACCTTATTATACTTATCTGCCACAAGTGGTGCAGGGTATAAAAATTCAAAATGTTAAGTTTTTTTTAAAAGATTCTTTGGCATACTTTTCTATCAAAGTAGCAAGACCAGCTCTAATACTTATACATCCATATAAGCATCAGTTAAGGACATACATGACAAAAGTCTCCACGAAATTGCATTCAATGTTTGCTCTGGCAGTACCGTATAATACACTTCGCTCTTTTGAAATACACTTAACATGCTTCTCATTCTCTTACTCACCCACTCTCTCATATAGACATTGTAGAAGATTTTTGTAGAGTATAGAGTAAAACACGAAAAAATAGAAGGAAAGTATGTTAAATTATATAAATGTTTTATGGTAACAATATATAGATCAACTCTTTCCTATACAAAAATATTCACTTTATCCAGGCGTCTCTTTGAATTTCATTCATGTACTTCTAAAGTTCGTCTTTTCCAAGATATATTGAAGCAGCTGCTCTCCATATGCGGAAGGGTCTACCATGGTCTGGAGATAAATAGATTTTTTTTTTGGTTGTGGGCTTGACTGTTAAGCGAGTGCACTCATTTTTAGTTAATTATAAATATATTATTCACATCTTATATGAAGGGTACCAAAATTAAAAATATATAATATTTATTAAATTTATATGTGTTCTATTGTAGGGCAATAATTGTTCTCTTTTACTTTCTGAACGGTGTTATCATTCATTTACCCTAAAATAATAAGAAAAACACTTTTACAGAGATGTTATCTCTTTGTTGTAATTCTGCACTCTGCATTAATTGAAAGAGTTTTAAGGAAAATTCAAATTGAGAGAGTGAGAGAAATTTTTACATAAAATTTATCCCAATTTTTGTTTTGTTTTGTTGTTGCTTGTGTTATCACATTCTTGCCACATATTGAGTGATAAAATTTAACTTTAGCTTTTATGAGTTTGGACTATAAGTGTTGTATGTAGTTGTAGTAGTAATAGTATTAGTAGTAGTAGTGATAATAAAAAACAGCGGCCGCAACATAACGGGCAACACAACATCATCTCTTCATTTAGTTATATCGTATGTTAGGGAGTTATGTATGGTCCTAGAGTATGTGGCCAAAGGGACCACTGTACGTATTAGACAATTGTGTGTATGTGTGTATGATGGTGTTTACCAACCATTCGCTTTTAAGATAAACGATCATAAAATTCAATGTTTGTTTTAATCTTTAACTACTTATCCGGTAGTTGTGGTTTTATTGTTGTGCTAAAATAATAAAAAAAATTCAAAAATTTTATAATTAATTAAATTTTAGTCCCCTTTAAAAAAACCAAAACATAACAAGAATACCAGCAAAAAAAACAAAAAATCTATGTGTTCATTAGTGCTTAGTGTTGAAAAAGAATTAATAATTAATAGTTAACATAAACAATTTTGTATAAAATATAAATAAATAAAAAAAAAAAAACAATTTTAACAAAAAATAAAAATAAAAACAAATTGAATTTATACAGGAAATTACAAAAATTAATCCTACTTACTCTCAACTAACTAATTAAAAAAAATTAATAAAAAAATAAAAATAACAAAAAAAAAAAAATCATTTAATATTGAAATCATTGAATATCCATTCAAAGTCAATTTGTGAAAAGTAATTACGCAGCAATACAAGAAAATATTTCCAACAAAAGTTTTAATGAAAATAAATCCATTAGAGAAGAAAGAAATCACTGCAATGTAAAGTACATACAAGTACATTACACATTACTGAAATACAAAAATAAAACAACAACAAGTTTCAAGTGTCTGGGTCTGTGTGTGTGTGTGTGTGTAATTGTAAAGTGTCAAGCATTCTACGACTATAAAAGGATTATATCAAAGCAACAACACCATTGGGAGCATCAGTAACAGCAGTAGCAGTAGCAGTAATCGCTGTAATAGTAGCTGTATTGTATGCCGCTAGCAAACACTTGTATAATAACAAGCAACGATACTTGCTTTACTCTCTTTACAATCTCTTTTACTATACACCAGATACGCGAACAACCGGCACCTTTTTTTTTCACACATACGTTTGTGAATGTGTTTAAAAGAAGACGGTGCTTAGGTAAGTTGGCGCACATTGATGTTGTTATTGTTATTATATTAAATAAATGTATATGTGTGTTCTTAACTTAACACCACAATAAATTAATACAATTATTATTAAGATTAAGGTGGTAAATGTGTGTATGTATTATATGTAAATATTAACAAGTGTCAAGTAAATAAAAAAGAAAAGTAAATTTGGTTTAGATCAAATATTAAATACCCTTCACATTTATATGCAAACAGTGGGCCTGACAGGTACACGATAGTGTATATATTTATTTTTAAGGCAAGATTTACAGTTAGTATGGTTTTTCGTAAATTGTGATCGGTTTTATTATCTAACCGCACCAATTTTTAGCCTATCAATAAATGTTATCCAAAAACACATACAAAAGTACAAAAAATTGATCAAAGTAGTTGAAGGTTGGTATATATGATTCCCGATACGCCTATTTTAGGGAGCGTATTTTATTCAAAAACATAACCAAAAATCGAAAAATTCAACATAAGAAGTTAAAATTTGGTTTACTTACACAATTGTCTCTATTATAGATATCTTATTAGGACACGCCTTTTTTGGAAGGCGTAATTTATAAAAAAAAAAGTACAAAAAATAAAGTTATGAAATTACAAATTAAAAATACTTACATAATTATTCCATTTCTTGTTGTGCCATAAAAGGTGTATGGCTTGAAAATAGACACGCCTACAGTAAAATAAAAAACTTTTACGTAAAATAAAATTTAACTTGCAAGTTAATGAATAATATATATCCCATTAATAATAAAATAAAATACATGCCACACCCACTATAGGAGGTGCTTCAGATTTAAAACTAAACCAAATTTGGTTTTTTACTTTTTTTTTGAGATTTTTTAAGACCACGCCTACAATTTATAAGCATTAGCGGATATTAAAGTTTTTACCTAAACCTAATCTACCGTTTTTTATTTATTGATAGAAAAGTAAAAGTAAAATTCTTTATTATATGTATGGGTACAACATGTCGTATGAGTGATATAAAGTAAAAGAAATAAATTAGTTACTATACTACTGATATATTATTAGAGATAAATTTCAAATTTTATTAAAACTTCATTATGAATGATTATATAGTCCTTTTTCTAATTGTTTTATCGGTCTGATGATTTAATATTTTTACTCTTCAGTTTTTCTATTTTTTTTTTTCTGTTAATAGTTTCATAATTCTTCACTGCTAGCTGAGATAGTGAAAATTGTTAATTAAATTATTGTACATTTCTTCATCTAGACTTTTTTTTTTAGCCAGAATATTGTACTTATACACATTTTAATAGAAAAACTTTTATAAGAAATTTTGTAAAAATCTTTCTCTTTCTGTTTGTCTTGTTCTGTATTGTAGGGTTAAAATCAAGATAAATAACTGCAAGTAATGAGAAATATTGATTTTCTTTTGTTATAGTATAGGACAATGTCCTTAAATGTCAATCATCAACTGATTTTACTGTTGCTGCTGGTCTTTTATAAAAAAAAAAAAAATGTTAACCAACAACACTAATACTTGAAATTATGTAGCAACAATAGAAAAATGGTATAAAAACAAAAAAAAAAAAGAACCGTAAAGAAGAATAAATAAAAATATGAAAAAATATACATATATATGATATCCTTGCAAAGCAACGTTTATTCTCCTACATATATATTTGTAGAGATGTAGTGCAAAAATCAATTTTTATGTGTGTCAATTTCATTTTATAATGTCATCGTTGCTTTGTGTCATCAGATGCAGCACCAAAACTGTTACACGCTGTTTGTTATGGGGACCGCCCCAACATATGACACACACATGCTATGCTATGCTATATAATTCTATTGTTGGATGGACATGGGTTGATCAATGTTCATCATTATTATCATCATCATCATTATCATCATTTACACACTCTAGTCAGTCATGTGTGGTGACTGTGCACAGAGCATAGAACATTAACAACAACAACAACAACAAAATTAATAAGAATTGCACAATCTACAATACATTCTTTGAACAACAGAATTTTATATATATAACATACATACACACACACATACATGTTCATATATTTGAAGTTCGTTAGCACAATACGGTTTTATTCTATTCCACATTCGTGTCTTTCATATTTGATGTTCACTGGCCATGTTACTTAATGAACAGATGTTTGTAGAAAAAGAGAAAGAGAGAGATATATAGACAGAAAGAGCGAGTGGCCGAGACAGATTGTATGGTTCATTATATGTTCACTTGATTGTTACTTGTTACCAGTACAGTTTAGATGGTTGTTGATGGACTTTGCAATTCTATATTGTTGTTGCTATGGAAATCAAAAAAATTTTGTTAAAAAAATACGATTAGAAAGCATATGAAACGTCATAATAGCCACAGCAGCATATAAGCGGCATAAGCAAGTCAGTGAAATGACAAGTGATAGAATAGCAATGTGTCACTTGTAAAATCAATTTCAATAAGTTGAATAATTTTTGAACAATAATTAAGGATAAGTTTTCTTATTATACTCTACACATAAGATTGGAGGTATACTAAGTTTGCAATACCTGCCACGTCCACCGTTTTTATATAGAAATGGAGAATATTTAAAATTTAAACTAAACTTTTTTACTTTTTTTTTCAATCAAGGGCAGTAATTACAAATACGCTTCTGCCTTAAGACTGCTTAAAGACTTATAATCATATAAAGTCTAAACTTATGAAAGAGACATAAGTAAGCCTTGTCCTGTCACTGCCTTTGTAGTGTAACATATAAGCAGTAGTAATAACGTTGGCAGGCAACTTTACTTTAAACCTGCAACTTCCATAGTAGAGGTGCAACGAGTAAATCTGTTGTCATGAAAACTATTTAACCAAATATCCGTAAATGTGCCTTTGCAGGAACTCTTTCCTCTAAATTATATACTGACAAGCATATAATGTTATGGTCTGTTGGAAGTAAGTTTACACAGCTTACTTGACAAAGCAAATAATACCTTCTTATTATTTTGGGCAGCGATGGCAAATTGTATCTCTACTTAATTTTGGCATCATATGTTTGGCACAATACACACTATAAACGACAGAAAATAGGAACGTAAACGTAATTGCATTTAAATGATTAAATTTTGTGCTGAATCGCAATCAAATACAACTCAATGTTTCATCATATAAAGATTAATCGAAATATGGCAAAAAGAGTAAGAAGGAAATGAGAAAGAGAAAGAGAAAGAGAAAGAGAGAGAGAGTATACGAGTGTATGTTATAGTTTCAGGTCATTTTCCACTTGAACGCTTCAACGTGTAATAAACGAACAAACAAAACAAAACTATACAATTGTATGCGTCTGTACGTGCGTGTGTATTTGGCATAAAGCCAAAAAATTTATAAAATGTGTGCCGTGAAAATTTCATTTTATAAATTCATATTTTCGAAGGTATGTATGTACCAGTCGGCCACTGGGTGCACTGAAATATGCGATTTGTGAAGAAAGCATCAAATTTAAAAAAAAAAAAATTGACAGCTGCCACTAACATGTATGAAGGGTTTTTCAATAAGGACATAACATTACATAACATAAGTTTCGGCGATTGAAATGATCAAGAGGTTTCAATTGTTGAGTTAATTGGATCCTTTAAAAATGCAAGTGAATATTTTTATACAAAAATGTTTACAATAGTTTGAGCGATTTCCAATTCCGTTGAACAGTATGATATCGGCTGATTTTGCTCTTTTTGAATTGAAGCATTTACGGCGGTAATATTTTCAATACTTTAACCAGATTGATGTCTCACTGGTCAGTTTGTTATGACGCGTTAAAAATTGCTTTAGAACAAGTCTTTATATGACAACAAATAGCATTTTTCCAAATATTTTTTTAAAAAATTTGGTAAAAAACAATTAATTGAATTAATAATTAGCTGTAACAAATGTGAACCCGATGGGGCCTTTCTCCATAAAACGATATTTCTACATTTCATTTAGAAACTAAATGGTAGGTCATAACCACATTCACTTGTTAATCAATATGGACAGAATCTCATTTTATTGAAAATTATACGTCAGGCCGTCCATTTCATTTCATTTGTCCCGTGCTTTTATAATAAAATTTAATTCTTTATAATATTCTTTCTCTACTTAACTTTCTCGGTCTCTACCTCTTTTCCTAAAATATATATCACTCTTGGTATTATTATTGTTGTTGTCTTTAGGTTGTTTTGGCGAGTAAGTCGAGGCAGAAAAATGAAAAGAAATTGTGTTTTAGTTTCAGGTAAAGTGGAGAACAATGAAAAAGAGCCACTTATTTAAAAATCTAAAGAAGTTTTCTAGGTGATGAGATCTTTCTTGCATCATTTTTTGTATTTGTTGTTTTACGTTTTTCGTGTTTTTTTTTTTGTTTTCTTCCAAAGAAAGCTAAATAACATGATAATAGAAACAACAAAAGGACTTGAGGGAAAACTTATCAAAAGAAAGAAAGTCATATATTCCCTTTCAGTTGTTGCTGCTTTTGTTATTGTTGTTGTTGTTGTTGATAGAAACTTTTGACATTATTTAAGAGTTTTCATTATTGTTTCTATTGTATTTAGAGGAGAGAGAGAGAGAGAGAGAGAGAAGGGAAGGCAAATGTTTAGTTTATGATCCAAAGAAGAAACGGTTTTGTTGACTTTTATTTAATGGAATCTCGAGAGAGAGAGAGTGAGAGAATGTTAAGCATTTTTTGTTGATATTTATTTATCGTGTTACAAGATTTAAAAAAAACTTGTATTTTTTCAATATCATTTATTTTACATTTGTTTAAAAATTAATCAATAATTTTTCTTGTCCCTTTCCATCTTTGGTGTAAAGTAATTACATTTTTCGGTTTCATCAAGTTTATTAGACCCTCCTCATACGATATACTAAGTTTATCATTCCATTTGCAACATCTAGAGAGATGCGTCAGAGACTTTAAAAAGTATCTAGATTTGCATTAAAAACTGTATTGTTTTAGTCATGTACGTTCGTGGGTCCGTATGCCATTCATGTGCCAAAAATCGGTCGGATAACAATCCAAACCTAAATCTGCCACAAAAACTGACCTGTGAAGGTAAAATTTATAGTCTGCATAGTTCTAATAACCTTATCCATCGATGTACATACGAGTACACCGTAAAATAGGCGTGGTTGCATTACAAATACGCCTACAATTTACAAAAAGCAACATTTAGCATAACATTCAACTTGCAAGCATGTACCTGCCATGCCCAATTTCGTATATATGTACTTGTTGTGAAGGGTATTTAAGATTTGTCCTAAACCTAATATATTTTTCTTACTTGTTTTTGCTTTATGCATATATTTATTTATGTTTGCATGTATGTGCTTTTAAGGATACTAACTGTAAGTGGTCTCCTTCCCGCCACTCTCTGTACATCATGTTGTGACATAAGCTTTTATGTGCTCTTTATGTATGAAGTATGGCATGTTGTTGAAAAATATATATATATTTGTTGTTATTGTTTTTTCCAGTTTATTATATATCATTAAATACGATTAAAAGCCATTTCTGTATAACACAACATTTTTGCAACTATTCAGAGTTTCTGTTTCTGTTTCTGTTTCTGAGTTGTCGTAGTATTCACATATTGACGCACAACCTGGGCATTGGGAACACAAAACAAAAAAATTAAATCAATTTTCATTTATAACTTAATTATAAATGGGTAAGCAAAGGGAAAGAGATGGCGGGAGAGAGAATATTGCAATCATTATATTAAATGGAATTTATAGGCTTTAGCGTTCATAGCGTTAGTGTACCATGTATTCATTTTATGGTTGCATGCATAACGAGCATTATTTGCTGAACGTATTTAACTTAATCTAGCTAGAGTTGGGTGTTTTTTTTTTATACCCATTAACATATGGGGGTATACGGATCTTGGTGAAAACCTTAATTATATCCATACGGAATAATGCCACACCCCAAAAAGTATATAATAACAATTATTTCCCACAAATATTATAATTGATAATTTATACCATTTTTGGTACATCAATGGTTGTGACAACTGTTTTACCAAATTTCAACTTCATAGCTTAATTTATGTGGCAGGTAAACAGTTTTTTGCCGATTGAAGGCGTGGCTCTTGATCGATTTTTCTTAACTTAAACAATGGTATGAGTGCAGAAACTATAAGTACCTGTATAAAAGTTCAATTCAATATGTAAAATTTTACGATAGCAAGAGTTTAAACAGTGGTCAGACACATAAACATACGGGCGGATCTCTGACTCTTCCTTCTAAATGTGCCAAATGGAGTAATCAACTTAGTATATCCTCCATATTATCTGAAGGGTATAATAATTAACAAGTATTACAAAGATAACTTCAGTTACCGTCAGAGAAACTTAAAAAGTTGCAATTTTTAGTCGAGTGTTATGCTTTAAAATGTTTTTAAAATAATTGCTTTTTCTTTTTACCGTGAACTGCACTTCAAGTTTCTTTAAGGAGATTTTCTTAATGCGTAAAATTTTCCATTATGTGTTCAAACGTAATACAAGGAAAGGTTGCTTTCATTAAATTTAATGCTAAACGGGTTCTTTCCATTTACATAACTGTAACATAATAATGTCTCTAATAAGATTTGAATATTGTTTTAAAATTGAAAAGCAAAGCACGTGCTTGATAAATATAAAATGAACTCTACTAAATGTTTGAAGTGTACAAGGAGGTAATAATAAAATTGTTATCATATGTAACAAAAAATATTCATAATCATGTAGAAAAATGAAAAAAATAATAAAAAATAATAAAAAATAAAAACAAAGAAAAAAAAAATGTCTTTTAAGCATTTAATGCTATGTTGTGAAGTGATGAATACACAATCACACCACACCTAAAAGCCACTGCACATACAACACACAACATATGATATCTGTCCGTATGTTCATTTGTCTGTCTGTCTGTCTGTATGGTGCTTGGTTGGTTGTGTGTGTGGTATAGTGTTGTGTGGTTAGGGGAAGGGAAAAAGGGAGGCTAGGTGAAGTTAAAGTACATGCACATCGACACGTAAAATATGGAATAAAGAGAATTATTCTTATTTTCGTTTGATAGCTTTCCATGCAGATGAGAATCGTGGCATCTGCATCTCTATCCAACCAAGAAGGCAACACTGAAAACTTTGAATCAAAATTTTCTACATAAACGTAAACGTTAGTGTAGGTGATCTGTTATATAAGCATATGAACACTCAAGCTTATATTTAAGTGTGCGTGCAGGCATACGTGTGATACGTATATGGTACAAAAATCTCTTGTTAAGTGATTGTGATTTATGGTATGCATAAATTTTTGTATAAAAACAACAATAAGATCAACAAAAACAACGTTAAGAAGACAAAGAAATCTTATATAGTACAACAATAAGAACAATAATAAAGGAATTGTGAAAGAATAGAAGAAGACGACATTGTATGTACAAGGAAGAGATCTTAGAAGCTTTATGGAAAAGGTGTACTTTTTAGTGATTACTTTAGTTGTTTATGTCAACAATGGGGGTTAATGACCTTTGACACATACAAGCACAATATAGATTTTTACTTGTTTCACTCTGCACTGTGTACGAACAAGTTGGTGGTTGGTATTAGTTGATATATAAAATCAACAATAATTTTTTAATGCTAAAGTCTATCATTTTAATTAAAAGAATAAAAAAAAACTTTAATATTGTTTTTTAGCACAGAGGTAAAGAAACTTTTTTGCAACAGAGTTAGACATTTATACGCATCAAGTATTTTTCTTCATTGTATGTGTTGTTTTTATTAAATTGCAAAAGATTTGTTTAAAACATTTAGTACTCTTGGTTTCTAGCGTTCTCTCGGTGGCCGTCATCATTTTGTTCTTTTTGTTTTAGAAACAAATTGAATAAAGAAAAGTTAAATTGTTTATTGTGGGAAACCTTTCCTATGCGGTTTATTTCCATATCCTTTACTTAAGATTTTTATGCATTTCTTACTATAAATATGATGATATAATATTGTTGTATACTACCCAGTATATTAAGTTTGTGTACACGTTAGAAACTTAAAAACAGTTCAGGGGTGAATGAATAGATTTAGAATAATTTAAGGCAGGTTTGGCTAGTTGAACCTGATCGGACTATTTTTCGAACCTCTGTCCGTACAAAAATATTTCACGAAGTGACTTTTACGACAACTTTACTGAGTTTTTTACCAAGAAATTGTAGCATAATTTGTTAAACCATGTGAAGTAGGGTATAGAGACTATAACCTACTACGTCATTTTACATGAAGAATTTTCGTGAAGTGAGAGTTTTTTATATTTATTTTTAAGGTATTAAGTATCCGTTGTTGATTGACTATAAAGTTTTTTCCTGTTTTTGTTTTATTATAAGTGTCTTAACTGTTTTTCCAAGAAAATAAGGAGTTCGTGAAAACTTTTAAAAGACATTAAAATTATTTTCTTTTCTTCAAGTTGTTGTTGTTGTTGCTGTTATTATTCTTGTTGTTTAGCTTTTCTGTGTTACTTCTTTGTCAACTAAGTGATGTGGATGATAATATTGTTGTGCTGTTATTGTTGTTATTGTTTTTGTTTTAGGTTTTTAAGTTGTGTATAGTTTGCGGTTGATACCGCCACTTAACTAAGTACTATTTACAAGATGGCAGTTTGATAACCTAAACAACAACAACAACAACAACAACAACAAACAACAACAATGAGAACTACTCTGTATATATACATGTTTTGTATGTTGAAATAAGGAAACCATAAAAACGAAAACTATAAAAGAGACAAGATCCCTCAAGTCTCTCAAGTCTCTCTCCTTTCCTTCTCTCTCCACCCTCTTTCAACCATTTACAGTAATAAAACAATAAAAAAGGAAACTCTTATCCACAAACCATGTACACGACGCTCAAAACTAAACCTAACAGTTATAAGATATACATTGCATATAACAGTAATAACAACAATAACATTCAGGGCCTTAACACAGTAGTGTTCGGGTAGGTATAAAAAAAAAATTTCTATACAATAGAAATAGTTTAGAGTACAAAACAATAAATGACAACAAAAAACACAAGAGAATCGTTGATAAACAAGAACACAGATAAAAAGCTGCTATACTTAAATGTATAGATACAAACAACATGTTTTATGCAATAAAATTAGATTAAAATTTATTTGTAACCACAGTAAGAAGCAGATTGCTTCTTGTTGTCCCTTAACTTAAACAAACTCTTTATTATTGTATGATATAAATACATCAACTTTTTCTCACATTAATAATTCCATCCCCTGTTTGGTAAAGTTGATAATAAAGTAACGAATAAATTTATAAAGCAAAACAATGGATGCATGTATGAAAAAGTAAGTGAACTGAAAGGCAATAATAATAATAACAAAGCACATACATGTGTAGAATAAGAGGGAATGTTATACCCTACACCTGTGCGCTCAAAAAATTATGCTACAATTACAGTTGAGTTGAAATAGTAAACTCAGTACAATTGTCACAAAAGTTATTTTGTGAAAAATCATCGCATCCATATTTGTTACAGTCAATTATTGAGTTAGTGTTTATCATCAAATTTGTTGAAAAATTTTTACGATATGCAAATGTTTGTCATATAAGAACATCCTGTATGTTATTATATTAGGCAGGAGTTCTAAAAGTGATCCATTTAGGCTCATTTTTCATAAACTTCTTCTTAAAGCTTCTTGTGTTAAATTTTATCAAAGTATCTTGAAAAATACGATCTGTAGCTTGGATTCAGATTTTCATTCTGAATTGATTTATTAATCATGGTGTGAGGGTGTGGCATGTGCCGTCTCAAATAACATATAATATACTTTTCATAAGTGTCATAAGTGCTGCAGGGTATATGAAAATATCACATATATGTATGTAATAATGATAATAGTTATAAATGTAATTGTACATGTGATTATGGTGGAGAGGAAGATATAAAGAAAACGATTCTTTTACTTTAAGTGACAATGACATGACATTTACTGGCATATTGTCGTTTTGGAGTTTTCTACTTAACAATCACTTATCCAACATCAACAATAATAAGATGTAAAAAAGCCAATATTAGGGGTATAACACATCTGCCACCCACCATCATTATCCAACTGCAAGTTATATTATTATTTATGTTGTTTCAAAATTTTTGGGCGTGGCAATGTTAATATCATTTTTTTTTTCTAAGTAAAGAATTCTTATTAAAGTACTTGAAAAAGGGTTAAATTTTTCACTTATATAATAAATGAGGACAAACAAAGTTGATTTTATCCATTATAAATTTTTATAATTTGTAAACAAAACCAATACACCCCCATAATCATAAATGATAATGGGTATAAAAACTACCAAACTACCAAAGCCAATGCGGCTTTATTTGTATGTATATGTACAATTTTTTATACCCTCTAACATTTCATTTCAACTTAATAATCTCTCATTACAACACGTACCCTGACTAACCAAAAAAGCTCTAAGCGGAAGGATTGTATTTAGTTTGTAGGTTTTATATGTATTCCGTTTCGCTGAAATGCATTACAAATATGTGAGATGTAGTAAAAGAGAGAGAGAGAGAATATTATGTTAGGAAGTCATAAAATATATAAAAAAAATATATATTTGATTTAGGGCAAATCTTAAATACCCTCCACATCTACAAATAAACGGTAGGTGTGGCAGGTACATGATTACGCCCTCTTATAAAACATACATAACTTATCTACTTACAATTTCGTTACGGTTTTTTTTATTGCGGAAACGTTCCTTATCTGATCACGCTAATAATTTAGGAGGAACAGTGTCGGTCCAATGTCTGTTTAGTTATATGTGTATGGTATTGTATGAACGTATCTAACCGAATATAACATTTTTATATGTACAATAAAATAAAAGACCGCATTCTTATTGTTAACAACATAGTAATACAAGTACAATGGCAAACCCACAACGAGAATATTACAATTACATCAAAACCAATTTGCCAAGAAACATAAAAGCAAAACCGAAACGAGAGAAAATGAATGAATATGAAAATGAAATGAAACAAGAACACATAATCACATCGTACAATTAAGATGAGCAAAGTTGAGTAGAGAGTGTAGAACATACATAAGGTAACCGCAACGGGGTGGGATGTAAGAAAATTAAAAGTTCAGACAGATAGATGAACAGTTTTGTTGTTGTTTTCAAAGAAAAATCCCAAGAATGCTTTGGCAACAACAATTATTGTCATTATCAACACCATCATCATAATCAATAAGGACAACATCAGCAACATCATCATCATGAGCGTCATATGTAGAAATTGTTGGTTGTTTGGTTTTTTTTATTTTTTTCTTTTGCTACTGTATAGATGTGCCTTTAAGTGCATATATTCAGAGTACATATGTAACCAGTACATTTGAATGCAATTGAAAATTTATAATGTAAAACACATTCAAGCACATAAACATACATGCATGCATACATGGGAAACAATTTTATTTTAGCAGTTAACAGCACCAAACATTACGAATACAGAACAATGAAATTATCGTTAAGAGAACGGCATATAAGCAAATTTATGCTTATGTTGATCCTTTACCAAGGACTATTGTATTACACAAAACTAAAATATTCGACTTTACACGCAACCAAATGGGAAAATACCGCTTGTGTAATACAATATAAGCGCATGAACTTGCTATTAGTGAACATGTAGTTACGAAAAGTAAATAATGGATGTTATGTGTGTGTGTGTGTGTGTGTGTGTGTGTATGTCAACTACATTTATTCCTAAGAACGTTAAATGGACACCCATAAATATACACTAACTTCTTTTGGCTTTGGTCAATTATTAAACACCCTCTACCTGTATATACAATCAGTGTTAATAGTGTATGTATTATGGATCAGTTTGCAAGAAGAGTACGATTGTTACGATTGATTAAAGCTAGATGCACGGAAACACGGACTAGATGAACTTAAATTTAATTGCTGATCAAGAATATACATACTTTGTAGGGTGTCTGACGCCTCTTTCTGATTCTTACAAATCTTATAACAAATTTAGTATACCACCCCATTCTACAAACACTATGTAAGTAAACCAAAAATGACACTTTGTTTTTGAAATTCATAATAAAAGCAGAACAGTCAGCTTTTGTAAATAACAGCAGAAGCAGCAGCAGCAGCTATAGTACCTAGTATTATGGCGACGTTTGAATGCCATGCATTCATTTACACTTAAATGAATATAAACATATACACATATGTCCATTTCCAAAACAAGCGTATGCACTCGCACACATGTATATAACTAAAGAGAATCCGAAACCAGCCAACCAGCAGTAAGTAAAAATATTACAACAAAAAACAGTCTTGCAATGTTTTAAGAAAACCAAATTGGGTTTAACTTTTTGCTAAACACGGAATCTCTCTCTCTCTCACACTCTCTCTCTATTTATCTCTATTTTATTTATGTGTTTAGTTTTAGTTTTGTAAATTTATGATTCTTAACCGCAAACACACAAATGTAAATAAAATATATGTACGTGTTTATGCATGTGTTTATATTATTTTCACTGTATATTAGGCGACTCTGTTTAATCACTTAGTAAGTATAACGAATTCTTTTTCACGCAAGACTTAAATAATAAAGCTCTCTGTCTCTTTCACTCACCCTTTCAAACGCGAATGTTTTAAATTGTATAAGACTGGTTTCTCCATTGTTGAGCTTTGTTGATTTTAGTTAGTTTTTTTTTTATCCTTTGTAATCTTAGTGGTGTGGTACTATACTGAGTTTGTTACTTTGGTTCAAGGTTCTTATTAAATATGTTTTATATATTTTTGATTAGTACTGTACGTACGTCCATATATTGTATAGAAGTTTCTAAAAGGCTTAGAAATTTGGAGGAGATCTTTTTGGTTTATGTGGGTACTTGATAATCCCAAAACGGGGAAAATTGCTCACAGACCCAAAAAGGAGAGCTTCAAAATTGAAATTGTACCAAATGGTAAACATTTATAAAACCTCACTGCAGAACATTTTGTAGTAATTATTAAAAGAGATTGTAACTGTAAACAGGACACTCCCACCAGACATATCTAAAATAAAGAGTTTTCAAGATTTGGTCTAAACAAAATATTTTATATTCTAATTTTCCACTTGTTATAATATAAACATAGAAAAAGACTGGGTTGAAAGATGGAGAGACAGAGAAGGAGAGAAAGCGAGAAAACATTGTAACCATAATGATAAATTATGTAGTAGTGGAAAAACAACATGCACACGTTTATAAACAAATGAAAATGATATAGTTGGTTAAGCCCGACAATTTAATTCTCTACACAAGTTATGCTATAATTAATTGTTATAAAAGTCATTTTATTAAATATCATCAAATTATTAAACAAATTAATTATTTTGTATTAAATTTTGTCGAAAAACATAAAAAAAACCTATAAAAATTTATTTTATAATATATTGTTGTATGGGGAGTAGTACTAAAAATGCTCCAATTCCTTATATTTTCAATGAGTTTCCTCTTTAGGTCAATATACATCTTTGAATCAAATTCGATTAAAATATCTCTAAAAATGTCATCTTTAGCTTGCTTACAAATTTACATGGAAGGAGAGATGGACAGACGAACATTGTTAAATTATGTTAGATTTTGTTTTGAAAGATGGGTATATCTTTAGCTGCTAGCTATCATCAAACCATTTTGCTGCAAGTGTTGTAGGATACAAAAAACATACGCAGTAAACAAAGAACAATAGTAATACTTGTACTTGTACTTTGTGAATACATAAATAATCATGAAAAATAAAAGTTTGAAAAAACAACAACAACAAATACACTTACAACATGTAATAACACACACATTCTTAAATGGAATAATTGTTATTGTGTACACATATAGAACCACACGTAGAAGAGTGCAATGGAACATTTTTATAACCACTACGTTGAGGTTGGGGGATATACACATACATATAAACCTTGTCAAAAGATTTTCATCCCCCAGGTCAGTGTTTTTTTTTCAAAAATATTATATATATAGGTACCAGTAAGGGTGAGGAATGATAAATGAATAAACCCCGACTAAAAAGTGATTTTGTGGAACGATCAAAAATATCAGAAAATTAATAAAACACACTAGCAGACTATAGCTATAAAGTATCTTAATTATATATTTTCTATCTTAGTGATAAGGATCCAGATTCAGAAGAAAGTCTTGGAATGTGTTTTTCAATTAGCATAAAGTTGATCGAGATATGTTCCTAAGTCTGTTGTCGTAAAGGCTCACAAAGTTATTGAAATTTTTAAATTAACCAACTGAGGTTTCTCTTTAAATTGGACACCAAAGAGCCAAGTGTCACGCCTACTATTAAAAACACAACAAAAAAAAACCTATTAAGTTGAAATTTGGTACCCATATGTATAATTAGGTCATTCCTTGATGTATCAAAAAGAGGTCGTGGTCAGAAAAAGGACATACCCAGCGCCATAAGCTACTTACCACGCCCATCCTTTGTATATAGATATGAAGGACATTTGAAAGTTTCCTTTTTTTTTTACTTATTTTATTACTATACTGTACGAAATATTTAAATTTCTTGAATTTTTGAAAAAAATCT
Organism: Ornithomya fringillina; assembly: GCA_963978525.1. Lineage (NCBI taxonomy): Eukaryota > Metazoa > Arthropoda > Insecta > Diptera > Hippoboscidae > Ornithomya > Ornithomya fringillina. The sequence continues at coordinate 6,441,752 of OZ021693.1, forward strand.
GATTTTATTGTTTTGTTTAATTTATATTTTAATTGAGAAGCCCACATACCATAAAATTAAATAAAATAAAATTTCAAGTTAATTAAAACAAATTGAAGAAAACATAAAGTCACAGCATATAAATTAACAATGAAGTTAACTTGATTATAATTTTGGTTAAAGCTCTTTCGTTCTTTACTTTATGCATGTATTCTATAAGCATGAACATAAGCCGCATAGAGCAGGTCGTGAAAGTTTATTGTTATGTGAGAAATCCTTTTATAAATATAAATTAAATAAATGAAAATATTTGCAGCAGTCACAGCAGGTTATATAATGCCGTACTTGTTAGTAAAAACAAGACCTTTAGGCGGACATTGATTCAGAAAATGATATTGTTTACATAAATTGAACTGACAGGTACTTGAATATTCCCTATAATAGTGTTTATATTATGTATTAGTTTGCTAGTCGAGTATTACATTGATATACGGACATAAATATTTTTTTTTAGATTGACTGATATGTTGGTGCTGCTATACCTCGTTTTATAAGTTGCATATAGAATGACGCACTTATTTTACTCCCCGTTTTATGTAGAGTATAAAAGTTGTATAAAAGCGGACTAAATTTATGTATTATCCTGGCAGAAGAGAGAAACAATATCATATGTATGTGTTATATATACAAAGTTAAAAATGGAAATTAAGATTTTCAAAATAAATTAAATTAAATCTTTTACAATATTCATAGAGCTCCTTTTTTTTGGTTAGATTTTACCCTTTTGTTTATCTATCCCTTAAAAAAAAACCAAAGAAAAAACATAGAAATATAAAATATTATTATTTTTGTGGCAGCTCATAAAAAAAGTTGCTAACTTGCCATGAAATTGATACATAAAGGAAGATAAAACAAACGAGCCAGCACACAACCACTTACTACTGCTTCTCATACGTACAGTACAGTACCGTAACGTAACGTAACGTAACGTTTCTAAGCGCTGTTATATTGTGTAGGTGTTGCTCACAAACAACGATTTACTACGAATTTATTGCCTCAATATGGTGACAATGAAATACAATGTATACGTGTGTGTGTGTGTGTGTGTGTGTGTATTTGCGAGTGGGTATGTTTGTGTATACACTAAGGCCTCTTGCCATACAATACGATACTTATAGAACACAATGTCATTTAGTACCTTATAAATCTTTATCCATGGCGTTGCAAGAGTTTTGATTGTTTAACTTTATCTATACGTGTATAAAGCATCGTAAATCACCATTTAAATGCTATAAAAAACACAAATACGATTTTATATTAATTCACTAAACTACAGTATATACCATACACAGACACACATACTATGATTTATGGTTTTGTAACACATTTTTAAACCAACTCTCATACCTATACAACAAACAGATGCAACGAACATTTTACAAATAAACACACACAGCATAAAATTTTTATATTTGTAAATGTATATTATTGTACAATAGCCAAATATTCAAACTTGACAAATGTGATATTTCCTATTCTCCATATTTTGTTGGCACCAAATAATCAACCGACACATTCTCAATTAAACTCCAACTGGCTGAACACTCTACTGAACTATGCATTTTACTATATATGTAAACCTTTCATTTAAGTTTGTTATTCCTTCTGCAACTTTTAAAAGGCAGCTTCAGGTTCTCACATATAAGCCACTGGGTGAAATATCATTTTAGGTAAAGATGTTCTAAAAATGATCTGATCGGGTTCATATTTATTACAGGTATTTATTTAGCTAATTAAGTTATCTGTACAAAATTTTGTCAAAAAATATTAAGAATTGCGAAAATTCGTCATATAAAGTCTGATTTCAAATTAGAGCGTATTATGGAAAATGGTTTTAAAATTTTTTCAATCGTGTTCAAATTTGACACAATCAAACATTAACTCAATAAACAATTTTTCAGCAAGTTTTGTTAAAAAAGTTTTAAAATTGTGATTTTTTTCTATGTAAAGACTTCCTATACACTATAAACCTTATATGGGGAGGGGTTCTAAAAACATGCAACCTGTTTTACATACAAATCATACGGACATAAAAATATATAGGGACAGATGGATGTGATTAAAACTATTCCGATTTTCATTATAAATCGCTCTGTATAATTTAAAGTGGGTGTGACATTTGCTTTGCAAAAGTTACAAATATCTGAACAAACTAAATAAACCGTCTGTCATAAGTAGTGTTAAGGGTAAATTATTATAAAACTCAGCGCCTATCTACATACATTTTGAAAGTAAATAATTTTTCAATTTGACAAAAATTTATCGTTATCACACGAATTTGTTGAATAGATTTTATAAATGAAATTTGACATAAACACTTGGCTTCTCGAGCAGCACACCAGTTGTGATCGTTTTCATGGAAAATATTTCATGACCTACGGAATTTATTTGAATTATTCATATATTCATTTGAGTTGTACAAAATTCTATGCATTTTTGAAAAGCACTTAAACTTAAATCTTTTACTGCCACATGATACAAATGGTGTGTCACACTTTTTACCATCTAACATGTGATTGCCAATCATAACTTTTATTTGAACGCTTTAAGGTGATGGCCTTAAGGCAAATATAAATTGTTGTTGTTGTTGTTGTTATATGCAATTGCTTGTTTATCATATTAATAGAGCGTGTTTTTCATATATTTCAAAACCTGAAAAGACATGCACTTGCACTTATTCATACAATTAATGTTAATTGAAAATTTCTAATATATTGGGTTGGCAACAAAATCTGCAATCATATATAATTTTAAGTTTTTCATTTATATTAAAATGCCAGCAACATACAAATATAATACACGACTAATGACCCAGGGTTGGCAATCTTGAATGAAACAATAAAGTTGAATAGAAGAAGGAGAATTCCCACAATATTTAAAACCATCAGTGCCAGGAACATATCTTAAAAGGAGGTACAAGTATTTTAGCAATGTTCAGGTAATAATAGCTTTTTCTTGATTATGATCATAATCTTATGTTATGTTCAATAGAGTGTCCGCAGCCATAGTGTTTGCGGAACCCTGCTTAAATCTCTGCAAACAATTATAAACAAACACGTAATATTTGTACATGAATATAGATGTTAGTAGAGAGGTGAATAATTATCCCCTACGTCAACAACTGCTTACATAAAAGGATACTATATTATGCCATAATTTGTAGAAAAGTCTAAACATGTACTCAATAGAAGTGAAAATATAATAATAATGGAGTGAAAATAATATAAATTTTATGGCCGGACAACATTCTCTATCTTTTCACTTGTTATAAAAATTCTCAACACACATCATATGTGGAACAAGTAGAACAACTATCAGAGCAAGGCCAGAGGCTTCATTATGAAAAATAGAAAAAAAAAAAAAAAAAGAGAGAGTTTAATATTTAGAACTTAACTGTACTGCCAAGAGAGTATTACTCTAAACCGTAAATGTTGCAGTAACTAGTAGCGAGCCTCATTTTCCTATTTTCCTACAGCTGAGCTTCACTACCATGAAATTGTGTATTTATACTCTAATTGCATAGCGTTGCATAAATCAATTAACATGGCGCTGAACGACAAAAGCCGCAAAAATACGCTGTGATTTATAGATGTAAACACCCATAGTATAGTATAAACTAGCAACAGCAACAACAACAGCAACAGAAACCGAAATGTTGTTAGCAATTGATGTCATTTATTATAGGCACCATATGAGAGATGGAGTATACTTAGCTTGTTATACCAAACGATTTAGACATGCATGTCCGGGTGTCTGTCTCCTTGTCCCCATTGTAAATTTTGCGATACTGAGTTGATATTTTTTACAAACACTTGTAATTTTTGTACTTAAATTTCTATTTGAATTTGATCAAGTCAAAAGCCACACCCACAATTAATAAAAATATACATATCTACCACAACAACTGATCTATGAAGTTGGAATTCATATAATTATCCCTTTAATCTATGTGCCAAAAGTAGGCGGGTTCATGGCCATAATTCATATTCAGAATAAAACTGTACTTGCAATCTGTTAAGAGGCATAATCATATACCGACCCCGCCCACTGTTTGTATATAGAAAAGAAGGGCATTTAAGATTTGGTTTAATTTAAATGAATTTTTCTCACTTTACTTTGATTATTATTGTATTATTTGTTGTCGTTGCTGTTATACAAATTTATAGTTATGCAGTGGTGGCAATAACAGTCACTAAATATACTTCTTTTTTTTTTATTTTTTTTTATTTTTTTTTTTTGGGGTTAGGAATGTGCATGTTTTGCATGCTGCCTGTTATTATGAATGCGGTAAATGTATATGACATGTGGGTGTGGTTTGTCCTAAAATACACTCAAACAAAAACACATATGTACGTTTTTGAGGTTAAATTAAAAAAAAAAAATTTATATATACACACATACACACACATAACTTTATAATTTGAAATTTTCATATACAAATGTTTGGTTGGTGCGCGCGAATTTACATATTAACTATATATTACTGTGTTTTGTTATTTTTGTAATAGGATAGATTTTTATTTTCATTAGCATTTCGATATAACAGCATTGTCAGCAAACATAAGAAGAGTTTCATGGGGGAAGAGTAAAAGAGAAAAAGGGAAGATACACAACATAATTGATTCAAATGTTCATTATTTTATGAAAAAAAAAAAAAAAAAAAAATTCAATTAAAACATATAAAAAATTAGCTTTTAAAAATTCATTTTTATAACACACTGCATCAATGCACTCTGCTAGGAGCATCAATCAATCTATTTGTGAATCAATCTTTTAGGGAAATGTTTTACATAAAGAGTGTATACATAAATATTATATGAAAAATTCAACGGCAACATTTGTTTTGTATTTGTATCATTCAATTTTCTTTGTTAATTAGTGTTGTACAGTCAGTCCCCTAAATGGTCTCTGCAAGAAAAATCATTTTATTATAATGAAATTAACATGCCACCCAATGAATGATGGCGGAGTGGGTAGGGGGGGGGGGGAGGGCTTGAACTACACACAGGGAAAATCTAATTAAAAGTGTAACTGATTTATAAACAACTGACCGTCTGGCTGACTAAAAATCTACATAAAATGTTCTTTTAATGCTCATGATAAATAGTAAACAAGGAAAGCAAACTAAATTTTGATGAAGCCAAATCTTAAATACCCTTTACATGTATAAGCGAATAGTGGGCGTGATAACCTCTACCTTTAATAGGGTAACAACTTGCAAGTTGAGATTCTTTTACGGTTTTTAAGTTTTTTTTTTATAAATTGTGCGCGTATATAATATTCATCTACGCCCATTTTTACCATATAAGAATTATTTTTATAAATGTGTTAAAAATTTCAGTTTTTTGTAGCAGTTAAATAGATTTTAATCGTTTGTGGATGTGTCTGTTATTTAACTACGCCCATTTTTACCATGTCGGGGTTATTATTAATATATGTACCAACTTTAAATTACTTGGATAAACTTTTATAGTAGACAGATGGATATTTACCGATTGTAAGCGTGGCTTTCAATTGATTTTTTTCCAATTTAAAGTGCATTCTAGAAATGTACCAAATGTCAGCTTAATATTTCAAAATTTTAAAACTTAGATAGTACAACTGACAGACTCAGGGATATGTCTAGATCAACTCAGTTTTTAATGCTGATCAAAATATTTACATACTTTGTAGAGTCTCTGATGTCTGATTGCAAACAGAACAACAAATTTATTATACCCCGCCGTCCAACTTATGTGGAGGGTATAAAAAAAAAAAAAAGACTAAATGTGGATAAAGTCTATATGTCTAGGGCACGAATACTTAATTGACAGTTGAATGTTAACGGTAATTTGGCTTTTAGTACAATTCTATATTATTATCCTTTATCAGTTTGAAAAAAAAAGAAAATCCAATTCTAAACTTACTTGTGACATGAATACAATTAACAGGCAAACATATATACATTATATACATATAAATATGTAATGTTGTGTCCGTATACGAATAATGATTTGTTTGCAACCATCCTTATATGATAAAACTATCAAAATATCGCCTGACTGCTTGCTGCATGAATAGATTGCTTTTTCTCTTTATAATCCATTCATACTTACTACATAATGTTAAATATATATTAATAATACCCTGCTCTACTACTTTCAAATGGCACACGCTACACTCACCTACAATTATATCGATCGATTTAGAATCAAAGACGAAATCTACAATGATATGTATGGGTCCGAAGAGGAAATGTATTGAAAATTCGAACCATTAGAACCGCGTTGCATATGAAAGATATTTCACGAAAAGACTTATAAGCCGTTAAACTCATAATTTATTCAAAACTAAATGATATAGGGTATAGAGTGTGGTCCTGCTTGACTGACTATAACATTTTGTTCATATGTTTTATCATGCCGCATTTTGTCAATAGAAACTCATTTTCTCTCTCTCTCTCTCTCTCCTTTATTCTAAAACTGATTATTTATAGAATTCTATGTAGTAATTATACAAAAATTATTAATTTTTTTAATCAAATTATAGCTATGTAATACTTTACATTGCTGTCTCATTCATCTACTCGTACAGTAACGTGTAATTATATTTGTTATTGCTGTTTCATGGTAAACTCAATTAAAATGAATTTTCAAATAACATTTGTGCGTTTTATTCTCTATTTGTATGCGTTTGTCATAGTACGTATGGCCGACATTGCGTATATTAAGCTACTTGGTATGTTTTGTAACTTTTAAATAACTTCTCTTTAGTTAGAATATAACATATATGGCGGATTTTTCATTACGAACATAACAATTTCGTTTTTTAATATGAACACAAACCTTGAATCTTTTAAAAAAACTAATAATGTTAAAGAGTTGCTCAAGGATAACATTTATTTTAATTATAAAGCATCATAGAATCCAAGTCCGAAAACAACTTATTTCTGGATTTTTATTTATCGAGTTTTTTTTCTTCTCTTGGAGTGGCGAGTCACGTTTCGAAATACTTTGAGGCATTGTTTTTTTCCTACCCTCTATATAATATAATAATAATAATTGTTTATTGTATATAAACTAAAAGTAAACACATGACCACCATTTAAGATATTGCCGGATATTAAACGGTCAAGCTTGACCGTTTCTAACATATTCACTTTTTTACAGGTAAAATTCGATTCTAATTTAATTGATATTGAAATGCGCATTCATTCTATATGTCCAGGTGTGCATTTGAATATTTTATATATTTAGAACGATTGTTCTATTGTATTATTCCACAACATAACATTTAAAATGATAACAATTCCAGTGACTTTGACAGCAATTGTAAAAACTGTACTTCAATGGAACAATCACTTAGACATCCTGTGCATTTATTTATAAATAAAATTTACACACATACACACGTATGTATGCATTTTATATGGGTTGTTAATAATTATTTGTGAAATATGTTGCAAAAATATGATTAAAAAAAAGCAAAAAAAAAAATAAAGCAAATAAATAAATGAATGAATGAATGAATTATGAAAACAAACAGTGTAATAAAAAAAAAAAAAAATATTGACTCGTTAAATCGTTTAATTAATGTCACAAAATACAAAAACTTACACACAAACGTGTTTAAATGAATATTGAAAATAAACTTTCTCACTCAGTCTGTTTTTCTATCCTTTTCATTACTATTTACAGTATGTGTGTTTTTTCTACATGTTTGTCTTTATAATTAAGTTTTAATCAGAACAAAAATACATTAAAATATGTGAAAATATTATAAACAATGGCTTATACCTGATTATTTATTACTTGACATCACTTAGTTCCACAATTTATGTTATTTGTGTCAGTGAATGCAAGGCACTGCCTTTTAAATCACTTGGTGAAATGTTTTTATTTGAGAAGGGGTTCTAAAATAAGTCTGACCGGGTTAAAATTTGTTACAACCAAAAATTAAGCTAATTTACTATTATTTACCAAATTTTGTCAAAAAATATTAAGAATTGCGAGTTTTTTTATATAAAGATTTTTATTTTAATAGATCGTTATATGGGAAGGGTTTCCAAAATTAAATTGATTAGGTTCAATTTTGGCACAGTCAATAATTAGGTCAATTCACTACCTTTCACCAAGTTTTGTAAAAAAATATTAAGAATCGTGAATAATCGCCCTATAAGGATTTCGTTTTTATTACAAACCTTATATGGGAAGGGGTTCTAAAAATGGTCAAATTCGGTATATTTTCATTTTAATTTCTTTTTAGGCTAAAATATGACATTGTTCTAAATTTCATTGAAATATTTCAAAAATTGCGACTTTTAACTTGTAAACAATTTCATATAAACAGACAGACGTACAGACGGATATGTCTGATTTGTTCAGAAATTGATTCTGAGGAGATCGAAGCAGTGGATTGAAGCGGTGTGTCATATTTGCCGTTTCGAATACGCTCAAACATTTGCATGTTTTTTCGAAAACACCCTACTAATACATTAAAACTAGCTAAGGGATGTCAATACATATATTTTTTTTAAAAAGTTCCACCCTTTTTCAAATTTTGAAGCACTGTGGGTGTATCGCTTACACCAACACTTTTGCTAAGTAACAGAAACGCTTACAATTTAGCATAAAATTTTAGTTATGTTTAGCGTAAAATTAGACTTGAACGGGTGTATGTAATTAGAAGCCTGCCACGTCCCAATTTTTGTGTATAAATAGAAAGGTCATTTAAGTTTTGTTTTAAACCAAATTTATTTTTTTTTATTGTTTTTATAGTTGAACTCTATGTGTGATAATATTTTGTTTTGTGCATTGAGTGAATGTTATTGTTATTTTTGGACTATTTTTAATGTTTTTTTGTTTTTTTTGTTTTGAGACATTTCCTACTAAATGTTGTGCCATTAAATTTCTATTGTCCACTAAAACTGTAATGATGACGAGGAGCGCACACTATACGTTTTAAGTATACATTGGTTTAAATAACGTTTACATGCTTATACGCACACATACATACATACATACATAGTTTTATTTATGCTTGTATGGAAAGTCATGATAATAATGGGAGCAGTAAAATGAATCATACTAAAAATGTTACTTTAACAGCACAATCGTTTGTGAACAATTCGTACACAATTTGTACGTAATTGCTGGTAACATTTCATAAATATATAAACATACATACATACACATGAAACTTTACATTAATACAATATATCAACTGCAACATGTGTTTGTGTAATGTGTGTACGTGTGTGTGGAAAGCTGTATAAAATATTGTACATGCACTTGATTGCATGTTAACGTGTGTGTGGGAGTGTGTATAAGGCCATGAATTCTAACAAAAGTTTCGTTCCAGTTATATATTTAAGCTTTAAATTGTGTTTTGTGCGTATGTGTGTGTCTATCTATAAATTTCTTCAACACAACTTCCCTTTTATTTACCATTTTCTTTACAATTTTATCCTTCACCTCCTCCCCAAAAAAGCAAAAAAAAAATAAAAATTTATTTATGTATGTTGGGGGTGTGTAAGCTGGGGAAAACAAACAAATGCCTTTTTTAGATTTATGTCTTCATTTTCTTACTTTGTGCTACCCTTTCAATATATTTGTATACACGAGTATATCTCTATCTCTTTCTCTCTCTCTGTTTGCTCTGTATTTATTCTTTAGAATTTTGTTTTTATTTTTTTCACCATTCAGGCGTTGAACCAGTCAAACCAACTTTTAGCCTTCAGATGCCATAAATTTTTCTTCTCTCAGATATATCCAGACAAACCGAACCTTACAAAACATGCTTAGGCGTACGTACATTGAATAAACACACACACACATGCTTATATGTGTGTATGATCATGTGTTCACTTGTGTACTTATTCATTTTCATTTATCATGCACTTATTCCGGTTTTCTTTTGAACGCATACATTTTTCTTTCTTTGTGTGTGTGCATGTATGCTTGTCCATATTTTTGTTGTCCCTTTTCTCCTTTTTTTTTTTTTGCTTCTTTGGATTTTGTTTGGTAGGATTTTAAACGTTTTTTCATTGTTTATCATCATTTGTGATATATGATAAAATGTTAAAGGTTGTTGTCTAGGCTAGATTAGTAATGGTTCAGACATTTCTTTACATATCTGTAGAATGTTATGAACGCGTGCATCCTTACGCACACATTAGTTTTAGATTGTATTGGTAAAGGATTTAAAACATTTTCGAGACTTTATTCTTTATTAATGACTGAAGAAAGGAGTAGACAAGGATAGCTATAGTTTGAATTTCATATTAATAACCTTTGAATTTCATAAATCCATGGTTTTATGTGTTTATCCTTCACATATATCCTCCACATAATGTCCATTCCATTTGTAACACCCAGAGACCCATAGTTAAATTTGTGTAGCAGATAAATAAGTTTTTCTCGAATGAGGGCGTGTATGTTATCCAATCACGCCCAGTTTTCTCTAATCGATAAATGGTGTAATGACAATATTTTGTCTTCATCGGTTAATTTATGGTGCACATAGTAGATTTTTGGGGCGTGGCTTTTCACTGATTTTGCCAAATTTTAGCTTTTTGCGTGCAAAACTAGAAATCTTTGTACCAAAGTTTAGCTTAATATGTCAAAATTGATGATTGTGAGAATGCCAAAAACAGAGAGATATACGGACATATGGACATTTATGTCTAGATCTAGATCTAGATATCTATTTTATGGGGTCTCTGGCGCCTGCTTCTGGGTGTTGCAAATAGAATAAATAGTGGAGGGTATAAAAAGATTATAATCTTCAGTAATCTGACATATTAGGTAAAAATATCTTTTGAAAAACATTCCTTACTCTAGTTATTCTGTCAGCCAGTAAATTTTTGCAAAAGATTTTGATAGTTTGCTTAATCGCATATTTTTATTACGAATGATATGACATATTGGACATAATGAAGTCTCAATTAAAATGCTTAAAGGCATTCAAACTAAAGTCAATGGGAAGAATAGTTTGCTGAATATATCACCCTCAGGTAGAGAAATCTCGTTAGTGTTTGTACTACATTTTTTAAACACATAGATGCTGCTTCCTTTTTCTTTTTTTTTTGTTATATTTACCATGTTAACGAAACGCATGAAGCGAATAGACGAAAAAGGTGAGTAGAGGGAGAAAGGAATAGAATGAGTTACAAGTCACATGACTGATGGTGTTGACATTTTGGATGGCAGCATAGAAAAATATGATAAAAATAGTAAAAAAAAAAAAAAAGAAAAAAAATTTGTTATCCATTACACACATATTTGTCCCTTTTGCCTTTACATGGGTATATTGTACACGTACATGTATACAGCATGCGAGCTATGATGTTATGATACTTTTTATTTTTATTCGTTATACCTTGTCTGTTGGCTGTGCGAAGGGATTGTGTGGTGTAACCTATGATAGGTATTATAGTTATACCAGCTAAAGGCAATACATCAAGACACTAACAATGTACTAACCGATGGCCACAAAATCCAGGTAAAAGCAACAACGAATAACATAACACGCATATAAGCGGACGATGTTTTTTTTCGTTTCACTATCTCTTGCTTTTTGGCCCAGCCGAACATACATAAATATATGTAAATATATACATGAAATAACAATAATTTATGACAATGGGTATATTAAGTTTGTGCGTATGATTGTAACTCCTTTTAATTTTATCTTTATATCGTGTCCGTCTCTCTATCCAATTTATGTACAAGTTACAGATCGCAGTTTTTGAGATATTTTAATGAAATGTGGTATAAGGACATGTTTTGATTAAAAGAGAAACTCTATCGAAAATGCATCGAATTGGAATAGTTTTAGAACCCTTCCCCTTATAAGGTTCTATGACAAAGAAAGCTTTTATATGACAAAAAATTCACAATTTTCAATACTTTTGGATCAAATTTGGTGAAAAATTAATTGAATCAGGCCAATATTTAGAGTCTCTTTCTTTAGAAAATATTGCACGAAACTGACTTATCTGACAATTTTATTGAGTTTACTGATATAACTAAACTCAGTGTAACATTATTTTAGTGTTTTAGGGTATTAAATAGTCAGCTATAATCCACATTAACAATTTCACTTGATTTTTTTCTATATACGGGATGCATATAAACAATACCACAGGATAACCATCAAAAGAATATTTTTCACTTTTTTTTCTTTTTTCTTTTATTGCATTTTACATTAATTGAAAGTAGAGTAAGAGTAATATGATAAAACCATTCTTTATGATTCGTTGGAATGTTAAATTTTTTCACATTTTGTAAGAATTGCAAATAATTTGTGTATTAAGCTTTAAACACCTTTTCAAGTTTAAACAGTAAATAGTCTGTACGTCCATAAACAATGTATGTTTTCTATGAATCATATAAAAACTAGCTTTTTTTTTTATCATATTAAAACTTAAAATCAATCAAATGCTTATAAATTAATTATTTTAATAAAAAGTAACAAGAAAAGGTGAAAAATTTTACACTCAAGTAAATAACAAAAGTAATGAAACTGACAACAAAAATCTTAAAAAATATTATTTTGCTTACGTAATGTAATACATTTGCTTTCTTTGTGAACCAAGAGAGTTCAAGTTGGTTTTTAAAAAGTCACATTTTTTCACACTTATATCAAAGAGCACATACACGTGAGACGTGAGGTATTTAGTATTTGGCCTAAGCCCAATAAAGTTGCTCCTTTTTCTATTTCACTTGCTCTATCCTTTAATTTAATTTCAACGTGAAGAGATTACCGTTTTCCCTAAACGGTATAAATCATGATATATGGCGGCAAGGATGGGGAAAAAGCCCAAAGTGTGCGGTCATTATGTAAATTGCGTTGCTGAGCTGTAAGTAAGAAGATGACAGAACGTGCTGTACGATTTTTCTCACACAATGTGGTTGCATGTCACAAATTTTCTTATACATGAACATAAACGCCATTTTGACAAATGCACGGAAAGGAATAAAAAAAGTGAAGAAACAAAAAAAACACAAAAACCTTCTTTACTTTAGAGAAGAAAAAGTAAATTAAATTTTAAATCTTAAATAGCTTCCACATTTATATATAAAGGGTGGGCGTGGCAGGCCCTCTAACAGTTTATGTAAAACGTATCAGTTTGAAAGTCAAGTTTTTTGAAAAGTGAGTTGTGAAAATGTTCTGTTATACGTAAAAGTGCGGAAGTTAAAGCCGATTTGGGGTGAGCTTCATGTAGCCACATTATTGCTTTCTTTCTCTAAGACGTCATATATCATGATTGTTTGATTTGAAATTTTTCATTAATTTTATAACTTGTATATAAAGGTCAGAAAGTAATTTCATATAAATTTCTACTCACTCACGCATTTTCCATCAATTGATGTACAAAAGTTTTGTAAGAGAGTAAAACTGCATCGATACCACATTACAGTGATGGATGTTTGAATGAGAATGAATGGATGGATGGATCAATGGGTGTATGGTTGAATGGTTGTTGTGGCTTTTGAAATAGTTTTAAAAATTCTCTTAAATTCAGTTTCTTTCTATAAAATACCCTTCATATCTATGATAAATATAATATAATATAATAAAATCATGCAATTATTTAATTCTGATTGAGTTGAGTTTTTTATTTATTTTATTATTTATTTATTATTATATATGAATGAGATGGTTTTTACCCAAGAACAACAAATTCCTAATAGAAGAGAAAATATATATAAAATATTTTTCAAGTAAACAGAACAGTTTACCTTCGTCAAACCTAACTTACTCGACTTAAGTTTCTGTGTGAATCTATTCACTTCTTTACTGGGTTAGAAAAGTACCTTTAGTTTTTCAACTATTTTTATAATTATTAACACTTTGGGGACCGGCGACATGTATACACTCGTCTATGAAAAAATGTTTTATCAATCAAATCGTAGTAAAAACGAAGTCTACTGTCTATAGATTCTTTCTAGCCACCATTGGAAGTAAAAGATTAAATGGAATCGTTACAATAACAAAAAAAAAAAAAAGGTTTTCAATTTATTGTCAAGTATTATTGATTAATATTTGAATGTCCATCCGTCCGTACATTTATGACACTTTTAAACAAATTTTTCAACAAAATCGCCGCTCATCACAGTGTTAAAATGAAATCGTTATTATGTTAGTTACTCTATAAAAATATGATTCATAAAGAAGAAGACGAAGAAACATTAGTTAGAGTTCTTTTGGCAGTTGCCATAACGTTATAAATGAATTCTAATCATTTACAAAATGTTTTCGTTTTTTATATCCTACACTTAAAATGGAAAGTATATTAAGTTTGTGATTACATTTGCAACACTCAGAAGGAGATGTCAAAGACTCTACAAATCAATCTTGATCAGTATCAAAAATTGAGTCGATTTAGACACGTATGTCCGTACGTCCGTCTATTGTTGGCACTCTTACGCTAATAAATTGGGCAAAATCAAACAAATGCCACGCCCACAATCAATAAAATTATAATTATGTGGGAAAAAAATAAAGCTATAAAATTGAAATTTGTTATGCGTATTTCTAATTATTCCTTTCATAGAAGAATCAAAAGTGGGCGTGGTCAGATAACAGAAACGTCCACAATTTATAAAAAAAGCATACTTGCCATAAAATTCGCCTTATAAACTGATACGAAACGCTTACATAATTATATATATGCCACGCCCTCTATTAGAATGTATGTGTAGAGGGAATTTAACATTTCACTTAAGACAAATTTAGTTATTTTACTTGTTTTTTATAATTTCGTTTTGTTTTACAAGCTCTTCATGGAATTTATTACCTACCTACCATACATTCATACATGTATACATATTAATTATAACGGTACTGTAACTAAATGAACAACTATTTCACATGATGACATGCAATCTAACATCTCTACAAGCAAACATATTTATTAACACTTAAGCGTAATTATAGATGTGTGAGTATGTGAGTAAGTGTGTATGTGTTTATACGTATGTATATAGTTATCATATATTTACAATCGTAACATTAACAAATGTCTTCTATGCAGCGCGCGTACTTCCATTGTGATTGTCTTTCTGCACATGCATGGTGTGTGAATGTGTGGATGTGAGTGCGTGTTCATTATATTGAATAGAAAATGATTTCTGATGATAACCATCACAACGGCATAAATACATCATAATAATGCTTAAGCATGGAAATGTATGCTTATCAGCTGAGTACAGTTGAGTACATACGAGTAGATGGTAGGTACACACAAGGTACAAACACACACAATATACATATATACGCGCAAGCTTATGATTTTAATCATGATGAATATTATTATTATTAGTTTCAATTCACTTGTTATCGCCGAAGGGTAGATGCTGTCATTACTAATGCTTCCGTTTATAACTGTGACACAGCTTTACATAGCTACGCTTCAATATGTAAATATATGCACTCTTGCATGCAGCGAATGTTTGTTAAGAAGAAATAAATTATTATTATCAAACATGTTCTGCTGTAAGATTCCGATGAGTGTGTTGGGGAAATATTTATTTTTGGCCGCATAATGTATAAAAAAAAAACGCAAAAATCATCCAAGAGAATCTAACAGTTTTAATTAATAAACGGTTGTTATGCAAATATTATCACATACTCAGGCTTACTATCAATTTGTTGAGAATGTTTCTTTTTGTGAGCATACATTTTTCCACCACCCACTCAAAAATACAAACACGTACACACATCCATACATACATCTTAATGCAATGGAACATAATCTCTTAATAATGAAAAGTAAAAAAAATCCAAAATTGACTTAAACCAAATTTTCAAATACTCTTCACATGTAGGCGTGGCGGTCTTATGATTAATAAATCGCATAAATTGCTTAAAATTCACCGTAATATCTTAAATATTACGACAGCAAGAGTGGCAACAACAGACGGACAAACGGACATACATGTCTAGATCGACTGAGTTTTTGATGCTGATCAAGAATATATATATTTTAAAGGGTCTCTGAACTTTTTTATGGGTCTTGCTAATAGAGTAACAATGTTAATATACTCTTTCATCTTATCATTATCTGTGCAGGGTATAAAAATAGTGTTTGCCAAGGCTAATCGAGGCTGATTGGGAATGGCTGTAGCGTACGGTTGTTATGAGTGTCAGACGTTGAGAGTGTCAGACTATGTAGCTTAATTATTATGGTATTAGCAACTAATGGTACTGTTTGGACTTTAATAGTTGCACACAATTAACATAATTGATTAGATTGTTTGCACAAACACATTGTGTTCAATTCATATACCGTATGTATGTATGTATGAATATATGTTTATACATGCTTATATGTTTGTGCGTTTTGCTACATTTATATGCACAATTATAAGTGAAGAACAGCTGCTACCTTTAACTACAATCAACATCCAACAAGCACACTTAAGCACACATGCATACAGACATTTGCACATATATATATTTGTATATATTTGTATAAATGTTAAGTATATTCTATCAAGTTTGCCAATGCTAGCAAATTTGTAGTATTGAAACTCATGGTTTAACCATGAAAAACATTTAAATTAGAGATGAAGGGGATGATGATGATAATAAAGGGAGGTGGTAGGGTGAATATTTAGCGACAATGAGAATATACAATTCTTTAGCACAGTAGAGCATAGCACATAATAACTACGAACGTTACGCTTTCATTATCACATCACTTTTTGTCATTAGTCTTGACAGTGATTTTTACGACATTAAATCGCAACCAACGGTAATTGTTTACGCTAGTGAACACCTAACGCACACAAAATCTTTTTAAATATAAAATAATAATAATAATAAACAAACTATTTGCATAAAATTTATCAATCAATTTATCCCAAAATTATGTCTTAATCTTAATTTAATATTGGTGTTGCTTAAACTTAATATAAAGTTTGTAAAATTTAAATGGAACATAATGAGTGAAATAAATTTAGGTCAAATTAAGGTCAATCTCCTTTTATTTTATGCTTGTAAGTATTTAGGCAGATATTTTTACCTTTTGCCAGAAGGTTGCTAATTAAATCGGATGTCTAGATGGATCAGTTCAGTTTTTGATACTAAATAAGAATATATATAAAATCTTTGTAGGATATCTGAAGTCTCTCCCTCGGTGTGGAAGATGGGATGACACTTTATGTGTAGAGTATAAAAATAATTATATAATCATAGGTTTTAAAGTGAGTCGTTTGCCAACTATAGCCTCTTTTATGTTATTTTGGTTGATTTTTTGGCCACCCGGTGTATTCTGATTTAACAGCGGATACTCAATTAAGCAATAACAATTAAATGACAATTAAATTTTTTATATATATGCATGCATACATACACAATTCATATAACGTGTTACTGTTGTACTTTTCAGATTTTCTACAACAATAATAACAACAGCTCATCTCCCCAAATAATATGTTTTAAAAAAGTGTTGAATCAACGACAAAGTACAATCCTGCATATTGTATTGTGGCAACAGAAAAGTGTAAATTGAAAGTTTTTAAAAGTTTTTCGGTTTTTTTTTGTTTTTTTGTTTTAAATATTTCTTGTGTTACTTTAACTTACTTTCTGGTATAGCCCGAGTTATCACCATTACTACGTGTATTATGTGAAATGCTAGCTACATGAGGAAAGTTTACTGTAGCCAAGAAGAATAATAAACAAGTGATAAAACGCGTTTTTTATATACAACAACAATAATAACAACAAAGTAAGATTAAAAGAAAAACAGGCGAGTTTCAGTAAAACAAAATATAATCGTAAAAATACAAAATAATAAAAAAAAAAAAAAACAAATAAAAAAAAAGAAAAGTTCAGAAAAAAGAAAAAGAAAAAATGTTGTTTAAGCCAAGTAAGTGAATATAACAAAAGACACCGCCCCGAACGGGTACAACTTATCATCACAAGGCAACAAAACATATATAACAACCAGAACGTGTATGTGTATGTAAAAATGAAACAAAACAACCAGCAATATAAGAAAAACGTTTTATAGACATTTACGTGCTTTCACTACATGAATTTTTATGTGTGCATGCGTGAATGCGTCTGCATTTGCTGGTAGTTTCGGTCGTAAACATAAATGCAGTAATAGTTGGTGGTAGTAGCAGACGACAGCCAGGATTATAAGACAAGAAGAAAATGTATTGAACGTATGGCGTCATCAAGAATATAAAGCAACACGTAAAAGAATACGTACGTACAGTTAACTTGCAAAACAGTGGCTGAGAGCGAGTGTGTGCGTGCTCGTGCGTTTGTACTGTAAGAGCTGTCGCTACTTACTTTTATTTCACTGTAAAGAAATTGTATAATGGACACGTCTCGAAATGTTGCCATTTCGGATGTCACGAATAGTTATGGGTGCTCAAGCTGCTGCTGCTGCTCCCGCTCCTGCTCATTCTACTGCTGCTTCTGCTGCTATTATTAAGCAATTTTGTATGATCGACCGGGTATCATTGTCAGTGGACTTGAACGCGTTAATATTTGAAGAATTTAATACCATTTGACTTGAAATTCTTTCTGTCTCTGTCTCTCTCCCACTGTCTTTGCCACGGACTATAACTTGTAATTACCTTACACCGCCCAGAACAAATTATACGTTGAGAACATTTGCAATTGATGGCCGTCACATTTCCTCATGTCCAATAAAATCTGTTGCTGACACAACGCCGCCACTATCGTCATTGTCATCATTAGCATTCATCACGGGCAGTATAATAGTAATTACAACAACAACAACTACATATGAACTTAAAGATTGCAATTTGTTTTTGTTGTTGTTATAAGGAAAACATTATTGCAGCTGAACTGGGGTTTCGTTTGGGCGCCAATTAAAATAAAAACCAAAAACAAAAAACAAAAAAACAAGTGATTTAAAAAAAAAAAAAATAAGAAAAAAAATAAGAGGAGATTGATAGAAAGCACAACGGTTTTAGTGAAATCCTACATTTAATCTTAAAGCTTCTTCAGCTTTTTGTTTTCACAAAACAGCATCAATTCTAAATTAATAATAATAATAACAACAATAACAATAAAAACATCAATAAAATCTGCAACTTTAATTTTTTTTTAAATAAAAAAAAAAAAATTAATTTAAATTTTTTTAAATTAAAAAGTTACGTATAAACGGTGCTGCATAGATACACTACTCAACTCAATTTAACTCAATCCAGTTCAACTCAACACAACTTCTTTTAACTAAATAACTCGATTCGCCGACATGAGAATAATTGCCCCTTTTAGGGCTCTGGTGATTGCCCATTTTTTCTACTGTGTATCACCAGCTGGAGGTAAGTTTACTTTTATATCTTTCTATTTCTCTGTCTCTCTCTCTTTCTCTACCACATAACACCATATAGTTTATGTTTTATTTATATTTTGTATACATATACGTTCTCACGTGCGGTACATGTATTATTCCGTATAGCTGTGTACTTTTTTTACATATACACATACAGGCTCGAGAAAATATTGCACAAGTCAGAGATATTTGAAAAAAAGAGTTAACTTCATCATTCCTATATTTTTGTACCATGCACTCAGAGTGCATACGAAGTTTGTTATTGCTTTTGCAAGGTCCAGAAGGAGGCGTCATGGATGTAGTATATATATATATATATATTTGATCAGAATCAAAATCTGGGTCGATTTAATAATGTCTGTGAGTCTCTTCAACTGCATTGAAATGTTTATAATCAGCATATTTACACACACCCATAGATACATGTTGGATTAGATGGAACTTTTGCTTTCATATGCGTTATCTTATACATACATATATGACGACTATGCATTTTACGTATGTACCTGCATCATATGTTATGAGAAATATATTGTTGCATACATGTATGCATGGTATTATGTATATTTGCAACCTCTACATAACAATGCGGGTATCCAATGTTTGTCATTCCATTTGGAACATTCAGATTCTACTTAGTGTTTATATTTTTATCAGTATCAAAAAATTTATTGGCCACAAAAAGTTATCTATGAAATTGGGAACATTTAATTACCTCATTCATCTTTGTATTAAAAGAGGGCCATGCACACAATTAGCAAAAACAATACTAAAAAATTTAGCTATGCAGTTAAGTACACATATTTACAAAAGTGTCTTTTATGGAAGTGCGAAAAGCGGGCGCCTTCGAATAACAGACACGCTTACAATTTACAAAAAATTATACTTGATGCAGAGCCTGACTTATAAATTGACATATAATACATGCATGTTACATAATATATATGTGAAAATGCAATTATGTATCTGCCATGCCCACTATTTGTATGTAGATGTCGGAGGTTATTGAAGATTTACTCAAAGCAAACTTTATAATTTAAACTGGTTTCTATTTCGTTTCGACTTTTTATTCATTCTTCTTCTTCTTCATTTTTTTCAATAAACATTAAATCAAGCAAAAGAAATAAATGAAATTGCAGCTTACAATATATTGTACAAGTGTTGACTGTTGAGATTTTTTTTCAAGCTTTTCAAATATTTTACAAAAAAAAAAAAAAAATTATGAAAATTGAAATTGAATATTCCAATATTTACAAAATAATCAAAATGATTTTTAATTTCATTAAAAATTTTTTTGTTATTATCCAAACATACTAATTTTATTAATTATAATCAGCCAGAGAGAGTGAGAGCTTACAAAGCTTACAAACACAACAGATATGAAGATTAAAATCACAAAAAGACTTGAATTGTTTTTTTGTTTAATAAATGTACAAAGTTGACATTGATATGTTTAACTTGGTAATAGAGGCAATATCAAGAAAAAAAATTTATAAATATATGGAAAAATAAACATATATGAGCAGGATATAAAATGATAATTATGATTATGGAAATACAACATGATTATGGCAGATCAGCCACCAGCACGCATAAACGCATACAGTTAATTTTTTTATATATATGTGTCTCTTACACATACACTTTACTTTTACCGTTATATATAACTAATAACTGTAAAAAATTTATATAACTCTTCATTGACAATCATTTTTAAACCATCTACCGTGGTGTCTGGAGATTATCATGACTGTGGTCATAAAGTGTTTAATACCTTAGAGAAAAGTTGTGGGATTCAAAAAATAAATTTGGCTAAGGTCAAAATTTAAATACCCTACATGTTCATATAGAAAAAGTGGGCGTGTCATATATAAGATTATCTCCACCATTGATGCACGTTTTATGCTGTCAATTATTAAAAAATTCTGTCTGATAATCGACCACGCCCTTTTTTGGTACATAAATGAATTAAGTAATTCTATAAATATGTTTAACCTTAGCTCTCTAGCTTTTTTTTTAGCAAAAAATATATTTTTGTAGATTGTGGGCGTGGCTTTTTTCACTGATTTTACATAATTTTTAGAGGAACTTGAAAAATTGAATAACGTGAATAATTTAACAAATTAAAAAAAAATGGGCGGAACTGCATATACGACATGCCCACAATTTACAATAATAATTACTAATTAAATACAAACCCAATCGCTCAAAGAAAGGCCTCACATAAGAATATGCCACGCCCACAATGTATTTAAACCCTTAAGAAAGATTCGGTGCAAGCCAAAAGTAGTTTTATCAAAAAACTTTTCTACTTTCAATGCAATTTTCATAAAATAATGACAAACTGGCCCATGTTGAAAAATTGCAAAAAATTATTGAAAATGGCCGTTGAGTGAATATAAAACTTTAACATTTAATTTTATTTTATACACATATATACGAGGCAGTTATATAAACACAAACGCAAATGGACAGATAGATAACCTTCGTTACGATCTAACAATACATAAATTTTGCATATAAAGTCAAAAATATTTATGTATGCAAAAAACGAACCTTGTTTACGTGAGCACCAGGCTAACAACATAAAATACGAATAGACGTAATACTACAAAAAACAAGTAAGAAAATTAAATTTGGCTTAGGTCACACCTTAAATACTCTTTACATCCACACGCCTACTATTTTTAATAGTAGGCGTGGAAGGTATATGATTACGCTGTTGCTTGCAAGTTGACTCTTACACAGAATACGCTTTTTTGTAATTTAGGAGGGTATCTGTTATCCGACCATGCCCATTTTTGGCACATAAATGGATGGGCCAATTATATATAAGTGTGCCAAATATCTATATGGGTAAATTTTTGTAGGTTTTTATCGATTGTGGGCATGGCCCTTGACTGGTTTTGTTCATTTTAATAGAGATCTGCGTATAATAAGTAGAAGTGATGACACAAAATTTCAATTCAATAAAATGTACGATGGTGAGAATGCCAACAACAGACGGACATACGGACACAAATGTCTAGATCGATTCAGTTTTTGATGTTGATCAAGAATATAAATACTTTGTAGAGTCCTTGACGCTTCCTTCTAAATGTTACAAACGGATTAACAAACTTAATATATGCCCCACTTATGCGTAGAGTATAAAAATTAAAACGCTTGTGTGTGTGTGTATTGAAAATGGCATATTTAGAAAAAAGTACAATTTTGTGAGTTGGATGTTTTTGTTGCTGTTGTTGATGATAGAGTTGGTAACTAACACACAACTGCAGCACAGTGTTGAAAGACAACGAGAGAGAGAAAGGTATTGTTTTATTTTCCTCTTTTTTTTCTGCTTTGATTTTGTATTGCTATGCGAATTACGCCAACGGAATTGAATTTGTTGGCTAATTAATGGGCAGAAATGTGAAAAATTAAATGAAAAATTCCAACCAACCTAGCAACCAGTTGAACTGATGCTAACCATACAAAGTCAGCCTGTTTGCAATAATAATACGTGAGCATCCAATTATAAACAGAAAGCGAATGATAATAATCTCAGTTTAAAACGACTGCGAAATACTAAATGAAGTGATATTAAAAGTTAAAGGAGTTGAACAATAATCGAGGTGGTACCAAAGAAAAATTTCAATAAATATTAAAATTCTTAACAATCATCATAAATCTACATTAACCGAATACATTCAGTTATTGGTTAATGTTGATGTTAGTCAGTCAGTCAATGTTGTTGGAAACAAATAATTCAAAGTGCATAATGAAACCGAAATGAATCAACAAAATGTCCCATCGAGAGACTGAATGTTAGAATGCATGACTGATTTAATTGGTTGAAAACAAGCACAACATGAACGCATGGTTGAATAGTTTGCCTCATGGTTTGTACCTTCAATAAATAACCATCTAGTTAACGTGGCCGTCTCTCAGTCTGTATGGCCTAGATTTCTCTTTACATACAAATACAATTTCATTATAAGTATTTGTTAATATGTTTGAACGTCTATCTCAGCTTTAAATTGCTAATTAATAATTAGGAATAAATTTTAGTTTACATAATTATGAAGAAAAGCACTGATTGTAGTTAAAGGGTGTTATTAAATCTTTGCCACACACTGTATGTTTATTGTACAAACACATGTATATGTAGTTGTGCATGTGTATAAACATCTATTCCAAACTATTTGTTTTAAAGTTGTTTTTTTCAATAGCCACATAACAATTTTGTTATTGAATACTGTCACGTTTTTGAAATCTTTTTATTATTTGTTCACGTCAAATTATCAGGAAAGATTAACATTTTTATTAAAATGAAATTCACAAACGAGCAATGTTGGGAAATTATCAAAAATGACGAACGCTATTCTAAACTTACTTCATGCTTCAAACAAAAATGTTCATGATGGATGTGTGTGTATGAAAAAGTTAAAATTCTATAGTTAAATGTTCAGCTTAATATCTCAATTATTTTGTGTTCTATTTAAATTTAAAATTGTTATGTACTTTTTGGAAAAATCCCTTATGTACGTATGTCCGTCAGGTCAGATTTCCTACGGTCGTAAATTTTTTGTTATTTAGCTGATATTTTGTATGCATACTTATATAAATAGTTTTCCATTTAAATTGTGCAAAATATAGCTCTATTAAAGCCACGCCCACAATCTATAAAAAAAACTACCATAATAATGTACCTGTCACAGCCACTGTATCTGTATAAATGTGGAACATATTTAAACCAAAGTTAGTTTTCTTACTCGTTTCCATACATATACAACCTCTAATTAAGAACTTTATAATAAAGTGCAAAGTATTAAGGAAGCGTAAAATGTTCTGTGAAAAGTCACACATTGCTGGTAATTATTGTCACTGCTGCCTTTAAGCCTTCAGGTTTAATATTACAGCTTCTTTTGGCGAAGCTTAGTTTCATAAATGTCAATCATAATGCTGAGTACACCACTCTCTCGCCCTATCTGTCTAAGGCACTTTCATTTTGCCTAGCTAAGCTTAAACATAAATAGTTGACGGACTGACTGACTTGACTGTCTAACTGTCTGTGTCTGTCATTCAGTCAATTGCAAAAATTTTCTTTCTTCTTTTTTTTTGATATATTTTCAACAAAATACATCCTTTAGACTTTTGTCTCGTTAGCTGAACTGTGTGTGTATGTGTGAGTATATGTGTGGGATTTACACATAGCAATGCTGAAGACCGTAGAGTTGTGTAAACTTTTGTATCTTACATATTCGGAGAATCATCATCATTTCATATTTGTGTTGCTGCTGCTGCTGCTGCTGATGCTTTAGTAGGTGTTTTGTGATGGTGTTAGCATTTCATTTATGGTTTCAACTATATTTTAAAGGACATTTCCATCTCTGTGTTGTGATGTGCGACAGTACTTGGTAGCCCATCAAACTCTAACCGCACACACAAATAAGTAGAAAGCTGTGTACATTTGTTGTGCTTAATGTCGCTATCACCCTATTACTCTAGAAAATAAGCAACAAACAACAATAACAACGACGCGACTCTACCACATATCCCACAATTCATAAATCATTCATTTGCAGTAGTTGGATAGAGTTGGCATGGTTTGGTTTGGTTTGGTTTAGTTTGGTCTGGCTTTGCTTAGTTTCGTTTGCTTAGACTTTAGTGACGATCCTGTGCAGAGAGATGCACTTGCAATTGATATATATTGCTGGTGACTTCGTATCTACTAAACTACCACAAGCACGAAAACCTCAACGCCAGCCACACACACAATATTTTCCATTCATTCATGTTTTTACTTTTCCACTCAGATTTACTTGTATTCCAATTAAATTTTTGTTTGCGTACTTTTCATAAACATTTGTCAAGTTGCTGACTTCATATTAAATTAAATATAATTTTAATATGATTAATAATTAGGGTAAATAGAAAAAGTTAAGTCGAAAAAAGAAAAAAAAATTTAATATTTTTCAACATAATTTTCATGCAGTTTTTCATTCAGTTAAAAAAAAACACCTTAAATTCACTTCATTATCATTCACTTCAGGGTATAATATAATATAAAAATATTAAATAATACTTATATTTATTATTTTTCAATAAAAAAACAACTGTATCAAATAAGCTGTGACATGTTTTTCGATGTGTTATAACAAAGTTCTAATTATTAAACAGTTAGAAATATTTTTTTGAAATCTTTTTTGTTTTCAAGTTTTGTTAAACATACAACAACAACTTGGCATTAAAATTTGGTTGATAACTTAAATATTTTAGACGCTACAGCTGTTTTATCTTTATAAAGGTTGATGTACCAAATAAGCTGTGAGCCACTGTATGTGAGGAGTGTTTACCCAACTAAAGCTAACCCCTTATTTTTTATATATAAAATATTTAGAGAAAAGAATTGTCCATAAAAAACAAGCATAAAATATTTAATATTGATTTTTTTCTTAACAAGAACAACAACAACAATAACAGCAACAACAAGGAATGACCATATTTATGTACAAAAGTTCTATCTATCACATAAAACTATATATGAAACTTTATGTATCCAAAATAGAGTGCACCTTTATAAAGAATATGGTAGAAATATTGGTAACGATGTCATATGTGTGCATATACAGTAAAAATCGTTTATTAGGGTGTAACTATGAAAGTTAAAAGTTTTTTCTCGATTTTGTCTGTGTCGATAAGCATGTATGTGAGTGTAAATAAAATCTTGTTGATATAAAATTTACATATGTATGTGTATATACACACATACGTTTTAGTTTATATAAATACAATGTTAAGTGAATGCCTAACACAGCCATAGAGAGCGATGAAAGGTAGACTGTCATAATTTGTGTTTGTCTAAACCAAAGAGTTTTCCTTGTCCAATATATTTAGAATATTATACTAAATACAACTATGCCGCGCCCCAGGCACAGACTAGCCTGCCACAATTGTCAGCACTCTCCCTTATGTCACATGTGTGTGTTGCTTGTCATAAATTTATAAGCTGCCAATGTAAATTCGATTTACCTTTGGCCAAAATGCCATATGCGGAATGCTGCCTGCTCGCATGTCGCCTGCCATTTACGCATTTAATACTCGCACTGCGACTGTAAAGAACCGCAAAATATTCTAGAGAAAGGAAAGAGACAAACATATATGGTAAACTGCCTATTTGTTTGACCTCATTCGCTATAAATCATCAAGTGGAGGGTTCAGGTGCATAAAGTGCCACCTGGTAAACCCATGCCGCCATACCAAATACCTTTACACCTGTATACGATGGTATGTGTGGAAAAATTCCCTATAGAGTCGCCATTGTGTATGCAATTGTAAATAAATAATTTTTTAGCTGTAGCGACAAACAATAAAATATATTTTCATAGTTAAGAATTCTTTAAACATTAAATTAATTAAAAAAATATTTGTTAATATAACTAGGAAGGGGTTCTTGAAACGGTTTAATTTGAACCATTTTCAAGAGGGTTCTTTTTTTAAGCTAAAATACGTTTTTGTAATAAATTTCATCAAAATATGTCAAAAAGTGCAACCACACAAACAACCGGACTATCTGGAATTAGATTTTTGATTTTATGTAAACGAGGATAATTGTAAATGGTTAAGGAATTTGCCGTTTAGCAGTTATAAACATCCTTACAAACTTAATATGTGTCCTTTACCTTAAGTGGTGCAGAGTATAATAATAATAATAAAATGCGACAACAACAACTTTGCACCCACAAAATAGGATTTGTGCATTTGTTGTATAATTAAGAGAAAAATTATGTAAGAACGGGTAAATATGGTTTAAGACAAATTTGAAATATCCTTCACATGCATACATACACGTACACATTTACATGTGCTGGGCTTGCCTATAATTGATTACGCCCTTTAATGGGGTATTTTTTGCTTGCAAGTGGAATTTTATGCTTTATAAGTATTTTTTTTTTTTGTAAATTGTAGGCGTGTCTGTAGGATATGCCCGTTCTTGAACGATTCTTCTCAATTTAAACAGGGATCAGCTTAAAGAAACTATAAATTATTGAAAATTTACAACCCCACGAGTTTCATAAATGGACGAATATACATGCCTAGATAATTGAAACTTTATCTAATATTTGAAAAATTTACTATTCTAAGAATCATACACACATGATCTAGATAGACTCAGTTTTTGATGCTGATCGAGAATATACTTTATAGGGCCTCTGACGCCTTAATCTGCGTATTGCAAAGAGAATGAAAAACTTAATATACTTTCATTACTAAGGAGTATAGAATATAATAATATTATGCATAATATGCAACGAACTGGAATTGAAATAAAAGAAGAATAAATTGAAGCAAGGGCAGGCTAAGAGTCACAGAATATGTGTCTCTGTGTACGTGTATAATAAAATGCTCTTAATAAAATCTATGCAAGTAACATCAACTAACACCTGCCATAAATCATGATGCTTGGGTTTAGAACACATTTTTTTTTGTAATTTTTTTTTGGTCGATGTTGTGTTATTGTGACGTATTACCTTGGCCTTCTTTTCGGTTGTTGGATCCTCATTACCCTTTCTATTTCTAAATATCTTATTATCATGTTATATATAAAAATATGTTTGTAAATATATGTGTTATGTTGTGTAGTTGTGAGTTTGCTACTGGTAAACATAACAACGTAACGAATGCCCTCAAGCCACCCTACCAACTACGTGAAACTTAAGTTTATAGGATGTATGCTTTTTTCTTTTTTATATTATTGTTGTTGTTCTCGTTGTTTTTGTAGCTTTGAATTCATTTAGACAAATAAATGCACAATATACTATGTTTTGATATCCTTACAAGTATGTATGTATGTGTGTATGATTTTTTCACTCATTTAACACAAACAAAACGGAATATGATTTCATTTGTAAAACAGTTGAGTTGAGGGGTTGGTGGTTCTAAGTTCTGAGAAAAGTGTATAATAATGATGATGATGTTAACGTAACGCGCGCGGTTTAGGTCGCACTGTAAAATCTACTTTCTTTCCTGCTACCACAACTCAGAAGACTTTTAAATTAAGATTCTAACATCTTCTCATTATTACTTCCGCTTTTACTACAAAACTTTTTCCTTTCCTTCCCTTTTTTTTTTTTTTGAAAAAACTTTCGGTTTCTCTTTTTCTTCTTATATTCTTCTTATATAATATCAACATAAAGCTTTCCTTCAGCTTTTTATAATGTTATGTTTAATATGTTTCCAACTTATTCATTTATTTATATTATTCTTATGCATGTGTGTGTGTGTGTGGGTGCGTGAGTGGCTCTGATATGTAAATCTCTCTTCTTCATAAGGTACTCGAGAATAATGTTATTTCTTTATGAGAATTATACGCTTCAACGTTACACAAGTTGTACATAAACTATTTTTGCTTGTTTTACAGCATTTTGGTTATGCACAGCACGCACATACACACATACGCACACGCAAAGATAAACATTACCGTTCTTTTATATTAAGTTAACATGATGAAAATAAAGCATATTTAAATTCAAAGTGAAAAGCTACTCAAGGCCACATGTACACGTAATAATAAAGCAAAGAGCAGAAAAAGAAAATATGTTAAAAGTCACAAGAAGAATTTCTACAATTCTAGAGAGTTGCTGAAAAACAAATTTAAATATTTCGTTCAATAAATGAAATGAAATATTTATAATGAATTAAGGGGTCAGCATACGTAGAGTTTTTGCATTTTTGTAAATGGAAGGTAAAGTTTTTCAATTCGTTAAAGTGAAAATGAAAGAATTCCATTTGAAAATGAAAAATTTTCATTTGAAAACGAGAAATTTAAATTTCAAAATGAAAATTTTCAGTTTGTAAAAGAGAAATTTCTTATTGAAAATGAAAATTCTATATTTTGTAAATGGAAGGTAATCGTTTCATAATGAAAGTTTTTCAATTCGTTCAAGTGAAAATGAAAGAATTCCATTTGAAAATGAAAAATTTACAAATGATTACAAAAGATTTCCATTTGAAAATAAGAAAATTCACAATTGAAAATAAAAATTGTTGGATTTCTATTTGAAAATGACAAATTCCCATTTAAAAATGGATTTGTAAAGAAAGTTTTAGTAAAACGTACACATATACTCAAATCCCTGAGTACTACGCAAAACAATTTCCAAATAGCACAGTTTTGTTTCGTTTTTATGCATTTTTATTACATTGATTTACAACATCGATTTCCTATCAAATATGTTGTTTACATAAGAGAAGAACAGCAAAAATAAAACATAAACAATAATAACAAATGCAAAAAAAAAAAAAAACAAGAATAAATAACTGTACGTACATATCCATAAAAAGTGCAGTAAACGTATAACAAAGCGTGAACAAAAACAGGATAAATTCAGCAAAGATGTTATAAATTGTGGCAGCAGCCAAATAAAAGGAAACTAAACTTTGCTGGAGATGGTAAATAAAGTGACAAAGAGAGAGATAGAGGCGACAACAGAGAATTCTACTATTTACATATATTTGTGTGTAAGAAAAAAATACTCGAAGAAAACAATTATAGAACAGAAATACAGGAAAATAAGAAAATGGACGAGAAGCGTGTTATGAAACAAGTCTTTGACACCCTAAAAATAATCCCACATAATCCAGTCTCGCTTTTTGGGCCAAAGCTTCTCTTCCTAATGAATTTCTTTGACAAATATTATAAAAATTGCAATCTGTGCAGGGACTTATTTAAATCATGGATTTGTAAAAAATTTAATTTGGTTTAAACTAAATCTTAAATGCCCTCCATATCCATGTACAAATAGTGGGCGTGACAGGTACCTAATTACGCTTATTTGTAGTGAATGTATTGCGTATTATTTTGTGAGTTGAATTTTATACTTTTTTGGGATATTTTGTAAGTTGTGGGCGTATCTGTTATGTGACTACGTCTTTTTTTGTTACGTTTACGGATTTTTAACTTTATTGCTCAATCGTTAAAATAGTTATATAAATGGATTTTGATAGTTTACGAGTGTGGCCCGTGACCTATTTTTAATTAACTTAAATCGCAATGCGTCTGTAAATACAAATGTACAAAATTTCAAGTCAATATCTTGAAAATTTACGTCCTTGGGGATGGCAGCACAAGCAAATCATATGGACGGACATTCCTAAATCGATTCAAAATCATTAAATCTCATTAGAATTTTTTTTATTATCATATAAATTTGTTTGTTTGTTGTTTGTTGTTGCTACAATTGTTGTTTGTTTTGTTTTTTTCTTTCTTCTTAATTCACTTCTTATTCCTTTAAATATTTCCCCAATCGAGTTTCTCTGCTAATTATTGTTGTTTCATTACAATTCAACTCAATAAAAAATAATAAAAATTACAAATAATTCTTGAAAATCATTTTTCTAACAAATCAATGACAACAGCCTCTATGCAGGCTGTAATCTTTTTCACATTTAGATGTAAATGTCTTGGATAATAATAATGTTGATGATTATATAAAATTATCAAATGAACTCATCACTCATGCATGTGTAATAAAATGGAAATGTGTTCTGTTTTGTCTAAATTAAAAACTAAAATAGAAAGTTATACACAATTACGAGTTGAAGTGGATGCTTTCTATAATAATACGCCATTGACACACACATACACACCCACATACACACAATCACCTGTGTGTTGACTTGTATTACATTGAAATTATTTGTTTGTACTTAAACTTCTCTACTTCTGGTGTGCCTGTCTGAACTGTCTTGTACTTGTGCTGTGTTGTGTTATGTTATGTTGTCGTGCCAGTTAAATGTGTCTGCTACAGTATGAATTTTCTTTTTAACAAGGCAAAGGTCTTTGTCTTGTTGTGTATGGAAAAAAGGCATTCAACTCTGATATTATGTAAAATATTGTATATGCTTCTCTTTCGCACTCATGCTACTGCTGTTGATTTTCCTACTGTTTCTAATTTCTTTTCTTTTGTATTTAAATAGGATTTTTTTTTTTTTGTAAAGTTAAGTGTGCAGAGTTGTGCTAAATGTTTTGTACGACTTCCTGTCTCCCGACAGCATTACGTATTCCATGTAGTTTATTTGTTGTTGTTGTTGTTGGTATAATTTTATTACGTTGACTTAGGAATAATGCAGTGTTAACACTCCTTTTAATTATTTTAAATAATAAAATAGCTACACCCGAAAAATGGATGAAACAGGTAAACAAACTAAATGTCTCTTAGATTAGGTTTTAAATATCTTCCACAATTAATCTGTAAAATGTAGGCGTGGCAGATTTTTTATTGCGCTCTTTAAATGTGTGAATTATGTCGCAACTTTCTAGTAACGTTTTATGCTGAGTACGGTTTTTGTTAATTGTGGGCGTATATGTTATTCTACTGCGCCCATTTTTTTGCCCATTGATGGAATGATCAATATTATACATACAGTGTAGGGTCTCTGACGCCTCCTTCAACATACTTATCAACTTTTCAGTTGAGTTTTAAGATGGATAAAATTTTCAGTAAATTGTAGGCGTGTCAATTTTAAGTCAATATCTTAAAATTTACTAGAACGAGTCAGTTTTTAACGTTAATGAAGAATATACCTTGTACAGACACTAATGCTTCCTTCTGCGTGTTGCAAACAGACTCACAAACTTAGCATCCTTTCACTAATAAAGGCATTTAAAAAACAAAAACCAAAATACTATTGAATGCAAATGCAAAAGTAATTGCAAGCACATCGTTTTTCTTCTTTTGTTTGTGTTTTAATTATAAAAATTAATTTGTTAATGAGTTTGCGGTTCTTGCCAGTTCCCCATGTCACTATATGGTTGTGGTTAGTGTCCCCACAATGTAATCGATTATGGCATTTAAGCTGAACTTGTGTTCGTACACCCATTAATTCACAAACGTCAATGACAAATAATTATTCTCCTCTTATTGTTTGATTGGATTTTTTTGTTTTGTTTTTTATTCTACAACCTTCAATCAAATTAAAAGCATTAGTAATTATCAATGAAAGGGTGTTTTTTTTCTCGTTATAATTGAAGGCTGCAGATAAAAATAACTAATTCAATTGGTTACCGAATGGTTTGAATTTTTAAAACCTTAGTAATTATTATGGTTTCGATTTGAGAGATTATTAAAGAAATACATTATATATACGTTATGTTATGTTATGCTATGTTTCCATTAAAAAGTTGTAATGTATAAACTATTTATAATAAAACATCAGGTAGAAGTCTTCTAACTTTACTTTCATTTATATTAAAATTTTTTTAGGAATATCGCAAATTTTTAAGACAAAATGTTTTGAAAGCTGAAATCCGTTCATATAATAACTATTTTGTTCGAATTAAGTCAGATGGGTAGATAGAGGAACGTTTAGTTTATAATCGATTTAAACAATTGATTCACTGGTTTATAAAAGGTGGGCCTTCCTTCAACCATTCTGCACTTGCAAACTCATTCACTTCAACTTAATGTTCCCAGTGGTGATGACTGTAAACATTTAACTTTTATTTGGCGCAATTCAATACTTTTAAAAAACTTTTTGATCAGAAAACGAAATGAAAAAGTATATTGGAGTGGAATGAAAGAAAGAATTAAAGAAACAAAAAAGAAAATGTAAGCAGAGAAAGAACGGAAAATAAATAGAAAAAAAAAAAATCGCAACTTTTTGACACAATTAACGCACTGCAGTTGTATCCATATTATGCTATTGTCAAAAACTTGTTAAAACAACGCTTGAACAGTTTTCTTAACGTTCAATTTCAACTTGTATTAAGTTTGGCTAGTGTTGCCAAATTGCGGCATTTTGTATAGAGAGTGCTGTCTATGGAGAATTTTTGATGTAAACTGGAACAATTTTGTTTTTGTTCTCAAATAACACAAGGGCCCAATCAAAATATTATATTCTTCTTATAAAAAGAAAAAAAAAAAATCAATATATATGATATACTCGTATATAAAGTTGTTTTAAGTAGGGTGGTAAAATATATATAGTTTGAACAACTTTGGAAGTTCTTCAAACTAAACAATAATACTTCTTTATAAAACTCTATATTACCTAAATATTAAAAAGTAACAAGTAAAAAAACTAAAATCTTCACATACATATACAAACAATGGGCGTGGCAAGAATATGATTACGCCTTCTAACAGTGTATATATTATGTAACAACTTGTAAATCGAGTTTTACGTTGAAAACGGGCTTTTGTAAATTGAGGGCATGCTTGTTAACCGGCTACCTCCATTTTCGACATATTGCTGGATGGAGTAATCATTATTATATGTATATACATATATATACTATTTCAAAATTTACGACCGTGAGAAGGCCAACAATATAGAGACCTCTGGATACACGGATACGGGTATTGCAGATGGAATGACAAACTTCATATCCTTTAAAGGACGGTATAAGAACAATAAAATTGGCTTAAGACAAGTCTTACCAAATGTTGGCGTGTCAAATACTATGTTATGCCTTTTACCATTGTCTGTACTACGTTTTACACGACAGATTGGTTTTGCAAAGGAAAGAGCAATGGTAGTATACACGCGCAATATTTTTCGAAAAGTATAAAAAACTACTACAACTATATGTTAATGTAAAAAAATATATGTAATATTATAATGCCCAACATAACGATTAATTTACATGGAAACCGTAAAAAAAAAGTGACATGAATAAATTGTGTATGTAAGCTAATTAATATTTTCACAAATGATTGCCTAAACTGGGCGATGTATAAATAAGTAAATGTAATAAAAAATGCCCATAAATTAGTTAGTTAATAAAGCCATTCGTTGGTTTATTTATTGTAATGATATGAAAATATTGAACATTAAAAATTATCATAAAAAAAAAATATCAAAAGTCTTAACCATTAAATTATTCATAAATTTTTTTTTTTGCAAGTAATTCAGAAAATATTTAATTTAATGAAAAAATTATTCGCTTTTCTTAACTCAATAATGTTCAATAATGTTGTACAACAGACATATGTAATAACAAGTGAAAATATTGCAGTCGGCATAAGACGATTATTTAGTACCCTTCATCAATCTATTCAACAAATTATGTTATAATTGTTGAGTTTCACTCTGATTTAAGCCAAAATTGAGCTTTGCAGCAAATTTCAATAACATTTAAAAACAAATGCAATCTAAAGCAATATTGATGGACATGCAGACCGATTGTTTCAACTGTTTCAAGAATGTTTCTCGGAATCTATTGGCATAATAAGTAGTCCAACTATTTTCAGCTACAAATTACAAAACTTAAGTACTATACTCTACTCTACTACAACTACTACAAGTTCCGCAGAGTACAAATTTAAGAAGAAGAAAAAAAAAAATAAAATGTGTAAAAGAAAGATAGAGTAGCAGAGCAATTAACTTTTACTTTATCTTCAACAGCATTACTATGTTGTATTATTTAATGTTTTTCCTTTCGAATGGTAAACAACAGCTGCAGTATATGCTTTAAACTCAGACTTATATAAATAATTCTCTACTGTACCGGTCAGTAACTTGAAAATTCATAAAAAAAAATACTTCATTACACTAACAAAAAGGCCCACTGCCAATGTAAAAAGTGCTGTTGGTTGCAGGTTTAGCTTATGTTGTTATGTTGTAAAATAATTGCCAGCACTTGCTCTGTCATTAATAATATTTTTTTATATCGTTCACGTGAAATTGAGAATATACCAAGTTTGTTATTCCGTTTGAATTTTAGAAGAGACTGTCAGACGCAAAATAAAGTATGAAGCTTCTCGATCAGTATCAAAAACTATCGAGTCGATCTAGACATGTATGTCTGTATGTCCGTATGTCCGAGAATCGCTCTCCAAGTTTCATAATATGAAG
Organism: Ornithomya fringillina; assembly: GCA_963978525.1. Classification (NCBI taxonomy): domain Eukaryota; kingdom Metazoa; phylum Arthropoda; class Insecta; order Diptera; family Hippoboscidae; genus Ornithomya; species Ornithomya fringillina. Next base: position 6,476,937 of record OZ021693.1, read on the forward strand.
AAAGTCATTATCTGGCAAAAAAAATCTTAAATATTTTTTGACAAAATATGATGAAAAATTGTTAATTATTGTAATAATTAGATGCAACAAATTTGGATCCGATCGGAACATTTTTAGAAATATTTCCCATATAATGATATTTCTCGGAGTGACTTTTATGAAAATTTTACCGAGTTTACTGATACAACTAAACCACAATAATTATAGCATATTCTAAGGAGCTAAGTGGTGTAGGGTATTATTAAGGTCAGCCTAGACCGTCATATTCTTTTGTTTTTATTGGATGAAGATAGTCATGTTTTTTTTTCTTTTTCCTTTTAACTCACTTATATATTTCAGTTTATTTATAACAATTTTCTTGAAGCATTTGCTTATTAAACTCTCAGGTTATGCGAAGACACGAAATAGGAGAAGGGTTGGGTATAAAAAACATAATTGATAAATGGTTAAATGATGGACTGAATAAGAACAGGCAATAGACAACTAAAGGGGATTATGAAGTAAATGGAAGAAGATAAAGAAGAAGAAAAGGAAGTAGAAGATGGCAGACAGATAGATGAATGATCTGCAACTACAATACATTCAATGCCACAATGATTACTTAAGCGTACTTCTTAACATTCTCAAGAATTGACTAGAAAATATTATCATGATTATGAGGATGAAGTTGTTTATGATTATGTTTGATATGTACCGGAACAAAGTAATGACATTATATTATCAATCATTGGCGAGATCCCACCCAGCCACCATCTAGCCTGACCCGGCCCAGCCTGCCCTGCCATGGCCTGCTTTTAAGCCTTTGCAAATTGCTTCTTTTGAAATATATATTACAACGATGAATGATAACGTTAAAAGAAAAGGACAAAAGACACACATTTTTATTGAAGTGTACAGCAGGAACAACAGCAAAATAGAAGAAAGATTACTTGGAAGACCTTGATTAATAAGTATACAGCTTATAAATAAGTTTAGCAGCAACATTAGCAGCAGCAGAGCACTTGGATATCCTAAACTCCTAAAAGGAATGTAAACAATAGTGATGTCAAGTAAGAGGGCCACCCCATCATTCATACCATGATTTAAAAGGAAGGCCACGAACATGCAATATATTGCCGTCTTATTGGATGTAAACTGAGCTAATGGCATTGAACAACAAGTTATTTAGATTAACTGAAGTTGTTCTACATTAAGCTGGTTAGCATTTTGATTATTTTAATTCATTTCAAAGTCTCCTTCTTCATCATCTTGATGGGCTTGAGAGTTTGTCTTATCAGCAAACTAACACATATTGTTGCTTTAATTAGGAGCCCAGGTGATGTCTAATACAATTGGATGAGAAGGATAAAAAGTTGACAAAGTTTAAAAAGGGTGAACTAGTAAGAAAACTGTATTTCCTAAATATCCTCCTTATCTACCTACAAAATGTGGGCGTGACAGGTCCTCTAATAGTTTAATTCGTTGGTGTAAATTTAATCACAGTTGTAATAAAATTTGTCAATTTTATGTTGAATTCTTATCGATACAATTTTCAACAACAATAATAGAATACAACAAAAAATTGCTGAAAATGTTGGAAGAAAAAAAGTTATATCTGAAGCATTATCGATATTGCAGCAATATCTGTAATTGCTACAGTGATAAGTACAAGGCTTCGAAAGACAGTTACCCGAAGAAATATTGCTGAAGCTTTGTTAATTTTGCTGACATAGTATAATATGTATGAGCTTGTGTGTATGTGTGGAAATACTTTGATTTAGAATTCCTACGCTTTACCTTGTTATACGAAATCGGCAAAGCGTTTGGATTCTGAAACAAATTGTCTCCTCTAAACCAACCAAAAGTTAAAAAATTAAACATGAAGAAGACCTCAGCATTAACAAATTTTTAAAGTGTCAAGGGCCTGGCTCTGTCTCTCTATCAATACGTATATAATATAATCAAGATTGCAAAAACTATTCATGAATTTAAATTAGATAACGCGGATATATTCGAACAAGCACTTGCAGCATTTAACCAGGTTAGTTGTTGCTAATATTACCACGAATTTTCAGCATCATCATCATCATCATCATGGTAACCGTTACCATCAACATCGCCATCACCTTTATAATCAACACATATCTATACATTTGCTGATTGCTGCGGTAGTTGCAGGTTCCTCTTTCAGATGCACATCATTGCAATACAGTTTTATGCAAATGAAATATAAAAAAAAAAGTATAAAACGTACAATTCTAAGGAGGAAAGTTGTGGAGGAACAGAAAAATAATATAAAACAGTTGTTGCCAGCTTCAATATAAATAGTGGGAAGAGAGACAATTTAAGGGTATGGCGTGAATGTTTCCATATTCAAGCAGCGACACCATTAACGTCATTGCTAGTTAAACAAAGAAACACTTTAGGTTGGAAAAGTTGAAATTGAAGCTTGCGTGCGATGCTCATCATACAACAAAAGAAGGAATATAACCGCAGAGTATAGTGAAGAGGACAGTTAATGGACCGCAACACAACTACTCTCTCTCTCTCTCTCTCACACACACACATACGCGCACACGCACCCTTACATTGACTTTTTACAGGATAACAAGCGTTACTCGTGCGTAATGAGCTTGAAATCATCAGCATACGAATACAGTTCCATGGAAATTAACCAACTAGCCCACAGGCGCTGCCATACCCCAGCAAACCTTAACATTACACATTGTGTCACAGTTGGCTAACTAAAGCTAAAATGTGCCAAAAACGAGTCAACGGAAATTGCTTGATAAGCGTGAAGAACAAGAAGCAGTAAAAGATGAAAGTCCTTCAAAACAAACCTTTTCATGTGAATTTTATGGATATTGTTCGTATGGGTTTTTTTTTTTTTAAATTTTTTTCTTCTCTGTTGGTAAAAGTTTTTTCCTTTGCACTCCTCCACCAGGCATATTTCGTAATAATTTAAAGTTGAAAAATTAATGAGCTCATTAGGTTGCCTTTGGTTTTTAGTTATGATGCCGTTAATCATGGCACTTCAAGTAATCACACTTATATGGAGTTATTCGTTTGGAAAAATGGAAAAAACAAATTCCAAATGTTTTACAAAACAAATCCAACAAGCAGTTGTTGTTGTGCATATAATTTCGGACTTTAGTATAATGTTTGTACACCCCACTTAACAAAGTGGGTATATTAAGTATGGCATTCCATTTGTAGATTTCACACATACTCCAAAATAAATATATTCTTGATCAGCATCAAAAACTGAGTCGATTTAGTTGTGTCCGTCCCTACGTCTGCTCGTTTTTAGGATTCTCAGAGCTCTAAATTTTAAAATATTTAGTGAAATTTTCCACCTATGCAGATAGATTTTTAAATGGAGAAAATCGATTCAGAACCACGCCCACAATTGAAAAAATTTATTTATTTTTCACAAAAGTTTACCTACGAAGGTATAAATATATTTTTAATTGATGTGCTAAAACTGGGCGTGGTCGAATTCATATAAATTGAAAAAAAAACCAGACTCCGACTAAAACTTCACTTTCAGGCTGAAAGGTTATTAGAGAGCGTAATAATAAACTTGCCACGCCCACTTTTTGTAAGTATACGGGAATGGTATTTCAGATTTCAATTCAATTCAAAGTTATTTTTGTTACTTTTTTGAATTTGAATAATTTTCTAGCACTTGATTATTAAGTTTTTGAATCAGACGTTCTAGTGTTAAAATATTTCATAATATATACAAAGTATTAAGACTTTTGTGTGTGCTAATGTTGCAAAAATGAAGTCAACACTTTCTGCTTTTACTGTTATTGTTGTTGTAAAACCATACAAAAGTTTATTTCTGTTTAATCTTTTCATGTTACAAGGAAAACGTCTTCATTACTTGTGAATATAAACTAAACTAAAAAAAAAAAAAAAATTAAATTATAATAAATGTCACAACTTTGTGTTATAATCAGCAAAAATATCTGAATTTTATCCTAATTGTCTATCATTTAATGATATTTTCATTTTACTACATACTTGGGCACAGAACGGCCTTTTCTAATGATAATGATGCTGGTGTGTTGTAGCTGTTATTAGTGTTGGTTTTTTGCTACAGCTACTGCTACTGCTACTTCTTGAAAACGATAATTCAAAATGTTGCTACATTTTTATGAACGAGTTAACATGTAAATTAAGCTTAACGCTTCGTTGCCTTTCAATTTGCAAGCAACTTTTCTATATATATATATATATATATATGAATGTGTGTATGTGTATGTATGTGTGTGAAAGCATTTGCCGCATAATCAGCTACAGTTAAATAGACACACAGTCAACCGAACTGTCGGTCTGTTGTTCAGCTATAAAGGCAAAGAGTAACATGCAGCAAAGGAATGGAAAGATATTTTTCCTCAATTTTTAAACGATTTCCTTTTACTGTCTATGACAAACATTACAAACATCTTTTTATGTAATCATCATAATCAATTTTCATCATTATCATCATCATTACTGTTACCATCAGTTCTCAATATGATGTTAAGCTAAACAACTAAGTACAGTACACACAGTCAGTTTGTTGTGGTGAGGATGGCTTAGCAAAGGCAAAGAAAATTTTCTATTTACATAAATTAACATGTTATTTTGTTGTGCAAATAACAAGTGAAGAAAATAAATTTGGCTTAAGTCAAATTTCAAATACTCTCCTCATACATATACAAACAAAGGACTTGGCAAGTACCTGAGTATGCCCTTTAATTGTATATATGTCACTTTCAGTTATTGGTGACCAGTCCGGAGATGTAAGGTCTTACACTGGTAGTATTCCTCCTAGTGGAATACGCGGTTCGAACCAAGAACCTATTGCTGGTACCACGGGATGCTAGAGCCCCAGGAACATGTTCCTGCTAGCATTATGGGAAGGCCCCGCTTGTGGGAGCATCGTGGTGGTTGTGGTTTTCCCCTTACGGGGTGAGAGTAGGTGTAATCTCCCCACCGAGTAGTGGAGTTCATAACCTTACAATATGACTCCTAGATCGGTACCTAACGGGGCGTTGGGAAGCGCATATCTTTCCCCTGCATCTGAGTTTCGGCTTGAGATGCCGTGTGATTAAGCCTCCACAGTAGGAACACACGTTAAACACTTGACTTCATATCACTTTCAGTTTGCAAAATTCACAATCAGGAGTGTGCCAACGGACAGACGGACTTAGGGACATACATGTCTAGATCGACTCATTTTTTCATGCTAACCAAGAACATATATTTACTTTGTAGAATCTCTGAATTCTCTTTCAAGGTGTTGCGAATGGAATGTTATATTGAGTATACACCTTGGTATATTATGCGGAGGGTATGAAAAGGTATTTTATTTTATTTTTTTTATTTTTAATATTTTTTATTCGGTTTTTTTATATTTTTTTTAAGTTTGTCACTGTGGAAACGCCTCCCTCGATAAAGGGAGACTTTTACCATATTTAAGTTATTTGAATAATTTAGAATAATTTAAAATTTAACGTAAACACAACACAAATGGGATGAAACTATATTTTCAAATAACAACTCAATATACCCTGTAGCACTTGTGGTAGAGAATACATTTAATTTGTGCGTATCAGAATCACTTATTGAAATTATTTAACCGTATCCGTCTGTACGTCTGTTTTCTATGCAAGTTTGTTCACCAACTGCAGCTCACAATTTTTGAGATATTCTAATGAAATTGAGGATACGCGCATATAATAACTTAAGAAGAAGCCCTTTTGAAAATATACTGAATTTAACCTTTTTTACAGCCCCTCTCCATATAAGGCTCGTGACATAAAGAAATTCTTTATATGAAAAAAGTTCGCAATTCTTAATATTTTTAAACAAAATTTTTGTAATTTTCAGTAAATTAGCTTAATAATGGGTCGTGCTGAAGTTGAACATGATTGAATCATTTTTAGAATCCCTCCCCATATGAAGTCTTACTAAAAAGAGATACTTTATATGGCGAAAATCCGCAATTCATAATATTTTTTTGGCAATACGTTGAGAGAAATAGTTAATTGGCCTAATATTTGATTGTGCCAAATTTGCACGCTATCAAACGTATTTTATAATTCATTCCCATATAGCGTTCCTTTTTAATTAAAGTCTTTCTATGGCAAAAAATTGCAAATCTTATAATTTTTTTTATCAAATTTGGTAATAAACACTAAATTGTTTAGCTGTGCCAAATATGGACCCGATGGAACTATTTTCAGAACTCCTTTATATATGAGATGACATAATGACTTGTATGGCAATGCTTTTCGCTTACAACCAAACCAATCAGAGCATGATTTTTGGATCTAAGTGGTGTAGGGTATTATTATGGTTCAGCTTGACCGACTCTTATCATTTTCACTTGCTTCGATTTATTTGTGATTTAAGCTTTTTATAGAATGTAAGGTCTTTGCTGTAAGATCATGAATGATATAAAAACCAATTTTACAATTTTATTATTTTGCCACAAAAAAAAAAAAAGAAAAATGCATACAAATTGTAGCAATATATAATATATACATAAAATATGAACATCTTATTAAATTGCTATAAATATGGATGTTGTGCGTTACATAAACATGTATGCACTACTAACAACATATACACACAAACACAGTAAAGCTTCTATACCTCATAAAAAGCTGTGCACATACGCAACCTTACATGAATCGAGTCAAACTTATTGAATGCGTTCCGTATATATGCACACTTGTAATGTGTACGTATGAGAGTGTGTACGTAAGCATGCTTGGGTTAACATATTACCATTATAGTTCAAAAGAAAGAGAAGAAGAAGAAGAAGACGCAGCAGCAACAGCAACATCTGCGGAAGAAATTGCATAAATAGCAATCATAACAAAATTGGAGCAAAGTTGCTAGTGAAGGAATTTGTGTGGTGATGATGGTGATGGTGTTTGGGTTGGGGTTGAGGTTGATGTCAAACCAAATAAAATTGTTGCTACTTTAATGCATTGCGGCGGAGGAAATTTACTTTTACATAAGACAGATAGACAGACGGACAGACAGACAAACATTCCCGGAATAATAATATTATTAAGTATAGCACAGATCAGCAATCATGAAACTTTACCATCTTCCTTCCTCACAAGATGGTGCTGCTGCTGCTGCCACATCAGATGATGACGATGATGGCGATGACGATGATTATAATGATTATGACTTTACAACAGTTATATGATTGCTTTGCGTCAGTAAAGTGAGTATACGTTCATGTTAGGTTTCACCGTCAAAGGCTGCTTAACTGCTGCTATATTTATTATTATTATTATTGTTGTTGTTTTTGTTGTAACAAATTATAATAAATTTTGTTTTGTAACATTTCCCTCAAAATCGAAACCCTACATTAATAAGTAATAAATTGTATTACACACAAATACACAACATAACCAAACTTAATTAACATATATACACACATACCTACACATATACATATATAAATATATTTAAAATGGTTCAGGCATGTATACTCGTATGTCATTTTATACATATTTGTAAACTGTTTTTAGTGAATTACTCGTTCATTGAAATGTTGTGTTGATGGCAAAAATGGTGGCAACTCTTATGGGTAGGGTATAAAAAGTTTGTTATAGAGAATAAATGAAAATATATTTTGTATAGCAATGCGTGTGCGCACGTATATGTGTAAATTTGTGGTAAAATAATTTAAGCGTGAAATGGTTTTTCGAATTGTACATTAAGGGCAACCCAACCCGTACATACATTCGGAACATTGTACACTGTAAACTTTGTTAACCCGACTTCGAAATTTTCTCTTCATTATGTGTGCGTAGTTAGGTACATACGTAACAGCAATGTAATATTGTACGTCGTGTATTTATATGTGTGGATGTGTGCAAGTCCCCAAGCTACTGTATCATGGCAACTTGAACTCATTTATACGTATATACCCGTACCTTTAAGAGGTAGGAGGGGAGAGGACTGTATTTCCATTCCAGCAAACGTTGTTGTTGAGATTAGCTGTTAATTTTATTCTGTTCTCAAGGTGACAACAAACAAACAACAAATAAATATACGCAGCATAGCACAGCATAGCCCCCCGCACACCATTCACAAATCGAAAAGTGTTTTAACAATCATCCACAATTTGTCAGAGTGTTAAGTAAACATTGTAACGTATACGCAACCATATCATCATATAACCGTATAACGTGTACGCACCCATGACCATGCTTGACTGAAGTGGACTGGGCACTCAGCTGAGCCCAGCTAAGCTGAGCTGAATTGAAGTGCTTGCTGGGCAACGCCTTTATCATGTTGTGTCTTTTTATACGAATGCTAAATTTGTTGTAGTTGTTATAGTTGTTATTGTTGAGTTCATGTATTATCCATACAATGTGTGTGTATGCGTAACCGATAACATTAACACCTCGTTAGCAAAAATGAGAATAAAAGAAGTAAACATGCTACACGCAGTTAGTTTCAATTTTTATTTTTTCGTTAATGTGTCCAACAACACTAAACAACCAACATGTTCAAACACTAAATATACTCAATGGCATTCATGTTGTATTGTTATAGGAAAACAGAAAAAAAACAAATTTAGCTTTAGGTCAAATGTTAGGTACCTTCTACATCTATAGCAAAACAGTGGGCGTGGCAGGTACATGATTGCGCTGTTTAAATGTAGTACGCATCAGCTGCCAAGTCGAGTTATGGGATTAATACCAATTCTGTGGGTCAATTTTTGTGGTAGGTAGGTAGTTTTTTCGATTATGGGCGTGTCCGTTATGCCCTTAGATGGATAGCGTAATTGTGCATATCAGTACCAATTATAAACTTTAAAGGGTCAGTTTATATATTTATCGATTGTTTGTTGTTTAACCACGCCCATTTTGGGGATATTCATGAACAGAGTAACTGTAAATATGTATACTAAAGTTCAGTTCATTTATATAGATTTTTGTCGATTGTGGCCGGGGCTCTTAACCGATTTTGTCCAATTTAAATAGAGACATACTTGTTGATATTAGAAATTTCTGTTTCATGTTAATATTTTAAAATGTACGATCGCGAGAGCAAGAGCAAGAGACGGACGTACGGACTTTCATGCCTAGATCAACTAGGTTTTTGATATTTATTAAGAATATATCTGCTCTGAAAGTTTATAAACTATTAAATGAAATAACGGTCAACAAAAAGTTACAAAATTGTTCATTCAATATTGTAGATTTTAATTAAGAAAAATAAGAGTAAATGAAGATGAAGGTTCACTTATATTTTGATTTATAAGTTTCGTCCCATTAGTGACAATGTATTAAAATTATCTCTGTCCAAACTAAAAACCAAAAATCTTAAAAAATTCTTATCTATAAACTACGCTCGCTCCATTTAACATTAAATTAGCGAAATGTATGTAAATGAGCTGAGTGGTGCAACATTATTCAGCTGCCTGCACCCAAACGCTTACACAGCATTCCATTTTCTCGCATACACTGCTTATTTAGTGTTAACAAACCACTGCTGCTGGGCTAATTGTAGGAGTCATTATGTTTAAAAGCTAATTATAAGCGTAGGGGTAGAGACGTCAGCATTAGCGTTTAAAGTTTAAATCTCTTTTAATTGCCCAATTTCGAGCACCTGTTTAAAAAACGCTCATTATTACATTTCATGAAGCATTTTGTACAATTTGTTTTAGATGTTTGTAATGTAAAAAGAGAGAGAAAGAGAGAGAGAGAAAGAGGGAAGAAGAAAGAGAACAGTAATAAAATTTTAATTAATTAACTACTTACACTTATAAATATATTTACAGAAGCCGATTATACATTGGACGATTCATTTTGGAATGAAGAGAGTCCTGTGGGTGAGTAAACGAAATAATTATAAAATTCATAATTATTTATAAGCAATCATTTAGTAATCAACCAAATTACTTTAAACAATTTACAAAGCCATCTATCAAGTCTACTTAAAATATGTAGAACAAATAAAATAAGTAAGAAGACTAAATTTAGTTTAGACCAAATCTTAAATACTGGGTGTGGCAAATATTGTGGACGTGTCTGTTATCTGACCACATCTCCTACAATAGAAATTGAACAAATGGCAAAGAAACCACCTTGTTCACAAACGTATAATAAGCTATAGTTCTGGTTGTAAACATTAATCATTTCTCCGAAAATCTTAACATCTCTTCTTGCTTTCGTTAACATCTACGCCTGTGGTCTGGTTACGAGCATGTTAAGTTATTGGTTTGTCGAGAACAATTTCTGGTTTCTACAAATTCAATTTCAATAATTAATTATATAATTAATACACTTGTCACGCTTCTATGCTAACTATTTATTGCATCATATATGCTTAGTGTTCTCGAAAAGAGAATATCTTTGTGTGGCTGTTTAATTAATAGGTTCTGTGTGAGTTTCAAAAGTTACAACACTAACGCCTTCCTAAAGTGTTTCCTTTATAATAACTATTCCTTTTAATGGCATATTTTATAGCTTGATTTTATAATGTACGTTTTTCCGTCTGTCAAGTATACCAAAGTAAACATATGGTGCCTGCATTATGTGGTTTCTTTTTCTTCATTCGTTTGTTATCATAAACAATTTATTATTATTATTATTATTATTATTTAATGCCTAATTATTCGTATAAACATATTAATTTGTGAATTTGAATTTGTAGGGAAAGCATCTCAATTTCCTTTTCGTAACAAAGTTGAACAAATAATGAACAACTAAAATTTCAACTAATAAGCACCAAGTCTTGTTCGTATTTGTGAATATTTTAATTTAAAAATTTCATGAAATTTATTCAATTTATTGTGTGATTTTCTAATCTTTGCTGTACAATAATTAATGCAGCTTTGGATTATTTATGAAATTGATTTTTATATGCGATCGTAATACTATTAAGCTGGTGTTGTATTAACTTTGAATATTTAAATAATTCATAATGAAATGTTTATTAATGGCTAGAAGCTGTTGGCAATTATGTAACACGAGATTTACAATGACCGAAAACAAGTGAATATTAATCAAATAGTGACTGCCGGACGGTTTTCGTCGTGTAAATATATCTATGTCTATGTCTATGGTTTCATATAATTCTGAATTGTTTGATATAACTGAAATAGAATTTTATTTCAGTCTTCTTTAAAAATCCTTCTAACAAATTGGTTTTATATTTATATACCGTATATATACACATTTACCATATGATCCTTATGACATTTGTTAATTACCAGCATTCATGAAATTTTACATGTTTGTAGGTATAAATTGTTAACATATCCTATAAAACAAGTTGAAATCTTTCTCTTCCATTGGCATTAATGTTTATTATATATGGGAATATATTCATTAAAACATAATTTTATATACATACGGTTTGGTAATATTATTCCATTTGTATGAAACATTTAATATTTCATACATAATAATAGATTTTACATAATAAATTTACTGATTACCGACCTCTGTTATAAATAAAATGCATTTTATGTCGTTTATCATGAAAATATTAATTTTATTATTTTCATGTATTGTGTAAAACGTGAATAACACAATACATGGACATACAGTTGGTATTATTAAAAATTAAATTTATTCGTACAACATTCATTGAGTAGTCAAGTCATCATTGGTGTACATTTGGTATCAGTTCAAATAATCTTTGTCGGTTGTCGGTGAATCTTCATTAGAAACTAAAATATAATAAAATGTTAAGAATATTGGAAGAAAAGAAGTTTTGCAGAAAATTTGTAGTTTTTTTTACTCTCCACATAGGTGGAGTTTGTCATTTCATTTACAATACACAGAAGAAGGCATCAGACACCTTACAAAGTAGGTAAAATAGTAAACTCGCTCATAATTTACAAAAAACCGTTTCCAGTGCAAAATTCGTCTTGCAAGGTTATTCGTAATACATACACTATTAGGGGGTGTAATAATCTACCGGCCACGCCTACCGTTTGTAAGTATCAGTAAGATTACTGTCGTGCATTGTTTTCCTACGTTAAAAAAATATTATTTACAAAGTAAACACGCACCCATCGGAAAAAACATGTGTTGTTAGAAATTGTATTTACACGAAAAAGAAAAGAATAGAAAAGAAAAGAAGAGAAGAAGAAGAAGACACAAAGAGTAAAACGCAAGAAACTAATGTTATATCATCTTAAAGAACATCAATTCGCTTAATACGCTTATTATTTACACACGAACAATGAATACAATGAACCCATGAATGCATGCATGCATGGATGCATGCCGCACCATCGACAGTACCAGCATACCATATACTCGTATGTAGAGTCGGGAGTGATATATAGTGAAGAAGATTGCTTATAATTTCGCCGTTTAGACATTTTCTTTTTCGTTTAATGTTATTTATTGTTGTAAATGTTGCCGCTAGCGAAGCATATAAACATGTAATGTACAAGATAAGTCAAAGTCGTTTTTGATAAATTTTGTTAAAGTATAAAAACAACAACAATAACCGTTTATCATTTAGGGTGATATATATGCGTACATGCAAATGTTTATTCTTGTGAGGGGGAAGATATTTGCGTTTAGCTAGATCATGTTGGTCGTGGGGGGGGGAAATGCTTCAGCCAGGATGGTGTTTTGGGCAGGAACTGGATGAATGTCGCATGGTGAACAAGAGCGAGACTGAAATTGCACCTACATTTAAAATTTAAATGTTTAAAAAAGTTTTTTTTTTAATTTATTTTACTTTATTTTTTATATTATTTTAAGTTTACAATGATTATAAGTTGGAATCTTTAAATTGTATCTATTTTAAAACATATCTTTTATTACATGATTTTTTTTTTTTTTTTATGGAAAATTCATTAATAAACAACAACACTTTTTTAATATGAGATTTATTGGAATTTAATTTTATTAAATTTTTTTTCTCTCTTTCTCTCTTTGGCCTTCTCTATCAATATTATCTGTTTAAGTGGTTTTTGTGTTGCTCTCTTGAATACAATTAAATAAGAAACAAATTATCTACTTAGCCGATGAACATTTTGTAAATTTCCCTTTGATATAAGAAAGACTTTTTCAATGAAAGAACTTTTCTTCTCCATTTAAACAATGTCATTAAAAGAAGGCAGACAAAGAAACAAGAAAGAAAACTAAATTTGGTTTGGGTTAAATGTTAAATACCTTTTACTATATTTATATGTAAAAATTGGGCGTGGCAAATACCTAATTATGGTTTTCAAAAGGATATGTACCATCAATTTAAAAGGCAGGTCTTGGAGGGTATAAAAAATACGAAAAAAACTACAAAACCAAGAAAAATAACTTGAAAGATTTATATTTATTTTAAACCCTAAAACAATATCCAACTCTTTCTTTAACAATAGGCGTGTCTTTCAGACCAAATTTTCTTATTTCAATACCATCATGGTTAAAAATACATTTCTGTTCATGTTTGTATACCAAAGACAGACAGATGGACATGATGTTGAGTGATTCAGAATTTATGTAGTCTCTGGTCTCCTGTACATTACAAACGTTTTATGAAAATCAGTATACTGCCTACCTTAAGATGGTATTGTAGATAAACTTGTTATTTGTTAATTTTAAGAACGATTTAAATGAAATGGTAAAAGAAGAAGAAGAAGAAAAAGAAGTTGGAAATAGAATGAGATATAAACTAAAAAAACAAAACAAAAAATAAAAAAAAAAAATAAAAAGAATATAAGAAAAGTATGTAAAAGATTACTTTCTGGGAAATTTGTTTGAAAGTTCTCCAGCAGACATTCCCACAGTTTTTTTGCCACAAACACCACCAATCTAAATAATTATCTGTGTTTACTTATATTTTCAATTTGTTTGTTTGTTCAATTCGTTTTGTTTTAAGTTTCCTTTTTTTATATATCTTTTGCATAATTAAAAACATCATTTGTTTCGTTTATTGAAACTTTTGGGGCGGTTTCACAAAATTTTATAAAAACTTTCAAACTTCCGCTTATACATTCAAAATAATAAGCGGAAGATAAAAAACAAAAAAATCTATTATCTCATTTTATTAAACGTAAATCAGTACATATTTGGACTTTTTTATATATATTTATGTATAAGATTTATTTGATTTTATGATTCTTTTTATGAGTTTTTTTTCACAAAACACTTGAAATTCGTTTCATAAACGTAATTACTTACAACCGCACTAATGAATAATGTATTGGTTGGGGGGAGAAGGAAATGAGACTATGTGAGTGATGGCTATTACCGTATAATTATGGGTAATTTAGTGGTTGAAATTAGTTGGCCAAATGGTGTTTTCGTGTAATTCTATTCAAACTAATCAGAACATGAGGAATAAACTTTAAATAGTGTGGATGTAGGTTATGCTCCATTCAAGGATATATTGCGACAATTCCGAAAAAACATTTAGCTCTTTAAAATATGCTACAATTCGTTGAGTTGTAACAGTAACACAAGGCATTGCTTTATAAGTCACTTCGACAAATATCATTATATGAATGAAACATACTCTAAAAATAGTCCAATCGAGTCCAAATTTGTTTCAACAGCTTATTAAGCTAATTAAATGTTATGCATTAAATTTTAGCAAAATATATTAAGAATTGCAAATATTTGCTATATAAAGAATTATTTATATTAAGAACTTTTTATGGGGAAGGGGTGCTAAAAACAGTCCAATTTAAACCACTTTCAATAGTACACACCTGTGGGTCAAGGTACGCTCTTACATTAAATTTCATTGAAATATCTTAAAAACTGTATTCAAAACCTTGTATAATTGAATAAACACTTGGACAGACAGACAGACTGACATGGTTATATCTGTACAAATTTTGATTCTAAAACGATCGGTATAATTGTGACATTTTGTACATTTAGCAATTACAAACATTCATTCATTCTTCCTTACAAGTGGTGTAGAATATAAAGGTTGGGCAAATATTTTTTGTATGAATTCATATCCTTCAGTATAGTACACCTACGCTTATATACACCTCCTATTACTTGTGTGTATATGTATAACTATGATGTTGTTGTTATTTTATTATTTTTCATTTCTTTATTTTTTTTTTTTTCAACTTTAATCGTGTTATTGCTGTTTTATTCCCTATTATTATGTGGTTGCGGTTTTGGTTTGGTGTTGTGTATACAATTGCCACCAGCCCCAATATCTTTTTTTTTTTTTTTTTTTTTTTAACGAGGAGGAAAGCATTGAAAGCCGCAGGTCAGTGTGGGGCCTTCACCCACTAAAACCTCCTCGAACGTCCGACGGTGCATCTCCCGGGACCACCGTTAAGTATTACGTCGGGAGAGCCGTCTGAGCCTAAGCTCAAATCGTCAGTGATGTGGTCTCTGTCCTATGTCGTTGTCGGGCACGCTCTTCCATTCTGAGGCGGCTCATAACAGACGCACAAACATTATTGACACATTGGAATACCTCAGCGGAGTTACTCATGCACCAGCACAATCTGTTTGGACTGATTTCTTCACCTGTTACTTCTTCAATCAGTTGCCGTTCGACACTGAATCTAGGGCATTTCAGGAGTACATGTGCAGCGTTTTCTTCCTCATTATTGCACGTTGGGCACCAGGGTTCCGTATCATGCTTAAAGCGATATAAGTAAGCCCGAAAGCATCCGTGACCACTAAATATTTGTGTCGAGTAGTAGTCCATGCAACCTTGCTGCCTGTTCAGCCATAACCCTATGCTGGGTAAGAGCTCGTATGTCCATCGGCCTCGTGGGGAGGCATTCCACTTCATTTGCCATTCATTATAGCTGCTCTGGAGTATGGCGTTTTTTTCGGCGAGCGTAAGCTTTCTGCCTAACTCCTTCCTTCTGTCATGCATCCTAGTGTGCTGTAGCGCCATTATGTCTGGAGGTGCTATACCAGCCAATATAAGTACCGCGTCTAGAGATATGGTACGAAAACCACAGCATACTCTTAGGGCTGTAGCACGCCATAGTTTATTCAGGCTTTTCGCATAGCTTGGATACTTCTGAATACGGTTACTCCAAATCGGTGCGGCGTAGAGAGCTACTGAGAAAATCACTTTGGCCAATAGTAACCTTCTTATTTGGCTAGGGCCGCCAATGTTTGCCATTATACGTGCGAGTGCTGTATATATGCGGGATGCTTTTTCGCACACTGTATTCAAGTGTGGTAAAAACGATAGCCTTGCATCGAGTGTGACTCCTAGGTATTTGATTGCGTCCATAGTGGTCATCTCATATCCGCCAATATCTAGCTGCAGGGTTTCTCTCTTCTTTCGGCTAGTGACTAGTATCGCCTCCGTCTTTTGCGGCGCAAGCTCTAATTTACGATCCTTAAGCCAGGTTGTGAGTAAGCCTATAGTGATTCTGCAATCGGATTGTATATCTGCAAGTTCCTTGGCAACGATGGTAATTGCTATATCGTCAGCATAGCCAATGATACTCACTCCTGTTGGCACTGGTAGCCTTAGGACTTCATCGTATAATATATTCCAAAGCAGGGGTCCAAGTATTGAGCCTTGTGGGACGCCCGCTGTTATATTATAGTTACATAAGCCTGCGTCAGATTCATAGAGCAGGACCCGCTGCGACAGGTAGTTTCTTATGATGTGCGCCAAATATAGTGGTACGTGTTTTTTCCACAGCGCCTCGATAATATGTGGCCAACTAGCAGAGTTGAATGCATTTTTTACATCAAGCGTTACTATTGCACAGTACTTTTTAGTTCCGTTTTTCCACCGTGTTCCTTCGATAGCCTTTTCAGCGATGTTTTTAACATGCATTATTGCATCGATTGTGGATCGCCCTTTACGGAAGCCATATTGGTTATTAGAGAGGCCGCACGTACTTTCAATGTGATGTACAAGTCTGTCGTATATAATTTTCTCAAGCAGCTTACCAAGTGTGTCTATCATGCATAGGGGACGATAGGACCCAGGTTCTCCTTCAGGTTTATTCGGCTTTGGGAGCAGGACCAATCTTTGCCTTTTCCATATGCTTGGAAATAAACCGCAGCTTAGGCAGTTATTGTATACGTGCAGAAACAAGTTGGGGTTATGCTCTGCAGCGATTTTAACGGCCTCATTGGGTATGCCGTCAGGGCCAGGGGCTTTATTGTTGTCGAGCTTTTCAACTGCTCTTCGCAACTCATTAGCTGTTATACGCCATGTACAAGTGCTCGTGGGTACTCCAAGTGCCCTATTAGAGCCAGTACTGTCAGACCAGGCGGGCAATGTCGTAAGGAGTCTACCGGGTATTGCCTCATGCTTTGGGAAAAGCGTTTCAACCACCTTTTTCATGAATTCGGCGTCTGTGGGTACGTTCCTTTTGTAGCATTTGACCCTGGCCATTACGGTTTTGTAAGCTCCGCCCCATATATCAGAGTCTGCTAGGTTGCAAAGCTCTTTAAAGCATCTGCTCTTGCTGGCCGCTATTACTTTCTTAAGCCGCTTACGCGCTTCAGTATATCTGTTTCTATAGGTTGCATATTCTGTGGAGTGAATAAAACGCTGTGCTCTGCGTCTGGCAGCTAAGCACTGTCGCCTCGCATTATCTATCTCGCTATTCCACCAATATACTGGTTTACGATTGGGGAGATTCGATCGTCTGACCATAGAAGCGTCGCACGCTGCAGTAACGTGCTGCGCCAGCTTTTTTGCTTGTTCTTCCACTTCTGATGGTAGTGTTACATCATCCGCAATCATAACTTTGAACACATTCGGGTCCAGAGTTTGAAGTTTCCATCCCCTACCGCAGTGCTTACCAGGCGTGCTTGTCAGCTGAGTATGTCGGCATATCCTTGTAATGATAGCATAGTGGTCACTCTGAGTATATATGTCGCTAACGTGCCAGTCACAGTAACGCACCAGGCAATCAGAGACGAATGTTATGTCAATTTTCGAGCCTGCACCATTCTTCTCGAATGTGTTTTTGATACCGTCGTTCAGTAACGTGACGCCTAATGAAGAAAAGGCTTCTATTATGGTTTCGCCTCTCTTATTGGTATATCTACTGCCCCATTCCATGGCCCATGCATTAAAATCGCCCGCGATCAAGGCTGGTTTATGTGTATTTATGTCCTCTGCAATCATGTCGATTATGTGTTCGAACTGTTCTAGATCTAGGCTGGGTGGTAGGTAACAGCTGAAGATAAAAATGCCCATTACCTGCACAACCACGTAGTACTGCTTGTCCTTTATGGGAACACCCTGGGTTGTAAGATTTCCACAAATCCATATTGCCGCTTTGCTTGTGGGGTCCGAGATCCAGGATCCCCTAGTATTTATACTTCGGTAAGGCTCTGATATCAGGACCATATCAACTCCTTGCTCCAAGACAGTTTGTTTAAGTAGGTCTTGTGCAGCTTCACAGTGGTTTAGATTCAATTGCAATATCTTCATTCTGCTTTTTTCGAATTTGCTGCTAGATAGGTTGGGCACCGCCTACCACCTATAGGATGGTCATAGCCTAAACCTTTATTTGCACATATTGCGCACTCCGCCTTGTTCCCACACTGTTTGGCTATGTGCCCCGGTTTACCGCAGTTGAGACAACACTTGCTCCTATCTACACTACTCCTACAGGCTTTGGATATATGTCCAAACTCCAAACATTTGAAACATCTCGGAGCTGAACTTTCCCGAACTCTGCAGACGACCCATCCAACTTTGATTTTGCCTACTTGTAATAAATCTGCGGCAAGCCTACCGGGCAAGCTAAGAATGGCCATTTGGGTGTCGGCAAATGCCTTCTTAATGGATTTTATTGCAGTTGTATCTATTTTTACATCTTTCGAATGCGAGTTTATGGCCTCTACTATTTCATCTTTGCTTGTGACTTCATCAAGGTCTCTCAGTAGCACGGTTTTCTCGTTGCCGATGAGCTTTACGTTCGCCTGAGTTCCCAGCAGTTTCACAATATCCTCTTTATATTGTGTGGGGTTGCCGTCACGCGTTTTCTTTAGTTCAAACATCATTTCTCCGTTCTTAGTTTTACGGATTTTTACGATGTCCTCGCCTAGTTTGCGCATACTGTCGTCTTGCTTGACTTTTTTGAGAATGTCACTATATGACATCTCCCCAGCTTTACCTATTATTATGGCTTCTGGCTTTACATATTTGGGCCTATTGTTGCGCTTATTTACCGCCGTAGCTTTGCCGGACATAATTGCTGGTGGCTCTTTATCCGCAGTATTGGCCGCTGCCTCCTGATTAACCTTATTCTCCTTAACCGCTTTACGCTTTGGGTTAGGAGTCTCTTCGTTCTGGTTCAAGTCTCGTCTTTTTTTAGGCGCTTGCTTTAACCATGGGGATGTTTGTGAATGTCTACTGTTTCGGATAACGGTTTTGGCTTCGTCATCATGCATGTTTATCGCTGATAATTCGTATAGAGCTCTGATTTTTTCTATGCTTTCGCGCATAGGTAAATTTATGGTGCGCCTTTTTCCATCTTCAAGCATATCCACTAGTTTCGCAATTTCTGCACCCAGCATATAGAAAGGTACGCCATCATTTTCAGTTTCCTTCTTATCCTTTATTTCCGCCTCTTTATGTTCCTCGCCGTTTTGGTTGTCACATGCCGTAGCCTGCGCCACCGGGGTTTCATTTGTCCGGTTGCTTGCCGTCTGTGGCGGCGTACGTTTCAGGCCCATTAAGGAAGCAAAAGCGCAGCCAAGGGATTATCGTTGGAGTAATATTCGGCACTTCCACTAGCCTTGACCGAGGTTCAAGCTAGGCTGTGCCACAGGTACAACGTCTTCGCAATGTAACAGTAAGCAAAAAAGAAGAAAATTCCTTATTTGCTTTGTCACAAGTATTACTTTTACTGAAGGTAAACTTATGTTCCGTTGCTTACACGAACAAAATAACTACTATGCAAAATATTTCTGCACCGTTAGTTTTTTTTATTATTCACCAAAGAAAATAATTTTTCGTTATGCGTAATATGTCTGCACAGCTTGACTGCTAAACAGAGCCCCAATATCTGCCAATCTGCGTACGTATCTACTTGCTTGCCTATCCTTACAAAAACGAACACACATCACACGGAACGAAAACCAATATCATCATTATTAGTGGTTACGTTTTGTATTAATAATACAATAACAACCACACCAAGTAAAAACAAGTGATTTCGTTATAGTTGGCCCATATATTACCCTACACTATTAAATCTCTCAAATTATATGGAGGGGTTCTAAAAATGCTATATATCCGTCCATTTTCAATAGAGTTCCCCTTTGGTCTAATATACTTGCATCAACATTCATGGAAATCTTTATAAAAATGCAACCTTTAATATACATAGACAAAGGACAGATAGATAGACGGACATGATTGTATGAATTGAGAAAGTGTTTCTAAATCGTTCGGTATAATGGAGGGTGGGTTTGTTGCTTTCGTTATTGAGGAGGTAAAAACTGTACGCACAAGCACGGTGACGTTTGGTAAGGATTGAACATAAGGATTAGAGGAAAAATAAAACAAAGAGGTTAGTACATAATCCGAAGAAAATTTTGAGTGGTACATACTCGCCATATATATTTGATTGGCGTGGAAATTTTTACGTGAAACAATTAATTCACTGCCTCTTTAATTTAAGACCAACAGAAAAATCTTTTAATGTAATCTTCAATGTTTTAAAGTGAGCGTGGTTCATAGTTTTTTATTGAATATATATATTTAGGTTTATGTAAAATTTTTTAATTACTAAGCAATCAAGACCTTTGGAATCTGGAGCTTGCAGAAGTTATCAGTTTATTGTTAAAAAAATAATATAATTCATGAGAGAACATACTCAAATTATAACATAAAGATTGATATATTAGAACAAATGGACGGACATATTTGGCTCAATATATACAGAATTTATTGTTTATCAATATCACGCGCAGACACAGTTTATAAAATCTTCATTTAAACGTTTGCAAAACTGTGTACAAAATGTGTATACTGTTGTACATAAATGTGTATTGGTATATAGGTAGACATACAGGTGTGGCTATTTAAAAATACAATCATTTCGTTTATTGTTCGTTTTTCTCGCATACAACCACCACAACGTTTGTACACATGCGGAGTGTGATTTTCAATGTAATCACGTCGATTGTTTGTGGTATAAACAATCAATGTTTAAATATATAATATACACGTAAATATATATGATTTTGTACAAATACACACATATTTATTGCAATATATATTTGTTCAGCTTTTTCAAAAATAATGAAAATTTTCCAAAGCATTGAGACTTCAGCGTGAACTTTTTCAGAAACGTTGTATAATTGTGTGCTACTTATTTGAGAGATACTTACCGCACTGTGCACTTTGTAACCATGTTTCTATGTACATATATAAGTAGATGATGAGTTAATCGAAATACGGTTTTTGTATCCTTTGCATGGCAAAAATTTTATTACTTTTATAGATTGTTATTAAGCGTTCATGAATGTAGAGTGAAAACCATTTGAAACGTGCAAAATTAAATCCCATCTTAACGTTTTGCTTAATTAAGAAAACGCAATTTCCTTCTTTGTCTGTTATCGGTTTCTTTCTTGTAAATGATTGTTCTCCACCACCCTCTCTGTGGTACTGCAAGAACTTTTCAAATTGGTGAAAATTCTTTTACTTGCTTATAAATGAAAATGTTACGAACTTTGTGTTCAAAAGTTTTGCAACGAAAAAATTTAAAACCCGACAGAGAGATGGAATCATTATCAAAATATAAAAAATACTGCGAACAAAACTCATAACTATATCACTTAATTTTAGCAAATAGTTGATATTTACACACACCCACACTAAGGAGCTTATTTACACAGTTACACGTGCATATTATGCGGTTGAAGAGTTAGCTTTTATTTATAGAGAAGAATGGTAAAGAAATTGTTAAACCCAGCGAGTGTGAGAGAGAGAGAGAGAGAGAAAAAAAAAGAGGGAGTGAAAGAAAGAAAAGTTTTTCAAAACAAAAACCAAAACAAAATTATTCTTGTATTTCATGTCTTTGCAGTTGGGTTTCTGTGTCACACACTTTTCATTGTACTCTCCGCATTGACCCCTTTTTATAATATTTAACGTTTCTATACCCTTACATACTTGCCATAAGCATATTAAGTTTGTCATACCATTTACAACACCCAGAAGGAGGCATATAAGATCAGCATAAAAATCTGAGTCGATGAATGTCTGTAGTTCCGTCTGTTGTTGGCATTATTATAGTCGTAAGTTTTGAGATATTCAGATAAATTCTTTGCAAGAAGTTGTTATTTGATAGACATACTTGCAATTGTCTTTGTCATCGATGTGCCAAAAATGGGCGTGTCTGTATTACTGATATGCCTACAATGTTAAAAAAAAACCTTATAAAGCGTAAAACTGTTATAAGTTGATATGTAAACCAATAGAAGGCGTAATCATGTACTTGCCACGCCCACCGTGTGTATGTAAATGTGAAGGGTATTCATGTTTGAACTAATCAAATTTTTGTTTGTTTGTTTTTATTTTCAACGTTTTTATATCCTGCATCACTTGTGGCAACAAGTTAAGTTTAATTAAGTTTGTGTGAATGTTGTGTAACTCCTAAATGGCGAGTGCTATAACAACCACCTTTAATTATACCGAATTATTGAGAATCATAGTAAAAATCTGAATGGATTTAACTATGTCCGTCTCTCCGTCTGTTTGTCTATGTAAAGTTTCACTCAAGCTACAGCTGCTTTATATGGCAAAAATTTGCAATTCTTACGATTTTTTTGAAAAAATTGATTGAATTGTTGTTGAATTAATAATTGGTTTTGCAAAATTCGGACCCGATCGGACCATATCTTGTACTTTTTCAACTTTTATTACAATTTTACTGAGTTTAGTGATGCAACTAAACTAATTGAATGGTGTAAAAATGGTGTAAAATGATCGGTTTTAACCGACTATAACATTTTCACTTGTTTTATTTTGCTCTTGACTAAGTGTGTGTGCAGTGTATATCCAATTAAATGCGACCGACTTTAAATTTGTGTTGCGTTTGTATGGTAACGTTTCTCTGCATTCAGTTTAGTCGGCCTATGGCTACCTCACCACGTAATGGTTGCAGAGTTGACAACTAAAACTAACAACATCAACAAGTGCACAAACAATATAACAACAATTACATACAATTTACAGAATTTTTGGGTTACCTTTCACTTCGCTAAAGGTTTACATTTCTTTTTTTTTTTTTTAAATGCAAGCTTATGTGTGGTAACGACTACAGCAAAACTAATCGACTATTTTTCTTGCTATTTATTTAGTCAGACTTAGTCAGCAGCTATTGTAAAAGTTTTCCCTTTTGAATCCTTTTTGTACATATTTTTTATTTATAATGGAAAATTTTAATCGATTACTAAGGACAGATCTTTTTTTAAATCTTTTTAGGTTTTTTTTTTCGATTTTTAGATATTTTTAAGTCTTTTTTATCTTTTTGTATGTTCTTTTTTTTATATTTAGATTTTGTTTTTAATTTTTTTTAGATATATTGGATCTTTAGTTATTTTCACCTCGTGGTTATTATATGTTATGTACGATTATGATACAACTGCGGCCTCTATCTAGTTCAAAAGTCGTATTCTGCCCTAAAGAATAATTTGTGAATTTGTTGGCAAGTTATTCATTCACCCCAAAAATAAATAACTAAACTTTATAGCTCTGATTTTATGCCCTTAACATTTTTTGTACACATTTTGTATCCAATTTCAGTTCGATATTCCAATATTTTACCAATAGACGGACACACGGACAGTGGGTATATTTTTCTTTTAAAATTTTTCCCTAAAAGCGATTTTTCTCTACTATATTTTCTGTTATATACTTGTTTGACTTACTGTATATATATAGTAATATTATATATGTATGTTCGTTAGTGCGTTTTTCTACCTTTAACTCAATTTGTATCTGTGTGCCTGTCTGTACGTCCGTAGCCATATGAAATTTGCAATTGATATAAATTCTATGGGTATTGACACTAATGTTTTTGTTATGACTTGTTATTGTTGTTGTTGGTGTTTCTTATATATTATTTACGAGCCTGTGGGCATTGTGCAGAGAGAGAGAGAGAGAGAGAGAGAAAGAGAGAGAGGGAGAGATGTACTGTATTTATCAAGCACGTAACATAACCCAAATGCACTACATATAGAAATGTGTGTTCATATGTATATATATACTTATATATATGCGTTCAGTATGTATACATTTATGCATATGCAATATATATATATATGAAATTTAATGCATTTAGATGAAAGGTAACGCTGTTAGAATATGTATCGACATACCATCTATTATATAACATAAGAGTGGAGAATTAGGGGGCGGTATAGCCTAGGGTGGATTTCTATTTATTTATTATTCCACAAAATGAATCTATTTGAAATGCATAGAAAACACAATCTTATCAATATTGTGCTTCTTCCTGCTAGTAGATGCATAAAAAAAAAAGAGAACAACAGCAGCAGGAATGGTTTCAAAGGAACATTAATATATGTATGTACGTACACATCCGTACAATGAATATTTTGTACACGTAAGCAGAATATGTAAATTTATATACCTCCTACACACATATTGCAAGTTGGGGATATTTTTAACTACAAACTTCAATATTTCATTATGAACACAAAAATTTATTTACTATACCACCAACCCATACACACATACACACACCAATACACCAACACACCAACTTATTTAAAAGATATTGTCACATGTACGAAGGAATAAAATTCAAGCAGTTGATATCATTACAGTTCAGTTCAGCTGCATTTTACTTTTATTGAATATATTCAAGGAACACAGAACACATGTTCCATTAACGTGTGTATAATGACATTTTCTTGTAAATGCTGTCAATTGTTTTTTCTTATTTCTAAATAAAATAAATTGAAATTATTCATTTGATAGTGTCATTATTATTAATGTTAAAAGTAGAAATTTTTTTTTGAAAATAATTTCAGAATTAATAAAAAAAAATTATATTTCATTTCTTATCTTTTGTTATAATAAGACAAGTGAAAACAAATCTGAATTTCTGTTTGATTAAATCTTAAATACCCTCATTATCTACATATAAACAGTAGGCGTGGCAGATACTTGATTATATTCTCTAAGTGTTTATGTATTAAGTATAACCAAGTCAAGATTATAAGGTTTTTTGTAAATTGTGGGCATGTTTGTAATATGACCACGCCCACTAATTGGTATGTGTACCAAATTTCAGCATCATTTTTCAACTTTATAACAAAATTTTTTTTGGAAAGTAAAAGATTTCAAATTTCATCGAAATATTTGGAAAAATGTGACCTGGAGCTTGTGCTTACATATGGACAGAGTGACGGACATGGTTAAATCGATTCACAAAGTGATTCTAAAGGTTAGGTGTGTGTTGTACTCTTTGCAAGAAATGTTGTACGGTATAAAAATGATTTGTTTTAATACATTAAATTAAATGTAAAAATTTTTTTATGAAAGACGGACGGATAGACTGTTTGCTTTCATTACCATATGAAACTAGTCACTCTATATTGAATAAATTTATTCACACAAACTTACATATATACACACATATATGCATAAACATAGCCATTCTCTAAAAAAAAAAATTATATGAGAAAAAAAGGAAAAACATATGAATTGTGTAGAATTTCATCAGTCAACAGTCACATGGCATCAAGAAAGAAAAAAAATAGAGTCATCAATAACATTCACAGCAACAACAATAACAATAAATAAAGGATATTTTTCCTTTATTATCTTGCTTGCGCTCGTTGGGTACAAAAAACTAATGTTTGTTACCAATGTTGTTGACAGTGTAATGTCTGCCTGTTCTCTATCATTTGAAATGAAACATAAGGAATTCAAATGAATGAATGTGAATGAATAAATATATAAGCAACGTGTGCATGTATGTATATAATCTTGTTTGTTAATCAATATTAATTACAATCGATTTTCTGTACTTTCTTTAATTATCTTCAATTATGCGCTGTAGGCTACCTATCTACGAAGGATATGTGAGGAAAATTTTTAAAAAGTTTTTTCTTTTTATACCCAATATCATATGTATATAAGAGTATATGTCAATTTGTCTAAATGTTTGGAACACCCTTCAAAGCATATATATTATCAGCGTCGCTTACTGAGTTGATCTAGCCATGTCCGTCTGTCCGTAAGTGTGCGTTTGCTCGTCAATATTGAGATATAGATTTTAAACTTGGCAGAAGTGCATATTATGCAAGTTGATATTTAAATTGGTCAAAATTGATAAATTGGCACGCCCATATTTTACAAAAATCCATCGACTTGCAAAAAATGGACGTAGTAAGATAACAGATACGTTCACAATATGCAAAAAATCGTACTCAGCGTAAACTGATACTGAATACATCACAAGGAATCATGTATGTACCTGCTACAGCTCACTGTGCATATGTACAGTGAACGTAGAGATTTGCCCTGAGGCAAAATGTGTTTTTTTTTTACTTGTTTCCAATATTTTCCACCAAATCTTTGACACATCATCAAACAGGTTTTCATCTCTCAACACGAATCTTACAAAATAAAACTAAATAAATTATATTTACATTGACTGCATAACATTCGTACAAGTCGTGCAGTATGTTTGAGTATAAGATTTATAACCATTGGAGGGTTCACTTATCATCGTCTTTCTCTGACACTATCATTCTCCCTTTCGTTACGTTCCCGTTCATAATATATTGGATATTTAATTATGCATATATGAATATATCTAGCAAGTTGAACTCTATTTCAACTGCAGTTGTGGTAGTTGTTTTTCACTCACTCCACCCCCTTGTTTTGTAACTGTTGAAAATTCATCAGAGAATATATTACCAGCAGTCAAAGTTAAAGCCAACCAGTCACAGTCAATATAAAGGGAGAATTTAAGATGCGCTGATGTTTGGGTAATATCTATGTGTTGTGTATACTGTTAGAACAATGAAAATTGTGTATATAAATTATTGCAGCACAGTAACAATTACCAGCAGTACGGTGCTGCTATAAATTCTCGTCTCTTTGTTTGTATCGTTTACAGTAGTTGAAAACAAGTAAGAGAACTAAATTCGGCTTAAGCGGAATCTTAAATATCCTCTATCCTAATATACTAATTGTGGGCGTGGCATGTACTTAATAGTGCATATATTTCGTATTCACCTATAATGCAGATTATGCGTCAAAAAACGTTTTTTATAATTGCGGGCGTATCTATTATCCGACCACGCCCATTTTGCCAACAAGTGAAGGACACCCGGACATATGTACCTGTCTAGATTGGCCTGGATTTTAATGCTGATTAAGAACGCCTCCATCTGCGTGTTGCGGATGGAATCACATACTTAGTATACCGGCATCTTTTAGGTGGAAGGTTTAAAAAGATATACTCACTATTGTTGATATACAACTACCACAACAACAATAATAACAATAATAAATCTGGATCTGATAAATGGTGAATTAAATTTTCTATTCAACTGCATTAGAAAGGGGGAAGAGAGCAAAAACATGTTCATATGCATAATATTTATTTAAGTGAAAAGTTACATACTTTCTATGCAGCGTTTAATAACACTTGAGATTCGAATGAAAATATTGGATCACTTGAATATTAAAAACCTTTTTTTTTTAAATGTTATTTAAATTACTTTCTACAAAAAGCTTCTTGAGAACAGTCATCAACCAATTCACAGATTAATACAAATGTTTATAAACAGAAAAGGACAGATGTACAGACACTTTGTATATCGTTTTAAAATTTACTTCTTCAAGTATTTCTAGCTTAAATGAATAATAATAATGTTGTTGTTGTTGTTGTTGTTGTTGTTGTTGTACGTTGCTATAGAATCATGTTTCCTGTTTGTTGTTGTACACAAACAAACAAACAAACAAAACAAAAAACAAAATAGGAAAACAACTTAGCAGAGCACCACTGTAATGGTGGCAAAGTAAATAAAATAAAAAAAAAATATATAAAAAAACAAATTAAATAATGTTAACTAATCTCACCAGGCACCAACGAGTTTCATTGAATCTCAAACATGTTAAAGACACTGGTGAACTTTTCCTTATTTATATTATCTTTACAGCTGCGGCTGCTAAACAACTCCAATCTGTGTGCTACGTACACGTATAGTTTGACAAATTTTTTGCTACCATACTCTCAAGGAGAATATTCCTAACAGGGAATGTGTTGCATTTTAATTTCGCTTGTCTTTTGTAAACACAAAGAATTGAATTTATTTATTTTCTTGTTCTTGTTATTTGTTTCACTTGGTTACAGGGTAAACCGTGTAAGACAGGCGATGTTTTTTTTTTTCCACATTTTTAACAATAATCTCAGATTTAATGATGTTTTTGATTACAAAGCGTCTTGGTATGAAACAAAAAAAAAAAAATACTCTTGAATCAGAAAAAGTTTCATATTTTTATACTCAGCATCATAATGATATGGGGGATATATTGGTTTTGGTAAAAATGTTTGTAACACCCAGAAGGAGAGACATCCCAAAAAGTATATATACCATTGATCAGTAGTAATAACCGAGTCGATTTAGCCTTTCTGTCTGTCCGTGTGGTTGTGGGAATTTCTGTTTGGCACGGTCACGGTTCATAATGTTGACATATCGAGCTGGGGTAGGTATTTTAGTAGTATCGATGGACAAAATTGGACCAAAGATACACCCACAATGCTAATAAAACAGCTCAAGTTCACTTATCCCACCCAACCGATCGAGAAGTGGACCATGTCTGCATTAAATAACGTCAGAGTTTTTTTTTTTTACCAACAAGTTAAAGAAAATTCAATATAACCACGCCCCTTTAAATACATAATAAATATAAATTAAAGCTTGGTATTAATGTAACCTTTGCCACCAGTGGTTTATAGATTTGGTGTATACCTAATATAGCCCTTTCTAACTTGTTTTAGTTAAAAAACCACTTTTACTTACAAATGTTCGGTTTATTATTATTATTATTACTACAATATTTATGTATTGTCTGCGTGTGTGTGTGTGTGTGTGTTTGTGTGTGTGAAATGTTTCCATGTATATGTTTTATAACTAACTCACTAGATTTGCGGCTTTCTGTGTGTTTGTTTAATCCGTTCTGTTGTTGTTGTTGTTGTTGCTGTTGTTGTTAGATTGAGCTGACTCAGTTAAGGCTCGACACGTATTTCCATTTCCATTTCTATTTCTATTTTTATTTCTATGTATTTTATTTTATTTTTGCTGCCGTTTGCAAAAATAGAAGTGAAATGAAAACAAAATAGAAAATAAATGTAAATTTATTCAATTTGCATGCAGATCTCAAGCATGCCACAGCTACTTCCCAGCAATACAATATCATGCACTTGTACGCTTTCTAGAAATAACTTGCATACATACAGCAGTGTATGTATATATATGTATATGTACAAACTATTACTCAACAACAAATATGGTTTTTTTTTTATTCTGATTGTTGTTGTTATTGTACGTATCTGTACATTTACACATTTCTCTTTATTTAACTTTAACTAAACCACAGTGTACTAGTCCATGCGTACGCGTTGCTACAATTCTTTTTACATGGCTGTGTGAGTGTACGTGTGTGTATATATGTTTGTGAAATGTAAGCGTTACAATTCCATCTTGAAGTTTCTCTTATTCAATTCAATTTTAATATTTTATGAAAATATTCAATTTTAATACTTATAAAAATCTAAAAGCATATATAAAAAAAAAAGAAACTGATAACGACAACAAAGTATAACTAAGATGATATTTTTGTGTAATATCACAATTGACTATTTACCGATTAAAGGGCCTGATACTTATGTGATAACGCTTCTAATTCCCGCCCTACACAATAAGGAAGGTATACAAAGTTTTTTTATTACATTTTCAACAGTCAGAAGAAGGCGTCAAAGACAGTATTTTTGATCAGCCTTAAAAACTGTGTCGATTCAAATATTTATGTCCGTATGTCCGTCTGTTTTAAATGTTCTAACGATCGTAAATTTTAAGATATTGAGCTAAAATTTCATACAGACACTTTTAGTTTGTCTAGGTATTTAAAAATGGTTAAAAATTGGTCGAGTGCTACGCCCACTTTTAACAAAAATTTTTTTAAATGCTACAAAAATTTACGTATGAAGTTGAAATTTAGTTTACTTATTTATAGTTATATCATCCATCGATTCTGGAAAAAGGGGCGCGGCTAATTTATACACACAATTAACAAAAATCTATTTCCTTCCTTCTATAAATAAAGCAAAAAATGTGCGTGCTCGTCATATACGTTTTTAGGGCCTGATTAGGTTCCTGTCTTCTTCTTTTTCTTTTAAGTGTTGCAAACAGAATGACAATCTTAGTATAACACTTGTACATAATGTAGAGTGTATGTAGAGAAAACTTAATTTTAAATAGACCGTAGTGCAGTGCTAATAATGACGGTGTGGAATGCAATTGAGTTTACAAAAACGGTGTAAAGGGAAGAAAGGAACCATCTACCATATGTCGTGTCGTATGCTCGCTTAATACCCGACTTATTCCTGGTTTTATCAAATATTTGTATCATATTATGATATGCAAGAACGTATACAAACACAAACATACATTTCAATACGTATGCATATGTGTATGTGTCATCAATTTAGTTAGATTGTCAACAATATTAAAAGAAACCTTAATTGAATTTTAAACATACTCCCTCTCTACTTCTATCCACCAGACATATAAATATATAATCAAATATTTCATACTGACAGTTGCAGTGATAAGTACATGCATGTTGTATCAATCTGTTATATAACAAATCACTGTACACATATCAGAACAAATACTTTGCAGTTCAGTCTTTCTTTGCAATCATTTCTCAAAAAGAAACAAACTTTTCTAATACAATGGTTTTAAAATCTAGCTGGAATGGGGTATTAAATGTTTATTGTAGGACTCTGTCCGTATCATATGCATCAATTTTCAATTATTACTTTTATTGAATAAAACAAAGTGAAGTGCCGATCTTTGTATACAAGTATCCAAGGACCAATTCAAATCATTTAACATAATGTGGTGCGGTGCGGTGTTGTGTTGTGTTGTGTATGGTTTTAAGAAAATCTAAGAAATTTAACCACATTTTCTAATATATATGGTACTATATACCATGCATGGATGAGCAAGTATTGTACACAAATCTGAAACAGTATTTTGTTGAGGTTTCCTTTGCCATATCAAAAATGGTAAAAGCCATTAAAATGGAAAATTGAAAATGAACACTTCTGACCACTAACAGTCGTATTGTTTATACAATACAAAACAAATGAAAGTGTTATATAGTTGATACCCTACACCACAAATTATGCTACAATTAGTTTAATTTAAATGCGAGGTTTTGCCTTAGAAAACACTTTGTGAAGTTTCTTTGTATGGAAGAGGCTTCTAAAATTGGTGTGATCAGGTAAAAAATGTGCTGTAACACAATTGTTATGACAATTAACAATTACTTGACAAACTCAAAAATACTTTAAACCAAGTACTCAAAGGCTACTAAACTACTGTAAATTACTTTTATAACATGGAAACGTAAAATCTTTGAGACTTTCTATATGTGTCAGACTGTCTAGCGTTAAAAAAGAGATCATGTTCTATGTTTTATTATAAAAAAAAATTACAAATTATTGCTCTACACCAGATACTAAGTTAGTTATATATATGTAAAGAAAAGGTTTTTTCATCATTACCATGGCAAGGTTATATAAAATCTTACAAAGGGAGATATCCTTTAGTGAAAAATATTTGCAGTTTCTTATTTCATGCAATTAATTGAAAATGAGCTGATGGGGAAATACTGTCATAATCAAATCAATTTTATAAACAGAAACACGAAGAGAAGAAGAAACAGGATATTTATCTAGCTATGAAATGAAATTCTTACATAATAAAGAAATGAAATGAAATACTTACTAATGCTTTGAACAGAAATAAAATTTTGTAGTAATTTCACTGAAAAGCATTCTTTGCAAGAGTGGCAAAGAATAAATAAAACAAGTAAAAAAAACTACATTTAGTTAACGGCATATTTCAAATACCCTCTACATGTACTTACATACAGAGGGCGTGGCTTATTTTCAGTTTATATATATTATGAATCAGCTTCACGTGGAGTTTAACACTGAATCAGTTTTTTAATGCATTCTGTGAGAGCATCTTGTATCTAACCAAGTCCATATTTGGCACAACAATGAATTGAGTAATTATTAAGATATGTGCTAAGGTCAACTTTAATAATCATGTGTTTGTGAGTGATTTTTGTAAAACACAGAGAAGATCGAATTTGGCTCCAAAAGAAAAATTTTGTAAATTTTTGACTTACTACAGACAAATCTACTTTAAATAAAATAAATTGAAATTTTTATTTTTATGTTGCTCCAAAATATATATAATATGTAAAGTTCCCGATTTCAATTTCCGTTGCAAATCGAATAACAAACTTGAAATATTTTCATCATCAAGGTACTCGTCGAGGCTATAAAAATAAAATATATTTAATTGAAATGAAATATTTAACACCAGTAGCAACACCAGCAATAACAACAACAACAATAACAATAACAATGAAAAGTATTCAATGACAGATATCAAGGAGCTAGCTGCTAGCATACATATGCAGTTAGTTCACTGCTTTTGAAGCTTAGCGAGCTATTTCTCTCATCTCCCTACAACTACGATGTTTACATGCAATTGTGTAACAGTAAGGCAAATAAAACGTTCTAGGGATTGTATATATATGGTAATAGAAGTTATCTGTGTGCGTTTGACTGTGTGTGTGTGTGTAAACAGTAAGGTATTGTAATCACCACCTAGGGGGGGGATTAAATGTAATCAAGTTCCTGTTTTACATTTTTTTTTCTTTTATTTAACTGTCAAAAATAAACAAAACAACATTACATATACACACACACAGCCGTACGCACACCCATATCCACTCACACACACATAAATTAACAGATGAACACATAAAATTGAAATAAATTTTCTCTGTTCGAAATTAGAAAAGATTAAGTCAGAAGGAGTGACAGAGAGAGATAGAGAGAGTGAGTGATGTTATAAACATGTATTATATATACAACGAAGAAGAAAGAGAGAGATGACTAATAGGTGATGTTAAAAAGGGGAATGGGAGAGCATAGAAGTGCTAAGAAAGACGATTAACTTGAGTACTCTCAATTCGTGCGCTTAATTGAAATTTACAGCAGTGAAGCAAATATGCAGCTGGGATTTTATAGCCACACTCACATTCACACTCTCATATTCATACACTTCTTCATCTTCTTCTACAGTTTTCTTTCCACTCTATGCGTATTTCGTTTCAGTGTCTAGCATTTCAATGCGTTTTTAATTGAAAGAGTTTCTTTTTCTTCTTTTTTTTTTTTTTTTTCATTCCTATCAAATCCTGACAATAATTACACTTGAACAATATCATACTACACGTCAGCACATTAACATTAAGTTGTAATTACAACATTTCATTCATGCGTTCGTTCAGTCATATGCTTTTTCGTTCGATGGATAATCACAAAGTTCTCTTCTTTCATATACGTAAAATTACATTTTAACATTAAAAATGGAAATTTCTCATTATGCAAAATTGTTGACAGTAGATGGGTGGAACTTAAGTAAAATTTTGTTTTTTCGTAATAAAATTTTAAAACATGAAAAAATATATTCTATAAAATATCAAATATTGTGGCAGATATAAAGATTTTTGTCGATTGTGGGCATGGTGAAAAGTATAAACATATTTTCTTGGTGAGCCGATATTTATGACTCCAAAGTTTTTTGAAAGCCATTAACTTGACTATTTTAATAGATAATATTTTTTTCTTATTCTTTCAAATATCAAGTTGTGTCCACTTGTACGTAATATTTCAGCTGTTGTTAATGCCAAGCGTAGCATACGCAATTATTTATATATAATAAATGAAAATTTTCTGAACTTTCCCCCAAAATCAAAAGCACCTGAAAGTATCTATGACGACAACAAAAAAAAAAAAAAAAAAAATTAAATTAAATAAAAAACTGACTTGTCAAGGTAACCAACGTAGCTACCAACAATATAAAATTGTTTAAATGAGAGAAGCAACAACAACAAAAAAACAATTGGCAAATTCAGCAATTTTTCCCACAATTATTACACAAAACTAGAAAAAAATATTAACGAGTAAACCACAGCAGCAGTATCGGCCACGTCAGTGTGAAGAAACACTTGTATTGTTTAGCTCAACACCAGATCCCAACAAACGCTTCATTATCATACATTCGCACAATATGTTGCACACTCTTTCACTGTTACTAACATACACTGGGGGCATGCTTGGTCCTTTAATTAGCTGGGAGTTTTTTGTTTTTTTTTGTTTTCGTTTTTAATCCTCAGAGAAAATATTTCTGTTCTATTCTGTTCTGTTGGAATAAGTTGGAACAAAAGCGGAAAAAATAGTAAAGCTGAGCAAACTTTGGCGTTATTGGACTATTGTTGTTTGTTTTACGCAACACTGTATAGGTACGTGCGTGCGTATGTGTGCATATATATATATAGTGTGATTTTTGTTGTTGTTTTTTCCTCTCACATAGTTACCCTTAATTCCTGTTTATTGTTTCACGTTATTGCTGCATCAGTTAGAATGGCGTGGATGTGAAAGCTTCTAATGTTATTAACAAACCTTAACTTGGCTTACAATACGCATTTGCCAGTCAAATGTAACATTTTTATACCCTGTACCGGTTGTGGCAAAGGTTATATTAAGTTTACACGTTTGTTTGTAACTCCGAAACGGTATAATTATAATGAAATCGTTTCATTAAGTGATTCAGTCCGTCTGTCCGTCTATGTGCCCATAAAAATATGTTTAGTAGCTTATGTATATTTTGAGGAATTTCGTTGAAATTAAGTACCAGGACTTATATTGACCTAAAGAAGAACCACACTGAACATGAACCGAATTAAATCATTTTTAGAACTCCACCCAATATTATAAAAAAAGCTTTTATATGGCGAAAATTCACAATTCTTAACATATCTTAACAAAATTTTGTAAAAACTAGTTAATTAGCTAAAAAATTAGCTGTAGCAAATTTGGACCCGATCGGATAATTTCTAGAGCCCCTTTTCATAGGTGTATAATTTGGCAAAATATCACAATTCTTAAATTTTTTTGACAAACTTGGTTTAATAATTGGCTGTAACAAATTTAGAAATTATGTCACAAAGTGACTTATGTCACAATGCTTCGTGTGTGTGCCAAGGTGTGGATATAACTGGTGTAGGGTATTAACCGACTATAACATTTTCTTGTGCTTCGTATTTTTTTTTTTCTATTTGCTAAACTTGCATTTCGTTTATTATTCGATTTTGAAAAAAAAAAAAAAAATATATAATTATAAACAAGAAAATGAAAATGTCTCCCCTTTATTCTGCTACATATCAGCAGCAGCTGTTGTAATACTTTTTTAAATGAAAGAACAACAACAATATGCGAGTTGCCACAATAACACATAAACGGATAAATTTGGCATAAATTGCATAAAAATGTATATAATTTACGACGTTTGCTCTCTTCTCCGTTCCTTATAATAATAAAACAAACAAGCAAAAATTGTCATAAATTTTCCTCAGCAACATATTCTTCCCGGTTATCAGTAAGTGACAAAAATAGTTGCTATACAATGGCAAACACAATATAAATAAGTAAGAAAACTAAATAGAAGTTAAAAGGAATCTTAAATATCATCTTCCTTAATAAACAAATTGTGGGCATGGTAGGGTATGTAATAGTGCTTGTATTGCGTATTAACTATTAACAAGAGATTTTTGTAGATTGTGGGTGTGGCATTTCCTTGATTTTGTACAATTTAAATAGAAACCTATATACATGTAGTGGCACTAAGAGCAATCCAACAACAGTCATACGTACATACATTACATACATAGCCTTGGCTATATCGACTAAAAATTTTAGTTTTGTACAATTCAAATCATAATTGAAGACTTTTTTTGTGAGTGTCTCACTTTTATTTTTTTGAGTTGCAAACAGAATGACTAATTTAATACACCACCATATTATGTGTAAGGTATAAAAATTGTACCAATAAACGATATTTTAATAATAAATGGAAGAGTGTATAAGTATACAAAGATTAACAAAAATTATGGAATCAAATTTCCACTTTTTTTTATGGATGACGCATCTACTTCATTTTTCACCATTTATACGCATACAACGGCCTAGTTGCGTTACTATAAAACACATTTTTGTGCTATTTGTTTTTGGTAAATAAAAAAAGAAGACGAAGAATAAAGCAAAGCAAACGTTCATTCATTTTGCATCATTTCCGTAACTTTTTGTTTTTTTTATACCCACCAAATAAAACGTAAGGAGTACACTAAGTTTGTTGTGCCATTTGCAACACTTAGACGGAGGTGTCAGAGATCCTATGAAGTGTTTATATATTTGATCGGCATACAATTATTTATTGTAAAACTCAACACTATTATAGGAGTTTGTACCTGTCACGCCCACCATTTTTACATAGATAAGGAGGGTATTTAACATTTGTCTTAAGCTAAATTTACTTTTTCATGTTTTCTTTTTCTTTTATATGTATCGTTGTATATGAAATGTATAAAGTTGCAAGAAAACTGAAAACAAAACTGAACCGAATAGCACTATATTTGTATGTATTACGTATATTTATTTATATACATATTTTACCGCACAAATTTTAGTTATTGTTGTTGAGTATGAGTGAAAAAATAATGAGATGTTGTGAATTAAAGTTCCATTTATATGTATGTATGCGTAAATGTATGTGCATGCATGCAAGTACAAGGTAATATGATGAATGGTGTGGGTGCTGGTGAGGATGGTCTGGGAAGGCAGTGGCGCTGTTAGTAGATATGTTAAGAGGTATGATGGCACATCATTTACAAAGCAATAATGACTTTACAGAGAAAAAAGAAAAATTTAGTAACACGATGATTCTGTAGCAACGTTTGTCGTTCCCTTCACTAGACATGGATTCATTTATTTGGTTGGTTGTACCATAAAACACGTCAGCTATGGTAGTGCGAGTACATGTATGTTAATGTTCACATTTTTGTTTGTTATGTATGCAAAGTAATTTGAGCACTTGCCTGTGCATGCCATGCATGCAACAATACGCATGCATACGTAATATATATATATATATATATATATATGTATATTACATATTTAAAGTTCTATTGCAACAAACATACACCAGACACTCATAGTCCTGAGAATATGAAAGTATGATAAATAAAATATATGTATAACAGAACAGCGCATATTACAGGATATGCATGCATAATAAACTTGTATTTTATTATTGTTATTGTTATTATTGTTGTTGTTGTTGGATTTTTTCTTTTTTTCAACAAATATGTAACGAAACGGGCACCGGGCACGTATTTTGTTTGCAGTATCACCAAAATAAATAATACACCGATATAGCGCAGGTACACAAACGCACGAACGTACGCATATGTTGTAGTATAAATATTTTTATACCCTCCACGTAGAATGGAAGGTATACTAGGTTTGTTATCCCATTTTGCAACACCATAAAGAAGGCATTAGAGACGCTACAAAGTAAATATATTCTTGATCAGGATTAAAAACTGAATAATTTTATATACATATGTCCGTCCTATCACGATAGTAAATTTGGAGATATTAAATTGAAATTTGATAAATCGAAAAAAAGCCACGCCCATTTGTTTTGTTTTGTTTAATATATCATTGTTAGTTTGATTGCCGTTACAAATAAATTTTTCTCCAGGCAGGCTGGTCATATAAGTTTTATATGGTGCTGTAGACATATTTATTTATTTATTTATTTTGAGTTTATTATTAAAATAGAGAAAAAGCATATACTTGATTA
Organism: Ornithomya fringillina; assembly: GCA_963978525.1. Lineage (NCBI taxonomy): Eukaryota > Metazoa > Arthropoda > Insecta > Diptera > Hippoboscidae > Ornithomya > Ornithomya fringillina. Next base: position 6,514,895 of record OZ021693.1, read on the forward strand.
TAATTGAGGTTGTAATATAGCTTCAAATAGCTTTCATTTGTTGTTAAAAGTGGTCTTGGTCGAAGAGCAGACAACAAATTAATTTAGAGAATGTTTAAGTAAAGCATAACACATACTTTAACAGATATTAAGAGAGAATGATATTATATACCAAATATATGAAAAATATCCATGATTTGACTTCAGCTTCGTGTGTTTTTTGCTTCTCAACACTTTCGTTGTATTAGCTTGCTTTTCTACGTTGAACAAAGTTAGGAAAATAATACAATAAAGTGGGGAAAAAAAGTTGATTAGTGTTTGACTAAAAGCAAGCAAATTTAACATACAACACATAATATGCTGGTAGTATGTTAAGGGTAAAAATGAAAGAAACCTTTACGAGAAGCCACCAACCGCAGTAAAGTTAATTGACTCACAGAATAACTGATTGTAATGAAACCTAAGGGAAGCAAAACAAAAAGTAACCCATACTAATAACTGACCAATAATATCAAGAAGAAGAGAAAGAATATTCTTTTCTGCAAAACCCAAGAATTTATTGAGTGATTGACCAACGTGTTAAAGTTGAAATCTAAAAACTATAATTGTAACACTTTCTTCTTGGTTTAATTGCTTTGTGCGGTTTTTTGATTAGTTGTCCAGATACAGATTTTTTTTATATGGTATTCACAGTAATTGATTAAAATTTCTTTTTTCTATTATTCTTAATTAAATTAAATGTGACGTTATACACAATGATTGAAGAAAAAAAAAAGTATTGATTGCTCTCTTTAGAGTCATATAAAAAACATAAAAAGAATTCATCTCAAAGGACTGACCATACGTATCAATACTTTCTCAACTTATTTTTGTTATTGTTTTTGAAGCAAATCCCTAAGAAGATGCAAAAATTTATGGAAAAGTTTTTCTTATTGATTCCCTTATAGGCTTTATATGTATGTATGTATTTGTAACTAATACATATTTTGTACAAGAGTTTGATTTATGAAACCCTCACAAGGGATTGTTTTGATATGTCAGCAAAAATCCTCGTATGATTGTGTGTTGCAGGGCAATTGAAATAAACAAAAAAAAAAAAGTAAATTTCTTTTTAGTCAACATTTTAAATACTTTCTACATTTTCATACAAATGTTGGGTGTGGCAGGTACTCTTCAATTAATACTTACGTCGCATTCCAAGCCAGTGCAGCTTCTTCCCACATCGATCGATGTCATAGTTATAAATATAAGTATATAAACAAAATATCAAAAATTAATTACTTTAGTAAATAAATGGATTAATGGATTTGTTTATGTGAGGGCGTGGCAGTTAAAGCAATATAGATGCAGCAAGTAAAAGTGTAAAGAATTATCATCACATTCTATTAAACAAGGCGGGTATTTCAATAGGAACATAACAATTTTGCACTTTAATACGAAAGTACTCTTAAACATTTCTCTTAAACTCTCAACATTAAAACGCTAGACCAGTTTAACAGTTTTATTTATTTAAGTTTATATTTCCAAACTTTACTTGAAAACTGTGAAAATTGACCCCGATGCTGCTTGCAGCATTTTGTTGCTTGACCGATGGAAAATAAAAAAATTGACTTTGGTCAATTATAACTTCTTCTTAGTGATTTTATTAATTCAGTTTAGTTATCTAAGTTTATTCTTCTTCTTACACGTTTACACTCTTTTTTTAAGCAGTATTTACTTACATGCATATGTGTATGTAGAGTTTATCTATATTAAGTAAACCGGCAAAAGTTTCTACTGAAACATGAACATGGTGGATGTTATAGTTTAAAGGGGGAGATGAGAATAAACCAACAGGAGAAAAAAAAAAGGAATTTTAATTATAAAAGTTTTGTGTATTAATAGAAAATTACTGCAACAATGATAATAACAACCAACAACAACAACAATAACAACAGCAACAATAATAACCAACAACCATAAACGGCACTTATAACGATCACAGTTGCTGCATATTTTGTTAAATATCACAAGTTTACCAGCAACGTAATAACCTTTGCACCTGTTCGCTTATATACACACACACATACACATAAAGCCGCTTATGTTATATTTTTCATATTCCACATATATATATATGTACAGTGTGTTTGTGCCAGGCAGCATAAAATATTTAAAATATGACCTGTGCGTATACCGTAAACACCAAACGTATCAACATGACTAATATGAGGGCATTAAGCCTTAAGGGCCTCTGTGCGTTTGCGGTGCAGTGTATGCTGCACAAACCTGTTGTTCTTTTATATAAATATTTACAACAATAATAATCGGCTGTGTTTTAAAACTATGTATGCATCTAAAATCAAACACATTGTATGAACACAGGATGAGAAAGAGGGAGAGAGAAGTAAATAAAAAGATATAGAATTTGAAATGTTTGTTATTGCATAACTTGTTTATATATATGAAAGTACCGACCTGTTAACTACCGGTTAGTGTATGAAAGTAAAGTTTTTAATTTGTTAGGTTTTCATAAAGCAAACACACACATTTTTATGAGAAACAAGTGAATATGGTTTGAAATCGACTCTATGCCACATACGAGTATATATGTTTCTTTAGTTGTAATGTATGTTATAATACAATCTGTTCTATAAATCGTTAAATTTTTTTTTAAATCAACACACATATGAAACTCTACACTTGTGGCAAAGGGTGGGTATGCGATTGTTCATGTCATATGTCATGTAATATGTTCGGGTTTACCCAATCATAATATTTCCATTGGTTAATATTTTTATTTTTTATTATTATTCAACAAAACCTTCTCTGGTAAAAGAGTCAGAGATGTAAATAATTAAACTAAAGATAAGGAGAAATTGTTGTCCTTTCTCCTGCATTTTAATAACTACTTTATTCATTTATTCTCGTCCTTTTCAATTCTTAATCATATGAGTTGCCCCCACACATAATAATCACTTTATTGGAAAATAAAAAAAAAACTTTTTATATTTAATGACTTTAATGCCCAGAGTAAAAGACAAAGACAGGGAAAAATGTTTCTTCATGACAAAAGCATTTTATAACGTATGTATTTTCTTTGACCCTTAAAAGAATTGGAAATGATTACGAATGGACATTTTTGTATACACACAAGAAAGGTTAAAAGAGAATGAGTAAACAAACCTAATTTGGTTTAGAACCAATAATAAATACCCTTGTTCTACCAATAAATGATGGGCGTGGCATGATTATGCCTTTTAATAGTGTATGTATAACATTTTAGCTTGCAAGTCGAGTTTTACACTGGAAACCGGGTTTTTGTAAATTGTGGGCGTAATTGTTATTCGACTATTCGTATTTTTGGCATATCGGTGGTTGGGGTAAATAAAAATATATATATTTCCAATGTTTGTGATAGATAATTATATTTTTGTTGATTGTGGGCGTGTCCGATCATGTCCATTTTTGACATAGATATGGTAAAAAAATTTCAACTCAATTTCTTAAAATTTTGCAGCCATTAGAGTGTTAAAAACAGATGGACACAGGCATTCATGTTTAGATGGACTTAGTTTTTGATGCTGTTAAAAAATATAAATTCTTTGTAGGCTCTCTCTCTCTCTTGGCTACTTCTTGATGTTGCAAATGAAATGACAAACTTATGTTGCTGCTGCACATGTAAAATTAAAGTTTTTATATTACAGCTGCGCTATTATTTAATAAAATCAGCTTTCATTGCTAAATGAAGCATTGTTTCGTGAAATATTTACATAACAAGTGCAGTGTTTGTAAAGTGTAGAAAAGTTTTCGTTAATATATGAGCTGTTGTGTGAAATAGGTACAGGTCCACTTTCAACACTTGAAAATGAAGATGATTGAATTAGTTAAATGAATGTATTCCATTACTTTCATTTGCCGCAGCGCAAACACATTCGTTCAAATCTTGATTAACGTGCGAAATTGATTATAATGCTATTATTGTCGAAATTTGAATGAGAAACCTTTTAAGAAGTTTACTCGTCTTTAACCACAAAATAATAAACTTTTAAGGTTACATGTGTAAGCAGCTTATAGTCACTGTATTATGGCTGTAAACCATTTCTTAGATCCAAGATCATAATAAACAAAAGATGTATAAACCAAACACATCATTTATGTTATAAATTATAATTCTTCTCTTTATGATTTATGCAACTCTTGTTTATATATAGCTGGCTTGCCCTGCCATTATAAGCATATAAGGCTTTCATAGAATTACCCAAACATTATTAACTCTAAGCCCACTCATAAGTGTAAATGGGTATTTACAATTGTTTGCATAACCTAGCATTACTCGCAAACTATTTAGTCTACAAATAATTTTGCCCTACTGTAGAGTTGTTTTAGAGAAAGTTATGTATTTTTAAGATCACACAGATAGCAAATAATTGAATTTTCTTTATATTCCATTTAATAATACTGCAGATTGTATACTATACGAGTATACAAAAACTTTATGCTTATGGTAAAATTCATTAAATTTTGCATTCTCTCTTTCGCTCACACGTTTGACTCAAGTTTAGCCTTTGCCCGAATGAAATTTCTTGGGCATAAAGTTTGTTTGTGTTTAGTTCATTAGCTGACAGGCAGGTATAATGAAATTCAGCACAAACTTATGCTTTAATTAATAAAGTAAATGGAGATAGGACGAAGGAACATTTTATATATATATTTTATAACAAATAAAAACAATAATAACAACACCAATAATAAAACACTGGTTGGTTTAGACATAGTGAACAAAGTTTTGTGGAGATAATACTTAAAACGTTATGATCCAGTTTTAAGCTAATGGAATGTTTATCGCTTTGTTATGTGATTGTAAAAAACACGCATGAATAATTTAATGGAGCATTTCTAAAGATATTGAAGTGAAAGCAAGATAAAATGATAAAAAGCCATACAATGAGTGATTATCCTGTAATGTCATCATAACGTCTTCATATTTCTTATAAAATATAAATTTCTTCTTTGGATTCAATGACAACACTTTTGCAAATACGTGCGTGTGTATAAAGTCCACTCATTTCATGAGTGTTTGAGTGACAGCAGTATGCTTATGAATAAAATACATAATATCGTACTAATCATAAATTCACATATTGTCCATTCAAAAAATTTAATACTTGAATAAATTTCAAAATGATTGATCGTTTCTTTTACTTTTCTTTTCCCCTTATGTTGTATATTTGTAAAGAAAATACAACACATTTTATCCCAAGAAACATATCTTCTTTCGTTGTTTTTTAATATATGTACATGTGCTATTTTTTTGGTATTTGTTTTTGTTTCTTTTGAGGTAAAGATATGCGAACGAAAAGATGTCATAAAAGTCAACCAAGTGTGAATGTACTCATAACACCACCAAGACTGCATAAATTTAATGCATATCATGATCATGATGATGATGATGATGATGATGATAATGCTGGTGATGGTGATGACACTACTGATGACAATTGCAAGCAATGTCTCTGTTTTCTTTTGGTTATACCCTACACAGAAGATGGGAGCTATACTCAGTTTGTTATTCCATTAAATGAAATACTAAGAGGGAATACATTAGACATCCTATAATGCATAAATATTCTATATATGAAAAATTGAATCGATTTAGATAAGTCTGTCCGTATGTCTTTATGTCCGTTTGTTTTTCTCACTCTCAAGCTCCAAAATTTTAAGATATTAAACTGAAATTTTCCACAACCAGTTCTAGAATAGTTCCTGGTTAAGTAAATTTGGGTAAAATGCTTATGGTTAAGACAGACGGACATGGTTCAATCGATTCAGATTTTGGCATATGCCGTTTAGGAATTACAACTATCCGCACAAACTTAATATACCCTTTTTCACAGGGTGGTGCAGGGTATAAAAATGACAAACATTTACCATATGTGGGTAATAATTCTATAAAATCCACGCCCACTTACAGAAGACTAATTTTAAGTTTTGAATTAATTCACTAAAATGTTGGGTATCCATGGTTTAGCTAAAGCCAAATATGAAACTAAATCCGTTTTTTACTTGCCATCGTAAATGTATGTATGTATCATCATCAGTTGCACTTACGCATCATACCAGACACATAGCTGTAGCACAAGACGTGCTATTTAGTTTATCTGGTGGTGTCACTGCTGTTGCTGTTTATGATTACAATGGCGGCTACAATTTGATTCGTTTGACTTGAATTTTCTCATCTACTATTTCATCTTTTTCTTATTCATTCACAATGTTTTTAGTGGTGTTTGCATTATGCTTTGTATACCATACATACATACTTACGCCTAGACATTAGGAAAAAGTGTGAGTGTGCATATCGCTCATAGGATTGGATGGGATTGGATTGTGTAATGCATGCAAGTGAAACTTATGATGTGGCGAACACACAATCACACATCAACTCGTAGATTTCTTTAACAACATATGAAATATGAGTGCTCTCTTACTGTAATGACATTTGGGGCGTGACATAATTCGTAATAAAACTTTTCATGTTTCCTTGTTTGCCTGACATCCTTATCGTTCTTGTTCGTGTTCGCGCTCTTGTGCATTTCTGTGCCATGTATTTTTTTTCTTCTATATTTTATACCCTCCACCTAAGATAGGGTGGTATATTAAGCGTGTTAGTCTATATGCAGAAATAGAAAGAAAGAAGTGTCAGGAACTCTATCTTGATTAGCATAAAAAAACTGAATCGATCTAGACATGGATATCTCTCCGTTGTTGGCATGCTTTCGATAGTAAACTTCAAGGTATTCAGCTAAAATTTGTTTCTGCACTGATATCAATGTTTAAATTTGAGCAAAATTGGTTAACAGCCACGCCCACAATTGTTACAAATTTACATATCTACCACAAAAATAAAGCTACAAAATTGAAATTTAGTACAACTGTTTATAATTAAACTATTCATCCATGTGCCAAAAATGGGAGTGGTTGGATGACAAATACGCCTACATATTATAAAAAACAGTATTCAGCTTAAGACTCAACTTGCAAGCAGACACGTAATACATCCCTAATTAAAGGGCGTAATCATATAGCTGCCACTCAACCTGTTTATGTGTAGATGTAGAGGGTATTTAAGTTAAGGTTCAAGACAAATTTAGTTTTCTTACTTGTTTTTTTTTTCGTTTCTGGCACGCTTTGAATAATTACAAAGACTTTCTTGCCAACCGTACCCACAAAAACCACTGCACATATGATTTTATATGCAAAGATAATGGGTGTGGGATCTTTGTGATTGGATTATTTTCTGTTTTTGTTCTCTCTCACTTCTGTATTTTGTATCATTTAACATTTAGAATTATTGTAAAATATTGTAAAATATTTTTGTCTTTGTTTTATACCCATCACCTGAAATATGCAAAATTAGTTAGATAACGGACAAGATTAGACATCCTTTGTGTGGTATATGTAATATGTGTGATACGTGAGTATATGTGTCTTTGTGGTCATTTTATTAGCGCAATTGTCATGATGGGAATGCAGTTAAGAAGTTAACTCACAGCCACAAATGGTCTCAAATATATTTGTTTAGTGATTGATGTCATACGAAGATGTGATTGATGTTGTTATTGTTGTTGGTAACGAAACAAACGAAAATTTAACAAACACTTATATATCACATGTCACCAATCACCTGATAACTATAATACCCATGAACAACAAAACAACAACAATGTACTCAAACAGGGATTTGTAACTTCAGGTATCAAACAAAAAAAAAAAAAAAAAGAAGAGAAAATGTGAAAAAATGAGAAAACCAAACAAACATATAAAACACGTGTAATATCGTATGCACGCACAACTTTTTCTCTACCGCGTTTGTGTGGATAGGTGCTGGCAAACAAAAACAATTTTATGCATAACAAATGTTGTCATAGCAACAACAGCAGTATCAGCAGCAACATCGGCATTATACTGATTCTCACATTCATGTCAATGGTGTCATCGGCAACATTATCAACATGGACATACACTACAAACACATTGTTGTTGCTGTTGTTGTTTTTTTTCTCCCTTTTTGGTTGTTGTCATTAAAAATTCTTTCACTCCAGCTTAAAATTTGATGAAACCGCAACGCCTGCAATATTGCCAAACATGAAATGAAAGGAAACACTATTAACTTTATTTATTTTCTCGTTTCGTTAAGTTGTAAACATTTCATTTACACCCTATACAATTCAATTAAAAATATATACGAAAACATATAAGAAAACTAAATTTGGCTTAAGCCAAATCTAAAGTACCCTTCATATCTACAATTGTAGGCGTGGCAGATATACATATTGTATATGTATATCCTCTAGTAATGCAAGTGTTATTTATCAGCTTGAAATTTCACTTTAACGTTGAGTATGGATTTTTGGTTTTCGTGTTTCCGACAACGCCCACTTTTTTGAAAATTTCATGTTCATAGATAAATTTTTGTGGCAGATGTGTAGAAAATGTCTGTACAAAATTTCAGCTCAGCAATATCTCAATATTTATGCCCGTGAGAATGCCAGCAACGGACGGACACACGGACATACATGTCTAAATCAACTCAGTTTTTGATGTTGATCAATAATATACATACTTTGTAAGATCTCTGCCGCCTCTTTTTTAAGTGTTGCAAGTGGAATCACAAGTATATCCGTCATATTATGTGAAGGGGATCCAAAAAAAATTTGTATTTGTTGCTGTGGCTTGTTTCCTTTTTGTTGTGGTGAATGTTAAAGAATTGTTCGTAATTTGTGTTGACTTTATTATATTGCTTTTCAAACTTTTAATTAAATGTCCATTTTTTTTTTTTTTTTTATCAAATGTATGAATGGACTTGACCAGTTGCAGTGTGTCTCTCTATCTGTGCAATGCCCTCGTGGCAAATGGAAATGCAAATATTATTAATTAAACAAATCAAAACGTTTCAGTTCCTTTCCGCCTTTTCGGAGTACGAAGAACTTTCTATTTATTTCACTTCACAACTTGTAAGTTTACAGTTTTCAGTTTACAGATGCATTCGCTTACATTTCAGTTCAAGTTGTTTTGAAGAAATTTAAAAATTCAGTTGAATTTATTACTAAATTAATTAGAATTTGCCTGCTAACCATAACATGACCAAGTCTCCATCCAAAGCTATTGCGAGAATGGAATGGCTACTGCCTGTCCTGCCATTGTTGGTATTTATACTAAAACTTTAGCAATCATGATGGTTATGACAGTATTTGTTCAGAAGCATGTGAGTGAATGAGTGGGTAGGACGAGTGTGTGTGTGTGTACGGTAAATACAAAACGTACATTCGGTGCTGACATCTGAAAAGATTTAAAATTGTGTTTTCATTCGTGTCATGTTACTCAAGATCCTTGACCAGAAGGTTGCTGTGGCAACTAACAAAAGAGAGCGTATTAATACAGCAGCACAGTGGTAGAATGTGTATGAATGATGGTAATGTCCAATTACATTTTCGTTCATACACACACTTACATGTAAAATTAACTGTATTTCCATTCTCTGGATTTAGTTCAAATTAATCAAAAATTTTAGGTTTTTTTTTTTTTTTTGGAACTTAAAATAGCTGACAATCCATTGAATGATTAATGTGGAGAGAAAAGTCTATACTTGATTTGGGCATAATCCTGAATACTCCTCATCGATGCCCCGATGATCATAAATCAGAATTTTTTGCTACGAGGAGAATAGTTCCTATACAAAACACATTCACTTAAAGATAGAGGATTTTTCAATAAGAACATAACAATTTTGTATACAAATAAAATACAAAACAGTTAAAGTATTGAGATACAATTTATTTCTAATTTGTTATACATATATCATATAATTAAAAATGGGTCTTACCCGGAGCAAGTTTCCACCGATCAAATGTTTGAAGTTAATATTCTATTAATCTTTTACAAGTAAACGCTTTTAAAGTCAAAATTGCAGTAATAATTTTTTGTAATTTGTAAACATTTTCATAACAAAAATGTTAACCTTAAGTGACGTTATGACATTAACAGATCATGTAAAATATTTAAGGGTGCCTTGGTATTGGAATATAAAACTGTTTTGTTTCTATTGAAAAATTAAATAATAATAACTTTTATGCATCATATGAGTAAAAAAACTCTCTGATATTTTTAAAAAGTTTCTATTGCTTGTATTTAGTTAAAGTTGAAAAATTATTTATACTTTTACCTGTTAAGCTATAGCTTATGTGTGTTGTATTTGTCAGTGTTTTGAGACAAATTGCTTTCCCAGCATGTAATACACTGCATAACCTGAAGGGCAAACACATAAATAATATAAAAGAAGAAAAAACCCAGTTGGGGGTTTTATATAAACATCTCATTAATACAACGTCACCTTTGTGAAGACATGACTTTGCCGGTACTACCCTACTTCCCAACTAACTGACTTGAAATTCGTACATGTTCACTTTTTTTTTTTTTTACTCTACATCATTTCGGTTCGACGTTGATACTTTCATTGAAGAATTTCAACTTTACTGTTTACCCCCTTTTTCCAGTTTAGTTAATTATAATTAATTGGAATCTATGTGAATGCTTAGTAAATAGTAAAGCTTTGACATATAAACAAACAAACAAACAAAAAACAGAAACGGAAGTTACATAGAGAGCGAGGCAGAGAGAGAGAGAGAGAGAGAGGGAGAGCATAAAACAGTTTCTGGGTTACTACAGCACCATTATATAATAACAAGTAAAATGACTAAATGTAGCTTGGACCAAATTTTTAATATCCTTCACATTTACATACATACAGTGGGCATGGCAGATATATGATTACGCCCTCTAATAATATATGTACGGTTTTTTGTAAAATGTGGGCGTGTTTATAATCGAACCAAGCCCATTTTTTGTACTTAGATGGATAAGATAATATTTGTGAAAGATAAATAAATTTTTCCTGATTGTTCGATCCGTTTTGCCCGTTTTGTTAATTAGTGTTATGTGTGCAAAAACTAGTAGTTTTTTTTATATAAATCTTAGTACAGTATCTCAATATTTACGCCATTAAAGGTGCATTAATAATATGACGGACACATGTTGACATCTGGGGCCTCCTCTTGAATTTTGCATTTGGAATCATAAATTTATTATATCCTCGATTTTATGGAGAGGATATAAATAAAAGTACGAAGAGGTCGAATAAAAAAATTTGCAAAATCTCCGTAAAAAAAAACCCGTTTACCAGCAGCAGTCATGGCTGGTGGCTGTCAATGTTGTTTAAATGGATACTTTTTCTATCTGCTTAATTTATTTATTCTTGTTTTAGGTTAAATTGAATACAAATTTCTCGTGATTTGATGTCTTAAAGGGTTCCCTATCTCTCTCTCTCTCTCTCTTTGTCTTCTTCTTTTTTAGTTCTGGTAAATCTCCAACGGGGTGTTAGCAGATTTTGGTGTCATTTGTTAGTTAAAGCCGTTGGCAAGTACAGTTTTTTTTTATCCTCTCTTTCACTCCAGTGCAGTTGAGTATGTTTTGTTTGTTCGTAATACCATTACATTTCGTTTTTTTTTTTTGCATAAAAACGAAAATCTAATTTCCGTTTTTCTGCAACGTATGAATTTATTTAAATCAAAGTTTTACTGTGACTCGTTTTTCTTCTATTTTTTTCTTTTTTTTTCCATTTTTCTTCTGGTATTCCTGTCATGGGTTTGTTTGTTAGGTGTGGTAAGGTAAGGTTCAATTGTAAGGGCATAGGAAGGCTGGCAAGCACTTACAATATATGTTTTTTTATTGTTTTTTTTTTGTTTCTTCGGAATATTAGTATTTAATTTTATGTGCTCATATATACTATAAAAAACAGTGAGCGTTGAGTTTTTTCTTTGTTGGTGTTGTTGTTGCTTGTTACCCTCAGACTTTCTTTCTTAATCATATTTCCCTACAAATGAAAGCAGCAACCATTTCTTGTTGGCGTTGCATTATGTTTGTGTAAACGAGGCAAAGAGAGAGAGAGAGAGAGGGAGATAGAGATAGAGACAAATGCTTGCTTGTTTGTTTGTGCATGTTTCCTTCAGCCAGCATTGCAGATGAATGATGGAAAACTTTTTTTTTTTGCCTGAATTGCGTTCATTTGTTTTTGTGTTATGTGATGAAATATTTGCCTTAGTTAGTGAGAAAGAACGCAACGTTACGTTTGCTTTACCATTCTCAAGCAATGTTTGTTGAAAGTATTCCAACAATTAAAACTTTCACATTTTCCACATAATGCAACACTTTTATACACATGATGAGTTTTTCGCACTAATTTTTATTTCTGGTTTTTTTTTTTTTCATACCTCTCTTTCTTTTGAACAAATGAAAGGAAATATATGAAAATTTTAACCCTAATATGATGATAATGACGACGAGTAGAGTAGAGTAAGGTAAGGAAAGGAGAGGACAGGGTGTTGTCATGTTTTAGAAAAGTTTAAGTCAAAAGTTTTTATTATAAAAGTTGTAGTGGAAGAAGAAGAAGAAGAAGTAGAAGGCTGTACTTAATTTATGAAAATTTCATATTTCTTGTAATATTATCCAGGTACCAATCAGCTGAGGAAGTATGGAAATGCAGCGAAATATTATATATTTCTCAACTCTAGCTAAAGTTTTAGCTTCAATTTAGTTTCTCCTTACAAATGGTGGAAATTTGTAGCGTCTCTTACGCCCTTTTTATGATTATTGCAAAGCAAATGAAATATTTAACACCCATATAGGGTATAAGCACTATCGAAGTATTCAAATATAAATGTTTTATTAAAAAAAAAAAAAACCATATTGATGATGCACACATTATAACTTTATTTACAATATGTTTTTTTGTCTTTACAGGTGAAGTTGAGCGTTTGCTAAAGGAGTATAGACAAAATCAAGAACTAGTGCGCCGTATCGGTGGCCATTATTATCAGATCATATATCCAGTACAGTTGAGGCATCACGAAAAGATGGGCATATCAACGCGTGAAGTCAGTCCACCTAAGGTACGCTATCGTTTACGTTATAAGCGCAATATTAGCACTCATCACACGGTACGTTTTCTTAAGTTTCCATCAAACATTCATCCATTCATTATGTATGGTATGTGCTGCCATTCCCCTAGATACCTGCTTTTCAACATTTTTTTTTATAGAAAGACTAGGAAGGTATTATTTAAAAAGTTTCATCATCCAATGAATTATTCAGCTTGAACGTTTTAAGTTGAATTATTTCTACTGGTACATGGGTAATAAGTAAAAAGTGGTAAAAGAAAATAACTTTTTTCACATACTTTACAATTTTTATTCAGAACTATTACTGTCTGTGTACCTGTACTGTGATTTTTTCATATTTAATGTAAGGTTTTCATTTGTGATAGTCAAATTTAATATAAAAGCGTTCATCTTTGCCTCTTTTGCAAGTACTCACAGTTCTCTCCATTATTTTCATTTCAACATAAGTAATTGTATTAATCACTAGTTGGATATTTTACTTACATTTCATTGATCATTATATAAATAAATGGACTTAATATTTATTATAAAACCGCTTAAAAAAACTTAATTTGGCTTAAGCCATATGTTGAATAACCTCCACGTATAATAGAAACAGTGGGCGTGGCAAGTATTTTAATAATGCATGTGTTTCGTATTAACTTGCAACTTGAGTTTTACCCTGAATATGTTTTTTTTTGTATATTGTGGGCGTGGCTCTTAATCGATTTTGCCTATTTTAAAAAGCGATTTTATTGTCTGTATAATATTACAGCTTAATATCTCAGAATTTATGACAGTAAGAATGCCAGCAAGAGACAGACATACGGACCCAGTTTCAGATGCTGAACAACAATATATATACTTAGTAGGATTTCTAACGCCTCATTCCGAGTGTTGCAAACGAAATTACAAACTTAGTATACAGCCTTATGTGAAATGTATAAAAAAAAAAACCATACGTATCTAATTGTAAGCAATTTTAATGTTCACTGAGGCGTATGAGTAATTAATTTTATTTTGCTTTAAAGCACTTAAATATATTTTTTATTAAACAAATGAAAATTCTTTAATCGGTCAAGCTCGACTATATAATACCTTATACCACTGAGCTCCACAATTAACGCTACAATTAGTTAAATTGTGTTAGTAAACGCAAAGTATTGCCATACAAGTCACAAGTGATATATCATTAAAGGGAAAAAGTTTCTAAACATAATCCGATCGTGCTCAAATTTGACAAAATTAATTATTAAACTAATTTATAATTTTGAATTAAATTGTGTCAAAAAATATTAAGGAATGCGAATTTTATGTCAAACAAAGACTTTCTTTATTTTATAACCTTATATGGGCAAAGGTTCTAAAAATGGTTTAATTCGATGCATTTTGAAAAGAATTCTTTTTTGAGCCTGTGATCGAAATATCACAAATTTACACAAACGGACTGACGGACATGGATAAACCGATAAACATTTTGTTTCGGAATATATCGTTAAAATTGAACTTAGATGTAAAATTTGCCACTTGGGAATTACAAACATCCGCATAAACTTAATATACTCTTTGCTTTAAGTAGTGAAGGATATAAAAACCGCAAATAATTATTGTTAATTTGCTAACAGTGAATTTATAAATATTTTGTTCGATTTTTACCAAAACATTATAAAATTGAAAGTAATAGTAATAATAATAAAATAATTATAATAATAAAAAAAAGTCTGTACGTCCGTGCTTTTGAAATATTCTTTCTAATCTAACAGTTTTACAAAAATTTCATATAAAAAATAATTTTGATAAAAGCCTGCCTTACCACAGTTGGTGTCGGATATAATTATAACATTTGCATTAAAAATATATAACAATATGAAATCCATTATAATCCTGGGCAAAGTGTGTATACATAGAATGTTTTATGATATTTGCAGATCAACTGAATTATGAAATATAATTCTATTGTGGCAGGTGTAAGCCTGCAGGTATTCGCAGGTATTCTGGTTATCTAATCCAATGAAAATCCACCAATAATGCAATGAAAGCGAAAATAATTCTTTTTTTATTAAATATTAGGCACAGAAAAAAATATAATAAAAATTTTAATTTTTGGGTATTTTTTGTTGTTGTTAATTTTTCTATTTTATAACCTCAATGAAGCGTATATTGAAATAATTTTTATTCAGATTTATTCAGAATTATGAAAAAAATTAAAAAAATACAATAAATAAATGCTTTTAAATCATCATTGTTTGTTGCTTTTGTTTTACAGCCGGGTCAAAGGCCGCGTCCCCATGATGATAGTGGCTTTAGCCGGGGCCGAACAAAGGTAAAATATAACAAATCAATAGATCTACACACACACACACTATTAATAATTGTGTTATTTATTTATATAATTCTCTAATGTAACTATGCATACGTGTTACAATGGACGCACAAATTACATAGCTACGTGACAATGTGTGAATTTTTCCATTTAATAACAAATCACTGCATAGAATTTTGCGGCTTCTGGGTTTTTGTGTGTGCGTATGTTTACTCATAAATGAAATTTATAATTAATGCTTATAAATTAATTATGAAGAATGACATTTCATACCTCTCTCCCTTCACCGCTTTTTTGACAAGCGCCTCATCTATTGTAGCGCCTAAAATAATGCCTGTACACTAATCAGTTTGCAGTGACTATGAAAATTATACAATAAAAACAAAACAACGAGTACAAAAACTGAATATAATCTTAAATACCTTTCATTATCTACTTTATAGTGGGTGTGGCACGTACATGATTACACCTTCTCGTACTATCTATATCATGTCTTGACTTACAAGTCAAGTTTTGCATCGAGTACGATTTTATGTAAATTGTGGGCGCGTATTTTCTTAGGCCACGCCCATTTCTGAATGAATGGGGTAATTATGAATAAATATTCTAAATTTAATTTAAATGACATAATTTTTGTGGTAGATAAATAAATTTTTGTTGCTTGTGGACGTGGCGGTTGCTCCCATTCAATAGAGTGCCGTAAAAAGAAGCGATTGTACAAAATTTCAGCTCAACATCTTTAAAATTTACAAACGTGAGAGTGTCAAAAATAGACAGACATACGGACGAACATGTCTAGATATTTCTGAGCTTTTGATTTTGATCAAAAGGCTTTGTAGGCTTGATCTCCTTCTGGGTGTTGCATATAGAATGACGTACTTAGTGCATTCCCCATCTTACGTGAAGGGTATACAATTTAAAAATAAAAATTAAATTTAAATGTTTGCATGTATGTTTATGCATAAATAAACTAATCGCTTGACATTACTATTCATTAGGGAATATTATAGCAATTATATAACTAATCGCACTGTGACCATTATGCACTCTCACCGCACAATTATGAATGGGTGTACATGTGTGTTTGTGTGAGTGTGGCTTCTGAGTGACTATACTGTTTTATTAAAATTTTTTGATTTTAATCAGCTAATAATACTCGATAATTTATAATTTAGTGTTTAATATCAATTAGCTAAGCCTTTCAGCTCAAAATTTATATATTTACATTATCCATCTATCCATCTCTTTTCTGTATTGTGTCAACATTACGTTAGCGTTGCTTATATTTGGGGATTAATTATGAATAATTATACTTAAGTGAATGAAATTACAAATTACATATAATTTTATACACATACACATATGTACATACGTATACGCATTGAGCATTGTGTGAGGAAATTTCGCAAATGTTGTGTTTTAAATGGAGAGTATACTCAATTTTTCATACATTCATGGTTGTACCAAAAATGGGCTTGATTGGATTACAGACACGCCCACAATCAACAAAAGCTAAACTGAAAAGTTGAAATTTATTATATATACTTATAATGATTCTATTTATTAATGTGGCAAAAATGGGTGTGGTCACAATTTAGAAAAAACATGCACTTAGCGTTAAACTTCACGTTCAAGCTGATACGATAATACATGCAGTATTAAAAGGCGTCATTATGTACCTGCCACACCCTCTATGTGTACATAGATTGCGGAGAGTATTTATGAATTATTTAGAAATTCGTTTATTTCACTTATTTTCGTTTATCTCAATTATGCAGATTTTAAATCTTTCATTTATTCAGCCATCCTTCTTACAACTAGTTATGCATTATATTAAAAGTTATGCAAAGTCTTTTTTTTTATGTTCTTTAAATCTTTTTTTTTTCATGTCTTTCGTTTCTATTTCAAATAGAGAAGAAGAAAGAAATCAAGAAAACCATAGAAATTTATGTCATCAGATAAATAAATTTTAAATTAATGCCAATGCACACACAAAATATATTTAAATGAATGCCAAAGAATGTGACTTGACATGCTTTGCATACGTACATGTACAAACATACGCCTAGGCAGTAGTCCCTCTCTCTCTCTTCCTCTCTTTCTCACTCTTTCTTAACAATCGTAGTTTTGATAATATTAGCACAAAAACATGCATTCATAGCCTCACAAAACCACAAAAGTTTATAGAGCTGTAAACAATTTGAAAATTTACCAGGTATTTCACACATACATACATACATATACATACCTACAGATGAACCTTCAATGAAAATATTTCTTTTTGTTTTTTTTTTTTTATTATACCGACCACTAAATACATCATTCCATTTGCAACAGTTAGAAAGAAGGTGTCAGATGCACACTGTAATGTATATATATTCCAGAGTAGCATCAAAATATCAGTCGAAGCAGACATTTCTGTCCGTAAGTCCTCATTTTTATCTGTTGTTGTCACTCTCACAGTACGACTTACAAAATTAACATTTTGTACAGATATGTCTAGTTTCTACAAGCAGATCGCTATTTAAATTGTACAAAAGCCACGCCCACATTCAACAAAAATAGGCGTGATTGGATTACGTTCACAATATATAAGAAGATGCTAAACGTAAAATTCGACAATACGGAAACTATTAGAAGACATGATCATAAACCTGCCACGCCCTTACATTTGCTTATACATGTGCAGGGTATTTAAAATTTGACTTAAGCCAAATTTAGTTTCCTTACTTATATTCTTTTTGCCATTTGTAGGATTTTGCAAAAGTTAAAGCAATAAACGTTTGTTAGATCATACTATGGAGTATATATAAATGGATAGTAGAGTGAATAAGGAAGGGTGAGAGTGAGAGAAAGGGGCTGCAATGAGGTGAGACATAGTACAACTAAAAAGATTATTGCACAAGTTTATTAGTTCAGTTTGTTAAGTGAATTGTAAAAATATTTTGAAAAAATTCTTGTTCCTTTTTTCCTTCTTCACCTGTGCTCAGTCAGCCAGACCTCTTGTGCTACTATAATATATACTCGTACATATATAACAAAAACACAACTTACTGAGATACTAAATAAATGCTGAACAGCCTATCATTTGGACATTTATCTAAAAGGCATTTATAGCATTGGTAAAGGGCATACCTTGATATAATGCAACACGGAATTGTTTATATAGCAATTGTTGTTGGTAGAAAATAAAGAAAAAAACATTGGAGTTTGAAAGATTTATAAACGTATCAGAAAAATACACAATAGAAGATATATTGTGAAAATTATAAAAGGAAACTCAAGTTGAAAACTATTTTTTAAAGACTTTTTTGTCTGAACAAGTAAAACTAGAACCTTGGTTATGAACCATATCGATCAGAGCCACTTGTTTTTAAAAATGACAAAATTTTATCAGGCCTTCATGTGTAATTTTTATACACACACCATCCTAAAGATGTGGATTGTGTTTTTCATGGCATCTTAAATAATTTTATTAAATTATTTTTCAATTATGATTTCCATATATAACATAATATTCTCTATCAAATCCCTAAGTAAGTTTACTTTTATTAAGGGCTTAAAGCGATTGAATATTGATTAATAAAATTTACACCTATAAGGTGTTTGTTTATTGTATGTATGTCTTGAAAATTACTTTATAATTTATACATAAATCTTTAATCCATTTTTGTTATTTCCATTTTATTGTACAGTGATGGTCACTTAAAAAAGTAATAATTTTTTTAAATAGATTTTTTAACAATAATTTTTCTTCCATTAAGTTTGGGAATAATATAATGATGCTGTTTAATAAAGGAATCTATTGTGTATAGTATAAAATGTGTTTTTTTCTTTTTTGATTAAAGGATATATTATGCAAAATGTATCTTTTTTTTTTTTTAAATTTCTATTCTTCTTCTATTTTTAGTGATTTTTTTTACTTTTTTCATATGAATTTTTTTTGTATAATATATGAAGATTTTTGAGTAGGATTTTTGCAATACATTTATTTTATTCTCTTTTGGAAAAGATTTAATCACAAAGTTTGATAAAAGAATCTATTTTGCATAATATAAAATAATTTTTTTATAACTTTCTTTTGTTTTTGTCTATTTTTGGTAAATTTTTTACTCTCACACTATCAAAAAATTTATCAATATACCCTCCCCCATAGTGATGAAGGCATACTAAGTTTGTTCTTCCTTTTGCAATACCCAGAAGGAGGCGTCAGAGACCCTAAAAAGTATATGTATTGTTGATCATCGTCAAAAACGTCAAAGATTTGATCTAAACCATATTTAGTTTACTTACTTGTTTTTACATAAGCTTAGAGTAAAAAATTCGCCAAAAATAGAAAAATTTTAGGAATCATAAAGAAAATATATGCTATTATGCACAATAGATCCTTTCATTAAACTGCATCATTAATTTATTTCTAAATTTTAAGCAAGAAAAAAATCCTATTAAAGAAATTATTATCTATTCAAGTGACCATCACTGTATAACTAATGAATAGCTTCGCATATAAATGAAATATCTAATGTATATACCAACATTAACAACACTTTAATTTAGATATTCATATATGTATATAGATGCGTGTAGGTGTGCGTGCTTGTTTTATATGCATATACAGAATATATTTAATCTTCATTTATGCCGTCCAATGCTCAACATGGTTTTATACCATAAACCCACAAATGAATTATTATAAATTTCATTTTTTCTATTTTCACATGGATTTATAAAATTGGACACAAACACGTATGCATATAGAGATTTTGTACGCATTACCACTTCTAAAAATGTTTGGATAAATGCAAATTTAAATACAACATAAGCAAACGAAGTATACACAAATGGACAGAAATGTCTTTCTCTGTTGGCAATATGCCCAAAAAATTAACATTTTACACTTTATACAAACACTATGGGGAATACTTGTATGTATATATGTACGAGTATGTATATCTAATATGTGTACATAATTATAAGCAGAGATTTTTCACAATGAATTTTCATTGCCAGAGAATTAAGAAAATTGTTCCCAAACACATGCCAACATATGCACAATGGTAGATTGGTGTTGTAAAGAAAATGATGCAAAATTGAAAATAAAAACGGAAAAGTCAAAGGAGCACTCCACTCAATACACATAATACAAATATGGGGTCTCCACGATAAATTTTTACTTCACATTCAATTAGTTTTGCTTTAATCAAGTTTTTGGCCTCTTGTTTCTTTTTCTATAACCTTGGAGCTTTAATTAAAAAGACCCACATTCTGAAAGTTTTCATATTTTTTTACCTTTAATTATATAAAGGTAAAAAGTCGTTTCATTATAGACCACAAAAAGAATCATTAATTCTTCAAACTTCAATCCTTTATGTAAAGGGGTTTTTCCATAAGGACATAACAATTTTGTAATGAAATAAAATACAGAATTATTAAGATATTGGGGTAAAATTTATTGCAAATATAATAAACATTTAATTACGTAATCAATCTTGTTTACATAAACGTTTTAGCGATAAAATATTTAGAGTAAATATTCCACAAATTCCATGAGGAAGTCTTCTTAAAGATTCAAACTGATGATAATATTTTTTTTAATTAATTTCTCATGTAGACATCACTATTATAAAAATCTTAACTTTAGCAGACCATTTGAAGTGTACAGATCCTAAGAAATGTTCAAGGGTTGGTTTATAATATAACACAAAATTGTTATGTCCCTACTGAGAAACTTGGTAATAAATTTTTTTCATATTTAATATACTGCACCATATGTGGATAGTTTGCACAGTGGCACAAATGCTCCACCTATTTGAGCCTATGATCGATTCAGAATCAAAAACTGAACTATCCGTCTGTCTGTCTGTCATAATCATATGCTTAAGCTACAAATTACATTTTTTGAGCTATTTTAATAAAATTTAGTGCAAGGATATATATAAGGATATATATTGATCTGAAGATAAATCGTATTGAAAATGGATGAAATTGGATCAATTTTAGGTGAAGAATATTTAACAATTGGCTGCAAAAAATTTGAACCCAATCAAACCATTTTTGGAACCTTTCTCCATATAAAAACATTTCACAAAATTTCGCAGAAGGGATAGTTAAGAGAATTTTAGAAACTAAATAGAAAAGGTTTTGGAAAATGGGGCGTGTCAGTATGTATCAATAAATAAGAAACTCTACGTGAAATGCTGTATAAAAACCAATTCGTATTCATGCCTTGATTCCGTTAATCATATCAACTTAAAACCTTGCTTTTCCAACAATTTAGAACCCGGTAATATACTAATTATAACTTTTATTTAATGTCAATTTCCTTTGACTCAACATAACTTTTCCATGAACATAACTGAACAAAAACTTGTACAAAAAACCATTCACAACAAAAACCATCTGAAATTATTTTTAGTTTTTTTTGTACATTAGACACCCATACATATAAATTGAGATTGTGTACGTATGGTATTGTACATATGTGTTGTTTGTATAAACTAGCATGTAATCTAAATTTCTATCTATGTCGTAGTAAAAGCATGCATGAGATTACATAGAAAACGTGCTCTGGTCGATTTATGTGGTGCTTTGTGTATAATCTTTTAAATTGAAAATTAAAAACGACAATTGAATTATTAAATCATACAGTGCAAACAGATAGTGAGATAGTGAGAGAGAAAAAGAGAAGGGAGGAGAGTGAACATCTATGCAGGACAATCTAACAAAAAAAAAGTAAGGAAAGTCCAGGTCTATGGTTCTGTTGTTACACTCTGGTTTGTCTTAATGTCTATTTAACCTGTAGTAGTAAACCCATGTGTGGTTGCGTGCTTTTCTTATTTGTATTAAGTGAATATGTAAATTACTTAAACACATAATACATACATGGTAGCTCTAACAAATAAATGAATAATGATAAGGTTTGTAAGTATAAATGAAACCAGAGGCAGAGTGAGAGATAAATGGAAAAAGTTATAGAAAAAGCAACCACAAGGTTTTTTATGTAATTTTTTTCGTAAGAAAATGAAACTGCAACATCTGTATTTCTTTTGCAGTTTACAAATTAATAGTTCCTCCTACAAGACTTGATCCTTCCATAACAAACAGCTTATCATGTTAACCCAAACAAGTAGAATGTCAGTCGTATAACTGAAGGGATAAACGTATAGAAAGTGGTAAAAAGAAACAAGTAAAAAAAATTACATTTAGGTTTAGGTCAAATCTTAAACATCTCTTAGAAAATAATGGTACACAATTACTCCTTCTTAATAGTATATGTACTACATACCCTCTTAAAAGTTGAGCGGGCGTATAGATTATTCGACATGCCCTTTTTTTTGTATATCGATGGATAAAGTAATTGTATATGTGTGTTTTAAGTATAAACTTTTTACCTCAACTTTTGTCGCATATATATAGTTTTTCGTTGTTGGTGTGGGCGTGGCTTTCAACCGATTTTCCTCATTTTAAATAGCGTTCCAGGCACAGAAACTAGAAGAGTTTGCACAAAATTCGTCCTTTTCTGAGTATAAGAAATGGAATAACAAACTGAGTATACATTCGTATAACTTATGTGGACAATATGAAAATCCAAAAAATTTGATCTGTTTACCCTAAATTTTCAACAAACTCTGACTTTATGAAGGAAATTTTTTTCCATTTATTTAACAACACGTTGGTAAAGTTTTAATTGCAGTTCACTTATCGAAAAAATCTGACATTTTCATAACGATTTTTTAATAAAAAAAAAAAAGCAAATTCAGACGGTGGAGAGCAAAAGAGAAGAAGAGAAGTTTTAGTAAAATGTAACCATAGTGTTGGTTGGTGTTCAGGTGAAGAAGAAAATTTCATAAATTCAATACTTTTTTATCGTAGTTAACTTTTTTGTTATTTTTTTTTTTTTGTAATATCCGATAAAAGCTACAGAAGGATAAGGATTTTCCTCTTGTACGTGAAGTAAATAATTCTGGTTTTATAACCTTCACGTAATAGTTAAGTGAGGGAGGTATACGTACAGGAGACATTAGAGATTTTAAAAATTGTAATGTCACGCCTTCTTAAATATATAAACTCCCATATTCACCTTGTAATTAATCTCGAATAAACTTGTCTCGCTTTTTACATAAAAGGACGGATGGACATTATAAATGGACTGACTGACTTTATTGTATCTCAAATACCAAACTTATGATAGCGGATGTATAAGTGACAATTTTCATAATTTACTTTAAAGAGTTTAATGTTTTTACTATGTTTTTAAGAAAATGTATTACTGTTCCACCTTCCTTGAACAATTCATCTCAAATGCAAAAAGACATCCTTTGGCCACATACTTCTACTCAAGCATTAAACACCGAAATATTCGTTAAGTGTTGTGTCAATGTTTGCCAGTATAGAAGGTATGTGTTTATTTAGTAGCGGATATTAATATATAGCTACATATGTCGGAAACGGATGTATAAGCAAAAATTGCTAAAACGAAATTTTACTCCTACTCCAAGACTCTTATCAACTCTATTGTGCCATGTTTATGACAAAGCATCCTGTTCCAATAAACGATCAATATAGAAATAGACAGATTCATCTATTTACCCTTATATACTTATACATACATACAAACATATGTTGCGATACAAATGCTGTTGGTAGGTAGAAGTTGTGAAGGTAAAATTTTGAATGCTAGTTATATAAATTTCCGTTAGCTGTAAAACATTTTCGTTTATATAAATTTTGTTTGGCTTGAAGTAAAAAAGTTAAAGTTTATAAAGGTGGCAAGTTTTATACATAATCGAAATTTTGTTGGTGCTTGTTGTGTACCTTGTACATACGTGCTCAATCATTCCATCTTCATTCTCTTCATCTATTGAATAATTAAACTTAAAAATATAAATTTTTTTTGCCTTACTCTCCACAAATTTCAATCATAATGTAACTTTTTTTTGTTTCATTCTTTTTTTTTTTCATTTTTTGTTTTTTGAAAATGTAACAAATTGCTCGATAATGAATCTCTTGAGGAAGATAAAAAGAAAGGGAAGTAATGTGTCATGCATAACATGTGTTCGAAATTATTAATGAAGAGAGAAAGGTAAAGAAGGAAAGGCAGAAAGAGAAACATACATAAGTATGCACATGTCATTGTAATTAAGCTCATTATGACAACCTTTACATAAGATGGGCGTTATAACAAATTTGTCATTTCTTTTGTAAGAGACCCTAGCAAATATATTTATTCAGCATCAAAAACTAAATCGATTTAAAAATGTCCGTCCGTGTGTTTAAGTGAATGTATGTTTGTAATTGTAAATGAGATGTTAAGCTGAAAACACATTTAATCTCTGCATAAAGATCCTTTCTTTAATTTGGCAAAATCGGTTAAGAGCCACGCCCGTAATTGACAAAAGTTGACAAAAACCCACTCAGCATAACCCGCGACTTTTAAGCATACATTTACATACATTATCACAGACCAAAATCATGCTTTTTCCAGGCCTTTTTTTTGGTGAAGGATGTGAAGGACATTTAAAATTTCGCTTAATTTAAAATTATTAACTTTTACTTAGTAAAACATAACGTACGATTGCATCATTGTTGATCATAAACTTTTAAAGTCATTTCATTCACCTTTTTATGTATTCTTATAAAACCTTTACCATTTAAATTTGTATCAATTATAAATAAGAATAATTACTCCAACAACAACAACAACATAAATTTATGAAATAATAAAAAAAAATCCATTTAACTAATTGCAAAATCTAAACAAGATTTGGCACTCGACAAGTAAGAAAAATAATAAAAAAGAAAAAGGAAATGAAAAAAAAAAAAAGAGAATGAAACGAAACTTTTACCTCTAGATTGTGTAGGCATCTACATACATACATAATTGCACCAACAGCAATCATTTCAATTCTGTGGCATGAGAGAATTGAAAATATCCTTAACGGATGAGAGGTATAAAAATGTATCCAACATAACATAACATAGCATAGCATAGAAAAGCTTAGCGTAGCATATCATAACATAGCACAGCATAGCATAGCAAAATATAATATAATATAGATTAGCATAGCATAACATAGAAAAGTTTAAAATAGCATAACACAGCATAGCATAGCAGAGCGAAGCATAGCATAGCACAATGCATAATGCCATGGTATAGCATAACATAGTACATCATAGTACAATATTTGATGATGTCATGTAAGAATGAATTAGAATGCTTTGTATAAAGCAGGGTATAGAAAAAGTAAAACCTTATGACCAAAATTAAAGCCACCACCACCACCACCACCATCACCACTCACCATCAAGGCCACCAAATAACCCACACATCCTTTACTTAACTTTTTACTGTACTTTAAACAAGGAGGCGACATTATCAGCTGTGTATAAAATTTTATTGGAAATTCCAAATCTTTTTTCTTTTTTTATTGTGTTTTGTTTTGCTTATTCTTCTTTGGTTTAGTTTCTTTCTTATTTCTTGTTTTCGCTGTTTTTATTTTTTTATGTCTTTCCTTGGTAATGCTGCTATTGCTTATTCTCCCCCAAAAAAAAAAAAAAATGGAAAAAACCCAAAAAAAAATCACAATCACGACACGTATTGTGTTGGGGCATAGTGTTCACCGTATGTGGCTTGCCAGCAGGTGCCATAAAAGTCACACGAAATGTTGGTAATAACAATAGCCGGAATTCTTTATTTATAGAGTCATTGTGGCCGTTGTTTCATTTGCTTCATTTTAAGTTGAATTTTCATTGTTTTATTATATGGATGGTTTTTGTTTTTCAAATAATACATAAATAAACAATAAACATAAACAATTTATGGAGCAACTAACCATTCAATTCTCCCACAAAATATTAAGCTGTCTACTTACATTTCAACATTTTTAAACAACTAATAACTATTATCAGATTCTACTTGCTCTAATTCAACGTTCTGCCTCTTTGTTTGTTTAATATTCATTCACAATATATCAAGTTTTTATCCATCCATTGAATGAGATTAAAAAATTTTTTAACAAATATTTCGAGAAAGACATAATAACTTTGTTCTATAATACAAAAGCGCCCTTGAATGTTTTTTATAAACTGTCAACTTCAAAACGTCAAACAAGTTTGACATTTTTAAAATTTTTAAAAAAATTAAACAAGGATCCAGAGTTTCCAGGCCCTTTTTTTCGATTACAAAAGCTTACTTACTTTCCTACACATTTAGTGGATAATAATGCTGTTGATCTGCTATTACATTTGTGTTTTTTCCATTGTTAACGTTTCCTTTTTTTAATAGTGGATTTTTCATACAAAACGTATATGAGTTTATGACACCATCGCTTACTATATCACTTTCACTGAAAGCTGAGTGTTTTGCTTAAAATGTTATTTGCTTTATCAACCAACCGATAAACGCATTGAATCGTCATTTATGTAATTACAAATCCTATAATCTACCCTCTGATCAAAGTTCATCGTTAGGAATGCACTGGTATGTAATTGTTTATTGTACAAGGACCGCCATCAACCACCCAAAAATTTACAAACAGTTCACCTATATCGCACAAGCGTTGAACAGTTGTTAACTTGCTTGTTTATGTGCTACAGTACAAACCTTATATTCGCATATTTTACATACCATTCCTGTAGGTTGCCTTTATGGTCTTTAAATGGTTACCATACATATGCTTGATGTTGTTTTTATACCCTCCACATAAGATACGTAAAGTATGTCTATTAAATTTATCATTACATTTGCAACATGTAGAAGGAGATGTCCGAGTCTCTACAAAGTATATGTATTCTTGATCAGCATCAAAATCTAAGTCCATCTAGATGTATATGTTCGGAGTTTTTGGCATTCTAAGGAATTGCTGCAAGGCGGCTGGTTAATGTGTTCAATTTGTTTTTTATAATCAATTACTTGAGAATAAAATCCCAGCAATAGATTGAGTAATCACACTACAAACTTTTTCAGTTAGTGAATCATGAACCGTTATCTCTCTCGTCAAATTGTGTGAAACATTTAATGACAATATTTGTGAGAACGATTATGTGTTTTATTGTTGTTGTTGTTATTTATTTATTGTTAAATAATTGAAATTTTAATTCCTTCCCGTTTTTTGTAACTTTTCCATTTTCAATATAATTCAAATGAAAACTTAAATAAAAAAACGGGCGCACAGACACACACACATACTGCATGAAGGTGTTTGATAAATTAATTGCACCGCAAACCTTTCGCCCACATCGCCTGTTAACAATTTGCTATACAATGAATGGGTTGTATAGGAAGTCGCCCAGCCAGCAAATGAATTGTACAATATTTTAAAATATATATTTTCTGTGGGACTTTTTTACTGTTCATATAGAGTGCTCCCAAGTGAAGCAATTTAATGAAAATACTATAAAAGAAAAAAGCGAAAAAAATTAACAAAAACAAAACGACGCTTAGTTTTTATTTACAACCACCACGAATCAATAAAAAAAAAACGCTACTCTTATAATGTGTTGGAATTATGCTCCAGCACAGTTGCAGGTTTGTAGCTTGGAAGCATATTAAAACTGGTGGTGGTTATAACTTATTAAAAAGCAGTTGGCAACTTTTTCACTATTCTACCCGAAACACAACTGGGGCTACGCTTCTGCTACTCAATTATATACAATATTATAATCGGGCGTGTATTTCTGCAACAATTTTATTTCAATTATTCAATTAAAAATAAAACAAAAGTCACTTTTCTTTTACACTTTACTCATTTTCTTCTCCTCCTTAACGTTTTTACAAAACTTTCTCTTTTATGAAAGCAGAGAAATACAAAATTATAATTAAATGAAAATATGTGTCAATGAAATTGTTTTATTTATTGTTAGATTTGGGTTAAGCTGAAAAGCTGAAATACCCTCGATGAATGGGCTAATTACAAATGGGGATACAAAATTTCAACTAAATGGCTAAATTTTTGTGAATATATTTTGGTCGATTGTAGGCGTGTCTCCTATCTGACCAAGCCCATTTATGGGATAATTAATGATCCAAGTAGATCAATTTTTATGGTAGATAAATAGTTGTTTGTGTATTTTCGGCGGGTCTCACCGCGCCCTTGTTTAACACATTGGTAGATAATATAATTATGTAAAACATTCCGATTTGAAAAATCAAGTTTTATGACAGATAAAAATTATTTTTTTATGGGCGTGGCTTTTGGCCTAATTTAAATAGCCATCGATCTGCATGGAGAAAGTATTTGTACAAAATTTTACCTCAATATCTTAATAATTGCGATTGTAAGAATACCAATAATTGACACATGGACATACGGACATATATGTCTAGATCGACTCAGTTGTTGATGTTGATAAAGAATGTATACACTCTCTGGCATATTATTTGTTATCTATAGATGTAAAACTCGGCATCACTATATTGGTTGGGATAATTATATTCCAATCAAATTCAAGATGAATATAAATCAATTTATTTTGTATGACGAACTTTCTATAAATCTCCAGTAAAATGCATCTAATTATAATAAAATTTGAAGTAAAAACTTACTTTATACAAATATATGCAATTATTTCATTTAAATATTTGTTATTTGTTATTCTTCTCTTCTCGTTGCAGAAACATTTCCATCGCACCTCATTATTAATTAAGGCCTTTAATCATAAGTTTCGTTTAGATTTGGAACTAAACTCGTAAGTATTTATGTCAACACAAACAATATGAAATTCTTTCCTTTTATTAATAAATAAATAAATAAATAAGTGAAATAATTTTGAAAGAGAGAGAAAAATTATTCAAAATGATTGTGACTTTTCTAAAAGGTTTGACAACTACCAGGTCGTTTATAAAGAACGAAGCGTGTACACTTTTCAACAATATTTGTTTAGATTTTGAGATAATTTATATATTTTTTTTTTCTAATTTGAATAATTAGATTTTCAACAATTAATAAACAAATAAACGAGCACACGCAAAAAAGAAACTTGTTTGATAAAAGAAATGCAATCATGTTGCTCTGGGAGGTTTAATAATATTGACTTGAAACTTAACTAGTGTTTGTGAAGTAAGTTTAGGTCAAATCCTAAATACCCTTCACCTCCCCATAGAAAGTCAGGGCGTTATTACGCTTTGTAATAGTGAAAGTAATCCGCATCAGCTTACATGCCGGATTCTGCACAAAAAAAAATGTTTGTTTTACATTGTGGGCGTTTCCCCGAATTTGATTGATTGTGAGCGTGGTCCTCACCAATTTTGCCGTGGCGAAACAACAAATGTATGTATAAAAATTTCAGCTCAATATCTTAAAATTTACGACCGTGACAGTGCCAACAACGCATGGACATACGGACGGATATGTTTAGAGCGACCTAGATTTTGATGTTCATCACCAAATTATTTTCTCAACACAGCTTCACTTTTGCACTTTTGACTCAAGATTATAAAAAGGAAAATATTTACTCAACATAAAAAGTAAATAAAATGGAAGGAAAAAAAAAAGTGAAGAAAAATGTGTAGAAAATTAAATTCAATGAATACATCAATTTTCCGGCTTAACAAACTGCCAAGTTCTGTTCATTGTATGCATACAATGTTTGCCAGGATGATGATGATCATGATGATGTTGCTGTTGCTGTTGCTGATTTTATCTCTCAACAAAGTATTAAAAGCAACAACATTAATGTCGTTAACTGCATTGAATATATTAAATGGTGAAGAAGCATTCAAGTTGTCTTAGTAAATTAAAAAAAAAAAGAAAAAACGTTTTCTTTTCTTCTCTTTAAGTGGTTGCTTATGTTGTCTGTTTTACAGCACTTGTACATACTTGCTTGCATTACTTTTCTATTGACAAAGATTGTTTTTAAAATAAGGAAAAATCAAGTGAGAATGTTATAATCAAAGAATTATACTATAATCAGTTTAGTTGCTTTCAATAACCTGAACTTGGTTGAACTTTACGAAAAATTGTTATTAGTTTTAATTTCAATCACTATTTAATCTTTCACTTAAATGAAATTGTAGAATACCTAATCAATTAAAATCAATTAAAATTTGATAAAAAAATTTTAGTCATTTTTATTGTTTTGCTTATACGGATAAATTTAAATTTAGAAGCACGTCCGTTCATCCTTTAATTGTGATCTTCAAATAAACTATTTTCTATTGCTGTCAATTAAAATTGAAGTGATTTTTGTTTTTAATAGTCAAGTGGGCTGCTCGTCGTTGATGATATTAATTTTATAACATTTGTGACAATTATAAAAACAATTGTTAGCAATTGTCAAAATTTGTCAATTACTCGAATTAAGAGAAAATTTAATCAAAGAATAAATAAATAAGAAACTATACTTATCATCGATGCACCAAAGCTTCTTTAGGAGTATATATCTCTATGTATTTTTTACACTTTATAAGGAATACGGAAAATTAACTTAAAAATAAAAACTGTTTTAGTTTTTAATGAATTGGATGCGTGTCCCTTAACTGATTTATATCCAGTTCAATAACACACTGCTTATAAAAACTCTCATTACTGCTACCAAGTTTTTAATCAATATCTTAGACAGACGTACAGACACACATGAATAGACAGACTCAGCAATCTATGCTGTTTCAAAATTTATATACTTTGTGTGATTTCCGTAGACTATGGGTTGGTCCGATTTTCCCGATGCCTAGTATATATTCATAATTATTATTATTAATAATATTGTTTACTTTGTTTTATAACTTACAGACAACTACTATCACCGAATTTAATACAAAAACACTACCATTCCAGCGGTTATCTGGTGGATGGCAATAGACATGTAAGTGAAATAAAAAACAAAACAAAAATTGCAAGGGACAAAATTTTATGAAATTCAACTAAAAACACAAACAAATGGATTAAATTTTTTGTCCCCATAATCACAACATAACACATCATACTTGTACTACAAACAAAAACGTGACTTGTACAATATTTTCGAATTAAAATAAGTGAAAATGTTATAATCGGTTAAGAACGACCATAATAATACCCTACACTACATAGTTACACAAATAATGCTACAATTAGTTGCATCAGTAAAATTGCTTCATTGCCACAGAAAACACCACGTGATATATCATCATAAGGAAAAAGGTTCTAAAAATAGTCCGATTGGATCTAAATTTGTTACAGCCAATTAAAATGAATACATTTTACCACAATTGGTGTAAGGGTATAAATTTGAAGAAGAAAAAAAAAAAAAACTATGAGTCTGACGTTCTTACACTTGATAGTATGTTTATCTAACATGACTACCTGCCAATGACCACAAATGTTATTTCTTGTCCATATTTGTCAAATACATTTCACAATATACATAAGCACCTACTTCATGTTAATACATTATCCAGAGAAAATCTTTCAAAGATTTTTTATCTTTATTTTTTTTTTTTTTGAAAAATTGTTTCTGTAACATTTCTATTTTGTATGGTCATGTGGTTATATAAGCAGTGACATATTTTGCTGTCAAATTCCATACAGTGTAGTGCACATATATATTCGATTATTATGTTTTATAAGTTACGTATAACCTTACAGTTACTTTTTCTGGAATATAAGAACATATAAGCACAGAGCACAGTGCAGGGCAATCACTTACTTGAAAAGTTTGTACAATATATTCTTGATTAGATTGAACAATTGAATCACTTCCAATATGTCCGTCTAGCTGTTCATTTGTTTGTTCAGGCTACGCTGTAATAAACTTTATAAAATTTCGTACAATGTTATAAGTTTTATGCAACGCTAAGATGGGCCAATTTTGGACCATTTTCTTTAGGTATTTGGTTACAACAAATTACACTAGAGAGTATTTTTAGTTTTATTGATAGTTAGGGTCTAAGAGTATAATTTACATCCCAAAATAATATTTTACTTACCCACTGTATCCACTGTCAAGTTACCTCAAGAGGACAACGAAATTGAAAATATTGACCGCTGTGAAAAACATACACTCGTACCGAGATAGACTTTCATATTTTGCAGTATATTTGTTGTTTTTGTTTTATTTATATTTATACTGGTAATCCATAGGATATTGAGCATTGCTACTATCATGGCACAGTGAAAGACTATCCGGGTGCTAGTGCTGCCTTTCACACATGCAACGGTGTCAGCGGAGTGATACACATTGGTAACGAGACCTTTGTAATACATCCGTTCTATGGTGGTGATCTATCGGTAAGTTATTCAACAAAATTATAAACTTTTATACTTTTTTTTTTTTATATATTTAAGAAGATATTGAAAAAGTTTTGTATTTTAACATAAAAAGAAGAATTATTTAAACAATATTAGTAGCTTAATATATCAAAATATGCGAAAGTTTGAATGCCAACAATACATAAACATACGGGACGTACAGACTTTCCATCTAAATAGACACAATTTGTAATGTTGATCAAGAACATATCTACTTTATAGGATCTTTGGCGCCTTCTTTTGGGTGTTGCAAATAAAATAACAAATTTAATATACCTTCCATTATATGTGGAAGATATAATGATACTCTCATCACTAAGGTATAGAATATACCAGCAATTCTCTTTTATACTTTTATAAAGAGAAATCGATTGTCTGAATATTATCAGCGTAGTAAAGCAATAAATGCATAAACTTCAGAGTTTTTATTTTATATGCTTTTCTATTGTATTTTTATTATTGTTATTATTGTACTTTCGAAATTCAATTGTGATTTGTGTGTTTGCTTATAGCATATAAACACATATGGAAGGTGACATTTTTATGAATGGTTTACCCAAAAAGGGAATTCAGGTATAAATACGTTTATTATTGATTTTTACTGTTGCTTTACCACCAACCACGTAATGTAATAATGCAAAATATATGACCATGAATGAACAATAACAACAAATCATTGTTGTAAGGATGAAACAGCCTTTACATCGGCTCCCATGTAAAGGCTCATAAGCACTTCAATATAAAAATTTAATGGTGAGTTGTGGCAAAATACTTTTTTATAACTTTCACATTAGATGAAATAATACTAAGTGTGTTATTACCGTTTGCAACACCTAGGAGGACTCGGCAGATATTATTAAAATTTAATCAATCATTTCAAATCAAGAAATGAACTTTTGATTAATTAGGCGAAGAAATTCTTGTTTCACCCACTTCCACATAAAACGAAGCTTGACTAGGCCAACAGCTACTTAGTCGAATTTGATCGTTGAGGTTAAATGTAACGCACACTGTAGCCGCGGCCACAGGCTCCCCACAAATCATGTGGCAGATGTTTAAGATTTGCTCTATAGTTTTCATTTGCGGTTTTTACATCTACGTGGCACAAAAATGATTTTAATCAATATTATAATATACAGAGTTGTTGTTAGCACGTGTTCGGCTTTTTATAAAATTGAAAAAAAAAATGAAAAAAAAACTACTTTAAAAAACTTTTACTTCGTATTTACTTAGCGTTACTTTTTACTTATATTTAGTTAAGAAAAATGATATAAAAACAAAATGGTGGAATATTACGGCAAAAAGAAACCATAACCATGTGTGTGCGACCACTTCTTCCCTTTGATTTAAAGGGAAAGAAAGAGAGAGGTGTAGAGAAAGGAGGCTAAAGTACAAAGTTTCACCGACTTTTTCATTCATTATTATTCAGTACGTTCAGTTGTGTTGTGTTTTTCACATTTAAAGATATGACTGCCAATGACTTTATGAATAAACACATACACACAACTTTCCTTGCAGTTTAGTTATAATTCTGTAAACTTTTCCAATGACAAACCTTTCATTCTGTCCTTTTTTGTCATCCTCTTTTTCTTCTTTTCATTCGCATTGTAGAGACGTGTGGCTTAAAGTTTGTTACATAAGATGGGGGAGGGGGGGGGTATACTAAGTTGATCATTTTATTTGCAACATCGAGGAGGAGGCTTCAAATATCCAACAAATCAGCATAAAAAACTGAAACGATCTAATCATATATGTCCACCTGTCCTTATGTCTGTCTTTTGTTGGCACTATTACGGTCGAAAAGTTTTACATAATGGGCTGAAATTTTGAAACTTCTTGTTTTTTCACGTAGACCACTAATTAAATTAGGCAAAATCAGTCTAAAGCCACGCCTATAATCGACAAAAGTCTTTACATCTGCCATAAAAAATGAGCCATGATATTAGAATTAGGTACAATTAGCCCATTTTGGTTAATATATTTGTAACTAACTCATCCGTAGATGTGGTAAAAATGGGCATGGTCAATTAACAAGTAGGCTTCTAATTTATAAAAAAAACCTTTTCAACATAATACTCGAAGTGTATGCTGGTATGAAACACGCACTCTATTACAGGGCGTAATCATGTACTTGCCACTCCCACTACTTATATAATGACATAGAGATTTGACCAAAACCACATATAGTTTTTTTACTTCTTTATTTTCTTCACTTTAGATATCTAATGGCAACTATTATTATTGTTTGTCATGCCTTTGGTGCACTACATTCCTGGCAATTCCTCTTGAACTTTTGCTCTAGATTTCAAGTCAATTATTTGTTCAATTTCCGGCATTTATTTATTGTATTGTTCTCTAGAATGGATATAGAATTGTATGCAAATTGCCAACACACAACCATAATAACAAAAACAATCGAATGAATATTCGAAGCGTCAGTCATTCATTTGCTTCGATTTGTTGTGTTCTCTCATTAATTGGCTGCAATTAAAATAAACAACAAAAAATTACAATCAAATACATGTTAGAGGGAGATAGAGTGGATAGAAAATGTTACGATGCTTAACATTCCTACCTAGCTACCCAGCTACTGCAATAGTAGGGTTCAAGGATTAAGACCAATGGTGCAAAGTCTTTGTATTTTGTCTTATATGTTATGTGCCGTGATCTTCTACCTTTCAACAGTTGCCTAATACATGATTGTAGGCAAATTATTGCCATAGAAAACAACAGTAACAGCAACAGCTGTTAAAATTTTCATCACATGTATACATCTGGGCTTGTGTGAAAAAGCATAAATAAAGGAAATCAGTGAAATGAAATTATCATGAAAGAAGTAAAACAAGATAAATGACATAATTAGAAATTTTAAACTTTTTTTTGGTAAATTTTTAAGGCATATAAATAAATTTTTATTATTTGTGGGCGTGGCTCTTGACCGATTCTCCCCATTTTAAATAGCTGTACCTATATGTCCTGTAGTAATCACTCTTATCTTTTATTTTGATATGGATTGCAAACTTAGTATAAATATTGGTAGAGTTTTCATGCTGTTTGGTATTGAATATGGATCAAATTGGTTAAACGACCCTCGTACAATGCAACAAAAGCTAAAAAGTGAAAAAAATTTCATCCAAATTTTCTGTAATACTAGTAAAAAAAAACAGAAAATACATTGACATACATCATATATTCATGGGGAAGCTTTGTTGGGTATTCAAGATTTGGCTTTAGACAAAAATATTGTATGGTGAAGTATTTTTTCATCATGATTTTTACTCTCGAATTACTCTTCATATTCAGAAACCATGTACAGCTTTTGTTTTCAGTTAGTTCGTCTGTACTTATTTTTATTATACTCGTTTGTTCTGTTCCGTTTTTATTGTGAGAACGAGAGTAAACTCCATTTGTCAAAACGTTTGTAATGCCCAAAAAGAAGCATAATTAGCATGAAACTCTTGAAATCGATTTAATTATGTCTGTCGGTCCTTCTGTGGTAAACATTCTTCTGATCACATATATTTATGTATTGATACCAGACATGACAGACATTTAGCTTGTTTTTGCAAACTGATTGATTGTAAGACACGCGTACAGAAAAAAACGTTTAAAAATTGTTACAAATTTTTAAGCAGTTGTTGACTCAAAAATTACATTAAAACCCCATCCACTAAACATAAGTTCATTATATTACGTTAATGCCCTAAGGTGGTGGGTAAACCAGATTTGCTTTAAGCCAAATATAACTTTTTCCTTGTTTTTTGTTTTATTGTTTGCGGTTAAAATAAACCGCGCGCTCGTTCCATATGTCATTTTCGGTCACTCATGCATTTCGTGTCTATATGCATTGCATACGACGCGCCCGTATTTCAATTGTTATTGTCTTCAGCTATAGCTGGTGTGATGATGGAGGGGGTTGGGTTTAGGGATTGGGTGAATAACAGAAAAAATATGTTGTTTTTTTTTTCTTTTTTTTTTTTAGAAACTACAATATCTATGGTTTTCATTATTGTTGTTAACTGCAGTAGTTTGTAGTAGTTTGAGTTTTTGAATGTTGGAATTGTTCTACTTTTTTCGTACAGATTTTTACTAAATGTCGTCTATATACCATACTCTCTCTTTCCCTCTCTCTCTCTCTTTCTATCTTTTTCTCTGTAGAATTGTTGGTATCGCATTTGTGGTTTGTACAACTGCTGTTGGGGGTTGGTTTAGTCTTTTATCATTGTCGATTTTCTATTAAAAACAGTGTTAACGGTTTATTTACTGGCTGTTTTTTTTTTCTTTTAGTATTGTTTTTTTGTTATTGTATTAATGTAGATGCTTTTTTGTTCCTCTTGTTCTTATGCTTTTTTTTTTTTTGGCAGCCTTTCATTCGTTCCGGCCATCCACATAAAAACTGGCATTTATATTTTTGTAATGTGTGGTTGCTGGCTATAGCACGCCGATGATTTTCATTAATTACTATTTTTGCTGTTTTTGTTATTGTTAGTCGTGGTATTGATTTCAGCTTTTCACAAAAGCTTTTCATCATCATATGAAAATGGTTTTAGCGGTTTATTGATCCATTCTTTGTTACCTTTTCTTTATATACTTGACTTGATGATGTTTAATCGTGCCGGCTGTTATTAGAAGAAAATCATATGAAAATGTTATAATCGGTTAAAACTGCCAAGTTAATATCGTACACTACTTAGTTCTTTAAGTAATTCTGCAATTAGTTTAGTTGTGTCAGGAAACAAGACGAATTCGTGAAATATCATTATATGGAAAAAGGTTCTACTTTCCTCAAATATATGATACTCTCCTAAGAACAAATGATATGTTTGTGCGGCAAATAGTATTTTTTTACGCTTTAGATAATTAAATAGATTCAATTCCATCCTTGCTCCATCTTACCACCACCCAAGGGTTAAACATTTTCAATCTTGTACCATTCGAGTGCCAAAAAAATTAATTAAAATTCAATTAAAATGTATAAAATCCCCAAAACGATGTCATGTCAAACACAGGCGATTACATATATTTACATGCGCTAAGCTTAAGAGGAACCTTACAAACCGCAATGAATATATAAAATAATCAACTCTGAAATATTAAAAATATCACTTTGAAGGGAAAGAAGACTTTTTTTTGCATCCCTTACAACGTTGGTATGAATCGTCATAACAATAAGTCGACATAGTATACGTGATCAGATGTAATGAAAAGTGATGAAGAAACGTATTCAAATTTCATTTTATATATGTCTGCATTATCGCATACCTTTGCCAGCTGAAGTCAGCTTTAATTTTAATGACTTTGAACTGAAAACGTTAAAATGTGAATTTTTTATGAATATTTTATGTTTGTGTTGAACCACAACCTTAACAACAATAACAATTAACTCTGCAACAATATAAAAAGCAAAGTAAACATTTAATAATTCAACAGGTATTTCATGTCTATATGGGTGAATGTGGTTTTTGGTGTGTGTGTGACATTAAGCTGTAAAAATGCAAGTCTGCTAACATTGAAAACAATATTAAAGAAAAAATAAAATTTAGCTTAAACCAAATTTTTACTACCTTGTACATCTCCTAACAAATTGTGGGTGTGGCAAATACATGATTAGGGTAATAGCTCTAATTATAAATACTTACACCAATTTTCAACTTCGTAACTCAGTTTTTGTATTAAATATAAACATTTTTGATCAATGGTGGGCGTGGCTCTTATTAAAATAGCTATCCATTTACAGAAACTGTGTGTGAAAATATCAGCTCAATTTCTTAAATTTTGCGACCGTAAGAGACCCAAACCCAGTCAGACACATGGACTGACACGTCTAGATCGCTTAATTTGTTTATGCCAATCAAAAATATATATATTTCGTACACAATGTGTTACAAATAGAATGACAAACTTAGTTTATCCCACCATCTTATATGAAGCGTATAATGAAATCTTCAAAAACATGATACAACGAAGCATTAACAATATGTTTCGTATAAACAACAACAAGAACCAGTTAAACCTTAAGGGAATGCAACCACATCAAAACACCAGCTCAGTTCAGGGAGTGTGTCGGTGAGTTGGTGTGTTGGTGTGTTGGTGTTTACATTGTCATAATGACTTTTGTACCATACAACGTGTATTAATGCTTTATACTGCGGCAAACATTAATTGCACTTCAACTCTGTGACCTGCTTTATTGCTACAATTTCTACACAGTTTGTGGTTGGATAAACAAATGCAAGGTTAGCCTCATGCTAACGCTGTACATGTTATACGAATAATAAGAGTTTCTTATACCCCCTGTGAGAGTACACTGCACTTCAAATTCATTCAATCAAATTCATTTAAATGTACGGTTGGATATAAATAAATCATCTTAACGAATTTCTTTGAACTTTATGCTGAGCGTAATATTTTTGACACAACATCCATTTTAAAGTATATTTGTGTTAATTACAAATCAAATCAAATCAAATAAATGTAGAGCTTAAAATAGACAAACAATAATAAAAACAAAGCGTGAAGTAAAATTGTTCGATGAGTGTTGTAAGAAATATTTTCTAAATACGTTTGAAATGATTGTTAAAACGTGCATTGTTTTCTATTTTGATTGTCATTGTTACTGTTATTGTTATTGTTGTTGTTATTGTTATTGTTATTGTTTTCGGTGCAAATGGTAGTGTAGCAAGATAGCTTCCATTTGTATTGTTTCCATCATAAAAGTGTGTGTGTATGTGTCATATCTCTATAGATCTCTTTCTCTCTCTCCTTATGATTCAAACACAATGACTTCTGAAACGTTCACATGATAACTTGGTTATTGTTGTTGTAAAATTTCAAGTGTATCAATGGATTTATTATTGTTACTGTTATTGTTGTTTGTTGTTTGGAGAGTACCTTGTAGACAAAACTTTGACTTTTTTGATAAGATTTCTCAAAAAAAAAGAACCCTGAAGAAGTGAAGATTTTATAGTTGATTATTTAATACCCTACATCACTTCTCTATATATATATATAATAATAAATTCATTTACAAGAGCAATGTTCGCAAACTCAATAAACTTTCTGTCAGAACTCTTGTAGGGAATAATAAAAGAAAAAGCGATTTATAGTGAGAGTACCAACAATGGACAGACACAAGAACATATGGACATACGGACATACATGTCTAGATTGACTTAGCTTTTGACTCAGACCTTAAGATTTTATAATTTTTAGAGACTTCTTCTAAACGTTTCTAATGAAACGAAATTAGTTTATCTTCCATCTTATTTGGAAGGTATAAAAAAATCTCATTACCTGTACTTTTGTTGTATACATTGTATATAGGAATGTGTATGTACATGTAATATATTGTTTACTCACACAATCTCGCTTAATTGCTATTCGTTTCAGCAGAAGCATCCGCATGTGATATTTGAGGCACGCACCAAAGGTAACAAGGGTTGCGCCAATTCGGGCAATTTGGATTCATGGCGTTTATCGCGACGCACAAAACATTTGTCCGCCGGAATTGTCGAAGAGATGCATGCAAATGGTGCCGGTCGCTATAAGCGTGACGTCCGCGAAGCTACCAAATATATAGAAACTGCCATAATTGTTGATAAAGCCATGTTCGATAAACGGAATGGCAGTACACGAGCCGAAGTCATACACGATGCCATACAAGTGGCAAATATAGCGGATTTAGTGAGTATTCCACACTTTTCATAAATCATCTACTATCCGTAAAAAGTTTTCTACAAAAAGTTTTCCTTGTTTTTTTTTTTTATTTTTTTATTTTTAACCAACTTTTTCTCAATCTTACGGCGAAATAGTTAAAGATGTATGGTTTTGTATTTTTAAAGTGTGTGCGAGTGTGTGAAAGGAAAAATATACAATTTATAGTTAATACCAAGCATGGTTACATATCTATGTAAGGCTGTGGGAAATTGAAAAGTTTGCAAACTTTGGCAACTCGGCCAGAAAACATTTGAAATTCAGCCACAGTTCAGTTTCAGTTCTCGTCGTTGCCACAGGAGGCTTTAAATCTTTGAAATGTAAAACATAAATTTCAACTTTTCCTACCAACACACACACACACACACAAGCACATACAGAGAGCTGCACTTTCTGTTTAAGTGGGCAATGAAAAGACTTTCCACGTACGACCTACAACCTATAATCGGTAATATATAAAACGTACCTATACGTAGGTATGCTAACTGATATATATTGAAAAGGAAAAATTCCGTTTTCTTTTGGCAGAATAGAAAAGTATAGAGTTTTTTATTTTTATTGCTTTTATACCCTTCACATGAAATGGCGAATGTTCTAGATTTATTATCAGAATAAAAAATTGAGTTGGTTTAGACATGTATGTCCGTACGTCCGTCTGTTCTCATAATTGCAAAATTTGAGATATTGAGCTGATATTTTATGTTCTTGTACTCCTAGTTTCTCTGCGTAAATCTCTATAAAATTTAGACGAAATCGGTTAAGGGCCATTGACCTATAATATATAAATTTGGTATACATACTTATAATTTTCCCAACCATAGATTTGATAAAAGTGAGCATGATGGGATAACAGATATTTCCTAAATTAAGCAAAAATTTTTTTCAAGAGAAAATTCGCTTTACAAGTTTATACGTGACACGTGCACTATTAGAGGGCGTAATCATGTACGTACCACGCCCCCTAATAGTATGTAGATGACAAGGGCATTTAAGATTTGTTATAAGTCAAATTTAGTTTTGTTACGTGTTCTTTTTTTTCTGTTCTTTGGCAAAACCAAACGCAAACACTTACTGGCACAATGACACTTACGCCTCCTACATCAGACATACATTTATACATTTGAGAGTGTGTACTCAGGCAAGCACTTCCGTGTTCTGTTTTGCTCGGCTCTATGCTAGGATACTCTAGACGGTTACATTATGTAATGTTCTCTTACACATAGACATACACACTCACACAAATCAGTAACATTTGAAACACATAATGTATGTATAGCCGCCTGCCAAACCTCGAGCAATTTGAAACCGTAAAAGAAAAAAGAGAAGAAGAAGAGGACCTGCTTTAACAAATGCTAACGCATTTGTTCAACTCCACCTAAAACATTTCATTTCAACAAAGTGGTCTGTCTGTCTGTCTGTCTACCTTTCTTTCATTCGCATTCTCATTCTCATTCTCATTGCATTTTCATTCCACTCATAGTGTATATATGGCATCACTTGAACCGACCATTACATAAATTCCTGTGTGTGCTTTTTGTTGAAATATATGAATGAGTTACATTTCATACAGAATTACACTTTCCATAATGGGCACAACTTAACAACCCATCAGTTTTATTACCTGATAATCTTTAATAAGGAAGGAACACAGTTTTAAATTCAATTTCAATACATTTCTTACATGTAACACAAAATAAATATGGTACAATCCAGGCAATTTCCGATGGTTAGGTATGGGTTTACATTTAATCATAATAAATATTCGTTGAAATAAATTGCACTTTTTCCTTTACTGTAACTTTTTGTTTGCCCTTTAACTAAAACTTGATATGGGGCATTAAACTTCTCTCTAACAAAGTTTCAATTCCGTTTTCACTTACAATTAGTAAATTGATTGAAAGCTATATACCGCCTTGCAGAGGACTTCTATGGAAAACATGTAGAAAAGCAAGAAGATGAACTTTCACCTGAACATTAAAAATATTTGTTACATAGTGTCTACATTACAAACATATCAACAACAAAAGCACTTACAGGCATTTGATTTTATTTCAACTCAACCTTGTACATATATATGTACAAACAATATTGAATAGCAAAGGAACGGAGTAGATAGAAACAGAGAAAATATAAAATTCTAATATTTTCTTCTCTAAACAAGTGATGGGCGTGGCAAAAATTTTCTACAGCTTAATTTTTAATGATATTGTAAATTTTTTTACCCTACAAAGGTATATTAAGTGTGTTCGAATGTTTGTAATTCCTAAACGGTAAATGCCAAATTATGGTTCAATTAAACCTTTCCATTCAGAATCACAATTTAAATCGATCATCAGCCAAGTCTGTCTGTCTGTTGACGGATGCACTCCCTCGGGAAGCTTTCGAGCATTGATGATGCGTATTTAAATTTTCTCATAAACCAAAAATACTTCATTTTTACGTGTTTGTTTTATATCTGCGCTCATTTAGCAGCCATTCAATTGAGATTTTTGAGGGATTTCTTGCTTTCTCCCTTTTTTTATTTATGGTAGAGAGAGAAAGAGATAAATTTTTCAAATTCCAATTCAATCACTTTGTGGTATAACAAAGTATATATATGTGTGTGTGTGTCTCACCCTTTCTCGGTCAGTTAGTTTCTCTCTCTTCTCTTGCTTTCTTGTAAATAAACAGTTTGTTGTGTGAACCATGAATAAATGTTTTGTTCTTTTTTTAAATAAAAGTAATAGCAATTAACTGTGAGAGGAAAAAAGAAAAGAATAGTTCGAGGGAAAAAAATTCTCCATTTTAACGAAAGAGATGTAATTTTATAGTTTCAGTAAATGTATTGTACAACACCTAATGCAATGTTGTTGCTAATACTTTAACAATTGCTTTAACAAACAAACAATAACAACATATGCAAAAAAATATTTTAAATTTTTTAACAAAGGCAGATAAAATGGACACCAAAGGAATACAATTGAAGGAATTTCAAAGAACAGAACTTCCATCTCCCTCTCTCTCTCTCTTTCTCTCTTTCTCTCAAAGTGATAAATTGGTTAAGTGCAACTTGTTAGTTCGTTCTATTTTTTTTTTTCTTTACATACGTAATAGTGGCAGATTGAATGCATGTGTAAGAATGGGTGTTTGTGTGTAACGATAGGGATTCATACGCTTTAAGTAAATGGCTCGAAATTCTTATAAAAAAAACTAAAACAAAGAAAAAGAATAAAACTTGATGTTGTGTTATTGTTTTTTAGTTTCACTTGCACACATACACATAATATAAACAGTTTATATATGGGTGTATACATACATATATATATATATATATTTCCGGCTGACAAATCCCTGTTATTTATGACTTCGTTCGCTTTTAACATTTCCCTTCGGTCCATTCAAAAACTTTTACACGTTTACGTAGCTATACACTGCTACTGAAATCAAGTGGCATAGCACTGCGTGTGTGTGTGTGTGTGTGTGATATAGCGGAGATGAACATGCTAATGATGGTGATAATGATCATAATATTGTTGCTTATAGCAAACCATTCATTATGCCATTAGCTAAAGAGACTACAAGCCACAACTTCTCATGTAACTCTTTATAAACTATCATACAAAAAAAAAAAAAAAAAGAAATACAAAAAAAATCACTTTAATGTATTCCAAGCACGTAGCCATTAATATTTGGAGGAGTAAGGAGAAAAAAATGTTCTTTTAAACAGCGACATAATAAAATTCTCGACATTATTTATAGAAATTTTAGCGTCTTTTAAATTAAAAATTAAGTTTTGTTGAGATTTTTTAAATTAATTTGAACAATTTTTAAAACCACTTAATAGACATTTAAACTAATAAAATAATTTTTGTTTTAGCTTGATCAAACTATTGTGTCTCTGTGAAGATTTTAATTTTTCATGAAAAATATCTTTGTAAAACAGTCTTACTGAAATGTGGCCAATTTTCACTCAATTTAAATTTTATATATAAAGGTTTATATGTTTATTATTTAAGAGAACGCTAGCTTTTAAACGCTGTTTAGTTTCACGTAAGTTACAATAGTTCAAATTTTGTATTGTAGAGAAAAATTTCTGTTGACTCATGAAATGAAAGTTC
This sequence comes from Ornithomya fringillina, assembly GCA_963978525.1. Taxonomy (NCBI): domain Eukaryota; kingdom Metazoa; phylum Arthropoda; class Insecta; order Diptera; family Hippoboscidae; genus Ornithomya; species Ornithomya fringillina. The sequence goes on from OZ021693.1 coordinate 6,559,203, forward strand.
GTTATATGAAAAAAATCCACAATTCCCCCCTTCCCTAAGCTACATGCCTGACATATTCGTAGCGACTTACTTACGTCATAAGATTTATAATAATAGATTTAAAAAAAAAAAAATTAAAACATTAAGAAGTCAAAAAATGTTTTTTTAAAACAAGATATCTTTGCATTAAATAATATAAAATATATTGTGATTTGTTTCTTGTTTTAGTATTTTCGTACGATGAATACCAGGGTGGCGGTCGTTTATATGGAGACTTGGGGTAAAAATCAAGCAGTTATTGATGGCACCAAGGATATTAGCAAAGCCATATCAAATTTCAATGAATACACATCAAGGAATCTGTATCAAATTGAACGGGATACGACGCAATTACTCACGTAAGTACTGTTTACTTGACATTTTCAGCCATGGCGATTTAATTCGATTACTAACAAAATGTAAGATAAATCAAATACAAGTTGTTTCATTGTAACATTTTGCATCATTTTAGTGAAATTTTTTAAAAACATTTAATTCAGTGCAAATGAAGAATATATTTTAAATTTCGCTGCACCAAACTTTGAACTAGAAAACTAGAATTGTTTGTATAAAATTTCAAGTCAATATCTTAAAATTTACAACCGTAGGAATGCTAACAATGGACAGACGTATGTTCGATTCGATTCAGTTTGTGATACTGATAGAATCTCTATACTTTTTAGAGTCCCTGATGGTTTCTTCTGAAAATAACAAACGCAGTAACTGTTATTAAAGTAATGAACAACAACTACATATATAAATCACAGTCTAATATTTATCAATACATGCATACACATGCATCTAATGTACATGAAAACAGCACAATTTCATGACTCTCAGCGTAAATTTTTGTATTCTGTAGCAATCTCAAGCAGTGAGTTGTAAGCTTATTTGCTAAAGTTGCTCTTGATTTATGACTATGATGCATAACTGCACTTTTACTTAACAACATAATGCCTATAAATCTCATTTGTTATTAGCAATACATAGTACACTACAGCATAAGTACTAAAGACTATTTTGCAAAAGCTAAAGCACAGATGCGCTCTACTCTAATGACAACTAATAGCCCTTCAGCTATATATTCAACGGTCTTTCTTCTTTCCCAAAATGGTTAGAAAGACAAATGGAACAGAGAGAGAGAGAGAGAGAGAGAGAGAGAGAAACCTTACAGTCAACCATAAGCCATTTATTTTATAACACAATTTTAATCACTTGCATATTCATTATATTCATAGCTTGGTTGCTGTAAATTAGACAATTTGATGAGGAGGGCACATAAAATGCTTAACACGATATAATTCACCACTCCTATCTGTCAAAATGAGAATAAATAAGAGAAATAAATTTGGTTTAGGTTAAATCTTAAATATCCTCCCCATCGACATACAAATAGTATGGATTACATCCTCTAATAGTGTTTGTTTTAGGGATCAGCTCGCAAGTTGAGTTACTTGCTGATTAGGGTTTTACAAAAATTACAGTGATTTCATGCATAAGGTAAGATTGAAGTATATTTGTTCATTGAATAAAATTATCATCACGTTACGGTGAATGTAGTTCTCTATGAATGTCATGTGCCATATTGGAAAACTAGTAACCACGCTCGTGCGATTGCGGCAGTTTTATACGCGAGATTTGATTTTATAATTAATTGGAACATGTGTTCGTTTTCTGGAGTAAATTTCAGCCCAATATCTCAATTATTCTGTGTTTTATTTAAATAAAAAATTGTTATGTTGTTATTGAAAAAAACTTTCACTTTTTTAAGTCTGTCATTCCGTTGAAATAAAATTGATTAACCACTAACCATCACATTAAAAACTTTCATCTTTCATTACAGAAAAGGTTTAATAAGAGAACCCTCCCAACCCTTCACCCCTCAGTTAAAAAAAAGACCCTTTTCAATGCAATATGTGACCTTTGATTAAGTGCCACACATTTTAGAATAGCTAAGTGAAAGTGAAATTACTCACATGTCTCTTCCATAGTTTAAAATGAAACGGGAAAGAATATCCTAGTATAGACAAATGCGGCTTTTGTTTCATTGTTCGTTGTTCGTTGTTCGAAATTCGTAGAAACTTCCCCTAAGATGTCTTGCTTGCAGTTGGCACCTAAACAAGAGAACAATTATTGTTGAATTTCTATTAAATTGTAATTGTTTGATAATGCTTCTAATGGCAATATTCCATCTGCCAAAGAGAAACTGATTTTATGCTTAAGAATAAGAGCAAACTTGCAACTCATCCATCATTTATTTATATGTAAACAACGTGTATTGGTGTGTGTCACTTTGGCAAATTGGAAGAGTTTTGTATTTAAGTTTTTCTTTTACGTCATATTTATCACTCGTTTAGACCATTACTGTTGCCCAATTTTCGAATAAATTTTATATAAAGAGTGTAGAAAAAAAAAAAAAAACTAAAGTTTTCTCTATTTGTTTGCTTGTTTGTTTGCAGTGGAGAAACGTTTGTAGGCGGAGAAGCGGGAATGGCGGTACCGGACACAGTGTGTACACCACGTGCTGTTGGCATTAGTGTCGATATAAATGTATATGAGCCGCATTTATTGGGTGGAGCAATGGCTCACATGATTGGTCATAATATTGGCATGGGTCACGATGATGGCCGTAAGTATATATATATAACGTATATACTCTACAACATTTAATCAACCATTTAGTAGATATGAGGGCTTTTTTGTATACATTTATTCACTCTCTTCTCAATCATTCATTCATTCATCCATTCATTTAGGTCAAGAGTGTTATTGTCGAGATTGGCATGGCTGTATAATGGCTCAATCTATAGTCGGGTTAGAGAACGTACAGCCATATAAATTTTCCGAATGCAGTAAAGATGATTATATTGATGCTTTGCGTTCTGGTCATGGTCTGTGTTTGCTTAATAAACCGAATGAGGTAAGTTTGCCAAGCAATAATGATAATTAGAAGCAAAATTTTATTATAAAAAAATTAAAACAAAACGTTGCATTTTCATTTATTTATTAATAAATTTTTTTATTTATTTTCTTTTTGTTGGCAAAACGCCTACAAATATTATGATTGTCTTTCCATATAATTTAACTATTTCTGCAGGCTCTCTTTTTCGTATTGTTGGTATTTTTTGTTGTTGTATTTTGCAATAGATATAAAAAAACTGCTGCACTTTCATTTTGCTGTTGTTCGTGGTAGTTTTGTTTATATTGTATTGTTTAAATTGTACCCTTGGCTCTACTTTGTTTGTATTTAAATAAATTAACAAATAATAAACTGCAGAACAATGAAAAGAGAATATATGTAAAATAAATTTGGTTTAAATCAAATCTTAAATATCCTCCTCTGCATACAAAAGATGGGCATGGCAGGTATTTAATTACGTTTTCTAATAGTGTACATATTACGTGTTAGTTGAAAAGGCGGGTTTAACGCTTAGTAGGGTTTTTTTTCTAAATTTTGGGCGTTATCTTACATAAGTTTCAACTTAATAGCTCAACTTTCGTAGCAAATTGTCAATTTCGTCCAACTGAAATACCGAACTGCGTGGAAAAACTAAGGGTGTGTGCACAAAATTTCAACTCAACACTCTGTTTTTGATACTAATCAAGTATCTACAACTTTGTATAGTTTTTGACACCTTCTTCTGGGTTTTACAAATTGAATGACAAACTTAGTATAGCTCTCATTTTATGTGTAGGGTATACATATAAAAGCAAAATTTTGTTTAGGTTAAAACTTGAATTCCCACCACCCATTAAATTGAAGCCTACATCTGTTGTGGTACCAAACTTTGTCACATTATGTATTTTAAACTTAAACAAGTGTTTTGATTAATTAACAAATTTGTTATAGAATTATGTCAATTAAATATGGGTCCACCATATATTATCAGTGCCCTAAACCACTTGTGGCGAAAGGTAAGTGTAAATATTAAGTAAATAGTAATCGATTTAGGATCACTTTCTATAAACTTCTCACATTAAATCTGTCTGGTTAATCAATTAACAATCCCTAAATGTCCGTCTGTCCGTTGTTTGGATTCAAGTTACAGTTCGCATTTTTTGGAGATATTTTAATGAAATTTTGTACAATAAAATGTTTTGACCCAAACAGGAACTCTATTGAAATTGGTTCCAATTGGGTGACTTCTAGAACCCCTCCCCATGTAGGGTTTATAATATAAATGCTTTATGTGGCAAAAAATTGCGATTCTTCATATTTTTTGACAAAAATGGATGAAAAAGAATTAATTCGCTTAATAATTGGCTAGAACACATTTGGACTTGATTGGACCATTTTTTGAATCCCTTTCCATATAAGGTTGCATTATAATGAAAATCTGTATGTGAAGAAAATTGAAAATTTTTTAAAGTTTTTTGACCACATTTGGTTAAGAATAGTTACTTAGATTAATAACAATTTTTAGAACCCTTTGCCCTTTAACAATATTACGCAAAGTGATTTGAATGGTAAAGCCTTGCGTTTTTCTGACACAGCTAAAGTATTTTTTTTGCATAATTTTTTGTATTTGACCTCGCCTTCAAATACTTATAAAAACAACAAATAATATATATACCGAAAATAAAGAGTCTCAACCATCACATGCGTGGTTAGTGTTAGCGACAGTTAAGTGTTATTTAAATTTTTCACACTCTACAAACACATATAAATATAGTTGGATGTTATACACTAAATGTTGACTGTTGACAGTGCTTGCCTTTGTATATTAGTTTTTGTGAAATTTTCCATTTCTCAACGTTTCGTTGGCCACTTAAGTGTCCATGTGTGGTACAAGACTGTTTTAGCTTTTTAGCTGCAGCCTGTAATTCTATAGATATATTTCTTAACAAAGAGAAACTTGAAAAAGAAAAAACAAAGAAATGCTAAGATGAGCAGGCTTTATATGTAAACATACGTACCATAGAACCATTAATGTTGTGCTAAGTTGTCTATACACCAAGTGTAGTGTTTAGTGGCGATAGTTTTGCCCCCCCAAAAAAAATTATGACATCAACGCATACATTCATACTCTTTTTTTTAGTTGCCAACAATTCGTCATCATATGTTAAAAGCAGAGAAAGAGAAAGAAACTATTTGTTGTAGTTGTGTTTTGTTTGCTGTTTTGTTTTGCCTTGAGAGTAGAGGTACTCAACAAAAGGCTCTTGTTTTTATCCATCCCCCACTGCCTAACCCCTCCTGGCGGCCGTCGTTGCATCCTCATGCTTATTGAATTTTGAAACGCATTTTGTGATTACATCACCAGCACCTTTAGCAAGCTGCATACAGCAGCTGCAGCTGCAGCTTAGCTGTGAGCTATGTTATGCGTATAAGGACGTTATATAAATGGAAGGCTTGCGTTGCGCTTTCACTTACACAACATTCTAGTCCGTAGACAGTTGCTATTTACAGCTCCAACTGTGCAAACGTATTTTTTTTTTTTTAGGAAATACATGTGAAGAAAATTAAGATATAAAAAGATAAAATAAAAACAAAAACTTTTTTCTGGTTTGAAATTAGTGGGAGGGATTAAAGGACTTTCCATAGAACGTGCTGAAATAAGATTTTAATGAAAATTAAAGAGTGTGATATTGTGTTTTATATGAACTTGTACTTAAAAACTTTTATGGCCTTGATGTGATTTCCACACCATTGCCTGGTATGTGATACTAAACGAAAAAATTTGTTGTTGAAATTGAAGATTAGAAAAAATAAGCTAAAGCTAAATCTTAAATACAAATAGTGGGCGTGGTGGATATATGATTACGCCCTCTAATAGTGTATTTATTACGTATCAGCCTGCAGTTCGAGTTTTATGTTGAGTATGGTTTTTTTTTATAAATGATAGGCTTTATATTATCATATCACGCCCATTTTTGGCACGTCGATAAATACTCAAATTATAAATATGGTTATTAAATTTCAAGTTCATAGTCTGATTTTGTGGTAGATAAATAGAGTTTGATCGCTGGTCTATACCTTTAGTGATATTTTTTAAGAAACTATTTAAAAGAGAAGCCTTTCAATTATTTATGAAAAATAAACTTTTATTTTTTATTATAATAATCGTGTGTGTGTGTGTGTAATTGCCCATAAGAGTTGAAATCAAATTAAATATAAATCATTTATTTTCCATCTTCTGTATAGATCGAGATGCGTCGAAATTGTGGTAATAAAATTGTAGAAGAAGATGAAGAATGCGATTGTGGTACGTTTGAGGAATGCGCCACAGATCCGTGTTGTGATGGAATCACATGTAAATTAAAATCAGAAGCTCAGTGTGCAACGGGTGCATGTTGTGATCAGTGTCGTGTAAGTTTCAATTTATCATAAAATTATATTTACGCATAAGAATAATATATTGTATCTTTGGGAAACCTTACTGAATATTTCATTCATCGAATCACACAAAATTGAGAGATAATTTCTATGGTTTGAAAACTGTATCAAAGTAATAACTTTCCTCGCAACTGCAAATAAAACTCTGCAGCATTCTTTTTCATAGACCACCCAAAGTAATTGTCATTTCATTCTGTACTTGCTTCCTCTCTGACAAATAAAAACTGACCTAAGTAATGGTTTTTGAAGATTTTAAAGTAAACTTTTCTTCGTAGAAATATTCAATAAATTTTCAACTTTTCTATATAATCATAGTAATAATAACTTTTAAAGATGATTTATTTTCTTAATTATTAATAAAATTATGTAAACAGTTACGTTCCAAGGATCATGCATGTCGTGATTCAAATAATGAATGCGATTTACCCGAATATTGTGATGGTGAGCATGGCGAATGTCCCATGGATGTATTTAAAAAGAATGGTTCACCATGTGGCCACTCTAAAACGGGAGTATCTGGTAAGATTAAAACTTTTCATACTCTAATCAATCTCTTTTTAATCAATGGCCAATATATAATATAAAGGTTGTAAGAGTAAATTTATATAATTGGTGGATTTTTTAGGCTATTGTTTTCAGGGTGATTGCCCCACAATCAATTTACAATGTGAAGCTATATGGGGTTATGGCGGAGCGGCCTCTGATCGTCAATGCTTCGAACAATTCAATTCGAAAGGCAGCATTAATGGTCATTGTGGCCGCGATGCCAATGATCATTACATTAAATGTGAGCCAGAGTAAGTATATAATAAAAAAATAAAAAAACAAAAAATAGAAAAACAAACAGAACATATAGCTTCAAAATAGTTTTCCTATTTTATGTTCATAATAGAAATGTACAGTGCGGTACGTTGCAATGTAAAGAGGGTGAACGTCAGCCAGTTACCGAGGAAGTGGATCAATTATATTCAAGAACAATTATCTCCATTAAAGGCATTGAATATGAATGCAAGTAAGTAAAGTGTAGGAAAAGATAGAGAAAAAGAAGAAAAGTTTTGCCCTTAAGAGTTACGGTTTGTTTATATACCCTTTCCAAAAGGTATTTAAGATTTGTTGTAATACAAAAGGTTAACTTTTATATATTGTTGTTGTTCTTCTTTTTCTTCTTATGATCACTTTGAATAATTCTTATAATTTTTGTATTTGTGATTATGTGCATCACCAGAGCTACCAGCGGTCAAGTGGGTAACAATGAAGTGCCTGATCATGGCCTTGTCAAGGATGGTACACCGTGCGGTGATAATTTGGTGTGTTTGAATCAAACATGCGTCAGTATATTTCCGCACATTGACCAAACCAAATGTCCCACAAATACACAAGGACAAGAATGTTCCGACAAAGGGGTAAATACTTACATACACACTCACTTCACTCAATTAATTTTAACACTGTGTATAACTGTGCTTTATTGTGAAATTGTTGAAATGCGTGAGTGTTTGTTTGTCTGTTTGCGTTCAATTATAGGTTTGCACAAACACTAATCGCTGCTTTTGTGACATGGGTTGGGGCGGCATTGATTGCAGTTTAGTTGTTCTCCTTACCACACCACTGCCAACAGAAGCGCTGCCAACATCAGAGAGTACCATTAAAATGGAAAAAAAGGAGACACCCTATGGTAAGTATAATAAATGATCTAAATTATCTATTATTTTATCTACTTGTACGTATACAATGTAATCTATATGCAAAGCATATAAAATCTAACATAATTGTGTTTGTATATAAACGGCATCAAAGAAAGGTGATGTTTCGTTTAAAAAACATATTCAAGTTGTATACCATATATATATAAATCTCTCTCTCTTACACAAATTCGCCCAACACACTACTCGTTTACATGCGTATGTTTGCAGTATGGGTAGGTACCTAGGTTACGTATGGATGATGTTGGTTGTGACTACATCTTATGACAATGGTAATCTCAGTTGTTGATCTGTTTACTTTTTTTTTTTTTTTTTGAAACCCAACTAAAGAATTCTTAACACTTTAGTCACACACTCTTATTAAACAATTCTGCTTTGGCAATTTTGCTCTATTTGTGGACACAAACGAAATCCTTCCTGTCTCCTTTTCTATGTGTTTCTCACTATTCTCTATCTCTCTCTCTCTCTCTCTATTCATTTCTTTAATCATCTTACAGGCACCTCTGATCAGAGTAGAATCAGCCGCCTATCCATGGTCATCATATTAACTGTCGTCGTTAAATGCGTTTTCATTAGCTTTGCAACACTGGCCGTTTGCTACAGGTAGAGTATCCAAGCAAAAATAAAAATTAAAAAATTAAACAACAACAACAACAACTTAAATTCTTCTACTATCTTACATAAACATTTAACTCCTCATCAGAAACTTTAAAGCTATAATAAAACAACAACAAAATAAAAAAAAAAAACAAAATAAAAAACCAAACACTCGTTATACCCTACACTACATGTGGCAAAGGTCATATTATCTTTGTGTGAATGTTTGTAACTCCTAAACCGTATATGCCACACCCACCTTCAATTATATCAATTAATTCAGAATCACTTTGAAATCAAAATTTAGTGATTTAAAAGTCACTTTCTAGTCAAACGATTCATCATCATTTTCTGAATCGATTTAATCATGTCCGTGTGTCCGCTTTTTATACTTAAGCTGTAAGTCATAGTTTTTGAAATATCTCAATGAAAATTTGGTGCAAAGACATTTAATAACTCAAAGATTATTTTTTTTTAGAAATGAATCAAATTGAACCATTTTTAGAACCCCTCCCCATATAAGGTTCTAGTACAGAGAAATTTTTTATATGATATAAATTCTAAGAACCTGCACTCTATAAAGCTTATAATCTAATGAAAGTCTTTATATGGCAAAGAAACGCAAATCATAATAGTTTTAAATAAAATTTACTACAAAATAGTTAATTGGTCTAATCTTTGTACCGGATTGTACCCTTTTTAGAACCTGTCTTTATATAATGATATTTCCTAAAGTGCCTTCTATGACAAAGCCTCGCGTTTATTGATACAACTAAACCAAAACTCTAGCATAATTTAAAGAACTAAGTGGTGTAGCGTAATAATTGATCGGCTATAGCCGACTATAACATTATAAAGAGATGTATCATACACATATTATAAGTTTTGCTTGGTTAACTCTTCCTCTCCATTTCAAGGGAAAATTCAGTGAAATTGTATGTTTTGCAGAACTGATATGTGTTGGTTTTACACACATACATCCTTATCATCACAAACAAACAAAAAAAGAAATAATAATAATAATAACAATATTTTTGAAGCAAATTAAACCTTGCAGAGTTAATATTGATGTACTGATGCAATCAATATTTTGTTGGCCACCATTTATTTTTCATTTTATTTGTATGTTTACGTGTGTATCTTTTTGTATATGAGTATGTTTATGTATTGGTGTGTGTTTTTATGTGAAAAAAAAAGGTGTTTCCTTCTTTTTCCATTATTCTCATCTTCTTCACATCTGTATTTAATATTGTACTGTAAGTAATACGAGCTTTGTATTTACTTAAAGCTTTTTAGAAGAGTATAAACCCAATGTGTTAATTTATACCTTTACTCTTGAAGCCTTTTTAACTCTTTTTATACAAAAGTCTACTTTTGAAAATTTCGATGTCAATTTCGAAGTTCTGTGTAGATCTGGAAATGTCCATCCGTATGTCTGATTTTCTGTTTGTTGTTGGCACTCTCGCTGTCGTAAATTTTGAGAAATTGAGCTGAAATTTTTAAAAAGCCACGCCCAAAATCGACAAAAATCTAATTATCTGCCATCAAAATTAAGCTATGAAGGTGAAATTTTGCTACACGTGCTTTAAAATGACCATATTCATTGATGTGTCTAAAAGTAGGCGTGGTCGTCCACAATTAAAAAAAATTCATATTAAACTCAACCTTGTAAGGTGATACATTATGCAAATATTATTAGATGTTACAATCATATACCTGCCACGCCTACTGTTTGCGTATAGAAACAAATTTATTTTTTTTTTAGTCTAATTTTTATACACTTTTATACTATTGTCTAAAAAGTCTATTTAGTATATGTCTGTCTGTCAATTTCAATTTCATTATATATGTGTGTGTGTGTGTGTGTGCACACTATCTAATTACTACTCTCACTCTTCTCGCTACTACACAATAAATTTTATAAATGTGCTGTTTTATAATGTGTGCGTGTGTGTGTATGTGTAATTTATTGAATTGTAATTTCTTCTTCTAAATTCACTCAGACAACTTTTTCCAAAAAAAAAAAAATAAAAAAATCACTGCCTTGTAATCATATGTGTTTCACTTTTTTCAAATTTCAATTTTAAAAATTCATTTAATTTATATTTTTCTTAATTATTTCAATACGGTTTTTTTTATTATATTTTAAATATTATCTCTTAAAAGCAACAACTGACACAAGTCAGACTTTTTACCGCTCATCCATAACCACAATAAATATTGAATATTAATGAAAAAATTATAATTACAAACATTATTTATAATGGATTTGTGTTGTTGGGTTTTTGTGTGTTGTAGTAAACAACAAAAATGGAATTTAATTGATTGAAAAATATCTAGATATGTGTAATGAATAGTGAGTAAAGTTGATTTTCTCATTCCCGCAATTCTCCATACTAGGTGGAGCACAATGTGGTACAGTTCTCCTATTACGGAGTTTTTACATAACACCATTTTCACTAGTCATGAATTTATTTTAACTTGAATTAAAATTTGAATTGAAGAAGTAAAAAATTTTGGCTTAGGCTTTATGGTAAAAAGCCCCCACATCTACATAAAAACTATGCCATAATAATACATTTTAATTGTGTCGGGTACAAAAAAGGATTCAATAATAATGTACACTTGCGAAAATGAGTTTCGTGTACTCTATGTGGTGCAGTTGATTATGTTCTCATCACTTTAATAATTTCCTAATTTTTTTCACATATTTATATACTTTTCTTAACATTTTAATAATATGCTGAAAAATAAAATAAAATTGTAAATCCTAACAACAGGCCACACATTCAAGAAACATTTGTTTGTTAAGTATTGAAAGCAAAGCAGTTTCCCTTGCCTTACCAAGTCCTGTCATGCCTTGCTTCTAATCGACTATTTTGTTTAAGTACATTTTTAGATTACCATTGTCATATAGATTAAATACATATAAAGTCAACCAACAACAACAACAACAACAGCAATAACAACTCAGCAACAGTTAATATGTATAAATTGTGTTGAGAGATTTCTTCCTCTTAGGTTAGTATGCCACATCCCCAATAGAAAATAAATCATAATTTATTTGTAGGACAAATATTACGCATACGGTAGCAGAGAAATGTTATGTTGTGTATTTTGTGTTTTCTTATTCTTCTTCTTCTTATTTTTCCATATATTTATTATCTAAACCAACTGTATGTTAACACATAATGCTTTCTCTCTCTCTTCATTACTCTACTCTACGGTTCTATATATATATATAAACGGTAACTTATATGTAAACGCTGCTGTTGGCCACCACAAAATGATGAAATGTTTTGAATCAATAATGATACGATGATATACAACAACAACTGCAATGAAAAATATTAATAAATGAAAAATTCACCACAATCATCACTTATTGCATAACGCCCGCCATCTTTCTGGAATACAATGAGAACTGATTTAATATTTTTTTACTTTTAATTTTTCATTTTAATTGTTTTCTCTCTCTCTCTCTCAATATATTACAATCATTATAACAACAACAACAACAACAACAACAACATTTATTATAAATATTTAAATATCTCCATGCAAAATACTCGGTATAGAGAACTACCATGGCTCAAATACAGTATTTTTAGTTGGTGTACTCATGTCGGTTGTTGGGTTCGTTTTTGTAACATTCACCTTGATGGCACTGTGCTACAGGTCAGTTGTAGTACATAGAAACTTCTCCCTGTGTCTGAGGTTAGTTGAAAGAAGTAATGAAAAAACAAAAGAAAATTATTAACAAAAAAATTAAAAAAAAAAAAAAATCAACAACAACAATATGAGAAGAAAATATTAAAACACCAATTAATCCAAAAATTTACAATTGAAAAACAAATGAATGCAATCAAAAAAGAAATTATTATTAATTTCATCCTTTTATTCCCTTTTTAACTTATTTTATGAGATGACATCTCATTTTAAATCCTAGAAAATCTATCCGCCATTCTTGATCCTTAATTCCCGGAAACTTTTTTGCACATTCTCTTTAGTTTGTTTTCAGTTGAACATGAACATGATTTTTATTTTTATAAAAAAAAAAAAAAAAAATTTTATATATATGTATATAAATGTTTCTCTAAATAATTTCATTAATTTTTTTATACATTGACCATAGTTATTGATTTAGTATTATTTTTGTAAATAGAAAATTCATTTAAAAAAAAAAATCATTGCCACCATTATCATTTAGACTAACTCGACGAACTGTACCCATACACACTCTCTGACTTAATCTCCCTAACTTCCTCTCTCCTGCGTATCAATTCTCACATCATCTAATTGTACCGTACCCAACGTCTTTTTTTACTTCTTTATCTCACTCCACACCATTCACTCACTTTGTATTTATTCGTAAATATCTCTTACGTCACTTTTTTGTATAAGTGTGTAGTTTGAAATGCATTGTTTTTTGATTTCTTTTCAATTCTTTTTATACTCGTTTGTTTTACGTTTCAAGGCTTTACGTTCCATTTATGTGTCGTATCTATATATATATCGTAAAAATATTCCTTCTTTTTTCTCTTTGTACAATGGACACCATAAATACGTATTGAAAATAAGCAGCTTGAGGCCTCTAAGCGCAACGTGATGTTAATATATGTCAAAGTCACATAATCTGTGTTCATTTCCAATTAGTTACTATTAACTTTGGTTGATTGTTGGAATATGTTTTATTGTTGTTTTACTTAAATGATTTTTTTTAAACAATATTTTATAGTTTAGAGTGTCTTTGATTGAGAACAATTTATTGTAATGAACTTTTCAATAGGGACATAACAATTTTGTAGTATACCTAAGAAAGCCCCCTATAAGGTTTTTCATGACCTATTAACGTTCAAATGTCAGACAAAGTTAACATTTTGATTGTGGTCAAGTTCACAAATAAGCAATTATTAAAAATTACTTTCGTTCTTGTGCCAGCTCAAGTTTATACGAATAAAATTTACTTTAAATTACTTTTTTTTTGTCTCTTTAGGATTTTTTTACTTGTTAGACTATCTAACCGGAAGCGTTAATCGTAAAAACAAGAAAACAAAAAAACAAAAAAATTTAAATCACTTCAACAATAACTTAATTGATGATTTTCAGTTTTTTTTTTTTTTTTTTTTTTATTGTTCCCATATAATTTTCGTGTTCTTTGTTTTGTAGTGTATGTTTTCTATTATTCTCCAAATGTTTACTTTTTTCAAACTCATGTTAAATTTATTCGTTTTTATTTCTCTCTCTCTGTCCCTATGTGTTCACCGAGGACACATATGAAGAATAAAATATTATTTAAAAAAAAGAAAAAACACAGAAAAACTAAAAGGAAAATTTCGAAAACAAAATAAACAAAAACAAAAGAAAAAAGTCCAAAAGAAGAAGACTTGAATGATTTTTTTCATTACTACTTTTATGTGGTCGTCATTGTGACTGTTAGCATTTATGTAGACTCAGTAAAAACTTGCTCGCTCGCTCTATCTCTCTCTCTCTCTCTTTCTCTCGCCCATTCTCCTCGTCTCAATGAACAATAACAATACCATATACATACAAATATATTTATATATAATATATATAATAAAATACCATCAAATATGTTAGCTACCAACCAATGCATATAAAAATATATTTACCTATAAAGAAATCATTAACATAAGCACCAAAACAAAACTAATCGATCAGCGCGTTAATATCAATGCTTAATAGAAGAATTGATTTTCATTTGAATTATAGAACTAATCACTTACCATTCTAATTTATACTCCAAACAACAACAACAATAACAATAATAACAATAACAGCAACAGCAACAACAGTGCCAAAGCATTGTGCAATCGATTCGCCAACTCATTTGATTATATTTTGTACTATTAGTGTTACCACCTAGTACAGTACAACCAATAAAACATAAAACCATAATAAATAGGAAATTAATTTAATCGTAGATTGCTTCAGTATATTAAAAGATTATCTGTAGCATGGGTAGTTACCAATTGGGTAAGATGATGGCGTCTCTTAAGGGCGGAGGTTCGAAACCAGGTCCCGGTTCAAACCCTGCCAGCGAATGTTCATATTTCCTAAAGCAATTATCAACTCAGCCATATAGTCTGACAGAAATAAATTTTCTTTTTCTGAAGAGACAATATTGTAAACCAAACATTTGACATAAAATAACCGCTTGAGTTTGCTAATGTCACGGGCTTTTCCCCTCTATCTCTAACTCTGTCTCTGTCTCTCCCTTAATAAAGAAATCAAATTTTTTCCAATGCTATTAAATATGAATATTTATAAATTGTCCGCAGTGCTGTTGATTTTTATTACAAAAAAGAAAAAATCCTGGAAAAGAATTTATTTAAAAAAAGAAACAAGTGAAAATGTTATAGTCAATATAAAGAAAGCCTTTATATGATTATAAAAACCTTATATGGGAAGGACTTGTAAAAATGCTCCAATTTGGTCCAAAAGAGGATGTTTAGCCAAATGTACCTTTTTTTATTTGTTTCATATAAAATGAAGAATTTTTATCGGTTTTATGTATTAAAGAAAAGTTTCTGCTTACGTAGATAGATCGTAAACGCATCTCATTAATTATTTATTATATCTAAAAATAATTCATTTAAAATATCACTTATTCAACACAAAAGGTGGGTATTATGGCCAGATTTATTAATATTACTACCAATGGCAAAAAGATATTTAACAACAATAACAACAATTGTTTATTGGATAGTCCCACACTTAAGCTATATAAACTTAATTTCATTGTGTGTGTTTAACAACAGACAATATCTGACATTTTAGAAAATGATTGTACTTTAACGAGATTGAAAATGTTTTTGCCATTAATTAGCTGTTACAAAGCTGTTTGCCTTTTAAGTACCATCACCACATATATGCAGCGTGTAGTACTGTAGTGGCAGTTGTTCTTTATGCTTTGCACCACTTGTGTTAAAAGGTATATTAAGTTTCTTTGAATGTTGTTTGAACTCTTAAACAGCAAATGCCACAACCACCTTCATATAATAATTTCATGTACCAAATATGGACCGATTTGGATCATTTACAGAGCCCTTCTCCATATGATGATATTTTACTCAATGAATTTTCTGTGACAAGTAAATGAAATTGTAGCGTAATTTAGGGAACCCAGTGGTGTAGAGTATTATTATGGTCGGTCTTGAACGACTATAACAATTTCACTTGTTTTTCTTATAACGATTGTAGAGGTAAGTTGTTTGCTTTGTGTCTTGCGCCTAAAGAAAATGATGTGATGATACTTATGCCCAAGCATAGTAGAGTTGTTGTAGTGACCCGGGAGCATTCTTTTACAACTTTTTTTTGGTTTTGTTTAAAAATTTTGCTTGCTTTCAATTTCTGGCTTATTTAATCGAATGTAAACAATTGTTGCCTGCATGTTGCATACATTTTAATCAACATTAATATGTAAAAATTCATTACAATCTATCATCTACCTAACAACTGAAAACTATATATATTTTTATATATCAATCACTCAATCAATCATCATCTCCCTCATTTATCACATTGACATAGCAAATCTACCGACATAAGAGAGATAAGATAATAGAATAGTTGTTTGGTCTACTATTTTCACAGGCTTAACCTGATAGTGTTAGCTTCATATTATAATATCTCTCTGGGCATGTACACCACACACATCTAAATATAATACTTATTGTATAAAGTCTTACATTGCTATGAACTTAATGTTGTTTGTGGGAATGTGTTTTTTTTTTTTTTTGTATAATCTGAGCAGCAAGCCAGTTACATGTAAACGTGCAATAATTAAGAAAAGAAAATTTTAACAATATTTTACAAATCTGTATGAAAATCGTTGTTACTGTGTGTGCTGTTCCTCTTTTTGAGTTATGGTGGTGCTTTCTACTGAGTTGAGTCATTGTGATATTCACGCTCTAATAAAATATAAATAAAAATCATACATATTTGCCAATTATCCACTTAGCCACGCTTTCTTGCATACGTATAGAAAATTGGGGAAAAATTTCCACATTTTTTTATACGTATGTTTAAAAAATAAGAAAAAAAGGCGTTTGTTTAAATGTTTTTTATAAGTGGATTTTATCTAAACACATAAAAATACTAATTGAACCCACCACTCAACCACGTTTGTAAAGTTTTCATTGACACTTCATTTCATTTCCCGGTTAAATGTGTGTTATCATTAAAATTTTAAATGCTATTAAACAACTGACACGCGTCATATTCACTCCAATGAAAATTTTCATTTAATTATTTTTTGATATTAAATGAAAATTTTTCAAAACATAACCACCCATAAAACCTCGCACTATAGTCGTCATTGTAACGGCAGAACAATACATGAAAAACACGCTCTTTCTCTCTCTATCTATCCATCACTCTCGCGTTCTGTTTATCTCTAACGCATTTACATCTACTCACTCTCATAATATCCACTCTTAAGAGCATAACACATTTAATATAACACATGATTCCAATTCAAATTAATGAAACGATCTGCAAAAAAAAAAAAAAATCAATCTAAAACATACAAAATTATCGTGTTAAATAAATCTGAAATGTATGGATTGGATGGATGATTAGACGGAAGACCAACACCCTTAAATATGATCCACCTTATTCTAAGAAGCCAATTGCCAAAGGTTATGGTGGAGCAGCCACAACGGGCGCCAATCATCATTCTGTTGAAGAGGTTTCATTGGATGGCTCCAGCAAACTGGTTTATGCCAATCAAGCAGGTTTCAGGTACTAATCTAAATATACCCGAGTAAACAATTCTTGAATACCCACCATCGATACATCAAAACATCACTAGGAGTACATACAATATGTCTATATATCTTCTGTTCTTTATAAATATTAAGGAAAATGTGATTCGGTTTTTAGCGCATTGTGGGCGTGTCGAGTTCGATTTCAATACAATCTAAAGAAATAAACTCACACTTATTCTTAGTTTGGAATCGAGAGTGATTACCACAAAACACAAACCGGTCACCGACAGACATTGGCTCAGTATTCCAAAAGTATTCCAGAGAGAAGTGTTGAAAGAGCAGAGTTTATAGACTTTTTAGATAGATTTTATCAAAATCAATCAGCGTAGGAACTCTACCAACACTTTTGTCCCGAATACTGAGTCTACCAACACTTCTGCTAAGTTTGGGTTTTCCGACGCCTCATTTTAGGCATTGCAAAGGCGTTCCCAAAGTTGATTATACCCCCATATGATGGTGGCTGCACTATTTCGAATAGTTTTTTATTTTTTATTTTGGGTTAAATTTTACATTCAATATTCTTCCTTTACCTTTAGCAGGGATAAGAGCATACACGGGCGTCGTTATACTGGCGCTGATGACGATCAGGCTCATTCAGGTAAGTTGGTATAATTAATGGCGTCTACAACATACATGTTTAGTTTTATTTTAATAATACTTGTACACCACTATACACCCATATGTTTACTCCAATACTTAACGTATATACTCGTTCTCTGTCTCTCTCATAATAATTTTTCATTATTGTTTTTTTTTTTTTTTCAAATTAGTGAGAGATTAAATGTAATCAAAGTTTTGTGAAATGTGACAACAGTGTATACAGAGAGCTTTGATTATGTGTGGTCTCTGCAATGTATTTGAATTTTGTTGACGCGTTTCGCGCAAACACATATCTGTAGACTAGACTTTGTTGGCGTTCAATGTTCTTTCTTGTAGGGTATATATCTATATATGTTTATGATCATTTAAATACAACATATACACACATACATGCATTATGTACTAAGTAAATTGAAGCCCCAATCACCATCAATAATCATTGCATATAGAACAATGTCATGTGTTTGATTTGTTTTGAATGAAATCTTGACGATTATTCTCTTTAATGTAAATCTAAGCTAAAATGGGTTCTATACGCCCATTATATGATTGAAGCGTGCTTGTTTGCATGTTATTGTCTTGCAGAACAATTAGCGTTACGTCGCTGTATAGTATAGTGCCTTAGTAAACATATGTATGTTCTTGTTTTATATATATAGACTTCGATTCTGTAACTAATCTATTTATGTATTTTGTATTAGAAAAGTTACGAGTTATATATGTACGCAAGCCATTGTGATAGTACAAGAATGTAAGTTGGCTTCATATTGCATTGACGAACAATTCCACATGAATCAATCTTACTTTACTTAGACTGAGAACATATTATTGAACCGACATATGTTGAACTATTACCTTTGAAAGGTCTAATAATGTAAATGTGTCAGCAATAAAGCTGAAATCTACACGCACTGGTACCATGGTGTTATCATTATACCCTCCATTTGTCATTCCATTTGCAACATTCACCTATTCTACAAAGTATATATATACTTGATCAGCATCAAAATCTGATTCGATCTAGACTTTATATACGCGTGTCCGTAAGTATGTCTGTTGTTGGCACTCCAACTGTCGGAAATTTTAAGATTTTGAGCTCAACTTTTAAACTTCTAGTTTCTGCACGCAGATCGCTATGTACTGTGAGCAAAATTAGTTAAAAGCCATGCCCACAATCGTCAAAAACTTATTTATCTGCTACAAAAAATTACCTATGAACTTTGGAATTTGAAATTTATTTTCAAATTTTATTTTATTTAACTCATTCATAGATTTACTCAAACTGACTATAAAAGGGTGTAGTCATATATATGACACGCCCACTTTTTCAGAGTGCAAGTGGAGGGTATTTAAGATTTGGCTGAAGCCAAATTTAGTTTTCCTATTTGTTTATGTTAAAAATTTTATTTCCTTAAAGCGTCTCTCTTTCCTTCTCTCTCTCTATCTTCTCTTTATTATTTTGTTCTTGTTTAACGTTCCTCTAATTCTTGATGTTTGTTTTTCCGTTTTAAAGTTAAAGTTCTCTTTGTCTCTCGCTCTCTGTTTTGTATTTGAACGTCAACAAAGACTTTGTCACCTCTTATTAACCATTCTCACATAAAAACATCTCTCACCTGTACATGAATGTTATGTATATTTGTAATATCCATTTATACCCCTAAATCCTAAATGAAAACATATTGAAGAAAGAAAGAAAAAGAACCAAAAATTCCCCCTCCCCATTCCACAGAAAAGGGCATTTTAAAGAAGCACGGTTACGGCTTAGTGCACGGCGAACAACTAAAAGATAAATGGGCCGATGATGGCCAATCAGACAATCTGGAGCTGATAACGCAAGATGGCGGCTTGGCTACGGGCAGTGGGGCAGCCGTTTCCGAAGTGGAACGCACGCTCAAATCATTGAACGGTTATCATGAAGACATTTTGGAGGCATTACGTAATGCGGCTTCACATCGGGGCACTGGTACCGGTAATACACCGGTAGGCAGTGGCAGTTTGAGCGAAGAAATGTTGCGAAAAACCTTACAAGAATGCGCCACTTCTCAGTTGAGTTACGCTCCGGAACCGTATAAACGTACGGGTAGTTCAAAAGCCAGTTCACGTGAGAATATCTGCGAACAGGGGCAACCGCATGCGGTGCTGGTGGAGACTGGTGCTGGCATCGGTGGCGGAGCCATTCTCCATCATCATCGCTCTCAGCATCAATTGCATCAAGCACCGTTGGTGACACAGCAAGCGCCATTGGATGATGATGATGGTGGCCCTTCTACAGGGCCGTTGCGTATACGAAATCTGGAAGATCTTATACGACAATTGGAACATCATTCGTCTAGACATATGAGCCCTAACGGATCCGAGGATATACGTTTGTCCGAGACTGAAGCCGATCGTCATTATAGATTAGATAGTTCAGCCGCTTGTAGTGAATCCTCGCAAGGGTTAGTAAATGAGTATGTGCTTGCATTGATGCATTCGTTTCATATTGTGTTGGGGCTGTAGGTGTCTATTTGCATAGCTATTACACACGAATTTTCTTTCAGAACCATGTCAACACTTTTTTCTATCACTTTTATTTCTCTCTATCTTTTCCTCTCTCTCACTGTCTTACTCTCACTTTACGCTTTGAAAATGTCCTGTAGCACTAGACCGCTACAAGGCGTGGACACGCTCACCGAAAATATATACAAGTTTACACTTATATCAGATAACGATCAGTTTAGTAAATTAGTTACAGTAACAATAAAAGTTGTGTGCAACCTGCTTTATCTTTCTTTAACTCTCTCTCTATCTTTCTCTTTCTGTCTCTCAGTACTTTAAATGCAATACTCTGTTTCTTATAATCGCTCAGTACGCTCTCTTGCTAAATAAAATTACCCCGAAACTCCTACAAAACAATCAATTGAAACATCACCAACAGCTAGTAATGTTTCTTGTTACTTTTTTTTTTGCATAAAATAGTACACAAAGCAACAACAACAATAATAAATAAAATAAAACACGAGTAACATGTACAGTACCACCAAAAAACAATGAACAAATTTACAAATCTCTTACAGAATACTATTACGGTCTGGAGTATCTAGTGTGATGAAGGTAAACGACTGGCGCGCACCATGCATCTGCGACGCTTCAGAAACTTCAGAAACAGAAACTTTGAAAAGAGGATTCATTTCAGTTATTGCCGAATTGAAGTGATGCGTTTTTCTTCATTTTTCATACAATTATTTTCATTTTTATTTTTTTATAATAACTATTAATATATATTCTTTGACACAAATTGGCTATACCAATAGGCACCTAACCTAAGCAAAAAGAAAGAGAAAAAAAAGAGGAAAAATTAAATCAAATGTGCTCCATAATGCTAGGTCTTCATCTGTCTTATGTGGATAAGTCAGATCGTTTTGGTACATTAAATAGATTTTTATTAATTCAAGTGTTTTCTCTTTTCTTATATTTCGTCCTTGATTCTGCCTACGTTTAGATCAAATCAACAATTAGCACAATCACAGAAAACAGCAACAATTCATCCGTCTTATAGTAGTCGGTGTCGGGTGCGCCCCGAAGATGAGGGACGCTTCTCGTACGGCAGGTACAGACATTCCACCGCCACCAATAGACTACCATCGCATTCACCTCACGCTTTCAGCCATCATGCACATCATTCGCATGCGCACGGTCACGTCACTCACGGTCCCCACTCATCGCATCATTCATCGCACACGCATTTGCATCAGGACGAGGACGGCATTTACGAGAGTGCCGATCGTTCAATAGTAGAGCCACGTCTCGATCCCCGCGAACAACCCGACAGTGAAAGGTATGTATCACTGCCTTATTAACTATCTAGCCATCCATCCGTCTTCATAACTTGTATCAATCGAATTATACCTGTTGTTCTCACGTCACTCTTCATGTTCTTACTTCAGTAAAATCATGTCATGAGTAGAGTTAAGTAATGCTTGCTGTCCTACGATTATCACACGAATCTGCCTCCTACATGAACCTTCGCCTTTGTCAACGTTTTTATTTTATTTTCAAGTTTCTCCAACCTTTATTTTTGATTAATAATTTGATTCATTCGTGTTCCTCCTATTATTGAATTGTGATCTTCTATCTATTGTCTTCTTCCTCTTCTAAGTGAATTTGGGTTTTTAAATAATTTCCTTCCTTAACTGTTATGAACTTAGTTGCCTTTTTCGTTACCTGGCTTGTTCTGCTTATTGTCTTATGTTTTATCTTATGCGTATATTTTTCGTCTACGTTAGTGTGTGTGATTTCGTGTACCGTTGTTCCTGTTTATTATGATTATTATTTTCTAGTGATGACTTTATTCAAGCTCAACAATTAGCCCGATGGGCGAGTGAGGATGTGGTATCCGTCGTGGTATTGGATCAACAAGCCGGTACAACGTCGGATTCCCAACAATCCAACGGCGGCGCCATAACATCGGCGTCGGCTTCAACGGGTACTGTTATCCATCATCAGCATACACATCAGCACCAGCACCACGGCGATCATCCACCCACGGCAGGGGTCACATCGTCCTCAGCTGGGGTCCAACTGATACCGAACATACCAACAAACACCCATATGGGGGGCGGGACACTGCCTACCACCGCAAACATTCCGAATGGTATAAGTCTAAATCAGAGGGACTATTACCCCTCGCCACCCTCAACCGAGACGGAAAGCAGTGGCAGTGTTATCCAACCGCTACATCGACGCTACACCACCACCATACAGACCGATACCGGCCAACAACAGCAATTACAACAGTTGCACCAGCTGCACCAACATCAACATACCCATCAGCACCAGCATCCACATCCGCATCCGCATCAGCATCATCAGCAACAACTGCCACCAGGCGATACCAGCAGCAGCAACAACAGCCAAACCGGTCAAATGCTGGAGAATGGTCGTTATCCCGAATATAAGCACTGATAGTATAATAATAAAAGTAGTTGTCTAGCCAATGGACGGACCACTTACCAGCGTCTGTTACCCGTACGGCCACAACTTCTTAGTCAACCACCAGCACCACCACTACAATCATTACCACTACCACTACCACTACCGCAGCACCATATGGATCCTAATGCATTGTAAATTGTTGTTATTCATATTGTAGATTAGTCAAGATTAGTCAACTGCCGGTATGTTGCAAACTGTTATTACTGACTTTCTTCAAAACACCAAACAAAACAAAACAAATACAATAGCATACTGTTAGGCTCACCGTTTAGCTCTCTACTACTTTTTCGCACTTGAACTATTTAAACCTGTTTTTTCCTCTCTTTATCTCCCTCTTTCACTCTCTTTCAGCCACTTGTTAAGATTATTTAAAAAAAAAAAAACCAAAAAATATTATCATTAGCTAAGAAAAGAAAATGTGATTTTATACAAGAAAAAAAAACATAACGTAGAAATAATTTTTAGTTAATTATTTTAGTATAATTCGAAAAAGAAAACCATCAAAGCCACAAGCACACTACAATCGCATTAAATCGAGCAGAAATACAATCCTATCAACATTCACACGAATTAGAATCAAATCCCTTTCAATGACATCAACTTGTAAATATATCAAAACAAAAAAAATACACTATTATCTCTACTGCTCTCGCTTCTCTCTCTCGCTTTTAAAGTTTCTTTTTACAACTAGAATTCATTCACTGGGAGGATAGATCGAGAGAGAGTTAGAGAGCGAGAGTGTGAACAACATTTGTTATCAATCACTCGCCATTATGTTGGGCGGGGGGAGAAAACTACTATACTTTTAAACAAGTATGTAGGTGGCCGTGTTTTAGGTGTTCTTCAAATCACATCTTATACTCCGATCTTGTAAATATTTGTATATATACCCGCATACATATAAAAGAAAATGTTTGGTAGCGTTTTGAATAGAAAAATAAAATACAAACAAAAGTCATGCATTGCACCTACACACTCACACATATTTACATTGTAACACTCACTGGCACACACAACAATCACACAACCATAATAAATTTTATTATACGGAATATTATTGTATACAGTGCAATAAATCATGTGTTAGCTACACAGTCATTATAACAAACAAACAACAACAACAAATTGATATTAGACTTGTAATTGTAAGCTAACAATAATAAAACAGGTGAAACTTCTAGCATTAAATTATAAACTAAACTAAACTAAACTAAACTAAAACTTAGACTTAACATGCGAGGTGTGCAGACAGACAGACAGACAGACAGGCAGAATGATTGTAGAGGAGGCGTACATAATTTCAAGGATATAAGTATCAGAAGAAAAACAAAAGCAACCAAAAAAATTATATATCTTAAATATGCTCTAGAAGCAATGGGCCTGACAGGTGCATGATTACGCCCTTTAATAATTTTCGGAGGACAAAATAATATAAACATCGTGCACTGCGGTATATCGTGCTGCATGTTGGCAACACTACTTCTGCGTATGTATTGCACAGTTTACGTTCCAGATGTTCATATTATTTTGTCCAATTCTTGTATCATTTTAAAAGTTGAGTTTCACGCTGAGTTTGATTTTTAGTACATTATGGGCCTGCTTGTTATTTGATCATGCCCATTTTTGGTACCTAATATGGATGAGATAATTATAAATATGATTAAAAAACTTATAACTTTATAGCTCAATTTTTGTGGCAGATAAATAAACTTTTGTCGATTGTGAGGCGTGACTCTTGATCATTTTTCTCCCATTTTAAACAGCTGTTGTCTATGTTGAAAAGTATTTGTACTGTAAATTTTCAATTCAATATAGTATAGTAGTAACGATAACAAAACCAACAACAATAACAACAATAAAAGAATTTAATAGTTCACTTAATAATACAATAAATAATTAAGTAAATAATAATCACTCGATACTACTTATTTCAGCAAACATTTCAAAGGGAAGGCAAGATTAAAATTTATATATTTTTGATTAAAATTCTAACTTCGTTAATGACATGCATGCGATTTTTGTACCCATCATCCCAAAGTGGTTCAGAGTATATAATGTTTTTGAATCAGGAATGAAAATGTAAAAATAAATTGAACTAGCCATGTCTGTCTGTCCATCTAAGCATCTACATAAGTGTAAAATCTTTTTTTTGTTATAAAAAATGCTTATCGATTCAGAAACTTAGCAGAAGGCTTGTTAGGGTCTGCACGCTGCTTGCTATTAAAATTGGTTAAAACAACCACTTATCTTTTGAATCATTTTTTCCGTACTTTTCATAAAGAAGAAAAACTAAAAAGTCGTCACATCAAGATCAAAACGAATGTAGAAGTTTTTCCCTTCATTATGGCAAAATATAGTTCAAGAAATATTTAAAACCTGTCCGAAAATCTAGTAGTTGGCCATTACAAAAACGTTCGTTTATATCTAATTTATAATTTTTTTCTTTTGTGTCACTCCTCAATCATTCAAAATGAACACGTGTACAAACGGAATAAATGTAAATATTAGAAAAATAATAAAAAAAAAGAAAAAAAAAATAGGAAAAAACTAAATTTGGTTTAGGCCAAATCTTAAATATCCACCACATCTACATACAAAAAGTGGGCGTGGCAATTATATGATTACGCCTTTTAATAGAGTATGTACTAGGTATCAGCTTAAAAGTAGTAAGTTTTGCAATAAAAATGTTTTCGTTTTAATCATGAGCGTTTCTGTCCTCGGACCGCATCCATTTTTGGTACTTCTATGGATGAGGTAATTATCAATATGTGAACTTTAATTAAACTTGATAGCTCAATTTTTTGTAGCAGATACAAAACTAGAAATGTTAGCTCTATACTTTAAAATTTGAAATTGTAAGAGTGTCATCAATAGACAGATAGACGGACATATGGACATACCTGTCTAGACCGATGCAGTTTTTAATGCTAATCAAGAACTTTGTAATGCAAATGTACGGTCAACTTAGTAAACATATGTGGTGGATATAAAACCAAGAAGGTCCTTTAAAAAAGGATATAATAATGGATACGTAGCATAGAATAAGACACCTTATGTGCAATCGCATATAGATTAAATCTGTACATGGTATGTTTGTATGTATTTGTAAGTACGAGTTAAGTAATTGTGGCAATGTTTATATGTAAACTGATGTTGTTGTGTATTATGTTACTTTGGAGGATGTTTTTGTTTTTTTTTTATTTCTAAAAAAAATCTATAAAATAATTACGAGGCGCAGTGTGAAAATATTTAAAATAATTAAAGATGAAAATGTAGGTGAGCCTCACACCGAATATAGAAAAAATATTAACTAAAAATACATGAAAAACAGTATAAAAAACGATATTCTAAAATTACTTTTAAGCTGTCTCTGCTACACAAACCCACAAACCCATCGTCCAATATGACATAATGCCCGTATGCAACGCCCTCACGTTCATAAAACTAAATGAACAAATCAAAGCAACAATTATTGCTTCCTTTTACTCTCTCCTTGTTATTATGAATTGAAATTAATGATTAATTGACAAAGACGTTAAAGTACTAAACACTAATGCGTTGACAAGTTATACTTGAAGGGTCCCTCAACTACTCCATCGTATATGTAACATATTACAAACATCTTAAGAGGTGCTTCTTTCTATGCAATATTACATACATACATACACTTCATAACGGTTTTATTTATTGTCTACTCATTATATATTCTTTTCTTTACATAATCAATCAATCAATGATAGCTTTTTAAAACGAGTGCTAAGACATTGAGAATCAATAAGAGGGCTTAATAAGAAATTGCATTCACATCAACCTACACACATACATGTGCCATCTCTATACACACACACACACACACACACACACACACATCACTGGAATATGATTTTTTTTTATATATGTAAGCGTATTATATTGTATGTATATGTAATATTTTGATGTAAGGTAATCATTGGAGAAGCAGGAGTAATATTTTATAAGATAATTTTTTTATTCGGCTTAGACTGAATTTTTGTATGATATACTCACCACTTCGATATGTATCAATACACACAACTATGTAGATATTCATTCAATCACGGTCAGCTTGGAAAAAAGTCAACTTTTTAATAATGTAAAAAAAAAATGAATAAAATAAACGAAATCATTTAATAGACAGACACACGCATACGTATACCTAGATATTGCATATAATATATATATGAATAGATAGACTCCAATTGGCATTTACAAATCCATCGACTGACTGACCCACTCACTTATGACTAACATTATAAAAAATATTAAAAAAAAATGGAAGAAAAACAAAAGCAAAAAAAAAAAAAAAAAACTGGTTTTGTATGTATGTATGTTGTTTGAAGAGTGTTGAGTATAATATTAACCACATCAACACAATTCTAAAGAACTGCTAACTGTTGTGACTTTATTGATTAATTAAGAAAATATACAATAAAAAAAATAATTTAAAAATAAATACAACAACAACAACAACAAAATTATACAATAAAGGCGAAAAAATAATTTTGAAATTCAAAATCGGATATTAAGAGAAAAGAACGAAGAAGAAAAAGTACGAAGATTAAAAACAAAAAAAACCAACAACAAACACCTATTAATAGTTAAATTAGGTTAAATAAATTAATTAAAAAAATAATTATAATAATTATAAATAACAAACAAATCCCAATTAATACACTATACCACACGAATATTAGCGCGTAACTTAAATTTAGTTAAATTGAAATCTAAACAACAACAACAACAACAACAACAACAAAACATTTACTAAAATTCCATAAATAAAAATAATAACAAAACAAAACAAAACACACACACACAAACACACAGAACTATTCGTCTTTTAAGTAAAAAAAAAAAAAAGAAGAAAAAGAAAAATTGTAACAAATAAGAAAAATTAATTTGGCTTAAATCAAATTTTAAATACCCTCCACATGTACTAACAAATGGTGGACGTGGCAGGTACATGATTACATCCTTTAATAGTTTTTGATATCGATCAATTGAAGTTTTACGATGAGGATGGCTTTTGTAAAATGAGGGCGTGTCTGTTACCGACCACACCCATTTTGGACATATCAATAAATAAGTTAATTATAAATATATAAACCAAATTCCAACTTCATAAGTAAATGTTTTGTCGATTGTGGGCGTGTCTGTTAGACGCACGGACGGACATATCTCATTCGATTCAGTTTTTGTTGCAGATCAAGAATATATATACCTTGTAGAGTCTGTGACAACTACATCAGGATGTTGCAAATGAAATGTCAAACTTAGTATACCCCCCATCTTATGTGTAGGGTATAAAAACAATAATACAACAATAAAAACGAAAACAACAATATTCAAGTAAATTACTTTAACTTGAAGAATGGTAATAATATAAATACTTATATCCACACACCCACACACAAATACATACAAGCCATTCATAGAGAATGAAACATAGAAAACAACAACCACATAAAAGAAAACTGTTTAAGGAGCCAAAAATGTGTTTCGAATAGAAATTAAACGAAAAAATTAATTATTAAATAATATTAATAATAAAACTAAAAATAAATGATAAATATAAAAAAAAAAAAAAAAGAAAAATAAAAATGAAAAAACAACAATTCCAATATAAATATTTGTTGTTTCATTTATCACATTGCTGCAATAAAAATAACATTTTTTCACTCACTCCATCGTTTGATCAAATCAAGAATTTGGCCGATTGAAGCTAGCCAGTAACAGAACATTGAAAACCTGTTTGCTTTTATTATAATTTTAATAACCAGTTAATTTTCATAAAAGCTTTTCAGTGTTTATCAATTGTATCAATTTCGTGCTCATTCAATCGCATTGCAGTAGTCAATCAATTCGTAATCGTTCAAACATTAAAACACACTTATACAAGGTAAGCAGAAATTATAAGAAATTATGTTAAAACACAAAATGTTTAAGAGGTGAGCACCTTTAATAATATACATCGAGAGTAAATGTCTCTTAATGTGTATGCTCGTATAAATACTCTCATAAATAATTGCATATGTGTGCAATACGTTTCTTTGCTTTATAGCTGTATGTCTACCATGTTGGTTTTTCTCTAAGATCTTCGTTACGCTCTTTAGCAAATGAAACAACAACTGTTATGAATTCTGTTGCTATCTCTTTTTTAACTTCTTCTTAATATACAACATAAACGTAAATGGCCGCAAGAGAGTGAGTGTCTCACTCTTTCCGTTACATTTGTTTTCTTAACAATGGTTCAATATTGTAACCAATCAAAATATTCTTTATATTACCAACTCGTTCGCATTAATCACACAATTTTAAAAGAGTTTTTTTATACTCACCATTATAATAAAATAGGGAAAAATTATAGGTATGGCTGGTCAATACTTAACATAAACATAACATATACATAATATAAACATAACATAAACATTTCATAAACATATTTGTAATAAAAAAACAGTTGCTGTGCATGGAATATTAAAGAGGCCAACTTGGCTGACTATACTTACTGTCTTTCATTTGTTCTTCTCCAATTAATTTTATTCGTTTTTTTTTTATGGTTTTTTTAATTGCAGGTGTACAAATAAATGAATCTACGCGTTCCTACTTAAAAGTCTATTACAAAACATATATCATCTAATCATTTTTAAAAGTTTTACTCAAATTACTTACTTAAACGAAAGACAGAAAAGGAAAACTTCTCTATCTAACTTCAGACACGGCAGAAAGACATTTCCTAAATGTTTTCTTTACTTTTGTTTTAAAATTTAATTCAGTTTTACTTTCATAAAATGTTTCTTTACAGGTATTACCGTATCCCATAACTATTTAAGGATCTTTGAATTAGTTAGCAATTGCTTGGAGGATCGTGGGATGAGATTTTGCATTAAGGCAAAGAGCATATTTAGTTGAAATGTGTGTGTGAATCTGTGACATTTACATGAATAAAAAAATACATAAATTTCTATATAAACAACATAATTAAATAGAGATAAAAACTTTATAGCAGCAACTAATTGCCATAATAATAGGGATTAATTTTTATACGCGTATAATTATCATAACAGTTGGAGCTTTTCCTTGACTTATTTATTAGGAATAGATTTTTTTACCCTACACAAAAAAAAGGGGGTTATAATAACCTCTGCTATGCCCACCGTTTGCATGTCGGTGTGGAGAGTGTTTAAGATTTAGCTTAAGCCAAATTTATTTATTCTACTTCTTCTTATTCGCATTGTTCACAATTTGTTGTTTTAAATAAAAAATGGAATGAAATAAGTAACATTAGAAAATTGATATGAAACAAATAAAATAGTTTTTCTATCACTTACAGATTATGTGAATATGTGCATAAAATAAAAGTTTTTTTTATTAAATTGTTAACTTTTTTTCATTCCCATGTTCCATCAGTTTATTATTCTTTTATATAATTTGATCAAAAGTTTTTGATTAATACTAATCATGGATATAATGGATTATAATAGAAATGGCAGAATAATGAAGTTTGCACATGATTGCTTAGCCATCTAGTATCTATCAAATATTTCAAAACCACTGGAGAGATAAATGATGAATATGGAAAAGGAATAAAATGTACGATAAAATAAATGTCTACCATCTATTATGATATATAGCAAGTTGCTAAAGCAAACAAGTAAAAATAATATAGTCGATCATGTCAGATCGCTTAATACTCTATAGCACTTAGTTCCTTAATTTATGCTACAATTAGTTGAGTTGAATCAGTAAAGGCGTAAATTATGGAGAAGAAGTCAAATCGGGTCCAAATTTAGGACAGCCAACTAATTAACTAATTTTTACCAAATTTTAACACAAAATATTAAGAATTGCGAACTCTTGCTATATAAAGATTTTCTTTATAATATAATGAGGAAGGAAGGGTTCTAAAAATGGTCCAATTCGGTTAATTTTCAATACAGATACCAAAACTTATACTCATCTTAAATTTTATCGAATTATCTCTAGAAATTTATAAAGAAACAAACCCGTCGAATAAATAAGTTTTGTTAGGTTTCTTAAATTTCCTTCTAGGTGTTGCAAATGAAATGACAAACCTAGTGTACCACCCAACTAATGTGAAGGGTACAAAACATTATGGATATAGTTAAGTTTAAGAGCAGCAGATGATTATAACGATAATGATGAAAAGTATTTCTCTGCATCATCATTCACACAAAAGTTGAGAAAAATAGAGTGCATTAGCAATCGAAAATCATAGGTGAATGATTAGTCATGATTTTGTAAAAGTTTGGCAAAGAAAGTATTCACAATATATGCACATATCTATTCTTAACATGATTTTCTAATCAACGGGGCAAAACATTTTAGTTTCCTAGAGGAAACTATGATTATGAGAGAGGGATAAGGTAGAGGCAAGAATAGGTAAGTGTTATGAAATGAAGTAAATGAAATTTTGAAATGACCACAAATTTATTTCTACTTCACACAAATACACGCAAGCTCAGATATGTAACGAAAGGAAAAGATGCACATTATCCCACAGAGTTGTAATGGATATTGGAATCGATGATTTGGTATATCTGAATAAGTAAAACTCTAATACATATTTATTGCAACATTACTAAAACATTATTGCATTTGAAAATAATATGTTTTGCAATTAAATTTGAATTGAAATGTTTTCAGTTAAATCGTAATGAAAGCATGTGTCCAAGATTACAACTGACCCTAAAAGTGACCCAATTTATTGGTTTATATAGTTATGGAAAATATTCAACAGTTTACTTTAATTGTCATTAATTTTTTCTCACTATTTGTGGATTGTATTGTATTTGTAGATTAAGAGTGCCTTGATTTCCTTGCTAAACCCTTATTAGGTTTTCTGTTCAGAATTACTTATGCAAAGTATTGCTCTCTCTCTCTCTCTCTCTCCTGCTCTTTATCCATTTTTTCCTTTGTCTGTACCACCCAGTTAATTCAGTTTATTATATATAAAAGCAGGCACGTAGGTGACTAGTTGAATTGAAAAGGGGTAGAATTTTGTTTTTTTTTTTTTGGAAAAATTGGAAATATTTTTAAAATTTTTTTTATATTAATTTTGATGCCAATCCATAGTAAATGACGAAATAATATAATTGGTATAAATTTGAGCCTAATCAGACTACTACGACAGCTTCTATACTAAATTTGATTTTATTTTAGTATTGAAGAAAAGTAATTCATTTTCAATTAAAATTGAAACAAACACGTAAAATTCAGAATTCAGGGAAATTTTAAGAATGTTAACTTTCAAACGCTGTAAAAGATTTTCTTTTGCGTTTATTTTTCTCTAAGTTATAACAATTCAAATTTTGTATTGTATAGAAAAACTTTAGTTGGTGCTTTATGAAGAGATTGCTATATGAAAAAAAAAACTTGCAATTCTACATATTTTTTAATGAAAATTGATATTTTTGTTCTATTTATTATAAGGTTCAATTGTTTAAAGTTTGAGTGTAATCGTTATATAAATAGCATTAGAAACGAGGCATTGTTTCTATGAGTAAAAGTTTTGACATGTTCAACTCACCAAATTTCAATCCATCTTAATTGATGTTTCGATTATATATTTTGAAATAAAAATTATATTAATAAAATGTATCAAGTATTAAAGTATTTGGTCCTTTGTTAAGAAAAATTTATATTTGAACGGTAGAGAATTTTGTGTAGGGGAAATAA
The DNA here is from genome assembly GCA_963978525.1 of Ornithomya fringillina. Taxonomy (NCBI): domain Eukaryota; kingdom Metazoa; phylum Arthropoda; class Insecta; order Diptera; family Hippoboscidae; genus Ornithomya; species Ornithomya fringillina. The sequence continues at coordinate 6,591,938 of OZ021693.1, forward strand.
ATTTTGTGCCCCTTCTGCTACGTGTTGTATAAACATTTCGTATATGACTGAATACAGTATAAAAATGGAAGATGATATGGTCAAGAAGAGAGAGAGAGAAAGAAGGAGAAAGAGAAAGAGAGACAAACAAAAGAAAATTACAATGTAAAGGAAAAAATTTTTGCTTTGGCCAAATCTTAAATACCCTCCACATATATGTTTATACAAACGGTAGGCGTGGCACTTCCTTATTACACCCTCTAATAGTAATATATCTCGCATCAGCTGACATGTCGAGTTTTTTCAAAAATTTGGGCGTGTTTGTTGCCCTTTTTTAGCATATTGATGGGCTGGGATAATTGTAGATTTCAATTTCAATTTCAATCTTTTTAACTAAGTTTTTCTCAATTGTGGGCGTGGCCAAGATTATATTCCGATAGTTATCGGAATACAGAAAGTATAAATGTCAAATTTTACAATTGTCAGCCGTAACTTTTACACAGACGCACGGACATACACGTTTAGATCGAGACAGTTTTTGATGCTGATCAAAAAGGAGCCTTTTTTTTTGGGTCTTGCAAATAGAAAGACAAACTTATGATATGATATACTCCGCATCCTATGTGGTGGTTATAAAAAGGAATAGAGAGAGAGAGACCAAGGAAGGAAAATTACAATTAAAAAAAAATGTCATTTGAAGCACAAAGAGAAAGAAGAAAAAGTTGTCTCCATAATTGAGGACAATATTTAATTAATTAAACCAACCGAATAACCAACCACCACCATGATAGCATGACGATAGATAATAAAAAAGAAATGAGGATGTGTGTTTGTAAGTACACACAATATTCAATCCGAAATTACTGATTAAAGCAAAATCATGTTTAATCAAGTCAAACTGAGTTAAGTAGCAACACAATTATACCAACACCAACTATGAACGCATACCCATGAAGAGTATTCTGGACAGCAATGCGATAAATTGTTAAGTAAGTAATTTTGCGTTAAATTAAAACCGAGTATGTGTGTTATGAGGCCCTTGGATTCTAATAAGCTTGCACATGACTGCATTACTATGCATAAATGTTTTTTTTTTAAATTTATTTTTATAATTTTATTTAATTGAAAAGGCGAGAAAATTATACAAATAAAAATTTTATGTAAAAATATTATTGTGCTTTGTTTGTATTAAGTCATCAGCCGAAAGAAAAAAAAAAAACAAAAAACAGAATTTTAATTAAATTGTGAAAAAAGCAATTGAGAAAAAAACACCAAAGTAATAACAACAACAATAACAATACTAACCACACCAAAGTATATAAAATAATACAACAAAAAACAAATCACAAACGAGCTATTGTGTTGTTGTTGTTGTTGCATAAGTCAACTTTTTACCAAATGAAAATTTGTTTGTTATGATTGTGGTTGTTGTCAAGTGTTTTTATGATGAAGTATTTGTTAGACTTTATTGTTTAGGTGGTCAGGTTCAGGTTCCTACAACGCGTTGTAAACGTAGAGTGTAAGTGCGAAGTATAAGAATGCAGGCCAATAATTAAAACAAGTTTAGCGAGTAAATTCATGTCATATGCAAATATAAATATATAAATATCAGATCTGAAGATTTGCTTTTGTGATAATAAAACTTTTTCATTTTCCCATGTGACCTTAACACTGTGCAACCTGTGAATTCATATGATAAACTTAATAAAGATTGTATTGTTGTAAAAGTTGAGATTTTGACAATACATAATTTTATACAATCACACAAACACATACTTATTATAGTCATAATATAATATAAACTTGTATGCATTAATAATATAAAGTTGTTGAAAAGTCTTCAACTACCAGCCCACCTAACATGATTTCGAGGTTATACAAACATAATTTCACATGAATGCCTGTGAAAGGAATGTGTGAATGAATGAGAAAGAATCGTTTGTACAACAACAACAACAACAACAATATTATGTAATTGCGGCTGCATGTCTATCTATCTTCTTGAGCTAGCACAACAAATATATACATGCTTGTGTATGCACATATATTAACAATTAAAACTTTCGTCAGCTTTGTATGATTGCAATAAGTTTCAATTTTTTCTGCTGTATTTTTCTATTTTTCTTCTTCTCTGTGTGTGAAGAAACTGATGACAAAGTTTGTGCTATGTATGATCATGTGTTGCTTGTAGAGAATATTGTTCATACGTTTGCTTGATTGCTGCTATGCTTGCGTGTATAATTATAATTGTGTATGTAAGTATGACTTTGTAGCCTCTCGAGCTCTGTACGAAAGACTGCCAATAGCAACAATCTGTTATATAACCAAATATCCTTTCACTGGCGTACTGGGACTCTTTTCAATATATTTCATGACATCATGAACGTACAGAAATATCTGCGGATACATAAGGTTGCGTTTAAATGAACAGTACATCATGGCTTTAACAATTGAGAGGGGAGAAACTATTCATATCATTTATGCATTTTTTCTTTCGTTTTTTTCTTTTTTTTTTTTGGTCATTTATTGATTTAATTCCTATAGAGAACAAGATGTTGTCACAATATGCTCCAATATTTTCAGTATTTTATTTCTAATTATAAAGATTTCTAAAGCCTTAGTCGGGTAAATGCAAAACTCTAAGTTAAGCTTTATATACTCCACCCACTATGATGAAAAAATCAGAATGCTTTTAATATTTACTAGCCCAGCCAGCCAACTGTTTTGTTGTGCCAACATCCCCCGTTTATTAACAGTGAAAGTAATTTAAGTAAAAGTACAACTTTCTACTTAATTGTTAAGCGGCATAGGCTAAGACTACATTCAAATTTTATTGTATGCATAAACTGCAAATGTAACAGGCTAACTAAGAAAGAAACTGAAGCTGAAGAAAGAGATGGAAAAACACAGAGTGCTAACAGCAAGTAGAAGCAAAGTTGCGCCCATTTATCTACACAGTGTATTTATGCTAATAATAATAGTTAAAGGACCAAGTTTCCTTTCATTCTTTCTTACACTGCTCTGAAGTCATTTTCAACATACAGCTGTGCTTTCATAATTTTGCATGTATGGGGAAGAAAACGCAACGTAAGATATGTGTTTGTAGTTAAACTATGACAACAACTTGATGGTAAATCGTTGTGGATATTAATAGTATGCTAATACAGAAGAGAGTGGAATGATTGTAAGTCGAATGATATACGTATGTACACTCATCTATATTCATGCCTTCTCACCAAGTAACAATTGCTAACATCATATGTTGTTTGTTTATGAAAATGAGCATGCACACACACACACATATGTTTAGATTTCATTCGTACTCTTCAACATATCGACATAAGTCTCGCTTTTGTTTCATAAACACAATTACAAGAATCTTATGAATATGTTCATAAAGGTGTGAAGAGAGACAGAAATTTATAGTTTAATTTTATGACCATTTCATGTTCTGCCTTTATTGCCTTTGCAATAAAGGATTTGGAGAAGTTTTCTACAAATAAGCGAATATGTGAGATGTGTTAGAAGAAAATGTTACGGTTATCATCTCTCACATAGAAAAGACTTTATTTGCCCTTAAGCTAAATTTTAAATACCCTCTACATGATGGGCGTGGCAGGTACATGATTAGGCTTTTTCAAAATGTATGTATTACGTTTAAACTTGCAACTCGTGCACGATTTTTTTTGTACATTGTAGGTGCGTTTCTTATCCGATCTTGTCCATTTTCGAAACATCGATGCGTGGATTAATTATGAATACTTATGAGCGTAAATATTTCTAATACCGTCACCATAATAAAAATGAACTTTGTAGCTCTGTAGGGGTGCTTTAATGTACCAAGTATTCAAGATTTAAGATTAAAATTGATTTCAATTGAAGAGTGCATGAATTAGAAAATAACAACAACTTTTAATTGCATACATATATATATGTACGATTTATATATATGTCGTATATATATTCCATTTTATATTCTTTCAATTTTTTTCTTTTTTAACTCTCTTTATAAAAACGAACCCAATGATAATTGATACTGATTTGGACGAATGATATCTTTAATGATAGCCTTGAGCTATATAATCATATCATTTATTTCATATTAAAAATGGAAATATTTTCTTAACAAAACAAAATGCAACCTACGGTGACAACTAATACTGACACAAACATAATAAAAGATATCAAATAAGTCCATAATAATCACATAGACTAACAATGATTGTTAATAAAAGAAAAGAAAAAAAAAAAAAAACAAGAAGAAGAAACCAAACGGAACAAATATTATAATGCTATTATTATAGCATAACATATTTTTTTATTAACCATTCAAGCTGGAATTCAATACTATGACAATCGTAATTGCTATGAAGAGATTTCTATTCAAGTAGACGTGAAAAGCACTTTTTGTCACATGAAAAAGAGAGACAGCAAGGAAAAAATGAAAAATCTAGAAAAAATCTTTAATGCATTTTATTCAAATACCGATACGCAATTTATCTGAATGCTATAAATGTTAAGTATCTTGTATATGAAAGATTTTTTTATACATTCCCCACTAAGGATGATGGATGTACTAAGTTTGCTATTCTAATTGCAACATCCAGAAGAAGGCACTAGAAGACCCTGCAAAGTATATATATATGTCTGTCTGTCCGTGTTTTTGTATGTTGTTGGCACTCTGACGGTAATAAATTTGGAAAAATTGAGCTTCGATTTTGTTTGGATACTTCTAGTTTTTGAAGGCATATCTTTATATAAATTAGGAACACTTGGTCAAAAGCCACGCCCACATACTATAACAATCTATTTATGTGCCATAACAAATGAGCTATAAAGTTGAAATATTGATAATTACAACAATCGTCAATGTGACAAAAATAAGCATAAAACTTGACTTGTAGGTAAACTTGTCATGCAAAGCTCATTAAAGGAGTTGGTGAAGGGTATTTAGGATTTCGTGGAAACCAAATTTAATTTTCTTATTTCTAGTTGATTGTGTTTTATTGTTACCTGTATGACGTAACATGACGCAACACCAAATCAAACGTGCTTCACATCAGCATTGATTCATAATGCAGCTCATTTTTTTTGTTCTTTAATATATTCGTACAATCCAAGGATAGTAAGGGTGGGCTGTGATTCTATTGGTATTGATATTTGAATGAACGATTTGTAACCTTGGCTCTTGCCATCTCATCACCATCATCATCCCGTATCATGCTGTATTTTGAGTGTAAATGCAATGAAATGTTATTACCATGAACTCTCACACATAAAACGTTAAACGTATAATAGCTGTGAAAGAAAGGTGGCGGAACGTGGAGGAGGAGTGTGCGTAGTTATACAATCGCAGAGCATAAACGCTTATCTTGTGCTTACGTGTTTGTATTGTGTGCATATCATATATAAGCGAGCTTAGCAGTTCCAATACAGAAATCGTTGAAAAGCAATTCATTTGTATTATGAAAGAGTTTTTTCCATATCGTATATCATGCATTCACGTATTTGTGAATGTGTGTATGGAATGTGTTTGGTATGTGAAAAGTTATTGAATTTGAAAATTCTTATTATTCATGCCCAGGCATGTTTCATTCTCTTCATAATTGAACGATTAAGCCTATCAATATGAAATGTTTAAAAAAAAATTTTAAAACACGTAAAAAATCTAAATGTGGCTTAAACCAAATCTTAAATATCTACCTCATCTACTCACAAATTTTGGGCGTGGCACGTGGCAACTTTATAGCTCAACTTTTATGGGAGATAAGTAGCTTTTTATCGATAATGAATGTGTTTGTTATTAGACTACGCCTATTTTTAGTACATCAATAAAGAGACTAATTATAAATTTGTTTATAAAATTTCTACTTTATAGGTTAATTTTTGTGGAAGATAATTAGATTTTTATTGATTGGGGGCGTGGCTTTTGACAAATTTTAATAGTGATTTGTATTGAAAAATATCCGTTAAAAATGTCAGCTCAATATATCAAAAGTTTACGTCCATGAGATTGCCAACAAGAGATGGACATACGGACACACGGACATACCTAACTACACCTACTCAGTTTTTTATACTAATTAAATATATATATATACTTTGTTATCTCCCTGGATGGTGTAAAATGGAATAACAAACTTAGCATACCCGTCCCATGTTATGTGGAGGGTATAAAAATCCCAAGTATTAAGAAAAGTTTTTGTTTGGACACAATTTTTTAATCACACCGTTGCGAAATGTAAACATATTAATACATTCTTACACAAGTCTGTTATATGAAATATTAGTTGTTTGCCATTTAGCAATCACAGCGTCACACTACTGTACTGATAGTTGCTACGTTAAGTTTTGTACACTTTGCTATGTTTCTGTTATCAAAGCATTCCATTTAGTATCAGCTACATAACTCATTTATGTCCCTCATGAAAAGGTCATCTTCTACCGCATACACACACATATATATATAAACATCACGTTTTTATTAGCTGGTAGCATAGTAGGTAGGAATAGAAAGGACAGACACTTGAACACAAAAATTCCAAAGCAAAGCTTTTACAAAGAGTAGCTCTTACATAAAACATAACCAAGTAATAATGCAGGGAGAGAAAGAGGGAGAGATTAATGTTGTCATCATTATTGTTTCTCGTTATACTGATAACGAGTCACAAGTCTACTTACTATCTGTCCTGTCATCCTCTTTCTCTTTATATGGTTGGCTGGCTTCCTACATAAATGTTGCTGCAGTTAGTGAGAAAGCCCATCCGTACATATGCCCCAAATAATCATTGAAATTCTTCGAATGCTGATTGAATTCTACAATTACAATAACAATAACAACAACAACAACAATACAACAATAATAGCTATTACTATTATTATGGGACTTATTGTTATTGTTATTGTTGTTGTTATTATTGTTATGGATGCCTGGATATAATCTTACTGTGGAGAATGCTGTGGATGTTATTGTTGTTATTGTATATGTATAAAAATATTTCTTTTCCATTTTATTTTTATTTTTAGTTTTTTTTTAGTCTGTTTTTTATATACACTCCACCTTAGTGATGAGGGTACACTAAGTTTTTTTATAATGTTTGCAACATTCAGAAGAAAGCCTCAGAGACTCTACAAAGTATAAAAATAATTGCGTTTATAGAAAATTTGTATCTGTTAATAAAATGTGAAAAGTTAATATTCGATCGCTGGCAGGGCTTGAACCCAGACCGGTTTCGAAACTCATTCTTAAGAAAAGCCATCATCAGTAGGTGTTTAGCCATGTTTTTGTTTTTTATATTCCTGATCAGCTTGAAAAACTAAATTTTAATTTTCTAAACATGTCCGTCTGTGAGCGTTTTAAAAAAATTTTGTACAAATTTTTCAGCTATACAAGCACGTTTCTACTTAAATTGGGAAAATTCGCTTAAGAAACACGCCTACAATCAATTAAAATCTCTCTTCATCTGCCACAAAAAAGAAACCTATGAAGTTGAAAAATGTTACTCATATTTTTAATGAAGGCAAAAAAGGGGCATGGACACGCCCACTCTTTTTATATGGAGGGCATTTCAAATGTGACCCAAAGCCTAAGTTAATGTTTTTAACTTGTTTTTTTTTTATGTTTTTTTATAGAAAACGATGATGTTTTGATAGGATTGGTGGCTTATAAACGAACGCAACCATCACGTAACGTATGTATGTATGTTTTGATACATAGAATACAATGGTGATTATATTGATTTTGTTTTTTTAGAATAGACGGAGCAGAGAGAAGAAGTTAGTAAAAAAGGTCACATGTCATTAATTTTTTTTACACAATCGACAAAATTATTATATTGTATGTCTGTTTATGTGCCCTTTTATTGTGCACATTTCTTTCTTTTTAAAATTGATTGAAACACAATGTTTGGTAAATAAAGAATTTAAATGATTTGTAAAAAAAAGAACCAACTCCAATACAAAACATGTAAGAAAACTAGATTTTTTAGGGCAAATCTTAAATACTCTCCACAACTACATAAAAACGGTAGGCGTGGCAGGTTTTCTAATAGTGTATGTATTACATATAAGCTTGCAAGTCGAGTTTTATGCTGGATATTGTTTTTTTTTTAATTGTGTGTGTATTATGAGACCATGCCCACTTTTGGCACTTTATATGTTATATATGTTACCCATCTATTCCTTCATTTCATCACATCCCCCATTCAATATATTTTTATTCAATTATTGAAACATTTACATATAGTTTCAACGTTTTCATTTATACCCTACATACTATCCTGTCTGTGATTAGCAGGCATATAATAAAGATTGACAATTGATGATGAGTAATTAAATTATATCAAAACAACTACAAAGCTGACGACTAACTGAATGGCTGACTGATAAATTAATCAATGTGTCAATCAAGAACTGCCAACAACAATTTATACAAATTTACCAACGCAAGGCTTTACAATAATTGTAACAAATTATACAACAGCCTTTAATAGACAGAGATAGCAATACACAAGTATTGCTCTGCTAAGTAACCAACTGAGTTATGCGAAATGATGGCAAAGGCAATTGCATAAGACTATGTAGTAGTACATCTCAAGTGGATTCACATAGTGATTGAATTGAGAGATAAAATTAATTTGAAATTGAATACATGCACACACAATTGACGTTTATATTGTTGCTTGTCATATAAACATATAATGTATGGCCACAATTGTGTCTGATTGTTGCAGTGTTCACTAAATTCAGTATAAAAAAATATAATAAATATGTTGTTGGAGAAATACAAGGAAAAAATAAAGAAACAGAAATTGTTTACAATTTTCTACTGTCAGTCAGTGACAGCGATTTTGATAGTTATACCAACAAATACATACAAATGCGATGAATGCATAAAACTGAGGGTAAATGTTACTATCATTGCTCCCACTACTACTACACCCCAACTAAATACCATACAGTCTACTCTGTTGTAAGGATGACAACTTACTATGCTAACTACAAACTCAACAAGACAACATTCTAAATATATATTTATATACACATACATAGATGAAAATATAAAATATGCAAAAACAACATATTTATCATATGAAATACTTATTTTCCAACAACTTTTTACATATTGACTGGTACAGAATATTTTAGATATTATATGGAATTTATATGTACATGTGCGGTATGTAGAAAAAAGAAGCAGCAGAATGAAAAAAAATAAGAAGAAGAGGGAAGAATAGCTATTAAATAAATTATAAAAAAAAAAATCATTCAAGTTTTTGACTTTTTTTAGAGCATCACCTCCATACTAATGAAGGTCTTCCAAGAAAACTTTCCATTATTAAACGTATAAACGCCTATATTCTGTAAGCTTTATTGTTATAAAGCAGTAATTAAACGCAACTGGATATAATATTTGCGAGTCATTGCCAGTTATTAAATGATTTAATTGTAATTAATTGCTCTTCAAGCATTAAATCTCTTTCATTAACAATGGTTTATTTTTTGTACGGAACTGAAAAAAAAAAAAAATACATAAAAATAGAACTCGATGTAAAGGGTACACTATTCGATAGAGTACTTATGTATATATAATGTCAAACTGTTTTTTTTTGTTGTTGTTTATATGGAAAGCCATGCCCACAATCGATAAAAATCTATTGATGTGCCACAAAAATTTACGTATAAAGTTGAATGAACGTTTTTTTAATTATCTCGGTCATCCATTTGGCAAAAATGAGCTTTTGTGGATAACGGATACGCCCACAATTTACAAAAAATCATCATCTTGTCGTTGCAAAAAAACTCGACTGATACACTATTAGAGAGCATCATTTCATGTCACGCCCCCTGTTTGTATGTAGATATGTAGGATATATCAGACTCGACCAAATTTAGTGTTTTTATTTGTTGTTGTAATATGTTCTGATAAAGAATTAAATGTCATGGCAATCATTACATTGTTAGTGTTGATAAAATCAAAAGGTTTACAATAAAGGGTTCAATACCTAGCAGATCAATAGGCCCCCATATATATTGTTAACCATACAATCACGAATTTTCCTATTTATGATATAAAATTATAACACACACACACACACACACACACATGTGCACATGCCCACCTGACCATTTGGTTAATTTCTGGATTGCATTTTACATTATAAACCGTCCAATGATGGTTTATAAACAATAACATTAGCCTTAAATCATTTTGTTTTAATGTGTTATTCTCTATATAAATTGCTGATAGTGTTGGTGTTGGTTGTGGCGGTAATGTTGTAGTTGTCGTTGTCGTTGTCGTTGGTAAGTTTTAATATGAAAATCCTTTGCAATCTCGCATGTTATCGGCCTGAAATCATCATCATGTTATCAAGCAAATGTTTAATGCATGTAACTGTCGTCAATGGTTGCGTGTACGCACGACACACAACTTACAACGCGTATTTTAGTAATTTCACACAGTCCTCCTCAGCTGTGTGTTTTCATGTATAACAGTTTCATTTAATGGCTGACACAGTTAAAGAGCTCTGTGTTTATTTCAATTTAAATTGTATTCGAGTTGAGTGCATTCAAATTGACAACAGATTGATGATATATTGTATTTAAGAGACTCTTTATATACTATATCAATATAAGTGCTCTGTATATAAAATGTACGTTGTTGCCGAATTATTATTTTAAAGGTTGAAATAAAATGTAGAGAAATCTTCTTTACTTTTCATTCTATTTACAAATCACACACAAACGTACACCCGTCCTCTTGGCCAAAACTGTAAAAGTATATTTATAGTACGAGCATGATCTTAGTTGTGGCAGTCAGGTAGTTTTTTATGCTTTTCGTGCCTTTGTAACAATGTTAATATTAACATTACTGCTACTATCAACTACTTTATGTTCATGTTGTACATACAGTTGTCTGCGGTTGTTTGTTTAATTTTCACATTGTTTTTATAGCCTCTATATAAGATGTGGGTGGGTATGCCAAGTTTATAATTTCATTTGCAACAAATTCTTTTTCATCAGCATCAAAAACTGAGTCGATCTAGACGCGTCACTCTCCATGTCCATGAATCTGTCTGTTGTTGCCACTCTCAAGCTCATAGATTTGGATATATTGAGCTGACATTTTGTATAATCCCTTCTAGTTTCTAAACATAGATTGCTACTTGAATGGGGAATAAATTAAGCGAAAGCCATGCCCATAATCGACAAAAATATATTTATCTTTCACAAAAATTGATCGATACCTAATACCTGTACTATGACGAAGCGTAATCATATACCTGCCACGCCCATTGTTTGTAAGAACATATGAAGGGTATTGAAAAGTTGGTTTAATTTAATTTTGGCTTTTTTTCCTTGTTTCTTTATTGCTGTTGCTGTCTGCTGGACGTTAAAAACTGCAACCCCTTACACTGCACAACTATCATACAGATTAACTTTAAATATATGTAAGCGGTACATTTAACGAAATTTAATAACACTTGAACCTCATAAATTAAACGCTTATTGAAACATATATATTTATACAATACCACACTATTCTGTATCGTATCCTTGCTCTAGCTAGGCTAGGAAGTTAGCTAGATATCAAGAGCAACGCATGCATTGCAGAGGAAAAGGGTAAATTCATAAAATATAATTTGGCGTTTGAAATTGGATGTTTTTTGTTTTTGTATTTTTAACGAGTGGCTAGTTGCCAGGTGGCAGCAGTACAGGGAATACAGGTTCCTAAATCCCAAAGTCTTTAAAAATGGTTTTAATAATTCAGTGTGTTACACAGAGAAGGAAGAGAGATAGAGACAATAACATTTTTTATACAATAAAATGAAAAAGAAAAGTATGGTAAAGTGGAAAACAGGAAACAGTAAATAAAAAATAAAGTGAGAAAATGTAAGATTAACACGTATTTAGAATCTTTGTGAACGGTGGGTGAAAATTAAAAGAATAAGTTGGTGATGATGTTCAATTTCGATTTGAGATAAAATTGGTTCAAGTCATCCATTTAATCGAATTTTCTTTAACTACATTTTCACTTTTACTTAAATTTCTTTTGGTTTTAAATTAACCAAAAAAAAAAAGGCTCCAGCTTTAGTTTCGTTTCATGCAAGTAAATTGTTAATATTAACGCATGTATATGTATGCATGTGTGATTTCTTTACCTGTTAGCTACCGCAAAGTATCCTCCTGGCTATTGGCTTTCACTCTGTGTTTTGCTGTTACGTTGAATTGCAACTTTTTAAACTCATAAATTGTCTGGTTTTACGATACTCAATATATTGTAAAAATAATTTTACGATCTTTCAAAATGGCTCGTAAATGTACGTATAAATAAACACTTACAAGCTAGTAAGAGACCACATCACATGTCCTTACCCACTTCCACTATACATATGTGTATACAACATATGTTCATAAACTTTAACATAAATATATGAAGTGAAGGTTTTGCTTACATACTTGCTGTGGTAGTGGATGATAAAAAAGAAGTTCTATGCTTAAGGATACGTAAAGGAAATCAGTTGTTAAGGCTTTAATGATATTATATGATATGTATGTTTGCATGTATGTTTGTTGGTATGCTGGAGATGTTTTATTATCATTTGAGGTAAGTAGTGTACTTTTACTTAAGTTTAATACTATATGAAATTGTACATAAAGATTTAAATATATTTATAAAATATTTATCTGCTACTGGTATGGGTAGCATTACAACAGAATTATTATACCATCCATATAAAATGGAGTTATATTAAGTTTATTATTCCATTGAAAATAGACAGACAGACATATGGACAGACATGTCCAGATTGACTCAGTTTTTGATGCTAATCAAGAATATATATATTTTGTGCAGTCTCCAACATTTGTTCTTGCAGTGTTGCAAATGGAATGACAAACTTAATGTACCCCCCCATATAGATTTAATACCAAAATCATTGTTTTATATATAAAAGTATATGTAAACATATAATTAATTAGTTTATAATATGTTTAACAAAATGTTTGTGGGTATGTTGTACAAACCAATAAACATATAATTTTGTTTTTCAACACCACTCAATATGTCAACAACAGAGAATTGTTTACACATAGAAGAATTATCAATTTTTTTTCCAGCATTCTAAACATTTCATAAAAATATTTTGCTATGCAACTAAATCTTTCTCATACAAATATTAGAACAGATATAGTGTAGTTAGTGGTAGAGTGTTGGAGTTAACATCATGAGTATTTGGCAACACATCAAGTTGTGGCTAAAGCGGTTGATAGAGATTTTTACTAGAAGCCAAGACATGTACTACATACATACGTAAATATGCGTGAAAGCAAATTCATGCCAAATTGTATAATTTCCACATTCCTGTATATAAATTATTTGCATAACTGAACACATTTCAAAACAAAACATATTCTCTGTGTAGTTGGTAGGTCGGTTGGTTGGTAGGTACTTGTAGTGATGGCAAAATAATGACGTCGCACAACGTTGTGATGTCATTGCGTTGACCACACATTTAGTCCATAATAATGGTAATACCAGCTCTTTCCAAAATATTTATAGCTTTTGTTATAATCGTACGGGCTTGAGTACCAGTTGGATTCAAGAGCTCATCTAATGATAAACCATCTGTATGTCACAGCTCTTCTCCAACTCTAATATGCTATAATATAAATGTGTGTGTGTGTGTGCGTTTGTGTGTTTGTTTATTTGATTTTCTTGCATAATTTATTCTAAATAATCTCTGGCACTTTATTAGGTAATACAGAAATCTCATTTACTAGTCACGGGTCACGTGTGCTGGGGGATTATGTTGATGACTTGTTTTTCTATGCAAATCATTTATAAGGTGTTGTTGTTGTTGTTGTTGTTGTTGTTATAGTTTCTGTTATTTTTACTTGTTATCTTATGATATTTATACATATCACGTTAATTTTCATTCATTGAAAACAGTATTGTTCCGTCTGCTAAACTAAACATTCAAAGAACGTTGAACAAAATCATTAACAAATAAATGCTTAAAAAAATTGAAGAAATTGAATAACAAATAAAAAATATTAAATCTTTTTATTAAAAATAAATTAATTTGGAATATATACCTTGTTAGAGGGCGTAATCATGTACCTGCCACGCCTACTGCTTTTATATAGTTATGGAAGATATTTAAAATGTGGTATAAACCAAATTTAGTTATTTTACTTGTTTTTAATTAAAAAATTTCCCATTACCTAGAGACCTACACAGACACTAAATAAATGAAACTGAAATTGTTCAATTGTAAACATTTCTACGCTTTATTTACTGTATCTCAATGATTCCATAACAATTTCGTTTTTATTTTATATGTACCATTACTCATCAAACAACCGCTAATTGCAAAGCAATTACAGTCATATTAAATATATATTTCAATATAAAAGCCGTTGTGAGGGAAAGTGGCACAAGTTTATTTTAAAATTTTCAAAAATGGTTGAATTGATATGTTTTGAAAATAAACTTGCACCATTTTCATACACAACGATTCAGTTAATTGATTTCATATTAATAGAATATTTTTCTCTAAAACAAGTGGCTTGCAATTTATTCCATGAAGTCCACACGATTTAATGTAAATGGAATTATATAAATTTTTGTTACTATATCAGCACAAATAGCTATGAAAAGCACTTATACGACCTACACAACTAAGTGGCGAAAATGTTGGCGTTTTTTTTCTCTACGCGGTAGTATATAAATAAATAAATAGCAGCTGGGTGTTGTAAAACATTTTGGCAGTTGTTTAAAAACTCAATTGAAAGTAAAGATGCTGAAAAATACTTTTCGACGGTTTCTTATTTAATTCGTTTATTTTTTGTATTCCATCCCAACAGCGTGTACTATATAGACGGTGCTGGGTTTGTTACAATTTTCTTTCCTTTCCTTTTTATATTGTGAACCATTTCTGGCCAAGGGTAGTATATTAGGAATGTGTGGTTGTTTATAACTCCTAAACGGTAAATTCCATACCTAGCTATAGTAATGATGTCCATCTGTCCGTCTTGATGTTTATGTAAATTTATGCTTTACTTTGCTTATTTTTCAAGAAATTTCAATGAAATTTGTTTTAAGAACATATGTTGGCTCATGGAGCAAATGGTCTCAATTAAATCATTGTTAAAACCTCTCCCCATATTTGATTCCTAGTGTAAAGGAAGTCTTTATATAGCATAAAATTTCAATACTTAAAATTATTTAACAAAATTTGAAGAAAAATAGTTAACTGAGCTACTCATTGACTGTAAACAATTTGAACCCGATTGGACCATTTTTAGAACACTTTTCCATATAAAAATATGTCACGAAATGCCTTCTATGACAATTATTCCTGAGTTTACTGATAATACTAAACGAATTGTAGCGTATAGGGTATTGAATGGTCAAGCTTGATCTAATATAAAATGTTCACTTACTTTAACAGTTTGTATAATATTGAAGAGACTCTAGTGCTAACCAATGATAAATGATGTTTGCACGTTTATTTCCTTTTTTCTTTATGTTGCATTGAAATTATTGACAACCAATAACCAACTTGGACTAATTGTTTATTTGGTGAATCTTAAAAAGAAACTATTTTCTTGAAAAAATGTTTTTCCATTAGTTTATATGTGAGAGCACTTCAAAACATGTCCATTTTGCTTATTTTAAAACATGATCTTAGAATCTCTAAATTTACGCCCAAAATGACAAATTTAGTGTATCCTCCATCTGCAGTGTTAAAAATTAATTTTTTTTGAATACATACCCATCGATGGTTACGATGGGTTAAAAGCTGAATTATTAGAATTATAAAATGTTATATAAAAATTAGATTATTTCAAACATTACTCGTTTTAATCTCTTCCAGTTCTCGTTATAATTAATGATTCGAAAAAAATCTATAATTCCAATCTGCCATGCATAGCATAGCATCCATACACGATGTATACATATATCTTTTATTATATTATTATGCATGGGATGAACTGTATTTTTGAATTTTGAAATATTTGCCCAGATTTTTTTTTTTTTTTGCTTTTGTTTTTGTTTGTTTGTTGATATAAAGAGATAAGTTGAAAACAAACAAAGTGTAAGTAATGAGTAAAAAATAATAAATATTATCCTGAACATATATAACATTTTATATTATATATATGTATGGGTGTACTGTAAATATTTGTTATTTGGATACTGTGTAATGTGTAACATTCGCAGATTTATTCTGTGGCTCTCGCCAGCTCCCTCAATTTTATTTATTTATGTTGAAATGTGTCAAGGGGTATATAAAGTATTGTAGAAATATTTGTAACTCCTAAATTGCAAATACCTTAGTTAATTAGCTTAGTAAGTAATTGTGTTTAATATGAAAGCAATTGGATTACTTTTAGAATCCCTTTCGATATAACAGTATTTCAACAAGTGGCTTTTATTACAATTTTACTGAGACAACTAAATTACTTATAGCATACTTTATTTAACTTAGAGATGTAGGGTAATTGAATGGTTCAGCTTAACCGAATGTAAAATTTTCAATTGTTTTCAATTCCTGGCTTTTATCAAGATGTTCATTCACAATAAATATTATGCTGTGCAGCAATATTGAACAACTATTCATAATAACTATAACTACACCAATAACTACAACAATACCAATAACAATTTATACAATTTGATAAATTATTAGTTCTTGTTGTTAAGATTTGAATTAAATTTATTTATTATATGTTACCAAAATAAATGAAATAATAATACATATAAAAAAAGGAGAAAAAGACAGACGGATGGACGAAAAGTTTCAAACAAATTTGTTTTAAGAAATTTAGCGTTTGAAACTTTTTTTTTTTATTCTTTTATTTATTAACCAAGATATTTGCATATGAAATGAAAAATGTAAAAAAAAAAAAATTGTTAAAAAACAATAACTAAGAATAAATGTGTGCATACCCAGTCATTGCAATTTACATTTTCATAGATGTGTTGATATAGGCAAACAAATAATACAAACAACTGGACATGGTCGTACGTAACAAATGACATATAATAAACAAACAAAATGTGAACAAGAAAATTTTTAAAAAACAAAAATTTCCGGATTTCTTTCTAAAAGAACATCTTGTATAATAAAAAAGTTTTTTCTAAAAACTTTCAAAGATTCAAAACTCAACTGAATAAATATATCAAAATTATTATAAAATATTAAATGCAGCTAAATGGTGGATAAAAGTGGGCGTAATTGTATATGTGTCAGACTAGGAGTTTATGTGGAAAGCGTACTTAGAAAGAAACTAATTTTGGTTCAGGCTTAATTGTAATTCTTTACTTTTACATGTAAAGAGTAGGCGTGGCATGTATCTGATCCTCTATTAGTTTATGTTTTACATATTAACTTGCAAGACGACTTTTTTTTTTGTTGTAAATTGATTGTGGGCGTGGCTTTTGGCCAACTTTGCCCATTTTTAATAGAAACCTACGTAAATATACTAGAATTATTTCAACTCTGTATGACAGTGAAAGTTTCAACAACAGTAACGTAGACACACGAATGGAAACATCTAAATAGACTCAGACTTTGACGCTAATAACTAAATACTTTGTTGGGTATCGAAGGTTTCTATTTGGCTATATTCCAAACGCCCAAACCAACTTAATATACCCCTCATCATTAAAGTGAAGGCTGTAGGAATGTTATCTGTATTATATGACTCTTGTATTTATATCACACACAATTTTAATCGATTTATTTATTACGTCTCAAAACCATTTTATTTTCTTCTTTTATTTTCCTTTTCCATTCACAAATCTTTCCTTTACCGAACAATGCACACATAATCAATGCATCTGAATTCTTTAGTGACCAAGATTACGTAATAACTCATACATATATACATACAAACATATTCTATTGTACAAAAATACAAATGAATGGAAAGTAAACAGAGAATCAGAAAACTATAATCGTAAGGAATAAGAAAATATTTTACCCAAATCTTAGATTTGGCTATGACCAAAAAAAAGGTATACAAACCCTTCTATAATATATTTGAAGCAGGTTCCTCTTTGCAAGTTGTTAGGTTTACCATTAAGTACTGTACTTAGACATCAATCACACTTAGTTTTTATAAAGAGATATGATTGATATTTAACTCTTGATTTTTGAGAAAAATTTTACTTTATTTTTAATATATTTTAACTTTATTTAAAAAAACAATGTTAAAGAGTTGTAAGGTTGTGAGAATAAATGTTGTTTGAAAGTTTCAAAGCAGAACACATTGAAATAAAACTTTAATTTATTGTTATATGTTGTTGTTGTTGTTGTTGTTGTTGTTGTTGTTGTTGTTGTTTAAAATACATCAAAACATATTTACATATGCAAGCTTTGTACAAATTAAATTTATAAGATAAGATAAAGGGCATGCTAAGTTTGTCATACAATTAGCAACATACATCAAAAGGTGTTAGAGAGTTCATAAAAATTCAAAGTTAATATAATTTTTAATCAGCATCAAAAATTAGATCGATCTAGACAAGTATGTATGTCCGTGTGTCCGGCTGTGGTTGGCAATCTAATGATTGTACATAAATTTTTAGATAATAAATTTTTGCAGACAATTTGTGAACGCGGGTCGTTATTCAAATTTGGTAAAATCGGTCAATGGTTACGCCCACAATTGATTAAATTTACTATTTATCGATTTGTCCAAAATGGGCATGGTCGAATAACAGAAATGTGCTCAAATTACAAAAAAAAATCATACTCAACGTAAAACTCTACTTGCCAGTTGATATGTAATAAATACATTATTAGAGAACGTAATAATATATCTGCCATGCCCATTATTTATATGTATTATAGATGTGAAAGGTATTTAAGAATGGGCTCAAGTCAAATGTAGTTTTTTTTTACTTGTTACTGGTGGTATATTGAAATTGGTTGCCGTAGTTTATAAATATGTTTGCAACAGATACAGAAACAAAGAGTTTTAGGTCGCGAATAAATTTCATATGGAAAATGTTTAATGCAAATTTTATTTTACATTTACAACTAAACTAAAAACAAACTTTAATTAAATTCGTGCAAAAAATTATTACACGGGATCAAATATCATTACAAGAGTGTTCCTACTACATAGATAATACATCTAATACTAACAATTTGATTTAAACTAAATTTTAAATACTCTCCACCAAATACCACCAAAACAAATAGAAGGCGTGACAGATACCTAATTGCGTCCATTAATAGTGTCTAAATTTCTAAATTTATCTTAAGTTGAAGTTAATGATCGTGAGAGGGCCCAAAATAGAGAGACATACGGACATATCTAAATCGTCTCTGATTTGATGTTTATTAACAAAATATTTACTTTCATAAAGTCAGTGTACTGCTATGATTTATAACGGTGGAAAGTTAAACAAGAAGAACAGAAAGTCTGAATAATTTACTTTTTTCGACATGACAGACTATAACATTTTGACTTTTTTTTAAAGAAAACTAATTTTTTTTTGAAATTCTCCATGAAAAAGAATATTTTCGATCTCTCTCTTAATAGCGGTTTTTCACAATTCTTTGTAAACCGCTTAGCTTTTTTTATTTTTTTGAGTTGCTCTATTAATCCAAAGGATTGTTAAAAAAAAAAGATGATGCTAAAAAAGATATAAATATTTGTATACTCGTATATATAAAGCTCACTTTAGAAATATTCTTTTTCGTATGATTCTTGTATTGTTCCTGTTGTGCGTTTCAGTGTAAATCCTGTTGTTATTGATGTTGGATTGTAAGATTTTTGCATAACACCCGGTAGCTTCACTTATCTAGTTTTTTATTATCCAAGCTTATATACAGTAATCATGTATTCATTCGAATGGGTAGGTGAGTGTGTGCTTTTACTTCACTTTGGGTATTATTGTACATATCCAATGTGTGCCATACATATATGTGATGCATTACAGAATATTTACGTGTTCTAAACAGATGCATACAATACACACTGACTTATGTATGAATATTGATTGTTAAGCATGCAAGAAACATGTCTTGGAATCTAAAAAAAATATATGATAAAAATATCGATCTATTTATATAACAAAAAAAAAAAGAAAAATTTGCAATATGATGAAAAATTTCAAAAATTTTTTAAACTTATTTATTGGATTTTTCCATTTCTACCAAAGCATTATATATTCATGTGATTTTATTTGATTTCATTTACCATCTTTAACAATTTCTATTAAATTGTAATGGAAAAAAATTCTTGATTTTATTGAACCATTATTGATATATATTCATGTAGTGCTCAACTTCAATCACTTCAATAAATTTGTTTAACATGAAAGTGTGTGTAAGTAAACATACATATATATTTCGTTATTGGCATATATTTATAAATATTTAAAAAAATGATTGTATTTTATATAACAATTAAGCAAAAATGGAAATTTTATGAAAATATTTTGACCAAAAAACAAAAACTAAATTTAGCTTAAAGAAAATCTTAAATACCCTTCACCTTCTTATAGTAATAAAAGGTGTGGCAAGTACCAAATTTCATTCTCTTTATTTTTCTTTTTATATAACATATCAACGTAGTAGTCGCATTATAAATGAAAAAAGGTTTTTTTTTGTAAATTATGGGCGTGGTTGATTAAGAGACTATGTCCTCTTTTGCTACTTGATCACTTGATCAAGAATATATATACTTTGTAGAGTTTCTGAGGCTTCTTTCTTAGGTATTGCAGACGGAATGAAAATGCTAGTATACCTCTCATCTTATGTAAAGGAAAATATTAATGTTCGGTTTGCAATGGTAAACCTTTGCTATAAATATTTCAAGAAATTTATATGAAAGAAGCAGAAAATTGATTATATTTTTTTAAACCAATTTCTAGAGTTTTGCACAATAATTAAACACTCCAGAATAAAAAAGAATTTTTGTAATAATAATTAAGAAAAAAATCAATTTCATTTTTAACAGAAAAACTTAAACTTAAGTGATGAATATAATTTCAAGAAAAAAGAAAAAAAAAAACCTAAATGTAATAAATATGAAAAAGAACAATTTTTTGTAAATTTTTAATTAAAAAATCATCCAATATTAACAACCATACACATATTATTTATTTTTATGCTTAAAAAAATCTTTCATAGTAAACCAGAAATATTCTTTGGCAAACCATTTCAACTTAATTAATTTCGATAGTTTTTTTCTTCTATGTAAACAACTCATTTCCCTACAACATATTTTCTTTTGTATATAAAGTTTATAAAGTTCATTAAAAATCAATAGAATGAAAAGAAGAAGAAAAATAAAAAATAAAAGAGAAGTAAAAGTTTCTCGTAAAAATTCGACAAAGTTCAATTTTCAATTAAATGAATTGAACTTTTTTTGAACCATAAAAAGAAAAAGACAAAATATTATATAATTTGAAAAATAAACTTCATGTTAAACTCTGAGCTATGTTCAAGTGTTGACCATTTCATATTTTATCTCTTATGTTTTCTCTATTCATTCACTTAATGTTCTACTCAACACTAATCCATGTTCTGGACAGTAAATCATACATGGTAGTAACATCAAAACTATTACTTAAAATTGTTGCTTTATATATGAGTTGTTGTAAATGATTGGATGAAATTTAAGTGAAGATATTATAGTGAGTCAAGGCTGATCATAATAATACCCTACACTTTAATCTTCTGCACATTAGGCAAGGGATTGTCCTATAAGTCACTTTGTGAAATAAAGCTATATGGGAAAGGGGTTCTAAAAGTGGTTCGATCGGTCCTAAATTTATTACAGCCTCTTATTAAGTTAATTAACTGATTTTCCTTGAATTTTGTTAAATAATATTAAGAATTACAAATTTTTTGCCATATAAAGACTTTTTTTAAAATAAAATCTTATACGGAGAGAGATCCTAAAAATGGATTAATTCGGTTTATTTGCAATAAGGTTGCTTCTTGCACTAATATATATTCATGTTATTGAAGTATTTATAAAAAATGCGTCTTGTAGCTTGCACACAAATGTACATGAACAGACGGAGACGGAGAGACACACATGATTAAATCGATTCCGAAAGTGAAGTGAAAGTGAAAGTAATAGTAATAAATAGATTAAAAGTAAATTTAATATTTGCTGCCCAAAGTTAATGTAGACTCTGCCACAAGTGGCAACACAAATCAAGCACTTTAATCGCCTCATTACATATCAAGCATGTAATTAAAAATTTCCCCATTCTACATACTTTTGTCCTTATAATCGAACTTCTATCATTTTATAAGTATTCATAAATTATTGTTTTTGTTTTTCTTGCTGTTATTGTTATTGTTGCCATCATTAATTTCACACTGTAAACCGTAATTTCCTTAAATTTTCAACTTATATGACGAAGTTATTGTTGTTGTTAACCACATAGGTGTTAATGAAAATGGACAAAAAATGAGAGAAAAGGAAGAAATAGAGTAAAAGGAAGTTTTTTTTTTGTTGAAATGAAAATGTAAATGGTTGTTTTTGTTGTTGTTGTTGTTATATTTACAACTATTAACCTTAACCCTTATACATATAATTTATGTATAAATTTTAATTAATTTTCTTGCAATTTTCCATAATATCAATTTCTGTGAATCATAAAAAATCGTTTTTTCTTTTCTTTGCTCTTGTTCATCATTGTTCATTTATTCATTTCTTTTATATACATAAATAAAAAAAAATTGTATAAGTTTGACACAGATTTATTTATTTTCGTTTTTCGTATCAAGCACAAGAAAAAGAATAAGATGCGGCAGTAAAAGATGACAAAAGAATGCCTCAGCTTCAGTAACAGCAACAGCAACAGCACCAGCAATGCCAGCCATTAGCACCAGCACACAGTGTTAAGATGTTAAACTTTTCAGTGACGTTGTTATTGCGTTCTTCCGTTATTGTCTGAAATTATTGTTGTTGGCATCGACAAATTTTGTGGCGGCAATACTTTGCATAATAATCTTCTTGTTAAGATGTCAACTTTAATTCGTTATTGTTGTTTTTATACCCTCCGCATAAGATACGGAGAATATTAGTATTCTGTCATTCCATTTGCAAAACTCATCTAGTGGGTGTCACACACCCCACAAAGTATATGTAGTTTCAATTCTTTTCCCTCCTTCTAAACCTTTACATTCTTTGTGATTTCTGTATGATTAATTATAGTTTTATACATCAAAGTTTTTTCTTACCCTTGATTTCCATTTCTCATGCCGCAATCTTTTAGTACAATGATTACACTATTTATTGATCATATATAAGCCTGGGAGGGACTATATTAAATAATAATATTGATTTAAAAAATTCAAGATATAAGGATTTAAGATTATATGTGAGATTTGAACAGCAAACTGAAGACCTTGCTTCAAACCTCTATTGCCCTAGACAAGTTGTTCAATTGTAAAGCCTTCCTTTTAAGAAGAAGCAAAACATTATTTAAAAAGTATCTTAATAAGAAGGATAATCCAGATCCAGCCTTAGATGTCTATATGTCCGTGTTTTTGATGTTAGAACATTTATGAACGTTATTAACTCTCAACTATTAAGCTTAAGTTTGCAAGTATGTATTAAAAACGGCTAAAATTCATTAAATGCCACGCCTACAGAACTTTGCTATGCAATTTATTAGGTAGTAGCCCTTATCATTTGTAGTCTTTCTTTTATAACGAAGTTTATGATTTATTATGAAGTTAACTCCTACTAATGCACACAAGCACTTTAGTATACTTTACACATATAATATTTTGATTGATTATAAACCAAGTTTTTTATATTCTTTTACTACAGTAAATAAATTAAGTAGCCGTTAGTCTGGAGTAGTTTTTTAGTGTATATTTCTATTATGATTAATTTTAGTTTCTGTTCTTAATATTTATACCCTGCACTACTTGTGGAAAAAGATGAGTGAGAGTAAGATGAGAGATCAAATCTGAAACTGTAGTTCTTTGCAAAGGATTCGGTAGCATTACAACATTATGTTTTTTCTAATGCAGTTTTTAGATCCACTTCTTTAAAACTCAAATATGAGTGCATTACTTGCAAATGTCCGTACCTCCAAAATGTATGTACGTCCAATGCCCATCTAAAATATGTCCGTACGTCCAAAACCTCTCTATAATGCCTCTTTATATAGTGTGCGCGCGGTATTTGAGGAAAAATTAACATTAAACCTGGGGAGCTGGGTGGTCCTAAATTTGGAGAAATGTGATCATAGAAATTTTCGGTCATCCAATCTTGTGTCGTCTTAGCTTTGTGTGAAGAAGCAGAGTTTTGCTAAAATATGCATAATCTGTCTCCACGACGCCAACAATGCCATAAGTAATAGTGAATCAACAACATCCTCCTAACCCAATAAAATAAAGTATTTTGCCTTTTCGTTATTTTTACTGTACATTAATGTGGTAAATAAATACACGTGAAAACTTATATTGAACAGTTCATGTACCGCAATATCTCAACGTACTTACTACTTAAAGTGTATTTCATGCAACCATATAACAGAGATGCGCTATGACCCAATTTACTTACTGTTTTATCAACAAGCGTACACAAGTAAACATTCGCAGCCGGATTGTTCATTATATAAATACTTGCACTGGTTCAACTCATGGCCATGAACAATATACGTAGAGTTAGTAGCTGCTATACATTACTTGGCCACAACTATTACGTATAGAGTGCTGGTATGTAATAAGTGATGTTGGAATATGAGCAAGTTCAAGATGCAGGATATATAAGGACTTGTACATTTCATACTTTAAGCTTATGATACAGAAACTTGGTTGCAACTTGCCAGCAACTCATTGATATATTGTTAGTCTGATCAATTACGTTGTTTGTGGTTGGTTATCTTTTAACTGGAATTTGAAAGGTTTCTTTAGTGCTTGCACTCTTACATAATACCTATATTTACCATTTTAAGAGGATATTCATTTAAAAACTATGTTGTCTCAGCGACAATAGAGAGTGAAGAGGTAAAAAATGAAATTCATTTCTAGTGATATTTATCCTTAATTTATAGATAACTCCTTAGAGTAATGAAATCCATTTTAACAATGTTTTCAAAATCGAATTTTTAATAAACAAATATTTCCTTTTTCCTTTCTTTTTCTATAAATACAAACATTTTTCAACCAAGAATAATGAATAAAAACAAATAAACAGAAATACCAATTAAAACAAGAATCCCATCACTACCGTGGACAGAGACAGAAAGCTGTTAGGGGAGGTTTCATTATAGAAACTTTATTCTTACACCCATTAATTGTTATTCCCCTCTGTCTTCTTATTCCATATGCACAGCATTTATAAATAAAAGTATATAATCTTGATAGATAACAACAAAAGAAAGACAGAAGAAGAAAACAAAAGACTTTGCACTTTTATGCATATTTGTCAAGTGACACGATGCTATTATGACGATTTTTGTATCGTTGGTAGCATGCGTGCATTTTACTTAAATAATAAACGAGACGAGGTGAAATCAAAAAATAAAAGCAGAACCAAGTTTAAGAATAATATTAAAGAAAAGTAACAGCTTGTGTGTTGGTATCATATCGTTCTTAACAATGTTTCATTTTATACCCTACACACAAAAAGAAGAAGTATACTAAGTTTATCATAGCATGTGTAACATCCAGAAGCAGTCATCAGACACAAAAACTCAGCTATGAAGATAAAATTTGGTATATAATTAACCCATTTATTGATGTTTCAAAAATGGGCGTGGTTTAATAACAAACACGACTGCAATATACAAAAACCCTTACAAAGCAGGAAACTTCGCTTCCATGCTGATGCGTAATAGACCTGCCACGCCCACTATTTATATGTTGACGTGTAGGGTATTTAAGATTTAGCTTCAACTAAATTTATTAATTTTTTTGTATTATTTTTTATTATTACTAAATATAAAATGAAAATAAAAGTGTAAAAAAAAACATCAACTAAGAAATGAAAATTTGGCTTAAATCGAATCTTAAATATCTTCTACCTTTAAGTAATTTTTTTGAAACCGATTTTCCCAAATTTATATTGAAATCTGTGTACATTATATAAAAATGTATGCACAAAATTTCAGATCAATACCTAAAAATTGACGAACGTGACAATTTAAAAAAACAATTGAACCCATGGACATACGGACGGACCTAGTGCTGATCGAAAGTATACCTAATTTGTAAGTTTTCCAAAGTATTGCAAACGAAATCACAAACTTAATATACCTATACCACTGAGATGGAGGATATAAATACTTAACAACAGTACAATGACCATAACCGAGGGATAAGAATGAAAGAAAGTAATCAAGTCAAACTGTTGCATTTCTTACATATATTGTTGTATGAGTATGTTGTATGTTGTTTGTATTCTGTGTGGTATAAATAATAAATATGAAACGACTGTTATTGTGGCATGATGTGATTGACTGAAGTCTTCCAAGGTAATGAAATAATAATACCCAAAGATTAATGTTCTGAACCATGTTATCTTAAGAAAGCAAAGGACCCATTGGGAGTCTACACTTTAACATCAAATACATAAAAACAACAGCAACAACAAGTAACAACATCAAGAAAAACTTTAGTACTTACATTGCAGCCATCTTTCATATGATTACATTCATTTGCAATTCATAGCTGTACATGATAAAGGCGAACGGCCATCATTAAGAAAATATTGCGTAAATTTAAATTACAACCAATGGAGCAATAATGCACAACATTGCCGACATTTATTTGGTAATATTTTTATAGAAATATTTAAAAACGTTTCTTTTCTACTTTAAATGTATTTAAATTATTACCGACATACATAAATAATTAGTAAGTGATTTAAAATTTATTATTTAAAAATTAAATGAGAATTTAATTAAAAGTTAAAAAAATTCTATTTATGTAGTAGAAGATACATAGAACATAATGAAACCGAGCGATACATAAAAACTTTTCATAGTTAAACGCCTCCATAATAATTAAATTATTAATTACTGTGAAAGTATGCATGTGTGTGTGTGTGTGTGTGTTTTAAATAAATGTCGCTGTGGAAATTCTATAAAGCTTGTACGTTAGTTAGAAGGGCTGAAGTTTGGTTGCAGCATAATTGGGTGGTTTTAAGTTTATAATTAGTTTATGACAAAACATGGAATATATGCCATAATTGCAGCACGTGTTGCGTGATGCCTTTTCGGAGAATTTAAATTTATTTGTAATTTCCAGTAGTTACAATAATTATTCCTAAGCCATCAGTATTATGTTGTAAAATTTTATGTGAATGCTTATATATATAACAATAAATGTTTTTTTTATGGATTATATCGATAACTAAAGAAGTCAAAGCAAACAATAGACTGACGGACAGTATCAGTTTTTGGGATCATTGTGTTTGGTTGTCTCATAAATAATTTCTTTTATTATCTCTTTGTTTTTATTGTAATTCATTTGTTGTCGCATACCACTGAACTTCTGAGTTTTTATTATAAATCATTTGTGTAAATGAAGTTTCAATTATTTATTTATAACAATTAGCTACAATTGAAATTTATATATATATTTATCACCTGCTCATACATACGGAACGTGGACAAAATAATATGAACATCATGCAATTTAATATTTGTACGCTTTGTTCTGCGACAATTAAAATAAGCGATCGGGGAAGAGTTCGAAAGAGGGCAAATCGTTGGTGCTCGGTTAGCGGTTTCCGCTGTGACGAAAATAGCGGAATTGTTTAATGTTTCATGAGGTACATTATGCTCAGTAATGACAGCATACACAAAACATGGTAAAACATCATCGACGAACATCAAAATCAACTGCCCGTCATTATTTTCAAGCAGGAATGAATTTCAGTTTTTTCATCAGATTCTTAATAAATTTTCACTAAATTGAAATAATTTTTTAAAATTGTCCACTTACTTGAAACCTTATGAATTGGGTTAAGGAAGAATTACTTTCCATTACTTTTTCAAGAATCTTGACCAATGCAGTTATGTTGCGTATATAAAAATGTTTGTATTAAAGTTGTATATAAAACAGCTGTGTATTATCTTCAGTTCGCTTTTATACTTTCGCCATTAGATGGCTGGTATACATAGTTTGTTATTCAATTTGTAACATTCAGCAGTAGGCGTTCATTAAGAGCTCGCAAAGTATTTCAATACTTGATCAGGATCTACTTGAAAAATTGTGTCTGTATGCCCGTCTGTTGTTGACACTCTTACGATCGTAAATTGGACAAAATCGATAAAGACCCATGCCTGCAATGGAAAATAATCAAATTGTCTGCGAAAAAAAATTGAGATATTAAGTTGGAATTTGTGCAAAAAATTGGCCCTTGCATCGTTGTGCAAAAAATGGGCATGGTGGAATAACAAGCACGCACACTCAGCGTAAATCTCTACTTGAAAGCAGATACATAATATATACACTATTCGAGGGCGTAAACATATAACTGCCACTCCCACTGTTTGTATAGAGATATGGTGGGTATTTAAGATGTGTTCTTTTTACTCGTTTCTTCTAAGATTAACTAACGACGGATAAGTAAGTGTTTTTTTGTGTGTGTGTTTTTTTGTGCTTTTTTTTTTGTTTAAACCCACTTCACCACTCATTGAGAGAATAATTTGGAATGAATGAATGTGGTTTATCACCCTGAACCATAGTCCGCCCTTTAACACCTTTTGTGCAGCTGGAGGCTAATAAGGAAACTGTTATCATAAGCACCAGCTAGCATAATGCGTTGTTGGGGAAAAATGTAAATGAAAATAAAAGTGTTTGCTTATAATGTTATCCTGTCTGTTTGCCCATCTGTAGTCTTTCACTTTCTTCATTTCTTTTACTTTGTGGATAAATATAAATTTTTTTTTCTATTAGTGAAGTAGTTTTTTTTTTTTCATATACTCTTAACTATATTACCGGTCATAGTTTACAGGTTGTGCAGGAGGCTTAATAAAAAAAAAAAGCGCTATAAAGTATATTAAGAGATGTTCATTAATCTACTACCCTGCAAAACTAATGCAAGTGTGTAAATATTCAAGGTAAAGTTAACACATTTAGTTAAGTATAAGAACATGTTCTGGTCCTATTGAAAATGATTCGAATTAAACGGATTCAAATTTGTTACAATTAATAAGTTAATTTACAATTCTTTACCAAATTTTTTAATAAACACACTGAAGAGTAGAGTAGTAGTTGCTTACAAAACTATTGCGTGAATGTGAAAAACAAAAATCTTTTCTGTAACTTTAACAAACAACTAATGATAACTCTACAACAATAACAACAATAATTTACTGTACAAAACTGGCCACATAATAGTAAGATAATCAGAGATCACATAAATCAGTGTGAATGAAAAAAAAAAAAGCGGGTAATGCGGTTTCCCGCAGTGCCTGCCCTTTATATTTATCACGTAGCCCCAGAGCCAGAGACTGAGAACAGACAAAATTAAAAATAATTATATGCAGCACACTTTCAAAATAGAAACAAACATGAATATTATATAATATATAAATTGTCACACACACACACACACACACTCACACATAGTTCCGTCAAAAAACAAAAAATTATCATAATTTGTGTACGCTAACCGTTGCTGCTGTTGACCGCCGTTAACTGGGGGGAAAAAAGCACCTAAATAAAGTTGAACGAAATTATGTAAATTTTATTATTTTATACGTTTTATTCATTTTTTTTTCAATTATAAGGTTACTCCGTTTATTTTTATTCGCTTTTTTGTTTGTGTTTATGTTAGTTTTCACATGTGAGATTTCTAAATGATATGTTAATAATTAAGTTACACCAATGACGAGGAGATCACACAAGAATTACACCCAACAACAAGTTTGTGTTTGAAATTATCAAATCTAGTTTGTTTGTATGTCCATTATACGTTTACCTTTGCTATCATGGTGCAGTGAGTGGCATCAGCATACGTTGCTTATGTGGCCCCTATCAAAGTGAAGCTTGTAAGTTATTTTAAGTACAAGATGAGCCGGCTTAACGCAATTGTTCTTGAAGATTTGTAACCAACTCTCTCTTTGTGAACATTTTATACAACCATGGAAGTCAAATTCCCAACACATACAAACTTACACTAACATTTACATATTAAATTATTTGTTTATACCCTACTCATAAGAGGATGAGTATATTAAGTTTACTATTCCATTTGCAACGTTAACAAAGAATTGTCAAATACCCGACAAAGTGATCAGCTTCACAAAATCGATTTAGAAATATATGTTCGTTTGTCTTTCCTTTTTTGGCACTATCATTATCGTAAATTTTGAAATATTAAACTGAACACCCACCGTTGTGGATGTGGAGGGTATATAAGATGTGACTCAAGCCAAGTTCAGTTTTCATACTTTGTTTCCTTACTTTGGTCTATTAGAAGCAATATTCGTGCAAAGTTGGTGGCTTGTCTAAGAAGAAAATGAAGCCAAAACTTTATGGTTGGTTCAACGGTTGCTTGGGTTCTTTGGAAGTAGTGCAGACATGACATAACATGTAGATTATATTGTAGGTAGTAGTAGTATGTCTATGTATATAATTGTAAAAACGGGAAACGGAAATTTCACGTTTTTACTCTGCCTCCCGCCCCCCACTCACAAATAAAAAGCAACAATAAAAACAAAAACAATATCTCGCTTATCCTGCCTTCAACAATTAGTGAGTTATTCAAACGTATAAAAGTTTTTAACATATAATGCCAGCCAGCAACCAAAAACTATTTAACTATAGTAAGCGTACACCTGAAGAAAGAAAGAACGAAGAGGATATAAAAGAAACAAAAATTACATGAAGTAGGGAGTGTGTAGAGTCACGGAAATGAAAGACAAAGACACTGACAGCTAAATAAACGAGGTACTCACAACATTTTACGCAACTCAACCAACAAATATCATACAAACTAACACACATACAAACATGCATACACAAACACACATATAGGATATGTATTGTAGATGAAAAGTGAACTTAAGATTCAGTGAACTCAAGGCGCGTTAAGCAAACAAATCAATGTACGAACAGCATATAAAAGAAGTGAAAAATAATTCAACGTTATTTACTCAACATCTAGTCGGTGTTGTGGTGGAGTAGAGGTCGAATGTTAGCAAGTTGAAGTGATTGTAGGGGAATTCAGCACTAAATCAAAGCACGAGAGAAAATGAAGTTGGCTTAGGAGCCGCATTTTAAAAACCCTTCACATATATATAAATATAGTGGGCGTGGCTGATAACTGATTAAGTCCTTCAACACTGTATGACATACGTATAAAAATAAGCGTTGAAAACCTTTAGTTTAGATAAGATTTTTATCAATCGTAGACGTTTTTGTTAACCGACCACGCCCATTTTTCGCTTTTCGATAAACGAGGTATTTAAAAATATTTACATCAAATTAAAATTTTTGTGATAGTTATATAAGATTTTTGGCAATTGGGGGCGTGTCTCATGACCGATTTTACTCAATTTCATTAAAGATCTGCATGCAAAAAGGGTTTGCATAAAATTTCAGCTCAATATTTCAAAATATGCGACTATAAGAATGGAAACAATAGACGGACATATGGACACGTGAACATACAATTTTAGAACGACACAGTATTTGGTGCTAATTAAGAACATATATATACTTTGTACGCCATCTTCTAAAAATTTCAAACGTGTTGATAAACTTAGCATACTTTTGCATCGTATGTGAAGGGTATAAAAAGTGATGTTAAGTTGAACAGACAGACTGATTGAGTATTCTTCGTACATAAAGTTGATGACTAACTGTGGCAATTACTCAACGTTTGAGTTTAGTTGTGATTACTTTCTTTTATTCTTTAAACGCTAAACCATTAAAAAATATTGATAAAAATCAATTTCGGAAATTTTGAATTCCATTAAAAAGTTCACCCTCGGAAAAAACATAATCATCCAATTATATACTAGAGAAAAGTAGGGTATTATGTAATTAAAATTTTAATGCATTATATGGCCAAAGTAGTGTGTGGTGGTAAGCAGTACGTTTCCGTGTGGCTGAACAAATGTGGGAAGTGCAACCACATTGAGACAAATAATGCAACCAATTGTAAAATCAACTCGTACAACAATGATTTTCTCACCTGACAACAATAAACTAATGTTCTAACTAATATGTGTGTGCTTGCATGTGAACCTGTATAGTACTACACATGCGATGCGTCAATCAGAAGAAGAAAATTAAAAAAAGGTAGAAGAAAATCTTTAAAAACATTTCGGTTTGTACACGATTTTTAGTTCTTATTGCCACCAATAAATTTCCTCGTACGACATACGTACCTACTAATAGTATGAGCTAAACACACACCACTACAAACTGAAGTTGAAACCGTGAATTGTTTCCTGTTTGTGTTATAAAGGTGGTGCGCTGCTCTAGCTGCTACTGCTGCTGAACATCACGTGGCAGTTATTAGCAGTTGAGTTGTTTTATCTTTAAACACTTAACAAATCGTCCTGTACCGGTTAGTTTTTATTAGTTGACACACTATGGTGTGATGTTGGTGTTTACAAATGTCTGTCTCTAGGAAAGTTTAAGCAAAAGGTGAACTGAACGTGTTTCAGTTTTAAATACCGCTCTGGTGGCCGCCAACTATGAAATAAATAAAACAAAACTTAATAAAAAGTAAATAATATGGTTTGGTTTTCGTTTTCGTTTTCGTATTTTTTGGGGGAATATTCTAAAACCCTAAAGTCAAGTTATTGTACTAAACCAATATTTCAGCAGTTAGATATGTTCAAGTAATTTTGCTGCACAAACATTGGGTTAGGTAATAAGTTATTTGAGAGCCATTATATATATTCCTTACCTTTTTAATATTAATAAATAAAATATATTTTTAATTATTTATTTGCTTGCCATTATTGGTAAAATTATTATAATATTTTTTGTTTTTTATATTGATTTTTTTCCTTTTTATAATAAAGAAATAAATAATAAACAGGACAATGTGAACATGCGGAAGGATATACGGACATTTGGACATATGGACAGACAACATTCAATGATGATGAAAACTATATATCTGTAAAATCTCTAAGACTTCAAAATGCCTTACATTCGAGTAAGACTATTATTCACGTTTGCATATAAAAAGGAATACTTTTAAAAGTAAATATTTACAGACTTTCAGTATTTAAGCTATTTTTATGAAATCTTAGAAACCTACATTTTTTTCGATGTAGACATTTTTCAAAATATACAAAAAACAACTTAACTTTTGTTTAGCAAAGACAACAACCTTTTATGTTTTTAAAACATAACTTTTAAGTAAATATTCTAAAGTACGTGAAGGTAACAGAAAAGGAAACTTTTACTATTAATTTATTTAAAAATAAAACGTCCGCTTAAGAGAGCTTTGCTTCTATGTACTTGTTTACAATAAACAATATAATGTCCAGCCGTCCAGGTGTGATTTTTTATTGAAGTTGAACTTTGAATTTTCATAGCTTTTATATCTTTCATCCATTAGCCGTAATAAACTTTTTGTATAACTATAATAATGTCATGAGTTGCTGAATAAGTTTTACAAGGAATTGTTTGCTTATTAAAAAGCTTTCTATTATCATCTAATCCGCCAGAGTCAATTTGTGCTTTAATTAGAGAAAGTTTCTTTTTACTTTAAAATTTTAAATTATAAACGTTTCATTGTATCCCACATTGGGCATTTAATATATTGAATGTAATTGAATTTTTAGACCTTTTTATTTTATATAAAATTTTTTATTATTTTATTTGTTTATATTTACATATATACATATGAGAGTATATTAAGTTTCAAGTCAAAAGGAGACGTCAGAGATTTAACAAAGTATATACATTCCTGATCAGCATTGAAAACTGTGTCGATCTGCTTATGTCCGTCCGCGTATCTGTCTATTTTTCGCACACTCTCGGTGGTAAATTATGAAATATTGAGCTAAAATTTTGTAGCAACATTACTAGATTATGTAGGCATATTGCTAATTTAATTGTAAAAAATTGATTTAGAACCGCATGTGCAAGCTGTAGCACAATTTTACATGGACTGACAGACGGACATGGTTAAATCGATTCATTTAAATGGTTGTGACTTGTGCCGTTTCGCACAAACTTAATATAATATACCTTGTACCATAAATGATGCCGGGTATAACTATTTTGGTGAAAATTGAAAAAAAAAAAAAATGTGAATTCAAGTAAAAAGTACTTTGTTTGCTAATTGCTTTTCTGTCATTGGCATTGTTGTTGGTGTTGTAAAACAATTACAAATTGCTGTGACCAAGCAATGTTGAATCAGCAATTGTGTGTTTGTGGAATATTCTCAACATAAAATACAAATAATTAAATGGGCGGTAGGCGGTTTAATGCCATCTAGCATTAATTGCATAAATTGATATTAAATGAGTTGAATAAATAGTTTTTGTGTCTGTCTAAGCGAAGAGTGTTAAGTAATTACCAAAAAACAAACAACAACAAAAAAAAAGAAGTAAAAATAATATAAAAAAAAAACCAAAACTTTGAAGATTTATTACAAGATGTGGAATTACAAAAAAAAAAAAAAAATCCATATAAATAAAATATTATACGATTTTTTTTTATCTATTTGGCAATTTTTCAAACTCTTTACTTTTTACTACGTCTGCTATCGCTTCCACTTTATGTCATGGTCGGTCTGTGTCACATTTGTTTAACATAAATCATTACTTTTTGGCCCACTAATGTGTCATAAGGAATTTGCTACGAAGACTTTTTATATCCTCCACCTTAGGGAAGAGGGTATATTCATTTTAGTCATCCGTTTACAACACATCGAAGGAAGCGTCGGAGACCCCACAAACCATATATATTCTTAATCAGCATGAAAAGAAAAATCGTTTGAAACATGTCCGTCCGTGTGTCCGTATGTCCGTCTGTTGTTGGCACTCTCACGGCCGTAATTTTTGAGATATCAAATTGAAACTTTGCATACGTATTCATAGTTCAATTTCGCTGTTCCATATTGAAATTGGGCAAAATCGGTAAAGAGATACGCCCACAATAAACGAAAATCTCATCATACCTCGAAAAAATTGTATCTTTAAAAAATTATATATCGCACAATACTGTGCCTATCAAGGTGAAATTTGGTGAATATATAAGTGGTACCGTTATCCAATACTGTGCCAAAAATGGGCGTGATTAAATATAATTTAAAAAAAACACTATTTGCGTAAGTACATGATATACATAAATATGGCAATAGGAGCTTATTTTTTAGAGAAAACCAAAAGGTGGAAGGTATTTAAGCTTCGGTCTTAACCGAACTTTTCTATCTTGTTTATAGTCTGATGGTCAATTTCTGTTACCTCCCACACACACTTTACCGCACATCATCAGCTGCTTTGTTTTGGTTAACTTTATCTTTATATTTTACAATATATTCAATATTCAAAATATAAAAATTTCATTTAGATGAAATGAAACCATTCATCATTATATTAGAAAACATCCATTCACACACCACATATACTCACATACATACATTTAACTGAATCTACATATCTTTTGAGAAGTATTTTATTGTGCGTATGGTTCGGTGGGTGTAACCAAGCAAAAGGCAAATGTCATTTTGTGGTCACTCGAATGAATAAACGAAATTAAATGATAAGTCAAGTATGAATGAAAATTTTTCTTCTTCTTCTTCTTCTTCGTTGCTACGTATAACTAACCAAACACACATCTAACACAAGGAACAAGTGAAAAAACTAAATTTGATTTAGATCAAATCTTAAATACCCTCCATATCTACAATAGTGGGCGTGGCAACTATATGATTATGCTTTCTAATAATTTATGTTTTACGTATCATCTAAAAAGTTGAGTTTTACGTTGAATACGGTTTTTTAAAATTCAAATTCATAACTAAATCGCCTTTTTTTAAATATTGATCAAGAATATGTATACTTTGTAGGGCCTCTGATACCTCCTTTTAGATGTTGCAAATGAAATGACAAACTTAACATACTTAATAATGTAATGTGAAGAGTATAAAAAGGAAAATAGTAACAAAATAGAATAAATATTTTTACATCACATGGGACCTGCTGTCATTTTCCATGGACATCAATAAGTCATTCATTCATTCGTAAGTGCGTTTAGATATATATGAAAACGATTGATTAGGGTTTGTTTAGGAGCTTCAATGTATTAGAAAATTACTGTGAAATTGTTATATGAGAAAAAGCAAAGAGAGGAAGTAAACTATATATGACGATGGTTTAGAGTAAATTTTAAGTATCCTCTACACTCTACACAACAATTGAAAACAATTGCGCTCTTTTTTTTTAAAGGTTTGTTGCATTTTACCTTAACGGTGAAAATTTATATTTAAAAAGACTTTTGTTGTTGTGGGCGTGGTTATGCGACTTCAAGAACGCCCCAGGATTACACTTAAATGTGTCTATCAAATGAAATGAAATTTCTAGGACAATTTTTGTAAGCATTATTTTCGGTTGTATGCGTGGTCTATTTAGCCTACAACCTAAATCTTTTTGAACCAAATATATTTAGAGAAAATATCAGCCAAATATTTTAATATTTGATTTTTTTCAGATACATGAATGAACTCTAAATGGTTCATACTTTTAGGAGCCTATAGCTCTTCCTTCTTCATATTGCAAACGGTATAAAAAACGAAATGTAGTCCCTGCCGTATGTGTAAGGATATCAGGAGAAACTGGGAAAAGCATAAGAAAGTATACAATTAGAGCATAAGTTTTACAAAAGCACGTCCTTTACTTTTTAAATCTCGCACATACACACATGTACGAGTGTATGTGCGCATTTCTGTGTACAAATCTAATAAATGATGCCATTAGCTTTATTGTCTTTACAAAATTGTGCTTACAATATAAGTAAATGCTTACACACACACTTACATACACAACTACATGCATGCGAGGGTTTGCTAATTACTCTGTATGCTTCTATAGAATTGTTATTGTATTTAGAATAAGTTGCCTTTATTTCTTCTTCTTCTTCTGCAATACATAAGTAAGTGATGAGTTTTATTAGTGAATAATGGCGAATCATTTGCCAGTTGACACTTTGTGCTATTTCATGTGTGAGTGTTTGTGGAAATATATGTGGGACCGAGCTGCTAATGAGCAACAGTAATGAGTGCCATATATCACAAGTTCAAAACAAGTGAATGTCTGTCAAAATCAAACCATTTAACATCCCTACATATGTGACTTGACTCCAATTGTATGGAAATCTCAATCAAAAAGGGTTTTTCAATAAATACATAACAATTTTGTATTGAAATAAAATAAAGAATGATTGAGATGTTGTGCTGAAATATATTCCAACGTAACGTAAAAACTAGAAGTTGATTCATATATTAAAAGGATTCCTGAAAAATTATAATTTTGACCATCACCACTGGCCAATTATAAACTATTTAGTTTTTTAAGAAAATGCTACAAGCTTCAGTCTTCTTCAATTTTTGTACACCACCACCGAAGTTTCGGTCTTTGTCTTGCGCGAGTTCCAGCCAAGTCCCGCTCATTACCATTCCGCCTAAACCACTTAACTTTATAATTATGGATTATGAGTATTTACAATATGTATTTATTCATTTAAAAACCACCCAAAAAGGATTCTCGCTGGAAAATGAACATATTTTGCACTGTTTAACATGGTTAATCATCTGTTAAAGTTAAAACCTTAAAAGGAGAGACAACAGGCTTCAACAAGGAATTATTTAAAACATTATTTTACATTCTTGATCATGACTACGTCTGACATCCTTTGTAATCTGTGTATTCAAGTAGTAGTAGTAGATTTTTTCCGCCAGTTTTCATTTTTACTACATTTTTCTTTCCTTTACCTTTCATATACCAGGCAGCCAAGTGACGTTTTAGGTTAATTTATGAGTTCATACGTAATTAAATTTTTCATCTTTTCATTGAGTCATAGCCTCATACGTGTGGATATGAAGCTTTTTTCTTTTTGTTGCAAATTCATATAATGAAGGATGCTTATATGGAGTTAGGATAAAGATATATAACCTACACCTAAATTATTACCATTTTCTCATATCCTCTCATTTCTCATGAAAGCAATTATTCAAAATTAAAATTTTGTAATTTATTTATTAACACAACTTCCGGCCGGCACTTTGTGTAAAACGAGCTGGCAAAAAAAAAAAAAAAAGAAGTCAGAGAAACAAATTTGACTTAGGTCGAATCTTAAATACCCTCTACAACTACACACAAATAATAGGAGTGGCAGGTACATGATTACACCCTCTAATAGTGTATGTATTACGTATCAGTCAGCACGTCGAGTTTTACGCTGCGTTGACCTTTTTTCAATTGTGGGTGCGGCTCTAGACCGATTTTAACACAAAAAGTGACTGTACAAAAGTTCAGCTCAATGTCTCAAAAATTACGCTTGTGAGAGAGTGCCAACAACAGACGAACATAAGGACACTCGAACGTAAATGCCTGGATCGATTCAGTTTTGATTTTCATCAAGAATATATATACTTTGTAGGGTCCCTGTAGAGCTTACGTCTGAGTATTGCAAATGGAATGACATAGTTAGTGTATCTCCTATATTGTAGGGTATAAAAATCAAAATTCTGTTTAACTTGCATGAGGTTAAAAAGGTTTAAATAATTTGATATGAATTTGGAGTGTTTAGAGAATTAATTTAAAGATTGTATTCGTGCGATGAAGCTAAAAAAATGTCAGCC
The DNA here is from genome assembly GCA_963978525.1 of Ornithomya fringillina. Classification (NCBI taxonomy): domain Eukaryota; kingdom Metazoa; phylum Arthropoda; class Insecta; order Diptera; family Hippoboscidae; genus Ornithomya; species Ornithomya fringillina. The sequence continues at coordinate 6,630,710 of OZ021693.1, forward strand.
ACATGGTGACATCAACGTATTCTTTGTTAAAATATTTACAACACAGATTCTTCAGAAATCATATGAACCCATAAAACGTATTTATTAGGTTAGATTTTAGTTCAATTTTTTATTAAATTAGATAAAATTTAATCACGGTATAGAACTGAACATTATCATAAATTCAAGTATATATAGTCGTACCTGTTTACCTGCACATTTTAAGTATTAAAATATTATGAAACTTTTCAATTTATTTTCTTCTTATTAAACTCTCATATTAAAGAAAACCTTCAAGTCAATCGCATCACATCAAAATCGTATTTATTGTAAAGCTTTTGGCTAATGGTTACCATGAACTGTCAAAAAGGTTACTTGGGTTACAGGATATTCAAATCAATATACCATGTAGTTTACTTGTAACCTTTTTAGAAAGTGAATAATTTCAGTAATTCCAATAAAAATCCTTTAGTTTTTATACCCTCTACATAGAATGAATAGGTATACTAAGTTTAATATTCCGTTTGCAAAACACCCAAAGAAAGGCATTAGGGAAAGCTTGCATTTGATCCAAATATGTCCGTTTGCGCCCATGGAAACCTAAAGCTGAAATTTTTGACGCAGATTACTTTTTTATTGCAAAATCGGTCAAAAGCCGCGCCCACCATAGACTAAAATTGTACATATATTGCACATATACGATTAAAGAACGTAATCGTCTGCCACGACCACTTTTATATGTGTAGGGTATTTAATATTCGACCTAAACCAAATTTAATTTTTTACTTCTTTTTTTTATGTGGTTTTTAATATTAAAATAGCTTGCAGCTTAAACCAGAGCTAGATAAAGAGCTGTGTCCCACCACATGAAAGGTAACTATGCAAATGTTTGTGGTTGAGACTGCCACTGCCACTGCCACTGCCACTGCAACCATTACCACCAACATTCTATGTATTATTATCACATGGAAACCATTTTGACCACTTTGACCACTTGTACCATAGTATCCACATGAAACACATCATTTCTTCCCTCTCAAGTGCGTTAGTTAGTGTTGAGTATGTACTGTTGTGTTGTACTGGAAAGCAAACATTAGCATTTTAGTTGCAGTTTAATTGTTTTCCTACGAAGCAATAGTTGTAGTTTTTGATTTACCCGCATTTTTCTAAACAATTATCTACCAATAAATAGTCTTTTGTTTGACACAAAGGAATGCTTAACTACCACTTGGCCACAATAAATCAAATAAAGTATCATGCCAAGCGGGCTTTTGTTTATATTCTCCAACTATCCTTTTAATAATTACGCAGTTTTTCTAATGTTTTTTTTGTTTTGTTTTTTTGTTTTTATTTTAATAGGTATACGGTACATTTTTCTTTATTAATTTATGAATATTTATGTGTTAATGAATTGAAATGATTCATACAGAGGTTTCGTTATATATACGGTATAACACTTATGATAGCAATAATTCTGTAGGCATACAATGGATTTAGTTTATAGGTGAAAGGAGAGACAGAAAGTTTGGTTTTCTTCTTATTGAATATTTTCTTGTTTTCAATTTAAAAAGTTCTATGGTAGGTAGTGATAGTTTGTCTACAAATTCCTAATTTTTGATCAACTATTGCACATAAACTAAGATTCTATGTTTGTGTTGGGATGGACGAGGTATAATCAAATGAATGAAATGGCATTGCTATCGGTTCGGTTTCATTTTATTTCCTCGCTAATCACATACAGTCAACATTCATATAATATATAATTCGAAGTTTATTAATTTTTTATTTTTATATTTTGTTTTTATTTTTTTATTCTGTATAAGTAATATTTTTGATTTGATCTTCATACAACTTGTAAGCGATATGTTCATACACTACATACATACATAAGTACAAACATACAAACATATTTAAATGTATGTGTAACCGTTTGTGTACGATGACACTAATTGTGCAAAAGCAAATCATTCATTAATGGCCATTAAATACTAGAGAGAGAAATCACATGGTTTTTTAGACTTAATTAAAAGTTGGCTTTTTTCAAATTGTTTTGTTAATATCTTCTTCTTTTTTTCTTTAATATTAAAGCTTTATACATATGTACAGGTTTTGGTTATAATATTCATGCGAATGTGCAAACTGTAGAATTAAGTAATAATAAAACTTATATTAAGCACATGAGAAGGAGGATATACTAAGTCTGTCATTCTATTTGCAAGACTCCGGCGGAGGCATCAGAGACGCTATTGAATATATATGTATATTCTTGATCACGTATCGACGGTGAGTATGTCTCTTTGTCCGTATGTCCGTTTTTTTGTGACCCACTCACGACTGTTAATTTTGGGATATTGAATACTATATATGCCCACAACAGATAAAAACTATCTCAATCTTCCCCAAAAAATGAGATTTGTTGTTAAAATTTTGTATAATTTTTGATTAATAGTTCTTTATAAATTATCAAAATGTTTCCATCTTTGGAAAAGTTGACTTAGTTTTCTTTCACATATTGTTTGCATATTTACATGAATACCCCAAATTGTTTATTCGCTGAAATTCATTTATTATATTATACAATACATGCAATTAAGTTATTTTATTAAATTTTTCTAAATCTCGTATATATGTACAAAAGACGGGTCATACTTACTAATCTAAATTGATTTTTTTTAATTCTTTATTATGTTGATTATTTTTTTTATTTTAACCAAGCATATCTTAGTGATAAAAGTGTACTAAGTTTGCTTTTCCGTTTACAATACCCAAAATGAAGCCTCGGAGTTTCCGTCTGTGAGATTTTTGTTGAAAGCCTCAGAGTTATAAAATTTGAAATTTTTTTTAGTTAATTTTTTAAATTGCATAAGATCGGCCACGCCCATAATCAATAAATATCTCTCACAGTCACCAAAATGTGCCTTTAAAGTTGAACTTTGGTACATAAATGTATAATTAAGGCATACATTGATATATCGAAAAATGGGCGTGGTCGGATAACAGACATTTTTCGCTTTTACAAACGGAATAATAAATTTAGTCTGCAATGGAGAAAAAAAAATCTGCCGAAATTTATGGAAGTTACGTATCGGAAATCATATGAAAAATTGAGGCTTCATGGACAGCATATTATATTCAGATAACCTTAGTAGATTTTGCATAATTCAATCATTGAATTGAATTGTATTGTTCCTTTATATGGGTGTTGGCATGACGCTGTAATCAGATTGTAAAGATGATTTGACCGAATCATAAATGGGCCGTGCACTGTCATCGGGCAATGCATAAACATCGGGTGGCACACATAGTGATTGCAATTTTGATATATACGAATCGAATGGTTCAGGATGTGTATAACTGACTGGATGATGTATAGAATAGGGATGATGAGCAGCATTATTAGCAGCAATAGCAGTAGATGTGTAGGATGGTAGTGGTGGTGGCGGTGGTGGAGGCATTGTACCTGCTGCTGTACTTAAAGGATGATGCATTGCAGTACCATACATCGGCATTGTGGCACTGGTACACGATGTTATGGATGGTGTAGATAGGGGACTCGGTGGTATTAAAGAGGGATGATTCGCATAAGAGGAGGGATGTTGACCACCTCCTATTCCTCCTGGTCCTCCTCCACTCACCATACCTGCCGTCGATAAACTCTCAGCCATCGAGCTGGTAATTGGCGCTGGTACTCCAGCACCGGCTGGTGGTATTCGTACATGCTCCAACAATGTAATGACATTGTTACGTAAACTTTCATAATAATTGTTAATATTTGAAGGGACTGGATTCATTGTTGAATTAACAGTGGTTGGTGTACCATAACCAACACTCTCTGATTGATTAACTGATGCTGATGCCGAAGCTACATTCATGTTATTACGCTGAGTATTAATGGTTGAATTGATGGTTGCCGTTTCACCTAAATGTCCGTTGAGGTTGGTGAAGGTGTTCGTGATATTAACGTTGTTGTTGTTGGTGTTGTTCGTACACTGGCCATTGTTGTTACTGCTGCTGCTATTGCTGTTGCTGTTACTGCTATGGTTGTTGTGATTGTGGTTGGGATTGTTGTCGTTGTTATTAATGCTAAGGGAGTTGTTGTTGTTGAGCGTGTTGGCGTGGTGAGCTGTGCTGGAGGAGACTGCTGCTGTTGCAAGAGATGTTGTTCCTCCAGCAGTGCCAGTCACCGAAGTGAGAGCACGCTGTTGATGAGCACTCAGCGGAGGAGTCTCCTATAATTTACAAAAGAAATGAAGAAAAACAGAACGACCAAATAAATTAATTTGAATTTCAATTTGAAATGAAAAATTAAAATGTTTGTAAAAGTATTTTCTTCTCCTTACATATCACTGTCAATCACCCGACACAATCAATAAATTACTAGGTAAAGGAAATACATGCGAAGTGAAGCATTTGGTTGGCATCTATGTCATTGCGGATTTTTTCATTTGTGTCTTTACAAGAAGTTATATGCCGTGTATGGGAATGAAGTCTTTGAAGGAAAAGTTTATTTGAAATCCGTAATCACTTAGTTGCCAACCCAATAGACATAAATAATATAAATAGAAAGCAAGAAAAATCATGTAATTATTTTAAAGAAGAAGATCAATTTCCAATACTTAAGCTCCTTCTATTAATACGATAAATCAAACTATTCATACTATGAATTTTAACCTTTTATATGTGGGATAGCGCCTTTATTGCGTTTATTGCTCTGTGCATAAAATATTATATAATATATCAGTTAAGGTATTGATAGTTCTCAAAATAAATGCTTTACAATAATGCTCTTAAAAAAAACCTCATGAAGAACCGAAGAGAAAAAACTGAAAAGAAAAACTCAGAAAAAAACCCGAAAAAAAAAACAACGCCACCCCACTTAAGTTTATATATAGAAGGTAGAATGAAAAAAAACAAAAAAAAACAACAAGAACCAAAAAAAATTGTGACGCCCTTTATTGTACAGTTTAGAGTGTTGGTTTTTTTTTTTTTTTGTTTGTTTGTTTTGTTATTATGTGAGAAAAGGGAGACCAAAGTATAACTACAACAATAACAATAACAATTGCATTTGACATGCTCCAACTTCATTCAAGAATGTAGGTTTGTATAGATGATTTAGGGGTGGCTACAAAACAAGAATCGTTTGCCAGTTGGCTGGCAATCGTATTGGCATTCGGCCGCATCATCAGCCAAAGAACCTCCCGATAAACACGCATACTAATGCATACTTATATACTTATGCATATGGTATATATGTATGTATAACAACTGTCCTCAGGAGAGTCCAACAATTTCCTGGGAGAAAAGAGGGGAAACGGGGGAATCCTCCTCTATCCCAACCCTACAAAATGGCGAAACCCAGTACAACACTAATCACATTACATCACATCACATAGACATCACCTATGAATGACAGTGGCCTCAATAATTTTATTGTATTGTATTGAATAGAATTATATGTATACGTGTGTGTATGTATGAATTATGTGTTGCATTTAACAAGGTGTCGAATAACATTGATGGATTTTTTATGTTAATTAAGTTTTGCGCGGCTCCTTACTTCAATTCCATTCAGCTGAACTGTTTGAAAGTGTTGTTGTAACGTTGGTAGGAGAAACTTTTAATAAAACATGCGCATGGACACAAGCTATTTATATACATATATAGATGATGTGATTACACATACGTTGACATACAAATTTATGGTGAAAAGTTTTCACATTCTTTAGGGACTTTTTAGGGGTTGCTCTACTCGTACTATACCCGTACATGCGAATACAACTCCAAGCTGTAGATGCATGTAAACAGTACAACACGCAACATTTTGGTGCATCTTGTATACACACATAATTTCATTGGTAGAATGTTGGGGGAATACATTAAGTGCATATACTGGTAGTAAGTTATTAAGTAACGAGCAAGACGCCATTTTGAAAGTATATACTTGCACCAAATGGCTTATATGTGTGCTATATATTTATACATATTTTGAAGCAAGCTATATTTTTAATATAATATGTGATGCATTATAAAGAATTATATTCATCATCTGTTTTGATTATAAGTCGTGGCCTTAAATGATTTGCGATTATGATACGATTTAAAAATTAAAGTGATTTTTGGTGGATAGAAGCTCTACCAATCCTCTTTAAACTTCTAAACTCACAAAATGAAAGGTTCAATAAAAACTATTTAGTAAAAACTTTTTAGTAAAATTAACCCCAACAGCAAAAGGCTGAAAAGGAACAAGACCTGAGCACTTGTATTCCCTCCATATACTATTGGGGGATTAACTGAGTGGTAAGTCCGCTTAAAACATTCAGAAGGAGACATAAGAGACCCTACAAAGTATATATATTTTTGTATATTTGACATTCTTACGGCCATAAACTTAGAGATAGAAGTGGCTACAGCATGATCTCTCATTACGTTTACAGGCAACCTTCAAACTTTAAATTTTATTATAAAGTTATTAATTCAAACAACAACAAAAATGAAGCGATAATTATTATACAAATTATTCTACTTTTTTTTCCAAATTGAATACTTTTCGCATCTATCCTTCAAAACTCTATTTTAACATAAATTTCTGTTTAATTTTTTTTTAGTAGCAAAGTAAAAAAAGTGAAGCTTTTACCAGGTTAAACAATAACTAAAGCAATAATAATAATAATAAATACAAACGAGGGAAAGAGAGAGAGAGAGATAGAGAGAAAGTGTAACTTTGTTTTGCCAGCAAGTTCAAAATTTTTACAAAACTCAACTTTAGTCTGAAAAGTATGAAAAGTTTTCTGTTTTTTGTTTTTTTTTTTCAAATTTTTAGCATAAAATCGTGTGAAAGTGTTTTGACAGTCTGTTGTGAATGAATTTATGCCACAGAAAACGAGTAAACACAAAACTAAAAGACGACGCTTAAGAAAGTTGCATTACTTTCCATAAAAATTAATTGATAAACTTTGATAAAAAACACAGTTATGTGGAGGATTGTTGGTAACGAAAAGGAAAAAGTGAAGAATGTGTAATAGAACAAGTCAGTGCTCTCGAATCATCAAAACCTCGCCTCCTTTCCTCATTATTTTGCCACATAACACATATTTTTAGTCATGTTTTTCCCAGAAATAGTCAACTATTGAAAAAAGTAAAATAAAATTAAAAGAAAGTTGAAAGAAAATTAGAATTTCGAATTTTCAGTTTAAAGTTAACGGCTGCGGCATTGAAAAGAAAAGTTACGGCGGCGCGTTTTAACGGAAAACTTTATTATTTAATGTTTGTTGAGTTAAAACTCTGACAGAACTTTCTTCCCCCCTTCCAGAAAATATAAACTTTCGACACTATGTGAGGGTGCAGAAAAATTAAAATAAGAAAAAAAAAATTAAAAGACAAACTTTACTTATGCCAAAAAACCAAAAAAAAAAAAAAAAACCCAAGACTTTTGAGACGTCCTTGAAAAAAGTTTCATAATATGTAAAAGTAAGTTTAGACACAACTTTTCGCATTCCCTTACTCACTAACAAAGTGGAATATTCGCTCACAACAATGTTTTAATAGTTTTCATAAAATTCATTAATTTTGGCTTCTTTTTTTTTTCCATCAAGTAAAATCAATGAAAACAGAAAACTTGTTGATAATGAAAGGAAAATATATTCATATCTAGTGGTATAATTGTATATGAAAATTGTTATGAATTTTAGAAAGAAATTACTCATTATATATATTATTTTGCCTCAACGAACCTGAGCCTACGTACCCTATCGCTGGTGCTCAATTGTGTCTCCATGGCATTTATATCCGACTTCAGACGCAGCATTTGCGATTCGACGCGTGCATTCTCCCTCTGCAACTCGGTTATTTCTGCCTCTAATGCATTCAAATCTTCACCACTTGCCTCATTGTGGGCAGTCGATGAACTAATGCCATTAGGGGTAGCTGCTGTCGCATGTAAACTATCATGCAGTCCGGCTGATGCAATAGAAGAAATATTTGAAATGGCTGATGAACTGCTAACGCCTAAAGAACTGTTAGTTAGTGATGAACCCAATGCCACGGAACCCACACTGTTCAACATCAAGTCCATTCCTTTAAAGAAGATTCAAAAACACATAAAAATACTTCATGTCAGCTGAGTTTTATAAAAGTGATATTAACAGAATAGAGGAGAAGGACATTTCTTCTACAACATGGGTGCGCGTGTGCTAAGAAATTTTCAGGTTAATGACAGTTTTTAATTTTTTCTGGAAAATATACTGTTTTGTTAAGTATTTTGGAAGAGAAACGAAAACAAAATGGAAGGGTCTGGCTTACCTTATCACGTCGCTTAGGCACTTTGTGGTGTCAATGTCTCAGTGTGTTAGAGACCATGAGGAGTTTCTATACTATATTCTTGTTTTGCAGTGTCTTTTGAACAGATTTATCATTTTTCATTTCATTTATGTTTTGTTTTCTTTTTTTTACAATTGTCTGTGCTGATTTCTTTTTAAATATATATTTTGGTTTTCTTAGTTTGTTTTATTATTTACAGTAGATATTCGGCACCAATACAAAACGTCGCATAATCTTTAACGCAAAAACGCAACGCATCATGAAACGAAAGAAAATAAGAAGAATAAGAAAATAAATTAACAATCGAACAGAACAATTTGTTGCTCATGTTAAGTTAAGTATTTGAAATGAATAATAATTTTAAATAAGGACTGAGATAGATAGAGAGAGAAAGAGAGATAGAGAGAGAGAGAGTGATAGAGATAGAGAGAGAGAGGAGAAAAGTCGATTGAAGAAAGTTAGTAAAAATAGTTGTAAAGAAAAATATGAAATAATTTATTAGCACACGCACACACACAAATACAACTTAAAGTAAATTGGAAAAAGGTTGGCCCAGTTATAAGGGTCCACAATATTCTCATAAATGAGAATTGTTTAAAATGAAAATGTCCAGCTCACCTGTATAACCTTTGGGATAAACCATGGTCACCTCATCGAATTTCGGTTTCTTAATAGCTTGAGAGGCGGTACCACAACCTGAAATTAAAAAAAAACAAAAAACATTCAACATACACTTAATTCTTATTTCATAAAAGAAACTCTAAAACAAGATAAACTACCATCAAATTTCATGGCGGTAGCAGCAGCCACTGCTGCTTTATGTTGTTCTACGGTACCGCCCGCTTCTAAAACTCGCATTTTATTACGATTGGCAATGGGACAACCCGAAGCACTAATGTGGGAAGACATACACAAAAAAGACACTCAAGTGAAAATTTTTTATAAAAAATTACCCAACAATTCCTCAATACCTACCTACGATGTGATAGAAATTTGCCGGTAGAATGACCGGAACCATCACAACCAGGTATTGGACATCTGTAGAAAGTTTCCCAACTTAAAACAATGATTAGTTTTTGTAAAGTCACGGTAACTTACCTTAACGGTTCCGAGTCCTGGCCATCTCTTGGTTTACTTTTTGGTTTATTGGCACGCGGACACCCAGACAAACTGCGATGGGACGAGTAATTGCCAGTAACATGACCAGAACCATCACATCCCGGTGTGGGACATTTCAATTCTTGTGAATGAGACTGCAAATGATTTCGATCGGTTCGAGGACAACCGGTTAAGCTAAAACCAATTGATTAACTTGATAAGTTTAATTTTTATTCTTTGTTTTCGTTTAATAGATAATCAGCAAAATAAAGTTTTCAATTCAATTCTATGAAATTTCAATCAATTTCTTTGTCGTATCTCATTGTAGAACAAGAACACTTTGCCTCTATTATTATTCTCATTGTTTTTGCTGGTGATGCTTCACTGAACATTTTCCAAAAAACAAAAACTTCTTAATCCCTTCCTCTCATCTATCATTTTACTATAAGTTGTTCATTATAAGTGTTATACCTACACGTGTGTAAACTAGGAAATAAAGTAATAATTTTAAATTACTTAGTTAGAAAGCTCAAGTGTATCCTAAAAGGGATAAGGTTTTTTGTCTTGACGCCGGTCAGCACATAATTGGATTTTCTGACCATAGACTCTCAACTACTTTATATTTTTGTTGTAGATTAACCTTTATTCTCAATGGGTTGTAAATTTTACGAGTGTCCTGTGCCTAGTGCAGACTCCTTCACACATCTCACACTTTACACTTAAAGCCTTGGCTTGAGGAAAAAGTGTCATTTTTTCCATACATTCTACTGCAGGCAGGGGCTGGTGGGTTCTTTATTTGCATTTGCATTTCATAACTAATCATAATGATAATTATAATAACATCATTATGAAATAGTTTTTGTTGCTGGGTGAAAGTTATTTAGAAAATATGCGAAATTTTTGTAACAAACCTGTCCTTTGCTTTGTCATGTTGTGGTATATGTTGCGGGGGTGGCATGGAGTAGCAAGAAGCTGGACTGGTTGAATAACCTCCTGAGACTGGTGTCGGATATCCGCCCGGACCAACAGCCGAAGCATAAGGATTGCTACACTGATATGCTGCCGGACCGTAACCATGATAACCGGCTGGGGGATAATCAGATTGTACTACCATACCATAGCCGGGATGAGGCGAATAACCTTTAGAAACAATGTGACAACAAAGGCAAAACATTTTTTATCTCATACGGACATAATAGCAAATACATACGAGTCTGTTAATATTTCATTTTCAATTAACAATACATACCGCTGGGATCACGATAGCTGTCAATGTAATGGGAGCCACCACTATCTGGCGTAGATTCACGGCTATATGGCCTGGGACCGCCTATATGTCCCACCAGACCAAAGCTCAAAGGACGAGGAGGACCACTGAAGTCGACCGGATCCATTGGAGGAGTGCGAGGTGTACCATTAGCAGCTGCTGTCGGTAGTCCCGGTCCAAATCCTTGAGCATGCGTACCCACAACCACACCATCCGGATGAGCACCGTACTGTGGACTGGTGATAATGCTATGTGGCAGTCGCGTAACACTTAAATCCAGTGTTTGCCCAGGAGGACTTGGCACTTGGGGACTAGCTACATTGGGACTAGCACCGGGCTGTGGACTACTCGTACCAATGCGTTGACTGTACTGATTGTGTGAAGCGGCTGGTGAATTGTAACCGTGAGGGCTGGACGATGTGACCGATGTAGAGGCTGATAGATCTACGGCTGGCGCACCCGATGGAGTAGGAGAACCGTTCTGCTTTGGTTGCTGTTGTTGCTGCTGCTGTTGCTGTTGTAGATTTGTGGTAGATTGTGCTTGTTGTTGACTTTGTTGTTGCTGCTGCTGTTGTTGCTGTTGTTGTTGATTTTGATAAGCAGCCGCTGCTGCAGCTGCTTGAGCGGCAGCCATTTTTACAGATAAATTGATGGCCGAAAAACCGGGCGGCAATGGTCCCATACTAGGATCATAATGATACATTGGCCTTGGATATATGGGCCCACCATTAGCCATTTCATCATGTTCCACCTTAGCCATCAATAATTGTTGATCTTGTAAATATTTCTGCTGTTGTACTTGTAAATCATCGGCTGGCAAATAGGGGTACATATTAACCGGTCTCTGACCATTACAATTCGGATCGTAACGTTCAAATGCCGTACTCAAACCAGCCACCCCACCATTGCCGGTGGATGAGTCTACATACGAAGAAGACACACTCGATGATATGGAAGTAGGTGGATTTTGATCGTAATTGCGTGAATTGGGTGATAGGGTGGCCGCATTACCATTGCTGGTACCTAGCATGTCTGTTCCATAGCCAGAGTTGGGTGGCTTGTTTAAACTCTCACCATTAGTTAGCTGTTGGTGGCTGTAGCGCATGTGGTCGTAATGTTGCTGCTGTTGTGGATCATTTTGATTCTGTTGTGATTGCTGTTGTTGTTGTTGTTTTTGTTGTTGAGAATGGTGGTCATTGTGGTAGCTGTCATTGACATCAGTATTATTTGCACCAACGCCACTACCACCACTAGCCGACGGCATCATGAGACCGGAAGATCCTTCTATAAATGGTCCACGCTGTTGATGCAAACTTTGTTGCTGCTGCTGCTGCTGCTGTTGACTATTGTGTGTATTATGAGGACTTTGCTGGTCACCCATTGAATGGGTAGCCATTGTGTTAACATAACGATTCATTTCGTTATGTTGCTGCTGCTGCTGCTGCTGTTGTTGTTGAAGAGTTCCGCTTGAATTATTCGTTGTATTCGGACCGGCATTGGACACATTGGCTGTTGCCCCTGTAGCATTGGAATTTGTACGGCCACCACCACTGCTACCACCAACACCAACACCACCATTATTTGTATCACTGCTCGTCAAGTATGAATGCATGGGACTCTTATTGTATTCGGTTTTAATGTTGGCCACAGGACTGAATTCTGATTTAATAATTGGCATATTGTGATTGTGTGTGGGTGTAGTATTAAGGCTGGTGTTTATAGAATATGAATTCGTTGTATTCGTACTATTATTATTATTACTATTATTTATACCCAGTGTACTGTTAATGAACTGATGCGAAGTAATTTTCAATTTTTCCAATTCATGCGATTCTTTAGCATCTACAAACAAATACACACGCACAGATATAAGAGTAAAAAGGGGTAGTTAGTTGAGGAAGAACATGAGGAGAGAAAGATTTTAATAAAGAATATTTTTCATGTTTTGAAATGAATTAGAATTTAAAATTTATACGTAACAGTTTACATGTCGGGCTACTTGTAAATTTGGGGAGTATCGCTGAAATAGTCCAAGTCAAGTGTAGCTTTAACTTTGTTACCTTTAATTAAAAATTATGCCCCAAGAAGTACATTCTTAAGGAATCTCATGCTAGTTCATTAAATATCAAATATTTTCTCATTCCTTTCAATAAATTTTGTATTAAATATATTTTGATTTCTTTTTCTTTATATTATCCTTCGGGGTGTTTTCTTGTGTATGGTAATTAATTAAAGAAAACTTCTTGACGAAGAGAAGCGTACAAATTTTTGGAAAGAGAATGTCAAGAGAGAACTTATTTTTCAGTTCTAAATAATTAATTAAAATTTGATAGAAAAACATTCTTCGGTTGCTACTAAATTATTTACTTTTAAAAATAAACACATATGCAAACACATATGAGTCATTACAATCCACTTATATATGAACAGGTGAGTACTAACTACAAAAAAGGTCAAGGGCCTCAAATAAATTGTTACATTTTTAAATTAACTAAAGAAAGTTTTCATACAACAATTAGAAATAAAAATTGATGACTTTTTTTTTGAAAATATTTTATTTTTTAAAGAAATCTTTAGCATTTTTTACTGCATTAAATATTCTATCGTGCGGGCCACGTAACGAACATGCCAAGCATAAAAACTTTTAAGATGTTAAATTAAATGAGAGAAAAACCAACAACAACATGTTATAGATAACAAGTAAAAAAACTAAATTTGGTTTAGACCCAATCTTAAGTTACCCTTCACATGTATGAATACAAGATGGACGTGGCAGGAACATACACAATTATGACCTCTAATGTAGGTAACTTGCGAATCTAGTTTTTCAGAATAAAATATATTTTTGTCGATTGTGGGCATGGTTCTTGACCAATTCAAAATTTCAGTGCCTTAAATCAAAATTTAAAAACACGAGAGTGTCAACAACAAACGGACACTCGGACACAGGGACATACATGCTTAGATTGACTCAGTTTTTAATGTTGATCAAGAATATATATGGATATTGGAATGGATATTGGAATGACAAACTTAATGTACCTACACAACTAATGTGAAGGGTATAAAAACCTTAATGTCTAATGCCATTCATTCAATTAGAGGTTAGAAGAGAAAAATCCTCACATTCTTACGGGAAATTTTCGAAAATATTTTTAAGAAAAAGCAAGACTTTTACATCATCAACAACAACAACAACAACAACCTAATATGATTAAAATAAGATTCATTTCTAACCATCACAACAGATAACGATAACTTAGACAAAAGAAGGTTTTCTAAAAAATATCTAAACTGAATGTAGGGTGAGTGAAAATATATCATATGAGAAGGCTTATCATTAAGCTAAAAGTTCATATAACATGTCAAGCACACTCCTACCACTCGCCCATTATTTCCCTTTAAGCCTTTACGCTTAAGCTTAATAAGCAAGCATTCGCTTATTACACACACATACACACACTAATACCTTATTAGAGAAAGATAAAGAAAGAGAGAGAGAGAGAGAGAGAGAGAATATATTCTCAAGGCGAAACTATTTAAAAAGTCATTCAAATTATGTGTATGTGAGCATACGCCCGCTTAACTTTTCATCATTGAAATCTTTCCTGCTGATGCTGCCTACTGGTACTACTACCGCTCACCGTACTATAATGCTGTCATAATGACAAAATAAATATGCGTAAGTGGTTTTTGCTACGTGTTTGATATTCTCACAACAACTCCTTCTTTTTCTTCTTCTTCTTCTTCTTCTTCTTCTTCCTATTTAAAATGTCTTGTCGTTTTGTTATATGAAACTAATAAGTTTTTTGCTTATAAATGAACGGGTAAAAAACAGAATCGTACATTTTTATGTACCCATATACACATAATGTAGGATATTAGTGTGTATGACAAAAATGTTCATTGTTTAGGATTTTCCTAAACACACGCATACATGTGTTTATACGTACATATGAACAATTCTTGCTGGCAGGGATTTACATGTTATTGTTGTCGTTGTTGAAAAAGTTTCTATAATGTGTCGTATTTAGGAAACAGCCTGTCGCATGCATAACAACGATACATTAATGCATTGTCTATCATACATAATGTTTTGTTGCTGGTTTTAAACAACTATTACGAAACAATACAATAGAGAGAAACCTCCAAGTGTTGGCAAAATGCTCAAATAATAACAAATACTTATAATTACAATGCTTAAGTGTGTAAATACGTTTAGCAATAACTACAACAACTACTACTACTGCAACTACTACAAGTACAACGTTTGCTAATTTAACTTTATTGGCAGCAACTCTCTACATCAACGAGCAGAAGAGCAGCTGGTAATGTAAGGAATTTTCTAATTAAATAAGGAAAAATTTAAACTTTCTTTCTTTTTATTTACTTTTTATATCCTCCACAAAGGATGGGAGGTATACAAATTTGTCATTTTATTTATAATATTAAAGATAAAGCGTAAGAGACCTTGATCTAAACTAAAGTTAGCCGATACTAACCAGTGTACATAGATAACGATTCTGCTAAGTTTGGAATGGAAATGTGAATATTTTCAACTAGTACAATGACTGAGTGTCAGTGAAACCTTAGCGAAAATCATTACATCAATTAAAGTGTATAAGATGTGTTCTTAAAAAACTCTACAAGATGAGAGTCCCAGTTATACTTCTAAGAGTGTGAATTAACACTTAGCTAGTATAGTAATGAAGTTAAACTATTGAAGTTACCTTAAAAAAGGTTGGAGATTGAAGGGCTATATATATATATATATATATATATTAATCTCTCTAAGGTATAGAGAGAATTCAATGCAACAAGAAATTGTTCATAATCGAATTTAAAGCCAATTGTTTATTTGTTTAATCATAAATAAAACATACCTTCTTTATAATCGGCCGTTGAATAATTATTATTGTTACTGTTGTTGTTACTATTTGGTGAAGCAGTATTCCTAGAATCACGCGTTATATCTTTCATAACAAAAGCTGCCCGACTACTTATTCCGGCTGGTTCTAAAAGCGTATAATGTTTATTATCCATAGATGATGCAGCAGCTGCCGCAACCTCAGCATTATTTGGACTAAATTTCCTTTGATTCTCTTTGCTAATAATTTTCGAATTATTATTATTTTGGCATAATAGGGATGGCATCATTTTGGTATGATGCTCATTAATAAGTTTGGAAGTGCAGTTTGTTAAACTGTAAGGAGCATACAAGGTGGCCGAAGTAATGCGATTATCTTTTGTTCTATGACTATATAATAAATCGGTGGCCCCTTTGTAATACTCCTCTTCCGTTGCATACAATCTGCCATATTGTCGATTGTCTTCATAAAATGGATTTTGAAAATTGATGGAGCTTTCTTCTGTTTCAGGGAATCTATAGAAATTGTGAGGTGCCTCCTCATTAGACCAATTGCTTGATAAACTTTTCAACGCATTCTGAGTTTCACGTATTAAGGTGTCTTCTGCTGGGTCGCCCTCTTCGCATATAGAATGCTTCTTCTTTTTGCATAATATACTATTGTTGTTGTAATCATCATCATTCCCATCATCACAATTATCATTTAAAGTCAGCTTTTTACGTTTTGACTTGACATAATGATTGTTACTATTATTGTTGTTATTTTCATTAAGCATATTTTTCGCTGTTAATTGAGTTGAGAAGTGGTGCAATTTTTTCCTTTTTTTTTGCGTAAATAACAATGCCACTGAAATTATATTAATATGTGGATTTTTGTATGTGTGTGTTTATATTTCAAATTTGCTTAAAATTAAAATAAATCATAAAGATAATTTTGAATAGACGTTAAGTAAACAAATGTTGACTAAACCAGTTACCAGACAATTCATATGAAAAAACTAAATATTTTTTTAATTTAAACATTGTTTCTTTACTTTTACTTATGTATCTATTTATAAAGATTTTCTGAATTTTTTTTTACTTTTGGATTCTTGTTGCATTGATTTTTATGTAAATTCAACGTATTTTGGATTATATTGCCATCTAGTTGGTTATGAAGACTTAGTAAGTTTATATAAATGTGCATACTTACATACATATATACCATATATATGTAATGAATACAAAGCTTGAACTGAAAATACTTCAATACGTAAATAAATAATTAACAAAAAAGCGAAACGAGATGAAGTATAAAAGCACTTTTTTCGGTAAAATTTGGGCGTGTTTATCAACTATTTTAAAAAAATCGAAAAAAAGCTATAAACGCATACCAAATATTTAATTGATAACTAAACAAATTTTGATTATGGGCGTGGCACTTTATCAATTTTTACCAATCTAATTAAAAATAGAACTTACACGCAAACGTGTACAATTTTGCAACCATTAATAGTGCCAACGAATAGACAGATATATGGACACATAACTGGATCGATTCACTTTTTGATGCTGATTAAAAAAATATTTACTTTTTTCTTAAAACGTACTTCTGGATATTGCATACTCAGTGTATTTCTCATCCTCTGTGAACAGTACAATAAGGTTAAAAATTCTCATATTTTCCTTCATTAGTAATAACGAAGAAGTGTCATCTAAAATTTAATAGCTAGTGTCATATAAACTGAAGTAACTTTATAAGGAAAGAAGTTGTAAAAACTTTCTCCAGAGGACTTTACATGTAGAGGGATTCTATAAATAGTCCATCTAGAGTTTTGTCATATAAAGACTTTCTTCATAGAACCTCTACATGGGGAAAGGTTTCAAAAATAGTTCAAATTTTGATTCGAAATCTATTGCAAAAGGTAATTTCTTTATGGCTTTATGTTTTTAAAACATTATTTACCCGAATGTTTTGTTTTTCAATGGTTATCTGTCTAAACATTTGTATATAAATCAAGCTTTGAGTAAAATCCATCTAACATCAAGTCCTTATATTCGTTGTTGTATTCGCTTCGCTTCTTGTATTACTTAACATTAACATTAATTTTTTAAAGTTTACCTATTTTAAGATTCCCCAAAAATGTTGTTTTCTCGCTGTTATATTTGTTTTTCTTTTTATGTAAATTGTTTATCACTTTGAAACAAAATCAAAATCAAGCAAATTTGTAACAATGTCAAAGTCACAGTTTTATATTTTTAAATATTTACTTTTCTTTATATAGCACAAACACTAAACACAAAAACTATTTTTTTTATAGTAATAAAAACTTTGTTTTAACTTTTACTTATATTACGAATTTTTAGAAACTTTTAGTTTTACTGAGTTTGAGTTTTGTTGAGCGGCCCAATTTGTGAACACAAATACACATATAACAAAAAAAAAAACTATTTCCCGTCTCGAAAGTTTCTTCAACAACTTGTAAAGAAAAGTTTCTTTCCTTTACTTGCTGCTCTCTGTTTAGCGCACAGTAGCGATGAGTGTTAATCTTTGGTTAGGGGCGTCGGTTAAGGAGAGAGTTTTTCCTTTTTTAATTCATTAATTACAATTTTTTCTTTACATTACTTACGCACTCTCTCTCTCTCTCTCTCTCCCTATCTTTCTTTCTTATAATAGACTTACACTTTGGAGGTTATTTGCATTATTAATTATGTGCATTTTATATGATTTCCGTAAAGTTCACTTTTTGTAAATTCTTCTTTAATTTTTCTTCTTTTTTTTTAACACTTTATTGTTGTTTAGTTTTTAAGTTGAAAGTTTATTTTGTTCAACACGAGTTAGTTGGATTTTCAGTAACCAACTGAGTTGCTTGTTACAAACCTGGCAGCGGAATATCTTCAAATTGTTTTCTTTCAATATTTTTACTCAGAAAGCCATAAACGTAACGGTGTGCAGTTGGTTGTAATGGTTTACTGAATATTTTGCTTGATTTATATTGGTCCTTACACACACACACATACACACTTATGTTATTAATTGTTGTTGTTGTTTTTTTTTTCCTTTTTCTTTATTCAAAAATTGCTTACACTACGTGTAACTGCAAAGCGCGTCGCGTCTCTACCTGTTCTAAGTTCACAACTAACTGGCATCAAACTACCCGAGCAGAGTTTTTCAAAGTTGTCGAACTTTATCGTATCGTTTTGATACACACCAATGTATGTTGTGGGGTAGGCAGACACGGTGCGTATATATGTTATAAAATCTGTGTAAGTATGTATGTGTGTGTATAACACCCGTTTGAACTCTCACACGTTGCACTGCCTCTTATTTGTGATGGTGGTAATGGCTAAACTAAATGATAGTCAACACATTTAGAATGCAGGCTGAATGCTGGATAGCTGGACCTTAAGGTTTCCCGCACACTCAGCCCCTACTAGACATAATTTCGGAGTAATTGTTTCCCCTATATTTTTATCCACCAAAAAAAAAAACCTACTAGTTGTGCTTATCATCTGCCTTGTATAACAGTTTTTATACTCTTTGTCAAAGAGAGCTTGTTAAGGCGCATGCTTCATTTTCCCCACAGCGACTTTATTTTTTGCTTAAAACTCCGAAAATTCCTTTAGTTCACGTGTTACCACTATAACATGTAGCAGAAAATTTATAAATAATTTTCAAATTTAACAAATGCTTGTTCTTGTTTGCGTTTAGTATGCGCGAATATTTATTAATAGTTTTTTTTTTTTTTTAAATAAAAAAAAAAAAGTTTTAAAGTAAAATTTCTATATTTTGCCAGATGCATGTCGCCAGCATCTTATGATAGTAAGCAAATGTTTGAGACTCTTTCTTATGTGTTTACATTTAGTTTTATGCCGGTTTACTTTTTTCGCTTTAATTTTACTACCGACGGAGATTATATAACTAACAAGTAAGAAAACTAAATTTCGCATGACTTTTGACGCAATTTTCTCTAATTAAATTGAAAATATTGCAACTCAATATCTCAGAAGGTACGATGGTGAGAGTGCCAACAATAGCCGGACATACCGACACACTTGTCTACAAAACATTTAGTTATTCCTAAATCGATTGTAAATTCTTTGCTTTTGTTATAAATAAATTATTTAAATATTTATATGTAACACCTTGTGGTGTGTATCTGAAGCCTGATGGATACATTTTAAATGACAACTTAGCATTAAGAGCATTAAAAATGATGAATATCTACATATTCTGCCTGAAATCTGGACCACAGTACGTATGAGTAACATTGATTTAATTAAGAAGATCGATTATTCATACATATAATAAAGTATTTAAAAACTGTTTTTCAGCAACTGCTTAATTTTGATTAAATTTCATTTCACCAACGCAGATAAAAGAACAATATTTTCAGTTTCAATTCAAGTTTTTATATGGAGAATATGCGTAGTTCCTAATATTTTGTGACCAAACTTGATGAAGAATAATTTCTTAGCTCAATAATTGATTGTGTAAAATTTGAACCCGATTGAACCATTTTTAGAATCCTTTTTCATTTAAAGATGTATGACGAAGTCACTTCTATATAGCAATACCATGCGTTTATAAATAAACTAATTATAGGGTAATTTTTTGGAGCTCAAAGGGGTAGGGTATTCAATTTTCAGCCTTAAATATATATATAATAATTTTTATATAAACGAATGTGTTTATTTTTTAAACAACTTTTCTTTTCTTTTATCCAACATGTAATTAACATTTTCTTTTCAATTTCGAAAATCAAACAACCATACACACAAACGTACACTCATTCATTTATTGCATGTAAGGAAATAAAGAAAAACTACAGCCATCACTTTAAACAGAAAACTCAGATTTCACTTCAATGCTTATTAACACAACTCAACTGTATGATGTACGAGCACACAGTCTATTATACGTATGTGCCTACATATATGTATTAAAAACAATGATGTTTTTTTCTTCTTCTTTTTTTTTTTGTAATACAGTACATATACAGTGACAGTTATATACGTATACTTATACGTGTGTACGGGATGACAAAGTGTCAGCCAAGAAATTAGTGTGTGGGTGAGTGAGTGTATGATGCTCTATATTAATTAAAATAATTAAAATCCTCAAAGAGAGGAAAAATCTTAAGATTGAAAAGTCGTAATTTAAGATGTAAACATAGCAAACACTTACACACGTGCTGCTGCAGCACAAACCCATATGTGTAGATATGTAAATCGGATTTTGTGTACAAGAAATGAATAAAAATGTGTATAAAATGAAAACCGTGTTTGTAACCTAAGGATATATTATAAGAAAAAGGATATATTATAAAACAAAACATGTGCATGGGTATAGAACGGAAAGCAAAAACAAATATTTAAAAAAAAAAAAAAACTCTACCACGACCACGAAACCAATAAAACCGAAATGAAAAGTCTTTTCTTGCAAATCATTATGTCCGTCTCTTTAAGGAAAATTGCAGACGAAAAAGAAACAGAGAAGGAGAAAATATCTGAAAATTTCTTGAAGAAAACGGAGTACGTTGTACTTGAAAATTATCTTGAAAACCACCACAACACAACAACAATAACAACAAACATTAAACCACTATTTACCACATTAGCCCATACCGTAAGCCATTAATGGAGTTGGTTAAATTAAAAATGCGTCAACGTTACAGGGCGTGACAGAGAGGCCAGAGGGGGTTAGATAAGTTTTTTTTTTATAAATACTACTAGCTGCTGCTGTGCTGCTTACGCTTTGGTATATAAACCACATCATCTCAACTCAACTCAACTTGGAAAATGGCAGCAAATGAGAAGACAGAACAATTTTTGGTTTTTCCACGATTTTTGTTTTCTTTTTTTTTTTTTATTCATCTTTTTTGTGTAAAAATATTTTCGAAAATGTTCCTAACGCTGCGAAATGATTGATGGCATATAATTAAATTAATTGAGTAATCCTTTGGCATCGTACAATAACAATAACAATACTAATATTCATATAAAACAACAACAACAACTATTGTCGTTATAAGTAAGATAAGAAAATTTTCATTATAAAACGAAAAATGTAAGATTTTGAAATGCTGATGAAAAATATTACAATCTGTTAAATAATATGGAATTACTTTATACCCTACAGTTGAGAGAGAAAGATTATATTAGAGTTACGAAAATGTTAAACGGACAAAACTTAAAATTGTAGCATTATGTAAGGATGTCTGTCTGTCCGTTCATTCTTTATTAAATAGTAATTTAAAATAAAATAAAATACACAACAACAACAATGATCACAAATATTTTATCAAATTGATCACATTTCCCTTTTATAACACTTGATTATGACAAAAGCATCTTAAGGGGTATAATTGTTTAAAACATAACGTTAGCAGAGTAGAAATACAGTACAAAGTAAGAAGTATTAGCACAAGAACAGAGTCTTCTGAATGTTTTAATGTTTATGTTGATGTTGTTGTCTACCATAATCGAGTAAATAATGTCGCTTTATGCCGCACTTGAAAATATTTTCAATAAACATAAGCTTCATCATAAGCACAAGATAACAACATTGGAAACAATGCTCCACAATATACAAGCTGTTGTTGGAGTGTGGTTGATTATGTTCATGATTATGATGACGAGTGGTGTGCTGTTTGAAGGCATTGGTGTTGTACCATTTTACAAAAATTTATGAACGAGTCCGTGAGTGCGGGGCTGTTGCGGTTTACCACTGATGTGCGTAAGGTTTTGTCTTTAGCAAATGACAATGAAACCAGTCAAGCTGTACCATTTGTAGACATTTTACAAGGTGCTTCTTCAACTTTGTTAGCATTTTGTTTTGCTTAGCAAGGCTTGACGTGAGCACTATACCGGGCCGTGCTGGGTGCATACCGGTTTTAAGTGAAAAATCCTATGCGCCAGTAAATAAGTAAATACAACCTAAATTGTGTTTACTTATTACAACAACAACAACAACAAATAAAGAGGTAAAAAGCAGTCTTCTATTCAAACAAGACAGAAAACCTTACACAGAAAACAAAAACCTAAAAAAAAAAAAGACACTGAACTCTGTTCCCGGCGATAAATACTAAAAATTGCTTGATAATCTTTAAAGTTTGTGTTAATACTTTAGAGAGAAATCTCACGAGAAAAATCACGCATCAATTCAGAAACAAACAACAATTGAACTCATTTATCAAAACACCACAACCAGGGAATGAATGATAAGGTGGCTGGCTGGGAAAAGCAAGCAAGAGGAAAGTAAGAAATTAGCACAGAGTTCTACTCCTCAACTCATGTCTTAAAAAAATCTACAGAAATCCTTTCAGTTACTGCCAGGCTTCTGTGTTTCTCTGTACATCGTGCTCCTGCTCTTTATTTATTAACTCCACAGAACAACCGCATAAATAAATTGTATTCTATATGAAGAAACTGCTGCTGCTACTTATTTATTTCATTTCATTTTCATTTTTTGTCTATTTGGTATTTTTTTTTTTTTGCTTCTGTTTGCCAAATATTTTAACTAGATGTTTTTTATTTTTTTTCTTAACGGTGTTCTGTTTGGTCCTCTTGTTTCACACTACTCAACAATCTAATGGAGTCGGAACAGAAAAAGTTGCGCTGTATCTTACACAGCAGGAATCGTTTGTGTGACATTTCTGTGGTGGTAATTCTTTGAGAACGAAATCACAGCTAACTTGTATCTGTATCTTGGTCTGTCACCACTCATCGCCACCGTTTCTTCAATTCACACACACACACACTTACTTTCTTACATCATACACAAAGACACTACATTAACATTTTTTGTTTTCGGTTTCAACGGTTTTTTGTTTTTTTGTTAAGAAATTTTAACGGATTTCTTGTGTGTAACAGTTAATTCGCATTCATGGCTTCATTATTTTGTTTCTTTCTCTATCAACCATCATTGCCTAAGATTGTAGAATACCCGTCACGTAGGATGCCAGATACATTAAGTTTGTCATTCCATTTGCTACACCCTGTAGGAGGTGTGTCGCAGACTCTACAAAGTATATATATTTGTGATCATTATCAAAAATTGATTCGATGTACGGAGTTATTAAACTAAAATTTAGTTTAAAGTCTGGTATATGCCACGCCCACTGTTTTTATATACATGTGGAGGGTATTAAGGATTTGTTCTAAATCAAATTTAATTTATTTACGTGTACGTCACTGCAATTCTTGTGACTTCCGTCTGTTTTTGTAAAGAGTTGATTATGTTTAGCTTTGAATTTCCTCTTCATGTATATTGCTATAGATATGTAAATATAGACATGTAAGTTTATGTAAGCAGAAAAAATATTTTAATTCATTTAAATTTTAAACAGCTTTTTATTCCTTTACATTGCTTCGTTACTGGAATTGCTCTTGGTGAAGCCGAAAGTCTTTTTAAATATTTTCCTTTAACACTTTATTTCAAAAATATTCATAAAAAGTCTGTAAGAAACATTAAAGCGTCAAACAGCAATGTTAAAAAGGAGAAGGAAGTAAATAATAAGAAATCCCATTTAGTTCTTTCATTGTCTTCTTGCTGTTGTGACAAATGCTTTCTTAAAAAACACTCACAATATTCCTTAAAGACTGGCAAGCTAAAGGGTTTCATTTGCAAGACATTAATAGAATATCAATAAACAATAAAATAAATTTCATAAGTTGGAGAACAATGGAGATATAGTTCACAAATAATACAACATAACTATAACAACAATAATAACAATAGCAAACAAAGCCTTTTCCATATATTGTATATGCGGCAGGCTATAAAGTTCAATCTAAATCGAATTAATCGATTATAATTCTGATGGCGTTACGTTTCCGTTTCCGCTTTAACAAACAATCTAACGGAACTAAACAATTGCATACAACAACAACAGCCATTATACCTCTATATTTATATATATGTGTACGTATGTATGTAAGTGTTTTAAGAAAGTAAGGAAAGAATGTTTGTAAGAAAATAAAAGCAAGTTGAAAGAAATCAAATAAAAAATAAAGGGTTCAAGATTTATCGCGACATTAGAAAAGCAATCCAGCATAGTAAACAAGTACGTAATACCAGTTATAGCTGACAGCATATATTGTACTGCTTCAGGAAAATGTTGGTTAAGGTAAGCATATAACCCTAGATGGGCAAATGCTGGCATTCTATAAAACCTACAGTTTATACCTTTTGTTTAAATAAATGTTTTTGATATACTAGTAGGTAGGTAACATAGTACATGTTAGGAAAAATAATAACAAATATAAACTAGTAAAGAGTGAAATGGCCAAAGCTTAGCAATTTGTTATGTGTTTATAACGTGATAACATGCAACTCATTATACCCATACACTGTACACATACGACCATTGCTATTGAATGGGTAACGTAAGGTTGCCTTTACGAAAAATTTCACTTATTTGTTGTCGATTAACCCTAATTTATTATAGTTTTTATTCTTTTATGTTCACACGATTAAAATCAATGTCAGCAGAACGTTTTCTATAAACAAATGAAAATATTTTAGTTGATTAAGAACGATCATTTAATATCCTACACCTCTGAGTTTCACAAAGTATGCTACAATTTGTCTAATTGTGTCAGTAAAGGAGCGGCATTGCTATATACATATAAGTCATGTTGTGAAATATCATTATAAGAAAAGAGGTATATAGATTATATATAAATTTTTAACGATTGTGGGCGTGGATTTTAATCAACTTAGCCTTATTATATATAACGATATGCCTGCATAAACCAAAAGTGTTTGTAAAAAATTTCAGCTCAATATCTTTAATTTTACTACCACGAGAAAGCAACAACGTAAGAATGGACGTACGGACACCCGGATATAAATGTCTTGATCGACTTTGTTTTTATGCCGAGCACGAATATGTTTACTCTTTAAGATCTCTAAAGCCTAAGTATGCTTCTCCTTTTATTATAATGAACAATTTTTGTGATTTTTTAATGCTTCCAAGCAATTTTTTTTTTAAATTCTATTATTATCTTAAACAAAAACGTTATACAAGTAAAAGCTTCAGCTAAGGATACTCTACATGTGGATTAGAAAAGGGAAGAATATAAAAATTTTAATAACTCTCTTCGTTGTTGATACATATGCATGCACGTTCCATTCAGTTACATATCGAACGCACATCACCCACATTAGTTGTTAAAGAAGTGTAAGCGATAAAAATGGAAAATAAAATAAGAAAAGCCATGAATTGAATTGTAACAAAAATTTAAATTGAATTTTATGCAAATTTTATTTGTTATACTGTTGTTACAGAGTTGTTTATTTTATTGTCAACATGCGTGCCTGACAATTTATTGTTATGGTCACCAGATAAAACCGATATGTTAACCCTTACTAAGCATTTGTTATATTTAGTATGAAGAACAGCTTGATGGAAAGTATTTAAAAACACCAGTAATGAGTTTCATTTCAGTTGTTCATTGACCAACAACTTGTTCGTTGGCAAAGTTGTTTAGGGTGCTTTCAGATATTTGCCAATCGATCGTAAACTCTTTGGTTACTTTGGAATTTTTTCTTACAAATTCTATTTATTTGTTATTTTATATTTTTTCATATAAATAAATTTCTTGCAAGAATAACTCGCTGACACATTACTTAAAATGGTAACAACGTATGCAAACATATACAATATATTGTATTGTACTCTATGTACACATACGTAGACACGTTGTGCATTGGCGTCACTGTCAGGAAATATAATTTACGCTTGTGACCCCTTAAGACCAACGGATGTCACAGTATAACAATATTACAAATATGCTAGAAAACTTTCTTTTGTTATTGTATTAGAAGTCGGAAAAACGTGATCGGAAAAGGGTAAAAAATTTCAAAAATAAAAATTTTTATAAACTTTTGGAAAATTTAATAAAATTCAAAATAAAATTATATCAAACAAGACAATAATTTTATTAAAATCCTTATTGTCCAAGGCGTCCATGTATGAGATATAAATAAGAAATATTTTTAGGTTGCGTTTTGTAAAGGGTTTTTCAATAAGGACCTAACATAACCTAACATAAGTTTCAAAGCTTCAAATGATCAAAAAGCTTCAGTTCTTGAGTTAATCTGATATTGTAAAATTCTCCACAATGTGAGAGAGCATTTGAGAGATTCCCAATTCCTGTAAACAGCGTAGAATCTACTGATTTGTTTCACTTTGAACTCAAGCACTAACTGCTGCCCCTAATATCTGTTCTCAAAAATTCTTTGTAATAAATTATGATTTGTTCAACAGGCGTAGCCTGGCACAGTATTATTCAAGATTTTAGAATAAAAATTCATTTCAATTTCATATCACAAGAAAAACGTGTAGTTTTCTTGATTTTGAAAAACAAATTGAATTTCAATTCTGAGAAGAAGAAATGCTTTCTATATTAAGATACCTAACGCCTCAAGGAATTTTATGTATATTTATAAAAAAAATTGAAATTTTTATTTACATAAACCCCTCTGTAAACCTATATGAGAATTAGAGGTTGACACACATGACTGACCATCGTTTTTACCCTTTTTTTTTTTCTTTACTGGCATTATATTTGTGTTTCTTTTCAACAATCACAATACTTTCGTATTCGTGTGCGTGAATAAAATATAATAAAAATCAATCACAACACATTGTTGTTGCTGCTACACTTACAATAAGTGCTAAAAATAAATATTGAAAAATAGAATCACTACTGAAGTGAATGAACTAAAAAAAAAAAAAACTTTTTAACGAACAATAGAAAAATATGAAGAAGAAAATAAAAGAAAAAAAATTGCATTTATTTGTTATTGTACGGAAATATGTTCACAATGTTGTCTTAGCCGTAGGCAAGGATATGACAGTGGATGTACACTAAAATGAAATCACACACGTAACCCATTCATCTGTATACGCGGCTAACCCACCATGTGTAGAATTGTAAGAAGGATGTGTGAAGTCCTGCGGTTTCTAAAAAACTTTTTTCTTTTTTTTTTTTTTTGAATCCCAAATTTTCTTATATAACCTTAATTAATATTTACAAGGGATGAACAAAATAATATGAACACCCGACCATGGACCATCATTTGCTTTTAAAACAGTTGCGATGCATCGCGAAATAGATTCGTAGAGTGTCTGAATATTGATACATTACAAAAAAAAAAAAAAAATTGCGAGAACAGTACCTTATAAAATTATTTATATAAATAGTTAAAGAAATGGTAAAAAATATCTCTTTTAACAAATTTAAGTGTTAATGAAAATTTTTCTCTTTTTTTATACTTTTTTTTTTATTATTTTACTAAATCAATGACCTTTCACTACAACTTTATAATTTTTCGCAGCAGTTGTTTGTTGTTTGTGTCCTACTCTCTAGACTGGTGTTAGTTTTTATTGTTTTTGTTTTACATAGAAAAGTTATAGAATAAAAAAAAAAAAAGTTATATATTTCATTCACTTTCAGTAACCGCCGCTTTAAAAACTGTTTTTGTTGTTGTTGTTGTTGTTGTTGTTGTATTTGTTGTAAACGCGATAACTTTACTGAAAATTATTCAAAACTTTGCCGACTTTCTTAACAAATACAAAAATTATTCCTATATAACTAATATACAGTGCCAAACAGCAACAAAAACAACAATAAGAATAAGATGAAGAACAAGACCAACAACAACAATCAACTAAACTTCATAGTCTATATATTCAAGATTTCGTTTTCTTTTTCTTTGCTTTTTGTTTTTAAAGTAAAAACTTGATTCCTTTACTTTTCACTTTTAACTAAAACAAAAATTAAGTAAAACCAAAACTTGAAATTTCCTTTTAAACGCAAGTCTCGTTTAAATATTTTTTAAAAATCTCCATTATATGATCGTGATACATGAAAAAGGGTGAAAAAAAGGTAAAAACGTGAAAAAAAAATGAAACAAAAGAGAGGGCCGCCCATTTAAAGACCTACTCTATATAGAGTGGTTCTAATTTTATCACCATTGATTATTAAACTTAAAAAATCAGTTGATTAAGTTCATTTAAGATATAAATTTCGAAACATTCCAAGATCTTCTGTGCTTTGGCTGCCTGGACGGCTAGACGGTCATGCTTAAATTGCTTTAAAAAGAGAGTCTGAAAACAATGTTGTTGTTGTTGTTCTTGTTGTTTATTTTTCTTTTTGTTAAATAGTAAAACATTTCTTATTAGGCAATATTGATAACTGTCGTCTGCATGTCATTCACGTTAAACTGTAATAAAAGCTTACCAGACCCAAAAAAAAAAAAAAGTGACAGTCAAATAAAATTTAAACAAAAAAAAAAAAAAAATATATTTTTCCAACGAAATATGATGAAAATCATCATCATCGTGAGCGTGCAAAGGGAATAAGAAAAATATGGTATTTAAAGTAAATTATACCATTGTGACCGCAACAAAGCAACCGTCACCGCACCAGTGCGGCCAACACAGCACATCACACTCTCTGTAATAAAATAATGGCAACAAATGCCAACAAGCATCATACAAATGTAAATTTTCAATTTAAATGCAAATATCAATTTGTCAATTTTCCATATTACACAATTTTTCTTTGGTTTTTTGGTTTTTTTTATTTTCTTTTATTTTTGTTTTTTTCTTTATATTATTCTGTGACCGTTTCTCGGTCATAATGTTAAGCAGGTGTTTGGTTGCCGGTTTGGGAATACAACTAAAAAACAAAAAGAAAAAACCAAGAAGAAAACTAAATTCAGTTTAAAACGAATCTTAAACATCCTTCATCTTAATATACTATTTAAAGGCGTGGCTGGTATATAATTAGGCCTGTCTGTACGATTAAATTATTAGTCGGATTAGACGTTAAATGTTTGTTAATTGTAAACGTTTTTTTAATGTGACCACGCCCATTTTTGGTATCAAATTTTAATTTCTTAGGTCAAGTTTTGTGGCAAATAAATAAGTTTTTGTTAATTGTGAGAGTGGTTCTCATTCGATTTTTCCCAATTTAAAAAGCAAACTTGAACGTGTCAGTGTATAAACAAAATTTCAACTCAATATGTCAAAATTTAAGAGCGCAGATATGTCAAAAACACAAAAAATCACATTTACATGGAGGGAAATGTTTAGAATCAGTTTTTGATTTTAATCAAGAATATATATATTTTGTAAAATCTCCAAGGCTTTCTTCTGGATGTTGCAAACGGCATGACATACTTAGTATACCTTAATCACTGTAGTAAAGCATGACTGTTATATCAAAAATATGTTCAAGATTAAAATTATTATTATTGTTGTTTTTCACTTATTTTTAAACATATTTTTTTATTTTGTTTTTTTTTTTTTTACAGCGCATTTATTATTATTTTTACTTAATGTTCATATTTAAACGAGAAAATTTTTAAAAGTAAAATGAAAAAATAAATGAAAACATGAACACTTGTTACCATTTACCATTCAAAATTTTACATAAAAAACAATTCCCACGTGACCCACAGCAATGTATAAAATGTTGCACAAGATTGTTTTCTACAATGTTTTTATAAATTTGTTGAGTACTTTGCGTGGGTTGGGGGGTATTTTCTTAGCTAATTAGAAATTCACATCAGTTTTTGTGTATTTTGGTTTAAGAACAATTTATATTCTAAACAACATAAAACCGCGTTTCAATGCCACAACTAACCAAGAAAACCCTAAACGCCTGTAGACTGTTAAGAAATCAAAAGTAACTGTAAATTAAAGTTGCATATATATTTATATAAAAAATTTAAATATTTCTAAAAGAAAAACAGTTTTTTTTTTATGTAGAGAGAGAAAAAAATCTGCATTTTGTTACAACAAACCGGAACCCATGCAGCATTTTAAGTGTTTTTACACCTTTGATGTTGTTCAACGTTTTCACGCCTATCTTCAAACGGGACATGTACCTTATTGTCTATCTTTTTGGCTGGCTGATAATAAAACATTAATATTTGTTTCCAGTTTCCATGGCTACCTCTTAAGCGAAAAACTCTCTTTGAGCTGTTTTTTCTTTATTTTTTTTTTGTCCAACCTAATGATTGTTCTTTTATGCAAATCAAGTGCTTGCAGGCTTTTGATTTTTAACCTTTTTTTTTTTAACAAAACAACAAAAATAAATATTTTGGCCGAATGTATGGTGTTGGTGTTGGTTTTCCACTTCATCTCATTATTATCATGAAATATATATTTTTATATAAAAATGCAATTATGTTTTTGTTACTTGTTATATTTTTCAAAAATACTTCATTAACAAAAGAAAGAGAAAGTACAAGTACAGTAAGGGGATACCTGAATATATATCACAAAAATATTGTACTAATAAAACGAATTTAAGGATTCCCTACACCAGAAATAAGGATTACTCTAGATATTGAACTCTTAGACATATTTGGAGCAAAGCCGGTGAACAACTTTCTTACCAATCAATAATACTCTTCAATGAATTCTAAGGCCATGTTCAATTAAACATGGTAAAGCTTATTTGATAATTTGTAATTATATAATTAATAAAAAACAATAGCGGGTAAGTTGGCACTCCTGAAAAAGTGTCAAAACTAATCTTTTAAGCTCAAGGAATAGATTGCCAGAGAACTGTTCCTTCTTCTTCATTTATTTTTCCATATTTTCATTACATTTCTTTTATTTTTTATACTTTCCACATCTTCTTTTCTTCCTCTTCTTCTTCTTAATCTTCATATTCAAATACTTTACTTACTTACAATATATTGTAAGTACTCTTAACATTTAATGAATCATAAAAAATATTTAAAATTTTTTTTTCAATTCCTTCATTAATCTTACATTTAATAATTACACCAAACAGCAACTCAAACAAATCATAACTACTTATGGTGTATATTTTACGAAAAGTTAAACAAAAAGGTTTAATTTGTTGTGGTTGCCACTGTAACCGTCCGGTTTATGGACACTACGCTATTTGGCTATAAAGCAAATTCCTTCCGTAGATAATGTTATGTGTAAGTGGAGTTAACTAACGGCATTTTTCAAAGGTTTTTATTATTATCAGCATTAATAAAATGTTGCTGCTGTTGCACCATCACAATTATATGGGGGTATATTGATTTTGTTTAAATGTTTGTAAGTGTTAGACAAGAGCTAGCCACACCCTTAAAAGGATATATTTTCTTGATCACCATTAAAAGACAAATCGATTTACCCATACAGTCCATTTGTGTAAATTTTTACAATTGGCCTTGTGACACTCTAACGGGACAGTAAAAATTAAGCTATTGAACTGAAATTTAGTGCACATTGTAGGAAGGGCTCTTCACCGATTTCAATCCAATTTAATCTGCAAATGTCTGTACAAAATTTCAGCTTACTATGTCATATAAATATATTTCGAACGTAATATTGCTACTAACAGACAGACATCCAGATCGACTCAATTTCTGCTGCTGAAAAAGACTCATTAGGGTCTGTAGCACCTTCTTCTGGGTGTAGAAAAAATAAAACGAAATTAGTCCTTTTTTTGAGAATTCTAACGACAACTGAATAAAACAAATAGAATCAGTCATTTGAGATATATAATATTTAAAAAAAGTGCATATATTCTGTAGAAAAATTTCACTACGATAGTGAATCGCCCAAATTTGGCGTACGCTTAATACAGCTTTCTACTTTTTTTTTTTTTCTTCTTTGATTCAATTCAAAAATACTTTTTGTACAAAAAGGTCACCCGATTAAGTTATAAAGCATTTAAAACTTTAAAATATTTAGTATTTAAACAATCTTGATGCAGAATTAACTTGAACATTACTTTACACAAACAATACTCACTTAACCTTACTGTACAATTATTTAGTTTAATCATGCAATCAATATAAGAAGCTCTACTTTACAATAACACTTCAAATATGAAAATGCCTAAGAAAGGTAAACGGAACGTTTACTAATCTTTTGATCTCTTTTTTTTTTTTTCTGGTTCTATGTTCTAAGAACACGCATTCATAAGTTATTGTATGCAGATGGAGATTGCCGTTACTTAAGCGATTTATTTCCAATGATTCCAAACACCATTAAACTAAAGTTTAATTAGTTTCTATACACAGAGCAAAGCGATTAAAATGCCAGAGTTTTCAAAAGCAGGGCGAACATATGAACAAATTAGTAGACGATAATAAGTAATACTGAAACACTACTACCAACTATTTATTTCAATAAATTGTTGATATAAGCATAAGGAGTCTACTACTACTCCTTAACACCTTCCAGCAACTATATAGAATGTTAGTAAATGCGTGAAGTTTATACATTTTTAATTGAAAGCAATTAAAGTTTCAATCGAGCTAATACTACATACTAGATTTACACCTATATTCATAACGATAGTACTTAGACACAACAACGGGGTAATATTCGTACAACGTGTAATTGAAGGCAATGTTTTATTACGCATTTTAACTAGAGAAGGTATACAAAACGCACCTGTTTTTAATATCAATATTATTTTTTTCCTAAAAACCTTTGTGCGTGTATATATCACATTAGCCAAGCAGGGGGTAGAACAAAAAGATAAAAAAAAATATAAATGATTTACTTAAGAACTTCATAGGTCATCGAATCGGTTATTAGAAGAAGCACTTGTACAAACTTTTAATGGCAAATGTAAACAATTGTTTTTTAAACGTTAGCATTTAATAAAAACCTCAATTAAACACAATTAGATGACAAAAAGTCTATCGCCTGACATGCAGACCAGACAAAATGGAAATTTAAGGGAAAAAAAAAGGAACATTTTACATAAAAGAACTAAAAACGTTTGGTTTGGGACAAATCTTAAATGCCCTCCTAATTAATATACAAAATCTAATCTGAAACGATTTAAACAATTGTCCGTCTGTCCATCTATCTATCTGTGGGTCCAGATAAATTTGTGCTTAAACTCAGTTTCAATATTGTAGCGACCCGAAAATAGGTGTAACTTTCCCTTAATTATATATATACATAGAAGACATATCCTAAATAAAATAAATGATTGGAACAAACAATCAAATGAATCTTGTTCAAAAGTCAGCATATCATCAACTATTTTTTTACTTCCATGATTTTTGTTTTCAATTTTTTTCTCATTTCTTTAATTTGTTTTCTGTTAATGTTCATTTTGTTAATGACAACGAAAAAAAAAAATTGACACGCAAATTTGTTGTTGTTGTTGTTGTTGTTGTTTTTCTCTCTTAGAATGACATGCAAATGACAGCATTTTGTTATTGTTGCAAGAGTAAAAGTTGAAATTTACCTTCTTCTTATTTAATTTCTTTTTACATTCTTAAAAATTTTCGTTTTTGTTTGGTGTAAAAGAAATTGTCAAAATGAAAAAAAAAAAATATGTTACGTTTTGTATAATTTGTCGAATAACAAGAAATTGAAACCTGTTGGTATTTTTCAACAAATTTTATATATATTGATACGAAATGAAGAAGAAAAGTAGAGAAAAAAACTGAATTTTGTCTTAGACCAAATTTTACATACATTTATATCAAATTTTACACAGTTTTTGATGCTGACCAAGTATTATATATATATATACGTCGCAGAGCCTCTAATGTCTCCTTTTCGATATTGCAGAAGAAGTAACCAAATTTGTACTTCATTACAATTAAGGTGAAGAGTATATAATGGTCCGGAAACTAGAGTTCTCCGAGTTGTACCCAATGAAAAAACATAACCAAACATTGTATATTTTATATAAAAATGTACGAAATTATAAATTTTTAATTGATTCAATTCAATTCAATTTGTTATATATAATATTTTCAACAGATCTCTTCACTTGTGAAAAATTCTTCATTTGTAAAATTCTATCTTATCATTAGAATACTACACTCCCACCACCACTACTACCACATACAATAGAAAACCAATTAATTTAGTTTAAGTGCCAGTTGAAACTTTGCAATTCTATTTAAGTCAACAATACTACATATATACACACATACACACCAAAAAAAAATAAAATAAAAAAAAAATTAAAATTAAAATGAAACAAAAACAAAAAAGCAGAACGCCAACTACTAATTCAAGCCAAATGCAATCTCTTTCAATCTAATCCAATTTAGTTTTTATGAACATTTCTCTCTGTCAGATGAATATCCACTGAACTGATTTCGTTTTCTGTGAAAAACATTTTACACTCCAGCATGCATGACTGACTGACTGCCTTTGCTGCCTTGCTAGCAGTACGTATATCAATATTAAAAATAATATTTGTTTTTATTAAAAATTGTATGCAACTTTTTCTTTTTTTTTTTTCTTTTTTTTTAATTCAATGCAGTTTATTATAGAAATTGAATTTAGAATATTTGGTATTCCTACATTTTTCGCAAATGTGCGCCTGTTACGTACTCTTTTTATACCCTTCACATAAGATATCAAATATATTGAAATTGTCTTTTCATTTGCAATACCCAGATGGAGGCGTCAGAAACTCTATAAAGCATTTCATTAGCATAAAATCGAATTTGAATCGTCGGTGTGTCCATGAGCCTGTCAGTTGTTGGCACTGTTACCGTTGTAAATTTTGAAGTGAAATTTTATGCAGTTCTAGTCTCAGCACTTAGATCGCTATTTAAATTGGACAAAATCAATTAAGGGCCACGCTTTAAACCGGTAAAAATCTTTTCTTCTGCCACAAAACTTGGCATGGCAATGATGAAATTTTAGAGTCATATTAATAAATATAAAATCCGTCTATACGTGAAAAGTGGGCGTGATCAAATAACAGGCGCGTCAAACATTTATTAAAAAAAACGGTAATTAGTGTAAAAAAAACACTAGAGAGGGTAATAATGTACCTACCACGTCCACTGTTGGTATGATCATATAAATTTCCACGCCCGCAATCAACAAAAAAATATTTCTTTACCACAAATATTAAGCTTTAAAGTTAAAAAATTGGTACAAATATATATTTATTATTATGACAACAAAACGCTGACAAAAATAGGCATGGTCCCTATAACATTTGCGCCCACAATTTACAAAAACCCATACTCAACGTAAAACTTACGTAATCAGTACACTATTAGAGGGCCTTACTAGATACCTGCCACGCCTTCTATTTGTATGTTCATGTGAAGGGTATTTAAGATTTCATCTAAGCCTAAATTAGTTGTATTTTCCTTGTTGTTGCTGTTAGTTTTAATCAACGTTATTAGCTTTCGCTTTAGATACAGGTAAGAGATGACATTTATCCTTTCCAGTACTAAGCACAAAAACACACGTAGTTTTTTTTTATATATTATATATTATTCATTCGTTTTTGTACCTCTTCCTGCCTGCCTGACTGCCTGAAAGCTTATTTATTTATTAAAAAATAACTCAGAGAAAATTGAAAAAACTATATACTAGTGGAGCTCTTAAAAAAAACTACATACAAATGCAAAAATTTATATTAAAAAAAAAAAAAAATTTATTCAAGAGTATACAAAATAATCTAAAGCTAATAAGAAATATTGTTTACTCTACTCTCTACGATACTATTATAGATATTGGGGAGTAAATAAGGGCGTGCTTGTTATGAGATTATAAGAAGCTACACCAAGCTGACTGTTAGCTCTTTGCCTTGAATGAAGAAACAATTTGGAAATTTGGTTTCACTCCAAGAAACTTCTTTTTGAACTGGCTTTAAAGATATAGAATTGCAAACGTAATGACGAATTTAATACATCATGATAGCCAAGGTGTAGGATATAATAACAGAAAACACTGAGTAAATGCACACTTTGATAGATTTTGAGTGCTATCCATTTTCAGTTATATGCACACCATGCAAACGACAGACTTGCTGCAAAAGTCTTGATTCTATATAAATAATAAGTTATGCAGGGTACAAACACATAGATACAGAGTTATGTACATATGTAAACAATTGCGTGGGATGAGTGTATATACAAGTGCTTGCACTCTTTTAACATAGAAAGGGAAGAAAAAAAGAAGGAAAAAAAAAAATTCGGTTCTTTCATTTATTCCAATGGTTAGGTTCATGGAATACCGTACACATCCACACACACAAACACATTGTATAGTTGTTTTGTGCACTTCATTCTGCTTTGGATAGACCCACTGGAAATGTTGTAGTTTTACTGGTTAACATTTGTGACACCTACCAATGCATAATACGATGAACAACAAACAGTTGTGGATGCATCAAAAGAGGGAAGTCCTTAGAAGTTCTGTATAAAATTCCTATGTATAGAAGAGAGTGAATCTAACGCAGGCGCTTTATACAATTTTCTTAAATCATAAATTCGGAGTTGGTGTTGTTCCATTTCGGACAGGAACAGGATTATGTTAGTTGTCGCCTTTGTATACTCACTTATTGTTTGGTGTCATTCAGTATAAAAAATCAAAAAAAGCAACAAAAAAAAAAACAATAATAACACATATAGCAAATTAGAAAGGTGTCTTTAATAAACAATAGTTGTGTACTAAATATTTCTTTCATCGTATTTTTTTTTTGTAATTATGTTAAGTTTTTTTTGTAATGTAGTCTGTAGCCGTTATGTTTATTAGAAATTAAAATAAAATAAATAATTAATAAAAAACAAATTGTGTCGTTTGTAATTTTTTTTTTATCTATCAAATTTATAATTATTTTTAAGGAAACGGGACAATAGATATAATACATACGAAAATTTTTTGCAAAAGTTTGTCACATTTTTTTTTCTACTTATCACATGCACATGATGTTTTTAAATTAATTGTTAAAGAAGTACAAAAGACAGGACAACAATAATAATAAAAAACGAATGTTAAAAAATTGTTGCAAAAGTTTATCGCGCTTTCTTCTCTTTCTCAAATTTACATTAAATTGAATTCTATTTATTAAGATATAAATGTGAACTTTAACATAAAATTAAGAATCTGTTAATTAATTATTTAAAAAAAGTTTTTTAAACTTAACGTAAATGTTATAAAAAAAAATCTGCAAATTTTAAATCAAAAATCAAAAAAAATTCTTGCAATTACCAATAAAAAGATTGGACAGACTGAAGGACATAACTGAAGCTATTCAAAATTTCACTTTTCAATGATTATCTTAGACATTTGTAGCAAATTTTAAGAAATAATAAAAGCTTAGGATATGATTCGTATAAAAAGATTGATGTGGTTATAAAAAATTTAAGTCTTTCCTTTCCAATATATCGTAAATTTCATTTTCACAACATTTCATGTACCTACGGCATTAGGTTTCATAGTTACATCAGCCGCAGTATTTAACAATTATATAAGCTACTACGATGCAGCAACAGAAGTTACATACTTGTACACCTAGGTCTGTAGGTAGGTCTAAATGCCCTCAAGGTTTGCCTTGAGGGCATTTAGATCCTGTGACCTAAGTATGGTACCCATGATGCACCATTTATATTGAACAAAAACAATTGAGATGATGTAATAAATATTGTGACTTTAAAAATACGTTTTACCGCCTTTGGCAAATTGTAATAAATATAATGATTTCTAAAATTTCATTTCATTAATCGCTGATGTTTCATTAAGTACTTTTTCTTTAAAAAAAAAAAAACTTCATATGAATCGATTTCCAAACTACAAAGCAAATGTAAAGCGCAGGGAATATGGTTTAAGATCCTCTTCAACCTTCTAAACGCATGTCTCCGATATAACAACACTAAGAAAAAGAATAAGTAAGAAAACTAAAATCGGCTTAAGTTAAATAGTGAATAATTCTTCCTTTTAATATGTGGGCGTGGCAGCATTTTACTTAATCCTTCTAATGTACTTTGTATTAACTTATAAGTTTGAGCAAAATTATTCTATTCTAAAACAGTTCCATTAATTTAGCAATTTTTTGCAAAGAAATATTATTTTTGAAACGTCTCAAATTTTTATCACTTAAACTGCTTGTACTCTGGCAATGGGTTTTCTCATCATCATGTTTTTTTTTTAGCGATTTCTAGTATACTTAAAAGTACTTAAATATTCTGCTCGATTGGTTAACTCTGTCTACCTAGATGCTGTGCAAAGCTATTAAATTAGAATTATGTGAACACACGTATAAAGAATGTGTTGCACAGAGGAAAAAAAAAAAGACTATTTTTAAGATATAAGTTAAATATTTTAACAACGAACACCTTAAAAATGTTAAATAAAGACATAAACACCGACACAATAGCATCTGTTGTTGGCACTTGAATTGAGTCTAGAAAGGCCGCGTGATGGTCTTAACGGGCCAGCCCCGTTTCAAGTTATAACAAAGGTGACCTTGCTTCAAATGTTTGTGTGCATGTAGATACGTAAAATATTGTTGGTTTATGAATTCTGCGTGGCGGGTATTGTTGTTCCGTGTGCATTGGGATATTTTCTGTATTTTAAATATGTCCTGCGGTGGTCGTTACTTTATTGTATTATTTATTTATTTGTTGGTTTGCTGTTGTATATTTACACAACACATAAATCCTGGCACTTGTCGCAATTTTTTGTTGTTGTTGTTGTTATGTTAAGGCAGCAAATGCATTGACAATATTTAGTGGTTGTCCTTAGCATTGTAGATGTACTTAATTATGTCATTAAACGAACAGAAGATGTTTTGTGTTGTTTTATTATTACATTTAAACATCTACTTATAGGAACATGACAATTAATGGAAAAAAAAAAGTCATCATATTGTTGTTGTTAGTATGCTTTCCGTTTTAAAACAATTGTCTTTTCTTCCTCTTTGTCATTGTTTTTTACCCACACCTTTAATCCGAACTTAAGTGACTTTCAATATGCGACTTAAAATTTATGTTTGTTTGTTGGTTTGCTGTTTATAACTTAGTGTTTACAAAAATTTCAATTTAATTTTGATTATTTTCTATGGAAAAGAAAAAATTTAATTTAGTTTAAGCCAAATATTAAATACCCTTCACATTTAAATACAAAAAGTGGGCGTGGCAGGTAGATGGTCTAGTGAATGTATCACGTATTTTTGGCATATGTATGAAGGAGGTTCTTATAAATGTGTGTACCAAATTTGTAACAGATATATAGTTTTTCGAATGTGGGCGTGGCTCTAGATCATTTTTACTGTATTTAAATAGCGATCTACTGGAAAATACAGCAAATATATGAACAAGATTTCGCCTCAACATCTCAATTTATGCAACCATAGGAGAGCCAACAATAGACGGACATACGGACGTGCCTTTAGATCGATTCAGTTTTGGATACTGATCTAGAATATATATACTTTGTAGAGTCTTTTCTGGATGTTACAAATGGAATGACAAATGTAGTACACTCCCCATGTTATGGTGTAAAAACAAAGTAAAATTCTTCCATTCCCAATACGTTTGTGGACAAAACAAATATAATGCACACAAGCGCTATATATGTACTGTAAAGCGTTGTGTTGTGTTGCTTGCTCTCTGGTGGACCTCAAGTCAACATTTTACACGAAAATCCACTTACAATTCCTATGGTGGTTAAGGTACATATAGAGAAAGAGAGAGAGAAAGAAAGATAGCGATAGTAAGAATCGCATCCAGCATTGGAAGCTTGAGAGTTATTCATGCTGCATGTATTTGTACTTGGATGGCATGGTAATGATGCTGATACTGTGTATGTATGTATGTATGTATGTTTGTATTTGTTTGGCGTCAGCTGTTTATATTCGTAAAGATTTCTTAATCTGACGTTCTAATGAATGTCATAAATTTATTGTCGCAAGCACCCTCAAGCATGCGTTTGGGTTGGCCATCGTTGGCATCGTTCGCTTTCTATTTAACTTATGTTTATGTGAATGTATTTGAGTTTAGAATTTTTGGAAAATTGGCTTCGTTTTGATGCAGTTATACAATATTATATTTTGTCCTGTTGGGATTATGTCTTTGCTTTATTTTCAATTTTCTTAAATAATTGACAATTGTGATTTCGATTTTTATACCCCACCTGCAACACATGGTAGTAAGAGGAATATTTTAAGT
The DNA here is from genome assembly GCA_963978525.1 of Ornithomya fringillina. NCBI lineage: Eukaryota > Metazoa > Arthropoda > Insecta > Diptera > Hippoboscidae > Ornithomya > Ornithomya fringillina. The sequence continues at coordinate 6,671,165 of OZ021693.1, forward strand.
TTGTCATGCCTTTCGAAAAGTTCAGCAAATAAATATCTTAGAAAGCATAAATATTCTTCATCAATGTTAAAAACTGACTTGTGTCCGTATGTCCATCCGTATGAAAAATTTACATACAAATCTAAAACTTGTTAATGCAAAGAAAAAGTTTATTAAAGTTGGTTTTTATATAAAATTAGCAAAATTTGTTAAAAACCACGCAATCTAATATAATATAGACACGCCCACAATTATAAAAAAGAAAATTGGGGTATTGACCATTCAAGTAAAAAGTAAGAAAATAGTTTAGTAGTCTTTCAAAAAGAAGTCAATTATAAACATGCCACGCCCTTTTATTTACCTATAATATAAACATGAAGAGTATCAAAGATTTGGTTATACTTCGTGATTACTTGTTTAATGCTTTTTTATGTACGTTTGCTTTGGAACTGACCTTTAAGTGGAAAGTAAAGATTTACGCGGTCATTGAATGGAATAAAGGCTTAGATATAATTAGTGAAAATGTCATAGTTGGTCAAGCTTGCCCGTAATAAAATCTTACACTCCTTAATTACACAAATTATTCAACAATTAGTTGACAGTTGTAGGAGAGGCATTGTCATATAAGTCATTTCTTGAAAATCATTATAAGGAAAGGGTCTCTAAAAATATGTTTACTGAACTTGTCCTTCAATTGACTTTAAACGATTTACAACAATATTCCGAATAAGGAATTTCCCATAAGACAAGAAGAAGAAGAAAAAATGTTTTATACTTACAGCAGAATTACTTTATAACCACACACATACATCTACAAACAGTATTGAACGCCCTTTTATGTGTTTTCAAAAGATATTGAACAGATACTTGACTATCCTCAGCTATTGAATGGTTATAATTTGAGCCTTAACAAAATGGTCAAGTGAATGGTAAATGTCTACATTCGTCTACACATATATACATGAAGACATCTAATATGTATATATATTGTTTGTGTATAAATTCATTTATAAGGGTTCGTGTCATAAATTCACTATATTTGTCGCTTATCTCATCACTCTACTCAATATAATAAAAATAATAATAATGATAATGTTAGTAGTAAAAATTCATATATATTCACGTGTGTATGTCTGTGTATAATAATCAATAAAATAAAAAGAACTTTTTCTTTATTCCGATAGTGGTCATAATGTGGGTTCAACTTCAACTTCCACTACTACTACTACTACTACTACTACTACTACTACTAGTGAACCATACAATGCCAACAACAGCAATGCTAAGCATATAAGTAAAGAGACAAAGTGGCATGATGTAGCACAGCACCCTAAATATTTGTTAAACATTTGAAGCAACATCGACATCTTTGACATAGCAAGAGATTGTAGTCTCTCTGGTACAAGATAATCACATTAGACGAGACGAAATGCATAAGAAAGATAACAACAACAACAACAACAACAACAACAACAGTGGTAGTAGTCACAGTAGTAACAATAACATCTAATGTTTTCAAATAAAAGTCAACATGAAATTGATGTATTTGTTGCGAAACTAAAATGAATTGAAAAAAAAAAATTTACTTTGGATCTTAAGGCTTCATTTGTCCCTCCCTCCCTCTTTGTTTATTGCTTTCCTTATAAAAATTCACATTCAAATTCTAAAACAACATTTATTTTAAGGAAAAAAAAACAAAAAACAATAAATGTACGCTAGAAATGTTCATTTGAAAAACAATAAAATTAGAATTTTTTTTCATCAAAGACCCACCCACCGAAGTAAACAACTGCTACCTTCAATTTTATTATACATACTTTCCATCTTGTTGATGAAAGTATACTAAGTTTACTCTCCTTCTTGTAGCACTCAGATGTTAATCTCAAAGTATATTATTTTTGATCAGCATCAAAATCTAATAAATTTAAACCTGTTCGTCTGTACGTCCATTCGTTGTAGAAACGTTTGCACATTTTGAGATATGAAGCTTAAGTATAAACTAGACAACCATGGATTCGTACCACATATATAAAATCGTTTTAATCGCTAAACTTTAAATTTACGTTTCAATGTCCATCAGTCCATTATATAATATTTTTGCATACCTCGTTGGAATATATAAAAAATTTTGTTTTTTATACAAAAATATTTCTCAAATTATATTTATAGGGTTGTTGTTAGGTTATAATTGCTTATTTATTATATTCTTCTTTTTGATAATTTTTATTTATTTTCATCTAACAAACAGTGGGAATCTAATTATTCATTTATTTGATCCACTTGACTAACATGGAGGGTTTTTTTTTATTTTCCTTCTTATAATTCTTCTATTTTGTTGGAGAATATTGTAATGTTTACAATCAAAGTTAGACATTATGCTGTTTTTTTTTTTAGGAAAAAAAAGTGGGTCGAGAGTATATTTTTTCTACCGAGTATGGCATTTACCCACTTAAGCATTTATTTATATTTATACTCTCCTCCTTCACAATCAAGTTTTAACGCTTTGTTAATTAGGTAAGATTTAGAAAAAAATATTTCCTTGCTTTTTGTGTATTTTTTACCATACATTGAGTTCAGTTTTAATATCCACCACAGAAAGATGGAGCGTTTAGTAAGTTTGCTATTTAATTTACAACACATAGAAGGGCGCAACAAAGTGTACATATATCAGCATTTATATTAAAGTCGACCTAGACATGTCCGTCCGTTTAACTATTTATAATTACCCTATTTATAAATGGTCGTGGTCAAATAACAGATATGCTCACAATTTACAAAAAACCTTATAAAGCGTAAAACACATTTTGAAAGCTGATACATAATACATACACTATTAAAAAGCATATTCAGAAACCTGCCACGCCCACTTTTCATATGTACATATATACCCTACACATGTTACAGTTAATCTAAGCTAAACTTTGTTTTTTCCATCTCTCTGTTTAAGTTTTTTTAACCAAAGATTGGCAGCTTCTTAATACTTTTATTATTTAGTAAAGAAAAAATAAAAAACATTTTTTGCTTAAATTTAGATAATAAACATAAGCTTAGAATGTTTATAAAATCTCTTTGAAATTGTTTTTATTACTGTTACCTGTATTACAGTTGAATTATATAACCAAGCCTTTAATAGTTAAATGACATTACTCTCCAACTGTATGGAATAATGTTTATAATGCTTATAATGGTTCAATAAGGAAATGAGCAAAAAAACAAAAAAAAAAAAACACACTTTCTTGATCCTTTATATAAAGCTAGCGAATAAATTCTTTCAGCAATACTCAGGTATATATAAAAGCATTAACATTTGTTATAACTTTAACTATATACTAACAAGTCAGTCAGTCATTTAGTCAGTTTGTCAGTCAGTCTGTCTGTCTTTCAAGCATATGCATAAATTTACATGTACCAACATACGTTCACTGTTAAATGTTTAACCTTGTTTGGTTTGATTTCTTTATACACTTACCGTCAATTTCTGAAAGGTTAATATGCATTCAAACGGAAATTACTTGAAATTGAGACAACATTGATGGGGAAAATTACAAGGTTTGCGACAAATGCCGGGAGACTATAGCATTTAGAGGGGAATGCTGGAAGGTAAGCACAAAATATTGTTAAGGATTTTTTTGTATAATGCCGATGAAGATGATGATAATGATGATGACGTTTGCTACAATGTTTACGACAAACTTCAACGGCTGATTTGTTTCCGTCTCATTTGATTTGAATTGAACTGTATTCAGCTTTGACAATAAAATGTCAGTTAGTCACAAATCATTGAGACGGCTATGTAATACAATCATATACACATAGAACTAGAAATATTTTATATGCTTTTAAAGAAATATTGGCTAACAAGTAATAAACTTGTAGCTTTAAATTGAATCATTTTCATCGTAATCATTATTAAATGTTTTGTTTGTGAGTTTCAAGGTTAATTAATTACAATTTACACCTGTTGCGCTTTGTAGTTACCAAACTTTGGTAACTACAAGAGAAAGATCCGAATGACTTATGACAGAGAAACATATTGAAACTATTTATTAACTCATTCGGCGTTCAAGATTTTGTACAGTTTATAAAGCCGCATAATTAACAATATGATTTTGGTTGCTCAAGTTTATTGTCGCACTCTCCCCTTTCCCCTTACCTACATACATACCGCCACACATCATGATTAATGAAAATATTTACACGTTAAGGAAAACGAAATTTCACACATACTTTAACACTTTGCAACACAACCCGACCCATTAAATATACAAAAAGCACACACTCTTGGGTGGGTTAATGGTAAGGGAATCAAGAGCTGTCAACGTCATTAACAGCCCGCCTAACAGTACGTAAAATATGTTAAAAAAAAAAAAAAAAACTGAATGGAATGACAAACTTACTATACCATGCCATCTTATGTGAAGGATATAAAAAGGCAATAATAATAACAACAGCAAACACAATATAACAGTAATATAAAGCAACAAGCGTTAATTGCGATATAAACTCAAATTTAATGAGCGCCATTACACCTCTAAATCTGTACCAAACACAACCACACACGCACATACTTCTACAAAGCCACCAAGTAAGTACAATAAACAAGTCTTTACATATGTATGAAAAAAAAAAAAAAAACGTATGGTACTGTATTAAAAACGCACCCTAAATGAAAGAGTGCTCGTACACTTACATGTGCATGACCAACAGCTTTTAAAGAGGACAGACAGTAAAGCACCTTGGTGTCCACAAAATAATGCATATGTCGCTTGATGGTGGTCATTATGCTGGTTGGTGATTTAGTGCGGTTAGCGACCAGTGGCCACATACGGTTAAACAGTAAAACAACAACAACTATATACGCAATAAAAAACTCTAGTTAGGGAAAAAGTACTGTCTCGCTGATTTTTAAAAACCTTACTTGTAAAAGTTAAGGAAATGGATGAAGGACAAAGAGTCAAAGAGGTTTGAATAAGCAGATGGACAGACAGAGAGTTAAAAAAGTGAAAAAATGGATCAATATAAAAGCCTAACATACGGACAAATGAAAGTTGAGCATATTTTTACTTCCTACACTACAAACATCTACACAAACCTATTATGTTTCGTACTTTATACGAAAATTCAGAACAGAAAAGAAGCAAAAAAAGTGCACACATTTTAAATACCTTTCATATCTACATACATAACAATGGGCGTGGCAGATAGATGATAATGGTTATCAAAGAACACACCGGACAGACGGACATGATATCAACAACGCAGTATTCTATACTGATTTAAAATATATATACTTTCCGATGACTCTAATGTCTCCTTTTAAGATTTCCAAACCTTTGGACAAAGTCATTTGTACCCCCATATATGTACATATGATGGTGGTTATAAAAAGAAGCTAAATAGATCTTTAATGTATTTGTTGTATAGAGTTGAGTCTATAGTTGTCGTCTTACCAATCACGAATATAAACAATCGTCACACACACACACACATCACACTGTACTGTACTGGTCAAGCGCATAATAATGTTTAATTCACAGTAACTCCCCCGAGGATATTTGCTTACACTTACAAAAATGTTTTGTACATAAATACTCTAATATGTTGTTAGTAGAGTTAACAGTAAACTGTGGTGAACAGAAAATTATAATAAGAATGAAAGTACACACCGACAATGTTTACATGGCACATAACAACATACAACTACTCAGACAACAAAACAAAAAAACTCAATTTCTCTAATGTTTCAATTTAATGCATTTTTAACATTTAATGATGTTGTTTAACCTTTTAAAAACACCACCATACACTGAGATTTGTTAAGAACCAAAAAAAAAAAAAAAAAAGGAAAAAAGTAAAACACATGTGGTCTTAGAATAAGGAAATAGTCACTACTTACCAACAACCCATCAATTTCTACCTAACACAAAACAATCTGAAGCAAATACCTTTTAGTTCTACTTTAACTAGAAATTATTTGAACACTACCACACACACACACACACACACTACTGCTGAACCAAACAGAAAGATTTCTAAATAAATTGTAATGTAAAGGAGAACAAATGAGGACAGACCTACAGACAATCTATATTTCCTTTAAACAAACTTCTGTAGTCTATATAAACATTATCAAAAAAAGGAAAAAAATCGCAATAAGGAAAAAAGTTCATGTGTGAAGTCATTACATATCCACATACATTCACTCTACTCTTTAGGTCTTTATAACCAAACGCAGTGACTGTCTTCTTGGTAACCTTTTATCGTGTGCCATGTGCCATGTGCCGTGCAAGTCCCGTTTTCTTTATTTCACTGCATTTTAATTTAATAGCTTCATAGCTGAACTCCACTGAGCCGAGCTGAGCTGAACTGATCTAAGAGCTGTAGAGAGCTGTTACCGAAAATCTACTATTATTACCTACCGCCGAAGATATGTGTCTTCACGTTCCACTGGCTTAACCGGTAAATGCTGCTTTACTACCTACTTTATTTTATTTCGTTACAATGCGGCTACATATCTACACATACACCGCATATATAAATATTTTTTTTTGTCTCAATGAGTAGACATCCATGTGTGTAGTATGCTTGGTGGAAGGTGTGTGTGCACAATTGTATTCACTTTGTATTATTTCAATAAATTCTTTTATTTTTGTTGTTGTTATTGTTATTGTTGTTATGCTGCTGAAATATAGTTGCTTGGCTGTTTTGTTGGTTCATGTGGAAAAAACTAATTTCCTTAATTTTCTTTTTCATATGCTCACCACCTACTTACTCCTATCCTTCTTTTGTTTATTATTCAGCCTGTTTTTGCTTTTATGGTCTTCTTCTTTTTTTTAACAATAAATATTTCAGTGTTGGTGCATTTACTGTATAGTATTGTATGGTAGGTGCTGTGAAGAGTTTTAAGATCTGAACTGAATTAAATATTTAAAATTAATTTTTATGAAATTTCAATAAAAAAAAAATTAGAAAAAGAGCAAATTATGATATTCTGCAACAATTATTATGTTTAATCAAAAAACTTAGCAGAAAAACAGAACAAAAAACTGGAATTAAAAGTAATTTTGTCCATACGTCTGCCTACAGAAAAATTGAAGTATTAGTCTCAACAAATTCTTATTTTTAAATATATGTATAATTAAAATTTGAAAATTTTCTTAGAAAATTGGTAAATTCTATTTTTATATACAATTACAAAAATTTAATAAACAACAATATACAAATAATGATGTGAAGTCTTTTAAATATGTTTGAAAATTATTAAATAAAGATCAACAGTCAGATCCATAGAAAATGATCAACACAAACACCATAACTATTATCTTATTAACTCTTATTAAACGCCATAATTGTTTCGCTAGCCATTATATTTTATAACAGTAATAAAACAATTTAATCTCAGACAATCTATTTATAAGAAAGCAATGTATATAAAAGAGACAACTATAATCATTTTCTTACAAGGCGTAACTTTACTTGAAGAGATCTTGAAAGAAATATGAGCATGGGTAACCATTAAAAAGCAGCCATAATTGTAAACAAATAAAAGAGAAAAGTAGAGTTTTTGTTGACATTCTTTAGATAACTGTCTCTTTCTCTCTCTCTATCTAAATGTCTCTCTGTAGATCTCTATCTCTCTATAGTAAGTACCTCTATATTTAAGATCTTATACATAATTGTTTAGTGCCAAACGGTTCTTTTTCTTCTTCTTCTAGTAATGAATTATTTAATCTTGTCTCTACGTCTGTCTATTCATGTAAATTTTCTAAGCTTGCTACGGATCGCATTTATTAAAATATTTAAAAGAAAATTGGACACTGACTTATATTGTCTTAAAGGAGAAAGTGAGAAAGAAAATAGAACAAATTAAACTGATTTGTGAAATAGCTATAAAAATAGTTTTTTTATAATGGACAAAATTTGATAAAGAATTAATAATTTAAATAATTCAGAATCAATGAATATAAATTTTTATTCGATTTAACAATGTCCGTCTGTATGTCCATGAAAAATTGTGCGCATTTTATGAGATATTTCAATGAAATTAGATACAGGTAAACGCAGGACAGACATATTTAGAACGATTCAGCTTTTTAACTCTGATCAAGAATATATAATGTGGGGTGTTGCAAACGAAATGACGAACTTAATATACTCCCACTTTTATGTGGACGGTATAAAAGAGAAAAAACCTCATATGACAACAATCACATATATAAAGAAAGAGTAAGAGAGCGAAGGTGTTAGTCATTCATATTCATGATAACGAACCCTATGACAACATGTTGTCGCTTGTTATCTAATAAAACATAAACGTTGTCGTGTCGAATCATAATTCCAAACGATGTGCTTTTTGTTCTTTAGTTTAAGGTTGTTTTTTTTTTGCTATTATTCTTTCATTTTTTTTTCGGTTATTCAAAAATGTACCTTTCCAACGTTACGTAAGAGACATGGTTTACAGTATACGTAGAGTTGTGTGTTTGGTTGTCTGTGTAGTCGACAATTCTAGACATTGTCAGAATTTCTTTTGTCAGAGTTTCAAAAGGCTTCAATATTAACATATACACACCCCCACACACATACAACACAACGCTTACATTTTAATCCATATGTGAAATAATAACAAGGAAGTGATGTTTTGTTCACATTTTCTCATCTCGCATCTCTCGGTAGCAGTATTGTCTGTCTATCTACCTCTTCAGTATGATGGAATATTTTCATTGTTGATTATATGGTTTTTGTTCTTCCTTAAACCGTATCTAGTAAGTGAAAATGGAAAAAAATTGATTGTGCCGGAATGTATGTGAAAATGTTGAGCTAATAATAAAGAAAAAAAAAAAAAGAACTGAATGGCCTGGTAAATGTCAAACATGTTTTCTACTTCTATGTTAGACAGTATACAACGTAAAAAAAAAAAAAAAAACGAGACTAAAACATTCTCTCCCACAAAGACATAATTGTTGGCGGAGATATTGTTTTAATTTTGAAAAATTTTTATTTCATTTTTATTTTATGGAAATTATGAGGAAACCCCTCAAGTGGTTTGTTATGATATCTACTCTATAGAAAAAGATTTAATTTTGATTAAAATACAGATTAAGGAAAAAAAGCTATTATCGTTAAAGGTAGTGAAGCTTGATAATAATGACTTTTCCATACAAACAGCCACAGTCGTACAATAGCAGACATCATGTTACGCCAACTCAACTCAACTTGACTCAATTCAATTTAGTTTGTCAGAAACATAAGCATAACTTTCTGTTTTATTTTATCTTCTTCTTATGTTTGTTTTTTTCAAAACCTCCACATAAGATGGGGAGTACATTTTGTCAATCCAAGTGCAACATTCAGAAGCCTACAAAATATATACATTCTTCATCAGCATCAAATTCTGAGTCGGTCTAGGTATATATGTTCGTGTGTCCGTGTTTTGCCAACAGAAAGCTAAAAAATTTAAATTTTGTATAAATATTTACAATTATTTATTTATTAATGCGCCAAAAATGGGCGTGGTCAATTAACACTCATACTTACAATCGATAACAATCTATGTGCCACAAAAATTTATCTATGAAGTTAGAATTTGTTTGTTTGTTTTTTTTCCATTATTCGTGTAATAATAAGAAATCTCTTTGGATTTAGCATTTATCGGTATGTGTGTGTGAGTAAGGAAAGCGTAAGAAAAGGTGTAATTCCATAAAGGACGTCGATTTTCATTAAAAGAAATCAAGTGAAACTTCTTGGAATACAATGTCAGTAACACACCCACCCAACTCATTTGGCTTCACTTACATAACCAAGCAGCCAAACAGCCTCCATTATCTTGTAATTTCCCACTAATAATAATAAATGAATGAAAACATAAAATATTTATGTGACAGATTGAAAGACAGACATAAGGACGGACAAACAACTGCTTGTTTGCGTTTTTGCTAATTTAACAATAACAACAACAACAATATAACGAAAATATTAATGATTTTTATAATAAAACACTTCATCTCTCTCTCTCTCTTCCTACCTTCCTTGTTATTGTTTAGCTAGACGTAGCTCATCTTTAGCATATTTTTCGTTTATAAGTTCATTAATAAATTTTATTATCTTTCTAATAAAATGTTTCATTGAATTTGTCTTTTATGTATGTATGTATGTATGTGTTTTTGTTTCTTTGTGTTTAGATTAATTGATTATTTGTGTTATTGAATTATGTGAGTATTGTAAGTAATGAGCGTGTTTAAGTGTTAAGCATAGAGCTTTAAAGGACCTACAGTTTGAAATAGTTTGTTAATGAAATTCGCTAATCAATCAAAATCATTTACTTATGTTTTGATAGAAGGAGATAGTTGCTGAAGGATACCTTTATAACAAGCAGCCTTCTTAAGTGTATACATTCCTCCTTTCCCCTCTCTTTTTTTTTTTTTGGAGTGTTAATCATAAAAATTGACACAAAAAAAAATTCAAACTTAAATATTTCATTTTTATTTTTAGAATATATTGAGGTCAATGTCTGAATATCCTTCGTACATATATCGTTATCTTGATTCGTTATATAAACATTACTAACAAGATGCAAATTTGATTTGTAACCAATTTCTTTTCTTCTCTTTTTTCTTTATACTTGATACTCAGCTATCATGTCTTCTGTACACAAACAAAAGGCAAACGCTAGAAACATTGGCTTAAGGGATATATTGAGAAGATGTAAACCCTTTTTTGCTGTAAGCTTCTTTAAGAAACTGGCCACGTTTTTGTATTCTTTTACAGCTTTCTGTTCTCTTCACCCAAGAATACTAAAGCATACTAAATTTGTCATTCAATTTGTAATACCCACATGGAAACAGAAGAAATCCGACAAAGTATATAAAATGCATTCTTAATCTGCATCAAAAACTGTGTGAATCTAGACCTTTATGTCTGTATGTCCGTATGTCCGTCTCTTGTTGACACTGTCACGTCCACAAACGTTCAATCATACAAAAATTGACTATAAAGTTGAAATTTGGTAAACACATTTATAATTATACCCTATGTCTATGTGCCAAAAATGGGCGTGGTCGGATTAAAAACACACGCACAATTTACAAAAAACAGCATTTAGCGTAAAATCCGACTTGTAAGCTGATACGTAAAACACTTTTAATTATGTATTACACCACGCCCCCTTTTTAAATTTGGCTGTGAAGGGTATTTAAGGTTTGACCTAAACCATATTAACCTCTTTCCCACCTCTTTTTTTTTAATATCTCTCTAACTCTTCAAAAAGGTCACTTTCACTTAAACATTGACGCTGCTTGACTGCCTGCCTAGCAGGTTGATAGTAATTGTATGCCATTCTCACAGATTAAGGGCTTTATTCTTTACAGAGACTTTACTCTTTTTTTTTTTTATTGGTGCACAATATATAATAAGTATCCCTTTAGAAATCTCATACTAATGTTATGTAGAATAAAACAAAACAAAAAAAATGGTTCATGAAAAAATTCCAAGAATTTTTATATTTTTCCTCAAAATTTTTCCCTACTTTTCTATTGTAGCTGTTGTGTTTTTTTCCTTTTTTTTTTTGGTACAAAAACATTAAACGTTTGTGTTAAATACTTTTATTGAGATGGTAAGCCTTTTATTAGCCAGACCTAAATAAACAGATATGCGGCATAAGGTGACGGTGGGTAGTTATGGTGGGTTAGCGTACACAATTTTGTCAAAGACAACAAAAAAAAGAAATAAAAGTGAAAACATTGAAGGAACAATAAAAGTGAAATAGGAGGGAGTGAACAAATGACATGCAAGCGGATTTTATGATGTTAAAAAATAACATTTATTTAGAAAACACAAAAAAAGTTTGACATGATGTTTGTTTGTTTGTTTGTTAGTCACATAAAAATAAAGTGAAAATGTTATAGTTGGTTGTAAGAGACCTTTCAATAGCCTACCCTATTTCGTTTCATAAATTATTGTATCAGTAAACTCCGGTAAATTGTCAGATAATACACTTCGTGAAATATCAATTGTATGGCAAAACAACCAAATATTAGGCTAATTAAATATTTTTTACCAAACTTTGTCAAAAAAATATTAAGAACTTTGGCCATATAAAGAATTCTTCTATGGAGAGTGGATCTAAAAAAATGCTACAATTCAATCCATTTTGTATAGAATTTCTTTTTGGATTAAAACATAATCTCAAATAATTCAACCTATGGTTTGCATACAAATTTACATGGACATACAGACGGATGTGGTTTAAACGAAGTTCAAGTGAAGGTTAGTGTAGTAATTGACGATTAGAAGTTACAAACATCCCCATAAACTCAATATACTATTGTTATCTGTAGTGCTCGGTATAAAAAAAGTTTATAATACAAATTAGGTTAACAGGCTGGTTCAACTAGCCTTAAAATTATATTAATTATGTAAAAAAAAAGGGAGAAGAATAAATAAAGGATTATTGTCTTTAATGACATTATAAGAAATAAACAAAAAAAAGTTAACAAAATATATTCGGCTTAAAAGGCCAAATCTTGATTGGGCACCAAAGCTCTCTAATGAGTATACATCAAGATATCTTCAAGATGAGTATATGTCAAGATATCTTTTATACTTTATTCAAAAAATGAATCATAAAAAAATCTCTCCTTTTTCAATTTTAATTTTTTGCACTAGGGGCGTGTCTATTGACCAATTTTGCCAAATTTCAATATCCAGCATAGCTACCAACGCTGCAACGAGGAGAACATTTACCCAGACTACAACTCTTGGATGGACAGACAGACCTGACAAATTGTATCATACAGTATTCAATGCTGATTCAGAATATATATACTTTATGAGACCTCAGGCGCCTCCTTCTGGATGTTGTATACATATTTGGCAAAGTAGGGGGATGCATGGGATGGTGGGTAAAACAAACATTTTTCTACAATCTCATTATGCTAATAAGATGAAATTCTCTTTTATTACATGCATGACAATTTACAAGCAATTGTACATACGTACAAGATTATATAAAAAAAAAACTACTAAATACATTCCTTATTTTCTTTCCTAAGGGTATTGATGATGCAATCACCTGCTTGTCATTCTTTTTTGTTTTGTTTTTTCTTAGGCAGATTTCATTGACATTGTTGTGTTTGGCAAATGTTTGTTGAAAGAAGTAAGAAAAATTAGTTTAAATCAAATCTTAAATATTCTCTACAATTACATAAAAATAGTGGGCGTGGCAAGTACATAATTACGCCCTCTAATAGTGTATGTGTTACGTTTGACCTGGCAAGTAGAGTTTTAAGTTGAGTACAGTTTTTTGTTAATTGTTATCTGACCACGCCCATTTTTAGCACATATCTAAATGAGATAATTTAGATACAAAAAATTCTACAAAAAAATTTATCTTAATTCTTTAATATTTATGACCGTGAAAAGGAAAGGAAAGAACATAAGGACGCACAGACTTATATGTCTAGGTTTACTCAGTTTTTAATGCTTATTAAATATATATATATATACTTTGTAAAGTCTCTAACGCCTCCTTCTAGGTAATGCAAATGGAATAACAAACTTTGTCTACCTGATTGGGTATAAAAACATGTAAAACGAGTGAACATACACATTATGCAAATCTATGGTAAAAGTCAAAACATTAAATCTGTTTTTGTATGTTGCACAATGTATGTAAAAGTTGTTTACTTTTTAATGCTAAGGCATGAAGAAGGTTAAGTGTGCATAATTTAGTTAATGCTGCGAGCCATCAGTGATAAAGTTATATTGTAATAGTTTTTTAATTATACACATTAATCTGTTTTAACACACTGTGTAATACTTGAGGTTTTCAATATAATATAAAAATAAAATCAAGAAATTACAAACATTTAGTTTAAGCTGAATTTCGTATATCCAACACCTTAAAATAGTAAAATATATATTTAAATATATTTCTTCATATGTTGATGTGTCTATCTATCATTGACAGCTTTACTGATTTGATGAGAAATAAAGGATAATAGTGCAGAATTCAACGAGTGAAGGATTTTTCAATTATGACCTAACAATTTTGTATTTTAATAAAATACAGAATAATTATGATATTCAGCTGAAATTTATTTTAAGTTAATTATACATATTACAGTTAATTATAAACTTGTATCCCGTTAATATGAGTACCTAAAGCATAACCACAGTGATCGATTCTTTGAAGACAATATTCAGTTACTCTTTCACAAAACATATCAGCCGGAATCTTGGCACTTTGGCGTTTGATATTGTCCCTAAGCCCCTCTAATGTTGCTGGCTTATCATTATATACTAACAACTTAACGTAATCCTATAAAAAGAAATTTGGCCGACCGGACCATTGCTTAAGTTTACACTAAACTAAACTTTCTTTTTAATACATCAACTATTTCACTAGCTTCCCGTACATGAACTTTTAATTTTTCCTGACACTTTAGTGTTAACAAGTCTTGAAAAATTTTCAAGAATGCGTTCGTATTTAAGTACAAAATTGTTATGTCTCTATTGAAAAATCCATTATTTTTCTGACTTATGAGGAGAATGCATAAACTTAACAGTTTAGATCTAAGCTGAAATGAATTTGTTTTGTAATCATTTCTAACGTAAATCCGCGACCAGTTTAAACCTCTTTTTTAAAAACTTTTCTTACAGTCTTACATGACACAATTTGTTGCTTTAGCTATGAATTATTAAACTATTCAACAAAAACTATGTAAATTATTGTTTAGCAATATTGAAACAATATATATAAATATACAATATTATTGAAATATAAAACACACATTCTTAAACTGAACATTTTGTAAGTTTTTGAAAAAGCAACACTTTTATCATATTATTGCATTTCTTTTCAGTTTTGATGTTCGATTTCGCGCTTGCTTATTTAGCAATTTGGCAAAGTGTTTACCATTCATTCAACTTTTTCTGTTTGCTGCCTTATGATGGTAGGGGTGGTGGTAAGGGTGGTATTGGTGATGTTGGTCGTGTGGTTATAAATTATGGTTTAGCTTATTGTTGGCTAGACTGGGACCTGCCACGAACTGGTACCATAGTTCAAAACTCAAGGGTAATAATATACAAACAAAAACAACAACAACAAAGCTTCAATTTCATAACTTCATTTCATGTTCAGTTTCAGTTTTTCGATAATTTTTGTTTGTTTGGTTTTTTTGGTTAATTTTTTCTTTTTTTTTGATTACCTACTGTTTTGTATTTATGTAAAAGTTTGTGCGCGTATGTTGAATATAAAGACAGGTTATGTATTGAAGGTGAAGCCTTACCTTACTCACGTCTGTATATGAAGTAAAAAAACTAAATTTGGTTTAAGCCAAATCTTAAATACCCTTTATATGTACTTACAATATGTGGGCGAGGCTGGAACATGATTAAGGCCTTAAATAGTATGTTTTAGATATCAGCTTCCAAATTGAGTTTTACGCTGAATTGGATTTTTTGTATTTTTGGCAGATAAATAGATTTTTGTTGATTATGGGCGTGGCTTTTAAACGATTTTGCCCAATTTAAATAGCGATCTGATATGTATGTAATTCAACTTAATATGTAAAAATTTAACTTCCTGAGTGTACTATTGACAGACGGACATACGGACACGAATACACCTTTTTAGAGAGACTAAATTTTTTAAGCCTTCTTCTCTGTTCAAATGGAATGATAAACCTAGTATACCTATCATCTTATGTGTAGGGTATAAAGATAAATTACCTTGATTTCTAAGGTTACAAAAACATTCACATATAGAGTAGAGAAAAAAATGTACATTTTCTATTTAATTTATGTTGTTGTTGTTATTGTCGGAGCATTCATTAAAAAAGGCGTTTTTATTATTGTTGTTTTAGATAAAATGCAAATGAATAATAAAGCACTAGCCTCCAAAAATAAAGAAAAAAAAAATTGAAAATTTTCCTATAGATGAAGGGTTGGTTGTATTAAAAACTATAAGCACAGCACAAACGCACATACAAACACTCACTACAAAATAAAAGAGTTTTTATGAAAGACACAAAACAACTGATTAGAGAACACGAGGTACAATGTGGAAGAAGAATTATCGTTTTCGCTTTGGCTAAAAAGAAGGTGCATAATGGTACAAGACACACAATTATATATATACGTATAGGTATGTATGGATGTATGGGAGCTGTGGTATGTTTTTCTTTTTCTTTTTTTTTTTTGTTGCTGAAGGTTATGTGCACGCAGTATGAGCGCTAATCCTCATTTAATTTTAAAGTTCGAAGGTGTTGAAGATAATTTTTTGGTAAAGTGTATAAAACAAAACAACAACAACAACAACAATGGAAAAAGGAATGAAGGTCTGAAAGGAAAGACAAAATTCGCACACACACACACACACACACACGCTCAGTTAGTTATTACAATTTGAACTCATAAGCCTTCTTCATGGAAGCAACAACAACAACAATAAAGCGAAAGATGATCATAAAAATACTTTATGTTGGTACCTGACAGAGAAAATGTCAGCACAATCATATAAACAGCCCAGCCAGCTATTACCCCAAACTACTCTACAACGTTCAAATGTACGCTTTAGTGCGCTTTTGCCACAAAACATCACATACACCCACTAACACTAAAACTTACCCATATACACTCAGAGTCTTACGCATTTTCGAAAAGATAATATAATGATGCCAGACATTGTCTTATGAATAAATTGTTATGGAAATCGAATTAATGAATCCAAAAGCGCTTATAAAACTCTAGACTACCAGGTACTCATATATATCCCACTATGCACAGTAGCTTATAACACTACAGTCTGAAGCTTATGTGCGAGTATAAGGAGGAAGATTTTAAAAAACATAGTCAGTCTGCATGTGTGTGTGTTGTGTTCACCATTCTGTAATAGTTCGAGGTTAAGATCTGCTACCTCAACTTATTTGTTCAACTCCTTCGTTCGTACGTAATTTAATTATCTTCTATATAGCGGCATATGCACGTGTATGCATGTATGTGCTTAAGATTTCATTTTTGTTCATTTTTATCAATTTAAAAAATAATATAAAACAAAAACCTCAAGTGTTGGTTATTATAACTTTTATATTATAATACAAGACTGCATAATAAGTTTGTCATTTCGTTAGCAACATGCTGAAGGAAGGTGAAATTTTGTAATGACATGATTATACTCTCCACATAAGATGCTCATTCAAATGAAATAACAAACTTAGTATATTCTTATGTAAAGTAACTAAAAAAATTTCCTACAAAAATTTCTATTTAAATCAATATTTTGTAATCTTTCACTTTAAACTCTCTGTACTGTATAATCTAGAGAATATTATCCTTTAATCATTTTTCAAATTCTGTTAACTTCCTTTATAGCTGCTCCTCTCCCTCCAACTGTTTTGTCTTGTCTATGTGCATGAATACTTATGGATAAGCTGGTAGTGAGTTTTTTTCTTTTTTTAATTTATCCTAAATTAATGAAAATAACCGAGTAAGGGGGGAAATGTAACATGTTAAATGAAAAGACCCAAATCTCGGTTATAAAAACGAGTATATCGTAAGTTAAATGGCACACACACACACATAAGGTCCATATAGGACACACTTTGTTTTGTGTTTTGTAGGAAATTTTCATTTTCACATAAATTGAGTGTTGAATGCTTAAATTTATATGTATAGAAATGTTGATGTGCATGTGTACGAGCCGTGGTATGACCGAAAAATAAAAGTAAAACTCGTTTTCTAAAATAGATAAAACCAAGTCCCCAATGACGTTTGGTTTCAGCTTCAGCTTCAGTCATCCTTCCTGTTACACATAGAAGTCAGTAAGCGAAAAGGATGCTGCAGCATGTGTGGCATTTCGTTTCGTTTATGTGCTAAACACATATAAATTGTTATCTTATAAAATCTATAAAAATCTCAACTCTACACACGTTTGTGTGAGTTTGTGTGGCTACTCAATTAATACTCTGTCTTTTATTTTCTGCTTTCATTACTAATCAATGTCTATTATTATTATTATTATTCTTATTATTATCATAGAGTGTAAATGTCTGTTTGCATGTTTATATTATTAGTTAACCAAAGCTGTAACCAGCACGTCCATTATTACGTCAGTTCCTCGTATTTACCACAACTGACCATTTCCAGTCTTTAATTTCATTAGAAGCTTGTTCTTAAATACATATTTTATTTCTCCCTCCTTCGCTGTTCCACTTTTTTTAACTTTATCAACACTTTATTAGCTCTTTAAATAGAAACAAAAAGATTTGTGTGTGCAGAGATGGGAGATCATCTAAAGATTTTTGACTGGTTGTCTGGTGTCTATATTTCTTTCTTTGCTAGATCTAATTACACGATTACATCAATAGTTTTTTAATTTCTATTGAAGTTTCTGTTTTAATATCAAAGGATGCTGTCGATGTCGATGTCAGTGTCGGTGTAGTCGCTCTGTTGCTTGTTGTTCATTATCTACTCCGTTGGCTTTAGTTAGTTAATGGTGTTCTTTTGCTGTGGATGCCAACGCTTTGACTTTGAGTTTTCCTTTTACTGTAGAGTGTGAGTGTTGGAAAATTCTTTATTATTAAACTGTAAATAAATACTTTCAAGTATCCGCTGGAGATTCTTACAAAAATAGAGATAAACAAAGAAAGCCTTTAAAAAGAATTTGTGTGTTTATCTGAAAGTGAACAGTGTGCACACACTTTAACACTTAAAATGTTTTAAGTTTTTATACTCAACAAATAAAATGGGAAATATATTAAGTTTGTCATTCTATTGGCAATGCCCAAAAGACTATGTCTGAGGTGCTGAGGTAAAAACTGAGTCGATCTAGACATACATGGCTATGCGACCGTATTTTATAAAAATTGTATTCAGCGTAAAACTTAACTTGCAAGCTGATACATATGTACTTTCTACGCTCACTATTTGTATATAGATGTGAAGGGTATTTAAGATCTGGTCAAAGCCAAATTTAGTTTTCTTTCCTGTTAGATTTACAATAAACTTCCAGCAGGTTTTTTCATTATGTATGTAGATGTTAGAAGCTTTCATAAGAGATTTCTATGGATTTTGTCTATATATAATATATATTAACATAAAGGTATATTCTTCTATGCAAAGAATGAGTTTCCACCTACTCGAATTTTAGAAAGATTATTTGTACCAAAGTGTAAGTAAGAAATGGACAAATTCGTTTTAAACCAAACTTAAGATTAGAAGAAACTTGGCTTTAATCTGATTTATATAAAAATGACCTTTAACATTAGAGTTTGCATAATTTTAGGTTAGGTACACATGCATACTTTTGTGGCTATTCCCCAATCACTCAATTCAAGGACGTACGGACAAAATCGATGGACGTATGGACCATATGTACTGCACTCAACGCTAACAACATTATAACTACAATCATATATAGAGTACTAAGAAATTTTGGTTAGACCACCCCTGGATATCTGGATTGAAATTCGTATAAATTTTAATTTTTTTGAATTAAATTTTTTTTTTTTTTTATTTACATATTTCTTCCAAGATAAAATAATCTGTTCTTATCTTTTAATGATTTAATTTTCTCACTTACTACCACTGTTGCACATTAAACAAAATAAATGAGAAGAAGAAAATCTTTAAAAGTAAATACGAATGATATCATATCGTAATGGTTTATGCGTCTAGGCAAATGAAGAAAAAAATTAAAATGAAAAAAAAATAGGATGGCTGGCCGGTCATGATGCAGGAGTGTTGATAATTTTATGCGTTAGTGGTATCCCATGGTTACCAGGAGACTTCCGTTCAATGGTTACATTTATAATTACATTTTAATTAGATTCATTCGCTTGTAAAGTGTCCTATCGTGCTGGGCAATGCCTTAGATCTCTCGCTTGTTCATTTTGTTCACACTTGCCCGATTGTTGTACAACAAAGATTTTTCCATTCTATTCATTTTCTTTTCTGTCTTTGTCTTTGTCTTTGCTTCCTGGTTGTTCCCTTAGTTTTATAATTTAGACCTCTTGCTGGAAAAAATGGAAAATATAATGAATTGTTGCTTAAGGTAGAAAAAGAAAGGTTTTTGTTTTTGTTTTTTTTCATTCGTTGGGTTTTTGGTAAATCTCCTGGCTAACCGTAAGTGGATGAAAAAAAAAAAAAAATTGAAAAAAAAATCTTGTGCAAGTTTTCAAGAAAATGTACAATAATAATAATAACAACAACCATACTAAGAACAATGCACGCATCCCAGCTGGATTTTTGCATTTTTAATGACTGTGATTTATTAATGGCGACAACATGATTAAGAAAAGCGACACAAGACGTGACCAGAGCCGCTCAACGAAACGTAAATAAATTAAAAAATGCGGACAAGCATAAACCTTTTCGATATAACAACAACACCAACTAAAAAACGAATATAATTAAAAATGATTATAAAACGTAAAAATTAAAAAAACCAAATAAAATATAATGGAATAATAAAAAAAGGGTATCAACCCATAATCAATTACAAATTGGTAGTGAATTATATGAAACGAAGCTGTTACAAAAAGGAAGCAATCTTTTTAAGTTACTTTTATAAATAAAATAAATAAAAAAACTAAATTTGGCTTAGGTTTGGACATACGGACGGACATTTCTATATCGACTCATCATGAGTATATATACTTTGCAGGATCTCCAACGTTTCTTTCTTTTCACGAAAGGCCAGCAGAATGACAAACTTAGTTTATCCTCATCACCAAGGTGGCGAGATGATATAAAAAATTAAAACTTCTTAAGACTTTAAAAGTAAAATACAGCCAACTGTAGATTACTATGAAGTCTGAAGAATGTTCAATAATTTCTTTTACTTATGCTTTAAAGTTTGGCAACAGCCTTTTATTTAGCAACACTAAAGTGATTAATAGATAATCACAAACCCTCATAAAAATCGCCTTTTTAAAAAAACACCATCCATCCATCCTTGAATCCATCCATCCTTGAAACCATTTATACATTTCCCATTTCACTCGTTTTGTTTCTTTAATTTTTTCTACTTTGTAATGGAATGCTCTCAATTTTAAGCTTATAACAGATATTCAGTCTTATTTCTTAGACGTAGTTACGTTACCCCTTTTTTCAGCTGAACCATAAAGAAAGAGAAGTAAAAAAAAAAAAAAACACAAGAAATGTTAAGAAATAAAAACAAAATGCGGGTCACAGACTTGTAAGCATTAAAAGACTGCCTTTTAAATTCGATTACCCTTCTATTATACCCTGTGCCACTTGTTTGAAAAAGTTTATTAAGATTGTGCGAATGTTTGTAACTTCTAAACTGAAAACGGCATTTTTTTATTATACCAAACGAATCACTTTCTAAATCGATTTAATTTTATCCGTCTATCCGTCTGTCTGTCTATATGAATTTGTGATTAAGCTACAGATCGCATTTTTTTAAGTTTTTTTGATGAAATTTTCTACAATAACTTTTTTTGACTTAAAGAGAAAACCTTTTTAAAATAGTTTAAGTTGGACCGTTTCTAGAACTCCTCCCCATATAACGACCTACTGAAATGAAAACCTTTCTATGGCAAAATATTACAATTTTTATTATTTTTTCATAAAATTTGTTAAAAAAGCGAAAATTAGCTTAAGAATTAACTGTAAATTAAATTTGAGCTGAATCGGACAATTTTTAAAACTTTTTGCATATAATGATATTTCACAAAAAGACTTGTATGGCAATGTCTCGCTACTAGTGTAACTAAATAATTTAGGGTATTATTATGGCGGGTATTAGCTGCCTATAACATTTTCACTTGTTTTATAAAAAACACAACACACATAACATAACCAAAGAGTACAATCTTATACATTAGTCTTGGCTTAAAACAACTCTTTGTAACTCTACCTTAATGGAACGCTTGGAAGGAATGATTTACTTATTGAATTAGAAGATTTTATACATTTATTAACATTAGGGAGGGTACTACTAGAGACCATATCACTCTCTCCCTGTATTGTTATATTTTGTCAAACTTTTTATGCATTATGTCAGACTTACTTCCTAACTGGCTGGTTGATTGACGCTACTAAAATTCATGATAAGCTATTATGGGTGAACTCATATAAAACGACAATAACAACAATCATTTTTACTTATTTGAATATTTGTCAAGAAAATGTCTTGAATTTTGTCTTTTGAAGTTGTTGTTGACGGCCGGCCTACCCGTCATTTTTTCTACACAACCGTCTCGACAGTTACACATCGTTGATTTTATTAGTCTCAAATGTACAATTTACAAGAATTTGTTATTGTTGTTGTTTCCTGTTTTTCCTAACAAATCGATTTTAAGGAAAAATTAATCCTTTTATTTCGGTAGAAAGGAAAACGATAGGATTGTATGCTGGTTACTTGAAAACATTTCTTATGTGAGACAATTTTATTTTAAACCCTTTCCCTATAGCTTCCTTTTTGTTTATTACTATTTGGCCAAATCATTATGTTGAACAAGATGTTTACAAAAAAATAAAAACAAACACACATATATTACACATGAGAAGAAAAACATATCGTTTACATGTGTGCAAGTGTAATATTGCCAATAAGTACAGGATGGGTGGTCCAGCAATTGAAAAACGTTTTAAAATCAATCACATACACCATCAATGTGTTTTCTCTCCTTCTCTCTCTCTCACTCTCTCTCTCTCTCTCTCTCTCTCTCTCTCTCTCTCTCTTATTCTGTATTTTATCCACCCTATCCATCTCTATAAGGTTGTACCCTTTCGTGTTTACCAATTTCTAGGGAAAATTGATGGCTTTTTTATTAGCCTTGACCACGTTGACTACATTCACACACGAGTACATAGATCACAAGACCATTAATAATTCTTTGCATGTGCTCAACACAATCGTCCACAAACAACAAGTTTGTGTGCAATATATTCCGCCAGCGTGCTGAGTGTATTCTATATCAAACCACATAAATTTCACACTTCGTTTTCTTTTTTAATATGCCCCCCCTTCATATAGGAGGGGTTATACTAAGTTTGTCATACCGTTAGCAACACCCAGAAGGAGGCTTCATAGACCCTACAAAGTATATATATTCTTGATAATCATCAAAAACTGAGTCGATCTAGATATGCCTGTCCGTATATCCGTCTGCTATTGGCATTTTCACGGTGGTAACTTTTGAAATATTAAACCTGTATCACCTGTTGATACGTATTATCTACACTATTAAAGAGCCTCATTTTGGTACCTTAGTATCGCCTACATTTTGTATATAGATGTGCAGGATGTTTAAGATTTGTCTTCAATCCAATTTACTTTTCTTACTTGTTTTTACGTATTTTTATCTCACATGACTATGGATGTTAAAATGACCGCAATAGCAATTTGTCTATTTACCATAAACTCATCCTGCTTCATAAGCATAAGCTAAATAGAAGAGTACGTACCGTCATACCAAAGCTTAACCCCAACGACACTCAATTGATGGTTCATTGATGTGTACCACGTACTATAGCGTTGATCACACTGTGTGGTCAGTTGTTTAGTGTTATGTTTGAATACGAGTGATGTATGTTATTTGTTGTTGTTGTTGTTGTTGTTCGATGACTTATGACATTTTACAAATATTGACTGTTTATTTATGATAGCACCAGACTCCTGAATTATATGGTATAAAAAAACAACAACACCAACTCTTATCTTTAAGGTTAATTGTTATTGTTCGCTGTTGACATGTATGGTACGCGCACATATTTATGCATATTATACGTGTCAGTCATTTATTATGTGTATTATTAAATCATTTTTAAGCGCTTATCTCTGTATTTGTTTACCCACAAATTGATGGTCAATCATTTATTTAGAGCGCAGAGTTTACTCCACCTTCTCTACACTCACAAGACAAATGATAAACATTTGTCAGTGTTGAATGGAGGAGGAGGAGTAACGTTAAAACATATGTTTTTTTAATTTATAAAAAAAAAAATTTTATGCAATTTTTATTTTATGATACAGTCAACAGAAGAAGAAATTTATGAACTGTATTCAATACACCCTACATCAGTCATAATACAAGAGGTTTGCTGTTCTGTTTGAAATTCTTAGAAGGATACTTTTGAGACTCTTCAAAATATATATATATTCTTTATTAGCATCGCAAACTAGAAATGTCCGTCTGTATGTCGCGTCTGTTTGCAGTTGTTTGCCCCGTCCATATGTCTGTCCTATGTGGGTATCTGTTCTACTCGTCTGTATGTTCTATCTGTACTGGTCGTTTATCTGGCCTGTACTTCTGTCTGTCCTGTCCCGTCCGTCTGTGTGACTTCTACGTTTGCTATACTATTCATCTGTCTATCCTATTCGTCTGTCTGTCTCATCGGTTTCATTTATGCTATGCCTTCTTTCCTTTATACCAATAAGAGGTAAGGATTACATTTCTATATTGAATCTTTTGACCAAATCCCAGCCGCTGATCTTTTTATTTTACCCTAATTGATGGATTGTTTTAAACATGATAACTTATTACTTATTCATATATAAATTCTTTATGAGTAAATCATTTAAATTATAACCAAAGAAAGTGCTCATACCATATATAACCCTTATGTTTATGTACATTAGTATGGAAATTTTATGATGATGCGATTTTTTACAGACATGTTAAAATATTATTGCTCCTCTCGCTGCTCTCCCACTTATCTTACTGTCTTACATAACAGCCCTTTTTTTTTACCAAACAAACCACAAAATTCGTATTTAGAAAAAGCCTAAAAGAAAGTAAGATGATGATGATGATGATGATGATGATGATGATGATGGTGCAGTAATGGAAGAGGGAAAGGGAGTGTATATACTACAAGCAACAGCATTAACTTGTCAAACCTCAGAAAATGCAAACATATTTTCTTTGCTTTATTTCGCTACAATTTACATGAATTTATAGGCATGTGTGTGTATGCGTATGTATATATATTTATATGCTAACGATAGACTAAGAATATTTATACAAACACACATACCATATTTTTCCAGTGAAACACTTTACGAGGCTGGCAAGTGAACCTCAGTCAAACCAACCAACCAACCAACCCACTAACCACACAACCAACCAGCCAGTTATCAGTTGGTAAATGTAATGTTTTGTAATACTTTGCGCGATTTGAGCGCGATTATAAAAGCTTTTCGCAATATTTTGTTATAATTTATATGCTTGCGCGCATCATCATCATTACCATCATGATTTCTTATAAGCAGCAACACTCCCCCTCTCTCTCACTCCTATACTGAAACAAACTGACAAACAGAAATTTCATTTTCTTCATCATTAGCATTGAGGTAATATTTTCTACTAAAATATCGCTTTAATATAAAAAATTGCTATCCATAAATGCATCGAAATCATATCATAGAAGAGAAATGTGCGTTTGTTCAACAACTTAAATGAAAATTTATGGTAAAACAGGTGAGAATACTAAATTTAGCTTAAGTGGAATCTTACATTACCTTTCATATTATTGTAGTAATTGTGGGCGTGGCAAATACCTCTTTATGCATTATAATGATGCAAGTATTCTGTATTAACTTATAAGTCCGATTATGTATGTTATCAGACCATGCCCATTTTTAACATATATACATGTATGCGATAGTTTATAATATTTTTTTTATTTTTTTACTATATGGGATCAAATTTTGTGGGACATAAATAGATTTTTATAGGTTTTAGTCACAATATCAATTTTATTTTTTAAATTTAGGGTTTAAGATGCCCTGCAAGCGTAAGCGTTCTTCTAAACGGAATTTTTTCCGCTCTCTCGGTGGAGCCCCTATTATATTTCGTATAACCGCAGCGTTTTTTACATATTCTTGAGGGTTATAACTGGGTGTTCCCAGTTCAGCATCCCAATTCTCTTCGCTTTGGTATTCTGGCATATTCGGCTCTTCTGTTGGCGCAATGATGCGGAAAGTTTCAAATGACTTGCGATGCGTACATGTAGTTACGTGATGCTAAATAGAAGACATTTATTGCTGCATATATAATTTTATCATTCCATATTTACCTCTAGTTCTTGTGGATTTAAAACATGCTCATTATTAAAAGGGCATGTAACCTTCACGACATGGGGATGATTGCGTCGACAAGCTATTAGATGTGTAGCTAACCGTTTCTTCATAATTATGTGTGACTTATCGTAAGGGCACTGCACTTCTTCCTCGAAATTCATAATAAAAAAATCAAAAAATTAAATATCTAAATTCAATTTACTGAAAATTTAATGCAAAAGAAAATAATTCTAAACATCAAAGTGAAAATTTTATAATAATTTTTTGAATTTTCATTACGTCACAAATGTCAAGAATTTCACTTTGCTAAGCTTTCCATTTATTTAAATATTTTTTAATGAAATACGTACGTATTGTATATATAGGAAAAAAAAAAGTTGGTAACGAAATTTCTGTTAAGAAAAAACAAGGATGATTTAATAACTTTGTTGCCTGTAGTCTTAACATAATATCTATCATCAGAGTACTTAGTGCTAAAGTTCTCATAAAAATTATGATAATGGTTGAGAACATTATCTTGTACAGCATGTAAAACACTAGAAATTATATAAATTTATTACAAGTAGAAGAAGAGAAGAGATTATATTGCATTATTATAAACACATAAAAAAGATATTAATGTTTTTTAAGCACTAAACATAACAACAAAAACTACAAGATGTGGTAAGTATGTGTGTTATGCTCTGTATTAGAATGTAAAGATTCTGTTTTACGATATATTTTAATGATGTTTATAAAATTTAGTTATTTCCGAATCGAAAAATCGAAAAAAACTCAAGCATTTGTCCTTCCGTCCATATTTTTTCTATCAAAAAAGTGACTTCTCAGCAACAGCAAGTGTATTTTTCTTTTTTATTAAGCATATGTATTATATGTGTTTATAAGTAAACATTATTGCTAATATTGTTGTTGTATTACAGTTAATATTAATTGATTAAACACCTATTAACCGGGTCTGGTAACAATGACAACCACAGCAAGTTATGTTAGAAATTATGTTTAGCTGAAGTCAAATTTTAAATACCCACCAGTACTGTACTTAAATGATAAATGAAAGTATTTAAATATTGATTGATAGTTGATTGTTGTTTTATTGCATTGCACATGTATTGTAAGACCAATTTTGCCCTTTTAGCTAAATGAACCTGATTGCAGAGACTGCTGTAGAGATTTAGACAAATATAATATTTCAAAGATTTAAAAAAAGATATTAAATATTAAAAAATTTAAATAAATTGATAATGAAAAGAAAATTTTTTAAAAATTAAAGATTATTTTTAAAAAATAAACATATTAATTATATTTTGAAGATTAAAAATAAAAAATAAAAAATTAAGATAAATTTTTAATTAAAAAATTGAAAAATAAAATAACATTTTAAAGATTTAAAAAAATTAAAATGATTTTTTAAATAAAAAATTAAATTGTTTTTAATTCAAAAAAAAAAAAAATTAAATTATATAAAATCGTTTCTACTCCACCTAATGGATAGAGAAATGGACTCATTAATCGTACAGTACAGGCTCTGAAGCTTAAACTTGTTTACCATTAACCTCAAGGTGGTAAATTTTAAAACTTTATAACATAGCGTGTTAAGGGTTATTATTATTATTATTATTATTGTTGTTGTTGTTGTTTGTTACATTTATATGAATTGGCGATAATTTTCCTACAAAACACGAATAATTAAAAGCTACAGATAAAAGTTAGTTAGGTCAGTTCTTAACTACACTGAGAAGGTAGAAAAACCTTTAAAAGAAACTTTAAGTTTATGAGAAAACAGTTTTTTTTTTTCTTGTTGTTTATATTGAAATCTGTTTCAGATTTAGTTCAATCTGTAAATATTTATTTCTAGATTTTTGCTTACTTTTATATATTTATATATTGTACGTTGTTTATTCTATCTCTCTCTCTCTCTCTTTCCCTCTCTTTTTTCCCCCCATCTGTTCAAATCGTAACGTAGGGAAATATCTCTACATAAGGAAATAACTGCCAATACTTATAAACAAACAAACAAACAAACAAAAAACAGGTGCAAGAAAAATATATATGTTTTTTTTCTTTTATTCGGCTCTCCATTGGATTGGCGACAAGCATAACATGAAATAACCAGCGACAGCGTTACCAACCAACAACATCAAGCGGAAATAACATAATGGAATATCCGAAAATCGATGACACCCTAGGGGCGCATTTGTTATCTCTGACATTCAAATGTAATGCTTACACACATACATAGACAATCCTCGTCCAACAGCAATACAACCAAAATGGAACAATTTACAAAACAAGTCGAAAGATTTTTACAAGTTTTACAAGCATAAACACATACCCTACAATCAGCCGCTGGTCTTCAATATTTTTAAATATTTTATTAATTATAATATAAATATTAATTACAAACTAAACTAAATTAAAAAATTTGGCTGAGACGAAAAATCATAACGGGTTTTTCAATATGGACATAACAATTTTGTATTTTAATATAACGTCACCCTTGAAAGACTTTCATGATCTGGTAAGGTCTATAGATTAGATTAGGCTAACATTTTTATATTGGTGAGAAAATCACAAACAAGCAGTATTTGAAAATTATTTGAAACCTCAATTCTTGGTCGATGGTTGTAATTTTAAGGGCATTCCATCATACAGGCTGTATCTGCTTAGTGAATAAATTCGAGTTGAAATATTTACTATTAAATGTTTTGAAGCCAGTAAAATAAGGTACCGAAAATATTTCAATCACAAGTGCTTCGCTTCAAAATGAGCCAAATCAGTCCATTCCATAGGAATTGAGGAATTGGGAATCTCTCAAATCACATTGCGGCGAAGTTTTTATAAAAATCTTTACTGACAGCTTGACTAGATGAAATCAAATTTACATCTAAAGCTTCTTGATCATTTGAAGCATCAAAACTTACGTTATTTGATGTTATGTCCTTATTGAAAAATAAAAAGAAAAGTACATAGTATCGTCAAATTCTATTCAATTGATAGAAAACATCTACCTGTAGTATGTTTTGTACGCTTTACGGGTGTTGCTTAAAAAATAATATACAAAGTACAAATACTTCAAAAAAGAAAAGTCACATATGTAGTATATAAACTGTTTGAATAAATGACATTAAGGCTTTTTGCATTGTCTCAACAAATTGTGTTAACATTGACAACAAGTATAAAGAAATAATTCATGATGGGGAAAATTTAATGTATCCGCTTAACAAACACATAATATATTTCTTTCAAAATATTTTGCAAAAATATAAACAAAAAAAAATTATGAAAAACAAAATCGATGTATTAAGAAATTAAATCCAATTATTAATTCGATCACGTGGCAACAATTTGTATTCACTACAGCTCTGAAATTGTAGATGTTTGTAGAAAAGCATACAAACTCAACTCAAGTCTATAACATTTATTGCCTGTAGGATTAACTTGTAATTTTTTAATAGATTTTTTTTCAACATTATTTAGACGATTATTGTCGATTTCTTTTTATACCCTTCACACAAAATGCGAGGTATACTAAGTTTGTCATTGCTTTTGCAACAACAGAAGATGGCTTTGGAGACCTTATGATGGTTATGTGTATATTCTGGATCAAATCAATTTACATCGACTTGCAAGCTGATCCATGATATAAACACATTTTTTTTCACGCCTCCCTTTTTGTATGTAGATGTCTAAGATATTTATGTTATCGATTAGACCAAATTTCGTTTTCGTTTTCGTTCTTGTTGTTATTGTTATTATAAATAAATAGTCCACAAACATGCTTCTCACGTAAACCTGTTCAAAAGCTAATATAAACGTACCATTATTAATGTTAATGTGTATGTGTGAGTATGTTCAAAATTCAACAGGCATGTCGCCAACGGATGTTTCTTGTCTCTTGTCTTTTGTTCCGTATTGTGCGAAAAGATACTTAAAAGAATTTATTGAACATTTTAATATGTTTTTGTTGCAAATAAATTCTGATTTATTGGCCCATAAAGCGCTCTACTATGGTACACATATCACACACACACACTTACATATGAGTTTTGAATGGTGTTGAAGGCCATTGCATAAAATCATTTAATCTGACAACATATTGTTCTTCACATACGCATACAATGTATAAGAAAGAAAAGGATAACATATATACTTATATCTCTTTCCTTTAATGTTCGTGTCTAAACTGGTCAGTTTTGGTTCTTTTTTCTAGGCATCCTTAGCTTTCTATAATAATGACCCTTAGAGTTGTTGTTGTATGTAGTTTTTGGAAGATTGCCTTCATTTACGTTAAAACATGTTTAGCATCTAAAAATTTTCACTATATACA
Organism: Ornithomya fringillina; assembly: GCA_963978525.1. NCBI lineage: Eukaryota > Metazoa > Arthropoda > Insecta > Diptera > Hippoboscidae > Ornithomya > Ornithomya fringillina. Next base: position 6,701,518 of record OZ021693.1, read on the forward strand.
CTTGTATATATATATATATATTAAACCAATATAAAAAGGTAGCAATAACAAGTTAAAACAAACAACAGCTGCACTGCACTGGCAGCAGCATTTTTTTCTATTTTTCATTCGGAAGCATAGTGTTTAAGCACTAAGCAACTGTTTGCATGGCTTGTTGATGATTGTTATTAAAAATGTCCTTTGAATTTTGATGGGCTCTCAAACAAAAACAAAGAAAAAAAAAACAGCAAAAAATACCAAAAAACGAAACATTTTAATGTCAATTTTTATCAGCAATTTAAAAACCATTGTCGAGCAGACTCAAAAGGTTTTGTTTACATGTACATAAAATCCATAAAATTTTAACCAAATATAACAACAGCAACAACGTAAAGTAATATCACTTATCTGCGTAGTAATGTTTATAAACATATCCGTCAGTATTTTTTTTTTTTTTTTGTTACTCTTTTGATCGTAAATTTTGAGATATTGAGTTCCAAAAAACTGAACAGTATTGGAAAACGATCACACCTACATTTTCTATCATTGATACTAAGTATAAAAGTGAAACATGAATATGTCTGTCCGTCCACCCTTACATTTTACAAACTTTACAACTTTAGAATTGCAATATAATACAAACTCTATTCGGCATGCCCAACATTATACACAATATACTTTATTTCGTATAGAATGCAATTTTTAAGTTAATATTTAGTAATACTATTAAGAGACGTACTTATATACCAGTCACGCCCATCTGATATGTATATGTACATAAATGAGAAGATGATCTTAGATTTTTCTTAAACTAAATTTCGATATTTTTTATTCTTTTTGCTGTTTACGGTTCCCAAACGTCACTCAACAAAGGAAATATTTCTTAGAAAGAAAGAAGAAAATTAAATGATATGAAAAACAACAACAACAACAACAATTCCATTCATTGTCGCAGCAAGAAAAAACCAACAAAGACAATTGTCAGGTGTTTTTTTTTTTTTTATAAAATCTTCACCTTTTTGCTAAACTTGTACACATGAGTACAGTGAGTTTTACTCTATGTAACGATGATATGCTAGATATTACTTTTAGGGGCTGTATGCCTTTTTATACACTGCACCACTTACAGCAAAGGGTATATTAAGTTTGTGGGAATGTTTGTAAATTCTAAATAGCAAAGGTCACCCCAGAATACAGAATCAATCTGGTCCGTCTGTCTGTCTATTTTACAAATTTGTGCGTTGCGTACTGGAAGCATTTTTCAAAACATTTCAATGAAATTTAGTACAAATACAAGTATTAACCCAAAGAAAAATTGTATTAAAAGTGGATCAAATTGCCTCATTTTTAGAATTCCTCTCCATTCAACGCCTTTATTTTAAATAAATCTTTATATGACAAGAAATCGCAATTTTTAATATATTTTAACAAAACTTGGTGAAGAATAGTTAATTAGCTTAGAAATTGACTGAACCAAATGTACACCAGATCGGACTATTTTTAAAACCTTATTCCATATAACGATAATTTACGAAATGACTTATATGTGGAAACGCCTTACGTTTTGTGATTGTAACTCAGGGTATTAAAGGGTCGGCCTTAACCAATTTTCACTTGTTTTAGAAAAAAAAAACAAACCTTTTGTCAAACAGGGTGATGACAACGACAATAGGTAACAAACACAATTGCTCGCACATGGTGGAAAACGGTTTTTGTTTAACAACAACAAGTTTACGCTTGTTGAGTTTTGATGATGTTAACTTGCTGCTGATGTTGATGATAATGATGGCGTTGATGATTTCTATATTCAAAAAAAAAAAAACAACAAAAATGAAAAAAACAAAAACTAAAAGAATGTTAATGATTAGGTGTCTGCTGCATATGAAATTTTTTCCCATATATACGAATAAAAAAAAAAAAGGAAAATTCACATATGCTGCCAAGAAGGATATTATGCTAAAAACAATAACATATCGTTGCTGTTTATATTATCCAGTGATTATGGTTTTCCATCTGCTCTACTTTCACACTTGTCCTTACCCAAGGAAGCTATAATAATTTTATAGAAAAAAAAACGAAAACATTGAAGGATTTTCAAAGATTTCTTTGGTTTTGCGTTGAATTCATTTTAATACAAAATCATTAATTTTAATTTCAACACAATTCACCCCCAAACAATACAGAATGATGTGAAAATCTTTTAAGTACCTGGCTGTCATCATACAATCACCCACAGTTTGGTTTTTCTCGATCTGTTAGATAAACTTTCAAGGTTAAGTAATGAATGAATGACTGAATGGTCAGAATAGTAAGATATAGAAAAATGTGTAGCTTGCATGTCACATATCATCAATGATTGTTTGTGACATGTTGTCTTAGTTGATATTAAAGTTATCGAATGTCTGCATTTTATATATAGTTTTTTTTTTTTTTTTTTTTTGTTAATTTGTTTTAAGTAAAACTAAAACGTGACGAAATTCTTGATTCTTTTATTTATACTTCATGATAATGTTTGATAAAACAAGTGAAAATAATATAGTTGGTTAAATGCGAATATATAATACCCTACACTAATTCCTTTTAATTTTGAATCCTTTTACTCTCTGCGTTCTCTAAATATATTTCAAAATTATTGTGATTTAATTTAAAATAACAAAATAATGAAATCTTAAATAAATTACTTTATCTCATCTCCCTCTCTCTCACTCTTTTCTTTACTCTTGCTGTTACTCAACTTTATGCACTTAAATGGAAACAAAATTAAGTTTAGATTGTGTTGCAACAACTAAATCTTATATTGTGTCCTAAATAAACGTAAATTGATTACCTTAGTCAAAGGTAAAGGTACAATAGAAGAAGAAGAAGAACAAATAAGGCATTGTCAATTATATGTACATATACATAAATACACAAACAAGACTCTTTGAATTTCCTTTAGAGTTTTAGAAGGGAAACTATGTTTGCTTTGTCATATAATTTAATTTGTGTTAACCTTGTGCCTACAAAAACCATATATGTGGCGACCATAAACGTTTTTCAAAATGTACAAAGAAAGCAACAACACTGAGTTGTGTATCTTGTAAATTAATACTGAATCTTCCAGAGAAATGTAAAATTTTCATTTAGTGTTTTTTATTTTTGCTCTGAAATTCAATCAAAAATTTTATTGAGTTGTTGTTATCTATGATGTTTTATAAATAATTATTGTTTATTATTATTATGGTTGTTGTTGTTATTGCAAATTCTTTATAATAAAATTAATGCAATCTTGAAGGATGCAAGAAAATTGCTTAAGTTTACATTCTCTTAACACAAACGTTAAGCTGAAACCTTTTTCCCAGTGCCTGTCAAACTTTTACTAATCTGTTAAAAGTACTTTAACAAAGGACGCTTATAGGGATCATATATCTGTCGGATTGATATTTTAAAACTAATCAAAGAAAAAAATAAAACATTTATTTAGGAACTGACAAACTCTCTTCAGATTTCTTCATATAGCCAAAATGTTTAAGATGATATCAGAGGCAAGGATAAAATGTATAAAGTAAGATTGTAGAAGATTTTGAATTCAAAGTAAAGCTCATGTAAAGTATGCAGAATATCTTACATGTTGCTTCATGTATTCTTCTTACCACTCATAAACCTTTTCAGCTTTACTCGATATTATCTTTTCAGATTTGAACATCTTTAGGGAGCTGTAACTATTTATTTTTTATTTTTTTGTTTTTATTCCAAAAGTCTACAAGATTGGAAAATATTTTTCATTTAAAATTTATATATATATGTATACTGTACCCCAGAGTATTATATTCAGTACATTGACACAATTTATCAGCTACTTAACACACAAATTGCCACCTAATCCTCCTAACTCCGGTCAAACCCAAAAACAAAGTAAAAAAAAAAAAACGCCGTTGACACTCTTCTAGTTTTATAAGCTTTGCTTATATTAGTAGTATTACTATTATGAAGTGTCTTTTTTTTATACCCTTCTTATAGGATTGGGGGTGTACTTAATTTGTCATCTCCTTTGCAACACCCAGAAAGAGATCTCGGAACTATTACAAAGGATATCAATTTTTGATTAGCATCAAAATCGGAAGCCATTTACATGTTTTCATCTGTATTGTAGTTCAAACTGTCACCGTTGCAAAATTTTGATATATTTTGAAAATGAAGGGTATTTAAGATTTACCATCAATCAGAAGAAAGAAAGCCTTAGAGTAAGAATTGGCCAAAATGTACTTTGTTCTCTTTAAGTAAATAAGCAACTTGAGTGCAATTTGAGCTTCTTTGTTTTTTTTATTTTTTATTTTTTTCGTTCTGGTAGAGAGTTTACTTTACAAGCTTTATGACTTTATTTAGCATATAAATTTGCTATGCGACCTATGATATCAGTGTTTTGGGAGAGGCGTAAATTTCTTTCACTTGACACCAATACAATTTACGCTAAATATTCAAACGTTTAGAAGAACGTTAAGGTTATGGAGAATAAAAGGGCAGAATGGAAACATGAAGCGGTTTGAAGAGTGCGGATAAAGCAGCCAATTGAGGCGATCAAATAGCGTAAAATTATGTAAATTAATTTCACGCCTTTTTAGATAAATATACGTACGTTTTACTGTTATTGTTGTTGTTGTTGTGCAAGATTTTTTTGTTTTTTTGTTTTGGCAAAAATATCTCATATCCGTTGACTTTTGCTACACACTCTAAACATCATAAAATGTTAATTCAAAACGTTTTATGACACTCTTCAAATAAACACATTTTACAAACCTACATATAAAACTTAAGGATAGCATACGTAAATTACAAAAACAAAAGGAGAACGTCCCTCTTACAGCAATGACCGGCGAAAGTTAAACCGTTTTCATGGTTTAAAGAGGTGTTAATGTATTTGTTTGCTTTATTTTTTACAATATTTACATAAAGAATATATTTAGAAGATAAAAGATAATAATAATTTAAAATGAGATATTAATGGTTTTTTTTTTTTAAAATTTCATAATTTTCATATCTCAGTACTTAGAAGCTTTGGCAAGAGAGCTTCTCTTGAAGTCTTATTGAAATATACGAACTGTACTTGACCAAATATTATTTATCCATTAATATGTTCCAATAAAACAATTTGTGTTTAAAGTGGATTTTCACATGTGTGTATCCTTTATTTTTATCCTCTAAAACGGAACAATGTTTGATTTGATATTCCATCCGTGCCATCTGTGGCCTGATTATACTCGTTTGAGTAAGGTATGTTGAAGCGGGACACTTGGGCTATTATGTAAGCATTAGCACCGGCCACATAATGAACAATAATAAAAACAACAACTACAACAATTTCGTTATTGAACAATCAGTCTCTTGTGGAAATTTTCCGTTTTCAGTTGTTATTTTTTTTTTCTTTTTCTTCGTTCATTGTGTCCAAAGGGTTTTTTTTTAGTCTTTATATACATACATGCGTCCGTATGACTTATTTTAGCTTTGGGACATTTACGCACTTGGCCACTACTGTAGTAGCAGCTGCAGCCAAACACATATTAGTAAATATTTTCAGCAAAAACAAGTAAAAAAAAACCAATTTGGTTTATGCCAAAATCTTAAATACCCTCTACATTCAAATATAAAAAGGAGGCGTGGCATGTAAATGATTATGTCTTCTAAATTTTTTTATTTTAATATTAATAGAATTCCGCATAGAACCTAAATACATATATTTGAAATATTTCTATAAGTTTTCTCAGAATTTTAAAATTCACAACTGTGACTGTTTCAACAACAAACACGCGGACGTACGGACAAAGATTATTATATTGTCTTAAATTTTAATGCTGATCAAGAATATATATTCTGGGTAAAATCACCTCGATTTAATGACAAACTAAGTATACTTTAATCACTATGGCGCAGGACATAAAAAAGGCTGATTTTTGCTAAAAATCAACAGGAACAACAACGAGTCTTGTTAAAACTTCAACTCAACTTTTACAACATCTCTTCCTTTCCTTTCTATTCATGCACTTGTATGTTGAGAGAAACCTTATATGAAAATTTTCGACATAAAAAGCAGACCAGTCAGTAGACGGTTGTATGAAAAAAAAGGGACATGTTATCAACATATGTGTTAGCGAAGGTCTCTTGCCGGACATTTTACAATTGGTGTTTTTACTGTTGCTGTTGCTGTCGTTTGTGTAAATCTGATTAAAATTTTGTTTTTTGTTTTTTTTTTTGTACTTTTTCACAGAATCTCTCACTTTTAATGTGATTTTTGAACCAAAGGACTTTAGGTCTATGTTGTTGTTGTTGTTGTTTTTATTTTATTTTTCGTTTTTTGTTTATTCCTCCTAAGTAGATGTCCTTTTTAATGCTTTATGTTTCTATTAATGAATTATTTTATTATATAGCAAAAAGAAAAGAAATATTCTGTCATATGTATGTAAGCATGTACGGATGTAGGTATGTGATATAAGTTAGAGAATGAGTAATTTCAAAATAATGTTTATGCATTAAATTTATTTTATTGGTTGCGGCCAAAGTTTCCGGTTGGAACGAATAAAAAAAAGTCCTTGGCTGTACTTTAGTTTGATGTCCTTTCTTGAGGTTTCTTTTTACATATATTTTGACTTTTTTTTATTTGTTTTTGTTTGTTTGTTTATTAATTAAATCAAAGGAAAGGAAGCCTTTTGCAGAATTGAAGAAATTCTTGTAAAATTTTTCATCTTTTTTTATTTATTTTATTTTATTTTGTTTTTTAAGCTTTTCAAGTTAGATGGACATGGATGTGAAAGAAATCAAATAAGAAATAGAAAAAATTTTTCATGAATTGAATTGAATTCATGTACAACTCATTTTTTTTTTTCATGAAATATCTTACATAACCTAACATAACACAAATTTCTTTAAAATATCACTAGGCTTCAATCTTCAGTTAATTTGATCGTCTAAGAGTGTAAATCAAGATTTTTATGTAAAATATTCCACAATATGGTTTGAGAGATGCCCAAGTCAAGTTAAATTAATGTCATATTAAATACAAAATGGCCGATACCACAGAAGAGCAGATTACCATTTCCTTTTCGATATGAGTATAAATCGAAAAGATTGAACGAGTGGAAAACGACAAGATGAATGACACTGCTACGAATATGTTATACAAACGATTTTTATTCCACTGCTACTACAATGTCAAAATACAAGCAGAGTTGCATTCAAAAGTTTATTTTGGAAAAACTAAAATAACTTCCATGAGTTACTTACGTGTGGTATTAAAAGTTTTGGCAAAGTAATAAAATATTAATAGACAGTATGATTGTTACAATATATTTGACACTCTATAAAGTCTAAACAAATTGTCTTTTCCGGTAATTTAAAACGTTTACAGCCAATAAGAATAATAATCAAAATAGAGATTACTTCATCTTTATTATACTATTGATATGCAAATTATGTATAAATATATACATATTTATCTTTCATCACAGGCACATCTTAACTGATACACAAACATGATACAAAACAAGTAAAAAAACTAAGTTTGGCTTACAACAAATCTTAAATACCCTCCACATTTAAGTACAAATAGTGGGCGTGTTACATACATGACTACGTCGTCTAAAAGTGGATATATTGCATATCATCTAGGGAGTAGAGTTTTACGCTGAGTGTGGTTTTTATAAATTGTGGGCGTGTATGTTATCGGATCATGCCCATTTTGGACAAATCGATTAATTGAGGAATTATATATGTGTGTACTAGATTTTAACTTTATAACTCAGTATTTGTGGCAGATATATAGAATTAGTTAAATTGTGGGCGTGTCTATTTTCCGACCATGTCAATTTTTGGAACCTCGATTAATTGAAAATATATATGCCAACGTCCAAGTTTCCATAATTCAATGTTTATAGCAGATAAGTAGATTTTTGTCGATTGTGGGCGTGGCTCTTGACCGATTTTGTTCAATTTAAATAGAAATCTGGTTGCAAAATTTAGAATTATTTGTAAAATACGTAATAATAAAACTTTGGGATCGTGAAAATGCCAACAACAGACGGACACAGGAACGGACATGTGTTAAATTTTGATTCTAATCTAGAATATATATTCTGTATATCTCCTAACCCCATTCCGGATGTTGCAAACAGAATTTCAAATTTAATATAATTTATGTGCAGAGTATAACAATAAGAGAAAGCATCAGAGTACAACACAAGAATGTTAATTTCTTTAACACAAAACATTTGCATTGAATCTCAGATATTTTCAATAATATTAACACAGCAGACGTATCTCAGATGATCAAAATAAGCAACCAACCAAAAAACGTTTTTTGACCAAAATCACTCATGCATGTCCAGCATCTTATAAATACATATAGACAAATATCTTTCACTGTACAATATATAAGGAAATGTTAATGGTTACAACACCAAATAATTGAAATACAACATTAAAACTGGTCCCAACAAAATATTGCTGTTGTTGCTGTTCTTATAGTTTGTTGTCTTAGTAATTTTCTTAAGATTTTGTCAAAATTATTTTATATAAGAGAAAGAAAAAAAAAAAAAAGGATTTCATTTCACTTACAAAAGTCTTCAAATACAAACATGAATTTTATTATACCGTTATATGTGTTTGGGCTTGTGTTTGTATTGGTATTGGTTAGTGGTTGTAACTGTTTAGTGTAAAAATCTTCATGTAAATCCTTTAAACTAAAAGCCACAAAATACTATAACAGAACGTTTCTAAGAAAATTGCTCAATATGTGTGTGTGTGTGTGTGTTTGTGTGTATATTTAGGTGAGTTTATTTTATAAGAAAACATATTTGTTGTTAAAGTTCTTATCACTCTTGAGAGCACATGCAAACAAATAAACAACAAAATGGTTTAAGTAACAACAACAACAACAATAATAATAATATGTAAATATATATGTATACATATGTCCTATTTTTTAGCATCATTTACACAAAGTCATATATATTTACACACACAAACATTACCATCCATACCACACTTGACATGGGGCCGTACTGTTCGGTACTATTTAGTTTTCTTGGCCCGCTGTGTTGGTGTTATTTGTGCAATTTGTATGCTTGAGAGCATTTTACGACTTTCCACTGAAAACTTGCTTTTATAACAACAACAGCAACCCATTCATCTAGTGTCCCTTTTCTTCCTCTCCTCCAAAAAAAAAAAAACTGTAATAATTTGTATTGGTCTTACATGTGAAACAATGTGTTGGTGTCAAACTGTGCAATATATGTATGAAGTTGTACAAATTCTTATTGTTGTTGTTATTGCCAATGTAATCCTTTAACTATTATATAGCTTTTGAAAAGTGGTAGGAGGAGGACGGTAGGATTGTTGCGTCTTTAAGAAGGCAGAAAAATTTTCAATTTTCTTAAGTTGTATAAGTTTTCATATGAAAAGACTTGGAATTGTTTATAGTGTGTGTATGCATATGTATGAGTTTAAGAGGAACAAATAGTTTCTTAAACTTTAACTTTCCAATTGAAATACGATTACATAACCAGAACATACAATAGTACACTCTACCCTATCACTCCCTCTACACTGTGTGCCAACCAACAAAGCCAGCTGCTTAAGAGGTCGTTTTCAGTATTTGTTTTATAGCACATGTGTTCGTGAGTGTTAGTGTATTATATTCTCCACATAGTATATGGGGTTTTTCATTCCATTTGGACATCAAGAAAGGATGCCTTAGAAACGTATATATTTTTGATCAATTGAAATTTGGTATACGAGTATATAGATTTATAATTACCCCTTTCATCGATTTACTAAATATGGGCATGGTCCCATATCAAATGCGCCCACAATTTATAAAAAACTGCACTCGACTTGCAAGTTGTTACCTAAAGTTTAATCATGTATCTGTCACGCCTACTATTTGTATGTATATAATGGAGGGTATTTAAGATTTGGCCTAAGACAAATTTAGTTTTTATACATATTATTATTGTTGTTGTTGTATTGTTTTTGTTAGAATTGGACTTTCCTATATGGTCGTTGGGTTCATTTTCTATAAATTTACATAAATTTTTTTGTTTTTCTTAAAAATTCTTCCACTTTTAATTTATGAGCTTACAGGCCAAAGGGGAAATTAATTATAGGTTATGTGAGTAAGCATGTGTACGTTAAAGAATATATAATTTATCAAGTAAATATTCCTAACACTAGAACCCTTATAAAGGTTTTAATTTTATACAATTTTCTATTATTAACTTTTAGTACATTTGCACATTTTGTGAGTACTAAATTCTCTTCTGTAGGGTACATTTTTTAAATATATTACAATTTAGTACTTTAATATTATAGTTTAGTACTTAAGAATTTGTTGAACAGTATTTTTAGTACTCATTTTTAGTACAAGAGTTCTAAAGTAGCAAAATCGAAAGGTTTCAATTAAAATTTTTTAATTATTTTTTATAACAAACTTTGCTTTTTATTTTACCTATCCAACGAAATTGTCATACATCACTGAACTTCCTTGATACTCACCATTTAAGACTTTATGAAACAAAAAAACAAATAAAAAAAAGAAAAATTATTGTGCGTTCTACGAGAAATTAAAAAGTAAATTACGCGTTTACCACAGACTGCACCACATCAAAGTGACCACCACTTGTGTGAGTTTTAAAGCAAAACAAAAAAACTCAAATTTGCCCAAAAAAAAAAAAAAAAAAAACTGAAACTAAGTTTTCAACTTAACTGTCCGCATTGACTGATGAATGTCTATTTTTTTTATAAAATATGTTTACTCTCTAAACACAAGGTTGCCTTTTTTTTGCATTATATTCACAACAACAGTAAATTAACAACAGTCCCGTTTGGGATAGAAGCAGATAAAAACAAGAAAATGAAAAAATAAAAACAACCGGTGGAGGGTATAATAACAAGCGGGGAGGTACTAACCACCCAAGAAACCTTAAAAAAAAAGTATGAAGTACATTGCGTGAAAGTACAAATATTTGATATGAGTGCGTTTAACATACACGCATACCCACTAACACACTGAAATTCCTCTAATTAACATTAATGTTCACTTCAGTAATTTTTTGAGATTTTCCTGGTTTAGCTTTGAAATGTTTGTTAATCAAAGTAAGATAATTAGGGGCAAAATATTATGATATATAAAAAAAAAACCCATATTACAGTAAATGAACTAATTTATCTAAAAAAGAAAAAGAACCTAGCACGTGGCAAAACATACGACAAAAAAAAAAGAAAAGAAAATATTTTCAGTCATTTTTTTGACTTATGACAACAAATTAATTTAATGTAAAGGGAGTGGAGAGAGAAAATTAGACACAACATTCACCATTCACTATCATTGGACAAATCTATTGTATTTCTTTACTGGATACTATGTATGTGGCAGTCCGGCCGCTCTTCAATTGAAAAGCACTTGAATGCCCAATCAAGCATTCATCTGTAAAACGCCATAAATAATAATATGACAAAAAAATATATATGGGCTAGATGATAAAAGAGAACATAAGGAATGGTAGAGGTTAAGTAAATACACACACATACACATACACATACACACTTTTTATTGTACGCTCTCATATCTTAACAGAAATTCATATTTTTCAGTCAATAGCTCTGAATGGCCGGCCATTTGTCGTATTAGAAATAGAAATTGTTGTTATTTTTGTATTTATTTAAAATAAAAGTAGAACACTAGTTACTGTACATGTACCACAATATGGTTTTAGAACCATAATTATATAAAATTCATGAAAATTACCTGTAAAGACAGGATTTTTTTTACTTCATTACATTAATTGAAAAAATCATTCATTACTTTTTCATATTCAGAAACAACTGAAACGATACTAAGTTTACTATAATTGTCTATAACGTGTGGGTGAATGGTATTAAAAAATCGTATATACCGATTGCATAATATTAAATGCTCCAGTATTACTGGATAATAATCGACTATAAACGTGTACATATATTTAATGTTTGTCTCACTTGTTAGTCATAACTTGATTTATGTCTTAATTTTTTAATTTTTAATCCTTTATGAAAAGGGAATGCAAACCATTTGATAAATTTAACATATCATCACTTTCAGCATATTATAACCAAAACAAACAAAAGACCACAGGTTTGAAATATTTTTTTTTTATCATTTCTATTGTATTTCTGTGTAAGTGATCGGCTATTAGAAAAAAATTTCGTTCAACAATATAGATGTTTAATGCTTTCATAAATAAAAAAAAAAAGGAAGAAAGCTAAATTTGGTTTAAGCCAAATCTTAAATGCCCTCCACATCAACAATAATGGGCGTGGCAGGTTTTTGATAACGCCCTCTAATAGTGTATATATTACATATTAACTTGTAAGTCCAGTTTTACTCTGAATACGGGTTCGAAACGATCATAAATGTTTAAATCCACTCAGTTTTTGATACTTATCAAGAATATATATTTTTTTATAGAATGTCTGATGCCTCCTTGTAAGCGTTGCAAATGGAATGAAAAACTTAGCATACCCCCCTTTATATAAGGAGATTATAAAAAAATATGTTAAAATATACCAGATAGGGGAAATGAACGTGCGGCTCAGTTGAACTTGTTTGGCGCCAGAAAAGTAAGAAAGGCCAGGCATACGGTCATGCGACCAAACCGGCACACAGAGCAATCACTAGATGACGATAATAACGTAAAATTGCTTAACTGACCAAAAGAATTAGTTTACGTTTTTTTGTGCCCCCAAACAATAGAATAACAATAATAACAACAAGGAGGGCAAAAAATATTGAATTGGTTGAATTGTGAAGAATGTATCACTTACAAGTGAATTAACGATTAATAAAGCGGAAGTAATAGCAGTGACATAAACATCTTTGTCGTAACCAAAAAGAAAACCAAGTGTGTTGAAGTAGAGGTAATGATGTAGCAAAAATATTAAATAAATATGAAATTTAAAGAAATTTATCATATCCTGCAATAAAGACATTTTTTTAAAGTCAACAGAGAAGATCTTTAATGTGTATAATGTGTGACCCTTTTTGAAACATAAATTTGCATAAATTCAAGTAAATCGTATTTAGTTTTACTCCCACCCAGCCAGCTTAACGACCTTTTTGTATTCCCCTCCAACTCCACTCTCCAGCTCAATCTGTAACTTATAGATAGAAAGACTCACATACTCTGAAGAGATTTTGGTTGTTAAAATTCTAATTATACTTGGAGTACGTGAGCTTAGATAAGCAAACTGAAGTATTATTCTAAAGCTAAAGCTACATTCACAACTACATTTTGGCCTAATTGAGAGGTTGAGTGGAATGCCATAAAATGGATAAACACTTCATTTATCAAAATTCAGCTCGTTATGCTAATAAAATGTTTGGCTTGTCTCTGTCTTTTTTTATGTCTCTATATATATAGTGTAGTTTCCTTTTCTATACCCTTTACATAAAATGGCAGATATACTAGGTTTGTTATTTCATTTGCAATACTCAGAAGGTAGCGCCACAAATCATATATTCTTAATAAGCATCAAAAACTGTATCGATCTGAAAATCTTTGTCCGTAAATATGGTCTTTGTTGGCACTTTCATGGTTTTATTCATCGATGTGCTAAAAATAGGCGTGGTCGTATAACAAATATGTCAATACAACTTAGATAAAATTAACTTAGCATAAAACTCTACCCGCAAGCTAAAGCGCCATACATACCCTATTAGAAGGCGAATTAATATACCTGTCACGCCCACAATGTGTAAGTACATATGGAGGGTATTTAAGATTTAACCTAAGTCAAATTTAGTTTTTTACTTGTTTCTAGCTGGAACCAAATACCTCCTCATCATTATCGTTGTCAGCGCACTTATATGCTAGAAAACAAATTTTAATAAATTTTACTTTAGTCAACGGAACACCACTAACTACTAAGCACTGGTTCACTTTAGGTGGTGTAACAACCAGTGCTAGTGGTAAAAAAAGGGCACAAATTACCATAGCCTGCCATTTGACATGTTTTGTGGTGGGGTGGTGCAGTGTGCCTAATAGAAATTATATAAAATCATAACTTGTATTATCAACACGATACAAAATTTCCATTTGCATTGCACACGTATTGGTTATCTTGAACAAAACTAATATGCTTTGTATGCATGTGTAAGTGTGTGGTGATGTGTGTTCATGTACATTTATTATTGTATGTAAAATTTTACGATTTACAAGATGTTGCTCCGTTGGAGAATTTGAATCGTATCCAAGAATACGGCTTCTCTTCATATGTACTGCTGTCCCTGTCCTTGCTTGCAGCTATAGACAAATTTTATACATTTAAACAGTTATCAAGGAAAAATTATCAGCTGCCATACCCCCCATTTAAGCCAGTGTAAAAATTCATATAAATTCTGCAGCTACCATGAGTATTTTGTATTTTGTGCTATCCTTCATAACCATGATATATACTGGAACCGAGAAAGAGAGAGAGAGAGTAAGAGTATTGTGGTGGCCATGCCATTAATTTACACACATGTAGACAAAGGAAATGTTCTCAGATGGGATATATAATAAACCAAACCTAAAGAGATAACATGTACCGACCCGCAGCTCTTGCTTTATTCATCTCACAGATACCTGCTGTGTACCAGTACTGCTGTTGGCTTCTTTTCATTAGATAACATTACTCAAGAGAAGTAAAAAAACTAAATTTAGCTTAGACCTAATCGTAAATACACTATCTACACAAACAGTGGGCGTGGCAGGTACATTGCGTCGTTTTCTAATATTATTTGCATTCTAATATAATGTATCAACTTGCAGAAGCGTATATGATATCCGACCATACCCATTTTTTGCACATCGATGAATAGGATAATTATAAATATGTACAGTAAAATTCAACTTCAAAGCTTAATTTTTGTGGCATATATTAAGATTTTATTTGATTGTGGGCGTGTGTGTTGTAATGATCAAGAATATATATACTTTGTAGGATATTTGAGGTCTCCTTTTGAAAGTTGCAAATCGTATGACAAACTTTGTACATTTCCATCTAGTCTTAATATAAGCGGCCAAACCGAAAAACCAAAATCATGTTCATTTAGTGTAGATGTCATAAACTCAAAAACTCTTTCTCATTCCAATAAAACATCTTCTTCCTTACTCAAGAAGCTGAATATTGAAGAAAGAAAAGAAATGACTTGAAATCATCAACACTGGTTTCCTCTTAACGACGACTGTTTTCTGTTTTTTGTTTTTTGCTGCATAAGTACTTAAATTTCTTAAAAACCAAGAGTAGAGAGAGTTCATTAGCTGCCAAAGGATTTAATTACTTACACCGTTAATTTAGCACCACTTGCTCGCGCACTGTTGCACAAGCCAACAAACAAACAAGCTAACAAACACAAAATCCACCATAGTAACAAATACATAGTAATAATACAAAACTTTTCCTCTGTGTACTTGCTTAAAAATGCAAAAAAAAAAGGAGAAAGTTAAAATTATTTGAGATATGAAAATAAAAAAAAAAAATAATATACTTGAAAAAAAATTGTTGTCAAACAGTATTTTGTGTTAATACTAATTATATAATATTTACTAAAAATTTTCCTCAGTGTATTTTCACGCCGGAAATGAAGCAACAACAAAGTAACTACACCTGTACTTATGTAAGAAAAACAAGTAAAAACAAAACAAATTTTGGTTTAGAACAAACTAAAATACCCTCCAAGTCTATATGTAATATGTGGGCGTGGCAGGTATGTACCAAAACAAATGTTAATGTTACGCTAAGAAGGATCGTAACACTGCCAAGAACACACGGTTATACATACACAAGGCAACTAGCGTACCAGGATGAATAACAATTTTTGTGATGATAAGCACCCGAAGCTTCCTAGAAAGTGTTACAAATGGATTTACAAGGCTAGTGTCCTTCCATGTTATGTGTAGGTTATAAAAACTTTTAAAATAAGAAAAAGTCTCCAAGATGATGGCAAAAAAAAAAGAAAAAAAACATGAACATCAACTAAGATGAAGAGGATGACTCTTGAAAGAAATTATGTGCCTTAATATTAAAAGCGTTGGCAAGCGAAACATAACATAAAACAACATTTAATTAGTGATGTGCGAAACTACCGGTGTTTACCACGCGCGTCTTACACTTAAAAAACTCCTTACAACACATCAAGGAGAAATTAAAGGATTCTCTTCATTCATTATTTTTTTTTCTCAAAAAGGGTAAATATTGTATAACATGAAAAAGAAAAGTTTTTTTCTTTTTTTTTGTAGGAAATAATTTCGTTGGAAGAGGAGCAGATAAGAAGATAGAATTTCTGGAAGTTCTGTTAAGCAATGACAGCAAATAAATTTTACCCCAGAGAGTAATCGATTCGTAAAATGATTCGTTTGTTCATTTGTTGTACGTCTAAGCCTCTCCATGTAATACAAGAGACAATGATGTAATCACACCATAACTCCAACGAAAAAGCAAGTAAAAAAACTAAAATTTGATTCAGACCAAATCTTAAATACCTTCCGAATCAAAATACAAATGATGGGCATGGCAGATACATGATTGCGCCTCCTAGTAGTGTAAACCTTACGTGTCAGCTTGCAAGTCAAATTTTATTTTTATTTTTTATAGCAAATACATAGCTTTTAGTCGATTGTGGGCGAGCCTCTTAACCGATTTTGCTCAATTTAAATAGAAATACAGAAACTAGAAGTATTTAAATAAAACTTTATTTCATTATCTCAAAATTTATTAGCGTGAGAGTGCCAACACTATATGGACAGACGGACACATGGACTTACGGACATACTTGTCTAGATGAACTCAGTTTTGTAAGCTGATCAAGAATATTTATGCTTTGCAGAGTATCTGACAATCCGTTCTTAGTATTGCAAACGGAATGACAAACTTAGTATACCCCCCATTTCATAAAAAGGATAAAAAAAAGATGATTGCTTGGGCGTTGGTGTGAAACTCGTTAGTGTTAGAGTCTGGAGTATAGATATATTTTATGGAAGGTGTCACATACTGAACTGTTGTTGTTTTAGTATGAAATGCGTTTCCAATTGCTTTTTAATCGTTTCCATTTAAGAAATAAATTGCTTTTCTATATATTTTTTGCCAAAAACAGAGATTTATTGTAACAGCAGCAACAACAATAAAAGATTGAGTTTCACCTTCAGCTGACTGGTTTAACTAAAGACAAACGATTTATTGATACAAAACAAGTTATATATAAAGTAATAAAAGGATAAAATAATAGACAAATTAAAATTTTTAATAGATCAATAAAAAAGTGTATAAAGAATGGAATATAAAAGAAATAAGAGAAGAGTTTAAATAAAAGTTTATTTTTAGTTTTTTTATAGTTTATTAGTAATAGCTGATGACAAGGCTCACACCGTGACATTAGTTGGAATGATGACAATGCAAACGATACAAAAGACAAATCAACAATAAGCCGCAATAAAATTGAAACGCGTAATAAAAACCGCATAAACCAACAAAGAGACAGACAGACAGCCAACCAACTACGAACTTTACACAAAATTCAATTGCTTTACATGGAAGCAAGCCCGCCCTTTTTGGCGCTATGACAACACTCCACATCCAATACTCATCCATTAATATGCATACGTATGAATAACATATGAAGTATGTGCCACAGGGAAACTTATTCATCTATACTGGGCTCAACGTACAGAGACAGTGTTGGTGAAAAGTGAAGATAAAATTGATTTGAAAATGAAAGAAAAAAATCTATATATTTAGTGTTGACACTAACTGTTTTATGTATGTGTATGGTAACCATAACGTAATAGTTAATATTTACAAGTTCATAACCACATTTCTTTATACATTCATTCGGTTTATTGGTTTAGTTTATATTATAGTACCCGTGGTTCGGTGAAGTAAAGGTGGGAAAGGATGAAAAAGAAGTTGGTTTGTGAATTATTTCTTATTAATTTGATTTTTCTTAAAACAAATTGATATAAAGAAGAACGTTAAGTTAGCTAAAAGGTAAAGAAAATTTCTGAGAGAAGCGTTTTATTCTGCAAAGTCTCCAATATTGAAAGAGTTCTTCAAGTAATCAGTTGAAATAATTCTAAAATATTTAAAAAAGGCATAAATATATGTATATTCAATTTTGCATATAATTCTCATATGGTTTATATATTAAACTGTTTGGAAGCAAAACAATAATCATGAAATTAAAGGGTACGTAGTAAAGGTAAATTTGTCTCTACGGCAAATAGATACTAACCTTACATTTACATACATAATGACTTTGGTATGTGGAGGTTAAGTAGTAATTGCCACAATTTGATTTGTACTATTTCTTTATACCCATTAAGGCGGTTTGGAAACAGTTACACAAACACGCGATATTTATTCAAGAGACAATCCACACTCGTTAGCCGTTAACAATTGTAGAAAATTAAGCAGAGAAATGCTACGAAAATACCTTTTCTTTACATATATAAGAAGGAAAAGGAAAGAGTGCTATTTATAGGTATAGTAGAGAATAGGTTGTTATATGTTTATTGTTACAGTGTGTAGGAAACTTTCAAGGATAAACTGAAACCACATTTCTAACCATATATGCTGTTTGGCTTTTTTAAATGGTGTTCGTAGTTAAATTTCATGAGAAATCCAACACCAGCGTAAAAGTTAAAATCAGGAAAAAACATTCATACAAACAAAATACATTTTCAACGAGACACATTTTGCTAATTTGGTTATTTATTGTAATTTCATAAATCGCCAGCTCAGACGGTAGTTTCTCCCAGACAATATAAAACTAATAAAATTGTATACAGCTTTATGGCTGAGGTTGATCATGATGATGGTGATGCTGATGATGTTTTCGGTTAGATTGGAGATGCAGAAGCCATAACTTTACAACAATCCTTATGTAACTAGTTTCTCACTCTCTCTTTATGCCCTATATACATATATATGTATATATGAAGCAGCATATGTATGTGAAAAGTTTAGATATGTAAATTTTCAGGCTAATCCTGTAATGTACATTGAAAATTCATTGTTTCGTTGCGACATAATGGTGATGGCTTCTAAAAGACCACCATTTATCGAATTGGTATAGTTGCCATTACAACACTATTGCTAAAGGTCGCGTCTTCTAGAAAATCCTAAACCTAAAGACTTTGTCCTAAGAAATGGTATGATGTTGAAAGGCAAGGAAAGGAAATCAAAAGACTGTAAAATTTCTTGTTTTCTCGTTTTGTGTGTATTGTGAAAATATTTGATCATAAAGGCTTTTATGTAGTTTTTGTATACTTAAGCCTTAAAAGCGATGGGTGTTTATTATTCTAGTTTATAAAGTGCACGGGTTACCCTCGTGACCGTATAATTATAACATTGTAATAATCTTGAAGCCGCATAATGTTTTTCTGTTTCATTCATCCTCTTACTGTACAATATAAACCTTAAAACCTTTTTGAGGTTTGGCGTCCATGTGTGTAATTATTTTTGGTTTCGGTTTTATTTATTTTTGATTAAATTTATTACATTATTGTTAAAAGTTATTGTTATTGTTATTGTTATTGTAGGTCTGGTTATTATTTACAATTCATTAAATCTTAAAATATATTTCGTCGTTTAAATTGATAGATTAACAAGAAAGAAAACTCAATTTGACTTTAGCCGAATCTTACATACCCTCAATCTTAATCTTCTCCAAAGCTTCCTTCTCTATATCTTCTATTTTCATCACCAAGATGGGGGCTTTAATGAAAATGAGATGTTTTTTATGATATAATTCACACATGGATAAGATTTTTTTTTTTATATGAAAGTTAGATCAAGAACCACAACACATGTATGTGTATTTTGCGAGTTGAAAATTAAACATTCTTCTGACCGTTTACTTATATAGTACATAATATTTATTCAAGTAAGTTGATTTATTATTCACTTCACGTGACCAAATTCAATTAACAAAAATGACCTCTATGCGTGTTTGTTAAGCCTTTCCAAACTTATATTAAATAAAAAAGCTTCTTCTCGATAAAGAGAGAGCTGGGTTTTTAACATATTAATTGTTTCATTTAATTAAAGTCGTTCAGCAACGATATATTTTGCCACCGAGGCACAAAATTGCAAATAAAAGGGTATTCGCGTGGCACCTGTCTAAATGATTTTGTATGTATAATGGCTGTGGATGATGATACGGATAATAACAATGGTCAAGGGCGATATTATATGCAGGGTTATGGATAAAAAAGGAGGCGTTATTAACACATGATGGTTATCAGTGGTAATGTAAGCTGAGCCGGCCTCTACTAAGGTCTTTAGTAAACTTGTGGCGAGTGTCAAAGGGGTTAATCATATATGTGTCCGTGTGCACTCAAGCCTTTTAAGCTTGTAAAACACAGTATCAATGGATTTCTCTATTAACACATTTTGACAAGTGACCAGCAAACAATTTTTATTTGTATTTAGTTTATATACATACACACACATATTGGGTACATTGGGTATGTATTTAATGATTGGTCCGGCTTTTAGCAATGTTAATAATTGTAAGTGACAGCCGCTAAGAGAAAAAGTAACGCAGCACGCCATGTCTGTACGTCCACATATGTGTTCTGATTACCCGTGAAATGGCTTCTTTTATAAGTTTACGCTTATTGAAGACACTTGTAATTAAATAAAAGTTGAAATGTCTTAATTATTCTATATATATAAAGTGGCTCTTTACATTATTAGAAGATCATTTTGTTTGAGGCAAAAAAAATTATATTAGTTTTCTACTACCAACCATGACTCCAACAAAAAACTGTGTTTCAAAGAAATAGATATAAAAATTGAAATATAAGGAGTGGCAATGCTTTTAAGCACTATTCGAGTACATGTGTGTCCGTTTATTTGATAAGATTGATTTTAATGTAAATTCATGTCTCTTGTTTCTTATTTTACTCCTTTTAATCGCCTTTTTTCCTTTTTTTACTATTTTTATTCAAACATCATCTACTTTGGTGTGGTTTTCTTACGATTCTACTCCTTTTCTCTTTTACTTGAAACCAGAAACTTTACTTAAAAATCTACATTTTCAATACATTGTCGTCTTGTTGGATGGTCAGAAATAACAACAACAACTGCAACAACACTAATAATATTAGGTATTAAGTATCTTTTAAGTTTTGTTGTCGTAATGCCACAAAAATTCTCTTTAAGATGTTGGCTGTGGTCACTTTGACTACCAGCATTAACATCAGAACCATTGATGACTAACATAAGCCGAAAGGACTAAACATAACCTCAAAAACATACGTTTGTATGTATGTAAAAGTAATGTATGCAAATCCTTTTTTAAAAACACTTTCATCATCAATTTGGGGTTATAGTGGCAACAGGTATGAGTTAATCTTACAATATGTTTACAAGATGTTGTTTTAAAATAAATGGAGTTTTTAAAGTTTTTTGAGCTTAGGTGGGAGACAGTATTTATGGAATTGAAGGCAAGTTTCCATCGTTCTAGGCGTATTTCTGTCATGTTTCAAACCCATGATTTTTATATTCACTGCCAAAAAAGTGCTAAAGAACATAATCACAAGACAGACCTACGGACAAAAGTGGATAGACGGACATAAAAAGGTACAGATTTGAAATGAAACACTGATGAATTTTGAACGGATATAAAAATATAAAAACCGAAATAAGTACAGACAAATAAAATTAAAGTAAATTTAGACACAGTTGTCTCAGAATTGTATATTAATCAAGTTGAAATTTTGATTAGCTTGATTGATAACTTAATAAAGTTGAAGTTGATTTTCTGTAATAGATTTTTCAATAGGTCCCTAATAACAATTTTGTATTTTAATACAAACACATCTTTGAAAGTAATATGTTTACTTCATATAGAATAATCTTTATTACAATATCTCAATTATTCTGTATTTTGTTTAAATACTAAATTGTTATGTTCTTATTGAAAAGCTCTTAATATAAACCGATTAAACGATAATTATTATAACACTTTATATGTATGCCATACATGTAGAGAAAATTTAATAAATACGAAAACGAATTTGAAAAAAAAAATTTTATGAAAATTTATTAGATTCTCCGCCTTTTATCATTAATTTTCTTTTTTTTTTCTCTCAATTTTCTCTACTATTTATTTCATCGCTTACTTACTTCATGCAATAAACTCTGTCTTTGGCAGCTTCCAGCCAGCATAATAAAAAATATAAAAAAAATAATACCTCATTATTAAATTTTTATTTTCTTTTATTATTCAATTTTCCTTTCCTTCCTTTGGTATTTCCTTTACATCAACAACAACAACAACAACAACACAAAAAAAAGAATTATATATGAAACCCGCTCATATGAGCATGAAGCCACATAAATTATTCTCACAATAACGGAGTCTAGCTAGAGAGTGGTGGTGGCAAGTGGTATGATAGCGGAATGCCACCAACTACATAAAAAACTAATAACAACAATTTCCTTTGAATGGTAACAACAACAACCGCAGTATGTAATAAAAATAAGAAAATAAACAACAATAAAAAACGATGAAACCACCCAAAATTATACACAAATCAACAGTAATTTTTTGTCTTATTATATTTATTTATTTATTTGCTTTTTTTTTTTTATGGTTTAGTGACAATGACAACAACATAAACAGAAGGATGTGAACAAATCAGAGCTAAAATTAAATAAAGGTAGTAAACAAATATATGTATTTTGTGATTATACGTATGTAACCGTAACACAAACATAAAGCTTGCTTTGC
Source organism: Ornithomya fringillina (assembly GCA_963978525.1). Classification (NCBI taxonomy): domain Eukaryota; kingdom Metazoa; phylum Arthropoda; class Insecta; order Diptera; family Hippoboscidae; genus Ornithomya; species Ornithomya fringillina. Next base: position 6,724,277 of record OZ021693.1, read on the forward strand.
ATACCGATACGTGACATGGTTGCAGGCAATATATCATATGCCGACAATCTCTGGGTGATTTAAAATTTAATTTAAAAAAAAGAATGATTTTTTCTCAAGATATGCAATCCCCACCTGGTTTATATTAAACTTCATGTGTTTCTCATTTTAATTATCATCGCTATCAGTTACAGTTTGATTGTCACAATAAACAAGTTTATGTCAATGCAGAAATTTGTTTATGCCCACCTTACTAATGATATGGAGGTATATTGGTTTTGTTCAAAATATGTATAATATGGGGTTTACTTGTTAATAATTAGCCGATTAATCGAAATGTCAAAAATAGGATGGTTACATAACAGCCCACAATTTACAAAATTATAACGTAAAACTCGCCTTGCATGTTGGTACGATACATTATCTTAAGGCGTAAAGATGTGAAGGGTATTTAAGATTTAGTTTAAGCCCAATTGAATTTTCTTACTTTTTTTTTTTGTTACTTTTACTACTTCTTGATATTGACTGTACACGTGTCACCACATATGCGAAAAAAACTTGACTACGAGTTAACATTTCGCGGACTACTAGTGAACCTGAAAGGTGCTCAAATTGCAAATTACCACACTCGCTATGTTGTTATTTTTTCTTCCTCTCTTTCTTCTATAATCATCTCTGTACCCTTAGGCGGAAGTAGATGCTTAGCAGCGATTTTCTCTGGTAATGGGGCTTTCATATTTTTTTCTGCTGTTATTTTTGTTCTTTTTTCATGCGATTTACTTTACCGAAGTTTGCCAACAACGGTGATGCTCATATGAAGTTAGAAAAAAAAAAAAAAAGAAGGACTTATTGTTGTAACTTTTTTCACATAGAAAGGGTGGCATTTCGCGAATTCTACTTGTCAAGTTTTCCCTAAAAAAAGGTGTAATAAATTCCATATAAAATTTGTAACATAGACTAGATACCAGTTACGTTATGTTATGTTATATAAAGTGATGTTAAATTTTGTTATGTTACGTTACGTTATGTTACGTTACGTTATGTCACGTTATGATTTGTTTTTGATTTGTTTGTTATTCTTACAAATTTTTTTCATAATTTTCTTCATCTCTAGTAATTTTAATTCAAAAGGCTTTACACGTTCGCTTTGTATCAACTGTGAAATGTTTAGTATTTTGAGTCATTTCTATTTTTTATGTTGCTACTTGTAATTGGATAACGAAGTACTTTAAAGTGATTTGAAGCGCGTTAAGTGAATTATTTTGAACCGCATCATCATAGGGTCAGACATACATACATACATCCATACATACACAATAACGGCATGCGTTAGCTTTTTGGAACAATATAAAGGAAAACAAAAGAGAAAACTGATTTTGACTTGGGACAAATCTTAAATACCCTTCACATCTATAGACAAGCAATGGGCGTAGCAGGTATATGATTACGCCCTCTAATAGTTATTGATTTAGAGTCTCTTTACAAAAATTTCACCTCAACATTTTTAAATTTACGATCGTGAGAGTTACAAAAATATGCGGACAGACGGACATACATCTATTATCGTCTCATCGCCTACATTTGGGCGTTGCAAATGAAATGACAAACTTAGTATACCCCCCATCTGATGTGAAGGGTATAATGAATATAAAACAGACCCTCTTAATCATAATACATTTTGCTTGCCTATATAGATGAATATATGTATGTTTATATATAATTTTTCATATATTATAAACATATTTTATACCTTCTCCTACACTACGAACTTGTTTTGAATAAATTCTAAAGAAGGAAAAAAAAACAAATAACTTTCCGTGGCTATGACTTTGATGTAAATTCAATAACTTCAATATAAAATATGGGATGTTTGTATCATAACATAAATCATCATCAACAGAGATGGTAGTAGTGGAAGTGGTAGTAGTAAGTACCATAAGGAGACCATAATTTATAATTCGACACTCTAGAGTATTTTCCAGTGTCACAGGTGTAGTCAGCAAATTTTCATATAAAACCCACACGGGTAATAAACGCTCGTACAGCACAGTGTTAGTAAAAGCTAGAAAACTATATCAAAACAACTTCCAAACGGGATATTCTCTTAAACAGTACAAAGAGTTTTTGAGCTTATAAACTATGTCTGGAGTGGTAAGCAGCGTGTGAATTACGTGACAGCCTATAATTCATTGTCAAAGCCATATGTGTGGTGGCAGGCAATACGCAACAAACACACGAAGCTTTTCAGGGGCAAAAAGTAAACTTAACTCTTTAAACTCATAAAAGGATGCGATAGCATGCTTCTACTTATTCTTCTAACAAGCAAACTTGACATTTTTCCAATTTTAAAACATTTCCAAAAAGAAACTTGACCTTTAACCAACACTCTCTGAAACAATTTACCGCGTTACCTTGTTGAATATACAATTTTTGTATACGATTTTTCCTCTTTATCTTATTCTAACTTTATACCTTTGCTAAGTAATCGATTTTTGATTGAATATTGAGCTTATGTTACGCTTTTAGAAAAAATAACAAATTTGGCTTAGACCAAACCTTAAATACCCTGCACATCTGCATGTAAATGGTGGGCGTGGCAGGTGCTTGATTAAGCTTTTTAAAAGTTTAAGTATTTCTAATATCAACTTGAAAGGCGAGTTTTACATGGAATATAGAGTTTTGTAAATTGTTATAGGACCACGCCCATTTTTGATACATCGATGGCAGGGATAATTACATTTATGAAATTCAAATTTTAACTTAACATTTTTTGTACTAGATAAATAGATTTGTTTATATTGTGGGCGTGGATTTTCGCCAATTTTATCCAATTTTATCCATTTTATCCGGCGTGCACTAGAAGAATTTGAGCTGAGTGTTGCAAACAAAATAGCAAACTTAGTATACCCCTATTACTAGGAGAGAAGGGTACAACAAGGAAATCTTGCTGTTGTTGCTGAGAAACAAAGCATAGCAAATTGACTGAATACATACACTCATGCTGTTTTGTAAAATTTTCCGCCTTTTCAAATATCAATAACTGTAAATATGTTGTATATTGAACATACACATCTATATGATTTCCCTTTTTTTTTTTTATTCCTTTTTTTCCAATCAGCTTTTTTGTCGCTTTAATGCTATAATACCACTTACTGGGGTTACCATATGCTGCTGTACATATCCAACCTAACGAAAGTTAACCGGAGTTTCTTTACATGTGACAAAAAAAAAATCTGTCTTTTTTTCATGTTTAAAATCAAGTGGCATTTTCCTGCAACATTAGCAAAAGAACCACTATTGTTGTTGTTGTTGTTGTTGTTATTTTAGTTAGTTGAAAAGGATTGTTCAAGTGCTTGAATTTAATAAGGTTTCCAAGTACACACTTAATGATTTGTTTTAAAAAAAGAATGGAAAGAAAAAAATTTGAGAAAAATCATCTTAAATTTTAACATAAACTTTACGGTTATTGTGGGAATTTCTACATTACAACAAAAGCATTCATTAATATTATAGTCGGTTAAGCCCGACCATAACAATACTAATAATAATAAGATGATTAAGAATTTACAATCTTGAAAAGTGAACTTGGACAGTTTTTACTCTCAATCAACCCTTTACCTCTTCTTCTTCTTCTTCTTTTTATATATCCGAGAGAGTATGTATGTAACAGAAGTTCACATACTGTTGTTAATGTTGTTGTTTATTATTATTGACATGTTGGTTATGTATTGCGGTATAAATCCGTATAATGTTGATGATGATGATGATGATCACTTCATAATATGACATTGATGGATGATTGGTATGACTTGGCTGGCTTGACTTGAAGAATGAATGATTGAATTAGAAGCCAGCTGGAATTGAATATGTGAATGTTTGTATGCGACGTCATGTTCACATATTCCAAACTTGATTTTTGTTACTTGTTGTTGTTGTTGTTTTTTTACTCTCTCACTTACTTACACAATTGATATTTTATGGGCTGTTGTTCATGCTATTCATGTGTGGTTAATAGAATTTTTATTACCCTGAAAGTTAAACCCCAGCCTTAACAGTATATCGTACATGTATGAAAGGGTTGAGATTTTGATTGCTTCTTATATAAATTATGAGTGTTTTGATAAACATACCAACAAAAAAGAAATGGGAAACAACTTACAAGATAGGAAAACTTTAACTGTATGAAGGAAAGTTGTTGTTGTAGAAAAATGTCATTTATTATATTTTGGATTTGTTTTCTCTTTTTTTTTTTTTTTTTTTGTTATTGTACTTTTCCATCTAACATTAAAAGTCTGCATATCTTTACATATGATAGCTGGTTTTTTTTTAATACCCTACACATAAGAAGGAGGTATACTAAGTTTATCATTCCGTTTGCAACACTTACAAGGCAGTGTCAGAGACCTTTTGAAGTATGTATATATAATCTTGATCACCATCAAAATCTGAGTTAATCTAGTCATAGCCTTCCGTATGTCTTGGGCACTACCACGGTCGTAAATTTTTCAGATATAGAGTTGAAATTGTTTGCAAGCATTTTCTGCATGCATTTTGCTATTTAGATTAGCCGAAATCAATTGAAAGCCACGCCCAAAAACGACAAAAATCTATTTATATGCCACAAAAATTAAGCTATGAGGGTGATATTTGGTAGACACATTTACAATAAACCTATCCACCAATATGCCAAAAGTAGATGTAGTCAGATACCTCTCACAATTTACAAAGAGTCGTACTCAGCGTATAACTCACTTTGCAAAGTTGATAGATAATGCATAACATTCATTGAAAAGGGTCATAATCATGTACCTGCCGCGCCCCCTATTCGTATGTATATGTGAAAGGTATTTAGGATTTGGCCTAAGCCAAATTTAGTTTTATCTCACTTATTGTTTTTTTTCCTTTTTTTCACTTGCCAGATTGATAATGTCATACAGTGACATACCATATACATACAGAAGCGATTTATGTGAGGTATATGACGCCACAAGCAATTGTTTAAAAATGCTAAATAAACGAGAACTCTTTTATTATTTATAGGTATCACTCTGTAGAAGTAGATGCATGGATGTACGGTACAGCAATAAAAATCAATGTCTGTCTTTGTTTTTATCCTAGCGTTAAACAATGAAACATAATGTGACAAACGTTTAAACAAATGGTACATAAATCTATGCCAAGTGTTAACATATACTTGACTAACTTGTTGTTTATAGTCAGGTAAGATAATGCTTCTGTACAATGTTAAATATAAAATATAAAGTAAACGAAGTAAAAAAACTAAATTTGGCTTAGGCCAAATCATAAATACCCTCCACAATGTATAATATATATATATATTGCGCCCTCTGAACTTGAACTAAAGAACCTTCGTTCTCACTTTCCTTTTTTTACATATATATTTGTGTTTCTATCTACTTGACTCTTTAACCTGACTTCTTGATTTATTAGCATGTTTAGCTTAAGGTTAAACATCTTGTTGTTATTATTATAGTTGTTAATTATAGACTGTTTTGTCTTGTCTCTATTATCTTACAACATAAAGTTAGATGGTCAGTTGTCCAGTAGGTTGTCTGTGTGTTAATGAGCAGTATCAATTTCACAATATCTATCCACCCCTCGGGTTATATGTCGACACTACAATTACCAACCAACCTTTTGGCAGAGATTAAAATTTTAGTTGGCGGCTGTGTTGAAAGGTAGTAAGTGGTCAGTGTGGAGTTTTTTTTTTTTTTGTAAAATCCAATTGCCTTTGAACAACTTAATTGCTACTAATTAACCGTGCAAGTGGTTGAAGGAAACATGAAAATTAAAGCATCTATTAATTGAAAATCATATTGATAAATATGTTTGATTTAGGTTAGGTTAAGTTGTCATTCATCAGCCCCCTTGTTGGCAAGTGTCTGGGTGTCCGGGTATGCAACAGAGAGCAACGTCATGTCTCGGCAAAAGATCGCAAACACAATTTAATTTGATAATCGCGAAGTCAAAACTCAAGATAATTTCTTTATTGTCCAAGTAAATAATGACCCTAGACGTGCTCTTTAAACAAACATACATGCGGCCCAGTCAAAGGCATTAAACTCTGCTTAGAATACACATGTTCGGTAGTGAAAACTACTATCTTTCCCCTACTGCCCCCCAACAAAATCCAGCTCGAATACATCTTGAAACGATCCGTAAAACTGTTTCGGAGATAAGAAACATATTTTTTAACACAATCCATCACTTCTTACTTTAGTGGGTATTGAAGCCGAGATTAAGGTTTTTCTTATTAAATTTAAAGTAAGTTTGTCTGTCTTTTAGTTTGTTTTAACATTTGAACCTCAACCACCATTTATAATGAAACCGCGTTTTAAAATGCAAAAATTTAAGCATTCATTGAGCAATTATGCGGTTTTCAATTTGTTGTACATAACCCATGAACATAAAGGACGTTAGTGAACATACTGAAGAAAAACCCTTTAGTAAAAAGTTTGGGGGTTAGAGAAAGCAATTTTCTCTAAATATTAATAAATTTCCATTAAGTGAAATTTGAAATTCATGGAAGTTTCCAAAAAAAACCAAACAAAGATTGCCGGAAAAATTTCATTTCACTTAAAAGTTCAGTCAACCAATTAATTTATTTTTTATTATGATTGTAATTATCATTCTCGGTCATTACATTACATTACATTACATTACTACAAAATTATGCATTTGCATATAAAACAATTAACTGGAAGATATGTAAACATTTCAAGCACACACAATACATCTTCCAAATGGCTAAAAATATATGCATTCGATGAATAGAAGAAGAATGAATGCATAACTCATACAATGCGTTCCTTGTAATTATATTCACTTAAGCAAACAATTCGTTTACATTATAATTACTATTATTATTATGTTAAATTATACTATAAACATACGTTTGCATTAACTAAATACGATTGTCTGTCGGTCCCGTTTGTTAATTCATTCCTTTCATACCCTGTCGTACACATGCAAGTAAACAGGCACGCATAAATACCTTTGTATACATAAGTACATAAGTATATTTGTTGAAATTGTCCTTGTTGTTAATGCTGCTGCTTACTGGTTGTGTTGGTTTTGGACACTTTTGTTTTGTTGTTATTCATGCCTGGTGGGTAATTACTACTTCCGTTGTATGCCTAAAACGGCGACCTTCCATCCGTTGACCATTACGGTTTCCGTTGCAGAAATTGACCCCCACGATAAAATACACCAACCAAACAACCAACCAACAATAATAATAATGGAATATGTTTGCTTGCCCATACTTATCATTAACTTGTTGAAGGCTGTCTGGCTTACGTAGGACTGTGTTCTATATATGGGCAAGCAACACCTAATTCTATTAGCTACCACATACTTTACTTGTTTTTCTACATGTCCTACTACTGGTTAGTTATTTCATAAGTGCTCATAATTATTAATAGCTGTGGTTTACATTGGAGTTAAATTTAGGTGACTAAACAAATTATTAAAGAGCTGATTGATAATGGGCCTAAGTGAATCGCCTTCAGGGCGAACTTATCTAGTTTTTTTACTTGTTTATTTACTAATACAATTTTTTCGTCAATTTTTACAAATTTTTTTCTTCCTTTCTTTTTTATAAAGTATTTTCCATCTCTTCCTTATAACGATCACTATTGCTTTCTGTCCCTCCTTCCTTCCTTCTTTCAATTCCTTAACGAAATATTCTGTAGTATCTGCCAGGCATTACCAAAGAAATTCTATAGTATTTCATTGAGTGAGAAGAGATTTTCAGCATAAGCATCAGAACATGGTTAAATGCTTTAAAACATATGCCAACATATAAAATAACAAATTAAAGTATGTACTTGAAAAATATACATTTATATACAATACACAAAACCTGGCATGCATGCACGCCTAAATAATAAGACAAATGAACACTCGTATGTGGGGGTAAAACAATGACTGCTGGGCTAGTTGAGGTAACCATATTGATAGACAGACAGATGGACAGGCAGACAGACAGACGGAAATCTTTTGGTGCTGTACACATTGACAACAATTCTTTATTCATCTTCTGAATGTATGTTGAAAATTTATTTCTCACACATACACACATACGCACATATACACCTTAACAGTCTATCACCTGTCTTCTGTCTGTCTACCATAAAACAAAAACACTCCACATACAACATATATGAACAAAACCAACAACAACAATAAAATATTAGTAAATTTCAAGTTTTTCATTATACTGAGAGTGTATGTGTGTCGGCTAGGAAAACTATTATTTTGTGTGGTAAAAAGTGTAACGTAGGAAATGACTTGACAAGGGTACTTTTAATGATGCTACCAAATATTGTACAATAACAACAATAATAAGAACAGCATCTCTGCTGGTAAATGAAATGACTTTGAAGTTTTTAAGCATATAAACAAGTAAATGGATTGTTTTACCACCAGTTTAGGAAAACATCTTGTTCACACTTGTCCAACAATGCAAGCCGGTGAGCTGGTAGTTTATGGATATGGTTTGTTTGTTTGTTTGTATATTTGTTTATTTTGCTTATATTAAGAAATATTCATTACCTGGCAGAAATGCTACCAAGAGGAGACCAAAGAACCCGACCAGACCGTAAGCTAGTAGTTGAAATGATTATAGTTCCACTTGGCCAATGACAACACAATTCAACACAACAACACAATCTGAAAAACGGAAGGAAACATGAAAGGCGTACACACTGATTGCTAGTAAGTTGTAAGTGTTCAGGTATATGTTGTTGTTATTGTTGATGGTATGCTGTTAAAAAGTGTCAAACATTCAAAATAGTCAAAATCAAGTGTCCTTTTGTTTTTACACCCGAGATTTCATACTCATTCCAATTTTTAATCTTATCGGACTTTGTGCTTTCCATTATAAAAGAGTTCCTGACTGACTGGTACTATTGCTTATGTTGCCATGTTTGGACAACCTTAAGGTAAAAAGTTTTTCAAGCTAATTGCTTATTTTGTGGAAATTAAGTGCTTTAATTTTATTTACTTGAGGCTTTCAATAAGTTTCGCCTCCTTTCTCCTTGAGCAACTTTATACTACACAAGTGATAGTTGGATAGTTTTTAAACCTTTCACATAAGTTTGGGGGAAGTATACTAAGTATGTCCTTGCCTTTGCAACACTAAGAAGAGGCCCTCACAGTATATATATTCTTGATCAGCATCAAAAACTGAGTTGATCTGAACAATGAATAAAAGTGTCCGGGCGTCCGTCTGTTGTTGACATGCTTACAGTCATACATTTTGATATTTTGAGCTGAAATTTTGAATATATACACTATTAGGAGGCGTAATTATGTACATGCCACGCCCACTATTTGCACTTTGTGTAGATGTGGAGGGTTTTTCACATTTGGCTCAAGTCAAATTCATTTTTCTTTCTTGTTTGCAATAGATTTCAACTCAAAGCTTTAAGCAGTTGTTGGAAACAGGTTTTCTAGGTTTTTCCATAAAATATATTTTAAAATTTGTTTATTCAAAACCGCACTGAAAACGTTATGGCAACACATTGAACAACTAATGACTTTTGGTTTACACCCAAACCAACCAACGAAAACAACCAAACGCTCGAGTTTTTGGCGTTATTACCCAACTGTCTACTACAGACATAACATATAAAAACACTACAATGGGTAAAAGACGACTACAAAACATACTTTAAATGTTTAGGCATTTAATTAAAGAAAGAACGAAGAACTATAAGATTATAAGAAGGATTCCTTCTCTTGTAGTAGAGAAATAAAAAACCCTGAATGAGATCTTCAAAGATTTGAAACAATAACATTTAAAACCAGACTTCACAAAACTTGTAACTTAGCTTAAAAAGTTGGTTTCTTATACAATCAAGAAGTATTTCCCTGAGTTGTTGCAGATGCATTAACCAAATATTAGACTCGTCTTTCAGTGCAGTGGACGCTATTAATGAAGAAATAGACATTAAGAAATAATAATAACAACAACAACTAAAATTGTGGTTAATTTGCTTAAATGTCGGTACAAATTCATCGAAAGACAAGATACAGGATGCATATACCTACACAAGGAAATACCAAGGCAAGGACCAGCTACACAAAACTCTTTTAGAGTCTCTCTGTCTCTCTTTCTCTCCGTGTAGATTTTTCTATATAGAATCTTAAGCTTTAACAAGTAAAAAAAAAAACTAAATTTGGCTAAAGACAAATCTTAAATACCCTCCACATATACCTTCAATGGTGGATCTGTGACGCATTATTCTGCATGTTGCTATTTGAATAATAAACTAAGTATACCTGCCATTTTATGAGGAGTCTTTAATTAATACAACACAACAAAACAACAATAACAATACCAACAACATTATCGACACCAATGAAACGTTACCAAAACGTTTACTCGAGTACGCATGTTAAGAAATACAAAAATTTTCAAGATGTTTGTTTAGAGTTTAGGTAGGGAATGTATTATACGGTTGTGGCAGGAGGAGGAAATGCCACGTAATGACCGTAATAATCGCAGTTAATTAGTCAGACAACGGCATCTTTGTCTACTGTCACTATTTCTCTCCATCACAGTCTAGCAGTGTCGAGGGTTTGAAACTATAAATGATAACGACAACGACACGATTGCTGATAACGTAAAACAACAACTACAATCCATTACTTTTTATTTTTCACCCTTTCAACCCACCTATGCCGCCTTTCCCTGCACAAATGTATTTTGTAAAGATAAAAACGATTTTAGTACCACAGGAAATGTAAGTAAAAGTACTTTTACTTTGCTATTGGATTTTAGTCCTTAAACATGTTATTATCATTACAGTTACTGTTGTGTTTTGTATTTTAAGTACTTACCTAAAGAACCTACCCAACAGAGAGGACGTAGAGGTAGTGAACAGAACACTTAAAAATCGACATTTCTACCTAATCGTTAACGGGAAATTTCAAAGCTATTAGCGGGTGGTTACGTAATACCTGACTGTATAATAAAATTGAACGATTTAAAGTACAAGGTTTCATTTTTATTGTAATCCAACATGATTGCTACCCTCTAAACAGAACATTAGATATCTTTGAAAAATGAAAACGAAATGTTTTGTAATTATGGCTTATGAGGTGTAATTATTAGAACAGAATGTTAGTTTTTGTTAAATAAATCGTTAAACGATTCGTAGTTGAACTAAAAAGTTCATTTGGTTAAGTGGGAAGGTCGAAAAATGTTTCAAGTAGATAGCTTTCTCTTATTATCCCTTAAACAAAGCAGTTTTAAAAGCATTTTCCTTAACTTTATTATAAAAACATGGAACATGTTGCCTCCCCCCCAAAAAAATGTTCTCTTCCAACCATCACAAATCTTAATTTTAATTCATGATGGACCAATGTATCAATATATTTTCTCTAATTGTTTATTTATGATAGTTTAAGTGCCAAATATAGTTACACTTGACATATTATGCCCTTAGATCTTATAAAAACATGTATTTCTTAAAAGCTGGTTACTTAACTTTGTCATTCTGTTTGACATAAGTCTAATCTAAAAGGTTTTATGTACCAATCAATCTGTGAATTTTGTCCGTATATACTAAAAGCGTAATACTTGGCTCTAATGCGAAGGGTCGTAGGTTCAATAACTGCAATATTCAAATCCGTGTACGGGTAGCAGGGGAGGTGCTTTTAATAAAATATTTCTAATTAGATAATTTCTATATCTGTGAGTAAGATCGTCATGGTGCATTTCTCCTAAGTGTCGATCTCCAAGTAAATCCCTTTTATTTCATGTGCTAGAATGTTGATAGGAACGATCGACCTATAACATTTGCTGCATCATCAGAAATTGCTCCGAATTCACAAATTGTTCATAGAGAACGGATCCTTCAAATAGAGCCTATGTTTTGCTTCATCTCCTTACTTTTCAGACTTGGGCCCAATTGTCCATCAGTCCATACTTAAAATTAACTGTAACAAACGTAAAGTGTTCCCAATTCGTTACAGATTATATCCTTTTCTTACCCTATAGTATTTTATTTTGTCAATTACACATAAGTATGAGGGGGTAAGAAAAAAATCAAAACCTAAGAAAATTATTCAACTCGCCATATAAACAAAAATCTCACACTTGCAGAAAAATTGCCATAAAAAAACTAAATAAATAACAATTCAAGAAATCTATCCGGTCACTACTCATGTCTTAACATATACATACACATATACGATAAAAAATAAAAGTGTAACGGTCTATAAAACACGATTAAGACACCAACCAATAAAGAACAAATATAAGATAAGATGAAATAATGTTATAAAAAATCATGTAACATGAACATCAAAATACATTTTGCTTCAATTTACTAAAACTAACCGATACTTAGAGAGAAGAACACAACTACACACGCACATACGGAAACCCTTACACAAATATGCAAACAAAACAAAACAAAAATTCGGCTTAGGCCAAATTCCAACTACTTACAAAAAGTGGGCAAGGCACTTGCATAGTTACGGTCATTAATAGTGTATGTAAACACTAGTGTTGTTTCAAATTTTACAGACAGACATAGGGACGGACTATATTAATTCATTTTTTGTTACCGATGAAGAATCTCTAACGTCTCCTTTTGACAAACTTAATATGCCACCCATTTTATAAGGAAGATAGGAAGATAGAACAAATGAATAACATAACATACAGAATAAAATGTTAAAAGGCCAAAGGGATGAATGGTGTTGGAATGTGTGTATGGTATGAGTCTTATAAAAAAATAATATCCTTATAAATAAATTTGCCTCACTTAAAGTGACCAAATTGTTATCATCATCATCATCAGCAACAGCAGCACTAAAATGAACATTATTATAAGGCAAAGTATGTATGGATGGGATCCCTTATATTGTACAGATTAAAAGGACTTCCTTGTACTGCATCGGATTATAGCTGTTGGCAGTTGGTAAAGCTCTCTTAGCAAAACCAAGCAATATTTAGATGATGGAACAAATATACCAAAATATAATGAGTGTGTGTGTGCGTATGGGTATAAGGATGAATGGTTATATTCAATAACATGCATAGCATAAACCTCATACATTATCATATACATACAGACATAACATTACACACATGTTGATGTCCGACCCGAAGTTGAAAGATGTAAGCCAAAACGTCACAAAAATTAGGAGGACGCAGAAGGGCGACCTATTGCTCCAACTAAATGATAATGGAGATAAATCGGAAAAAAATTAAGGCCATAATTAGTAACTCACTGGGAGAACAGGCAAGCGTCAAAAATCTCACGGAGAAACAAGTCGTAGAGATAAAAGACCTAGACGAAGTCACGACAGCCAACGACATAATCGAGGCTTTAAACCCTCATTGTGAAAACCGGGCGGAGTTTATATGCGAAATATTAAACCTCCGCAAGGCCTATGGTGGCACACAGACTGCTACCCTTAGAGTTCCTTCAGATACGGCTAAAAAGTTGTTGGATCTGGGGAAAATAAGGATTGGGTGGGTAATTAGCCGCATAAGGGCACAAAAAACATTAAGAAAATGCTTTAAGTGTCTCGAGTTTGGACATATTGCCAGATCCTGCAAAAATAACAGTGATCGGTCGAAGTTATGTCGCCGTTGTGGCAATGAAGGACACATTGCGAAAAACTGTGACAAGGACCCCCTTTGCATGTTTTGCAAAAACAACTCTAACGTAGATGCTAAACATGTCGCAGGGAGTGGACGGTGTCCAGTTTTCAAGAAAGCACTAGCAACTTGGAAATGCTAAAGGTAATGCGGATATTACAGACTAATCTAAACCATTGTGAAGCGGCACAGAACCTGCTGGCACAATCAGTAAATGAGTTAGATGCGGATGCAGTCCTTATTAGCGAACTATATAGGAGGCCTATGTCTGCGGGTTGGTTCACTGATGCAAATAATTCGGTAGCTATTTGGATAACCCGAAATTTGCCGGTGCAATGTACGGACGTTATTGCAGATGGTATCATCTGTGTAAAGGTAGCTAATGCTTTTCTCTATAGTTGTTACTTTCCGCCTAGACTTACTATAGACGAATTTACTACTAACTTAGGTCGGTTGGTCCATCATGCAAGGGGAAAAAATCGCATAATCATTGCTGGTGACTTCAATGCATGGGCGCTCGAATGGGGCTCTGATAGAACAAATGATCGGGGAAGAGTCCTCCTTGAATCATTTGCACAATTAGATTTGACCCTGCTTAATGTTGGAAATCAGGCTACCTTCGAACGGAACGGGCGTTGTTCCGTTATTGATATTTCGTTTTCAAGCAGCGACATAGCTCCGTTAATGCATTGGCAATTATCCAATAAATTTACTTTTAGCGATCATAAAGCTATAATTATTGACGTGCTGGCCCGTCCCTCGGACATTACTCCATCACCTGGTCGCACTGGACCTGCATGGAAGATGAGTACCTTAGACGTTGACTCATTCAAAGTCTGGCTTATGGATGTCGTTGTGAGCGGAAACGCAGAGGAAATGGCAGGGCAACTTATTCGTCACTTAACTATGGCGTGCGATGTGTCTATGTGCAGGAAACGTGACACTAGTAGGCATAGACCAGTATACTGGTGGAACAACGAAATTTCCTGTCTAAGGGCTGAGTGCATTCGGATAAGGCGGTTGTTTACTCGAACTAGAGGGCTCGACATTAATGAACAACATAGGTTAAATCTTAAAAGGAGCAAGATGTTGTTGAAACATGCTATACAAAAAAGTAAGCGGAAGTGTTTTAGCAAGTTGCTTGAGGACCTAAATCAGAATCCGTGGGGTACAGGATACAAATTGGTTCTAAAAAGGCTAAAATGTTTCTCAGAGCCCCCGCCTTCTGATCCGATAATCCTGAAGGCAATTGTTGAAACTCTCTTTCCTCAGCAAAATGCAAGGCTCGAGGCACAGACATATTCCCCAGCTATGCTGGTCTCCGATGTGATCACCGAAAATGAAATTCTGGCTGCGGTAGAATCCTTTGGTTCAGCAAAAGCCCCTGGACCTGACGGAATCTCCAATAGGATCCTAAAGATAGCCGTCCAAAGTGTACCACACGTTTTCGCACAGGTTTTTAACACCTGCTTTCAAACAGGGGTCTTTCCTTCGATATGGAAAGTGCAAAAACTTGCTCTGCTTCCGAAGAGGGCAAACCCTGGTTCAGATCCAACGGCTTATAGGCCTATTTGTATGATTAATGCAGCTGGGAAGCTTCTAGAGAAAATAATAAAGTCTAGGCTTGAATCTGAGATTGAACTTTTAGGTGGTATCTCAAACAACCAATTTGGCTTCAGAAAACTACGATCCACAGTAGATGCAATCGACTGTGTCATCAGTGTGGCGGCTAATGCTATAGAAGGCCGCAGATGGAAAAATGGCACTAAGAAATACTGCCTCGTAGTCACGCTGGATGTCAAAAATGCATTTAACACGGCGAAATGGCTTGTAATTCAGGACGTCCTCCGTAGGCTCAATGTATCCCCTTACTTGCTTGCCTTAGTGGATAGTTACCTGAGTCATAGGCTTTTAATCTATGATACATCTGAGGGAAGCGCGTTGTACCAAATAACTGGTGGCGTGCCGCAAGGATCCGTTCTGGGACCTCTTCTTTGGAACGTCATGTATGACGGTATAATGCAACTCGGTTTTCCTGGTAATGTAAAAATCATTGGCTTTGCGGATGATGTTGCCCTCGTAGTAGTAGGTAAGCACATCAGCGAGATTGAAAGCGTTGCTAACGAGTCCGTTAGGATAGTCCAGCAATGGCTCGAGTCGGTTGGTCTAAATCTAGCCAATCATAAGACTGAGGCAGTGCTAATCTCCAGCCGAAAAAAAGTAGAAACTGCTACTATATGGGTAGGAAACCAGAGAATCGAGTCCGTTAGGCATGTACGCTACCTCGGGGTGATGATTGATGACAGATTGTCATTTAAATATCACCTCAAGTATGTGCAAGAAAAGGCAGGCAAAGTTTTCACGTCGTTGGCAAGAATTATGCCCAATACGAAGGGCCCTAGACAGCTTAAAAGGAGGGTCCTGACCGAGGTGGTAAAGGGCATTGTGCTATATGCATCAAGCGTATGGGCTGATGCAATGAAATTTAAAGCATACAGAAGGATGATTGAACCAGTCTATAGACTGGCGTGCCTGAGAGTGTGCTGCGCCTTCCGCACGGTGTCTGACGACGCGGCATGCGTTATTGCAGGTATGATTCCGATAACTCTGCTCATTAAAGAGAATAAGCAAATACGGCACTTCTCCCGCGCGGGTCGTAGATCAGCTATGGGCTCGGCTAGACAGGTTACCATCATGGAATGGCAAATCAAATGGACAGCGTCTGCTAAAGGGCGTTGGACACATAGGTTAATACCGCAGCTTGAGCCTTGGCTGAATAGGAGCCACGGCGAGGTAGATTTCTACCTAACGCAACTATTGAGTGGGCATGGGTGTTTTAAGGCATATCTGCATCGCTTCAGACATGCGGATGACCCTTTTTGTTCTTATTGTGGAAATGATGGCATAGAAGACGCCGAGCATGTGTTTTTTATCTGCCCAAGATTTGCCAGAGGACGATCCGAGGTTGAGAGGATGGTAGGGGGAAATTTCTTGCCTTCTAACATTATTAGTATAATGTTACAATCTCCTCAAAACTGGGACATTATTAGCAATTTTGCTGGCGGAGTCATCAATTCCCTTAGGACAACAGAAAGGGAGGGAGGCGTACCTGGGCCCTTATAAGGGCGCTAGGCCGTGTCTTATTTGATCTAAATCTGAGTACCAGGGCTGGTTCCCTCTCCCTTCTTGCGAAGTAATACTGTATGGTGGTTCCACAAGGAGGGTAGTAGTGTGCGAAGTGGGTTTTTAGTGGGTATGTCGGAAAGCCGATGAGTCCCACATAACCACGTGGTTGCGACCATCTAACCATGTGGTACCCATAAAGGGTTTTCCCCTTCGTTTATACAAAAAAAAAAAAAAAAAAAAAAAAAAAAAAAAAAAAAAAAACACATGTTGATTTCGTTATTTAGTGGCAGTAGCAGGTCGCCTTTTATACGCTGTGATTTAGCTACTATATTCTAAATGCTGTTGTTTTTGTTTTTCTCTTCTTCTTCATCTTATTTCTTATTTTATTTATGTTTTATTTTGTATGTGTGTGGGTGTGGTTGTGTGTGTGTTTGTATATATATATATGAGGCAATAAATTTTTATGAGAAACCACTTCATATTTCCCAATATACATATAACTCACACATTCGCTCTCTTTCTCTCTCCCTCTCTCTCATAATAATCTTACTCCAATAACTCTACACTGTCATTGATATGAATTTTTTAACAAAACTAAACAAAATAAAAACCAAAAAACGAAAAAAAAAATTATAAAAAAAGGACTCATATATGAAATCGCTGTGTAAAAGAGGGGGAGAGTTAAAAAAGAATAAAAGAAAATATAGAAAAAAAGAATATAAACTCTGTCGTAACTTTTTATGAAGCGCATTATTTAAGCCGCTTACGGTTTATAGTGGTAGTCAAATAGAAAAACCAAGACTAGCTTTTGCCACAAAAGCATTTGCTTGCATACTTTATAACAATGTCACAGTAAGTGTGGTGTATGGACATTCTTGGAAGTTACTTACACTTAACAGCAATACTAACAACAGCAACAACAATACTAGAAATACTATTACACACCAGCATAACACTAACTTTAGAGGACTTCGCCTTAAGGGTGCACTTAACACACTTTATCATGGGAAATTGCTTGTATAGATAATAATGATGATGTTGGATGCTTTAGTATTAGTTTATATGTATGTATGTATGTATGGGGTACATTCTTTTATATATACTTGTCTTCTTTTTAAGGCCATTCGTGTTAATGTCACTCGAACAATAGCATTATGCGCCTAAGCGGATATTTTTATTTTTAAATAAAAAAAAAAACCAAATTTACTTAATAGGAAAAAAAAACATATTTAAGAATTTATATTTTTTTTTGGGATAATTTTTCAAGAAATTTATCTCTTGGGAGTTTGTTGAAAGAAGAAGAGAATGAGTACAGAATTATTATTTTTAAAGTTATATATATGTATGTATGTGTCTATAAATTTTTTGTTTAAATAATGTTTTTTTTTTGCTTTAAAGAGTGAGGCCTTACGGGACGTATGAGTGTTAATTATTTCATAAACAACACTATGGATAGATTACTCATAATGCGACTAAGATAATAATAATAATAACAACAACAATTAAATTTATTGATACAATAACAGCAACATCATTATCAAAAACAACAACAAAAATAATTATTACTATCAACACAAAAACATTCACGAAAACAAAAAAAAATGAAAAAATTTGTCAAGAGTCACGCCCACAATAGACAAAAATCTATTTATCTGACACAACCAAATAGCTAGTAAGTTAAAATTTGGTACACACACACATTATAATAAATGCATCCATCAAAAATGGTACATGCTAAAAATGGACGTGATCGGATAACAGATACGCCCACAATTTAAGATAAAATGCTCTCGCAAAACTCGACTTTTAAATTAATACGTAAACTTACCCAGGATGTACTCATGTACCTGAGAAGCTTACTAATTTTATGCAGATATAAAGGGTATCTAAAATATGACTTAAGCTAAATTTAGTTTTTTTACCTATTTTACTAAATTTTTATTAGCTTACCTATTGACTTGACCAGTTTTGTTTATATATCTCTACCTCTATCCACAATAAGTTCATTTCGTTTAGTTTATTATGTTTACTTTCAACTTGTGTTGTGTGTGGCCAAAAAAAAGAAGCGCACTTATTATTGGAAAATATCAAATATCACTCAAGCAGGATGAAGAGCTTCTAGTTGTTTTATATCAATATGGAAATTTTATGTAATCAACCATATGAACAATGCTGCCACTTGAAATTGAGAAAGAGATGAGAGAAATATATTTTTTGGGCAATTCAGTATTTGTTTTTTTTTTTTGGATAAATATCTAACGGTTACATTTGAGGGCTGCTGTATGTATTTTTATACTCTACACATAAGACTGAGATGTGTTAAATTTGTTTCAACATTTGAAACATTAAAAAGAAGAAGATGTAAGAAATCTTTTAAAATCGAGATTAGAAAAAAAACTTGTATTAATTTAGGCAAGAAAGTATAAATGATTGCTTTGCTTGTTGTTAGATTCCAAAGGTGCTTAAATACTTACTCACCATTTTCCTTAAAAAAAAACACATTTTCTTTGAACACAAATTAAAGTTGAAAGGAAAACCTGTTCAGTTTACTCCCTAAACAAACCCTGCACTATGTACACTTTATGCTTATTCTGTTTACTTCAGTCTAAAGCGTGAAATTGTAAAATTGCAAAAATTTTAGCAAAAAGTTTTCTCCTGGATTTACAGTTTAGTTTATTTCATTTTAATATGTCTGAGCACGCAACGTAAATTTTAGTTAATTGGGTAATTATGCGCACATGCAGTGCATAAATACACAAACACACACCTACACACATACAACATATTGCACATACTCTTTAGAAAGGGTAAGATTTTATAAAGTGTCATATATATGTAAGAAGAATGTCGACGACGACAAATATCTTTCCCGACTACAACATTTTGAGTTGCTTTCATGTATATCATCTAAGAATATATATTTTAAAGCTTACCAACCAAAACTCATAAAACATAATTTTTGCATTTGTGATAACCTGACATTTTTCAGCAGCAGCAACAACTGTGCATAACAAACTCATAATTCACTACGAAATCAGAGTGTGTATATATGCGTGCTTATAAAAAAGCAAAAAAACAAAACATTTATTACATTTCCAACTACTTGGTATATATTTACATGTTATTTATTGTAATTGCATGAAAGGGTAAGAAAAACTATAATAATAAAACAACAACGCAACGTAACCTGTGAAGGTGAAGGTAAACTAACATTGCTAACCAAAAGGTAGTGTTTGAGACCCTAAAAAGTAAGTCGATTTAAATCTGTACGTCTGTCCATATTTCCAACTATCATTAGCACTCTAACGGTTGTATATTTTGAAACATTAAACTCAAGTTTGTGTACGCAGATTGCTTTTGACTGAAATCTGATTCAATTTAACATGTGCGTCTGTACGTCCCTTCGTTATTGACCCTCTTAAGGTTGTGAATCTTGAGATATTGAGATTATGTAGATATTTCTAGTTTGTACACGC
Organism: Ornithomya fringillina; assembly: GCA_963978525.1. Classification (NCBI taxonomy): domain Eukaryota; kingdom Metazoa; phylum Arthropoda; class Insecta; order Diptera; family Hippoboscidae; genus Ornithomya; species Ornithomya fringillina. The sequence continues at coordinate 6,744,503 of OZ021693.1, forward strand.
TGATTGCTATTTGAAATGGATAAAATCGGTTAAGAGTTCCGCCCGAAATTGACAACAAACTATCTAAAAAGTAGATATTTCAGAAAGTAAAACTAAACTTATTATTGCATAATTTATGAAACTAGGTGGTGTAGGGTATTATTATGGTCAGTCTTTACCGTCTATAATGCATTTGTACTTTTTATAGTTTTTTTCATTTAAATAAATATTCAGGTTGCAATTAATTTATGACTTAACAGCCAAGAGAAACAGAGTGGTACAGTGAGTACACACCAACTGCAAAGACTAGTTTGTTGATTTTAATCAACTATAATTAATATTATGAAGATTGCATTAAGACCACAGCAGCACAACAGCAAAGCAAACTCAATCATCTATGTGACATATGTCAAGCACTCAGAATACTGAATATTTTTTTTAAAGATTTTAAAATCCAACTCAATCCTTAGTTTATAAAATCTTGCACGAAAGTTAAATATTTGTTTGTAAAATGTCAATAGAAAATGTGAATGTTGTTAAAGTACTGTAAGCCAGTCAACATAATATAAATATATATTTAATTAAAAAGTATAGAAAGCATTTCTAGAGTGTCAGTCGTTCCATGCTCGAAAGGAAATGAGTTTTTCCGTGCTCATCTTTCAATATAATTAGGAATATATATGCAGACATCAGCAGTAAATATGATAATGAAAAGATGAACTCACACATACATGTAAAGATTTCCCTTTTTTTTTTTTTTTTATTAATTAAAAAATCAACTGTTTGACATACAGACGCATATATAGGAAAATTTACTCTAAGCTAGCTACATACTTACTGTTAGATTCTTTATCATATAGTTCGGTTAACACAGACACATCATTCTCTAGAGTATAATATTATCATGATGCACATACACACACATGTACTTACTTACTGCCAACATATGCATATTCATTATATACGTATATATATTAATAAGTGTGTGGGTGTGTGAAGGAAAGGGTTATCAAACTCATTATCAAACCAAAACCCGTAGGTTCGCGTGCTTGTAAAAATAAATTACACCAACAATGAAAAATCTTCAAAATTTCAAAATTCAAATATACATGTGTATGTGTGTGTGTGTATTTATATCTATATAAACCCTTATCATATATTAAAAGATAGAAAGGGTTTCCAACAAACAAATGAGTAAAAAAACATACAAAGAGTTACAGCAGCAGGCACAAGTATATCAATCACAGTAAGAATGAAGTTATTATGCCCGCTACAACAATACATTAATAAGTGTATTATGTTTGTAAGCAAGTTTGTAACGCACTTTGATTATAGCAAAATGATTAAAGCATGGTTTTCTGAAACAAATTAAATAAGTCAATCCGTCCGTATTTTTATCGATAATAATTATGTTCAAACAATAAGCCAATAATAAAATAGCAGCTGTCTTTTATCGAATTTTACGAAATTTTCAAATTGTTGAAGAAATTGAAGCTTACCTTATATGTTATGTACTTTTTATCACTCTCTTATTATCAAACTTAAAATTTTCTAATACTGAGAAATGTTGTTTTTTTCTAGGAAAGACGGAAAGCACTTAAATGGTAATATGAAGAATTTTGATAAGGATTTGAAGCAGTATCATAAACAGAATCCATTATGCTATCCTTTACATAAGATGAAGGTATACTAAGTTTGTAATTCCATTTGCAACACCCCGAAAAAAACCATCATAGACTTTACAAAGTATATATATATTCTTGATCAGCATCAAAAATTGAGTCGCTATAGGCATATTTGTCCGTGTGTCCGTCTTCTGTTGGCCCTATCACGTTTAGAAATTTTAAAATATTAAGCTGAAATTTTTGCACACACTGTCCACTATTTAAATTATACAAAATTGATTATAAGCCACGCCTACAATCAATAATAATTTATGTTTTTGCTAAAAAATTTCGCTAAGAAGTTTAAATTTGATACAAATATTTATAATTACACTCCATCCAATGAATTTCCAAAAATGGGCGTGGTCTTGTAATAAAAACGCCCACGATGAAGAAAAATATATCTATCTTCCACTAAAATTGGCCCATAAAGCTAAAATTTATTACATATATTTATCATTACCTCAAACATTAATGTACCAAAAATTGGCATATTAAAAAGCGTAATTATGTACCTGCCACGCCTACTATTTGTATGTAATAGAGGATATTTCAGTTTTGGCTTAAGGTATATATAATTTACATACACTTCTATTACGCAATATATCAAAATTTTAACTATTTCATTATTGGAGGGAGGGTTGTGGAGTTTGTCTTTAAGCGATAATATTCAAAAATTTAACATAAGGCATTCACTACCCTTAACCCTTATGAAATAGCCAAAATGGCGATACAAAGACTATTGTCTATAGACGTTGTTTACTAACTTTGGCTGCAATCAAGCAATTTTGTATTGTTGGATTATTTATGAAAATCGTCATCAAAACGGTCTTATCGGTTACTTAAAAAGCTAATGTGTGTTGGTGGAATGTGCTGTTTGCTATTTGCTGTTTACTGTTTCTACCTACTGTTGCTGGTCGCTAAAACTCTTAAAATTTTAAATATTTGCCACCCCATCACGTCGACATTAACGTTTACCAACATCAGACAGCCAGGCAACGTGAACAGTTGCGATAATTAAAATTGTAGCCGAAACTTATCTCTCTCTTAACCCTTTTCAAACTGTAAGATTTTATGATTTAATAATTTAGCAACGAGGCGGACACTCACATACATTGTTGTAAGGAAAATTCTTGTGTGAAGTTTTGTACAAAAATTTAATAAATTCTCTGGCAAAACTTTAAAAATATCGATTTTAATGAAAATATTTTCCGTTGGTTTTTTTTTTTGGTAACTTGTAATGTTTTTTAAGGTAAAAGAGATGGAGACAGAGCGATAGAGATTGTATATGAAAAGTTTTATAGACTTTTGTTCGTCAAACTTTTTATTCTCTAAAAATTAGGCCAAAGTATGCTCCAGCCTTGCTTGCTTTACACATTCACTACTCATATATTCTTTAATAAATACAGTTGGTAGTTTTATTTTGGTGTAAAAGTTTTCTTTTAATTTCCATTATTATTTAATAAATTTTTGTCTCACACCAAACATGAAATGTTTGGCGGGAATTATTAGTAAAAACGACCATAACCAGATTATTTAAGATTTGGTTCAAACAAAATTTAATTTTTTACCTCTTTGTGATTATAATAGGAGGCGGGGCATACTTGACAAAATTTCTCCTCCCCACCCTCTCATTAATACCTGCAGTTACAGAGTACAGATACAGAATACAGAGTACAATATTTTAGTCGCTGTTGACTGACTGTGTAGACAGTCATAGTTAAAAAGGATAATAATAGCAACAAGAACAACAACTAAAACCAAAAACTTCAATTTCAAAGTTAATGAAGATAAAACTAAAGAAATAAAACAGAGGGTGATCGCATACGTGTATGTATACGTGTAGAGCGACATAGACAGCCGCCAAACGCACTTTTCCAAACAAAACTTTTCTAACTGCTTAGACAAAGAATTGTACAAGTTTTTATTATTTGTTGTGCCGCCTTTAGGAGGCACATATATAGTTATTCTCTCTTCAGTTTCGGTTAAACTTTGTTTAAATTTCAAGGTCACAAATAATAAAAAAACACTTTCTAGGTCACACTTTTTTCATATTTCTTGGTTTCCGCACATGATTATTAAATAAACAATTTTCAACACTTTGTTTGAACTTTTTCTCTCATTTAAATAATCGTAGTGTTAATCCTTTTGTTTTCAATAAGGATTTTATGAATTAAATGTAAATGTTTTTTTATTTTTAAATATTTGCATTTTTTATAATGTTTGAGAACAACACCATCAAACGTATGTGTGGGAAAAGTTACACTAGGTGTGGCATTGTGTAGAATTTTACTTTTTTAATGTAATTTACATTAAATATGTTTATTTACCTTACTCACTGTCTCTGTATCTTCCCACTCTCTCTCACTCTTTCTTTCTCAGCTGCAAATGTTATGTCCCTTTATTTTTACCATACTTCACTAAGCATTGTTTTTAATGGAACAATATGCTTTAGTAAGCTTACAAAAAAAAAAATAAGCTAAATGAACCACCACAGCATTCTAAAGCTTTATACGGTACGAATTTTCATCACTTAATACGAATAAATACTCTTATAAATATATGCTGTTAAGCTGCGGTATGCACTGCTAACCAGTTCCGCTTGACTTTCGCAATGTAATTATTTGCATTGTATGTGTATATATGTATATGTACACGTCCTTTTTTGGGACACTTCAGAATAATAATATTAAATAAAATGACCAAATGGAAATTTTCAAACATAAACCTTTTCTATTTTGCTTTTAAACAGCCAGCACTCACAAATAAATGTTACAAAGAGTTGTTGTTGTTGTTGTTGTTGTTGTTGTTGTTGTTGTTGTTGTTGTTGTATGTGTTAAAAATTTAATTATTGAAAAGAAAATCTAATAACAAGTAACAATCTAAATTACGTTTAGTAACCAAATCTTAAATACCCCCTACAAATGTATACAAACGGTGGGCGTGGCATATTATGCCCTCTAATAGTTTACATCTAATATCTCACCCTGTCTATTTGAACTTTGAATAGAATATATATTTAAACGTCCTTTTTCTATTATCCTAAAAAAAATAATTGACCAATGAATTATCAATGAATCAATCGTAACTTTACAAATATCTGTCATGAGAGAATTTTTTTTTCTGTGAGCATAATTTTAGAAAAGTGTTTTAATTTTAGAATAACTAAGTGTAGCATGAGTCTTATGAAACTTTTATTTATTGAAAAAAGAAGAACTAAAAAATAAAAAAAACTCTTGTAATTTCAATTTGTGTTGATTTTGCTATAAAATGATTGTTGTTGTCCCTAACGCTGCTGCTACCTATTACTGCTGCCATCAAGCAAATGAGAGATATTTTAATTAAAGGCAAATTTTTCATTATTGAAAACAAAACTTAATGCATATAGAGTCAGGATATAAACAACAACAACAACAACAACAACAACAATTATTCATTTGTTAAAAGTACAGCAAGCAAAATAAGTATTTTGTTATTATGCCACAGAGCAAAAGTGTATTTGAATGAGATTTTCTGTTTTTCTTTCTTTTTTTTTTTTAAATTTTTAACAATACTAACACATGTGGTGAATGTTTTTTTTTTCCTTCCGACTCTCACACACACACACAAAGCAAATATTCATGAATACCATCTGTACAAGTAAGTTGGTGAATGAGTGAAATTGTAAGAGTGTGTGTGTGAATAAGTGCTACTTATGCAAATGAGTGTGTCTTAATTTTTCACATTTTCACAAATGCAAAAATAAACTTTTTTTTTTTTTGCCTTCTTTGACTAATTTATACATTGTTGACTTGAACTAACGTTGGTAGCTGCTGTATTCTATCTCTCCCTCTCTCACTATGTAGCTCTATGATTTTTACTTCTTTGAGACTCTTTGTAGAATAAATAACTGTAAATCTCATACATATGCAAAAATATGCACGTACATATTAACTAAGCTATGTTTTCTTTCTGCACCTTACATCATATTCAATTATCTTTAATAACTGATCAAGAATGCTGTTCTATGCTGCTCACTTAAATTTTTTGTTTTTTCTCAACCTTGTTAAAACCTTGTGATACTGAAACATGTTTTATATGGTAGCAAGAAGAAGAAAAACATGTAACAAAAACTAAAATCTTAAATACTTTCCATATTTACATATAAATTTTGGGCGTGGCCATCCATATAAGATCCCTCATCTAATAACACTATATATAAAATTTGTCTTTCCTTTTGCAATACCCAGAAGGAGGCCTCGTAGACTCCACAAAGTATACATCTTCTTGATTAGCATCAAAAACTGATGTCCGTATGTCCGTTTATTGTTGGCCCAAAATTCTTGTTATTTGACATAAAAACAAAGCTATAAAATTAAAATTTTATATGCATTTTTATATTTACTCTATCCATCAATGTTTTAAAAATGGTCAAAATCAATCAAGAGCCACGCCTACAATGGACAAACATATAATTATTTGCCACAAAAATTGAGCTACAACGTTGTAATTTAATACATATATATTTATAATTACCCCATGTGACAAAAATAGGCGTGGTTGGATAACATGTACATTCACAATTTACAATAAACAAGCGTAAAACTCATCTTACATGCTGATACCTAATATATGTACCATTAGAGAGCGTTATCATATATCTGCCACACCTACTATTAGTAGGTACTTGTGTAGGGTATTTAAAATTTGTCCTAGGACAAATTTTAGTTTTCTTATCCTTGTTTTTATTTAAATGAACATAAAAATGTCAAATGGAAATAAAATGTGCTCTCCACCAACGACATATGTCTGATGATGTGTAAAAATAGAAATTAAAAAAAAGAAAACACTTTACTTTACATTACTTTGAAACAATAGCTAAAGTGCATAAGTGAGTGGGTGGTACAGTACACTCACACACACATAAATGGTATAATTTAAAATCAAGCAAACAGGAAAGATCAAGAGAGTGAGAAAGTGAACGAGAGAGAGAGAGGGAGTATAGTTTATGAGTTTTCGCCTTTTTCTCACTTGGCTTTTACATTTCGCCAAGAAGCTCATTAATTCACATTCATGCCAGTATATGAAGGCAACAGCTGTTGCCACCCCACATTCCACTTCAACTTGAAATGACTTGAAAAACTTCCATCAGGTACAATTTCGAAAAGAAATATATTTATTCTTTAAATTGATTTTCACTTTACATACTTTAGTAGGTAGCGCGTTTTTTTATTGACTTAAACATTCTCTTAATGATAAAATACATGTAAAGTGAATGCATTAGGGATAGTATCCAATGAGATAACTTAAGTAAAATGCTCTCTTTTGTTAGAAAAATTTATTGTAAAAAATTTAAGCCGTGATTTATTTCATGTAATAGTAAAATATTGAATTCTCTGTTTTTTTTTGTTTGTTTGTTTAGGCACCCGTATAAAAGAACTAAACATTACTAACTGTTATAAACTTTTCCTTTATGCTTGATTAACAGTGCATTGAGTGAAAAAGGAGAGACACAAGACACTGATTGAATGACATAGTAATGGTGAGAAAACTGAACTGAACTTAAAACTAAATACTGGCCATAGCACTCATGGGAAATTTATGGCTGAAAGTGTAGCCATAAAATTCTCTCAAAAAAAATTTTATTGACACATAAGCATGTGTGTATAATAGCAGACATTGTGTTCTCAACAGGGCACACATGGCAATTCAGTGTAGCGATAAATTAATTTCCAAGATTTCCGAAAATATTTGTTGGTGCATGCTATGCTCTAACTAAATGTAGGAGACAAGAATTTGAGAGAAAAACTTTACAACAAGTAAGAAGACTATATTTGGCTAAGAGAAAATCTTGAATATATACCATAGATAAACGACAAATTCCCGAGGAGCATATACATCTTATACACTTTATAAGTAAGACCGAAAATTTTCTTTAAAAATGGCTACTTTTTCAATTTTTAACAACTGTCAACATTTCTGTCAAATATTAAATCTATATCTTAATTTTTGCGACCAGGAGAATGATTAGCACAGAACATCAACATATGGGTTGTCTAACGCCCCCTTTTTGACGTTAAAAACGTTTAAAGAAATTGATATATACTCCCAGGTTTTTCAATAAGGACATAACAAATAACCATTCAGTTCAATTTCAGTTCTTAAATAATTTTTGATCTTGTAAGGATGTAAGACAAGATATTTATGTCATATGTGGTTTGAGAGAGTCCTAGTCTGGCACTGAAAATTCGAGTAATCGCTCTTGAAGTTGCTCAGAATTGTATGATTAGCCTTTAAAATAGCGGAATCATATACATGCTGTGCCCATTGCACGATAGAAACCCTCCTCGTAGGAATCTTTTCAAATTATACCAAGATGGAGAATACTACCAACACTACCATATAAAGTCATTATTTATTGTTGTTAATGTTGTTGTTTTTTTACTTTTTTATACATATAAAATATATGATATTTTTCTCTCGAAATAAATGATGGTATATACCTGTAAGTGAAATGGTTTCATAAAAAAAAAAAAAAAATTTCTAAACAAATACGAACACGTAACACCCTTAAATAGTTAAAAATCAAACTTTTATTAATAACTTATAATAATTATTATTATAATTATATTTTGTGATTTTGTTATTGAAAAGTAAGGAAAAAATTAAGAACCCCGAATATATGAACAAAAGGACGGAGGGATGGACGGACATGTGAGATCAGCAGATAATTGAATTCTATACGAACTTAATGTAAACGTCACTATGTAAAAGTGTAGCGTATAATATGATTTTCTACTTCAACAAAAAAAAAAAAGTAGGAGAAGAAAACACGGTTCTCTGCAGTAAAGGTTTTTCTCCAGCCACCTATTGTATGCATTGCTTGTAGTTGTTCTTATAGTAATGGTTCTTATACTAATGGACCCGCCTTCTGGTTTTCTCTCTTTCTCTTTCTTTCCTTCTCTGCTTGATATATGGGTAGTGTAGTCGGGGTGCACTTGTATGCATTCACCTATAGTACAACATCACTCGTTTCATTTCGTTTAAAATCGGGTCTCCTCTCCTGTATCAAGTTGTTGTTTTTTTTTTATTGTATCATGAAAGCTGGATAGAATTTCATTGAAGTGCATATAATTTGTTGTTGTTGTTGTTGTTGTTGTTGTTGTTGTTGTGACTTGTGTATTATGTTTCTACTGCACAACCTTGGAAATGAAATTTTATAACAAGGAACAATTGTTGTTGTTTTTGTTGTTTTTATTTCCTTAAATACTGAAATTTTTTTTCATTTGGGGAGTTTTACTTTCGAGTACATACATACAAGCACATTTATGGTATGAAAGCATCCATTTTGCAGCTGCAATCTACTGTAATGCATCATACAAATGGTAAGTTTTTCGGGCACACATTCATTTTTTACCATTGTTGTATTTCTTCATTTTTATTTTCATTAATATTTTCCCATTTAAGAGATTTTGCTGGAAAAAAGACTTTAACAGTTGTACTATATGGTTAGAATAAAAATTTACTCAAAAAATCTGTTAACGAACGTATAAGTCTTTCGTATTAGATACAGTAAAGATATAATTAGTTTTTCTACCCTACATCATTTGTGGCAAAGGGTATATTAAGTTTGTTTGTATATTTGTAACAATTAAACAGATTCAAAATCAAATTATTAATCGTTTTAACTATGTCCGTCTGTCCATTGTCTGTACTTAAGCTACAGGTTGCGTTTTTTAAGATATTCCGATGAAATAATTAAAATAAGGCGCACATGTATATATAGCTATATAGCTTATGCCACATTCGGTCTATGCTTATTTTTACATGTTTTTTTAAATTCTATGTAACAAGAGTTGGCAACTGTTGCAAATATTGTATGACGTCATACAAAAATTTTAATAGAAAATCTAATATTTGAGCTAATTAATTATTTGTACTTCCCTTTCCACCTTATTTCTTCTTTTTGGTTACTATTCAGAAAGGTCATAATTTGTATGGTCTCGCCAAATAATTGAAATGAATAAAAATTCACTCAAGACCGTGTGTTGTAGCATTTTATCTTAATGGCTATGGTGACTATAGTTTATATATGGGATGGAGGTAATGAATGAATGAGTAAAAGCGGGTCTTATTTAAACCGGAGAAAACAAATTATGATTTCATCATATAAACGACCCGGCTGTTATGGATTTTTAAAACGGAGGGTATACTAAATTTCTAATTCCATTTGCAACAGATCCAGAAGAAGGCATCAGAGACTCTATAACGTGTATATATTCTTGAATAGTGTAAAAATCTAATTGATATAGACATGAATGTCGGTATGTCCATCTTGATACTATCACGATCTTAAACTTTGAGATATTGATATTAAATTTAATACAAAGTTTTTAAACGCAGAACGCTAAATTAATTTAGTTAAAATCGATCAAAATCCACGCCCACAATCTAAAAAAATCCATTGATTTGCTATGAAATTGAGCTATATGTTCTATATACATACATATATTTTCCTTCCATTGATGAATTAAAAATGGGTGTGGTCGTATAACAAACACGCCCACAATTTACAAAGTCTTACTCATCGTAAAATTCAACTTTCATATGATATGTAATGCATTAAAAGGCGTAATCATCTACCTGCCACGTCCACTATTTATACATAGATGTGAAGGGTGTTTAAGATTTGGCCTAAACCAAATTTATTTTTCTTACTTGTTTCACTTTTTTTTTTCTTTTGGAAAAATCTTCCAAAAAATCCGCCATTTGCCATAAATTTGTTTTGTAACATAACAAACTGTAGCCCAATAACTAACTGCAATGAGTGAGCGTGAGTAAATGAATGAATTGTAGGATAAAGGAATTGTGACAGCGGTAATAACAACAACAATTGTTGGCAATTAAAATCTGGGTAGTTTTTGCAAATTCTATATTTATAAAATCTTTTTCTTGCCTTTCTCTCCTTTTGTCCCTCATAAACCCCTCGCTGTTCTGTAGAGGGAATTCTTCTCTTAAACATTTTGGTCACAACATTGAGTTTTGTTTTGTCGCGGCAAGTGATGCGTTTGGTTTACGTTTTTGTATATGTCTGTGTGCGTTTTTTTTTTTTCAATTCTATTGTTTTCTGTTATTATTGTTAATGAAAATTTCTTGTAATAATGAAACAAATCATTGAGTGTGAATGACTGCCGCCCGATTTACTGAAAATATTTCTTTTCGACTGAGATGTTTTTTATATCTTTCGCATAATCTGAGGAGGTATACTAAATTTGTCATTCCATTTGCAACACTTAGAAGGAGGTGTCAGAGATCCTACAAATTTTTTATACATTCTTGGTTAACATCAAAAACTAATTCGATCTAGACTTGTACATCCATTTTTGATACTGTCAAAGTTATAAATATTGAGATATTGATTTGAATATAAGCACAATCGGTCAAAAGCCACGCCCATAAGCAACAAAAATATATTTATCTACCACAAAAATGAATCCGCAAGGTCGAAATTAGGTACACACGTTTGTAATTTTATTAATATATTAAAAATGGGCGTGATTTTATAACATATACGCCCACAATCAATCAAAAATTTAATTATCTGCTACAAAAATTGACCCAAGAAGTTAAGATTTAGTATACATATTAAAATTATCCTCGTGGAAGACACGCCCACAATTTATAAAACACCTTATACAACATAACACTCGACTTTTAGGTTAATATGTATTTTTTACACTATTAGGGAGCAACACGCGCACCTTTTATGGAGGGTATTTAAGATTTTATTTAAGCCATATTAACTTTTTTTACTTTTTAACTGTATTGTTGAATAGCTGAGATTTTCTTCATCTTATGCTTCTGCTTATTCTTCTTATTTTTCCATCATTTCATTTCACTTCCGTTCTACACAATTTTTCACAGTTTCATGTTTAATTAGTAAAATGGTATTAACGCACACTTGCGTTAAAAGAATTAAAAAAAAAAAGAGGAAGAAAAGAAAATTTAACGATTTTTACTTGTTTCTCAATTAAAATTTTAAGCAACAACAACAATGTTTTCATTTTCTTATTTACAAAATTTCATTTATTTAAAGCATGTATCAGTTGTTTTTTGGTTTTCCTTTTATAGCCGAATAAGAAAAGATTGTATAAGCGAAAAATTACTTAAGTCATGCTAGAGTGGTGTAGAGAGGGTGTGAGAGACACGAGCAAAGTAGCAATTTAATGAGTTCCCATCTGTTTGTCAGCATTTTCAAAACATTCACTCAACATTTTACCGTAAACCTCATCAGATACCGTGATACACGATAATTTACACTCTTGAGAGTAAAACATTTAAAGCTTCAGTCAAAAAAAAAAAAAAAAAAAAACTCGATATGTTAAATCTTAACCTCACTCTCACACTCACTTCACCCAAAAGCCATATAATCTTATATCTTTTAATATATGTGTGTTGGATGGTTTGTGGTGAAATTTTAAATCTTTGAAAATTTTTCATCATTTATCATTTCATCGAAACATCAAAACCAAAAAACAAAAAAACTTGACTGAATGACTGACATATAGCGTCTGCTGTTATGCTTATGAAAAGGCCCCCTCACTCACCACTACAGCTAAACTCCTTTTCTTCGATAATTCTCATAACTAAGGCACGCGACCTACCCCTACTGTCATCTGAGAATATGTACACATATATCCATGTATGTGTTTATATGTATGTACAGCCAAGTGTAATATAAGCTTAAGCCAAATTGTGGCTTTTTGTCACAGTTGACTGCTGCTGCTGCTACTTTCTGTTGCTGTTCCCTCACTTGCTATAAGATTAAAGCTTATAGCGAATGGTTCCCCCTTGCCGACCCGTTATGCAATTTCTTTCTCACTCTCTCTGTGTAGCTCGCTTGTGAGATAAATTGCTATAAGCTTAAGTGAGATTTTTTATGATTTTTATCGCGCCTTCATTTCTCTTGTTGCTGTAAAGTGTTTTTTTATACAGATATTTTTTTATTCCTTCTTCCGTGTTGCTCTTTTATAATCGCCCTTCTTCATTGTGATTATTTAATGTTTCAATTGTTTGTTACATTGTTACCTAGTTGTGGTATGAGTTTTATTATAGGTATGCATTCAAAGCAGCAATAGCAACAGCAGTCGCGTTGAGCCTGATGAAAAATGTGCCAATTCATTTTCATGAAATTATCGCAACAGGATGTTTTACTATATTGTGTAAATCACCTTTTTTGGTTTCATTTTCATTCTTCTTCTTCTTCTTCTTCTTCTTATTTTCCTCCTCCAGATGACAATCTTTCGACTCCTGGGAACAACAAGTTGGTGGCTGAGTGGTTGATTGGTTGGCTGGCTGGTGTACCACAAAAAAAGCAAAATTTTTTATTTTTTTTGATTAATATTCGAAGATAAACTTAAATCACCTTTTAAGTCATTAAATGCCAAAATCATACTTAACGGCTTTTCACAACGCAAATTACTTTTATAATGAATTGCCGAATATTTATTATCAAGAGAAACTATACAACACACCATACAGTAGTAAGTAAGTAAAGATATTTGTTTTTGGGAGAAAGAGCACAATTGAAGACTTTATCAAATTAGTGAAGCGGAAGTTAATTAAAAAGAGATTTTTTTTATCAGCTATGCTAAGAGATTTTTCAAGAGTGACATAACAATTTTATATTTTAATACAAATACACTCTAAAACAATTTTCAAGATCTGTTGGCATTAAAACGTCAGACCAGATTTACATTTTTATTATGGTGTTGTTCACAAACTAAAAACATTTGAAAATTGTTAAAAATTATCGCTGAAATTCTAAGTTGAAAATCATCTTCACCCAAGGAACTCATTTTTGGCTTAATAGTTTTGTTAATAAGTAAAATATACATTATTGGACAACAACAAATACAATGTAACTTTAAAAGACTTTACTACAACAACAAAAAGTAATCATATAAGGTAGATTTCATGCCGGTTCACGAAGTGACTTATATGACAGTCTTACTGAGTTTATTGATACAACTTAAAACTAATTGTAGCATAATTTAAGGAACTAGATAGTGTAGAGTATTAAAAAGTTCGACTAAACATATAACATTTTCTGTTGTTTTTTTTTTTTAATTTTGCTGAATTGTTGTGACAATCCAAGTCTCCAAGTCACAAACACGTATTTTCAATTATAAATAATTCGGGTTTTTAGCCAACAAAAAAAAACCTCAACACTTGCACACAAAAACCTTTAGTCATTTATTGTATTGCATAAAATTTAGATATGCTACCTAAATAGAGCGCTGTGGTATGTCAGTCAGGTCTGTGTAATGGTTTATGAGTTGAAATGGCAACTGAATGCAGTGGGGATGGGGCTATGTGGTTAAAGTTAAAGTCTTGGTATGCAATTTTCTAACAACAACAATAATAATATTTAATATTTATATCCTCTCCCTCTCTCTCTCTCTCTCTCTTTCTCTATATAATTGTAAACCCCATAACTATGTGTTTCGTTTCGGTTTAGATACTATAGAGCAGTAGTTACCTTTTCGCATTAGGCGAGTTTCCTTAATTGTTTCGGTTAGCCGCACAATCTATTCTTGGAATTTAACAAAAATATTCAAACTTCTATATAAACTTACAATACATTTATATATATAGAATATTATGGCTGCCAGTAGAGAAATATTCAACCAAAAAACACGTACACACCAAAACTAAGGACGTGCGAACGTGAATGCAGCTCAAGTTACAAGTAAAGTGATAAAAGAGGGGTAATGGTGAGTGATGGGTAGCAGGTGGTTTATATGTAAAACCACAATAATACAAGTCAAATTTCAAGTTAAATTGAACAAAATTTTGCAAGATGCCAATTTATTCTATAGCCAGCACACGCCGACTCATTTACAAAAATTTTCTGTAAACTCCCAAAATTAATAATTGGCAAAAATTATTGATAAATGCCTTAAAGGAGGAAACCAACTTATAAAAATAACAACAACAATAACATGTGTGAGTAAAAGAAGACACGTTTAAATCTCTCAGACTGTCTGAGAATGCTAACAAACAAAGAATAAATATATTAGAAAATTACTACTCAAGGCTATAGAAAATGTTCACAAAAATTTAACTGTTTATGTGTAGAGAGGAGAGCGTTAGCAAAATTCCGGGTAAGAAAAAGGTTTCTTAGCCACTGCTAAGCTAACAGAGTTGAAAACAATGGCTTAACTGTATAATTGGAAAGAGTTCGTCTTGTCGTCTTATCTTGAGATGGCCGCAAAAATTGAAAGAAAATGAAAAACAACTTCCGGCCCTGACGTTGTCGTTACTGCTGCTACTTCATATAATATCCGCAAATGAATTAAATTCAAATTTTATTAAATTAAGTTGGCATGAACACCTAAACACTAACGCACAAACCTTCTTTATAATAATAATAATAATAACAGCACAGCAGAGCATCATAGAGAAGTCATAACCAGTACTACTAAGCCAGCACAGGAGAAAGGCCAAAAAATTGATTAAGAGTAGCCAAAGTTAAAGTTACCAGCTTCTTCTTCTTCTTCTTCCTCCTCTTTCTCTTTTTATTTTTATAAACTTTACATATATAAATATAATGAATATACTAAATTTGTCATTCCATTTGCAACACTTGGAAGGAGACATTACTTTCTAGAGTCTCTAATGCAGTATCAAGAACTGATCTATGTAGATGTGTCCGTACATCTGTCCGTGTAGCGTAAAAGCTAATACGTAATGTATAGACTATTTGAGGATAGATTCATATACCTGCCAAGTCTCCTATTTATTGTTTATAGATGTGGAGCGTATTTAAAATTTGTCCTAAATTGAATTTAATTTTTTTACTTGCCATATATAGCACTTACCCATTTACTCTCTCTCTCTCTTTCTCTTTCTCTCTCTAATCAATGTGATGTATTCTTCCATTAGAGTTGTTCAGTCATTGGATTCATTTACTGGTTGGTTGCCTTAAAATGTTTTCAATCTTTTTATTTATTTTTTATTTCTTCTTTTTTTGAAAAAGAGTTGTGCGAAACTTTTTGGCCCAAACCAAACACTAGAAGCTTTATTTTCGAATACACTATTATTATTATTGTTTTTTTTGTTGCTGTTGCTATTTGCTGCTGCTACAGCTACCACCACTGCTTACTGCCTTTTTTCTTCTACAATAAATGTAAATTTTTAATAAGCATTTTTGCTAATGGCCATTTACTACAACATCATTACAGTTTTACCAACACATACACTCAAACACACACAATCTTTGTATGCCCTTAAACTTACAAGGGACACTTTGTGGAAAAGTGCTGATATTACTACTCGCCAGTTTTTGTTGTTTGTTGTTGCTTAACTCTCTATATATTTTTTTTTTTATATATTGCATATATATTTTTGATATGTTGTCCCTTTCTCTATATAACAAACAACATGTAAATATTATATATACTACTATGTGTGTATGTGCGTTTCCGAATGAAAAAAACAAAAGCGAAAACTAAATTTTTCTAAGACCAAATCTTAAATACTTTCCACATCTACATACAAACGGTGGGCGTGGCAGATACATCATTACACTCTTTAATCATATTTGTATCACGATGCAACTTACAAGTCAAGTTTTATGTTAAGTAACGTTTTTGTCAATTATCGGCGTATCTGTTATGTGATAGAACAACAATTGCATTTCAAATGCGTACCATACAAAATTAATAAAAAAATGTTCAACTTAATGAAATGGTTTTGAAAAGAAGGCATTTTAGAATATGTACAATAAATAATAAAAGAAATTCATAGTGATGTTAGGATGTTATGGAACCAGTTGCAGCTGTTTGCAAAACCCAGAAGGAGGTTTTTAGAAGCCTTAAAAGTATTCTAGATCAAAAATCTATATACCTGCCACTAAAATTCGGCTATAAATTGGAAAATTAATATATTTATTGAAAATGTACCAAAAATGGGCGTGGTCAAATAACAGATACGCCCACATTTACAAAAAAACCAATAAAACATAAAATTCAACTTACTTGGAAGGTACATAATACATTATTACAAACCTGCCACGCCCACTCTTTGTATGTAGATGTGAAGGGTATTTAAGATTTGACTTAATCCAAGTTTATTTATTGTGTTTAATACAAAATTAGCTTAAAAACATTTGAATAGAGCAAAAGTGAACAGCAATAATGACAATAATGAGGGAGAATGAATGACATGGACCATAAGTAGGTACATATGTAACTTACAGGCAGGCACGCAGGCAAACGAATTAAACAAGTAAGGGAACAAAAAGAATCTGAACTTGTTATTGTTGTTACTTTTGTTATACGATGAATGAATTCTTTGGTTGTTGCTTGGTTTGTGTGTGTGTTTGTGTACTGTTGGGCGACATTATAACATAAAAAATTCATTAAAAGTAATAAACTAATTCCGTTCGATCCTATTAAAAATCATTTTCGTTTTAAGCATATTTACATAATGATGATAAACTTTAGCTTACAGCCAGCCAGTCAGTCAGCCAGCCAGCCAGCCAGCCAGGCATTTATAAGTATACTAAAGCAGACGTAGACTGAGAATCCCATCTCACATATATACGGTAAAGAAAAGTTTTCTTTAATTTTTTTTTTTTTAATTTTCTATTTTTTTGTTTTGTTTTTTGTTTACTTGTGTAACGAACATTATATAACATATAGCTAAATGAGAAAAAAAATCATTGGCATTGTTGATAAAGGAAAGAAAGAGAGAGAGAGAGAGAGAGAGAGAGAGATAATATAAAAAATAAAAGATTGGTTTATTCATTTGTTTACTAACGTTCTACGTTCTACTACCACCTTAACATCGACTTGAATATTTATTTATTTATTTACAATGGATAGAACCTCCCTTCCTTTCTTTCTCTTCCAAAGACACTTGAAATTAATTTAAACGAACATTAAGGAAGGGACTGGTTCATTGTGGACAATATACGGGACACCGAGTGTGGTTAAAGCTGAGCGGACTGCCAACACTCATCAATCAGTTGCAGACTAATTACATAATCTGCTTCTTCTACTATCATCCTCAACATTGGAACATTTTCCAATGTAATTATGGCCAACGTTAAGCCAGTTAAGTGTAGACATTTCCGTTCTCTTTCGCTCTCTACCACAAAGCTTATGTGAGGATAATTGAAAAATGCTTAAATTTAATTCTTGATAAAAAAAAGAAGTAAAACTAAAATTACTTTAAGCTAAATCTAAAATGCCCATTATATCTAAACGAAAGTAGTGGACGTGGCGGGCAACTTTTGTTTACTTTGTCTAAGAGGTTATGTAAAACGTATAATTTTTGGTAAGACACGGACATACATGTCTAAATCAACTCAATTTTCGACGCTGATCAAGAATATATATACTTTGTAGGGTCTTCTGGTCGTTGCAAATGGAAGAACAAACTTAGTATACTCTTATCACTAAGGTGTAAGGTATAAAAATGAAAAAATTATAATAAAAATAAAAACTTTGGCGACATAATGGAAGGGTCCCTGTCGCTAAAATATTCATTGAAAGAAACTGGGCCAAAGAGTATGCGGCTCTAAACTGTGCCAATTGCGCATACGCACCCTAAACTAATGCGACAGCATACAGTACGGCAGACAGTTATACAATTAAAAAGAAACTTTTCGGTATCATAGCTTTGGAAAAGTTACACGAAAATTATACAAAGTTTTCATTTTTGTTATTGTTCTGCCTACCAGCTTGATGGTATATTCAATGTTACAGATTGTTGTTGAATTTTCATTTTCATACGAAAATGTCTTTCTGTCCGTCTATTTGCTTATGTTGCTTATACAATATGGCAAATATTTTTCAGTAATTATATTTCCCTTTCATTAAACGTTATATTAGAAGGAACGAAATCACACAAAAGTGTTTATTTATTTTAATTTTATACCCTCCACAGTTTATCATTACATTCGCAACACCGAAATGGAACCGTCAGATATTTTAATAGTATATATATGATCGGCAATAAAAACTAAATCGATGTATGTATGTCCGTCTGTTTGTTGTTGGAATAGTCAAGATAGTAAATTTTGAGATATTGAGCTAAATTTTTGTACAAACACTTAATGCATGCAGACTATTATCCGCCCACAGTTTGTTTGTTTAGATGCAGAGGGTATTTAAAATTTGGCTTAAGTCAAATCTAGTCCTTTTACTTGTTTCAAAATAGAAAATTTTGTTAACAAAAACAAAAAAAAATTTGTTTTGCTTGACTTTGACGAAAAGTTAGTGCGCGCACGGGAATCTAAAGTGATTTTTGTATAAAAGGGGAACAAAATAAATTTGTAAACTTAAAAACCTAGTTATTATTATTGTTGCGGATGATGATGTTATTCTTCTTCTTTAGTTTTTCAAACCTATCAAAATACTCTCCCCCACTCCACCACTGTAACCATTAATTTGTTAGAAAACTTTTGTTACAACAAAAGTATGTTTTTAATAACTTTTCATACGAAAACTTCATACTCTGACTCCTCCTTATAATGTTCTTAATACTAAAAAAAAAAAAAAACACACACAAAAACTTGCATAAGGTGAAGAAACTTTCTATTTTTTTCATCAATTGTTTCATAACATTGAAGCTAATTTTCTAACCGGAAATATTACAAAAACAAAAAAAAAAAAAACGACTAGGTCAAAGTCAAGCTTATATTAAAAAAGAAACTTTTGTTGTTAAATGTGAAAGTTAAAAAAAAACACGTTTTCTTTGCAATACTTTTAAAAACAATTTAATGGAAAAACCGAAAGACGGAACGACAGACATTTTTGAAACATGTGTTGCACATAAATGCTTTAAAAATATTTTAAAAACTATATTTACCCACCATTGCCCATTATTATTTAAAGTAAACACAACAATAACATCAATTTGAGGTAATTTATGCAAATTGCGGTAACAAGCAAAGCAAAAAAAAATTATTATAAAGCAGCAGCGTCATAATCTCCAATTGAAAACGAAAGCAAAACCCACAAAACTCTGTATATCTCAAGAAAGCCAACATGAGTTCATTTTCCGTTTTCGTTTCAAATTAAAGCTTAGAAGAGATAAAATTCGTGTTAAATATGAAAGAAATGAGCAAGGAACTGAATAAATCACAAATTAGGGAGATTTGCTTATATACGTGTGGTGTCTATTTGTGTTGCATGAACACAATCTTCTATTACATTGCCTTTTACAGATGCGGTTCGGAAATGTTATGCAAATAAAGCCACAAATACCAACACATATATATAATTTAGTACAATGTACTTAAAATTATGCACAGATTTCAAAAAATTCTCCACAACAACACTTAAAACAATTCATATTTATTTATGAGACGGAAAGACGGACACTTTCTTAAATTAGCCCTGTTAGCCGGGGAAAAGCTTTATGAAAATGTAATGAAAAGTCTTTTAAGTTTAAAGCTAATTTGCACGTTATAGTTCCCGTGATGCAAAAATTGATTAAAAAGTTAATCGTGAGATGAATCACAGTAAAGCACACGTAGGACTCTTTTTTAAAAGATTTTGATAAAAATTTAAAACAAGTAAGAAAACTAAATTTGGCTTAGGGTAAATCTTAAATACCCTCCATTCTATGATACACATAGTGGGCGTGGCAGGTTTATGATATAGTATATGTATCCAACCATTTAAAGTTCTTTCTTATTTCTTCTTTAAAGCAACTCTATCTTAGAGTATATATAGAGAGAGAGAGAGAGAGAGAGAGAGAGAAAGAGTTTTATTTCTTATAGAACTTCAGTCTACTGCATCTAAAGGTAAGAGACTATGTAAGTGTGCTGCCAACATTTACCGTAATTGCTTTTGATTAATTACCACACACCATCCGGTTGGTTGTGGTACATAACTTACACGTTACTACTTATGCCTACATATATATATATATATATTTAAACAAGAACATCTACAACAACAATATTAAGTAGCTTTAACATTAGATGACAATACCTGTACGGTGACAATGTTTTTAGGAAGAGGAACATTTGCTAAAGCTAAAGTTGGCAACTGTTACAACCTGAAACGCACGCATCAAACATTATCTATTATAAGCAAATGCTTATATATGTGGTAGCAACATTAGGGTAATATTTTAGATAATTGTCTTCAGAATGTTTATGATTGTATACGGCATGGAGAAAGAAGAGGCGAACGTTCCATAGAACACCATCTACAATGCATACAATATTTATATGAAAAGAGTTGTGCTGTGTTTTGAAGCGCGTAATTTATGATTTTACATACAAAGACACATTGTCATGTTATTGCAAATGTAATTGTAATTATAAAATAACAGAAAACAATAGCAACAACTAAAATGACACAGTACACTACTCCTTACTCATAATATTGCGTATAAGGGAAACGTTTACACGTAATGTTGGTAACTGTTACCGGTAAGTGCATACTATTGTTATTGTTATACCCTTCATATAAGAACTAAGTTTGTCATTTAATTGGCAACATTCAGACGAAGACGTCAGAAAGTATTTATATGTATATTGATATCAGAAACTAGGCGATCTAAACATTCGTCCGTGTGTCTGTCTCTTGTCGGTACTCTGATGAGCATAAATTTTGAGATATTGAATTTTTACAAATATTTCTAGTTTGTGAAGGCGGAAGTTAGAGAAAATCGACCAAGAGCCACGCCCATAATTGACAAAGATACATTTATTTGCCACAAAAATAGAACTATGAAGTTGAAATTTGATATACGCACATATAGTTAACATATTCATAGATTTGTTAAAAATGGGCGTAGGTGAACGATAAAGATCATTATAAAAATTTGGCTATAAAGTTAGTAAACATAAGTATAATTCCATCCATCTATCGATATGCCCAAAATAGGCGTGGTCGCATAACATGTACATCCAGAATTTACTAGAAATTCAGCATAAAACTCGTCTTTACACACACTATTCGAGGGCGTAGTCGTGTACCTGTCACACCCACTGTTTGTAAGCAAATGTGAAGAGTATTTAAGATTTGGTTTAAGACAAATTTTTATTTTATTTATAATAAAACAACAGTAACAACAACAAGAAGAAAAAATTGCATGACATTTATATAAAAAGTAAGACTAAAAGTTATAATTATTTTATAAACAAATAATATGAAATTTATACGTATTTATGTATAAATGTATATATAAATTATTTTCTAGCTATATATTATAGTAGCATTATGAAATTTAACAAATGTTGTGTCAATTTAGTTAATTGCCAACAATTATCTTAATGAGCGTCATGCCTTCGTTTTTCTTTAAACGCTTAACGCTATACTTACATACAATACATTGCTGTTGTATGACGGGAAGGAAAACTTCTTTGGAAAATGAACAATGTCTTCTTCTTCTTCTTCTTTCACTTAATTTGGTAATATATTTACGACCTTATGATATATACACATTCTTATATATGATTATAAATGTATATAAAATTGTCGCATATTATCGCTTGAAATAAAATAACAACAACACTTTCACTACATAAGCTTTTAATTCATATTTTATTAGCTACCATCAAAAGGGGGTACAATAAGTTGCGCTTAACATAAGTACCAACTTGCTCGTAAGAAAAGATTTTTTATAAATTGTGGGAGTATTTTTATTATATGACCACGCCCACATTTTATTTATTGATGAATGCCTTAATTATCCTTCAGATATACCAAATTTCAATATCATAGCACATTTTTTGGGGATTTAAAGATTTGTGGGCATGGTATTCGACTGAATTTTTTTTTCAATTTCAATAGGAACTTATGTACAGATACTAGAAATATTTGTGTTTCAGCTCAATATCTAAAAATTAGTGTCCGTTGCGCAACATTTATAATGACATTATAGTGACTCATGGCCTTTGGCTCAGAGAGAGTATTCCATAGTCGTGTTAACTTTATAAAGAAAAATCTTCCATTCATTACCCTTCTTAACACTTATACTTTGATCCACTAAAGTCTAAATAAAAATAATAAAAGAGACTGTAGAACAGTAGAACAATAATTTTTGGGGCGTGCAGCCAAATGCCAACAACATGTTGTTGTATTTATTGCTACATTCAGATTTCAGATGACACGTCGCCAAACAAATTATTATACTCTGCATTAGTATCGGCTCATTAGTTTTATTTCTCTCTCTCTCCCTCTTTCATAACAGCGACACCATCAACAAAAAAAAAGACAACAGCCAAGAAATTCATTAATTTAATAAGTGCAAATATATGGAAAAGTCAGTGAGTCTGTATGACAAGCTATCCCCATAAATGAGGCTCATTAAGAAGTTTTTGCCAAAAACTAATCTCAAAAAAAAAGGGGGCAAATGAAGTGTGATATTTTCGAATATTTCAAATACCAAATATTTCTAAAAGGCTTTAAGTAGATTTTATGAAAATTTTACTTTTTCAACTTACACTTTAATTAAAGAATCACATAAAAAGAAAATTAAGAAAACTCTTCTAATCACGTTATCGTCTGTGCTTTGTGCACTCAAATACCATTTTAATAGTCCATGTTTGATGCTTCTTGAAAGGATATCATGATGGATACGGCGGCCTTTATTTCACACACGCGTAACTTGATTGAGTTTCAGTTTCAAATTTATTCCCTTTATAAGATGCATGGTATACTAAGTTTTCCTTGCCATTTGCAATACTCAGAAAGATGCTTGAAAGACCCCATAAAGTATATATACTCTCAATCAGCATCAAAAACTGAGTCAATCTAAATCCGTCTGTTTTTGAATTTTTTATGGTTGTAAATTTTAAGATATTCAGCTGAAATTTGTTTATTTACTTCTAGTTACTGCACACAGATGTCTTTTTAAATTGGACAACATTTGTCAAGAGCCACGCCCACAATCGATAAAAATATATTTATCTTCCACAAATATTTAGTTCATCTATAGATGTGACAAAAATGGGCATGGTCAAATAACATACACGCTCACAATTTACAAAACCTGTACTCAGCGAAAACTCGACTTTTAAAATTATTCATAAAAAAAACAGTATTATGTTCCTGCCACACCCACCTTTTGTAAGTACATGTGGAGGATTTTTAAGATTTGGCCTAAACCAAGTTTAGTTTATTTTACTTGTTTCCCTTTATTTTTCACTTCATGTTTAATATGATGCTTAAATATCTTCTCCTCCTCCTTCTCTACTCATTGCGTTGTTGTGATGATGGAAATGTAAAAAATTAGTAATCAGTTGGAATACACACCAGCAGATGGCTTAATACGACTGATGAACGTGACCAAAGTCTTGCTTGTTAGAGATGTGTGCCCATTCATTGTCTTCTTTACTTTGTACACACTTACCTTATAGATACGTATACCTTTGAAGGAGTAAGAATGCAAAACCACACACACACACACAAATCTCTTTAAACCGGAAAACGTACGAATACCTGAATTTTATATAACCTTCTTAACAAACCAAAACCCTCTTTACCCTATCTCCCTCTGCCCAAAAACAAAGATTTAAGGAATTTTCTTTAAGGATTAACACAAACAAAAATTGTTCTTCTACAATGCTTATGGAATAATAAATGAGCGAAAGAGTACCTGGCAAATGTTCCTGAACATTTATTTCTTTCGAAAGAAAGTGTTAAGTGTCGATAATTTTGGATAACGTGCACGTTAACTGGTTAAATTTCACATTCGATCTTTCACTTTTTTACACCTAAAATTTTATTAATATTCTGCAATTCACGGGTACTCCACGGTTCCAAGGGATCAGGTGGTGATCGAGGTTCTTCTGTACTTCGTTTCTTAGTTAAAGCTGTACGGCTTCGCATATCACATTGTTCATCGCCAATGATATCCGGGGATACTCTAAAAAAAAATTTAATAAATCAAAAAGTGTTTTCTACTCTACCAGAATAGTTGAAATTTCAAATATCAGCACCTTCATTTTTAATTTTCATACCTATTCCTTCGCCTGATTCGAGCACTCTTTGCTCGCTGCGAAGCGGTATTTTCAGGATATTGTCGTTTGCGTAAATGAAATTGTTTCATGGTGGCATGAACTTCTTCAACTGTCGGCATATCATCTGTATCATTTTCTTCATTAGCATCTTCCGTTTCTACCTCAGCTTCTTGCTCTATAGTGAGTATATGTTCGGCCATAGCTTCTTGAAAATCGAAATTCTAAAACAATCAAAACTTAATAATAAAAAAAATATTTTCATGTAACGTCCCGCTACCGGTATATCATCCACATTGGATATCTCAGGTGATATTTGATCCCAAACTGAAGTTATCAATTTGTCTGAACTTCCAGTTAATGAAGTTTTCGCTAGAGATGCCTTAAATAGGGCATTTCGGGTGCGACGCGCTAAAGAAAGTTTACCTAAAATAGGACCACCTCCATCACTTTCTTCCGTTTCCACTTCAGCTACTAATTTCAAAAAGTCTGCCAACTTTTGTGGATCCACTATATCTTTAGGATCTTGAAAAATGTTTGATAAATTTCCCGGCAACGGTAAACATGATTCATTTCCATTTGTTTTAATCAAATTCACATCTGCTAGACTTGTAGGTTCCGTGATAATTTTCTCTTCTTTGGGTAGTGATTTCATTGTCTGTTCAACTAGCTCATAAGCCTTATTGGCCAATTGTAATAAACTGGCATAAAATTGTGGATCATTTGTTTGGGGAGTGTGTTCAGCCATTAATATTAAATCGCGCATCGGATCGATATTAATATTTGCCTGTATACTGGATTTTAAAAGCCCGCTACTACTAGAAACTGGATCATTGGCAAAATTCAACATATCCATAGCATTGGTTATATCAGTAGCAGCAGTTACATTTAATTGTGGTTGTAAATTGTAAGGATCTTTAAGTTTCTTTTTAGTAACTTTTACTGGACTGGATATGGAAGCTCGACCCCACATAAGACGGCGCATTTCTTCCCCCGTCATACCACGTTTCTTTAAAGCATTCAATGTTACGCGACCGACACGTTTCCAGTTGCTAACAGCCCCTTTACGTTGTTTAGCTCGTGTCTTACTTTTACTCTTGATAACCATAACACCTCTCACTTCAAATCCTGAATCATCGGAGGGACCCAATGGTATGGAATAAGCTTCTAAATAACTTTTGGCATCAGCTTGTGGTACAGCTCTTTCTAAAGTTACAACAATTTTCGCCCATTGTTTCATCCATTCTTTTTCAGATTGTTCAATGACATGAGCATACGTATTACCCATCATGGCTATTAACATATTTAATAAGAGGATGGGTACGAATATCATAAAGGCGACGAATACAGTTTTGGATAAATTCGGATAAGTGGTTTGATTTAAATCGGGATACTACCAAAAAGAAATTTAAATGCATTTATCATAATATTCATTAATAGAGTACAAATTAAAAGCAATTGTCTCAATGAATTATAATTTGGCAGATTATTAAGCAACTTACATTATAATCCCCCAAAGTCGTTTGAAACAGAGCCATCCAAGTACTGGAAAAGGTATTAAACATGGTGGATTGCAGCTGAGGATGTCCTTTATATAAAAAATAGAAAGCTTGCGAAAAACCACACAAAACTATTGAATAGATAATGCCAAACGTAAACATATCACCAGTAATCATGGAATAAATCATAGTAACAAATGGACCCGTCAAACGTATGGCTCTAAAACAAAAACAAATGAAATGAAGGGGACTCGCAACAAAATCCCACATACCCAGCGAAAAACATTAATAAAAACCAACTACCAGGTACAGCAAATATTAAAATAGCTTCTTCTGTATCGGTATCACCCATTAAACGAAAGGGTATACAAGATAAAATCATAAGATTAGATACTAAGAATATAGCCTTAGCAGGAGCATGAGACTGAAATGAAAGATTAATATTTCTTTTGTGATCTCAAACATGAGACTGCAAAGCTTACCAATTGTTTAAGAAAAGCTGAAAGACCTTGATTTTTTATTTCATCACCTTGTTGAAATATCAGGAAACTTAACACGCCCGCTATAGTGGCCAATTCGGCACAATAACGGGCCACTGTTTGTACATCGTAGGCTTTCTCTTGATCACCATTAGAATCTTTAGCAGTTTTATCATTATCATTCTCTTCATCACCATTATGTTCGGGCCGTAAATATACGGATACCGAAAGACAAAGCAGGTGGACCATTAATATTAAAAGACGTTTAAGAAATTGATTTTGAGCAAATGTCTTCCATTTCTCTTCCAAAAGACGTTGTATAATGCCACCATCAAGCATATCTAAATGTTCCTCCTTGGTACCATTCAATATAATGAATAGAGCAGAATTCCAATCTAGAGAATGAATGGAAAAGGTCATTGATTCTTTCTTTTAAATGATTATATAATTCTTTACTGGTTCGTCCATCTGGTAATAGAGTGTCTAAAGCATTCAGTGGATATCCAGAACAGGTAATATTACTATAACGCCAAAATTCACGAGCCGATAATTCCAACATTTCACGAAATACTTCAGCTCGACCCAGTTTACAGGCCAACGTTAAGGGTGTAAGACCCGAATGATTAGCGATACCATTTTTAGCCGGGGTCTTAGGGTGGCGTAAAGCATAACCAAACATATCCTTAAATAAAAATAATTTAAATTTTTAAAGACGAGAAAGATTCTCTTCACCATACTGAGATTTCACTAACTTACCAATTTATCACAAACCACTACCATATGTAAAATCATATTCCCAAACGAATCTTGAGCATCGGGATCTGCCCCATGATCGATTAGTAGATTATAAACACTTTCATTAGCACAACAAGCTGCCCAAGCTAACGGATATTCACCCATATAGGCTAAGCCCTCATAATCGGTATTTTTAACCGGATTAGCACGCTGTTGATCTCGTGGCAAAAAGAAGCTACCAATGGCCCGTTGATTTATATCAGCACCAGCCTCAATAAGATCGGCCACCAATTCATTGTTGCTGTAGGCAATGGCCAAATGTAAAGCACTAGCACCCAAATACTCTTCACCTTCCATAACATCCAAAGCCAAGCGGGGAAAGACCCGTAACAAAATCCGTGCCAATTTGGTATGCACCTTACTATCGCAAATAATTAAGACGTGTAATAAGCTTTCTCCCAAAGCACCGCGATATTGCATTTGCCAACAAGCGTTATGATCTTGCCATTTGCCCAACGGATCATGTACCGACAATGATGCCTCAATAGGTATGGTTACCTCGGTGTGATCACGATATTTCCAACGTAAAAATTCGGCACGATTTATAACCTGACCTTTACCATCATTATACATAAAAATACCGAATTGTTCGCGTATTAATTGTTCCACAGCCACCAGGCCACCAGTATTAATGGCATCTATCAAATCGCCACCTATTTGTTTTTTCGACAGAGAGGGAGCAAGTTCAATCAAAGTACATATCATTAAAATTGTATACATATTTTTTTACCTCTTTTAAAATCCGCCAACTTATAAAGTAAACATTTATTGGCTGTGGCTGAGGATTGGGAGATGACGGCATCTAGGATGGCTCCCGGCCTCATTTCTTGAGATTTTTTCCGTAAACATTTCTTCCAAAAGAATTTCATAATAATTTTCGTGTAGTTTTAGGTTGCATAAGATGAGTGTTTGATCAAAATTTTCAATTGTTCAAAATTTTGTCAGGGTTACTGCATAAGGTGGTCGTTACCCATGACAACGTTTGTTATAATTCCAAACAAACAGAAAAATTTTACAGACACTCGGCCTAGGTATGAATGTAAAAACTTGGATTGGTATTAAATAAAGATGAAATTAGAGAGTTTTCCCGAACAAACAATAAGATCTCTGCACCCATCTTTTATGTGAAATTTTTTCTACCCGGCACCACTTCTGGTAAATGGTATATAGTCGGGCGTTTCTAATTCTTAAATGAACACACTCACCTTCAATTACATCGATCAATTCAGAATCAAAATTTGAATTGATTTAACCATGTCCGTCAATCCGTCTAAGCTACAGATCGCATTTTTTGAAATATTTCAATGAAACTTGTTACAAGGGCATACTTTAGGTTAAAAACGAATGCTATTGAAAATGGATAAAATTGGAGAATTTTTAGAACTGTTCCCCATATAAGGGTCCATTATAATGGAAGGGTATATATGGCGAAAAATTGCTATTCTTAATATTTCTTGAAAAAATTATGGGAATAATAATTAATTGGCTTAATAATTACTGCCACAATTAAACTAATTGTAGCATAATATAAGGACCTAAATAGTGGTCAAGCTAAACCAACCTTGTTATAAATAACATAACTTATTGCCTTTACAAAGCATTATCAACCAAATTCTTTTAGATAAAAATCAATTTATTTAATAAATTATACCCTCAGATTAGTCCCTTAATTACGGTCATAACTTTTATCTCTAGTATGGCTCATACACAAAAGAGAAAATGTGAAAAATGAAAAATGATTTCCTTAATTACAAATACTGGTATTTGATATATGTGCACAATATCATTATATTGATTGTTTGCAATAGCACAAATGTGCTCGATCAACTATGAAAATACTTGCAAGCACAGGAATGCACACACACACATATATATAAAAAAAACTTTTAATATATATGCACCAATGCATTCTGCTAACGACATTTTATATATAAGCTACACCATTATCTACACCTACACCAAAGCCATTCCTATCGATTCGTTTCTATATGAAGTGAAATATAAAACCTGCATGTATGTTCATCATATGTACACACATGTATGTCACGTAACATACATATACTGTGCATATAAGCATGCATGCATTGATGCTAGTGGGTGGAGTTTTCCAACGGACAAAACTTTCATGTATGAGTAAATTTCTCTCTATATATAAATTTAATGTATATAGGTAACCACATACAAATGGCAATGAACATAAAATAACCAGCCCAACATACGTCCAATCAGAATCGAAACCTAACACAACGTGACACCGTCTACTACATAAACATTAGTATGTACGTATGTATGTACGTATGTATTAAGTAAAAGAAAAATTGACAAAAAACCATAAAGAAGAAAGAGAAAAGAAAGAATTACGACAAAATAAAATTCAAATAAATACATGTATGTTTGTATGTATGTATGTGTGAGAACGAGTGGATAACATCTTTTTTCATATTTTACTTTTTCAAGCATTTGAAAAAAAATTGCAACAAAAAAAATATAAAGCATACAAGAAATTCTTATTTATATAATATATTCTCCATAGAGCAAACAACGAATTCTAGCAGACTTCGGAAAAAAACTGTAACTATGAAAACAACAACAATACTGACAAATTGTATATAAACGTGAAAAAAACTAAATTCCGCTTAAACCAAATTTTAAATACCCTCCAGCTAAGGGTTTTTAGGGCTAATTGAGGGCGTGTCATGTATCTAATTGTTATGCAAGTATTTCCTATTAATATATAAGTTAAAGTATGATCCAAATAAGATTTTTTTATAAATTATGAGCAAATCTATTATACGACCACGCTCATTCCATAAACAAAATATTAAAATATTTTATAGGTAGCAAATTTCAATTTAATCGTTCAATTTTTGTACAAAATTTATGTCGATTGTGGACGTTTCTATTTACTAAATTTCCACTTCATTGAACAATTTTGTGGCAGATAAATCAATTTTGTCTATTGTGTACGTGTCTGCTTTCGTCTCAAATTTTGATTTGACGCCTTGGACTTTTTGACCATCCATATAACCTTTGTGTTTATTTGCTGCCAAAGGTATTCAAAAATAAATCGTTGGATTTTCATATATTTTACACCATGAAATAGTTTCCAATGGTTTCTCTTAAGCTACCTGAACGTATAAAACTAAAAACTACTATAAGAGACTTAACTGTTTGCGATACAGCTTTAAAATGAATTATAACCTTTCCTCATATAAATTTTGCTTTCATACAGATTTGCATATAATGTCAAGTAGACTAAATAACTTTGGTATACTTATATATATGATATGTATGGCTACGTAGTCGAATATGATGAGATCAACAAAAATTCTAAACGAAGCAACATTTCTAATTTGTATATTAATGGATTTAGATTTTGAAGTATCTGGTAAGTTAAAATGAGAGTAAAAATAACAACAACAAATGTATTGTAGTATAAAACTATGAATATAATAGATAAAGAGAGAGATAGGTAAAGATCGAATCCCGTATAACCTAAATTGCTCATTAATACCGGATGGATGGATGGATGGACATAATTAACATATAAAAGTAAAAGCATGTAATTATAAAAATAATTACTTCTGAGAAGTAAGAAAATTTCCTATAATCAAAATTAGTTTTCAAAAATTCAAGAATGTAATGTTATGTCCATTAAAATAGGACAGATGGACATATATTACTAGTGAAGCAAAAGATGGTCATAAGGGTACATAATAAATAGAATGTTTAAATACTTATTTTTCAATCACTTTCGTATGGTTATAACAATTTTTATGAGTATAAAAATAAGTACCACACATGACTACCTACAAACAAATCCCTTTAAATACCATAACAACCTCAACAGTTATGTGCAATATGTAATTGTTGCTGTTATAAGCGGATATACTAACTAAGTTACAACAAAAACAAGTTTGAATATTATAATCGGTATAGACCGAACATGTAATACCCTACATCACTTTGCATGGTTGTATCAGTAAACCCAAGGCATTGCTATTGAAGCCACTTTGTGAAATATCATTATATGTAAAAGTGTTCTAAAAGTAGTGCGATCTAGTGCATATTTGTTATAGTCAATTATTTCTTAGCAAATTTTTTCAAAAAATATTAAGAAATGCAAATTTTCGGTATATAAAGACTTTCCTTATATTATAAACCTTACATGGGAGGAGTTTCAATTAAATTCGTTTTTAAGCTGAAACATATCTCTGCAACACATTTTAGTGAAATATCTCAACAAATTCAAACTATAGTTGACCGATGGACATGGTTAAATCAATTCAGAATTTAATTCTGAATCGCTTGATATAATTGGAGATAGGTAAGGCATATATCTTTTAGTAATTAGAAACATCCAAACAAACTTAAAATACCCTTTGCCACAAGTGGAGCAAGGTATAAAAAGTCACTACTACTGGATTTATGCATCCGGCGGTTAACCGCCACAATTAGTAACGCTAGATAGCTAAAAGTGGCTAGTAGTAGTAGTACCTTTTTCCTTTCCTAGTATATGGAAAAAAAGTTACGTTTGCTTGGTTTAAAATTTATTGATTTTTGTTTGTGCAAAAGTTTTATGGTATAAACAAGAAAATTTTTGCTTCCTAGACAAAAAGTCGGCCAAACATTGTTTGAACCCATAAAATCAGGGTAAAGTTGTTCTTAAAAACAATTCATTGTTGCTCTCCTTTTAACTCTCTCTCACTCTCTCTAAACTAAGTCTAGAAAACTTAACGCAAGTAATAAATGCAAAGACGGTACAATTTTTTTTTATTTTTATTTTTAATTTGTAAAGCAAAACACAAAAGTTTTCATTTTCAAAGTCATTCTCAAGTATAGAAAGAAAGTTGTTCTCGCAAGCAAACAAACAAAACAAAGTTTCTTAGAAATCAGACTTGGGGTAAAATTTTTCACACACGCCATCATACCATAGTTCAGTTAGTTTCAGTTTGTGCATTTGTGTTTTCAAATTTTCTAATAAACTTACTAGCACATCAACACCGCCACCGCCATCCTAACTGTGGCTGTCATGCAACAGATGCTTGAAACAAGAAAAGTTGACAAAACGCGAAGCCACATGTATAGTATATGTAATTAAATATTATCTATATATTTAATAATGTTTATAAATAACTGATAGCAAAATTGATTCTCACTCTCTACTTCCCTTTTTTCCTTCCTTCCTTCTTAAATCTTTTTTTTTTCTTCACACCTTTTTTTTTTATGCTAATCTATCATTCATATCTTCTTACCCTTATCACTTGTTTGTTCTATTGTCAATATTATGAGTGTCGCAATACTCGTCCGCCCTTCCTATTAACATATTATTCCATTGAGATGTTTATACTTAATGGTTTTATTGTTTTTCCTGTGATTTTCTTTCTATTCCATTGTTGATTGAATCAATTTGTTCAATATCGAAATCGTTGTGTAAATAAAACCGCAGGCGGTCTAACCGATGTTAGCTTAACTTAACTTTGTTATTGGCATGAGAAAGTTGTCATCATTGCAAATATGTTTAAGGATAACAGACGATTCATCTTTTTATTATTATTATGACAATTATATCCACCACCTTTAAGGTGAGACAATGTTTACTTAGTTAGAAATTTCAGAAAAAAATCATCATTAAAGAAATTAAATCGATTTAACCCCATCTAAGTACGATATACTAAATTGTCAAGAGTTCTTTTAAATTTTAAACTATAATCTGTAATCGAATTAGTTGCTCTTTATTATACGAGTAAAGCAAACACTGATTTTATTATTGTAAACCAAGTCCCGATTATAGACGACATGCCGTGTCATGAGCATAAGTTATTTATGGCTTCAACTATAATACTGAACCAAAACTAAATATAATCTAAAGCTGGCGGATATAAGAAGAAAGTCTTCACATAATACACCCATGTATGTAAATACTGGTGATTTCTTTTCTTGCTGCTACCGTTTGATTTACGACATTTAGATGAGGTGTTTGAGATAAGTCCTTGTTTCGGTTCAACTTTAATTTCTTTTCCTTTTTTATTATTTTTCCTTCTACTTCAGCTTGAAATTTTTATACGTTACAAATTTAAAGGAAGAAGAAATATTTTTATTCACATTTTATTTAATTTCTTACTTAGAAGAGAATATGTTATAGAAGTAAATTAGGTTTACACCAAACCTTCAGTACCCTTCAGTAACATAAATTTTAGCTCGATATCTTAAAATTTACTAGATATACGATTTTCAATAACAATGGACGGACATGTCTAAATCGACTCAAACTTTAATACAGATCAAGCATATATATACTATATAGAACAATACTGGATCGAATCAGCTTTTTAAACTGATTAAATAGAAACGAAAAGTATCTGTTTAAAATTTCAACTCGAAATCTACACCAAAACTTTTTAGAAAGCGTGTCTTTTATACGACCTTGCCTCTTTTTGACACATCAAATGTTTTAATCATGAATAATGGCATCAAATATCAACTTCATAAAATATAATTTACGTCCAATAAGTAGGTTTTTTCATTAAAGGCGTATCTCCGAGTTTATTCCGCCTAGTGTAAATTGAAAACTACATTTAAAAAACTATACAAACATAAAATATCATAAAAAAAATATCTCGATTTTTGCAATCAGGAATATACCAACAAACAACCTAATGTACCTTATGTATATGTAGCGTACATAAAAATATCTCATTATTGGATGGGTTTGGTTATATCCGCTAAGCTCATGTTATAAGCTAGACGTTTGGCAGTAAATGTACAACAAGACTAGACACTGATAAAAGGAGACATTCAGTGAAACATATATATGTACCTACACTTGTACACATGTACGGTACAGTACATGGAATTTTTGTGACTTTGACTTTAATTACTGGATTTATAGGTCCTTAGAGATAATCTGCTTTGTCGTATAATAGTATGCATACATGTGTATGGTACATAAAACAAAAAAAAAATAAAATAGAAATTTGTCTGTCCTTCTTACTTAAGTACTCACTGTACGAGTATGTACGAGTTGAAAAGCATATTAGCGCTGTTTCATTGCATAAGTGTGTGTGTGTTAATATGTGTCTTAAGATGCAGTGTACCAGGGTAATTAACATTATGACTAAACTGACAAAAGTATGGATACAAGCGCACATTCAAACTAATGCATTAATTGGTATAAACAAGAAATACAACGCAACACAACACGACTCAACGGTAGACACCTACACAGTGACAACGACTAAAGACGTGATTAAACAATAATACAGCTTGGCATAGAAATGAACATCAATGTTGACAGTTGTTGAAAAGGATAACAATGTACACACACATACATATTTACATTCACACAGTACATGTTGTCATGGCCTTCATATACTGAGAATATAACTAAAATGTGGCATTGAAGGAGAAAGAGAAAGAGAACAAAATACCTACAAAAAAAAGGAGAAGAGTTAAACACCCACACAGCCAGGCAGCCAGTTATTTTGTGGCAATTAAAATCCGATAAGTTATAGAAAAATATCCTTTTTCAACATTACCAACAATTTAACTGACTGCTGCCTTTGCTTTTTTCCATCTGTACGTACATGCATACGTATATAAATTTCATATGATTTCTGTGTAAACTGTGTAATGCTTACACTTACATTTCACATATGGTGCGAATTCTGACACGTTTATGTTCATGACAACCGCCCGTTTAACCGTTTCTGTTAAAAGAAGGGTAATATCGTCCTTTCTTCACACACATTCACACACATTCAATGCCAAGCAACACTGAAGCAGTCATGAAATTATTCTGGATGCTTGAAGAAGTAAAAAACCAGATTTGGCTTAAACCAAATCTTAAATACCCTATATGCAATCTACATACAAACGGTGGGCGTGGCAGGTACTTTATTCCGCCTTTTAATGATAGTGTATAATTACAAGTCCAGCTTTATGCTGAGTTCGATTTTTTATAAATATTGGGTGTTTCTGTTATATGACCACGCCCTTTTTTGAAATATATATAATAATTTACAACCAATACAATACAATACAATATCGAAGGACATGTTTAGATTGTCTTAGTTTATGATAATTCTGACGCTTTCTTTTGGATGTAACAAATGGAATGACAAACTTAATGTACCTCCCATCTTAAATGGAGAATATAAAAAAAAAACATTAAACTAAATAAACAGCTACCAAAGCCCACATTAAAAAATGAATAACAGAGAGGGGGCAGGAAGACTCTAACAACATCATGAATGTGTTTGAATAGAGAAATGTAAGCCACACGACACTACGTTACGTTGATAATGATTTTTGATGAGGAATGCGAAAAAAGAAATGTTATAATAAGGCTTGGCCCAACAACAACAACACGAACAACTCAACTATTTACAATTGCTGTGTAAATGTGTAAATTTTCTGCTGTCTCTACCGTAGCCATTGCTCTACCGTGCAACCATTTTCCCTAAATTGTTGTCAATTTAAAAAAAAAAAAAAAACCTATTTAATCTGCATAATGTCCTCATGTTGCAGTACTTAACACTTCATTTTTTTTTAACACTCTTTATCTACCACACTAAGGTGAGGTATGTGATATGTAAAGGTATTCAAACTGACATCACAATTCAGTTCAAATATTTGTACTGAGCTTTAGTTATTGACAGTACATGATATCATTGACTACAGAGTGACTTTATACAGTTAGGAAACCTTTAAAATCTAAGCACCTTTCAGTGGCTCAGTCTATGATGGATGGAAAGCATAACGTATGTTTAGTTTATGAATTTAAGCTAAATCGCAATCATAATGTTTTGTTGTTGGTATTGTTGTTTTATTTTTCTATTAATGACCTGACATAAGGAGGACATCAAACATTTTCAACACCAATTCAACACCTTACCATTGTACAATATAATACAAGTAAAGGCTGCTATATACATATACATCTACTCACAGCCCAGTCACAAGTGTCAAGGGTTTTGTGAAGTGTACTTATGTTTGGCGTTAAAATTCTATTCTGTTACCAGAATTGGATTTGTCAACACTTGGGACAAGTGTTGTTTTAAGAGCAACACTCCTCTCTCTCTCAATATATTATTTTTGTTTTTGTTTTTATTGTTAACTTGAACAATTATGAAGGAAAATAAAATTAAAACAAATTATTTTTAAAATCGCATCGCAATGCTTTTACGCTGATATTGCCAATGAAAGGTAATTAAATGATTTTTTTTAATGAACATGAAGTTCTTATTTGTATTATATAAAGTGAGAAGGGAAGACTATAACAGTTTTAATTGGCTGAAAAAATAACAAGTCAAGGTATACTAAGTTTGTTAAGTAATTATGAACAAGTACACCAAATCTCAAGTTCGCAGCTTAATTTTTGTGGCAGATAAATAGATTTGTGTCCATTGTGGGCGTGATTCTTGAACGATTTTGTCCAATTTAAATAGGGATATGCTTGTGGAAATTGTCTGCAGAAAAGCTTCAGCTTAATATCTCAAAAGCATGCTAATATTAGACGGACACCCGGACGCACATAAATGTCTAGATCGACTTGATTGTTGTAGAATCTCTTACCCTTTTTTCTGTGTTAAATAAAAAACTTGGTTTAACCTCCCGTTTTATGTGGAGGGTGTTTATAAAAGCATCTCTATTGAATATTTTCACCTGAAATCTTTGAAAAACATATTTATATATATTTTTTATACAAGAAGCTCTGACAAGACAAATGTTTTTCTACATAATTAAAAGGCAACATTTTCATTTAAAAGTTAAATAAAATAAAAAATTCAAAACTTTTTTCTCATCATATTGTTTTATTCATTCAATTTTTATTTTTATTTTAATTTTTTTTTTTTTCGGAGAATAATTTATAAATAAGCTGCAAGTTCTTAGTGTCGCCTTATGTCATTAAATGTGTTATCAAATGTTTGTTGTTGTAGTATTTAATTCCCAAAGGTATTGGTCTCACAAAGGCATATTTTTGTTTTGTTGTTGTCTCTACCTTTCCACTCTCTTAAGTTTTATTATTATTTATGGAAATATTTCTCCCCAAAATACGTTTTTTTTTTTACGAAACCATATCCTATACTAGCCACCCATGGTGTAGACTTACTTACGCTTCTAAAATTTATTATTTTGTTTAGTATTATTATTTTCATTATTGTTTTCCATTTTTTGTTATTATTGCGTTACCCAGTGATTGGTATCCAGGTATCTGTATAGTATTCTTAACAGTTTTTTTATACCTTTCACTTTAGTCATGAATGTGTACTAAGTTTGTTGTTACGTTTGCAAAAGCCTACGCAGTAAAATTGTCCAAATTCCACGCCCACAATCAACAAAAATCTATTTATCTACCATAAAAATTGAGCTGTGAAGTTAAAATTTGGTCCATCCATCGATGTTCCAACAGTGAGCGTGATCCGAATACGCCCACAATGTACGAAAAACCTTTTTCATGTGCAGAATTTAACGTGTAAGTTAATACGTAATACAAACACTATTATAAAGTATAATCATGTGCCTGGCACGCCCCCTTTTTGTGTATGGAAATTGAGGGTATTTAATATTTGGTTTAAGCTAAATGTAGTATTTTCACTTATTTTCTATAATTTTATCCAATTATATATGAACGTTATATAGTGTAGAGTATAGAAGAAATGGAAAAAAAGTTATTATATTTGAAAGAACAGAAAAAACATAATGTGAAACATATTTTAACGAGTCCACGTTGTGACAAAATCTCATTATGTTTCCATTTCGTGGCCATTTCTTTTTTTAGTTTTTTTTTTCATTATTTATGTAAATTTTAAGTTGTTGTCAGTGTAGCGGTCTCCTTACTCCACTCTCCACTAGTTATTTATTTGAATATTGTTGAATAAATAAAAATAAGTGAATATTGTAATCGATCTAGTCTGACTATTTAATACCTTATATTATTTATATTAATTTGGAACATAAACATCGAATTGTTTGATTGAATCGTATATTTTCATCAAAGAAAAATATCACCCCATTACGGTCAATGAAGTTTTCTATAATACCATGTTTTAGTTCAGAATTGAATGAACTTGAGGTCAGTGATATGTGGTTCCAACAAAATGATCCATTATACCAAACAACTGGTAAATCAATTAATCTATTGAAGTGGAAGTTCGTTAACCGAGAAATATTCCGATCGAATGACTACCTCGCAATTGTCATGTGAATGAGATTGCATTTCATAGTTAAATATAACATGTTTACTATTCTTGGTATAAATTTCAGCTTCATATCTTAATTACTCTATACTTTATTTATATACAAAATTGTTATGACCTTGTTAAAAAGCACTTTATATATCAATAATTTTAGCTTGCACCACATCTGACAAACTGTTTATTTATGTGGAAATATATTACACCCTCTTCCAATTAATTAAAACGATACAGAATCACTGTCTGAATCAATTTAACCAAGTCCGTCTGTCTGTCTATTTGTAAATTTATGCGCAAAGCTTCAGTTCACGTTTTTGCTATATATCGATGAAATTTAGTATAAGAACATTTATTGACCTAAAGAGAAAAATAATATATTAGCCTAATAATTAAAAGTGATAAATTAGAACCGGATAGGACCATTTTTAGAAGCACCCTTCATATAAATGATAGTTCATAGAGTTACTGACAATAGCAATCCCTCGTGTTTATTTATACAACTTAACTAATTATTTTGTAGAACTAATGGTTTTGAAAGTCATACTTTCAAATATATTCTCTTGTAAAAGCATCATTCAAACTACAACTAATCAGATTATCATAGTGAGTATAATGGTTAACAAATAATCTCATCCGAACGTACTCCCATTTAGCAGCTACATACAGGAAATTCAATTAAATTTCTTTCAATTGTAAAATTATATTAAAAACTTCCCCAAAAACACAATCATATCGAATAAATGATATGATAGAAATGCATGTACAGACATGAACCAGGTAACGAACGTCTAAACACAACGTTCAACTCCTTGTTCATCTTCTTCGTCTTTTTCTATAAAAGATTTACATTAATTAAACATAGACGCTGTGCAGTGAATGTCTAGGTGAGAAAATGTTAACATATTGATGACATGCTTTAGAAATTCCACATGGTTGTGCTAGGTAGTAAATGGGAAAATTTATATACTCGTACATGGAAACCTGAAGGGAAATTAACCCATTACAAGCTCTATTAAATGTAATATTGTATAATGACAAATGATGTTGAAGACGCTTAGAAGAGTGTCTAGTACTCATACTTGGAAAATGAAATTCAATAATATGTTGGAGTAAGTGAATGTAACACCAAGGCAGACACTCTTTCCAGCTGATTATGCAAAAATTAACTTAATTTTGAATTGAAGTGTAAAAGGTAAGGGTTTTACTTTTTTCTTATAAATATTTAACAATTTAAAATCTTTATATATAACTTTAAACTTTTGCTTACTCTGTCTCTCAGTCTCAACAATCCTTACGATTTTTCCCCCAAAAATATTCATTCCTTTAAGTTTTTCTTTTTTAACATTTAATAAATTCTGCCCTCTTATGGCTTTTTTTCTATTTGCACATTTTTTTTTCGAGATTATTTGAGTACCACTTGAGTCAAGTATGGTTTTAAACAAAAAAAAAAAACAAAACAAAAAAAGCAAATGCAGAATATATGAGAAAATCTAATGAAACTCGCGCGTAATATAATTTTTTTATTTCTACTTTTTTTATAAATATTATAGCAGTAATACATTCCGCCCCATAGAATGTCAATGAAATGTACAACAGTGGAATTCAAGTGGGCGTGATCAACAAACCATAAACAATTAATATTTTCTGATTTCTATTTCTAGGAGAACAACGTACAGACATGAGATCAATCGTAAATTACAATTAAAAATTACCGTCAATTTTAAAATTACCCACATGAACCGAATCTTAAATAGCGTCCACTTTAATGTACAACTTGTGAGCATCGCAGGTATCCATTTGCATATTCTAACAATGCGCATATATTTCGTTGTAACTTACAAGTCAGATTTTGAAGTTTTTTTATTAATTGTAAGAATGTCTGTTAATTGACCACGCCCATTTTTCGTACATTGATGAGTGAGCTAATGATAAATATAAAAAACTCAATAGCTTAATATTTCACAATTTGGACATATGGACATACATACAGACGTACGCAACTATGGACATACGGACAAACATGTTTTTTTTTTGCAGATTTTGTGTGCGGAATAGCAAACTTAAATATCTCCATCATTAAAGTGTAGGGTATCACAATTATTCCCCCAGCTCGACTATAGTGGAATAAAACAATTTCATGATATTTTTAAAGGTCTTAATGATTAAAATAATAAAAATTTAAATACGTACATCCTTCAGGCCTAAGCTTTCATTCATTTTAATATTAGTAAACAGGACTTTCCAATTTCCTTGCAATTGCCATCGAATTCTTAAAACAATAAAGCATAATTTATTGTAATGACTAAGTTTCATACTCATTCAAATTTTTTTTTTTTTTCTGCTCTTTTCTCTCTGAACTCCTTTACACCTGAAATCCTAAATAAATACTTCATAAAGTCAAGTACACACAATACTCTATAAACTAAGAGTTAGAGACCACACAAGCAAAGGTCATATGGTGTGTGTGTGAGTGCTGTAAAGGCCTAACAAGTCTAAAGATATACAAAACTCTTCCTTCTAAACGTACAGACGCATGTACAGGAAAAATGTTTTTTATTTTTTAATTAAATGAAACCCGTAGAAATTGACCCAAAAGGAAACACAATGCTTGAAAAAAAATATATATTCAAGCGGAATATTGTTAAGACCGCAGCTGGGGCTTGAGTATGATGTAAAGTGTGCGCGAAATATGCTGCGCGATTCCACTATGCTTGACTTGGTGCAAAGGACTGTTGTTTACAGGATAAAGGATAACTTTTAACTCTCTCTCTCTCTCTCTCTTTCTTTCTTTTCCCTCTTCCTTTCAACCCAACACCATTTCATATGAATTGTTTCATCATTTTTTACAATTTTTTTTTTTTTTTTAGTACAAAAATTCTAAAGATTTTTCTTTTGTTTATACAACAAGCCAAAAGCTATACTCCTACATACGCATGCAAAAACAAAAAAAGAAGCGGAAATAAATAAATAATACAAATAAGTATGGAAAAA
This sequence comes from Ornithomya fringillina, assembly GCA_963978525.1. Classification (NCBI taxonomy): domain Eukaryota; kingdom Metazoa; phylum Arthropoda; class Insecta; order Diptera; family Hippoboscidae; genus Ornithomya; species Ornithomya fringillina. Next base: position 6,786,077 of record OZ021693.1, read on the forward strand.
ACTTGTTTACATACATATTTCGGAAAAACAATTTTGTAACAACGATCCAAAAAATTTATAAATATTTTAACAAAAATAAATCATGTTTTCATAGGGAAATGACGGCACGATGCAATACAAAGCAATAACTTTAAACAATTATTAAATAAAATATAATAACGGAAAGTATTGTGTTAGCCTATAAACGACCCGTTAGATGGTCTACATTATAACAGATTTCAATATAAAAAATATCTCAATAAATGCAACCTGTAAATTTACATAGACAGACAGACGGACATCGTTAAGTCGAAGCAGAAAGGGAGTCTAAATCGATTGGTATAATTAAAGGAGGTTGTGGCATTTGCTGTGTAGAAGTTACAAACATATTTACAAATTTAATAGATTACCCTTTATCAAAAGAATCACCTTTCGCATAGATTTAACCATGTCCGTCTTTCTGTCCATGTAAATTTGTGCGTAAGCTTATACCCTTCTCAATAAGTTATCATTCCATTTGTAACACCCAGAAGGTAGTATAATTTTAGTACAAGAGCAAGTTTGGACACAAGTTGATCGAATTTTTTTGTTATTTTGCCAATATTAGCGTCAACAATAGGCCAAGGCACAGAAGGCGAGATCTACTTAAAGTTTAATGCTGATTAAGAATAGTATTCATGTCATCCCCTTAAGAGTATAACAATAAAAGTCTTAAATAAATAAATAAACACCCATCTATAGATTACGCAATCAATGGTTTATTCATTAAGAGTTTGTATGAAAGTTGTTAAATTAGTGTAAATAAAGTGTTGATAAATGGACCACTCAAGCAAATTAAAAACATCTCTCAACTAAAGTTTATTTCTAAAAAAAAAATATCTCTATAATACTATACTATCTCTTAAATCATAAAAAAAGCACACATACATACGTATAAAGCAAACTCGTCCACATATCAGGCGGCTAACCATAAACGTATATAATTTTTATAGAGTACAATACCTAGCTTTTGATCAATTGATAAAAGCACCTTTTTAAACCCTCCACATAAGATGGAGGCTATACTAAGTTTGTCATTCCATTCGCAGCATTTATAAGTAGGCGTCAGAGAACCCTCAAAGTGTATATATTATTATTCAGCATCAAAATCTGAATCGATTTAAACATGTCTGTCAGGGAGTCCGTGCGTCCGTGTGTCTCTGTACTATTATAATTCTCACGGTTGTAAATGTTGAGATATTGAGCTAAAATTTTGTACAAAAACTTTTAGTTTTTACACGAAGATCGTTATTTAAGATCATAGGTTACGCCCACGATCAAAAAAAGACCATTTATCTGCCACAAAAATTGAGCTATTAAGTTGAAATTTGGTATGTATACTAACAAGTCACCCATTCATCAATGTTCAGAAAATGGGCATGGTCGTACAACAAACGCGCAAGCTATAACTAATACACTATTAGAGAGCGCAACATATATATATTTGCCCCGCCCACCGTTGCAGCTGTGAAAGGTATTTAAAATCTGACCAAAGCCAAATTTATTTTTCTTACTTGTTTTTCTTCAATTAAGTAATAGTGATAAAACTAAAACAAATACTTACATTTATCATACATATGGTGCTGTGGTGTTGTGTTAACAATGAAAAGTTGTTAACAAAAAAAATTTACTTTTGGAGCCATATAAATCACGACAGGTACATGGTTATGGATGTAAAGTGACCAACACTAATGACTGTTAAAATCTATATAAAAAGTTAATGCTGTCATAAGTGTCAATGTTGCGGGCCACCTGTCAATTTATTTATAAACTTGTCCACCCAGGGTGTTTGTGCGAGAGACGACTTGTAGACATAAAATAGATTATTTATTATATTCAAATAATGGTAAAATACAATTTAGTTATAGGCAATAATCTCAATTGTACCAATAATGTAATTGCATCCACATAAGTGGAACAGCATGCTGTCATTGATAAATGCGTTTGCCGTACTTATGAACTCGGTTTGTTTATGGCATAAGAAAACAAAATTTAGATTTAGCTAAATATTAAATACCCTCCACATCTACATAAAAACATTGGGCGTGGCAGGTGCATAATTACGCCCTCCATCAGAGTATGTATTACGTATTAATTGTGTCGAACGTTAATGAAACGAATTTTATAGAGATAAGATTTTTTTGTAAAATGTGGGCGTTTCTGTTATTCAACCACGCCTATAGCGCAGCCTATTTTAATGGCATATAGATAAATTTATATCGATAGTGGGCGTTGCTATTAACTGATTTTGCCCAATTTAAAAATCTATCTGCTTAAAGAACCTAGAAGTGTCTGTGTCAAAATTTCAATATCTTAAAATTGACAATCGTAAGAGTGCCAAAGAGCAGACCGTCATACGGGCATTTGGACATACATGTCTAGATAGACTCAATTTTTATTAATAATCAAGAACGTGTATAATCTCTCTGACACCTTCTTCTGGGTATTACAAATGAAATGACAAACTTAGTATACTGCCCTCTCTTATATAGAGAATATAATAACATTTGAAACACCGCCTCTAGTGTAAACTAAGGATTTAAAATTGAAAAAAAAAAATCAACTTTGGATTTTGAACTTGCGATTGTGTAGTTTTTTTAAAAAAATACAAAAATTAAAATTTGGATACTCTCTAAGTACGGAGAAGTTTATTGGACGGCGTTAAGATTAAATTTGATAAAGTATTCTGTTCTTAATGTTTGCCCCTTCACTGGGAAGACACTTATTAAAACTTAGGTTAGGCCACGCCCATTTTGCGGTTGTTCTGATAAGTCACAAATCACTTGGAAGCTTTGGTTGCTTAAAAAGGTGATCGAAAATTAAAAAATTTAACTTCAAGATTATACTCCATTCGAGCCAGTCGCAACACTATTATGAACGATAACACAATTATATGATCTCCTTAACAAAAGCAAAACCGTGGCCATAACTATCATTTTATTGGTTTTAAAAAAAAGTCACCCTATAAAATTTGACAGAGAAACACTTTACAACCTTCAGGTACTTGTTGATTCATATTTTGTTTGAAATATTATTGCATTTCATGGATATTTTTGTACACTAACAAGTTGACATAAAAATAAATCTGTCATTTGTTTATTATATTGTTGTTTTATAAATAACACCTTTTTTATACCCTACTCATAAGATGGAGGTATACAAAGTTTGCCATTCCGTTTGCAACATCCAGAACTAAATCGCAGAGATCCTACTAAGTACACATACTTTTTATCAGCATGAAAATCTAAGACTATCATCGCCAATTTTAATATATTGAGGAGAAATTTTATACAGACATTTCTAATTTCTGCATACGGAACGTTTTGTCAAATACCGAGCATACCTCTTAATAACACATTTCAACAATTTTGGCGCAAAATCTTTTATTTGATTGTTTATCGGAAGTGAAAGTGTTTTATTTTTACTTTTCTTCTTTTCTACTTTCTCTCTCTCTCTTTGTACTTTACACATAAAGATTTTTAATTAATTTATTTTATTGTTTTGTTATGTAAATTTAATTTCATCATCATTACGTGCGTATGTACTTTATCAGCTGCCTGCAATGTTAATACCCTTCACTATTTATATTTCAGAATTAATCTAAAATTAATGTAGATTTCTTTAACAACATACTTTATGTCATGACACTTGTTTTTAAAACCCCTCCTCCTATAAACATGTTTGAGGAAGGGACTCTTTTTTGGCCCAGAAAATTGTGCAACAAAATGATGTAGAGTATTAAAATGGCGACCTAAATGTTCACTCATTACTTATTATTTAAATTTATAAATTTTGACACATTGTTTCAGTATATGGTTTAGTGTATTTATTTATTGTAAGAGCAAGGAAATCAGTACGTACGTCCACACACTCATAAGCCATATAAGTGTAAGTGATTGTATTTGTAACAGTTACAAATGTATTTGAGATGCTTATTTATTTAAAGCGTTAACACTGACCGAAACAATCTTCAGTTCAAAACTTATATTCATTCAATTCAGATGTACAGATTCAGTAGAAGTTTCATTACTTGGTTAATTCAAATACTCGTCGTACTGAACGGTTGTTTTTGGAATGCGGAGGCTCGTACATCTCCACAATTAAAGGTTCAATTAAGTCATGGCGGCATATTGGTGGGACGACATTTAACAACAGACAAAGGCCGACATATGAGAGCTTTTATGGGTATACCGTATGCCCAACCGCCACTTGGTGAATTACGATTTAAGGTACAAAACACATTAAGAAACTTTACCTTATTCGATATGAACATATTTTCATAACGTGACTTAAGTGTGAAAAACAATATTTATCCATGAATCCGTGTTATGGAAATTGCTTTTTTTATCTTTCAAATAAGTGGAGATGTACTAAGTTTGTCATTCTATTGGCAACACTCAAAAGAAGAGTTATTCTTGCCAAAAACTTGATCGATCTATACACGTTTGTCCGTGCATCCGTCTCTCATGGTAGTAAAGTTATAAATATTGAGTTGAAATTTTGTACAGATGCTTTTGCACCTGCAACGTTCACTGTTTGTATTTAGATGTGGAGGGTATTTAAGATTTGGCCTAAGTCAAATTTCAGTTTTCTTTGTGAAATCGAAATTTATTGAATTAAAAATTAAATTGCTCTGTTTTATATTCACACGTCCAGGATCCAATTGCTTATGGCTCGTGGGAGGGCGAAAAATTGGTTGTTGAAGATGCTGACAAGTGTATACAACGTGATCCATATCGCCGTGATTTAACTATTGAAGGCAGTGAAGATTGTTTGTATCTGAATGTTTATACACCTGATGTAAGCGTTACTAATGATTGCTCTACCTTTTAAACACTAAATCTTGACATCCATCAATATATCTTCATTTATAATAGATTTCCAATATCTCTAAACCTCTGCCGGTAATGGTGTGGTTCCATGCTGGCGGTTGGCAGTGTGGTTCCGGTGTTAACTCCTTCTATGGTCCCGATTTTTTACTCAATCATGACATTATTTTGGTTTCGGCCAATTTCCGTTTAGGTCCTTTAGGTTTTCTAAGTACAGAAACCTTAGATTGTCCCGGTAATTTTGGTTTGAAGGATCAAGTGGAAGTTTTAAAATGGATACAATCTCATATTGACAAATTTGGCGGCGATCCTCATAGTGTTACCATATTTGGAGATAGTGCTGGTGGTGCTAGTGTCACGTATCATATAATGTCACCATTGTCTAAAGGATTGTTTCACAAAGGTATTGCCCAGTCGGGTACTTATTTTGATCCCTGGGCTCAGCCCGCTTATCCGGGTGTAGCTAGTGAGCGGGCCAAAGAAGCAGCAAATATGTTAAATTGTCATACCAATAACAGTAACAATACATGGTCTGACATTGTACAATGTCTACGGAAGAAAGAAGCCGCAGATGTAGTAGAAACCGTTTACAAATTATTTGTAAGTTGAAAGCATATAATTATATCCTCCACGTCATTTCAATTGCAACACCCAAAAAAGAGGTCAGACACCCTACAAACTGTCAAAAAATGAGTTAATCCAGACAATTATGTCCGTGAGTCCGTATGTCCGTATGTCTTTCTATTGTAAGCATTGTCTCAATCGTAAGTATTGACATATTAAACTGAAAATTGGGCTGAGACTTTTAGTATCTGAACGAAAAGCAAAGGCAAAATCGGTTAAGAGCCACGCCTACAATCTACACAAATCGATTTATCTGCCACAAAAATGAAACCGTGATGTTGAAATTTGGTACATTTATTTACAATTACCTTATTCATCGATGACGCAAAAATGGGCGCGGTCGATTTGCAAGTTGATACATGCAGGCACCTGGCACGCCTACTAATTGTATGTAAAAGTGGAGGGTATTTAAGAGTTAGCCCAAGGCAAATTTATTTTTTTTACTTGTTTTTTTATATTATCATAGAAATGGGATACAGATCCCATGGTACCCTACCCACCTGTCATTGAACCAGATCATAATAAAGCTTTTATAACAAAATCACCTAGAGACGAAGACAACTTACATGGATCCGGTATTCCGTTAATGATAGGTTTGACATCGGAAGAAGGCCTTTTAAAAAGCGCCAGTCTACTTAATTTACCCAAAGTTTTGAATGATTTTAAAAAGAATTTCGATAAAGTCTTACCCATTATTTTATATTATGATCATCTAAATGAAAAGGCGCAACAAAGTATTACGAAAAAGTTGAGAAATTTCTACCTTAAAGATGGTCTGCAGTTTGATAAGAATAATTATGAAAATATTACTGAGGTAAGTATGTGATAAACAGCAGTTTGTTTATCGGATGTTATCTATATAGTATATACTATATAGTATATTTAATTTAGTTTTAACTTAATGATTAATTTCATTTCAGTTATTTTCCGATGGTTGGTTTTCGGCCGGCATCGATGAATATATCCGGAAACGTTTGAAAACCCAAAACGTTGGACCGACTTTTGTGTATTTATTTGAGCATAAAGGTGCGGCCAGTTTTACGGAAATATTTTATGGTGGTCGCGAAGACTATTACGGTGCTTGTCATGCTGACGAACTGCAATATTTATTCCCAATGACTAAATTGTTTGTTAGTGCTGTCCCAACAGAAAGCGATTTAAGATTACGCCGCCTAATGACCCAGTTGTGGGTTAACTTTGCTTATTATGGGTTCGGTTTTAAAGTAATTTTTCATACTTGATACATTTATTAATCAAAGCATTCCTTTTATAGAGATCCTACACCCAATACATTGCAATATGCTGACAAGTGGCTGCCCAGTCATCAGTATCCCGTTAATTATGCTCATATAGGATCTAAAGAAGAATACAGTGATCAGTTGTTAAAGCATCGTTCAGGTGGTTTCTATAACGAACGTTTAGAATTCTGGCATTTACTTAAACCTCATACACCTTCTCTTAAATATCAACACAATGAACTGTAAGGAAGAATTTAACTTGTTTTTTTTTTTTTTTTGATGTTTTTATTTTTTATGTAAATCTGTCAATTTTGTTTTAATTTTTTTAATTAAATAAAAAACTAGAAGATAAGTACGATTGCTGTGACCCAAAACAGGGTGTCGAAATTTACAATAAGTGTAAATATTTTTAATCAGCATTTATATCCAAGTATATCTAGTATGTCCGTATGTCCGTGTATCGTATTTGTTTATTGTTAGCTTTCTTAGAGTGTAAAAGTTGAGAGAATTGTTTACATTACAGTAATGACGAACCTTTGGTATGCGTACCAGACACCGATCCATGCTTTGATTTTGAAAAATTTTTAATCAAAACTTACTAAACTATAATAGTAAGGACAGACTTTAAAAAAGTGGTAAAAAATCTAAATTTGGCTTATACCAAATCTTCAAATAACCCTCTAGTGGCGTGTCAGGTACATTATTACGCCTTGTAATGGTGTAAGCATTACGTAGCAGTTTCCAAGTTGAATAAGGTCTGTTATGTGACCACGCCCACTTTTGGTACATCAATCAATGGGTTAATTATAAATAACTTTCAACTACATAGACTACATTTTTGTAGCAGCTTGATAGATTTTTGTCAATTGTGGGCGTGGCTCTTAATCAATTTTGTCTATTAGAAAGCTGCGTGCAGAAAGTAGAAACGTTCATATAATATTTCAGCTCAATATCTCGAAATTTACGTCAGAATGCGTAAAAATGCCAACAGCATACGGACGCAGGGACAAACATGTCTAGATCGTATCAGTTTTTGAGACTGATCAAGAATATAGATATTTCGAAAGATTTCTAACGCCTCCTTCTGGTAGTTGCAAATAAAATAACAAACTCAGTCTACCTGGCACCTAATATGGAGGGTATAAAAAAGCTTACGGACGATTGGAATGTCAATTGTAATGAAATTTAAAGTGAATAAGACCACCGCCATCTTGAATAAATCTTCAACAAAATATTTTCGTTTCATTGTTTTGTTTTTTTTGTGTTTCATTTTTCTAATAAATCTTTATTTAATTATTTGCAATTATCATTTATTATATATAAAGTTTAGTGTGTGTTATTAATCAACAAGTAGTAATAATAGTAAAAAGAGTTTTATTTAGTTAAAGAAATAAAGGACTCTTTGACTTTGAATTAATAGATTTGTTCAGTTGTAGGTTGCTTTTGTCTGTAATTTATTTAAATATATAAATCAACATGATTATAAAAATAACGATTTCTTGCTATACAATCTGTGTGTGTGTCTGTGCCTGTAGGCCATTTTTTTTTTTTTTAATTCTCTAATAACTAAAATTCAACTAAATTTTATTTATTACAATAATAAATATAAAGCAAAGCATTCGTTTTTATACAACAAATAAATAAATTTTCATAATAAATGTTATATTATTTATAAATAAATAAGTTGTTTAATAAATATGATCAAAAATGTAATTATTAAATTAAGCACAAAACACAATCAAATGGAAATTTTGCGACACATTGTTGTGTTTGTGTACGTATTGTGATAACATGTTATAAAATTTAAATATGGAAAATACTATAACAACAACAATTCTATTGCAATTTTGTAATCTTGGTAAATCTTAAGGTAAAAAAAAATATATAACAAAAATCAAGTACAGAGGAAAGAAAAAGATAGATAAACAAAGCATACACACATACACACACTATGGCCGATTACATTGATCTTAACAATAGTCGATCAATTCTGATCATAATAACACCCTACACCACAAATTATGCTACAATTAGTTTATTCTCGAGGCATTGTCATGTAAATCACTTCCTGAAATATAATTCAATGGAAAGTTATTCAAAAAATGGTCCAATCCAATCCAAATTTGTTATAGGTTATCATTAAGCTAATTAACTATTCTTCACCAAATTTTGTCAAAAAAATATTAAGAATTGCGAATTTTCGCCATATAAAGGCGTTTTTTAAAAGAGATTGTTACATGGGAAGAGGTTCTAAAAATTATCCAATTCAGTTCATTTTCAATAGACCCATACCCCCTTTGGACCAATACACATCTTTGTTCTAAATTTCATCGAAATATATCAAAAAAATCTAGTTTGTAGGTTAAGCACAAATTTACAATGGTAGACAGACGTACAGACATGATTAGTTTTAAATTCTGAATGAATAATTGTGATTAGTATAATCGTACGTGGGTGTAACAAGTGATGCAAAAACATAAAAAAAAATTAATTTTGAACAAAAAAAATTCTTTTATTTTGTTAAGCAATCATGCGGTGTGTATGTGTGTATTGTATAAAAGAATTTGTTTTGTTTTTCTTTCTCTCTTTTTTTTTTTTTTTTTTTTTTTGAACTAAACTAATCAACCAACAATTGTTTCTTTTATACTAATATTTATAAGTTTGTGTTTATGTTAAATCAAAATTTAACAATGTTTCATTTTGACTTTCTCTCCCCCTCCACTTTCCCATTTACATTTTCATTTTTATCAATAATAATGATTAAGTATTTTTTTTTTTCTTCTTTTTTTGTAATAATTTCTGTAGTCGCATAATTAACAAACAAAACATGAAATAAAGGGAGAGCTGTTTTATACTTTACATATAATTATGTAACAAGGTATCACTTCTACCTTCGACTCGTAAATCGTTCAAAGTACAATATTTCTGCTAAATCTTTGCTCTTATAACTTATCACTTAATGTTGACTTTACAATATTCTATTGGACTTGTTTTGTTCTTGAAGACAATTCATGATTTGTATTTGCAATGAGATTTACATATATATATAAAAGAAGAAGAATATATCTGTTCTTTATCAAAATGTTAGCTTTTGTTTCGGATTTTTTATTTTTCTTTTTTTTTTTCCTCTCTTTGCCTTTAACCGACTAGTTACAGTACTATTATTATAAATTTTAACTTAGCATTATTAAGTCATCGTCATCATCATGTGTCATGTGCCACTTTTTACTACTTTAAGCAGAAATAATCTGATTCATTGAAAATCTTCTTTACTATCCTATATAATATTTAAACAGGAATCATATGATGATTTTTTTTTTTTTTTAAGTCAATATAACAAAGATGTTATGTGATATTAAGACACAATAAATTTCAATTGTAGTGAAAAAAAATATTAACAAATTTACTTATATATGAGACATACATACGATACGACATGATAAAAATTGTTCAAAATAAAATAGAGAAAAATAATATTCTGGTAAAAAATATCAGCTATTGTCGTAATTTTGAATTTGAAGGCAAAATCAAAATATATGTTTTTTGTATAAAACCATGTAAAGTATGGCACCATCGGATATATTGTTATGCATCATTTTTTTAACCTTAAAAACACATTGCTTCACTCCCGTCTACTGAGTTTATTTTTATAACATCAGGTTTTTCTTTAGTCGACCTTTGTTGTTTCTTGTTGTATTTTTTGTTATTTTTTGCTGGGCTCAACTCGCAGTTCGTTTCATCAAACTTATGTACGTTCATAGAACAATATATAGGCACTGGATGAGACAAGATGATGTTCGGACAAAGCATCGCTAACCCTGGAATAATGAAAGCGCACAAACAAAATTATTTATGAAATATAGTCTTAACGAATAATGTAAAGAATATCTAAATATTTACATTTGAATTTTAATAAAATCCTTTTTTTTTTCTTTTTTTTTTCGTTTTTTTTTATAAGATGAAGGCTGTACTAAGTTTATAATTTCATTTGTAATACTCAGGAGACATCAAATTATATACATTCTTGATTAGCATCAACAACTGAGATATTGAACACGCAGATTGCTATCTAAATTGGGCAAAATTGGTAAAGAGGCACGCCCATAATTTGCAAAAATCTTTTTACATATATTTATGATTAACCCTTTCATTGATGTGCCAAATATGCGAGTGGTCGAATAACAGACATGCCCACAATCAACAAAAAAACCTTATTCAGTATAAAACTCTACTTTGCCAGTTGATTTATATTTAGAAGCCTTAATCATGTACATGACAAGACCAGATGTATGTAGATTTGTAGGATATTCAAGACTTGGTCTAAGCCACAAATTTCGTTTTTTTTACTTCTTTACTCGTTATTTATGATATTGTTCGAATAACCAACTTACAGATTATCGTTAAACTCATGCCATTTACTTGAGGTGGGATGTTTACAAATGGCAACATAATGACCACCAGCTGTTGAACCTAAAATTTTTCCCAAAAAAAAAAAAATTATTTTTTTTTTATTCTTTTCTTCCCATACAATCCATTACATACCCATGTGATTTGATATAGCATACAATGAATAGTTGATATTTGAATTGGCATTGGCGGCATACGGTGCCATATTTAAGGCACGTTCGCCGGTAGGAAATTCTACAATATTAGATAATTTACTCCAACGTGTTTCTGAGAAACGTTTCAAATCTGGGTTTATTTGTATATAATTAAAAAACAAACATAAAAAAAAACTATTAAAGCGATTATCATTCAAACAATTAAATAACTTACGTATGACCAGATATTTGGGAAAACGTTGTATGGTGAAGCTTTTTGTACATTTTCTGCGTGTTTGACACTTCGAGCAAGTAGGCATTTCATCACCATCCAATACTTCTTCGCGTATAAACAAATCTAAACAAGCTTCTAATTTACAACGCGACGAAGATGGTAATGGCACACTGAGATCCCAGAATGGATCAAATGTTACACTAGCATTGCCACAGGTGGTACAACGTAGCGTACTTTTTAATTGGCCCACAAAAAGATCACGTATTATAGAATTTTCATGTCGCCCATACCATTCCCACGTTAAGTCGGCCTTTTTATTATCACTGATATGGAAAAAAATTAAAATTTTATATAAATTTTCTAATAGTAATTTCATCACTAACCTGAGATTATCATCAATTCTCAAATGGTCACCTTTACCGCCTGTATTTAAAGCCGAATGAAGGGAGTCCAAGAAGAAGCGTAAAAACTCTTGAGCATCTTGTTGATTGTAATCACTGTACATGCGATGTTTAGCTGAGAAAGCTCGTTTCAGTTCCATGGGTGTAACGCAATGGGCATTGGGAGCCCACATATCCTTTATCAACTTGGAAAACTCTAATTAAACGAAACATTTTGTATCATTTGTTTTTTGGATTCGTCTAATGCTATGTTAATGCACTGCTCACCATAAAGAATCTGTTGATCCTTGGATGTGCACGATCGTGCAGCACTATAATTTCTTAAGAACTTTGTCAACTCATTTGTATGACTTAAACATTGTATCACGGAATTCATAAAACATGTATTGCCAATATTTCTTAGACCGCAAAGACCTGCTGGAGAAAATAAACTTTTTAATTGTACGTATTTTAAAAATTAATATTTCTAAATTTTCCCACCGGTATCATATCGATAAACCATTCAGTATCAAGAACATTAAATTTCCACACAAAACAAAACATCCACTCACACACAACACAACAATCATCAAAATATTAAATATAAATTACGAATGAATAAAAAATTTTGAAATTTAAATGTTTTTTGGTTTTTTCTTTGATAAAATTCGTTAACATTTTTCCTATATTAAACCTTGGTTGCCATAGTTATTAAAAAAGAAAGAGATTTTGTCAGGGTTACCTATGTTTTTCTAACACAATAATAAAAAATTTTACTGCGGCAACAATACTTGTAACAGGATTTAAAAATATTTGTACTAATTGTGTATAAGCATACCACATACCTTCCGTATCCTCATGCTTTGTTGACTTCTTTCCACCATCTTCTATGTCATTGCTGCTTTGGCTGGTGGAGCTTAATAATGTTGATCGTGTACTATCACGATCTCTATCCCAATACCGAGATGGTGTAGGAGATGCTGTGGCCGGCAATAACGAACTGCGCATCTATACAATAAATAAAATATATACAAAAATAAATTTGTTATAAATTCATGATGGAGAACAAAATGTGTTAGAAAACAGGGATGCTTAAAAATATATTTAATTAGTTTTATGTGTTATTTTAGCAAAAAATATCATAATAATGGAAAAAAAAAGTTGAAAAACGTAAATATACAGAAGCAAAAAAAGGGAAATATATAGATATTAACAAGAACAACAACATTATTGGATATTATTATTTCAAAAGAATATAACTGTTAAGCCGGCATTTTCATTTGACCACTATAATGTGTCTGTGGTTGCCAATAATAAAGAAAGATTTAGACATGCAAAATGAGACGAATATAGAAATGGAACATGTGAATGTGGTACAATCCCTTGAAAATGACTGAAAATATATTTTGGAAATTTCTAATACATATTATTAACAAAAAAAGTATGCTACGATGTATACTAAAAAGGAGAAAATTAAATAAATGTTTTCATCTCTTAAACAATAACAATATATAGTAATAATAATTCTAACATATAAGATAATAAATTATAATTTAGATATATATATAAAACTCTAATTATATATCTAGCCTATATAGTGTATTGAGTTTTGAGTATTGAGTAACGAATATATTATATTTTAATCCATAAATAATAAAGTTTTGGTTTATTTTCCCGATTCTCTTAATAAAGCAATTGAAAGTAAGCTTGAAACAGAAGAAAATTTGAAGATGTTCTCTATTCACAAATATTTCACAAAATTCTTGTAACTGTAAAGAACTTACAGGATCATGGGTGGCATCACTGAGACCACCAGAAATGGAAGCAATTTTCTTTTTACTAAAATCACCATCAACTGAACTTGACAAGCCGGTTATTGTTGATTCATCATTGTGTACAAAATGGCGAGTACCTTTCAGCGGCAAGCTACCAGTATTGTTGATGGTGTTGTTAGTGGTGGATAAATGACGTGCCGATTTTGTTACTGTAGCACCGGTACTTACAGTACTGATATGATGACTAGGACTAGATTTATTGCCAGCAGTTGAGACGGCATTACGTAAGGGGGAGCGTGTTAGGGAACCACCTGCACTACTGCTGCCACTACCACTGTTCGGCAGTCGCAGATTACAATTATCAAAATCACTGCTATGGCGATGATGTTGTAAACTGTTGCTGCTACCGCTGCCACCATGTGAACGTAACGTCACCGATGCTTGAAGCGGTAATCGTTTCTGTTCACTAAGATTGTTAAATTTCTCAATGGATGCCTGTATACTATTGGAGTCAATTACCAGCGGTGTTGAGTGGGGCGTGTGCTGTTGCTGGTATTGACGCTTTTCTACAGCACCCACTGCTGCTGTGGTTGTTGTTCCATTCGTATATTTATAACTATTGTTAATTTTTGCAAAGTTTGATGGTTGTCTGATTGTTGTAATTGTTGTTGTTGTTATTATTGTGTTTGTCGTTGTTGTAAACGGGCTAACAGACGCTGAACATAAAATAGTTGATTTTGGTCGTGTACGATTCTTCACGCCATGACTGTGCAGACTACACCCACCATGACTTTTCCGTTCGGCCATTATGTTCACACCATTGTAATGCTGTTCATCGCTATCTATAAACTTGATGTCATCAGCTTGATCCAGTGATGTTTGCATGTTGTTGTTACCAATGTTATTGGAAATATTATTTAAACTACCGTTACTGCCGTTATTGTTACTATTCTGCTGTGGCTTTTGATTAATATTCAGTGGTGCTGACAGTGATGTAACGCCACCACTTATTAACAATTCCACAGCATTACGATGTATTAACGGTTTAATGGAATGTTGTTGTGGCTGCTGGTGGTGGTGGTGGTGATGGTGTTGGTGGGGGTGACGACTCGATAATTTTGTTGTTGCTCCATATACAGAATTCAAGTATGCGGTTGATTTTGGTTTTTTGTTAGCCGTCGTTATAGTATGCAGTGTTGTTGTGGTAGTCGTCGAAAAGCCTTTACACTGAGGTCCCAGACCCATAGAGTGTTGGTCCATCTTAATGATTGATGGTGTAAGACTTGACGTTGCTGATGTTGTTGTTGCTGCTGTTTTACCCAACTGAGTGCCATTACCACTACGCCGCATTCCATTTGTTGTTAAGGCAACTAATGATGTTGCTGTTGATGTTTTTGTCTATACATTGAAGTTTCAAATTTAAAGTCTTCATGAAAAAAATTTATGATCAATGGCAACAAGCGTTTAATACCAAGAAGATGAAGATAATAACGTAAGAAAACTATAGCTAACTTTTTTTTTAATGATTAAGTTTAATTTAATTGAGTACGTTTACTTAAATCGATAGCGATGTATGCAGATGTATACAGAATAGGTAATAACTTCTTCCGCGTGGGATTCCTTTATACTACATCATTAAATTATTTTTAAAATTGAAGAAAGAAAAATTATTACAAAAAATTTATAGCTTTTTAATGGTAACAGAGTAAACAATTCGCCAAAAATAGAAAAATTGTAGACTTTAGACTTATTCAAATGACCAAGTATACAGTACATTATATGCGAATTGTTTTATCGATTTTGTACTTTATGGAATCGAGCTTAATTTCAATCTGATTAGCATATTAAGAGATGGAACTAAAGACTTCATATATAGTTAAGAAATTGTTGAAATCCTACGCTTGTCCTTTTAGGGAAAAAATTTGCTTTGCGATGCGTTTTATAATTTCCTTATTTATTATCCCTTTTTTCTGGCATATTCCACTTGTCATCATTATTCATTAAGATAAATCCCACAGCGATTTTTTTTTATATCATATGTAGTTGTTTTGAATCGAGTTTTATATACAAAACTCTTTCTTACCGAGTTGTTATTGTTGTTGTTGTTGTTGTTATAATTATTTTTCGTATTGATACGTATGTCAACTGATGGCAATGCAACAGCACGACGACTTGACTTATCGTTTATTGTTGTTGCTGTTGTTGTAGTTGGCAATTTATTCACTAACTTGGACACTTGAGCTTGAGCTAATTCACATTCCTCTCTTAAAAAATTCTGATCCTTATATGCTGGTATTAAGAAGAAATGTTGATTGGCTTGACGGACAGCATTTGTTGAGGCCAAATGTTTTTTATTCCTGTTATTGATGATGGTGGTGGTGGTCGCATATGTTGAAGTTTCTGCTCGTTTTTGTATGCTGCTGCTATTCAGGTTTGAGTTTGCTGTGTTGGCGATAGCTTGATTAATTGTTTGCGGTCGTGCCACATTGACGGGATCACATTTTTGCTTTAGCGATGGAAATTTTTGGAAATTATTTCTGGTTTTTTTAATGTCTATCATTATTTAATTTTATTTCTTTTTTTTTTAATTTTTTGTTTTTATTTTTTTTTTGTTTTTTTACATTATTTTTCACTTTTTCAATGTTTTTTACAATTTTTTTTGTTATTTCTCTTAGTTACCAAACATAAACAATAGACATTTTTATCGTACTCTTCTTATTTCTATGATATTTTAAGTGTTTACAAGTGTTGTTGTTGTTGTCTTTTTTTCCTATAATTTGTTAAACCATCTCTTAGGAAACGTTTGTTGTTGTTGTTATTGTTGTTGTTTACTTTAGTATTGTTGTTGCTTTGTAAAAGAAGCAGTTTTTTTGTTTCGTTTTGTTTTTGTTTTTGTTACATTTCAATGCATACAACTTTTATGAAGTATACGGTCACAGTGTTTATACTTAAACTTGACATACATTTAAACTGTTGTTGTTGGGCAATCTGAAACAGAGATTAACTGTAAAAGGGGAAAAAAGAGTATTTGTTAGCAATGACATTGTGACGATGAATGTTGTATGTATAGTGTTAGAAAATGTGAAAAAAAAATTATCATATAAATATGTATGGATGTGTGTATGTGTGTGTGCGTGTTTATGCGATTAAGCCAAAACGAAATGAATTGAAAACCTTTTCATTACAAGCAGACTAAAATGATGGGTCCTCCTTCAATGCTCTCTCTCTCTCTCTCTCTCTCTGTCTTTTTCTATCGTTCTACAATTCTTCTTCTTATACATAGTAGACTAACTAACGTTCAACATGTACAATTTGTTTTAGTTTATAGCGAGTGAGTAATTTGTTCTTTTCTTTTTTTTTTTTTTTTTTTGTAATTCTTGGTTAGAACGGCATTAGTTAGTAGTACGGGGGGAGCTTAGTAGGCTTAAATTTTAATCGGCCCATTGAGAGTTGCATGCATTACCTTTATATCATCGCCATTCTTTATATTCATATAATCTTCTAAACCACTATAGCGGCTGCTATTCCATTGCGGTCGGTCACCACTCGATAATTCATTCATTGTGTCCGCATTTAAATCGAGTTTATTTAATTTATTAAACGTCTGGGTTTCATCATTATTCTCATTATTATTGTTCTCGATGTTACCTTCGTTGTACACTTTCGCTTTGGGTACACGGCTAGACCGTAACGTCAATGTTGCCGAAGTAAAATTTTGGTCATTTTCAACTATTAAGGGCTGTGGAGATGAGCGCGTTCGACTTCTTGTATGTGTTACATTGTCTACTTCATCAATGCTTTCTTGTTGGCTATACCAGCGACCGTAGCGACTGGTATAACGGTTATGGGTAGCCCCATGTGTAGTAGTGTTGTCGTGGTTATCATCCTTGCCTGTTGAGCGCACCGTATTGGTTTCGCTGAGAGCCGATGATCTGGAACCAGATAGTTCAGTGTTGGGTTTATAATTGGCTGGACTGTATTTTTCATATATATCCAGAGCAGAGGTGGCCACTAAACGGGCCAGGGCTGCTGATGAGCAGACACCTGGTGTACGTTTTGTTTGGCTGCCACTGTTATCGGCACCCGATGGGGGCTTGTTCTGATTTCGCCACTTGTCGCGATTTTCTTTCAACTAAACTCTCAAAGCCATACCAGCAATATAGTGAATGGGGTTATGATTTTTTATTTTTTTTTGATTTTTTTATGATAGTTGTTGTTGTTATTTTAATTATTATTGTCGTCGTTACCATTGTAGTATTGTGTGTGTATGATTTATGGGGACAAAGAAACGTGCATTTTGATTTATACACCGTCAGTGTGAATCCGTTAGCCACACAGTTTTGATTTTGGGCACACAAACGAAAACAATCGATTGAGACGTTTGAAAGAAAGTTGAATTGATTGTGCAGCGTGATCGATCATTGGATGATGATGTGGTCAAGCAAAAAATATGATATACAACAACAAGAAAAAAAAAACATTTAATGCGTAATGCGTTGACAGCACATCGATCAAAAATGAGCGAATGCAATTTATTCGTTGTTGAGATTGATGAGTTGTTGTGGTTGTTGTCAATGAGATGAAAAAAAATAAAATATTTATACATATACACAAAATGACTTTAATAGGTTTTTTTCTTTTTTTTTTGTTACAACTTTTCTTTAACTAAATGGACACAAGAGAAATTTTCCCCACATCACAGATTGCTTATGTCTAGATGCAGGTAATAGGGATCTACAAACACTTACTGAACTCGCTTCAATGAGTTTTTAACGGCTTAAGAATGCGTTGCAACCGATGTATTTTGAAATGAATTGTTACACAATTAGTCAAAAACTATTGAAAAAAATTTTCAACAACATTTTTCATAATTCAGCAGTGAAGATAACAAAAAAACATTCGTTGGGACAAATTGTGGTATATTTTTTTTTTCATTTTTTTTTTTTTTTTTTTTTTTGTAAAGACAACTAAAAAGTAGGATTATTAAGCAAGTTGTCTCCAACAAACACTCATCATCACGAATGCAGCGTAAACACAATTGGAATGTACTCATTTTTCTATGAGTATCATTATTTGTACACACCAAGGGGATATACTAAGTTTGACATTCCATTTGTAACACCCAGAAGGGGGGCATCACAGATCTTAAAAAGTGTAAAAAAAAAACTCCTGATCAGCACGAAAAACTCAGTCGACCTGGACAAGTATGTCTGTAAGTTCGTTTATTTTGGCATTCTTGTATGTAGACGTGGAGGGTATTTAAGATTTGGCCTATGCCAAATTTAGTTTTCTCAGTCGTTCTTTTTTGCTTTACGTGATGTTTGCTATTAGTTAACGAAAACAAAACCGAAACTTTCTAAAACACTTGTTGGATGGAAACAACTTATAACCTTCATTAAAGTTAATTTAAAATATGGAAAAAGTTATACTCACTCCACATCGGCTGGATGAATTTGTATCATTTAGAGTTGAAACGGTGCTACGATAAGTACCAATGCCCGAGGAACCGCCGCTTAGGCTGGATGTTGGACTGCGATAAGTTGAATAAAAACGGGGTGAATAGGTTGAATATGAACTTGAACTGGGACTGTACGTAGACGCAGATGATGATAATAGGCTGCTATATTTAGAAAGACTGTCGGCTCTGTCCAAATATGATTTATAGTTATTTGAGCGAGCCGTCACTGAGGCTGTAGGTGACGATGTTGAAGAAGTTGTAAAATTTGATCCGCCACTGCTTAAAATTGACGTTCTACGTGGCGATGTTACCGGCATATTAAATAATATTGTATTTTAATACGCTTTACGGGGCGTATTATTCTTAGGCGATAACATACAGCAATAATATTCCTTTAGTTTAGGTACAATGTTTTATCTATTTTAAATAATCGATTATTAACAAACTGCAAAGTAAGAATCTATTAAAAGCTTATTGAAGTATATCATTTCATGGCACTTACGGTTACATTTGTTAACAAAATCTTGTTTAAGAGTTCAAGTAGAACGTTAACACTTTATCAGCTTATCAGATATTGTGATGATTAGAAGGAAAACGTTATTAATATAAACTTCATCATCCTAAAACAACAACAAAAAGTACAATTAACTGAAAATATCGCGCATTTGATTTGAAAAAAATTAACTTTTCTTTTGGCATAATAACACGGCAGCCCTTAAAACAAGGCGCACAAGCACCTATTGGGAATGCTGAAAAATGAAACTCTCAGAAATGTTTCTTTCTCGAAAGATAGCTGTACATAGACAAAAAGTAAACACCATATAATCAAAAAAAATAAAATACGCATGGGAATGCGTAAATTCACTTAATCATTGTCATCCAATGCCAAGCATATATATAATAATCGCATAATCATCATGATATTTTCACTGTTTATTGTTTCTCTTTATTTTTATTATTTGCTCTCCCTTCTGAATTTCTGTTTTTCTCGCCATACATACGGAAATAAATTTGCCTAATACACGTTTGGTTACATTTTTTTAATTTTATTGTTATTTTGTGTTATTCACATAGAGAGCAATTATGCACATATCTATTTTTATAGCGAGCAAATCATGCAAATAGTTTACTCGAAATGGAAAGTGTATTATAGAGTGAAGTGCACATTTTTTTTTTTTAATTTTTGTTAATTATTAAGTTACTGTGGATACTTTCTTTTTATATAATATATATGCAGGTGCGTTTTTTTTTTTTTTTCAAATAATATTTTGTGATGGTCAAGGTAACGTTCTGATCTTAGACGGGAAGGTTATAAAAAACATATTCCAATGTCATAAAAAAAATTCAATTATAATAAATGAATAATACTTGAATTCTTGCCGATTTTTGGGATAATTTTAATACATATCCGTCTACTTCCTCTTTCGTTGGCACTACTATTTATCTATTAATAATTATGAATTAATAGATTTCTCATTATCTTTAAAAAAAAATGTTACGAGTTGAAATTATCGGCAGTATTGGCAATAGTCGAGGTCGTCCACTTGGCTTTTGTGCCCATAAAAAGATTTTATTTGTTTTGTCGTATTTCAACATTATTCTTTTTGTTTTACATTATCACTGTTGTGACAACTTACTTTTTTCTTTTTAAAACTCTTATTCCTTTTACATACTTTTTTAGTAATTTTATAATACGTTTATTTTTAGCAATGAAAATTCTATGGATAATATTTTTCTATAATCGTAATAGCTTAGTGATGAACAATCTTAAACGATTACGATTATTAGTACTCGCTGAATGAAAAGTGAGTGTAAGTGCTGCCAGGTTCTAAAAAGATTGCTTTGATTTTACATTTTAGATTTACTAGAGGGCGCTACTGTTCATTTTTTCCAATTATATATTTAAAATATATTATTTAAGATAACTTAAATTAAAAACTGTGCTTATTACGAATGTTTTATTTTCAAATTTTTAGTTTTATAAAAAACCCAATTTACTTAAAAAAAGAAAACTCAAATGACAGTATAAATGCATTTTTTATTTTTCATTACTTTCCCAAGATCCCAATTATTCTTCAATTGAGTTATCCAACTTTGCCAAGTTCAGTCGTAAATTTAAAATCTCATGCTGTTCTTTATACGTCAAGTATATACTAATTAGAGCATGACCGGCTATAACAGTACCCAACATAGGCACAATCGGTTTAGTAAATTTATGTAACAATTTTAACACCTCCACAGGTTCTTGGGTAATAAGTGGCATTCTGTAGGTGTAATGACGTGAAGCAAAAAAACATGCCGCCAAGGGTGCTAACAATGTTGGATGCAAGACACCAAAACCAATTTGAAAAGCGGCAGCTCTCATCTGTATACAGGTAGGACACTGATCCATCGTTTTCAATATAACAGAACTTTGAACGAAGTAACGATGGCAGCCCATAGTGAATAAAGCAGGTATTATAACAATAGGTAAATAGGTAGAGAAACGACCATAAGTACCCAAACGGAATTTATTGCGATAATGAGTATTTACCAATAAGCCCGTTCCAACAGCCAATGTTGCTAATATGTTAGGTGCATGGCGTAGTGCCCAACTGTAAGGGAAAAAAAATTGTGTAACACTGTGCTAAAAAACTAACTGCCAATCTATACCAACACTTCACGCGGTTTCTCCCAATTCGATATAATTTTCCACTGATAAAATGTAGCTTGCTGTTCGCTTAATATAACCGCATCATGGGGTAAATCTTCAATTTTTCCCCTGGATAAAGCCATGTCTTATAAAATCAGTTTTTCCTTTTTCTTTTTATTAGCAAAATTGAACTTTATTACGGTATTTTCAATTTCTTAAGCTGTTATGAAATTTTTACAGCTGTTTAGAAATATGATTGTATTTAGATTTCAAAGAACTAGTTAAGAGTAGTTGGCAATTCGTTTAATTCAATAGTTCATCTCATATTAGTACGCTTTTAAAGAAATTAAAATGAAAATTATGTTATTTTTATTAATAGATTTTATTTTTTAAAATATTAATAAAAATTGTATACAACTTCAGTCGAATACGGGCTAAATGTAGAAAAATATATATGTATATAGCTATTTATGTTTGAGTTGTTTAAATAATACATGAATTAAGAGTGAATGCAACATTTTATAAATACGCTTACGCCTATAAATTATAATAGTTCAGAGCTTCCAGAGGTCGACGATGGTAAGTGGGATTCAACCTAACCGGCTTCCATTTCTTCTAAACTCGTGAAAACACAAATCAATCAATTTTTTTTTTTTGTATATGAAAGAAATAAACAAAAGGGAACAGACATAAAAACAGATATATAAAGTTAAAAGTGCAAGATTAATTATTACAGCCGTTCAACATAACATAACTTAGCGCAACTTTGTATGGAATGTAAATGGAATGTAAGGAAAGCAGTAAGTGTGTACACCCAAAAACTAGGGTTGTACGTTTCTTTTGAAGCGTACGCTCAATGCAAGCTATAGCCGAGCAAGGTGTTAGCAAGCTAGAGTAACAAAATGAGTACAGACACAGGTCGCGGGACATTTGCTTTACGAGTGTAGGAATATATAAAATGAGACTAAACTGTTGAGCTGGGCGGGGGTGCTGTGGGCGGTATAATGTTGGGTATGGCAACAATGCAAGCACCCGAACGACTGAACGTTAACGGTGCCACTTGACTCCATTCATTAGTTTCGGGATCATATTGTTCCACAATTCTCAAATACTGATTACCATCATAGCCACCCACTGCAATCAAACGATTACCCAACAAAGCACAGCCAATAGCATCACGACCAATACTTAACGAACAAATCTGCAAAAAAACAAAAAAAAAATTATTAAGTAGTGGGTTAGTAAACCTTTTAAAAAAAGAACACATTTACCAGCGTCCATGTATCAGTTCCTGGATCATATCGTTCCACTGTATCAGTGCGACAGGAAGAGGGATTATTAGCTGGATAATCAAGACCACCTAAAGCATACAAAAAACCTTGAGCGACAGCCACCTAAAAAGCAAGCGAAATATTCTTTTAAAAACATTCCCTTGGACGACAAACAAATCAAACATACTCCAACACCGCCACGCCTTTTATTCATGGGCGCACGCATAGTCCATTTATTGGTGTGGGGATCATAACATTCCATAGAACGATGACAAATGGAACCATCACGACCGCCCACTACATATAAACGACCATTGATTACTGCCACGCCAGCAGTGGAGCGCATCGAGTACATGGGCGCCACATAGTTCCATGTGCGAGCTGTCGGATCCCATCTAAGATAGTAAATAATGTTGCGGAGAATTTCGTTAAAATGTTTGGAACCGAAAAAAAAATGATTTTATTTACCTTTCCACTGTATTGAGATAACTCCAGCCATCGTGACCACCCACCGCATACATTGGTCCTTCGAGCACCGCTACACCCAAGCCATGACGCGGCGTACCCATAGGATTTAATGGCGTCCAGGCCATAGTGTTCAAATCCAAACTTTCCACC
This sequence comes from Ornithomya fringillina, assembly GCA_963978525.1. Taxonomy (NCBI): domain Eukaryota; kingdom Metazoa; phylum Arthropoda; class Insecta; order Diptera; family Hippoboscidae; genus Ornithomya; species Ornithomya fringillina. The sequence continues at coordinate 6,809,696 of OZ021693.1, forward strand.
GTATTTAATGTCTTTAAACCATCACGTCCGCCCACAATAATTAACTTATCATCCATTACGGCCACACCGAACTGCAAACGTCGGGCGGACATATTCTTCCAGACGGTCCATTTATCTAAACGGGGGCAATAGCTTTCAATACTGATGGCACCCTACAAATTCAAATCAAATCAATCAAACATTATGCGTCCGGGTGCCACACGGGCCACTTTGTAATATTAATACCTTGTGAGCATCCATACCGCCCACGGCCAACAAACGACCTACTGTCGATTTACGAGGTTTCGTGCGTTCCGAGGCGATCAAAGAACGCCGTTCGGGTAATAAATGCCATTTTAAAGCTTCCATGACCAATTGTTGGCACTCATTGGAAGCGCAGATGCTCTCCACATGATCCATAATGAAGGACGGTGGCAACAGGGGAAGCCGCACCAGGGCCAACAGATCGGGAATGTGCTTTTCACGATTGCTCGGATCGTGCTGTATCCACGACATCAAACAATGGAAGACATCCTGCTCAAAGGGCACATTGAGATCATCACTAGCCAACAGTTTACCCAATTGATCTGCATTCAGTTGGAAGAACTCTTGATTTTGACACACCTCCAAACAAAAACCGATAAAATTCAATTTTTTCAAAAATTTTTTTTAATTTTCAATTATTCTAGACTAAAGGTACCTGCATGAAATGTTGACATGTGTAGGCCTTGGCCAGACGTAGTAAAGTGTGGCAACTTTGTTGTTCGGCGAAGAATGCAAAACCCAAACAATTGGATGGATGCAGTTGGCGGGCTAAAAAATTACAGCAAGCTGTAACGACGGCAGTCAATTGCAGCAGACAAGCGGTAGCTAATAAAGTTTCGACAGTGTCTTCACGCAAATCTATAGAGCCGGTGTAACAGTATTGCACTAGGATTTGTAAAGCATCGCCGTGCACTTCTCCCAAAGTCACCTCTTCTTCTTTTGTTTCACGTAAACAACCCGTAAACATTGCTGAGAAGTAGGCACTGGACGACGACAAAACCAGACGATGTGCCGGAACTCTAAACAAAACAAAACGCATAATTATTAGATTATGACGAGTTTTTCAATAAGGACATAACAATTTTATACTTTTAATATGAACGCATCAGTCGATTCCACACCATTCATAGGAATTCAGAATCTCTCAAACCACATTGTGGCGGATTTTACATAAAGATCTTAACTTACGTCCCTACAGAATCGAATTAACTCAATAACTGCAGCTTCTCGATCATTTTAAACGCTAAAACGTTTGTTATATTATGTTATGTTCTTATTGAAAATGTTACTTTATATTATATTGTATTATGTTGTATATGTTATATCTATATATATATATATGAAAACAAAGTTGATCATTTACATATGTGTATTTGTGTGTGTAGCACCAAGAATGAAAATGACACAACGGTAACAAGCGTCTTTGCAGCCATTGTCTTTGCAAGAAAACAAAGACTTTATTTTTTTTACTCATTGCATACTCAAACAGATGCAATCCATGTTCATGTGTAAATTATTGCAATCGAAATAATTCAAGTGTTGAAATAGTTCAAAAATAATGACAAACTTAACGGTACTTTTTTTTCAAAAATTCACCCTTAGTGATACCATTACCCAAATAACCTTTTGATCTAGTTTAGTATAATTACCTGCGTCCATCAATGCCAGCTATTAGCACAACATCGCATAATTGGCGATTTTCTAAAAACAACTGCATATGTTTGAGAGCAGTTTCCGCATGGTCAAGACAACGAAACGACTCATCTTGGCTGACGGCTGAATTTAAACTGCCCAAACTAAAATCCCGTGTCAACGACTCTTCTGCCAATAGGGAAATGCGAGCTGAGGAAGATGTTGTCGAGTCGCGACTGGGACTCTCTTTGTTTGCTGCCATATTAAAATGAACCGGATATCAATTCTTGCAACCGGATGTTAATGTCAATTTTATTTTAAAAAAAAAATTTATTTTGCAATTTAATTTTTATTGTTCACACATAAAAAAACAATACAATTAACAAAAGTACACTTTTTTTTTAAGTGTCCTATAAATTGCACATCCGTTACTTCGAGCTACGCGAAAACAAGTGAATTCTAGCAAAACTAGAGTAGCTCTGTATAGTAATGATGATTTTTTCAGTTACCATTAACAGCAGCAGCTGCACAACAGAGACACAAAGAAGTTAAGCAGCCAACACATCAATTGGTAACACAAAACAATCAACACAACAATTCAATGTGATCTTGTCGACTGAGGAAATGAAGAGGAGGAGGAGTAGATTTCTGTTTTGCTATTAGCTCTCGGATTTTTTTCCACACAATGCACTTGCACTTGAAACAAACAAACAAACTCCATGGAATGATTAGATATTTTCGTTATTGCGTTTTGTTTTTTCTATCCCTTTAGGTAGGAAATCGCGTTTTTTGTGTATTTTAGGTTTTTTTAAATTATATTATCACTCATTTGCGTTTTTTCATTGTACTTTTATTTCTTTACAAGTGCATTTCTTTGTTTTTATGGGATTTTTCATGCGTCTCAACATTCTTCATATTATGCACTATATAGATGCCAGATGGGTAAAAAGGCATTTTATCAACAAAATGGATTAAAGCAATTGAGGTGAAATAGTGAATCTATTGAATTACAAAATTTTCCGTCCCCTAACACGTAACATTTGTTAAATTTTGGAAAATAATAGGAAAAAATCTCTTTATATATAACAGAATAACAGAATTCAGTTTTGATTTTGCTATAACAGAGATTTTTTTCAAAATTGATGTACTCTCATTTTTATACTGCTCTGACATACTTTTTTCAGTAGATTTTTTATTATATTTAATATATATTTCAAAACGTGGGCAACAATTTAAACGGATATACCACCTTGATTACATTTTACTTTATATTATTTATATATTAGACTTTATATTCTTGATATCAGCATCTCACTCCTCATACATCATGTAACTAACAAGTTAGTGTATGTATCGAATTGATGCGTTACAGTGAACTAGAAATATTATGCACTGCACATCTCTAATTTAACAGAGCCCTTTTGTTGTAGGAAATTTCTTTTATGTACATAACAGCTGTTTTAAAAAACAATTTACATTGAATTTTTAAGAAATTACAAGAATAATTAATAATATTAAAAAGAAATCCAACTTATTTTTGTTATATTATAAGTGTGATGGATTTTTTATTTGCCCAATTACCGGATAATAATTGTAAGTAGAAATAAAAGGAACGGAAATAAAAATAAAAATTCACAAATGTTGTAACTTAATCGTCTATGTAACCCTTCCTACAGTTCAAATGAATGACGCGCAATTGATTTTGTGGCAACACAATGCTATTTTTGAGTGCGAATGTGATAATTTGATTAATCGTGGCATTGAGGCGCGTCGTTTAGAAAACAGTGAACATTTACGTACTTATGCTATTGATGCAGCCATACAACAGCACGGACTTCAACGATCACGAAGACGTCGAGAGTTTTCCGAAAATAATATAGATGCCAATCCGCAGGCACCACCCATTCGTCGTGCTCGATTAAGTGCTTTAAATCATGACATTTGGCAAGAATCTATTAGTGAAGCTATACGAGAACGAGGCTTGCGCTTGGCAAGACATCCGCCGTGGTAGAAGCCATCAACTATATTCATCCATACAAATTTTACCACCTAGAATATAAATTATGTAGTTTTTGCGGTATATTTTCTTAAATATGACAACAACAAAAAACACATCGCCGGCTTATAATACTAGCAACCAATCTATATATATATCTATAATATATATGTATAATATATTTAGCTATGTAGTATAGTCGCTTTTAGTAAAATGCATAATGAATTTATATGCTTTTTTTCCCCCCGAGTTGCAAAAAGAATAACGGTTTGTTTCTTCCTTTATTGCCTTTGCAGTTAACGAACGATTATTGTTTTGATTTTTGGAAAGAAAAGACGGTTTATATATAAAAAAGAAAAAGAAATTCATTCGATTTATTTTAAACTTACATAATGTTATTTAATCTAATTATTATATATATATAAATCATGATTATACAAGCACTTATCCGTAATACATGTATCGGTAGATATTTTATTAATGTTTCTATAAATGTATGCATTGTTAATATAATGCGCTCTATATGTAAATCGAATTTTTGTTTTATCTGCAACTTATTATTGTAAAGATGTGACTATGACGGTTAATTATTTAGCTGTTTAGTTTTCAAATTTCTTAAATACAATCGTGCTTGTATTATAAAATATTTTATTGTTTTTTTTTTTTTTTTATTATATTTCATTACAAAAAACATCTCATTCTGTGTAAGTATTTACTACTACAGTTGTTGTTGGCATGAAAATGAATGTAAGAATTCTTCATAATGTTACCATTTACGGTTTCAGGGACGCATTTAAAAAAAAAAAATTTTTTTATAGTTAAATTGAACACTTTTTTTTAATTCTTTATATTATAAGTGCGTCACTTAGGCCATAGTGGGGCACATAAAAAAAGAGATGTATTATGAAGGAAAGAAAGGGTCATAAAGCCAAAAAAATTATAGAGTTTAACATTGCATTGAAGTGGGAGGGGAGATTAGATATGCATCAGACATATGAAGGTACGTGGGATTTAATTAAACGATTTTGTCACAATCTGTTTTGAAATGTCGATTAACAACCATTGTGTTACAAGTATTTTCACTGGAAACAAATATTCTTTTCTTTCTTATGAAACAAATGATAACGATAAGCTCGACCATTTAATACCCTACACCTCTTAGTTTCACATAAAAAGTCTCTTCGTGAAATAAATTTATATAGAAAAGGGTTGTAAATATGAACCAATTGGATTCAAATTTATTACAGTCGAAATAGGCTTTAAAACTGTACTTGTATGTCATAATCTGTCTGTCAGTCCGCTTTTTGCTTACAAACCTCGCAGAATTATTGTTAATCTCTATATGTAGGTTAATATTGTACAGTACAAAATAAAAAAAAATAATTTTTTTATTCATTTTTAAGGACTGTTTAGCTTTGGAAGCGTGTTTTAGTAAAATGCTGATGAAAATGAAGATTTGATGCAATTTCTAATAATGCAAAAAATTATAATAATCTGTAAAGTAATGAAAAAAAAAAACAGTATTTTAAACAGAGATCGAATATCAAGAATGATTACATAGAGACATTGTGATATACGATTACGTTTAGTTTACGAGAATCGGTATTATTTATATATATTCGGTCTCTGCTTTGAACGGTTAAAGCTTTTCGGAAACGCCTACGTTTATATGTGTTTTTTTATTATATATATAATTATGGCATAATGGCCCTCCCCAAAATGGTTACATTTTCATACATAAACCATTGGATTACATTACATGGCGTGAATTTATAAAAAGTTCAGTTTAAACGAAATTTACAAATGACACTTAAACGACAACTTTAATTATATGCTATGAATATATAAACATAGATGGAAATGCATGTGACGCACATAAACATATAGATGATGAAATGTAATGTAGCGGCCAATTTGTGTCAAGTGTTGTACATGTTGGCAAGTTTTATATTAATTTTTTCATTTAGATGACAGTTTGTTTGAAACGGAGGCAACTTAACTTATTACCAAATAATTCACGAACAGGTCGAGTATTATTTTGTTGCTGTTGTTTTTATTGTTGTTGTGTGCATGTGTATGTTACTTTCATTTACATAAAAATATGTTATTTTTTGCTCAACGATTGGCTTAAATTCCGAGACTGTAATTATAAAAGAAAAAAAAAAAAAAGAGAAACAATACAACAAAAACAGTTTGAAGAGAGCATAATTAGTATTTGTTTAATTAGTTATTTTAGTTATATTTTAAAATTTATGATAAATATACACAAAAACATGAGATGAGGGCTTATAAAGGGGTTTTCAATAAGGACATAACATAAGAAGTTTGGGCGCTTCAAATAATCAAGAGAGAGAGAGAGAGAGATTTGGTATATGAATATCATTTTGCAAAATAATTCTGAAACTAAGAAAGTAGTTGGTGAAGAGTTGCCCTGTGAACGGCGTGGAGTCGCATAAGATGAATATTTTAGCTAGAATTTATCAACTATAGCGTGCACAGTCTGTCTGGGGGGTTAGATTATTAAGCGTAAATTAAGCACGTAATTTTTAATAATTTCCGAATGTTGCTCGTTTGTGAAATTCACCATTATAAAAAATTTTATCCTTAATTGACGTTATGACGTTGACAGATCATTAGAAACATTCACAATTGCATTAGTATTTTAATATAAAAGTGTTATGTCCCTATTGAAAAACCCCGCAAAAAAAAGCGAATTTTCCGCTTTCCCCGAAATCCGTTAACAAATGAGTATTTAAAAAACTGTTAAAAATCATTGTATAAATTCGATACAAGCAGCTGTAAGAGATGTTGTTCAAAACGTATTCAACAGCCTGAATAACGGAATAACATTAGTTCGCATCTAGCATCTCTCACTCTAATGTGAAAACTCGATCGATCTTGTCGATCACATCAAACTGTATTATTATGTGATAATGTGTGCGTGCAGTGGTGTGTATATGAAAAACGTATGAGATTGCAGACAGATTACGTATATCTTACATGCGTGAGCCTTTCTGTTGCAATACTTTTGCTCTATCATTTAATTCAAGTTCACGACCCGTTGATGTGCCACATTCTTTAGATACAACACAAAGAAACTCATTGTTATCGAAGGCGCCATAATTAGAAGGATACTGTGTGCCTACACTAATTAATTGTTCAAATCTCCAACCATCCGAAAGTGTTGAGATCATCTGTAAGCACAATAATATTAATAATAATCGAAAATCATATTTAAAAAAAAAGTTATAAAAATGGAACCTGTGTTAATTCCTGTTCGCGGCATTGTAGAACACGATATACACGTTTTTTATCGGGTTGAGGTCTCTGGATATGAAATAAAGTAAAGCTGTTAGTGACATAATAACAGATAGATACTCGATACGTTTTACTTGATCTCTTAAATTAATGCACTCTTTGAGCAGTGTAATTAATTGGGTGACATTGTAAAATTCAGCTTCTTCTAGGACACCTTCCTCAGAAACACCATCCAATACTAATTTACCGTGACGTAAATAATTTAAAACTGGCGCAAAATATTTCGGATCTCTATCTATTAAATATGCTCCGGTTTCATCCTATAAAAAAAGATATTCATAATTAATGCTGAAATTAATTTTTTTAAAGAACTGTTCACTTTAATGACACTAAATATAAATAATAATATATACACATTAACAGTTTAATTATTGAAGCCGATATCATTTATTGTTTGTTTCTTTTTTAAGGTTTATTGCTATCAATAAAATTTTCTATTGGCAGTTATAATTCTATTGATTGCCAAGTTGAAATATTAACTTACGCGATCTGATATTAAATCACAGTCCTCTTGTATAAGACGAGATAGAAACGAGTTGGGGTCACGCGAAAGTGTTGTTTTTGTGGTAAGAAAATATTGTCCGCCCACATTCAGCTTGACCCACTGGTCGGTGCCTTGTTTTTTTAATACATTTGGACTCTTGCGTGTATTAATATTTACTGTCGTCATTATGCAGGTGTTTTGTTTTGGTTGATTGTTTCTTTCTTTCTCTATTTATTCCCCTTATGTACTCTTTTTTTTTTTTATGGATTAATGTTATTAGCAGTGATTTGGGTAAAAATAATTTTTATTTATACTTATATACTAAAATGAGTCCTTTAAAAAGTTTATGCTTTTAACTACTTCTCTCTACACTCGATTATCAAAAGAAGTACACATGCAGTGAACCAATGCATTTATGTAGTATAGGATTTCTATCGTTGTAACCAATTACTATACAAACAACTCTCTCGCGTAATTTTCACACAATCCACTCAACCATATTAATTGCAGAATATTTTTTATAAGTTTCTGTTTCTGATTATATTTTCTTTTATTTTTATGAAAAATTGCAAATGCTACAGAAATGCCACTTTTTCTAGAGATACCAAATTAATAAAAGTTTTCAAATGAAAGCAGTATCGATATTTTTTTAACATACCAGTTCTATTATGATAACACAGGAATGTTACAGCAACGTTTCGTTTTTATAATCATATACCGTACTTGGTTGGAAATGGAATTAATTCCACCATTTGGATATAACTATATACGATATTCAATGTAAACATAGTTTCTTAGCGTTTTTAGGGTCAATATATAATCTCTTCTTTAATGATATATATGTTTTTGTACATAAAACGAGTCCAGAAAAAAATATTAAAAACTTATTTTATTATAAGCTGACTTTAATGAAATTGTACGTAACACAATCATCAATATTTTGAATAAATTAAAAATTTTAATTTGTTAGCCATACCCACAAACGATAGCCTACAATTCCACACAAGAAAAGCACAATAAAAATTTTAAAAGCCAAAAGAAGTCACGATTGATGCAAATCAGTTAAGGGAACATACATAACACCCATCAAACGCGTCTGTTTTACACTGCCATTATCCTTTTTGTCATACTATATTTTAAATATATAAAAAATATGACGGCTATGAATAATTGGAAACATACACAACATACCTGCATCATATATTGCTCTCCTCCTTCAGGGCCAACGGGTACAATTAAACGTCCACCTATGGCCAATTGATCAATTAAAGCTTGAGGTGTTTCGGGGGCAGCCGCTCCAACATGGATAGCACTAAATGGTGCATGCTGAGGGCATCCCACACGACCATCACCTTCTAAATATTACATTAGGAATTGACTAGTTTACATCTGTATAACCATACACACGCTGAACTAACCAATTATAATTAATTTCCCAGAGGCTAGCATTTGCGGATCATCATTGTTTAAATTTTGAATACTAAGCTTTACTAAAGCAGGCTGATGTTCAATACCCACAACTCTAGTATTGATGTGATCACCTTGACTTTGTATATAACGCCAAAAACATGCACTCAGATACCCGGAACCAGAACCAACATCCAGAACGTGAGAACCAGGTTTCATATGATCCCGCAAATATTCCATAGCAAAAGCATGCTAAATCCAAACAAAAACAAAAACTTTATAATGCGGTTACGTGCAGGTCTTTTAATTCAATATTTACCATATGGGGAGCACTAATTGTTACCCCATAGCCAATACGTTGTGGTGCATCCATGTAGGGATTAGTGGGGGAATAAAATTTGCGATCTGTGGCTATCATTGCGTTAGCCACCGCTTGGGTACTAACAACGCCATATTCTATAATTAACAGACATTTTATATATTATATATATTTTACGCAGTTCATTTTCCATATCCTTACCAGTTAATTGCCTGATTAGGTCGGCGTTATTTACTCCCACAGAACGCCAGGCCATAATGAATAAAATATAAAATAATAGAATTTTTTCGTACGTTTTTTTGAATATTTTTGCTTAATTTCCTAGTATATAATAAACACATTAAATATAAATAAAATCCATACGTGTAGTTAACCCACTTATTAGAAACTAGAAACAAACAAACTAGAGATGAATAATTAGGTAGTAAAAAGTTAGTTAACTGCGCAATTCTCAATCGATTAAAAATTTTGTTAAACTTTCATTTCACCTCAAAGGTCATGTTTATTAGGGTTTATTATTATCTTAGTGTTAGCTAATGTGTCAATACTATGCTAAGTGTCGCGCATGCCTCTAATTTTAAACTCTTTTTTAAATTTAGATATATTTGGTCTCTTTATATGAAATATAAACTTACGTATGATATTTTAAGGTAATATAACACAACTTAAACATGTGTTATATTAATTCCATTTTGATTATAACGCTAATGTATTAATATGCAACTATAATGTTAATAATAAGTCATTCTATATATTCTTATTTGATCATTCTTTGCTACTTTTGTGTTGATGTGGCAATACTGTTAATTTGAACACACTGGTATTGATACATATGGCATCATTGTGGGATTATCGTCCATGGACGACACAGTTCACCATTTCATCCAGCACAGTTACCGAATGAATCTCGTGGTGAATAGTTGTCCGTATTGGAGTTGGGAGGAAAATTTCTGGAATTTTGCTGAATAATAAAAAAAAAAAAAAAAATGAAATATGTGAAGTGGTAGTAAAACAGACTGAAAATTTCCGAGTCAAAAAAAAAGTGAAAAGAGTAAAATACGTAGAAAAGAAATTACCAAATAACAAGTGAAAACAACAATAAATAAAAATAAATTTTTGAAAAAATCAAATCAAGAAAAAATTTAAGGAATATATACCCGAATACACAAATTTTAGTGTGTACCCAGCCAAAGACGACACCTAAAGTAGAACAGAGGCGGCACAAATACCATAACCACTACATAGAAACCACCACCATTAGTATAAAGATAACGACAGTAAAAGCACGAGAGGCTTGTGTAGTGAAAAATACAAAATCCAAAATGTCGGATGAACTGCAATCGTCGCCGCTACACCAGCGACAGAGCTGTTGTCGCCTTTGTCTGGCACCGGATAACGAATGCATCTCCATTTTGAATAGCTATGCAGCGGATAAGGAGCCCTTGGCCACCAAAATACACAGTTGTGTAAGCATTAAGGTAAGTTTAAAGAAAATTCAATCAAAATCTAACTGTATATACGATACAGAGGGACCACACCCCAATTAAAGGGAATGGGCAAAAATCCATTTCACTAAATATTAACCGCACTGTTCCAGTTCCAGTGCGTAACCAGCAAAAATGGAAAAAAAAGATAGAAAAAAAAAAGGAAAAAGTGAGGTTAGGTTAGCTGGGTATGCAGTCATCATAAAAAGCACTTTGAAGTGGCATTGTTGCCCTCGCTTGCTAGTTATTTTATTATAGTATCAATTTTTCTGGTGATTGTGTTCATGATAATGATGTGTTGTTTGCTGTTATGTGAGATGGTGGTGGTAGTTGATTGCGTCGCTTGGTGGTCGTGTATTGCTTTTGGTTGTCTTACTAGTGAGAGCTGCTCTGTCTATCTATATGGCTTGTTGTGCATGGTAATCGTGGTTGTTGTTGTTATTATTATTATTGCTATTGCTTTGCACAATGCGATATTGGCTACAGCTACGGCCATTATGGTGTTGTGTAGCGTGGCTTGGCGTGGCATTTTATTGTTTCTCTATATGTCCAAGGGTACAACGATTAAACCAATCAACTTGATCGGTCACTGTGTCATAGGCTACTGCGTCATGTAACAAAATGAATAAAAAATTTTTTTGTTTTTGGTAAATTCCCCAAAAAGTGTATGTTTTGAAACATTGTGGAGTGAATTTCCGTTACAATCAACTCTGATCATTCATTTACATAATAAAACATGGTCAGATGTGCTGGCTATATTGTTGTGGTTTTGGAAGTCTGAATCAATTCCGTTACGTTCCATATTATTGCACTGCATTCAGTGGTGAATGCAAGCTGTTTAAGTGGCTGATGACTGGATATACTAACCAACCAGTCAAGATAAACCGTATACGTACGCGAATGTATGGTCGTTGTGTAGCTGTTGTTTTCGCTTTTTGTCGCATTAACTAACCGTCAGAGTCATCATCATCATCATCATCATCCGTTGTTATTTATATAGCTACAGCTTTTGTCACGTTCTTGGTATTGGTGCTAACTGACTACTTGCTGCTGTTGTTGGCATGAATAAGTGAGCGAATTAGTCTCTAATAAGCAGACCTAACCGCTATAACTTTTTTGCAATTCCATTTATGACTGCAGCGTGTTATCATCAGCTATGAATGCTTGAATTGTTAGTCGTTGTCGTTTGTTTAGAGAAATGTATTTCGGCGTCATCATGGCAATCCAGCCATTGAATCAGTCATCAGTCGCTCACTTAGGTAGCCAGCTGGCACATTATATATATCCAAGTACCAAAAAAAAAAAAAAAAAATGTGTAGCTTGTATTGATTGACTGTAAGCTGAGAAGTATTTGCGAATTTTTTTTGGGATGTATATCTTTTTTTCTTTTTTTTGGTTTATTTCACAATCTTTGTCCTCCTTTACTGTTTACACATTGTTCGCACATTCGCACTTATGTATAATCCATAAGTGAATGGTGGTGAGCCTTGACGATTTACAATATTACTGCCTTTATACATTTTTCGCTGTTTCATTGTCCATGTCATCGAATGTGAACATGTTTCGTGTGTAGATTATTGAGAAGCAGGCTGGCACTATTTTGCGGATGTGTGCTTATCAAGAATTATACGTTTTGCCATACAATTAAGAATGCGTTGACAGCTGCAAGCATAGCAAGAATGAATGAATTCATCCGTTTAAAATGGAAAGTTTTGTCAGAGATTCTCTTGTTTTTCTTTTTTCTAATTTGTAAAGGGTAGTAATAATAATAATAATAATATATTGTGTCCTAATCCTAAGAGATTTAACGATTTTGAATAGATTCTTTCATCTGCCTGACCATGTAAAGAACGAGATATTTCCAAAGAATTGGGAACAAGTTCATATATTGCCTCAATGGTCAATTTTAGTAGAAATGATCAACGCACCTTAACATATTCTCGTGTTTAAGCATCTATTTTATTTGCGAAAGTAATTTTTAATAAAAATGTCAACCTTGCCTGACGTTTTGACGTTGACAGATCATGAAAACCATTTAAGGGTGCGTTCGTATTAGAATACGAAAATTGTTATGTCCCTATTGGAAAACCACCTCATGTAAGAATTTTATAATTGAATTTTCCAATTTGTAATAATAATATGTGTTTAATAAATTTTTTTTTTGGTTTCTCTTTAGTATAACCTCAATGGAGATTCCTTTTAGCAAACAAAAGACAACACACGGCCAACACAGTAATACACATACAGGAAACAGGATAACAGTGCCATACTTTAACTCAAACCAATTTATGTACATTTGATGGACTATGCATACAACAACAACAACAATAATAACAACAACAACACATACACATTTGTATATATTTGTATGTAATTTACAGTATCTCTGCACTTAAAATGCATTTGATTTTTGGGTGGTATGAGAGAGCGAGGTGAATGCACCACTTTATGCTAACCATTAATTTTCTTTATGTACATACATAATATGTATACCTAAATACATGGTGTGTGTGTTTATCAATTCCGTCTATATGTTTATATGTTTCAACCAGTTTATGTACTTAGATGATAATCTGCACATAATATACGCATCACACTTATTTACATATATATACTAGAAGGCATTTAGTTCAATATAGTGTGTTGTTGTTATTCTTATTGTTGAGCCTCTAAACTGACATATTTTAACTGCTTAACTTCATATGTATAAATATCCTTTAAGGTTGAGTTGATGTACAATTTAAGTGCAGAGAGTACATCACATCCAAGTATGTTTAGGTTTGAAGATAAGCAAAAGATTTGTTTGTATTATGTTTGTATGAACTAATAATAAGAAAGCATTAGTAATTGATTTGAAATTTTGTTACAAATTGTTAAGTTAGGAAATGGTATTAACAAGTAAAAGAAAACTCAATTTTTTTTAGGCCCAATCTACCATTTGTAGATTTTTGTCAATTGTGGGTGTGGCTCTTGGAGGAGTATTAAATGATAAGTAGGGATTTACGTATAGAAAATAAAAGTGACTGTACATAATTTCATCTCAAGATCTTTATCTTGAGAATGCCAGCATCAAACGGCCACAAAAGTCTAGATCGACTTTGTTTTGAATACTGATTAAGAATTACTTTTATTCTCTGGCGCTTCTTTCTGGGTGTTGCAAATGGAATGACAAACTTAGTTTAGCCAAAAATAGCGTTAATTTGATATAAAAAACATGTAAAAACATAAGTGAAAGTTTTCTCAAAATAGCTTAAAATCTGGATTGAACATAATTTACATTATGTAACAAGCCCAGAAGGGTGAATGGGAGATACATTAAAGAATATATGTTTTGAGACAGCACAAAAAATACTGAGTCCATCTAGTTTTGTCCGACTGTTTTTTAGAAAGTCAAATCAAAATTAACAAAAATCCTTACTGGATAGCTTTAGTACATTGATAAATAGAAATTAAGATTTGTTCTAAATAAAATTTATAATTTTTTTTTACTAATTTTAATTAGTTTTATAGATTTAAACCATTGAATTCACTAAAATTGTCTTCATTTAAGAAGAAAACCATTTTTAATAACAGGGTTGTTATAAAGTTTCATTTGTTTGTGCCACTACTTTTTATAATGATTAGATTGAGGTTTTATATGAAATTGGATAATAAACAGGAAATATTGTATCCAATTTCGATCAAACACCACCAACAATACTCAAATATATATATAATGCAATTTTATACATTAAGCCTACGTTTTACATATAAAATGGTTTGATTGCCACATACATGGCACACATATAAACCAGGAAACATGTTAAAGAAATGATGGGTATAAATGTGTGTGGGTATGGGTAAAGTGCATCTTATTTACTACTAGTACGCAACTAAGTAAAAGGACACATGGTTCGCACATATACTAAAATATTACCTTCACCACTACAACTGCTGCTGCTGCTGCAATTTTGTGTAAGTTTTACATACAATACACTTAAGCATGTATGCAATTAAAGGGAGTTGTTGTGTTGTTGTTGCTGTTGTTGCCTTTGATATGCTCGGGGGTCATCGACATTGCCCGTCAGGTAGGAGTGATAGTTGTGGCAGAGACGGTTGTTTTGTCTGTTCCACTAAAGGTGTCCAAATATGTTGAAAATTATCTTAAGAGCTGTATGTGCTTATCTTAATTGGCCAATGGCAAAACTTAATATGTGAGTTCCAATCCTTGTTTGCTTCTGTATTTGTATGACCCAACACTTACACTTATATAATATTCAGCTGGTGTATTTACCCATGCTGCTGAGGGGATACACAATTCTCAAAGCTGTAATTTGTGTATGTATACACATGTGTACTTGGGTACGCATATAAATTGTCACCAAATCTTTCATAATTCGATTAATAATTTACTGAAAATGTTTAGGGTAAAATTAATTTGTTTCTTTTTTTTTTTTGTTTTACTTGCAGATAACCACCAATGATCGATTATCGTTGCGTATCTGTCACGCCTGCATCAGTTATTTGAACTCATGGCAATCGTTCAAGAATCGTTGTTTAGCGGCACAAAGAAAACAACGTTCCTGGCTGGAATGTGATGGCGGCTCATTTAACAGCAAAACTGATAATCAAACGCATGACGATCAGCAGCAACAGCTACAGCACCACCAACCACAGGATGATACGGGTTCAGTGACGGGTTTGTCGTCATCGATATTGGAGGGCATATCGTCGCTAAAAAAACGCAAATCTTTAACAGTTTATGTGAGTCCCAGTCCCAAACCTAACCAAACTCAGCCATCAGTAAACGCGGCTGCAACGTTAACCACTAAACGTCCTTATAAATATAAGCCACGGCAAACTAATCGACAGTCAGGCAGTATACAGCAAACGCAAACGCAATCGCAAATGCAAACGCAAACGCAAACACAAGCGCAAACTCTAACGCACACGCAATTGCCGCACTTAGCCAATTTGCAGTATATTGACCAAGTCAAGCATAATAAAAATAATGCCCAGCAGATGCTTTTGCCAGTTCAACCGGCACCGTTACTTACAGAAATGTTTGTGCCGCCGGTAGTTAGTGCAGCGCCAACTGCTACAATAACTTCTGCTGCATTGGCCTGCGCGGCTAAGGCATCATCGAGCATTGCTACGGCTACTGGCACAGCGTCAGCTTCTGTCTGCCAGAATGCTGTTCAGCAATTGCGTTTATTCCGACGATACTCTTATAATGTAAATGTATCGTATGGCATCGTGTGTGTGTGTGTGTTTTATACTCGTAGTTCTATTAATCTCTTCACCTGAAATTTGAAAGGCTCGAAAAAATTATGCATGTTTTTAACTCAAAAACAAGTGAGAACAGTATAGTCGGTCAGGCCTGACCATTTAATACCCTACATGACGATATGTGTCAACAATCAGAAAATGCTTGGTATTGCCATATAAGACACATTGTGAAATATCGTTCATATGGAAGCATTTGCCTTTTAAGAATTACAAACATCCGCACCAACTTAATATATCCTTTGCCTTAAGAGGTGCAGAGTATAATTGCAGTCATTATGAGGCTTAAAAAATAAATACTTTAATTCCAGTATATGATACAATATTTGCCTAGAGAATGAATAATTTTTTTTTACGCTTTTTTTTTTTTTTTTAATAAAGCCCTTAAAGAAGGTGGAGAGCATTTTCAACATTCGGCTTATAAGACGAATATGTCACAAAAAGAGAGAAAAATAATATTACACAACATTAACAATTCTACTGTTGAACATCAGTTTGGTTCGGTTTAACAAAATTCAATCCCTCAACGATAAATATTGGACGATGGTCAAATTTATAAGCAAACCCTTTACTTTATATTCTTTACACTCTTTTATCCAATAATTGAAGTTAAAAATCTTCTCCTTTTTTGTTCTTTCTTTTTCCTTCCACATTAGCCACTGCCGGCTATACAAATTAAAGATGAACCGATTGATGCCGATGATGATTACAATAGTACCAAACAGCATGATGAATCGGATGAAATTGTCGACCCCACTATGTTTCTAGAGCGTACCGCTGATGAGGGAGACGTACCTTTAATGGTAAGATAAAAAAATAATTAATAATAAAATTAAGAAATATTAAAATCATTATTTTTCTTATTTTAGGAATCTACGGCATTCGATTTTGATAGTGATCAACGGCCAACACCTCACAAGGTCGAATTGAGAACTGTGTCCAGCGCAAGTGTTTTGAAAAATGACTCCAAAGAAGCTTCTTGCCGTGCTTGTAATTTAAAATTCTCCACTCGAGCCAATGCCAGGCGCCACGAACGTAATTTACATCCCAACCTCTTTGAGAGTTTGTCCAATGCTTCGGCTGGTAATGCTACACTAACTAAACATACGGCTGCCTTGAATGCTTCTTTGGAATTGCAGCGAGCTGTAGCCGCAGCGGTGGCAGCTGATGCCTGTAAACTAAATACAAGCGGCTTGATGTCTACGCAAAAGTATCGTCAGGAGGTGGTGAACGCTTTCAACAACAGCGAAATGGGCGGTTGGGATTATGAGAGTTCGGAGCAATATCAACAGCTGTTGACTGATGAGAAAATTGTGTTTCTGCAACAGAATGAAGAATTCTTACAGCAATATCAGACAATGACTTGTCGCTGTTGCAACAAGTACTACAGCACCTATAAAAAGTTTATGGCTCATATGCGTAAGAAGTATCTAACATTGCCGCGTAATCTTTGCTTCAATTGTCTAAAACTGAACGATTCGAAAGCTTTGTTCATTTCCCATCTGAAGCGACGCAATTGCATTAATCTGTACAAAGTATTAAAGAATTTAATGGCAAAGAGTGCCAATTTTGCGGCAGCCGTTACGGCCACAGTGGCCGCTACCCCCGAAAAAATGCGTGCCAAAGAGCTGCTAGTCAATAAAATGTATGAATGTAAATTGTGCCCGAAAACGTATCGCTTGAAATTGGAATTCCGTTCGCATGTGTATGAGGAGCATGGAGATGCTCAACGGAAAAATCTCACTCCCACTCAATGCAAATTCTGTACCGTTGATATTGAGGAGCCAGCCGAACGTAAGCGCCATTATAATAATATGGAATGCATTGTAGTGTTGCGTTGCATTACATGCGATACGAAACATGACAATTATCAAAAATTCATGGAGCATGTACAAGAGAAACATTTGCCAGCCTATGGGGATCAGCCCCAATTTCTAGCCAATACTGATAATGTGCCCGGAAAAAAGGCTAATTTAGGTAAGAAGTTTAGTTAATTAAGTGTTTAAAAAATATACAAAATTGTGGTCTCTTTTTTGATCAGCTGAGGAGTCACAGTCTCGTCTAACGAATTTGAAAAACTTGCCAGGTGGCAATGTAAGCTCTAATGCACCACCCAAGTCACAATGCTTCTCGCGCATGCCACAAGCCTGTCCCATATGCGGCCAACAGTACAACAACTATAATAATGTGTTGCGTCACATGGAATCGAAACATCCCGATCAACTGCCGCAAACGTACAAATGTGTAAAATGTGGCGTCGGCTATCCGCGCCTCTCCAATTTACGCGATCACATGGTTAATGCTCATGAATCGGACAAAATTCGTCATACCGGCTTTGATTATATTGTAAATGCGGAAACGGTAAAACCAAGCAGTACCAATCAGAATACGTACAGTGGCCGTTACGATTATGTGATGAAAGATTTAATGTCAATAACAAATGGCGGTACAGTGGGTAAGTTAAGTAGATCATTTGCTTTATTTAACAAAAATTTTCGCGATTGGTAAATTTTTCATGTTACTATTACCGAATAAAAAAAAAGGGAAGTTCTGATGCTGGTAAAATTTTATATATTATTATACCCTGTACGGGTATATTAAGTTTGTGCAAACGTTTGTAAGTCCTAAACGGCAAGTACCACGCCCATATTCAATTGTTCCAATCGATTCAGAATCAAAATCTCAATCGATTTAACCGTGTCCGTCTGTCCTCCTGTGTGTCCATGTAAAATCTTGAGCAAGCTATGGGTCCCACTTTTAAGGATATTTTGATAAAATTTAGTACAAGGATATAGAATGGCTTCAAGAAGAACCCAATTGAAACTGAATCAATTTGGATAATTTTTAGAATCTCTCTCCGTATAACGCTCTAATTTTCCATAATTGTTTATATGGCGGAAATTCGCGGAAAATAGTTACTTAGTCGAATAAAATGATTAGGCCGAATTTGGACCTGATCAAATCATTTTTAGAAACTTTTCGGTCTCGTCCGATAATAACACTTGTTTTTTTAATGGTTGACATATAATAATCATGCTTAACAAATAGATGATGATGGGAATAGCGGAAACGTTGCCAAAAAGATACGCTTGGATAATAATGCGTCCAACAGCAATACCCCTAATGGCCAAAAAGAGTGTCCGATTTGTAAAGCGGTATTTAATAATAACATTGGCCTGTCAAATCATATGCGTTCGCATCAATTGCAAAATCCAATGGCTGTGTTGGCAGCAAAGGCGGCCAGTGCAAATGCCAATTCATCACATTCCCACCCCATGCAGCATGCCATACTGAAGAGGACTCTGGAGCAAGCGGCCGATAGACGTTTCCGTCGCATGCGTTGTCGTATATGTCAGCGCCGCTTCTCCACCAAGAAATCCTATCGCTATCACATGTTCAACGATCACCAAATACGTAACGTCCAGTTTATAAAATGTCAACTGTGTGATGCTGAGTTTGCCTACGAAAAGGGTCTTAAGGTGCACATGTTTAAGGTGCACAACACGCTGCTCAAGGATGAAATGATTATTAAGCAATATGAGTGCGAGATATGCTCGATGGTGTATCGCACCGATGTAGAGTTGCAACATCATTTGGCCAATGTTCATGAGAAACAAAGTGCTGATGAAAATTTAGATGCTGACGATTTAGAAGCCAAACATGCGACTGACCGTAGTTTAACGGGTGGTGATGCGTCTGGCCTATCGACACCGGTTAGTGGTACGAGCGGCGCCACAAGTGGTGTGGGTAGTGTAGCACCATTGTATTGGTATCAGTGCAAGTATTGTCCATCGAATTTTAATACCAACAAAAAATTGGCCATTCACATTAACTCGCATGACGAGTTCGATTCGAACGATTACTCTTGTAAGGATTGTGGTAATGTTTACAGTGGCCGTAAAAGCTTGTGGGTGAGTATTAAAAATTAAACATAATTACGTTAATGCTTTGGCTTGGGCCAAATTTGAGATACCCTCTACACGTATAAGTTACCCAGTTAAGGGTTGTGGTCTGTATACTGATCAAATCAAATTTGAACCCAATTCGGCAAACTAAACGAATTGCAGCATAATTAATGGTGTAGGGTCGGTCACTTGTTTCGACTACGACCGTTTTAAACTCACACCCGGACACATCGACATACGCATCCTTGTAGTTCCTTGTGGAGGGTATAATAATAAATTGTTATGCAAGTTAAAATTAATTGCATCCATTTAGGTGCATCGTTATAAAAAACATCCACAAATTGCGGAACCTTCCGAGTGTCATATGTGCAAGAAGGTGTTTTTCGATGGTCAAATGCTGGAGCATCATATACCCTCGTGCAATCGCACACCACTGAAAACTACTGCAGGTAGTGGAGGCATGGATTCGGGACAGCAAGTTTATAAACATAAGACCGGAGATGATGAAGACGATGACGATGAGACCTCACGTGATGCTGACGACGATGTGCAACACAAGACTAGTCGCGGTCCCAGTGTTGGTTCTGCATCCAATCTCAAGATTAAATTCCCCGAAGTTGCCTGTACAATATGCGGAGCACGCTTTACCGATCAGGAGCTGTTCACGAAACACTTTCAAATGCACGAAATGGAATTGTATACGGATAATCCGTTGGCCTCCATGTTCGATACCGAACCAGCCGATCCTAATCAATTTTATATGGACCGAATGAACGAGAATGGCGAGTATTCGTGTGATTTGTGTACGAAAACGTTCACGCAAATGACTGCATTCAAGGTGCATCGGAAGTGGCATTTCAGAGGTGATAGCAAACAGGTGAGCTTGTGGACTTGTGCAGCGAGGCTTTAAGGCGTTAATGGTAATGTGTCCATCACTAAGTGTTTGGCAAAAGAAAAAGACAAAATTCCATTTTGACTAAAACTAAAAAAATTATCCATCACAACTCAATCAAATTTTGAGGGCTATTCAGTGTAGCTGAGAAGCAATTCTAGAGATTATGTTAGAGTTGTTAGAGCGGCTATATAAAGAAGGGTCTTTGAACATTTGATTGAAGATGATGTGAGAGCAAACAGTTGTGTTGCTATGCAAAATTCCTTGTTTCGTCTTCGAAATTTTTTATGCTTCGAGAAGAATATTTTCCCACAAAACGTATGGACTTGTGTTGTTGTTTGCCTCCACACCAGTCACAATATTATGAACTGAATGAATTTATGTAGCCGTTGAGAAGATTTGTTTTCATATTGCGATTATTTTTTTTTGTGTCTTTTTTTTCGTAACCATAATATTAGAGCGAAGCCGATCAACATACATTGAGTCTGGCATCTTCAGCCAGCCAACAGCAGCCGACCAACGAACAATATACCAGCTCGATCAGCAGCCATCCACATCTACTGGGATTACAAGCGGTGGGTCTTATGCCGCGGCAATCGATGCCAATTTTAAAATCCCAGAAACGTAAGCGGGAACTCAAATGTCAATATTGTCCATCCACCTTCATCAGCAATAACAATTTACGGCGGCATCTATATGAGCTGCATAAAAACGAAATTGGCAATCTGCCTGTGCCGCCAAAAATTCAATTAGATGCCGCCAACACATGCCGCCGTTGCAATCTAAAGTTTGAAACCAAATCGGAATGGATTGAACATAAAGTGACTGATGCAAGGATTATGAAACCATTCGGACCATTTCAGTGGGGCTGTGATTTGTGTGGAGCGTATGTATCGCGCAAAGAAAAACTCATCAATCACATTCACAATCATATGAAAGAGCAGAATATAACGCCCGTTGAACAGCCGGAAACTTCAAGGAAGAGTACAGTTCAAACCTTACGACCGCAATCTAGTGATTCACAAAAATCCCTAACCAAAGAACTGCAACCAATGATGATTGACAAAATAAAAAAGGAGCCACAAAATTCGGCCGAAGATGAACAGCCATTACACGAATCTGGCGATAGCTCTAAAGATCAGTTCGATGATATAATTGATGAAGTTGGGGAGGAGGATGAACCAGATGATGAGGAGGATGATGCTGAAGGGGTGACGATGACGGCGGCGGCGGCGGCAAGTGTTGAATACGATGAAGAAGAGGAAGATTCGCCGGTGGAGGAAGAACTGGATGAAATGGTGGTGGGTGCTCAACAAACGGTGGGTGCCGATGATGATGATTTAGAAGAAGATGATGAGGAACGAGAAGTCGAAGAGGAAGAGGACGAGGAGGAGGAGGATGAAGAGGAAGTTGCCGACTCTAATGACGAAACCAACGACACCCTCAATCATCCAACTCATGCAGTGAACAAACAAGTGAATTTGCGCGGTTTCAAAGTGGTCCCCCATACTGTTCATGACACCATTGACTCTGATGAATATGAGGACGATGATGAGGATGAGTACGACTCTTCAACAGAGAACCGTAAACCGATTGAGGTGATCAATAAAGCAATTAAATCGCGTTACTCTTGTGACCTGTGTCAAGTGTTCTTTGACTCCCAGCCGGAACTGCAGAAACATGTCAAAATGCATTTCCTAAATGGTCCCGGTTCCGTTACCTTAACCGAAATTAATAAAACAAAATCGGCATCATCGAATAAAAGTCGCAGCAGCAGCAGTGATGTGGTTACATAAAATCACATGTTTCATAGAAAATTTTGTAATATTTGATGTACACACACACATACACTTACATCATGTACATATGGCACACCACTTTTTGCTATACTTTGTTTTGAATTGTTGTTGTTTTGTTAAATTATGTAAATTATATGATTTTTTTTACATTCTTGCAAAGCAAACTGCATCACAATTCAGTTTCACCTCTTCTTTAATATTTAATTAATTATATATAGAAATGTTTTCAATTTTTTTCTTTCTTTCTATTATTCAATCGATACTAAGGTATTTTCAAACGAATGGATTTTTCTTTGGATTATTTCACATACCTAAACAAACAAACAAATTAGCTTGTAATTATCATACTTATACTATTATTAATCTAATGTTTATTCAATTCGTTATTCTCTGTAGAAGTAAACGAATATGTACACATAAAAACATATGTAATTAATTCATTATGGATGCATTAATAAAGAATTGAAATATATTAATTATACTGGAATCATTTTTTGTTTCAATGAATGTCTGCCTTTTCATAGCTGTATATTTTGAATTGAAAGGGGAATGCTTACAATGGACTGAAACTGAAAAACATTCATGAACAAGTAAAAAAACTTGGATGAAATATCCTCCAAATCAATTGGAAATGGTAGGCGTGGCAGGTACATGGTAGTGTTTGTATTACGTATCAGCTTGCTAGTCGAGTTTTATGCTGAATATGTTTTTTTTTTTGTAAATCAAGTTCGTTGCTGTTATCTGACCATGCCCATTTTTAGTACATCGATGGAAGAAGTAATCATAAATACGAGTATGTGTACCAATGCATACGTGTCTAGATCAACTCAGTTTTTGATGAAGTTCCAGAATATATATACTGTGTAGGGTGTCTGACGTCTGCTTCTGGGTGTTGCTAATGGAACGACAAACTTAATATAGGGGTAGGGTCGGAAACAAGTGAAACTTACATGTGTCATCTCGATATTCTAAATTGAAATGGGGATTAACTGGATATTAAGTTGATGATTTCAAAGTTGAAAAAGAATTCTATTGAGGTAAAAGAATTATTTGTAAATATTATTGTATTAAAAATTTCATGAAAAAAGAGGAACAAGTTCACGTGGAAGCTTGTCACACAACCTCCATATGCTTATAAAAATAAACTTTGGCAAATTCTTGATGAAAGAAAGCTAAAAAATGATGGCCATAAACAATGATTATATCCATATTTATGTATATTTTATTTTATTATTTTCATTTTCTATAATTTACACAAATACACACAATAATTGTTTGCACTGTAACATTATGTTACTGTTATTGTTATGATATTTTCTAAATTCAAAATATATTTCATATAAGATATATCTTTTTGCTGCACCAACTCATTCATTATTTGCTGGAGTGAATTATTGAACTTTGCCTTCAATCAATTAATATATAAATAGTGATAGGATTATGTCTGCGATTTTAATAACTATAACTACAAAAGTTATAAAGATATAGTGTTGTATACGTGTATGTATGTATGTCTATATATACAGTATTCGTCACTGGAAGAGATAATAACTTCTTCAATAAAATTTTTTATTTGCAATATTATTGCTTCCTTTAAGTTTAGAAACAATTTAATGATGACGTTTGATAAAGGGGATCTCTTGTGTATTATAAACAATATTCTTTTTAATAATCTTTACAATTTTTCTTTTTTGGCGAATTTTTTTACTCAAACATTGTATAAAAACCACATAAATTTTGAAGTGTATATTAGTGTTTGATTAAAAAATTCGCCAAAAATAGAAAAATAATAGCAATTAAAAAACAAATAATTTTGTATTATTTACAATAGATTCTTTTATCAAACTGAGTCATTATATTGTTTTTAAATTTTGCAGAAAAAAAAAATGGTACTTAAAAAGTTGTTATCTATTAAAGTTACCATCACTGTATATATTGTAGATATTTGTGGTAAATTTTCTTTTAAAATGAATGCAATATATATTTTTATTTTATATATGTATATAGAAGATGTATTTTCATCATATGTGTATATGACTTTGCAATAATTTGTAATATCGAAAAGGGTGCTTCAGATACTCTACAAATAATATAAATTTTTGAATAAGCCTTGAATACTGAGTCAATGTAGCTATGTTTGTTTGTCCATATGTCCGGTGAGTGCATTCTAAGGTTGGTAGCGTACATATGAAGGTTAGTATTTAAATTCGGCAATCCCGTCATGCCCACAATTGACAAAAATTTATATATCTGCCATAAAAATTAAGCTTCAAAGTTGAGACGACCACTAAAACCTAATATTATATCTGCCACAAAAATTGACCTACGAAGTTGGAATTTGGTGTACATATCTATAATTACTGCATGCGAAGGGTGCAATGGGATAACAGACACGCCCTCAATTCACAAAAAATCTTATAAAGCTTTAAATTCGTTTTGTAAGCTTATATCTGCCACGCCCAATGCTTCTATGTACACATGCAGAGTATATAAGATTTGGTTTCAGCCAAATGTAGTTTTTTAAAAATTTCTTTAAAATCATATTCATATAGGTTTACTTTATTGGAAATGTATACAATATGAGTACACACCCATATATATACATATATGTATATACATTTTCATTGTGCACCCTGGTAAAGAATAGCATAATTGTTAACTCAAACTACAGTGTGTAATTGTGTGTAAAATGTATGAAAGATTTGTAAATACGCAAATGCATTCTCATTATAATCGATATCCATTGATGAATGATTGTATTTCATAAATGTGATGTGAAAAGGAAGAAAATGTTAATTGTAATATTAAAACGTGTATAATGTTGCAGCTGAAAAGGGTTTTTATACTTCATTTTTAATAATCATATCACTTCATGTGGAAGATACACTCATACGAGTGTATCAACGTTGAATTGATTCATAAATTATTAAGAAATACAAATCGTATATTTATATATAACACTTTTTTCTGTAGTAATAATATTTTAATTTTCCAATTAATTGATGGATTTATTCCAAATTATTTTGTTAAATTATTGAAACCGATTTTATTTCAAATACAATGGTTATAATGTCAATCATTCAGGTTTGTAAGTATACCCTTCAAATTATGGTGTGAAGACCAGATGGAAGCTTTAAAGATCTTATAAAGTGTTTGTGATTCATAGTAAAAGCTAAGGTGATGTAGCGATTGAAATGTTCACGGTTGCATTAAATAAAGTAGAGTTAAAGTTTTCTATAAATATTCCCAATATATGTGGGTTTCTACTAAAAGTAGGCAGATATGCCAATTTTCACGAGCACAAACATTTCGAATTTGTATATATTTTATCTGTCAACTACTCGCTGAATATTTTTCTCATCTTAAATAATTATTAATTGGCTACGCTAATACAAAATAATTGAACATTCATCATATAAGTATATATATGTAGTAGTTATAACATTCATATATGTAGCTATATCTGTATATATGTTGTATTCTCTAGGTATCTATAGTCATGTACAGATATGAGTTTCTATTCACCCGTAAATATGTTTAAATTTTTTATATTGTATTGTATTTAGTATACTATTATTATTTCAATGTTTTATTATAATTTTTTTATACCCTCCACATAGGAGAGCCACGCCCACAATCGGCAAAAATCTATTTATCTGCCACAAAAAATTGAGTTTTGAAGTTTACATTTAGTATACATATGTACAATTACCAATTTTAAACTTATATAAAAAATGGGCGTGGTCGTTTAATAGATACATCTACAATTTGCAAAAAACCTAATCCATTAAAGACGACTTGCAATCTCAAACGTAATAAAACCATCTGTTAGAGGGTGTAATCATGTACTTGCCACGCCCACCATTATGTCTATAAATGTGGAGGATATTTAATATTTGGCTTAAGCCTAAATTTACTTGTTTCCTGGTTTAATTTCATTTAAAAATTTGAAAGTCTCGTTCTCTTATCTAATAGTTCTGTTGTGTGATTCTTACTAACCAACTGACCAACTGACTGCCTGTTAAAAACTTTGACTATGATGATGATATTTTTAGGAAATTGAACATGAATTACGTTTACCACCCAAACTGTGCTCTTGTATCCTTTGTAAGTGTCGCAATTGAGCTGCGGTTGGTGCATGGGGTGCTGCTGTTGATGCTGACATTATACTAGATGATGTATGGGCTTGATGATAATGATGTTGTTCTTGTTGTTGCTGCTGTTGGTGATGTTGGTGATGATGATGTGCTGGTGTACCGACACTATTATTGCCAATTTGTTGTGGCAGCGATTGACGACGTCGTCTTAATGCGGGACTTAAATTATATGTGATTTTCGCTTGTGACAATAATTCTTTGAAAACCTATTATATATATATTTAGATTTAGGAATTATAAATATTATATTATGCAGAAGGATAGTAGACAGTATTGAGAGTCAAGATAAACTGCACTTCATTGGGTTAATAGGATTATAAACTATTCTAAAATGTTCTTTCATTTTAGCAAAAATGTTCAAAACCCTAATGCAGTGCAGTGCTGTCCTCAGTCATCAGCTTCAGTCACTTTGTTGTTGATCACTGCTTACTGATGACAGCCCTACATTAAAGACTATTTTTTCAAGTTAACTAATGCATGGGTACTAAGCCTGACCATATAGATTACTTTTATTGGGGACATGTTTCGGTTAACGAAAGATTAAGATACCTGTGCTATATTTTCGTTGCGAGCTGCTGACACTTCCACAAAGCCATTTTCCCAATCGACTGTTACCACAGATTCTGTAGTGGCGTATTCCACCTAGTTGAATTCCCAAAAAGAGAAACATGAAAAAGAAAACGTTTGAAACGGAAAGTGAAGGTAAATTTGCATAAACAATGCTTGAGAGTAAACCAAATTTAGCTTTTTTACATGTTTTTATAAATTGTGCCACTTTGAGTACTATGCCGCTTTAAAGCTGCTTTTTTTTTAGATTTTTTAAACATTCATACATATTTTAGATTAATTTTCATACGCACCTCCCTTAAATCATTATTCTCGGTGAGTAAATCGATTTTATTGCCCACAACCACAATGGGTACCGCTGAGGTGCCTTTAGTTTCATGAATTTGATCTCTTATCATACGCACTTCTTCAAATGTTGTTGAATCGGTTATATCGTACACTAATATGAAAGCATCTGCTGATGATATAGATAAAGCACGCATTGCCGGGAACTATATAAAGTTGCAAATGTACAGCAGAAGAATAAAAAATTTTCATTAATTTTATTTATACATTTACTTAATCATATGAATCAAATGTAACATTTGTGCCTCACAATGAATGTTTTTATATGAATGTAGAAAATTTATATCAACCAGAGTTATATTTTATGAATTAGCTCGATGCTTTGACGGAGGTACGGACATAAATTCATATTTTATTATATATTTATACTCTCATTATTATGGTACGGCATTCTTTCTTTATACATTAATTTAACATAACATAAGTACATAATATTACCTCATATGAACCAGCTGTATCCAATATGTCTAGAGTAAGATTGACGCCAGCAATTGAAAAGTTTCCCTGATGCATTTCCTCGATGGTACGCTTATATTTGGTTGTAAATGTATTGTACAGAAATTGTGTAATTATTGAAGTTTTACCAACTTTGGCCGCACCCATTACCACAATTTTGTGTCGCACATTAGTTGCTCCAATGGCATCGTCTACAGCATTATTACGAGTAGCTCTATACGGGGATGTATGGAAATATGAAATTTATAGTAAATATATGTATGTCGAGGAGAACGATTTTAAAATATTGTTGCATATATTTTGACAAAGCTCATTTTCTGTACTCTCTCATCTGTTGCCCGTTTAGTTGGAAACTTGTTTATAATTGTGAACAATTTGTGATGGAGACTTATGTGCATTATTGTATGTATAAAACAAGATTTAGATTAAATGTAAACGTGCCTCCATATTCTCTTGTAAGCTTACATCTTAAATTGGAAGTGAATACTAGATGATTGACATTCTGACAGAATTTTTATGTAAATGACTGCATGTTTAGATGCGTGTACATTGGAGAGGGTTGTGTTGTGCAGAGTTAGTCATTTTGTTAATTATTCCCTTAATCGTTTGATTGACTTACTTGTCACGTTTAGTAGTTTTATCATCTGAATTGTTATCTTTCAGAAAAGTTGGTTGCAGGCTGAAACGCCTACGTAAATGACGGCCACGCATTGCTGCTGTTGTTACTGTTTTGCACTTGTTCCAAATTCAGCAACACAATTATGTACGTATGTAAGCTTGTTCTAAAAATGAAATTTTCTTAATTCACTTCCTTAATTATGTGTGCATAAATGTGTATACGTAGATGTTCTATATGTGTGTTTTTTTTTGCATTTGTAAGCGTTTTATTTTACTATCTTTCAGAAATCTCTGTAACTGATCGTTGCCGTCTTTCACTTGTCAGTTTGTGTGCATGTTAAATTTTTTTGCTTATTTTGCTTTCCATTAAAATAAATGATAGCTTTGCAAAATATTAATAGTAGGGGTGGGGATAGTAATCACTTTATTTTAAAAACAGATGGTTCCTATATTTTAGGATAGATTTTTTTATATCCTTGTAGTTAATGTTCAAATTGTATGCAGCTGTGTTTATTTTTCACTTGCAGGCATTATTCATATTAATAATTTACAAGCACCACTTGTGGCTGAAGGTACATTAAGTTTCCTTCAATTATATCAATCTAAGTAGAATCAAAATCTGAATTAATTTAATTATATCCATTTGTCCGTCCGTATGTCCATGTAAGGTAAGTCTTTATATGACAGAAATTTATATTTCATAATATTTTTTAACATAACTGGGTGGAGAATAGTTGGTTAGCTTAATATTTGGCCAATTTAAACCAAAGCGGACCATTTTTAGAACCTCTTTTAATATAAAGATATATCACGAAGCGACTTATATAGCAATACCAAGCATTTACTGATACAACCAAACTAATTGTATTGTAGTATAAATAATGAAAGTGTAGGGTATTAAATAGATCTCTTTATAATATTTGTCCTTGCTTTCTTCTTTTTTTTATAATACTAAAATTCCATCCATTCATTACAAATACACAAATACTTCGGGTAAGAAATGCAAAGTACGCATTATAATTTAAATCTTAGTTATGTAGGAAGCGGAAAATGTAACAAGAACAAGTAAAAAAACTAAATTTAGCTTAGCCTAAATCTAAATGACCCTCCTTACCCTGATAAGGGCGGGGCAGGTACATGATTACCTAGCGTAATAACGTATATATTACGTGAATAGCAAACTTATTTTACCTCTTGTAATGATGGGCTATAAAAATGGGGGGTATAAAATTCATACCAAGTTTATCAAACGTATACAGCCTTGAAAATATAGTAATTATTATTATAACCAAAGATTACGTAACTTGTGGTGGTTAAAACCCTTCCACACATTAAGTTATATTTTTTGTCTTCCACATTAGTTTATCTAAGTTTATTGAATGCCTTACAATTACGAGAAGGTTACTTCACAGATTTAATAAATAATTACTATTGCTAATATACATGTACATCTGGAAATGATATATATAAAAGATGGGCATGAACTAAGAACGTTCCATATTTTTCTAAATATATTGAAATTACTTAAATAAAGTAGTTAGAGTCTGTGAAGTTTCATTATAGTAGGTGGCGTTCTATATATTCATTTATTCATTTTTAGGGATTATTACACCATGGTAAATAAATACACAAATGCTGAGTAGAAAAAAAAAACAACCAAAACAAAAACAACAATAATATAATACTGTCACTTGCAAGTATTCTCTTCTAAGATCATGATTCTTTATTTTTTACATTTTTCATCTTTCTATTCTTTTTTTTTTTTTTTGTATTTCATGTTTGTTTACTTTAGAGATTTTCTTTACGTATAAAATATGTGACATCTAGGTGACAACATGTCTATCATCATCACTAGCACTACTATCATTACTTATACTTATACTACTACCATTACATACCAACGTTATAGTATTTATTTGCCATTCCTTACATACCTAGATGTTATGTGTTAGGTATGTAGTATTTTGTGAGCAAGAGCGATGAATAGCTAATCTTTGATATTTCTATGTTGTGGTTTTTTTCATATCCTTCACATAAGATGGGGGTATGGTAAGTTTGTCATTTCGTTTAAAACAGACAGAAGGAGGTGTCAGAGACTCTACAAAGTATATATATTCTTAATCAGCATCAAATTGGGAGTCGATCTAGAAATATCCGTACGTCTGTCTGCTCTTGGTCCACTTACCACCCTTTTGAGATATTAAGTTGAAAATTTGTACAAACATTTCCAGTTTTTACAAGACGAACAATATTGGTCACAAGAGCCACGCCTATAATCGACATATATCTATTTATCTTTCACAGAAGTTTTGAATTATAAGTGTTTAAGAATATTATATAACTATTCACCCTTTTGGCCAGAATCATCTGCATATATATTATAATTTACGTGGAGAATCTTCCCCAAACTAAGTTTAAGCTTAAGTGGTATTTAAAAGTAAAATATTATATATATTTGTAGAAGATAGAAGTTCCTTGAAGACAATTAAATGTTTTCTGCGGTGGTTATAATTAATGAACAAAGTTTCTAAAACAATTACATTTAATTATACGTTTGTTTTGTCTTGGTAGTTGTGGTTATTAGTAAACGCTCTACAGTAAGGGAGGGTTTTCTTCTTTAAAACGTGACTTGTTTATGTTTTATTCCAAATATAATTTATATTATACATTAAGATAATGATATAAATGCTATTTAATGATAACTGAAAATATAAGTAAGAAGAAAATGACAAATTCAAATCGTTTTGAAATGAAATAGATAAGACAAAAATAGGCATAAGATTGATTGGACTAAAATTCATAACTTACCAGAATTTGTTGCTTATTAAACAATATTTTTCTATATTATAAGGGCCTTAATTAATTTTTCCCAAGAGCTTTCAGAGCTTAAAAGGAATGAATTCTTTCATTTTCATTGCATTCATTGTCTTCAATTCAATTCGATTTAATTCATATGACTTAAAAACATTGAATGTTAAGTTCTTTGTAATAATTTTATCACTCAATTTATATGAATTATAATTCATAGACTTTAATTTTATACATATGAATTAATTCAATGAATTTTTCATTATAATCAATGTTTTTTTCCTTTTCAATAATTTTTCTTTTCGTAAAGCTCTCCATTAATTCGATTCTAACATTTTTAATAGGGTTCCTCTTTGGTTTAAAAATATTCTTGTACCGAATTTCATTAAAATATCTTAAAAAATGCGATTTCTAGCTTAAGCACAAATTTACATGTAACAGAGAGACGAACATGATTAAATCAATATAGATTTTGATTGTGAATCAATCGGTATATTTTAAAGTAAGAATAGCATTTGCCGTTTAGGAGTTACAATTATCCGTACAAGTCCTCTGCCACCTGTGTTGCAGGATATGAAAATTCACAAATACTCTGTAGTGTGCTTATGTTTATTAGTGAGTATAGCAAATAAAAATTTGTAAATTCATATGTCATAGTATTGTCAATAAAATGATGTTCTCTACATTCAATCAATCAAACAAGTGATACATACATACCTGCAACCGATAGCATAAAATTAATAATTTAGCAAAGAAATATGAGTTAACGTTATAACAAAGAACAAAGATAGATTTCTATAAATATAATATCAATCCTTCTATCATTCATATCCTATTACATTGGTGACATGTTAAGTTTTTATGAATATTTTCAAATCGACTTTGTTCACTTATATTTTGGTTTTTCTGATTATTCCCTCTATCACTTGTGTTGAGGGCTACATAAAGTTTGTGAGAATGTTTTTAATATATAAACGGCATATGTCACACGTATCTTCAATTATATCGAATCATATAGAAACATTTTCTGAATCCATTTAGTCTTGTCCTCCTGCTCGACCACGTAAATTTGTGTTTAAGCTGCAAATTGTATTTTTTGAGATATTTTGATAAAATTAGGTACAAGGACATCTTTCGATTTAAAGAGTAAATTCATTGATAATGAATTGAATTGGTCTACTTTTAGAACCTTTTCCCATATGAGGTTCTATTTGAAAGAAAGCTTTTATGAGGTGAAAATTCGTATTTTTTAATCAAATTTAGTAAAGAATAGTTCATTAAGACAAATTTTAACCCAATGGAACCATTTTACGACCTCTTTTCATATAATGATAAGTACAGTTTATTGTTACAACTAAAGTAATTATAGCATATTGTGTAGGGTATTAAATGGTTGGAACGACTATAATATTTTAAGGCATTTTCCTTTTATTCATTTGCTGTTTATGATTTATGGACATAATGGAATATTTTCATTTTACATAGAGAACTCATTATAGATTGTATAAACCTTCCATCTCTCCCCAATGGTTAAATAATTTAATTAAACAAAACGTAATTTATATACACATACATGTATACTTTTATTAAAGTATACACATACCATACCACATTGTAAGCACAATCATAACGAACTAAATCAATTATGGGTAGTAGTGTGCTGGTAGTGTAGTGTTTTGGTTGACCTGTTGCGGCTAAAGGAATTACACATATATTTACCTTTTAAACAACAAAATAGAATTTATGAAATACAATTTTATAAACTTAACAAAGATACTAAGATTTTAATATAGTTACTTTGTGTATTTACAGGAGATGGACAAAATAATATGAACTTGCGTTAAAACAAGCGATCGGCGAAATGGGTAATCGAAAGATTGCAAGTGGTTGGTGCTAGGTTAGTGATGAAAACAGCTGAATGAGTATACACGGTATACACGGACGAACATTAAAAAGAAATTTACCATCGCAAAAGTGACAGCAGAACTTCACACCCACTTGAGTTATTACTCACTGTTTCGACAAAAATAGTACGGCCGGAGTTGCATAAAGCTAACATTCATGGATAGGCTTCAGCGGCTTACAGGCGTGGTAGGTGCGGATCAATTGAATAGAAATTTGGATTAATTCGGATCAATTTGAATAGAAATTTGCATGCATTAACCAATAGCTGCTTTTATATGAACATAAGAGAGCCATCATCAGTCTCTTACAGGGGCAAACATAACTAGATAAATTCAAATTTAAAATACTTATGATTTGTGGGACCACTAAACTGTTTTTCTGAGTGTTGCAAACACAATACAAAATTTATTATACCGCCATAAATTTTATTATTTTAAATATACCATAAATTATACGAAGTTCTTAAGATTTATTGCTCTAATTAAATGCACCCTTGTGTAATTATGTTAATGGCTAGTAATAGCAGGCGTATGAGTGATTTTCATTTATATGTGAAGACAAACTGATACGATTACTTTAGATTACTTAGTTATTACACAGCATGCTTTACTACTTAGTTATACTTAATGCAGACTACTGCACCTGTAGATTATATTCTAATAAAATTTTTCATTTCATTCCCATACTTAGAAATTCGTTTAATTTTTCATCACTTTCTTTCCGTTTGATATTAATTTTTTTTATAACATATTTTTTTCTTTTATTAATTTTCAATGAAAAAGTCTTTGTTTGTTATACACACATAATTATATAAAGCGTAGAATACATTTATTATCCATAAATAACTGAAAGGAACTGAAATCGTTTTTCACTTGATGCTTATATTACACAGGACTAAACACACAGCAATTTTTTGTTCGTATACGTGTTGAATGTCAATTCTGCTTATAGTACATAGGGAAATACTCCTGGAAAAGCCCTATATAGCTGAATTACTACAGCTGAAGAGAGAAAAATAGTAAAAGAGACAGAGAGACAGAGTGAGAGATGGAAAAGCAAATAGAGAATATATACTTAGAACAACATAACTGTACTCTTTTAAAAGTTTCCAAAACTTTCCTTCAATTGTTTGCTACTATTACTATTAAGGTTTTATTTACATATATATTGTTGTAAAAACAATTGCTAAGAGTTTACATTTTGAATTTCTACTGTTGCATGTTATTGCTTTTGTCATTTGTACAATTGTTAATCACATTTACAAATAACTTAAATAATGTCTCTGTAGGGTAGATAAGTGAAAAGATAATCAAGGCAACAATTAAATTGAACATTTATAAATGAAAGTTTGTTTCATATCTAAGTATAGTTCGAAATTTGTGAAATTGATTTCAAAATTCATTATTTGTACTTCATTAATAATCAATTTGTACTTAATCAATTGCTCTTCATCAATAGAACAATTATACTCTATCATTATTTCATATGTTCTTCATCCTCTTACTGCAAAAAAGTTCAAATCTGATGTACATTTAACTATTGATGTAGTACAATTGTTTATATATAAAGTACATCTTCATAAGATTTGTAAGGAATTTGTAAGGAAAAACGCATCAGAGATTCTATAAAGTATATATTAGCATCAAAACTTGAGTCAATCTACATGTAACTTGAGTCAATCTCGCGGTAATAAAGTTTGAAATATTGAGTTGAAATTTTTTACAAACAATTTGAGTTTCTGCACGCAGATCGTTATATGAAATGGTCAAAATCAGTCAAAAGGTACGCCTGCAGTTGACAAAAATCTATGTATTTACCATAAAAATTTACCGATGGTATTGAAATTTGGAATGCGTAGCTCTAGTTATCCCATCTATGTGCCAAAAATGAACGAAGTCGAAAAATAGACGCGCCCACTATTTACAAAAATCCATACTTCACATAAAACTGGACTTGACACGTAATGCATACACTTTTAAAGGGCGTAGACATATACCTGCCACGCCTACTGTATATGTGAAGGGTATTTAAGCTAAGCCAAATTTAATTTTGTTACTTGTTACTTCTTGAAATTGAAATGGATTATACATGTATCTTTCATACGATTAATTAAGAAACTTTTCAAAATAAGTTTATAAGTAATCAAATATATAAATATCAAAATATTTCTCTCAAATCACAATATTTTCATTAAAGATATAAATATATTGTACTTTGAGGCTAAATGATTAATTGAATTTTATTTGATGAAGAATGCTTCAGTTACTCATACTTGCAATATTTCCTTTACAGCAGTAATTTAATACTCGTTTTATGTAAATAGTTTTAAAGAATTTTAAAAATATCTATAA
Source organism: Ornithomya fringillina (assembly GCA_963978525.1). Classification (NCBI taxonomy): domain Eukaryota; kingdom Metazoa; phylum Arthropoda; class Insecta; order Diptera; family Hippoboscidae; genus Ornithomya; species Ornithomya fringillina. Next base: position 6,845,428 of record OZ021693.1, read on the forward strand.
TAAACCAAATTTGTATAAACGTATTATAATTATATTCAAATGTCCTTCAGCTTTATATGTGTATTCTTAAACTACAAAATTATATAATGCAATATTAGATGGTGACAAATTGGATGTTAACTCAATTTAATTGACTAATACTTGCGTTAGTAGCTACAGTTAAATAGAAAATGAAGGGAAGTGTATTACATTACGTTTAATATAATATCCGTCTACTCCTTGAGTAAGCTTTAAATTAAACTCTATAGAAATGGTACGTGTGACTTACTTAAGCACAACCGCAAACAGTGTAAAATAACTTTATAGCGTTGTACGTATATATGTATAATCTGTAAGACAACATTCTCCACTGTAAGTAAGACACATATATGTATGTATGTATAATATATATACATACAATGATAAAAGCCTTGTCAACAAGTGATATAAAAATGTAATTTATTATATTTTTTACTGCCATCGAGTTTCTCTACTTAAAATCTTTTATCATCTTTTATTATGGCACAAAAAATTTTAAAGTATGATTGGCGGGACAACAGTATATTTATACCTTTTTATATATATCATATACATAATATATACTATAAAGTTTTAAGGTTAGGTGGCGTTTTTATTAACAATATAAAATAAGGTAATAAATAACTTTAAACAAATTGTTCCCTAAACACTAAATACTTGATTTTTCAAAATTATGTATGTCCCATATAGAAGCGTGTGATCATAATGGAATAAGTTTTTGTGTTGCTGCCTAAGAATTCTTTACAAAAGGGTTAGGTTAGTTTAGGTTGGTTGAGTGTGCGCTTATAAAAGCGCTTCACTTAGGCCAATAAGATACCCGATGAAACATAACATCGAGTTCAGTTTAGCCACCCGGAGGCGGCTATAAATCGTTTTAGGTTGAAAATGTTAGCATCTGCTGGTGACCCTGGACCCTCTGGGAATCTAACTTCAATTGTTTTGTATCGTTTTCCCTGTAGGACCGGGTATTCACACAGTAGGTGCTCCACAGTTTCCACCTCTTTCTCGTCCCTGCAGCTTTTACAGAAGTCATTATATGGGACACCGTACCTTGTGGCCATATGACCTATGAGACAGTGCCCCGTTAGGACTCCTACGACCGCGGATATCGATTTAGACTTAGTAAGTCTTTCGTTCGTTTATAATATGGCCGAGGCCAGAGAGTGCGAGATATGTAACAGTTCGTTAGAGTACCCCATCTACTGTTTGTCCATCTCACCACCTCCTTGTCCAGTCGGCCGTTCAGTTAAGAGAGGGGTGTCAGCACCACCACTCTCTCGCTAATGTCTTGTCTACAAAAGGGTTATTTAGGAATGTTTTTAATACACATTTAAGGACTTATTTCTCAAGTTGTAACAAAAACATATTGTAATGGTGGTGCTTTGGTCTCCTCTTCAGTTCGTTATTTCAGCTGAGGATTCCATGTTAGAGCTTTATCAAATTACTTCATCTCAACAGTGTGTTATGTTGGAAAGGCTTAGTTTTCTTTTTACGAAAGGCAACCAGAACTGCCTGTTTTTAACCTATTAAAAGTATGATACCATTTGTTGGATAAGCCTAAGGCTCATTACAATCGCTCAGTTATGATTTGCTTATGCCAGCTTTCGAGTGAATTGGCAATGTCATCAGCATAATTCACATTGGAGAAAGATAATATATTCTTCCCCTAGAGAACAACCTCTAGTGGCCTTAAACATTATAGTCGTCGCTGGAAGCTTAACGGTGATAACTCTTGAATTCAACATTTGATAATCATGTATGGAATGTGTTTGTTTTCCAGCCAATTTCAATTCCTCTATATAACTTATTCTCAACTGTCCCTGTACGTCGATAAACACAATGATGAATGATTAGTACACTGTACATAAGAAATATTCTTTAAATTTTTTAAGGGAATAATATAAAATTTATTTAACAAGATTGCTGGATTTGAACGTGAAACTTTAGTGAAAACTATAATAATAATAAATCTTAAGGATCCGTTATATGTTTTAATATAACATTCGTTCGTTTCCTTTATGTTCACATATATGCAGATTGCATTTCTCGCTACTTTTCTACTTTCCTTCTACATCATAACTATTAACTAAATCAATTTTTTTTTTTTATAGCTTATAATAAACTTTTTGCGACCTTTAAAATTATGCAGCATGATATCAATCTTTCATACATTTCTTTCTGCTACTGCCATCAAAGCCATGTTCAGTTTATTTTTATGAATCCATCATAAAATGGTAAGTGCTTTACTGTTCTTTGTAGTGAAATATTTACATATATAACATTTTTAAAGTTTTAGCAAGAAAAAGAAACGCACAGAACGGGATTTTACAATAGAAACATATAACTAAAAATTCGACTCATAAAATAAAATTAGATTACATGACGGAATATTATTTAATAGAAAATTAAATTAGTTAAAATTTGATTTCTAATTATATATATAAGGATATATATAAATACAGAGAATGGACAAAATAATGTGAACACCACACAATATATAGTATATTTTTTTTCATGTTGGCAACGCGTTTACGTGACAACTCTTGTGGGCGTGATCGGATAACAGGCACGCCAACAATTATTAAAAAAAAACCGCATTCGATTAACAAGCTGATCTGTAATATATAAACTATTAGCGGGCGTCATTATGTACCCGCCACGTCTACTTTTCGTATATACATGTGTAGGGTTCTAAAAATTTTACCTAATCCAAATGTATTTTCTTTTAAATTATCTTAGTTATGACATTGACTTATCCTATACTACAATGATAGTGGAACGTATGATTGACACAAAATCCAGAAAAATCAACTCCCATAGAATGTAAAAGGTATTACGAATAAGTGGAAGTAAATGTAAAATTAAATTATACTTCTAAATTTTCTATATAAGCATATAAAAAGACTTCACATTACAAATGTTCTATTAAGGTGATTGTAGAAATGAAATAAAGCAAATAGTAAAGGGTTTCTCAAAAAAGACATAACAATTTAATTAAAACAAAGAATAATTAGAGATAATGAGCTAGTGCAGTATACATGTTACATTTAAGGGAGTTTATTCAACGTAATGTAGCGATAATTTTCTTTAATGAAAAAATATAATCCAATCACAACTCCAGCATTAACGGTTATAACCATATCATACAAATATATTAAGTGGTTGCAATGGAATCCTTTGCAGCACATGTGCGGGTTTGTTGTTGTTAAATAATGCTTATCTTGCTCATTGACAAAATTATTAAATCAAAAATTACTTTTTTGCCTGAAGATCTTAAACTTGCGACCACCTGCTTAGCGTTGCGGTAATTATGCTTAATAATTTCCAAACATTGTTCGTATGGGAAGTTTATTATGATAAAAATTTTTTCCTTGCTTGATATTTTGGCCTTGTTACCTTCAAGAATAGATTGGTATTAAACTACAAAATTGTTATGTCCTTATTAAAAAGCCTAGTTTCAAATAGAAGCTCTATATATATATACTTTTTAACTAAGTATGGTAGCAGATATTGTTTAATATGTATAGAATTTTTTTCTAATAATAATTTCAATTTTACTAAAAAAAGATTTCAGTCAGTCTGTTATTATCAGCAACAACATATTATAATGAGTGTGGGTATGTGGGTTGTGCGAGAAAGTGTTGACATTTAAACAAAAATATTAATAAAACATTCCACTAATGTGTGACAATATAAATAATTTGTTCTAACGGCAGTGGCTGTGTGGGGTTATAAATTTATGCGGCATGCTTACTCTTCTATATACTGCATCAAAATGACACAGTACGTAGTGGTGGTAAAACAATAATAACACATCCATAATAAACCTATTATTATGGTAGTCCGAAGCACTGAATGCTTTAAAATTTTATAGCCTCAGTCTTTTTATTTAAAGCAAAACATATATATACAACTAAAATGTTATGCAATGTGTTGCGAGTTGAGGTAGCATAACATAACATAACATAACATAGAATGATGTGTGAATTTTGCGGTTAAAGGTTTGCGACATAAGTTGAACTTGTTTAGTGGATAGTTTAATTTGTATGTATATGAAGGTCACACATTAGCTTAAATATGTTCTCTACCGTTTACCTCTTACCCTTTCTTATCTTCCTTCTATACGTATCATATATCAAATGCTGAGTAAAGCATAGTAAAAATTCTATAAAGTGTAAAAAGAACTGAATTAAACATTTTTGTGGAAGTTGTGTGATAACACTTAAAGGTGTTATAAAACAATATCCAGGACATTTACAAAAGGCAAAAAAGAAACAAAAAAAAACATAAATAAAAAAATTAATTTGGCTTAGACCAAATCTTAAATATCTTTCACAACTATATACAATTAAAGGGCGTGGCAGGTACATGATTTCGCTGTGTAATAGTATATGAACTAGGTTTTAGCTTGCAAGTCCAGTTTTACGCTTTGTTAGGTTTTCTGTGAAGTGTGGACATGTCCAACTAGTCACGTCTATTTATGTCACATCGATGGATGGATTAATTATGTATATGTGATCAATATTTCAATTTCATAGCTAAAATTTTGTGGCATATAAATCAATTTTTATTGATTGTGGTTTTTTTATTTACATAGAAATCTGCCGATCTGATGGTTAGTGTGGCAAAAACAGACAGGCACATGAACATATATACGTCTAGGTAGACTCAGTTTTTGATGCTGATCAAAAAATATATTTGACCCTACAAACCTATTTTAGATACATTTTTTTACAATAGTTCAACTTGACTAGTAGTGATCATATTAAGATAAAATACAATTAATTGAAAAAAATTCTTCATAATCTCTCATTAATACAAAATAAAACCTTAACCTCAGACATCAATTTTTAAGATCAATAAGACTCTCAAGCTCCTCTTCTCTGTATTTGAAGTTTTTTCTAAATATTTCATCCTTCATCATCACTTTACTTGAGAGTTTTCATCTTTTTCCTTACTCTGTACATATGGAGGGTATCTTCGATTTTCCCTTACTTAATTTTCTCTTTTTATTGGACTTGTTTTACAATAGTTTTAATGAAATGAAATAAAAAAAAATTTTATGAAATGAAAAAAAATTGTTTCACTTTTAGGTCTTAAAACTTTTTTAATGACTCAGCGTCGACTTTGAAATATACTTAAAGTTTAAAAACAATAAAAACAAGTTAGAGTAGTTCGGTTAAGACCGAAGCTTAAATACCCTCCAACTTTTACAATCATCTAAAAATAAGTTCCTATTGCCATATTTATGTATATGACTGTTTCATGTACTTACGCAAATAGTGTTTTTTTTAAATTATAGGCGTTTGCGTTATTCAATCACGCCCATTTTTGGCACAGTGTTGAATAACGGTTCCACTGATATTTATACCAAATTTTAACTTGATAGGCATAGTATTGTGCGATATATAATTTTTTAAAGATACGATTTTTTCGAGCTATGTTGAGATTTTCGTTTATTGTGGGCGTGTCTCTTGACCGTTTTTGCCCAATTTCAATACGGAACAGCAAAATTGAACTAAGAATACGTATGCAAAGTTTCAATTTGATATCTCAAAAATTACGACCGTGAGAGTGCCAACAACAGACGGACACACGGACACACGGACGGACATGTCTCAAACAATTTCTCTTTTCATGCTGATTAAGAATATATATGGTTTGTGGGGTCTCCGACGCTTCCTTCGATGTGTTGTAAACGGATGATCAAAATGAATATACCCTCTTCCCTAAGGTGGAGGGTATAACAAGTAAAATAATATAAACAAATTTTATTTAGTTTAAGGCAAAGTTTAGGTACCCTCCACATTTATTGAATTATAATGATTTTTGTTGACCGTGGGTGTGTCTGTTATTCGACCTCGTCCATTTTTGTCTCTTCGATGAATGATATAAATAAATATAACAAACCTAAACTTAATAAATTTAATGTTCGAAGCAGATAAATAGAGTGTGCCAAAAATAAACTGATACACCAATACACGGACAGGATCGACTCAGTTTTTGATACTAATCAAGAATATATATATACTTTATAACATCTAAAAAGCGTTCTTCTAATATATCTGCTGCAAATAGAATAACAAACTTAGTATACCTTCCATCTTATGAGTAGAATATACAATTTTTTTTTCGGTTTTTAGTAAAAAAGATAAATTCATACAATACATATTTACATAGTGAATTGCAGAAGAGATTTTCTGCGTCATTTCTACCGAAGCGCTGGTTATTCGAAAAATCCTCATTATCCAAATCATTATTGGTATATAACTTCACAAGATTTTAATTGGTTTCGACAATTATTGCCCACACACCACACAATTGAATTTTCATGTCATGTTATCAAAATTGAAATGCACAAAAAGCACATGGCTCATATATTAGCTTAACAAGAGTGTACTTTAGTGAATGATACTAAATAACTATGCAATATACTAGCCACAAATCTTTGAAATACATTCGAAAGCGCATTTGTTTGTACGTAATATGGTTGGGCTGTGTTGAGGTTTATCTTATCTTTGTGGCTTATCAAGTGGTGTTAATAAAATTTGTTGGTCAGTGTTTTTTGTTTGTAATTTTTTTCAAAAATGAAATCTTTAAATAAAAAAAAAACGCCAAAAAGTTATATTAAAGAGATTGAGCTTAATTTTGAAAATTTGTTTCTCTTTCAGTTGGAAGCTTATTCAGCTGGAAGTGTTGTTTGCTTGAAAAGCTTTGTCATCATATAACTTGGTAAAGGTTCATGTTCAAGCTATATATGTGGTAGAGGTTTTAGGATTTAAAAAAAAAAAAATTTGGTCAGTTTTTTATAGAAATATTAAGCATTTAAAACTACTTTTCAACTTAAAATAAAAAAAAAAACAATTAAGAAAACTAAATTTGGCTTAGGCCAAATCTTAAATACCCTCCACATCTCCACAATAGTGGGCGTGACAGGTATATTATATATTATGTTTCAGCTTGCAAGTGGTAAGTGATTTTTATAAATTGTGGGCCTGACTGCTATTCTATCACGCCGATTTTTGGCACATCGATAGATGGGATAATTATGAAAAATTTTACCAAATTTTAAGTTCGTATGTAAATTTTTGTGACAAATAAATATATGTTTATCGATTGTGGGCGTGTTTACTACCAAGTGGAGAATTGAGGTGATAGATCGTAATAATCGTTCCCTATATTACGTAATGAATATGTAGCTCCCACAATAACTGTTATAAACACTTTTCATTAAACTTTTGTGTAAGTTTATCTTTCATTTGATATTATATAAAATTTTCCTCTTAATTTTTTTCCCAGAGTTTTCGTAGTTTTTTACGTTGTGTAGTAATAATAAATACCATCTTTGGCGATGATTACTTTAATCATCAACGGTTTGGCAATTGTTTCCTCCCCTGTTGTTTTTATACACTTCACTTTATGTGAGGGTGTACAAAGTTTGTTATAAAATATATATATGCTTGATCAGCATAAAAAACGAAATCGAAATAGATAATTATGTCCATACGTCCAGATGGTCTATCTAGGTGGTTAACATTCTCACAATTGTAAATTCTAAAACTTTTAGTTGAAATTTTGTAAGGAGATTTCTAAAACTAGATAGATATATAAATTGGACAAAAACATCATGTATTTGCCACTACATATAATAATATATTTGCGTGTGAGGGGTATTTAAAATTTGTCCTAAGTCAAAATTCGTTTTTTTTTTAAACGTTTGAATTGAAGATTTTTTGTTGTTTTTTTTTTTATCTTCAAATCATTTAATGTGGAAAGAAAATTGTTGTTAATGGAAATGAATTTAAAACTTGAATGAAAATATGGCTTTTTATATGAACAATGAAAATTAGTCAATATATGTTAAGTGGATGGTTAGAAAGTTTTCCAAATTTAAATGAATCCGTAAGTTGTAGAAGTCAATAGCCAGTTGGTGGTTGTGTTTACTCTTTACAATACTATAAAATATACAACATGCATTATCGGAGGGCGTAATAATACACCTGCCATGCCCATAGTTTGTAAGTAAATGTGGAAGGTAAATAAGAATTGGCTTAAGCTAAATTTATTTGTTTTACTTGTTTTTTTTAAATATATTAACAATTTTAACTCGTAAATAGTTACAGGTGTGCTATAGCCCCTTAGAAAAAAAATCATAAATCATAAAACTTATTGTTGAAATTATATATACTGAATTTTTTCGTTAAATACACATAGTTTGTTTTTCCTACAGTTTCGTTGATTTTTTAAAGTGAAAGATATTAACAGAAATGATAATTATATACATTAAAGTAATGACATCGTTACAAATTAAATGGAGCAAGCATGGTATTGTGTACGAAAAAGCCTAGTCACGCCATTTGAGATTAATTGAAATTAACAGGTGGGGAGACTTTGATAATTACTTCTCTCATCGATGACTTATGAAAATCTATTCATCCACTTGGCCACAGTATGTTAAAGTTTATTGCTTAATGCATACCGGTTATAATGAATTTTTCATATCATTCAACCAATTATCGATTTAGTTGTGCTATATACATTTAACTAAGTGATTCTGTTACATGCCTCATAACTAAGAAGAGTTTCCAATCATCATTATTATATGAATTTAAATGCTGTACATTGGTAATAAGTATATATAACGAATAATAAACACTCTGAAAATACGTATCAATTGCCAAATTATGAATAGTAGTGCGTGACAGTTATTTTATTTCATACAATTTCATATTTCCATAACCATACAACTCCAGAAAGAGTTTTAGCTGCCCTTACTATTACAAAAGTTTCCTTAATATGGGCGTGTCATTTAATTAATATTAACTTAATTATAAATAAAAACATATTTGACGTAAATTTTAATTAAATAAGTAAAAAAAAGTTAAAATTTTCTTAGGGCAAAATTTTATGTGGCTGAGTTTCCACAGACTTCTTTTTATAGTAATGCAAACGGAATGGCAAATCTCATATGGCGATACCTATTGTAAATATAAAGAGGCTATAAAAAAACATAATAAAACTCATAATAGATAATTGTATGTATGTGTATGAGTTAATCATATATAAAAGCAATGAAGAACACAGCTAACAGTCCATGCTGCAGACCATAGACTAGACATTATACAGACATGGTTTATGGCCATTCTACAATATTTAGCACATAAAAATACAATAAACATGTGCAAGGAAGTTATTGTGGCAGAGAAGTAGAAGAAGAAGAAGAAGAAAACGAGCAATTGATATTCTGTGGTTAAATATGTGCAAAGATGTTGAAGCAACCAAAACTTTTAAAACATTTGGTCACATATTGTGTTAGCAAACTAGCCTGATATTGTAAAAAAAAAAACAAACAAGTAAATAAGTAGCTTTGGCTTAAACCAAATCTTAAATACCCTCTTAATCTACCTAGAAAAGGGTGGGTGTGGCAGGTAGATTATTACGCTTCCTAATAGCACATTTTGAATCAGCTTGCAAGTCGAGTTTTGCCCTTTGTAAGTTTTTTTGTAAATCGTGGACGTATCTGATACTCATTTACGCCCATTTTTGGTAAATCGATAAAGGGAATAATTATAAAAGTTTCAAATTTCAACTTCAGAGCTCATTTTTTTGTAGGAGGGTTTGTTATTGCACCACAACCATGGTATATAATAAATAATAAATGAAGTTCCAACCTAATAGGTGAATTTTTGTGGCAGATGCATAAATTTTTGTCAATTGTGGGCGTGGCTTTTGATCGATTTTTCCCATTTTAAAAAGCGATCTGCATGCAGAAACTAGAAGTACATGTACAAAATTTCAGCTCACTTAATATTAATATATATTTGTTCATTGGGGGCGTGGCTCTTAAAGGATTTTATCTAATTTAAATAAAGATTTTCATAAAGAAACTTAGCAAATTTTAGCTCTTTACGAAATTTTAGTTCAATATCTCAAAATTTAAAACCGTAAAATTATCAACAATAGATGGACACACACGTTGATCAAAAATGTACATATTATATAAAGTCTCCGACTTCTCCTTTTGGGTGTTTGCAAATGGGATGACAAACTTAGTAAGGTGGACAGTATAGTAAAGGTACATACATATTTATAATTTGTATGTACTTTTGTTTTGTTTTTTTTTTCCTTTGCAACATAGTAGACATTACCTCATTTATATAATTTTATATATTTCATAAAAATTCCAAAGTATATGTATAAGTATGTGTATGTTTATATTATTGAAAAGGAAAAAAAAAATTCCATATTTGGAAATTAAATTTACGCATAATATATTTAGACAAGACAGCACATTTTATCATCGAATAAGGAATTTCCATAAAACTCTTGAAGTTCAGTTGCAAATACCCCATTAAATCAACACTATTGAATATTTCTGATTGAATTATCCAAAAGTTTTATTACATAACTCTAGAGCATTCAAGTTGAAATAAAACTCTATTGTGAAAGTTTACTCTCAGAGGCTAAGAAATAATGTATTGTAGGATGACATAAGAAAATGGAAAATTTTTATAAGAATTTTAGAAAATTCTTTAGACAAAAAATGGCTAAAAATATTCTTTAATGTAATGTTTGATCGTTTCGAAATATATGGTAGCACTCTATATAGTTATTATCCTTCAAAGCTATCTTAGAACCTTTAAACAGATGAAGAGACAGACGTACAGACATATAGTCAGAAATTGCTTTAATATAAAGTGAGTCCAAAATCCTTTGTTAATTCTAAATATTACCAGTTACCTTATTTTGATTACTAGTATTTGGAGTGTAGTGTAGGAGTAAGTATTCACTTCGACTGCAAGATGTGGAGGATATTTAAACTTTGATCTAAGTCAAGTTTTATTTTGGTTTTATTGAAATATTGAAAATCACGCAGACTTTTTCATTATGATGTGACTTATGCATAAGACCCCATCGCATTATCATGTTTGCAAAATTTTATACACATTCAACTGTTAGTGCATGCGAAAATTGCATAAATAAGATGCAATCGAGCTCTTCAAAGATCATTTCCATTCAAGCATATGAACACAATACAGCTTTTATCCGCATTTACACACACAACACACACACTCATAGTAAGAAATTACACTATTGTTTGGAAAAATTTATTTCAATAAATATAGTAGAGAAATAAGTTATAAGTATTAGTGTGGCAACAGTTGAAAGTATAATGTTGTATGAAATAAAATTTTGCCTTTTTCTATATGTGCTGGCTGCCATACATCTCACTGCAAACATCATCTACCATTGAACGTTTCAAATTCTTCAATTCTTCACGGCGACTGCGTGACATGATTATATAGTTGATGGCTTTATGTAGTTCCTCAAAGTAAAGTAAACTGGCGGTGCCACATGTGAGATCTAGATAACGAAATCGATTCACATTGCAGGTGCAACCATCAAATACGAAATAAAGCTGTTTTTCGCCATTCTGATTGCGAAATATTACATAATTGCCCCAGGGCACCATTGTGTATACACGATCGGCACAACGGAAGCCGGCATGTAACAGTTTACATAAACTGTCATAACTGCCACATTCCGAGCCGACCACAGCCATCGTTTTCGGATGTTCGAGGAGGCCGGGATAAGAGTTAGGCCGATAGGTGATATTGGGTTGAGCACAGTTGAAAACGCAAGGTTCCTCGATTTTTGGCACAACTTCGATAATAGTGGGTGCCGGTGGTGGTGGTGGTGGCAATGCTGATAACGGTTCACTAATCGATGTTGGCTTCGAGGGTCTACTTTTGCTTTTCCGTTTTCCTTTTTTATCTTTTCCTTTTCCTTTGCCCTTGTCTTTGCCTTTCTTACCTCCTCCTCCTTTTTTACCCATTTTGAAGGATGAGAATCACTTCAATTTATATACTTCAACAGTAAAATTTGGAGTCCTTTCTCTTTTTTAGAACAAATAAATTGGAAAACTTTTTCAATTCTTTTTCTATTAATTTTAACAACTATGCGAATTTAGTTCATGATGTTTTGTAACTTTGTCAATTTGTATTCAGAAATTTTGAAACGAAACTGCAACATTTTTTGTTTTTGATTGACAGAAAATATTGAATGAAAATTATTTCAAAAAAGAAAAAAATTCAAAAATTTTAAATAATCATTGAAAAATGTAAAGTAGATTTTATATGATTATCAAGACTTGGACGACAAATAATAGAAAATGTTCAAAACGATTCTTTGTAATACACGTTGTTGAAGATAAGTGTAGTTTTATGTTCTAAAAATTACTTATTTCACGTTTACTAAAAGATTAAATGTAAGATGTTGTCCTTTCTATCAGAATAGAGTCTAACCTTTCTTCGAACACTCTCGTAGAATGATCCAATTCAGTCCATTTTCACCAAAGTTTCTCTACGCGTCAACACATGTCCTTGTAGCAAATTTCAATGAAATATCTCAAAAAGTGTGAGGTACAGCTTACGCACAAAGGCAGACGGACAGACGGACAATTGCCGCTTAGGAGTTACAAACATCCACACAAACTTTATATAGCTTTTGTCATAAGTGATACAGGGTATAATGCCGCATATGTTGAATACTAAACAATACGTAACGCGTTGAGACCTAAAGAGGACGCTGTGGACAAAAATCATAAGCAGTTCATTGCTTATGATTGCCTTGCCTTTGTATAAAACGAATAATGTTTTAAATTTAACAATTTGACAGCTTTATTATATTAGGTTAACATTTTATTTATTATGTATACTTGTGTTTGTGCATTTTATGCATTTCATAGCAAACCACCAAAAACAATCCGAACCTATTTTACTGGACTGTAGTGAAAAGAAAAAATCGTTTTTCAAAGATACTATAATTGGGTTGTTGCGAGTTGTTGCTGCTGTTTTAAACCCAAAATAATAACAATAATAACAACAACAAACAATATAAACATATTGCTTATGCGGTAAACATCTATTAGCCCTGGCCTCAGGTTTGTTTTTATAACCACCATATGAATCATATATGTAACATATACATATCACTTTATCAAAACGTTTGTAACACACAGAATGAAGAAAAGGTGATATCATAAAGTATATATATTCTGTATCAGCATTACATACTGAATAGATTTTGCCACGTCTGTCGATCCATGTAGGTAATCATTCTCTTGGTCGCAAAAATTCGAATTAGACAAATTTTGTGTATTTCTATTCATTGTTCACGGGCTAGTACTTAAATTAGGTAAAATAAATTGAGAGCTACGCCCACAATTGATGAAACCCATGACAAGAACCACGAAAAAGTGGGCGTCGTCATATAACAGAGATACACATTTTTTATACATTACAAAAATGGGCAGATGTGCTTAATTTGCCGCGCCTACAATTTGTTTATCAAAATGTAGGATATTTAAAATTTGATTTAAGTTGATTTTAGTTTTCCTATTTATTTTATTTTGTATTTACTTGGTTTCATTTAAATTTGTTTATTGTTGTTGTTATTGTTTATTTTTCGTCTTTTTATGTTTACTTGTATGTTGTAATAGTTATTTCACGTGCTCTTGTTATTTGACCGTTCTATACTTTTTTCAATATGCTTCGTGCATATGATATGTTTGTATGGTATGTAGGTATGTGGTGTGTATACGTATGTTGTGCTTGACTTTATGCCGTCAGGTTAAATATTTCATATGCAATTTGTTGTTGTTGTTGTTGTTGTTGTAAATAACATTTTAATGGATTAATGTTGACGGTTTTTCATTTGGACTAATTATAGCTTATTCTCCTTGTACTCTTGAATGCACTTGATTTTTATTATTATTTTTTATTTTTTATTGGAAATATTTACGGCTGTGCCTAGATAGATGAATTCAAGTAGTACTTCGAAGTTATAACGGTCACCACATACAAGAGATTTGTGAGAATCTGTGAATCCCTGCATGTTGATGCTGTACACTTCGTTCATGGTCTATTCATATAGTGGAAGTAATAAATATGTACTGACATATGTATGTCATTTCTGAGATAAACTTACACTTCACTACATTCTTTATATATTCTACTCCATGTACTCAAAGAGTCATGTGATGACATATGCTTGATAATGCCATTGGTACGTACGTTTATATAGAATTTTTATACAATACATATAAAAAATCGTAGCTTGTTAAAAATGTTTCGTTTTTCTGATGAATAATTGTTTGTTTAGATTTTCCAATTAGAATATATTTTCCATGATTTCAATGTTTATTTATGGCATTGTAAAGCTATGTAGATTCGTAATGAATTATTTGTTTTTATAGACAACCAAATCTAACTGAATTTAACTGACAACAGGAGGTATGTATAAGCTTATGTTACTTTTTATACCCTGCACAAGTTGTGGCAAAGAGTATGTTAAGTTTGTGCGGTTATTTGTAACCTGATATTCATTTATATCGATGGAATTAAAATCAAATCGATTTAAGCATGTCTTTCCGTATGTCTGTCTGTTCATATAAGTTTGCGAATAAGCTAAATGCCCCATTCAATAATATTCTGTACAATGACATTAATTAGCCAAGAGAAAAATCTTATTGAAAATGAACCGAATTGGACTATTTTTAAAATACCTTTCCATAAAGGGCTGTTCTTATTGGAAAAAATCGCAATTCGTATAACTTTTTGACAAAAATAGGCGAAGAACATATAATTAGCTTAATAATTGTAATTGTAATTGTGGCTGTAACTAATTTGAATCCGATCCGACCATTTTTAGAACCTCTTTCCATATAATCATTATTCTCAAAATGTGGCCTCGCTTTTACTGATAGAATTAATCTAATTTGTAGAATTAAGTGGTATAGAATATCAAATGGTCGAGCTTTACCAACTGTAAAATTTTTCCTTTTTTCTAATTTCTGTTATCATTCTAAATCAATATATAATGAAAAAATTACATTTTTATCCAAATTTATCATTTTTCTTACACATTTGAATATAAGCTTAACTTTTAGATTGCAGCTTATGTGCTGACATGGTGCCTACGCATAAAAAATGTAATCAATTAAAAATTTCATTTTCGTCTATCAATCGTGTTTATTCCAATATGAAAAAAAAAAAAACATTTAAAAAAGTATATAAAAAGAATGTTAGATATAGATTTGGTTAGATATGCGTGCTCGATACGACGAGAGTGTCAGATCGTTTGTTATTTTATACTTTTATTTTCATCTGTAAAACATTTAATGTTATTGTAATGTACATGTAAAGTTTTTTTCTGTAAAACCAAATCATTTCACGAATAGGCGGTTTATTAAGGTATGCAATATGCAAGAAAAGGCTTTGGTCACTTAAAAAAGCTTCCAGATTGGTACTAGCCTACCATAAAAATTCTTTTTGTACAACAACCATTACCATTACTACATATATAAATAGTGTGCATATGCTGCTTTATCTCTACACGTCTCATTGTCAAGAACTGCAGTTTTTTCTTTACTCTGCATATATTTACTCTAAATAATTTAAGGGGTATATTAAGTTTGTCATTTCACTTGCAATACCTAGAAGCAGACAAAAAGTTCATTTATAAAAGTAGAATGAAATGCATTCCCTTATAATAACCACCAAAACTGGGCATGGTGGTATAACAGATATACCGAAAAATTACAAAAAAAAGTTAATCAGCACTTTGTATTTAGATACAGAGTGTATTTAGGTTTAGTTTAAACCATATTTAGTTTTATTTTACGTTTTTGTGTTTTAAATTGTTGCTAAGAATAAAATTAAAATTCAAACTTGTGTATAACCAACCAAAAAAAAAATAACAAAAATTTGATTTATGATCATAAAGAGCGCAAAGTGTAACAGGCCTGCGGCGGTGGTGATTTGCCGAAAATAAAGTTGTCTAGTGTTAATGAATTCTTAGCAAAATTATGTGTGTGTGTGTTTGCGTGCATGTGTACGTTTGTCTTATGCCTTGTCAACCATAATGTATATATTCATACATTGCTGACAAATTTAATTAAACAAAAATTTCCTTAACGATTAATCATGTTCGTTTCTTAAGTCTTTCGTTGATTCAATTAGAATTGCTTTCTGTGTGTAACCATAAATTTATCATTTATTATCAATAATCAATATTGGTAATAAAATTATTGTTACTTTAAGATATCAAGGTTTTAACATCAGTTTCTTTGGATAATTAGTTATTTTTCATATCTGATATATTATCTTGCATAAAGTAAATGGTTGTTAATATCATCACATTTGTAACACAAAAATTAATTTTAGCAACATTGAATATAAAATTCTTCATGTGATGTAAATAATTGTAAATATATGTAGCCATTAAAATACATCATTCCTTATATTTTATGTCTACACACATATCTACAAATCAAAGGAAATATTTAAAATTGCTAAATTATGACAACAACAACAACAACAACAACAACAACAACAACAACAACAACAACAACGAAAACCATCACCATCATCGACATCATAGTCATTATTATCGTCATTGCTTGAATATTTACATAAACAGTCTCCTACTCTCAACTTTAACTCAAGTTACAGTTTATTATTACTTCTACAAATAACATTTTAAAGTACCGCAAATAAAACACAAAAAATTTAAGCAACAACTTAAAATATTATATTCGGTTATATGCGATCATTTCATAAATTTTTGTTGTAGAAAAATCGATTATATTTTTTAATTTTTTTTTTTGATTGTAGGCGTGATTTTTGACTGATTTTGTAAAAAACAATCTGCATGCAAAAATCAGAAAATCCCTTCACTTCAATATCTCAAAAATTTACGACAGTGAGAGTGCCAATAACAGAAAAACGCACGGACGTAAGGACATATACGTGTAAATGGACTCAATTTTTTATACTGATCAAGAATATATTTATTTTATAGGGTCTTTGACACCAACTTCTAGATGTTGCAATTGAAATGACAAATTTAGTATACCTCCCATCTTTTGTAGGAATTATAAAAATACAAAAAATTTTAAAAATGAATGGAAAAAAATTATATTTAGACAAGAAACGACAAGAGTGGAAGCTAAAGTGTTAACACTCCTCTTATAACTCTGCTGTACTTGTATAAAGTGTCATTAATGTTAAGAAAAAAAAATAAAATGAATTATAATTAATGATAAGTACAATGCAGACATTCTCAAATATCCGGTAGCAATGTAATGGGGTGTCTAATATATATAATGTATAGTCAGAGATTTCAGCAAAAGTCTCTTTGTAATGATAAATTTATATACTCGTAAGCATACAAAATAATTCTATTACATGGAAGTAGCATAATAGAAAAATACTTGCGATGGAAAAAACTCCATACAATTTTGCTTAAATCATTCTACATTGTTTCATTACTTATTTACCCCTCATCACAATTATTTAGGCTTTGCTTTTCTAGTGAAGTCAAATCAATGTTTAGACTTAAAACCATTCCATTTCATATTTGTAATCTATCATGAAATGAAACCACAAAGAATCACATAGTTGTGGTACAGTCTATCAGCATAACTGAACTGCAAAGAAAAAAAAAGGTCAAAAGTCTACTTCCACTACAATTTTCATTAATTCGACGTGCTTGAGTAGAAAAAACTAAACACGTTATGATCTAAACAAACACAAAAAAGAATAGTTTCTCAATGCTGTTGGAGATTATTCTGCACACTATTATAAAAACTATCCAAAAAATAACCCATTTTTTGTATTCTTTGTTATGGTTGGTGTTATTGTTATTATTTCTATTTAATCTGATGACGTAGCTTATTTCTGACATTTAACTTGAAGCAACATTTTTTGAAACAAAACTACACCAGAAAAGGAAAACAGAGGAGGCATTTGGAAACTTGTGCATTTACACAAAAAATAAACCAACAACAATTATGAAATTTTGATAAGAACCACTTTTTATTAAAAGGTTAGAAGTTAACTGAAAGTTAAGGTTAAAGGACGAATTATGGCGTAGATAACACGTTCCTTAGAGTTAAGAAAGTCGAGTTTTTTTTATAATAATTAAAAACTTTGCATATTTTTGGAATTTCGAAATACTTTTAAGGGGTTATCATGATTAAAAAAAGACTAAATACCGTCCATACATCACCGTGAGCGTTGTATGGCTTCTTTTAAAGATTGTCACAATATTGCTGCATTTCATCACAACTTTTTCATTTATCATTAAAGAGAGTTTTTACTAAATTGAGTACACGTTTGTTGGTTAATCCCGCCCATTTCCATTAAATATTGTATATGGATACACTGAATTAAGTACGCGTAAGAAATTTCAATTTTGTAGCAGTATTTTGATTACTGTGAGCAACTTTTTTTGTCATATTTATACCTTTTACATAAGCTGAGGGGTACTCTAAGTTTGTCATTTCGTTTGCAATATATTCTTGTTCAGCATCAAAATCTTGATCTAGGCATACATTTTCGTGTGTCCGTATGTCCGCTGTTATTGGCACTCTCACAGTCGTATATTTTAAGTTATTGTAGTCAAATTTTATACAGACGTTTCTATTTTCTGATTGCGAATTTAAATTGGACGATGCACACAATCAACAAAAATCTATTTGTGTGATATAAAAATTGAGCTATAAAGTTGAAATTTGATAAACATATTTATAAATACATTTACCTGCCACGCTCACTGTTTATCTACATATAAATTTAAGATGTATTTAAGATTCTACCTAAACCAAATTTAGATTTCTTATTTGTTGGTATATACATGGTATGTAAGTCATAATGAAGTTACCAACTCTTTACTAACAATGTATTGATATTTGTATGGTGTGACGGCAAATCCAATAACTTTACTCACATAGTTATAATTATATATCGTTATCATCATCATCATCATCACTATCAATACCACATCAATCAATTTATGTATGATGCGGACATACAGCAAGACACACATTTTACACCTAATCATTTGAAATTTATTTGATGTTGCGAAAAAATACGTTTGTAGTCTTAAAACTACTACCAACACTAACCAAAAGGAACAGTTAAGTAAATCTCTAAGGCTATATGAATGATGAAACCAACAGACAGGTAGAGAAACAACTAAATATTTGTTGTTATGTGAGACTTTATTAATGCGTACATATGTGTATGGGTGCAAAGTATTTTTCCGTTTTCGAAATGTTCGGTAAGAGAGTTGTTAAGGTTTCTCATAGATGTTATGACATTTACCAAACTCCTTCCTCCATAAAACTCTTAAAGGTTATCTGTACGGTATGGATGCGCACAATATGCTTTAGTCTATTCCTTGTGTTTCATTTTTTCATACAAAATAATACATACAAACTGCATTAAAAAAATATAAAAAAAAATTACAAATAAAAAAAAAGTTTTTCCAACTAGTTTTTTCAATTGTTGTTAAAGACAAATATATTGTGGTGGAGGGGGAGGCTTTACTGTGACCTCTTAAGAAAAGTTTGTTCACTTGTTGAGTTGCATGTGAAATAAGCTTTAAAGAAATAGACGGGGACACCACAACGAACACAAAAAATTTTTGCCATTAAAACATTAATGGGTTTGTCTTCTTCTTCTTCTTTTCCACTTATTCATTATTAACAACACTTCTGCCAGCAGCTCACAATCACTGACAATTGAAAATTTAGTTTTGAAAGGAAGCTTTAAGAGTGTTTTGTGTTATGTTATGTATAATCACTGTTGTACGTGTTCGTAGGTGTTTTGCAATATCTCGTTTCTATAGAAAATTGTTTAAACAAACAATTCTTATATATACGTAGGTATGGGGTTCTTTTGTTGTCATTGATTATTGATTTTTGTGGCAATTTCGTACAATATAATTTTTCTTTGTTACTGAACCAACCTTAACTAAGCTAACTCATAAGTTCAGACGCATGCAGCTTGTAATGAATTGGTACTGTATCTAATACATGCGTATGTGTATGCGTACGCGTGTGTTTTTTCAATGCTCAAGTTGAATATATCATAAGTGTCTAAAATGTTATAATTTAGTTATTATTACACTATAAGGTTTCATATGTGTCAGCATGTAAACGCTAATGCGATGCAAGATAACATAGCATAGCACAAGTTTTAGGTTACAACCCGAGAGTGTATATATTTGATGTATGATCATAATTAAATTAAAAAATAATTTAAAAAAAAAAGAAAATATAATTAAACTAAATTAAATTTAGCAAGTTTTTGAATATATGCATATATGTTATTAAAAGCAAAATAATTTAAGAGCCATGCCCACAATCGCTAGAAATATATTTATTTGTCTCAAAAATTGACTTAAGAAGTTAGAGATTGTTACATTGTTGTTCATAGAAGTGCTTAAATGGGCATGGTCGGATAACAGAAACGTCTACAATTTGCAAAAAATCGTACTCAGCGTAAAACTCGACTGATATGCAATACATGCACTATAGAGGGCATAATTATGTTCCTGACTTGCCCACTGTTTGTATATGGAGGCGCATTCTCTTACCAAATACAATTATTAACGACATTATTAAAATTGCACCAATTTAAGAGAAAAGTGTCTCACACGATGAACTCTTTATCTTCTTTTAAACATTTCCTGTAGGCTGTGAAATTATTGTAAAAAAAAAAAAATAAAAGTATTTTTATTATATTGTTCAATATTTTTTTTATTTGCTCTTAACTTAATTTATTGATTAAAGTTTTTTCTTTCTTCCATAAGCTTGACATTAAATGGAATCCAAATTAAATATTTTTCGGATAACAGTCTCAGTAACAACAGTATTGGGAAAAGACTGGTTTCTTCTTTTTTTTTTCTGGTAATGATTTATATAAAATTGCCAAATGTTGCCTATAACAATAAAGGTAAATGAAGAATTAAAAGGTTTGGTATTTGTGTTTTAGTTCCTTCATTACTATGGAGAGTATACTAAGTTTGTCATGCCATTTATAATGAGTAAAAAGAAAAGTCAGGGTTTATTATATAGTATAGTTTTGATCAACATTAAAATATAAGTAATCATTGAAATATTGAAATATAAAGCTAAAGTTTTGGTACATATACCGTAGCCATACTTTAGGTCCGCAGATTTCTATTAAAATTACATTAAATCAATTGACAAGTAAGCCAATGTCTTTTCTATAAATCCTGTTTATAATTTACAAAAAACCGTTTTTAAAATAATAATATGTGATACATAACTTAAGTTCTTCAAAGAAGGTATATAGCATGCCTCCAGTTTACATGTCGCTTAACTAAGCAAGGCATCTTTAGCTTTAACTTAAGCGAAGTATAACTTTTTGATTTATTTTTTGATAAAAAACCGATTTTAGCATATTGGCAGCAATTTACACAATTTACACAAAAAAAAAAAAAACACAATTTGTCAAATTATAAAATGAAAGTATAATAAATATAATGATAGGGGTCTCTGATAAACATGAATTTATTAATCTCAAACTAAATTTCTCAATTCAATATTTTACGTTTTTATACTCTGCACTCCATCTGGCAAATGGTATATTAAGTTTGTACGAATGTTTATAATTCCGAAACAAGCAAATCAATTTAGGAACACTTTCTGAAACGATTTAACCATGTCCGTCAGTCTATCTGCTACAGGTGGCATGTTTTAAGATATTCAATAAAATTTAGTAAAAGGATATGGTTTCAAAGGAAGTGAGGGTTTTTGAAAATGTATCGATTTAGACCATTTTTAGAACTCCTTCCCATATAAGATTTTATTATAATGGAAGTCTTTATATGGCAAAAAATTGCAATTCTTTATATATTTTTTTTTTAACAAAATTTGTTGAAGGTTATTTATTAGGCTTAATAATTGTATATGATAAATATGGACCCCGTCGTACTATTTTTAGAAACTACCTAAATTAAGTGGTGCAGGGTATTATTATAGTCGGCCTTGACCAACTATAACATTTTCACTTGTTTTTTTTTTTTAACATTTTAAAAATTCATACATAATTGGTTTACGGTGATTTCATTAATTTCTTGTTCGTTATAAATAAAGACAAGTGAACCGAAGAAAAGGAGAGACAAGTTTGGAAAATTGTGCGTTCACTATAACATACTTGCATCAAACTATAACATACGTGTATAATATGTAAATTAGTTGGAAAATAATTCCCAACTATTGTACACAACATAACATAACAATGTATGTTTATTTATATTAACATGAAATGAACAAACCCCCCTCTGTGTTGACGTCCAATCAGTTAAAACCGGTGAATGTAAGAGGAAAAAAATATCAACAATTTTTTCCGGCTTTCTATAAGATGTGAGTATATAAGTAAGTTTGATATTTTTCCATTGTATTTATGTTAGAGTTTACCCAATTATCCATTTGTTTAAGGAAATTCATAAAATAAATCAAAGAGTAGCCAACAAATGCGATGTACTGTAATTGTACATATAATTGAATGTATCGAAAATATGTATGTATATGTATTGTAAATGGATTATTGTGAAAGTACCTAAGTTTATTAGTTTAAGTATTTTTTCTGATATATTTTTTTTGATGAATTCTCAATATTTAAGTTTGCTATAGAATACTATAATTCCTTTTTTTTATAAAGTCTTTTAAAATTTTGAATTGTTTTTGTAGCATATACGAGTATGTATAGTTGTATTTGCGGTTGAATAAAATTAAGAATAATTTTATTAAAAATTTCATTATCTGTTGCCGAGAATATTTGCCCCCACACGTGAATTGAAATATTTTGTTTTTTAAGTTCCTTAATGATTTCCACGTTTTAGTTTAAATTAGTTGTATGATTGTATAGGTTGGCCGTGTGCTTTATAGTTTGTTAAGTAATTGTATGTAACGCCAACCACAATACTTTCGAATAATTATTTTTTTTCAAAACTAATCAGTAGTAAATTAAATTTTTGTTGATTTTTTGGAGGTTTTTAGATTAAAAAAATAAAGTAGGAAAACTAAAGTTGGCTTAGGCGAAATCTTAAATACCCTCCAAGTCTACCAAAGGAGAAGTGACCGCCCTCTAATAGTGTATGTATTTCCTCTCAGCTTGAAAGTCGAGTTTTACGTGGAGTATAGCTTTTGTGGGAGTGTGTGTTATTCGACCACTTCCAGTTTTGGCACATCAATGGATAACTTAGTTATAAATATATATACAAAATTTAAACTTTACAGGTAATTGATTATTAGTAGCAGATAAATATATTTTTATTCATTTTAGGCGTGGCTCTTAATCGATTTTGCCCACCTTAAATATGAATCTGTGTACAGTGAATAGAAATGTTTATTTCAAAATATATAACTGTGAGAGATAACTGACACACGGACAGACATATTCATATCGATTCAGATTTTGTTGCTGATTAAGAATATATATACTTTGTAGAATATCTGTTACCTCCTTTCTAAGTGTTGCAAATGGAATAGCAAACATTGTTTATTTTCATCATGTAAGGTGGAGGGTACAAAAACAAACAAAACTTATTATTTGTATAAAATATTACAATATTAGTTGTATTATTATTATTATCATTATTCTTGATGGTTTTACAACAATATTACATATATGCAAATGAAATATATTGTGGTTTGTTTAAATTCATTAAATCATGATATGTACCTTACGTATTGGTCTGGTACATACCATGAGTATGAATTGAATTATTATCTTGTATTATTGTTTTTTCCGTTTCGGGTGGATTTTTTTTAAATCATTACATTGCGAAATGTTTTGCTTTAAGTTAATGAAAACCTTGTACAGATTTATAATTTTATTTGTATTTATTAAGAAATAACCAAAACAAAATCAAATGAATCAAATAAATTGTAAGATATACTCGTACATGTTATGTGAAGGGTATAAAAATATTCCGCTTTCCACACTGTTACTCTTGTTTATATTGGTGATCAAGTTACATATACATATGAAATGAAGCGTTTATATTGAAATTTATTTAAAGAATACTTTTTTGTCATAAAATTTCAACAGCATTTGATACTGTCAAAGACAGTATCAAATGCATTTAGTAAAGAACAACTGAAGAGACAAAGATTGAGCTGAACGTGATATTTAAGAATTTTTAATTAAGTTCAACTTTACAAATTCTTAAATGTTATCCTAAAGCTGTAGGGTATATATAATTGGTTTCTTTTTTTTTTTTTTTTGGGAAAATAAATAATTTTTGATGCATTTATTTGTGCCACCAGAAATTAAACTATAATTTGAACGCACCCACCTCATACAAACAATTATGATTTATGCTGTTTATGTTACAGAACATAGCACGATATCTTTCATGCCCAGAACACTCCCTCATTTTTTCAATTAAATGTCATCACAAAAGAATCAAATTCATAAACAAACAAATCGGAAAAAAATCTGCAAGAGAACAGAACAGAAATGTAAAAACTATAAAAACCAATGAATTGGACAGTTGTGATGTTGTGTGTTGCCGCATAATATAACCAAGAATATATGTTTATATAACTTTTTGCTGCTAATTATGCAGCAAATTTATAAAGATTTCTTTTCAGTAAAGTTCAAGTTTTTCACAGCAAACGAATAAATGATGTTTCAGTTCTTTGCCGTTTTATGTAACTTATCAGCAAAACACAAAAAACAAAAAAAAAAAAACAAAAAAGGAAAAAGCAACAACAAAATTCTTCCATAACAGTTACATTAAGTGAGTATAAGAATAACAACAAAAACAATAGCTAAAGATGGTAAGAAGTCAAATGCCGCTCAATACTCAACCAAGTGGGTGCAGTCTCTCTTTATATATTGTATTTATAGGTTATGCTAAGTTTATCATTTCATATGCAACGTTTAGAAGGAGGGGTCAGAGGCCGTACAAAGTATATACGTTGTTGATTAGTAACAAAAACTGAACCGAGGTAGACATGTCCATGCGTAAAACACAGACATTTCTAGTTTCTGTAGGTAGATTGTTATTTAAATTAGGCAGAATTGGTTATGAGCCACGCCTATAGTATTCAATCATCTGCTACAAATATTTATAATTAAGCCATGTGCCAAAAATGGGCGTAATGACATAACAAACACGCCTACAATTTAAAAAATTATACTCAGCGCAAACTCGACTTGAAAGTTGATACATAATACATACACTACTAAAGGACGTAATGTATTACCTGTAGATATGTAGGGTATTAAGGATATGGTCTAAGCCAAATTTAGTTTTATTTTCAAAATTTTTTTTATAAAAAATTTCATGACAAAATTAACTGCAACAGCAGCAAGAATCAAAAACATAGAATTTATGTTTAAGGTGAAGCCAGCCTTATATACACGGTCCAATACAATACAATGAGAAAGGTTAATGTCAATTGATATTATATGACATTGACTTTATAAGAGAAGATACAACAGCGACAATCTAATACAATACAACAACAAACTATAGCCATAAACATCGTCATCATAGAACAGATGTTTATTTTTATTAAAACACAATACGATTAATAAAGTGCAAAATAAAAGATACTTCTAAGTTATGTCAAAGATTTTTTATACCCATTAATTATTTTTCTATATAATATATAGTAAATGAAAGGGAAAAACTTAAACATTTTAAAAGTATGCGCCATTATAGGGACCATAAGTGGATATTTTTTAAGAAAACTCGATTTAAAAAGTGTAGTGTTTTTATTTTCTTGTTTTCTTTACACATATTAATTTGCCAAAATTAAACCGTGAACTTAATATTAAGATTTTATATACCAATCGAAAATAGATGTTTTCAGCGTTCTAACGGTTTAATTTGTTTTTAAAAATATTTAGTGAAAGTACGGTTTTTATGTAATTGAATTGCGGTCTTTATTATAAAGAACGTCCTAGGGGCCAGCAAATAAAAAAACTTATTGTTTGTTCCACATACGATAAGTTCCACTGGTGTTTCATGAGAAATGCATATATAATCATTTCTTGTTTCAAATATTGCAGATGCAGGGTATTCCAACTTTGGTCCAAGCTAAATATAATTCTTATTACTTTTTTCTAAAATATTTCATAGCTAATGTTTAATCATGACTAAGATTTATTTGAATGATTAGACTTGTTGTTGTTGTAACATTAAAGAATGATATTTTTTTTCTTTTAACACAATTTACAATCAATAATTAATGACTGAGACTTCTTTGAAAACAATAAGGAATTGTTGAAGCTTCGGACAGATATGAGTTAATCGATGCAGATTTTGATACTAAATCGATTGCTTTAATTGAAACAGTTACAAGCATATTTAGTAAGATAAATTTTTTATATTTTTTACGCTATTCACAAATATTTGCAACATTTAAGAGAACAAACTGCCTTTCAAGTCGAAGCTGATTCTGATTTCCTTTTAATTTTCCGCATTCTTTGTGCAAAAATAGTCTCCTAACTATTATAGTCATACTAGTAAAACTTGTTATTATAAACTTGACCCTACTCCATAGCATGCCAGACGTGATGACTGCTTCTCTTTAGGCTTTGGCTTGATTGTTTGATGGCAAACATTCAGCAAACAAATTGCGCATGTGCATGTCATGACTAATGTTATATTGAACTAGAAAAGGCTGTAAAATTGTAACACTAACACAAACACAAAAACATACAACAACACTTGCATGGAGAGAAGAAAACAAATGCTGAAACGAGTTTAAGTTTTAAGTTTATGCTTTTTTCAGTGCTTTAAAGTAGTTTAGTAAGCAGGCATAGCTGATTGTTTTTCCTACATATTGTACATACCAACACAAAGCACACAATCGGCAATAAGCAGTAGAGCACAAAATGAACAGTTACCATTTATATATGAAATGCCAGTAATTTATCTATAACTACTCTGCAGTATATTGTATTTAGATCTTTGTCTTGTTTTTTGTCTTCTTTATAGCCATGAAACGATCATGCGATAAAAAGTATCTTATTTATATTATTTTAAATATATATGTACAAGAATAGTGATATATTGTTTGTACATATTTGAGAAATGAAGCAGAATAGAGAATAATTCAAGTTAATGAAATGTTTATGCAAACAAGATCACAGATCAAAGATCAGATTTTAGATTGAAGCAAATATATATAAATGTGTATCATATATTATTCTACAATATATAATATATATAGCAATGCATATCATAAGAAAGGGAATATACTAAGTTTGATAGCATCAGAGACTTTACAAATAATATATATATTTTTGATCAGAATCAAAGACTGAGTCTATCTAAACATGTCCGCCCGTGTGACTTCTGTTGCTGGCACCCTTACGGTGCAGATTTCACCCACAAAAAAAAAAAAAAATTGTAATAACATGTTTTCGTTCAGTTGTATAAGTTTTAATATAAATATTTTGAAATTTTTGATGTTTTGTGAAAAGGATGGACTTGCGTCACTTTTAAAATAAATCACTATTTATATCAAAATATTACATAAAAAGTGTTCATATGACTGACTGACGACATTTAACGAAGTTATCATAAACATTTATCTATATATACACACACACATATACGAGTATATATATATGGAATAATTTGATTGTTAATTATAGAGAATTACAATAATAAGTATATTCTCTTACAATGATTTATAATGATATACAGAAAATAACAGTACAACTCATTATACCGTTACTTCATGTCATACATTACATATGTATATGTGTGTATGTAATTGTGTATATGTGTTTTCATCCAAAATGTTTACACTTAACAATTCTCTTGACATTAAGAAGCAAAACTTTACATTAAACCCTTACCTTACCTTACGTGAGACTCTTAACGTAACAATCGCATATAATATAAAATAAAATAAAAATAGAAAAAACTAAATTTAGCTTAGACCAAATACCCTCCTTATGTATGTGCGGTGGGCATAACAGTTAGCATGCAAGTCGAGTTTTAGGCTGAGTTCAGTTTTATGCAAATTGTGGGCGTCTCTGTTATTTGACCAAGTTCATATTTAGAACTTGAAGTTTCTCTACAACTTAATATCTAAAAATTTACGGTCGTGAGAGTGCGAACAACTGTGAATTGGACGGACAAGTCTAAATCGATTTAGTTTTTCTTGCTGATCAAGAATATACATACTTGCTAAGGCCTCTCCATGCTTCCTTCTTGGTTTTGCAAATGGATTGACTTAGTATACCTTCTCATCACTAAGGTGTAAAGTATGAAAAAGAATAAATATAAACAAATGATGAGAGAATATAATGCTTAACACTCAATATCAAAATCATTACATAAGAACTTCATTATATTATCATAAAAACTGAAAAGAACAAAGCAAACAAGTTTAAACATGCATTTTGCATGAAAACAAAAGAGAAAGAAGATTTTCAGTATACCAAATAAATTATTTATTATAACAAAAACAAAAATATAAGCAAAAGTGATGGCAAAATAAAATGTTTGTAAATACAGTTGTAGTTGTTGTTATTATTATTTTACTATTGTGCTATCACATGAAATCATCATACACATATTGTACATACTCATTTATTTATATACGTTACTTACGTGCTTCATTTGTAGTTAATATGTGTCATGATTTAATTATACAAAGACATTGAACCGATGTGAACTATCGTTCGTTCATTCGTTACTTTTTTTTATTTTTTTTATTTGTTTTAATTATATAACAACAACAAAACATAATAAACACATGCAATGCAACCTCAACAGCTACAAGTGTTAATAAAAACGTGCCTTCATTACGTAAATTTTCCTTTTTTTTCTTTTTTTCTAATAATTATTTATAATCAGATAATCACAACAACGCACGACCACAACAAATCATAAAGAAGATGTAACCCCACCAAGAATATTAAATGTATATACACATAGTTGTAATATAAAATAATTTGTAATATGTATATGTGGTGAGTTAATCTCTAACTTTAGCTTAATGGGCAAGATTTTAGCTTATATGAGTCATTTGAAGTAAGAACACAACAGGTTTTATAAGTTAGAGATATATACAAAGTGTTGACTCAGACCAAAACTTAAATATCATGCATCATGGCTGTTAAAGATTTTTATGGTTTGTGGGCATGACAATTGAAGAGTACGTTTAGTTATATATAGATTATATATAGTTTGTAGGATCTCCGATCTCATGGGAAAAACTTAGTATACCTTCATTACTAAGGAGAAAGAATTCTTTTGATGGCTTGGCCAACATAATGAGTTCTTATAATAAACGCTTTACAACTCATCAATAATTAAAATTTTAACTTTATCTGCCACTGGTAGTACAAAATATATTAAGGTTAAGAAGAAATATGTCAACCGATTAAGAACCATTTATAGAAAATTCATAAACAATATATTGAATTGATAAAAACTGAGCTGAGTGTGAGTTGGTTCTGTTTTTGGATAAAAATTTATATTAATTGCATTTTATTATAGTTGTGGGATTATCACAAACAATCAACAATATATGTATCCATACAATATATCTTCACTACCACATACATTCACTAACGATGATCTACTTTAATCGTCCATAAAATGTCAATGTTTGCAAAAAAAAAATGATCATTAAGGTAACATGCAATACGTTAATACAATGGCAACTTTGATGATAATATATATGTATTTCAAAGGTTAAATTTATATGGATTAAATGTTAATGGTAAGATATGTTTCGTAACTGAATATACAAAGTTTACTATAATCGTACACACATAAGTGCGAGCAAAATTCAAAGGAAAAATCAGACCAATTTCAAACAAAACACAATTTTGTCCTAAACCAAATTTTAAATACCCTTCATATATAGTTACAAGTGGTGGGCGTGGCAGGTACATGATTGCGCTCTGTAGTGAACACTACATATTAGCTTACAAGTCGCTGAATAGGGGCAAGGAGGGTTTTAATCTAACTGTGCCCATTTTTGGAACATCAATGGATGGAGTATATAAATGTATATACATTTTCAACTTTATGCGGCCAAATTTACAACCGCGAGAGAGTCAATCAATTAATTTTTTGATGCTAATCAAGAACATACTTTGTAGCGTCTCTAACGTCTCCTTCTTCTGGATGTTGCAAAGGGAATGACAAACTTAGTATACCCCCCAACTTATGCGGAACGTACACAAAAAGTATCTTTGTGTAGCTTTTCGTGACAACAGTGAAATAGATTGTATTTTCAAACTCCTAAAATCACTGATACTCTGAACAAAATGATTGATGATTATAGGGTTTATGTGTGTATGTGTCAATGCTTAATGTCAACTTTGAAAAACGATATAAAAACGAAATATTCAACAATATAATTCACCAATGATTAACTAGAGATGTACACGTGTTTTCTTCCAAAGAAACAAAAAAGGCAAAAACGTTCAACATTTTCTGTTACATCTCCATCATCATTGAACATCACATCACAAGCAAAGTTTTAAATGTTTGACAAATTGTTTGCAGTATGTACATTTATATGTACGTACACATTATTACATATAATTCATACTTCGCAGTGACCTCTATAATATAAAAAATCACCTTCAATTTTATTATACATAGAATAACAAACAAAATGAAAACGATTCACAAGTTTTAAATGTTTAAAAAAAAAATTGTATGATACGTGTACAGTGTACGAGCCATACTCATACTCATAAATGTTTTTTTGCGATTACATCTACACTCGATTAGGTAAAAATATTATCGAAAAAAAAAGCTACTTCTCTATAACATGAAGTATCCATTTGAACCATAACGTGTTGGTATCGTTTTATACCCTCCACATAAGATGGGATGTATACTAAGTTTGTCATTACTTTTGTAACAACCATAAGAAGAGAGCGTTAGAGACTGTACAAAGTATATATATTCTTGATCAGCGTCAAAAACTGAGTCGATTTAGACATGAATGTCCGTGTGTCTGTCTGTTTTTGGCATTCTCATGGCCACGCTCACAATCAACAAAAATCTATTTATCTGTAATATTTATAGTTATCCCTTTCATAGGTATGCCAAAAATGGGCGTGGCCAGATAATAGACATGCCCACTGTTGTGGATGTGGAGGGTATTTAAGATTTGATCTAAGCCAAATTTAGTTTTCTTACTTATTTTTTGTCACTTATTTTCAATTGTCATATATTAAAGTGCATATTTCATAGGTGTGTGTGTGTCTGTGAGTAAATAACATATTAGTTGATTTGTTTTGTTTTCAAGGAGTTGAAAAAGCTAAAAAAAGCATCATTTGTAATTCTGTCAAGGTTTTGCACAATTGCCATCACATTTAAAACTAATTATTTGGTATGCTCAACTAACGAATAATAACAGCAGCAAAAAAAAGAAACACGTACGTATATGCTTAGGTGAAGAAGACTTTATAAATTGCCGCAATTGATATCGTCAATAATACATGTAATTTAACTAAAACACAAATTGACGTTCTAAAACTACAACTACAACTACAACATGCATTCAGTTAAGAACCACAACAAAAGTTTTTATGGGCATAAAAGTGATGGATAGCCAAGAACAACAAGGTTAAGAACGATCTCTATCTCTAGATAAATTAAATATTTTATGATGACATTTATATGAAAGATAAACATAGACATAAAATAACTAAATTTGGTTTAAAACAAATTTTAAATATTTTTTATACTTCCTTGAAAGTGGGCATGACATTACGCCCTCTAATAGCGTACATATTATAAGTTAACAAACAAAATGGAGTTTTACCCAGAATAAGGGTTTTTTGTAAATTGTGGGCGTATGGAGTATTCGATCAGGCCTATTTTTATCTCATCGATGGGTGAGGTAATTACAAATATGTGTAAAAATAGGCGTTTATTATGAAATGTTTTATAGTTTCTTTTAAACAATGATCATAATCACACACACACACACACATACACCATGAACATAGAAAAACTTCACCGCAACACATAACCTTTAGTAATAATCATCAGTGCAACTGATTGTTATCTTTCACGAAGCCAATCATTTGAATGGTTTTACTTGCTAAATCTCACACATTATTATAAATAAAACTTTTTTTATGCCATACTGGCAAGATTTTATGAA
This sequence comes from Ornithomya fringillina, assembly GCA_963978525.1. NCBI lineage: Eukaryota > Metazoa > Arthropoda > Insecta > Diptera > Hippoboscidae > Ornithomya > Ornithomya fringillina. The sequence goes on from OZ021693.1 coordinate 6,877,439, forward strand.
AGGCTGTGTATTATATATGGGCATACCTTAGGCCATCAGTTACAAGTAAGCAGTGTTACTCAAAATTAACTTTGCTCAACTAAATTGGTTTAATAATTTTCTATTATTGCTGCTGGTGTCATATTTATTCCCCCTAATATCACGAAATAATCATCTAATCGTATGCATGCCCCGTTAAGGTAAATTTTTTTTTTTAAATCATAGAATTATGGTGAAAAAAAATCGAAAAATAGTGAAAGATAATTATATATTAAGAAAAAATAACAACAACAATATTTACAACAACATTAACAACAACAACAACAACAACAACAAAAGAAAGAAAGAAAATATATCGTAGGTGTTGTACTGGTATTTAATACCAGCATTGGTTGAATTACAAAAATTTCCATATAATTTTTTTCCTATGTCTACCATATTCAAACACACATACAAATATATATGCTTGACTCAACACAGTAATTTGTCAATAATATAAATTTGGATGAACGTGCATAAACACGTTTGCGATGTGTATATATTTACATGGTTATGTTCAAAAATATCATACGTATCTAAAAACCTAATGCAAGTTTGTTGCTTAAGTCTTTTGTTTTCTAAAGTTATAAATTGTATGCATTCTTAAGTGTTATATAGCATGATGTTTTTTGTGTATAAGTATATAAAGTATTAACTTAGACACTTCCATTTTGGTGGGCGTGGCATGATTAACATATATGATTTTTTATTATTTTTCTTACATATAGAACATTTTTTCACGAACTAAATATAATGAATAAATGAAAAGAAAAACTGCTCATGCACGTCTGTCCATGTATATACATAAGTATTACGAGTTATGTAGGTGAAAAATTGAAACTTTTTCAAAGTTATTGAGTAAGAATTTTCCATTTGGGAAAAAAATATTAATAGAATACTACTACGCCCAAAAAAGCATGTTTATTCAAAAATTATAGAATGAAAGGATACTAAGTTTGTTATTCCGTTGGCAACACTCAGAAGGAGGCGAATACAAAATATATTTAGTCTTGATTAGTAGTAAAATTTAATTTTCTTACCTGTTAATCATCGTCCTTCCCTCCGTCCACCATATATACTATGAAGCATTTCCTGTAAAAATTAAAACTTATGTATGTAAATATATCTAACTGTCATTGTGATGATGGTGTTTTTTTTGTTTATTTTGGGTTTTTTTTTTTTTGGAAGAATTTCGTACAAATAATGGGTAGGCTTGCATAATTTTACACTCCCACCAATTACTATTGTTCCACCTAAATCATTTTGTTTTTATTGTTATTATGTTATGCACAATCGTGCTTGCCATTGTTGTTGTTTATAAGCTTGTTGTTATAAATTTTTGTTTTTTTTTGTTTTTTATTGTATGATAATTGCTTGCATGTGTTTATAGGTATAATTTTTTTTTTGTTCGCCTTTTATGGCATTGTTTGTTATTTTGATTTAGAGCTTTTTGTAATACAAGAACTTTTTATTGTGATACGGTAACAACAACAAACACAAAAACAACAACAGAAGCACAAAGAGTATGCCTTGGTGTTAAACATACGCTGCACTTAGAGTAATTGTAATTATGTGTATGCTAGCATATTAAAATTCATGTATATTCAGTCTTAACAGAGATGAGCTCATACCTGCATGAGTTTGTGTGTGAGTAAAGATTACAATTACAATTTATAGAATGTGATACTCACCATATACTTAACTAGTGTGTTAATAAACTTACTCGTTACTATTATCAATGATTTAATTGTTATGGTCAGTATAAAAATGAAATGTTTTTATTGCCAACTATAGCCCGTTATTATATAATTATCACTAATCGCAAAGTTGAAGATTAACATAAAGTCTAGAATTGTTATAAAATGATGCTGCATAGTTTTGAGAATAATATTTTGCATTAGAAAGAACTTTTAATTATTTTTCTTTTTTATACCCTCCACATAAGATGGACGGTATACAAAGTTTGTCATTCTATTTGTAACACCCAGAATGACGCTTCAGAGACTCTACAAAATGTGTATATTCTTGATCATAGATATGCGTGTCTGTGCGTCTGTCTGTTGTTGGCATTCTCACGTAAATTTTGTGATATTGAACTGAAATGTTGAACTTAAATAGGGTCTTTGCATGCCCACAATTTACAAAAACCATAATATACGTAAAACTGGACTTGCAAGCTGATATGTTATATAAATACCCTTAGAGGGGTAGGGAACACGTCCACCGTTTGTATTTAGATGTGAAGGTTATTTAAGATTTGGTCTAACCCAATTTTGTTTTCTTACTTTGTTTTTTAAATTCTTTAAATGTTACGCATACAAAAAATGTCAACAATTTTCCATTTTCGTTGTTGTTTTTTTTTATTAGTGTGGTTATTATTACAAATTGTAAAATGTCAAAAACAATTTGAACAAATCACTCGGGATTTGAAGCATAACAATTTGTACAAAAGCATTGAAAGCATTAAAGCTGTGAAACTATTTCACACCAGTCTCTTATAAGGGTACAGCCTGTCCCGCTTTGGACAAAATATGCGTGTGTGGCTATACAATATTTTTATTTTTTATTTAATATTTAACTGAGGTGTAGCTTACACACATATTTACATGGACAGTCAGACGGACAAATTTAATCTGATTCAGAAAATGATGCTGTTTTAATAATTGAACGTGACTGTGGCTTTTCCCATTTAGAAGTTACAAACGTCTGTGTAAACTTAATATACCTGTCCTTTGCTACAAGTAGTGCAATGTATAATTATCTATCAATACAACAATGAAAGTAAGGTTACAGCAACAACAAATCACTGTTTATGTGTTGAAATATTCATTGCAACACTTAGATGATATCGGATGGCAAGATAATTTGTTGTGACATAAAAAGAATATCAACTAAAACTCAACAATCGAATAGAATTTGCATATAATTCAAAGTCTTCAACTACAACCGCACAAACAATTATTACAAATTTATAGATACTTATAAAAAGTGAAGCGTTATGCAATAAGTAAACACCTTCCCATACACGCTTAGTTGCGAAATACATACAATAATAAAGATCAGTGTGCGATGGTTATGCAATTGAAATGTAGAACTTGTATAATAACCGTAACTAACTGACTAAAGCAAACAAACAAAAAAAAAATAAAAACTATAGAATTGAATATTTATACAAACCGTGGTAATCATCAAACCCAATGTCAACCGTGTGAGGGGGTGAGCATGAAATGCACAAACGGTAAACATATGAAAAGTCGCGAACAAGATTAAAGTCAAACTACATTAAATTGCAGCAAGTTCATGAAACTGAATAGCGCGCGCGTGTGTTTGTGTGTACGGATTACTACTGTTTTTAATGAGACGATGTCGTAATCACATATATGCATGATTCTATAGTAAGAACAACAACAACAACAATTCTAACAACTTTAACAAGCGATGATGATGATGATGTTGATGATGCTGATGTTATTGCTGATGAGTGTTCAATAAGCTTAAGCCAACAGGTAAGTAACTAAGCCAAGCGTAAAAAAAATCTATTTTTATTCATTTACACACATATAAAAGTTTGCATGTCATTCACTTTATTCATTCATTCATTTAAAAGTTGTTATACTTACTTGGTGGCAGCTTAATAGTGGAAGGTCATACACATGCTAATACCATAACGGAATCGTTTCCTGTCATGATGACGATGATACTTTTGACTATTGCACTTCTTGCACTTTTTTTTTTATTATCGCATTTATATATATTACGTAATAAAGGTGTAATAAAAACGATTAAAATCGTATAAGTATAGACATACGTATCAACTGTGACTGTAAGCTTCCTAACACCAGTGTCTGAAACGTTTGTTTTAAAGAACAATTTATGTGTTTAGAAAAATACTTATTGAGAATAATTGGTATCATAAGCATCACAATATCTGCAGCTTAATGGATGGACTGACTGAGATCTTAAGTTCTAGGGTAAATTTAGTTTTTTTACTTGTTTTAATTCACAGTGGCTACCCTTTATATGGAAGGGCACCTTTGTGCGGCAGATATTATCTATAAAGCTTTAAAAATTATTCATCAAAACGCGTTTTATAATAATAAATCAAAGGTATTTACTGCATACATACATTCATACCATCCACGTTTACATGAATTTAGATGTTACGCGAATAGATCAAACATGATTGAAGTTATGCACCCACTAGATAAACGAGTTTAAGAAAATGACTAAAACACAAAAAAAAACATCGACTATAAGAAAAAGCGAGTGTATGAACAAATAATGTCACACCTCAATTATTGTCAATGGGGAGGGCAGAAAGGGTAACCGCAACAAAAATATCTCTGAATTATTGACTGAATGCACAGATAAAAACAAAGCAAACAAAAAGAAATAGAAAAAATAAATTAAAATGAAAATAGAAGAATTTTGTGCGGTTTTTCATAGAATTTTTCAAAAAAACCAACACCTTGGTCGTTATTTTCATAATGATTTTTCTGAAGCTATCCCACACAAACACACAGCACTGTTGGCACTTGAGCATGTTATTATTATTAATTGTCTTCCGACTTTAATTGTTTACTTAACAAACACTTGTCTTGCTGCCCGTTGCCTACCTGCTGGGGTTGTTGTGTTCTACTGCTTTTTCATCAACTGTTTACCGTTAGACCATTCACAGTTTCACACATTATTATGATTTATTTCTTATTATACACACACACACACTCACACTAACACAAACACAATAAGTTCTCTTTATAGTTATTTCCTTTTTAACGCTCCATTCTGCGGTATTACGTAAGCTTAGAATGTTATTTCAGTGATTTGTTCTTTTGTCATACTGTTACGTAAGCTGTACGTAAATAAAAATAAAAATTAATATTTTTTAAGGGTTTTGATGTTGTTGTTGCCGTTGTTATTATTTCTTTTTATAAACGATAATTGAACATATAGACACATACACAGCACTTGATTTATTGCACATAATAAGGTTATTAGCTGTTATTAGCTTTGAAAAGAATATATTGGTTTTATATAAATTCTAATCATGTTTCCACTAGTAAAAATTGTTTAGTCATGTATAATATTCTGCATCTATTGCAGAGACTGTAAATAATCATTTAATCATTATGAGATCATAATTGTTATATTCATTTGGTATGTTCATTATAAAAGTGTGTAAAAGTAACTTGATTTTTTTATTATATTTTATTTATTTTTATTATTATATAAATAAACTTATGTCGATTATGGGCGTAACTTTAAGTTTAATATGTTAAAATTTATTTGATTCAAAAAAATATTTTTTTTTTGATCCAATAATAAATTTTCGTGATTTTTATTTTCATTTGTTATTGATATACGATCCCTTAATTAATAGTTTTTTTCTATAAAGTAATTTTTTAAATATATTATTAAAAAAATAGCCATTTCAGCATATGTTTATTTATGTATAAACAATGATTGCGAACCATGTAGAATGAGTCACCAGGAAATGATCAAGTAATGACAGAAACATTTATTAAAAAAAACAAAAAAAAAAACAATTTTTAATCACTTATGACCATCTAAGCGGTATGATATGAACGAAAATGAATTAAAATCTTAATTAAAAAAAACAATAAAAATATTTATGAAAAGTGTTTATAAAACGCATTTGATTAATATATTCTCCCAACAATCCAATGAAGAAAGAACCACAATTGACGTCATTATTTGTGAGCATATCAACGCAAATAATTTGTTCTCAAATTTTAATTATAATTTTATTTTTAAATAGAATCTATCACTTGGATGATATTATCTATATGTGCAAGTACTGTGATGGTTCGAAAACTTTAGAGGTAAGTATTAGAAAAAAAAGGAAAGAGACAATAGTATTTCGATTTGAATTTAGAATTGGGGGGAAGGCTTCAGATGGTTAATTTACTCCACAGGCGTGGTATTATAATTTTGCTAAGAACTGTAGTGAATGCCATCATATTAAACAGAGCACTGTAACCAACATAAATGACGAAAGTTTCAAATAAAGTAACGGTAATACTTAATAACGGTGGTTTCTTCTCGCTTCAAAACAACAAGAACAAAAAAATTAACTAAAATATTTTAAAAATTTCACAAATAACAATAAATTGCATTTAAAAATTTTAATATTGTATCAATAGTTTGTTTATAGAATTATAAAAAAAAACAAAAATTGATTTATTTGATAAAATGTTTTCATCAGCCCAGCTTACCGCATTATTATTTATAAGTGGATTGTATGCTTTTTCGTAGTTTTATACCATTTCTGTGTTGTTTGTAACAAATCTGATTTATGCAACAATTTACCATTTCATTCGATACTGATACCACAAATAATCTGACATTTATAAAGTTTCGGGTTAACATTTAATGGTGCTTATAGTTTATATATGTGTATGTATGGTATGTACAAATGCAAAAAAAAAAAAAAGAAAAATGTGTGGTAAACTAAGTATAAATATAAGAGGGTGTTGAACAGTTGAATAGTTGACATTATAAATGGATGAATGTACTAGATTCTAGTCATAAAGAATATTTAGACAAATAGGTTACGATTGTACAATATGTATCATTAGTGATTGCAATAATAGCGATCCTATCCAACGACTGTTTTCGTCGCAGACACTCTCGCTAATCGACCAACGATATGTCCTCTTTTGAAATCTGAGAAATCACACATATCACCAATCGCTTGTTTAACAATACAAAAGCGTATAATACCCCGAAATATAAGTTTCAAGATTTGCCACGTAAACTGTGCACTGCAGACGCGTCCCTTTATTTACAGAGAAGCAGTGCTGCCAACACGCAACAAGATGTACTCGTACTATATTGCATGATGTTCTTATTATTTTTTTCATCCCCTATATATATATATTTAAGTATAAATCGGTTTTATATAATATTGGTTTCTTTACTTTATAAAAACTGTTGCATTAATTAAATGTTTCTTTTGTACCGCATTGTTCACTTAATTTATTAATAAATTTCAATTAACTGTTCACGATTTTCTCATTAAATTTCATATTATGTTGATGGCCGATCACCTAAATGTCAACAACATTTAGTTAAAACAATTTATAAAGGGTTTCCTTTCTGTTTCTTTTTTTTTTTTGGTTTTTCTTTTTTACCACAAATTTTATGAGCATTGCATTACAAAAAAACTTGTTGTTAAGTATCTTTTTTTACTATACCATACTACAAATTCGAATTATATATAAATTTAATAAAGTATTGTTGTATAGATAAGCGATGAAGTAGTGAGTTAAGGCAACTGTAACTAAAGTTTATTTAGTTAATTTATGATCATGCTAAGCACTCTATAATTAGTTGATACAACTTAACTGAGTTTTAAAATCATAAATTTTTTTTCATACAGTGGTGTTCACTTGTATAGGTAATCATTTTTCAACCTTCACGTTAGAAATATTTTTATTTATGCAATTTAATAAAATTATATATTTTACATAATACAAAATATTTTTTTCATAACTTCTCTTAATTGTTCTATTTTTGTTGAATTTTTTACTCTAACACTATCAAGAAAGCAATGCATATTTTATATATGATTTTTGAGTATGAGTTTATGTAATAATTTTTTCTCCTTTAATTTTATAAACATTATAATGATGTAGTGTGGTAGAAGAATCTATTATGCATAAAAAAAATGTATTTTTTTTATAAATTTTCCAATTTTTCCATTTTTGGCGAATTTTTTACTCTAACATTATCAAAAAAATTTATCGTTTCCATATAGTGCTAGAGTAAAAAATTCGACAGAAATAGAACACTAAGAGAAATTATAAAAAAAAATATGGTTATATTTTATATAATAAATTCTTTTTTTAAACTGTATCATAAATTTTTTTCTAAACTTAAAGGAAGTAAAGTTATTGCTAAATAAGTTTCTATTGAAGAAGTTATTACCTATTCAAGTGACCACCACTGTATATTGTATTTTTCAAATGAATGTTTTATTGGTTGGAATAACTAAACCTGTTTCTTGAAAACTTTGTTCAAGAACCGTTATATCTATGTATATAAATATAACTATATAGTGTATAAAGTTCATGTATACTTTATTGTGAAGAAATATGGTTATGAGAGACTTTCTTACTCTATGTCAGAGTTATTAATTATGATATATAATATACATATATAGATAATACTAAGCCAATAACAACAATAAGAATGAATGAAATGAAGGGTGGGATTGTAAAAGTTGTAACCAGTTCTGATGTAATGTTTAATATAAGAGAATATTTCAAGTAGAATTATTATTTACACGTTTTAATATTTTGTAAGTCAATAGAATTTAATGAATAGATAATGAATTCTAGCAAAATAAAATTAACATGAGAATTTTATAGTTAGTAATAAAATTATATCAAGTGTCTTACTAAAGGAACTCACTTAACTCTCAAGCCCACCTTGACACTTTCATGGATTTCCGATTCAGCACCACAAAATGGTTAATATTCTGGCTGGAAAACTTTCTTTTTTACTTTTGCATTTGAAGCCTTGTCTCAGAAGCTTACAACACAAAAAATATATTAAATATTTTTATTTATTTTTTAGATTTTTTTATTATTATTTTATACTTTTCTCTTAAATTATCAATACATATACAATACATACAACTAAAAATGAGAAAAAAAAATTTTTAAATTTTCAAACATAAAAATAAAATGATTTTTTGTTTTAAAAACAAAATATAAATAAATAAAAAAATAATACAATAAAAATAGTGTAGAAAACAGGAACAAAAACAAAAAACTAAAAATAAAATTGTTTCCTTTATATTAACCAATATATATGTTATGAAATTATATACTATAAAAATACATCGAAAAAAAAGCTTAAAATTTAAAATGGAAAACAAATTGAAATTTGGAATTGAAGCTTATAATATTTTGCAAGTGCTGTTAGGGTTAGAATACAGGGTTATGCAACAGTTGACAGAAATGAAAGTGATTTGTTCACATAGAGTACGTTTTTCTGATTGTAACGATTTCCTATTTACTACACAGAAAAATGCGGGAAAATTGTTATGTATACAATTTGTGTGTTAGTGTATTATGAAATCTGGATGTGAAATTTTTATGTCTTTGTTTTATTTATATTTTTTGTACCTTTCATGTGTAACGTGTGTTGGGTGCTGTTTGAACAATGCATTATTATGGGTATTGTGTTGGTGGAAAGATGCTGGTTTTGTAAATTTCAATAAATATGTAAATATGTAGGTAAATGTGAATGCGTTGTTGTTGTTGTTGTTGTTGTTTGTATTTGTGTTGTTGTTGTTGTTGTTATATATATATATATAAATTTCTTAACTTAAAGCCAATAGTGGTTCCTCATCCACTTCCTTTTTGGTTGCAGTTATTACTGTTGTTGTATTGTTTGTCTTCTTCTTATTGTACTTTTTCAACTCCAATTTCGTTTTAGCTAATTTCGCTTTTGTTTTACTAATTATATTGCTTTTCTTTTTCTTTTCCCCATCTCTACTATCCACCTTATTCGCCTCCTCCTCTCTATCCAATAGTTGCAATTGTTCAAATATATTTTTGGGATGTGTGCGCGAAATAGTCTGCCGCTGATTGGCACTGCTGCTATTATTATTTTGATTTTCATAAACAACCACAAATTGTGAGAAGGCACTATCCACCGGCGTGTTAATATCAGCAAAATCACGAAATTGAGCAAATTGCTCTTCCGGATAAGTGTACTTTTGTACAAAGTCTATACTATCTTCGGTGTGATAGGGTAATTCTTCTTCGGGATAAAATGTTCCACCTCGTATAATGCCAAAATCTCCCGAACCCAAAATACCTTGATCATGATTTAAAGAGCGTTGATGTGGTCCCAAATTGTTGGCTGTTTGAGATTCAGCAAATTTTGTTAAAAGTGTGCCTTCGGCTAAAGGAAAATAGGGTCTTGAATGTCCTAAAGGTGGTGCTTCACGGAAAAAGGGTGGATAATAATTTTGTGCTGCCTGGGTATGCGAATCAGTTAGACCGGATCTTATTGGCCTTAAATCTGCTCTCGCTTGTAGCATTCTAGGATTTGAAATTGACCTAAAATGGGTGGGTGGGGCTGGCTCATGGTAATGACGCTCTTGTGATCTCAATATAGTTATGGGAGCAAAATCATTCGGCTCCATTAACATATCGGTGTCTTCTTCGGGAAATTCACCTGTAAAGGAATATATTTTTATAACATTTCGTTTTGTGTGATTAATTTATAAAATTCTTAGGTTAAGATAAATTATTCAAGTAGCTACTTGGCTTCTTGATTATGTTTAATTATTAAAAAATAAAAAACCATTTGACCTTTTTTGTTCTGTTGCTACTACTACGTGTTGGCACTTGATCAATGATTAAAAGATAATGAAGACAACGCCTTAAAAAAAGTATGTTTGATCAAGTCATGTTCTTTGGCTTCAGAATTAATCGTAATCATTAGATAGTAATCTTGTAAAGTTAAGTGTTGGAAAAATGACAAAAAACAAATCATCATTATTAAGGTAAGAATGTTACTTTTAAATCACTGAATATATTTTCTCTAAATTCTTAAATGCATTTAAACATTTTTTTGTCCTTACATAATAAATAATCGATTCGTACCTGTTTATTATGTTGTACAATAGTTATGATTGACATTGGCATATGGAAAAAGTATTTCAGCATACTCCCCCTTGGCCTTAAGATATGTCTTAATAAATTATTATGTTTGAAGTAAAGAACGTGACCTGTTTCCACTTAAATGGTAACAATATTTAAACAAAAGAAAACATTTGTTTAGTAAATACGTTTGGTATTATATGGTACACGGAGAAAAAAACCTGACAACATAGGTAACTAAATATTTTAAATATGAATAAAATGAAAAAAAAAATAAAAATTATAATAATTAAGAAAAAGGAAATAGTAGCTCAGGCGATATCTTCTATATATATAGGCATCAAGCAGAGGTTATTCTCTAATAGAGGCCAAAAAAAAGACCATCATAGTACGTTGACCGAGTTCGAGTGTTATAGGTATCGAACTCGACACTCTTGCCATTTGAGTTAAGGTTTATGATATGTCGCTGTAATAACCTTGTAACCAAGTAGGTAAGCTCAAGGTGTTTTTTTAAAGTACAAATTAAAATTCTAGACGCATGTTTTTTTAAAAATAACTCAAAGTACTTTTTTGTTAAAAAAACTGATCATTACGCTAGAGTCTTATGTTACTTTGCGTAGCTTCGGCCTGAGTATGCAATCATATGAATTTCTATAAAGGAATTATTGTTGCAATGGCCGCATTTGTTATTTTATCCACTTTCACCGTAGATTGAATATATATATTGAGTAGAAGACAACACAAAGCCAGAAATTATTTGCTTTATTAAATCAAATTAAATCCATATAAGCGGAACCATTGTTTGCCAACTAATGCATCTATAAAATGTTTGATCTTGTAAACATTAACATATATCATATGCACTTATCTATATACATATACAAAGCTAATAAATTTTTTTTCTATTATATGATACAGTTGGTAATTTTCTTTTTTATTTCTCTCTTTCGTTTACATATATATGATGCAAGTTTAACATCAATACCAAATGGTGCAATAGATTTATTCATTACTATTCCCACAGACAGGTTTCATATAATACACAACGATCATTATCAAACTACAACAGCAAAACATACATTGTTACAGTACCAGCAACGGCAGCCAGTTTCAATGTTTAGCGTACAATATTGTTGTTGTTATTGTAACCACTTTCACTCTCAACAATACAACATCTCACTCACATCTGTGGCTTCATCTAACTTGTTTTTGTTTTCTTGTTGTTACTATTTTTATTGTTTTTTTTTTTTTTATCCATTCCATTTCATTTGACTTGAATAGTTTTATGGTCATAATTTTAAGGTTTATTGAAATATGGAACAAATTATTATAAATTATATATAATTTAATTGCATGAGTCAACATTCAATGCACGCTCTGTTTTCGTATAATAATTTAATGCTTATAGAGTTTAATTATAATTATTAAATGAATTTAATTTGTAAATAATTTCCTGTTGTATTGTATAATGCATGCAGATTTAAATAATTCATAACTATTGTAACTGTTGTGAAGGCAAAATAAAGGGACGTTTGTTAGTTAAGAGTACTCTGAACTCTGTATCTTTTGGGCGAAGTACAATTGTATGCTTTGCAGAACTTTAACCTACAATTACTCGTATTAAAAATACATTTTAAATATATTTTTAAGGTACGTGACCGTAAGTTAGGGTTCCAAAGACGATAATACTACAACTTACAATCAGTATCTGTTATTGGAACGCTAGCGGTAGTAAATTTTGAGATATTAAAGTGAAGTTTTGTAAAAATATTTCTGGATTACTATTTAAATTATGGCCACATAGATATATATATATATATGCTTACCATTCCTTTTATTCAGTTGTGTCGCTGCTTTCGTTTCTATATCCTTGGAAGGTTTAGCACTAATTGCAGATATTAAAACTATCAGCAGAAAATTAGTGAAAACCTTTGAAAAATGCCACATTTTTTTTGTTGATTATGTTGTTGTCTAGTTTATGATATAAATTAAAATTAATGAAAATATATTAAAAATGCTTTGAAAAAAAAAATGAAATTTTTTTAGAAATCTTTTTATTTTTTTTAAAATTATTCTTCTATTTTTATAACACACACACACTTTATTATTTTATTGTTTCATATGAGAAGTGCACTTGGTTAAAGTTTGCAACATAAGTTAGTTGTTCTTCACTCGTTTTGTTTTACTGTATTTTTAAACCTTAGCAAAGTTATTGAACAGTTCAGTTCAGTAATTCAACACTTTACGTGACTTTGAAAACTATTAGTGCAGAAATTCACTACACATTAATTCATAAGTTTCAAATGTCGATTGATTTGCAATATTAATTATTTAATAATAGTAGAATAACAACAACAATGTATCGTTTGTATAACATGTAATGTTGCTTACAATAAAATTCAATCACAGTTAAATACTGTTTGTAACGTGATGTTAAAGTAATTCAATTTATATTGATTGAATAAGTAGAGAGGATGTAAATATATAAAAATCCTTTACCTAGATGATATGTACATATGTGTGTATATATACACATGATTGATTAATTACAAAGAAAAAAGAAACTTAAGGACGGTACTTGTATAATAATGTAAGGATTGTAAAATCAATTCATTTGAGCAAAAAAATATTTATACCGAGTTTTCAAGTCCCAGAAGAAAGCTTCAGATATCCTACATACATATGCTTTTGATTGGTATCTAAATTTAAGTCGACTTGGACATGCCCGTCAGTATATTTGTCTGTTGTTGTCAGTATGTGTAGAAAATTTCAGCTCAATATCTTAAAAATTACTATTTTGATATATATACACAATATAGAGATACACGGACATACGGACGGACAGGGTTGGATTAACTTAAAATTTGATGCTGATGACGAAGATGCATACAATGTGGGATCTCTGACGCCTTCTTTTAGATGTTACATATGGAATGACTAACTTATTATACCTTCAATTTTACTTGAAGGGTATAAAAATATTCAAATTTTTTACATCAAATCGAATTCAGCATTTATTTAAATCATTTCATCATTAAGATCATTTTCAAAAAAAAAAAAAAAATCCCGTTTTAGTGAAAGGTCTATAATCGCGAAACGATAACATTATAATAAACTGTAACGGATTTGCAAAAAACAAATTTATCAAAATAATTGAAGGATACAAACATTAAAAACCAAATTTGCACGGAACTGAATAAGTGAAAAAGGAAAGCTGAGTAAATTAAATGAATGTTTAGTATTAGTAACAAAAAATTTAAGAAAAACGTGTAACAGTTGGTGAAGCCCGAGCATTTAATACCCTACCACATTTAGTGTCACGAGCTATGCTACATTTAGTTTAGTTTTTGTCAAATAAAAGTCACTTGATGGAATGTGTCTATATAAAAAGAGGTTCTTAAAATAATCCGATCGGGTCCGTTTTTTACAAAATGTTGTCAAAAAATATTAAGAAATGTGATTTTTTGTCATACAAGGACATCCTTTAAAGTAGAACCTTTTTCTAAAAATAGTACGATTTAGTTCATTTTCAATAAAGTTACTCTTTAGACCAATATATGGCGTTGTATCAAATTTCATCGAAATATCTTAAAAAATGCGATCCGCAGGTTAGCCACAATGGATAGACAGATAGAGACATATTTAAATTTATTCAAAAAGTGATTCTGAATCGATCGACACAAATTGTATAATAACATCAAATACTTATGCACAATACATTTTATAATAAAGTACACTCTCTTAATGTCTTATTAATTTATTTATTTTGTTGCTGTTGCTATTTTCTAATTAATTTATTAAATGAGGTGGAACACATGATTTTGGTGAAATCATAAAATATTTTACAATGAAAGTGTTTTCTTTTCCTCACGCACCAGTTTCATGTATTTTCCTTTTATTAATATACAATATTTTCTTTCTTTTTTCCTTTTCTTTTTCACACTTGATAAATTTCTCTTATAATTAATATAAAAAGAAAAATTATATAATTTTTTTACTCTTTATTTATTTGATCAATTGATTGATTGTTTTAAGTACGCATGCGCGCCAACTTTGCCCGTTATACAATCGCTTGTTTGTAAAGTGCGGAAATTAAAGTGTTTACCCCACGAACGTTTCACACCATCTGTGCATTGTTGGCTTGTTGTTTAACATCATAAAACTATATCCAGCGTATAGTTTGCATCATTAGTATAAAAAATTCAACTCTTTGCGAGTTCTCTTTCATTTATTGATGAATATTAAGAGAAAAAAAATCGGTGAATAAGCGTAATGAGCCACTAAATGAAAGAGATAGAGAGTGAGTGAACTGTAAATGTTTATATTTTTTACATTTGTTTGTTTTTTCCCACTTTTCTTTCTTATTATATTTCGCGTGTTTTATTGTTAATTTTTTTTTTTGTTTTTTTTTTTCTTTTTTGGCTAGTGTTTGGTCAGCTGTTTCATCTAAAAAAATGCCGGTAGTGGTCATGAAGTGGTCTGGCAAACTGGTTTTTTTGTGCTTTTTTTTTTTTTAATTTTCACTTTATCCGCTAATATTTATTATGCGGCTTTTTATTATTATTACTGTTATTTTTGTGATTAAAACATACACATATAGGCAAGTGTTTAATTTACTTTAGGTGTCTGTCGTACGTGTACATTTGTAATCAGACATGTTTTAATGTGATTGAAAATTGAAAATTAGTTTTTCCTTTAATAGGAAGTGAAACTGGTAATTATTTCTTACAGCATTTGCGGTACAGGGTATATTAAGTTTGCAATTCCCAAATGACATACATCACGCCCACTTACTGAAGTGATTTAGCCAAGTCCATCTCTCTGTCCATGTAAATTTGTTGGCAAGCTACACTTAGAGGTCATATTTTTTTTATATATTTCAATGATATTTGGTACAAGAATACGAATTTTTTAGTTTAAAGAATTGAAAACGGACTACATTGTAGTTCCATTATAAAAAAAAATCCTTCTATAGTGAAATTTAGCAATTCTTATTATATTTTGTTAATTATTTGGTGAAAAATAGGTAATTAGCTTAATAATCAGTTGTGTAAAATTTACTCCCGAACGGACCATTTTTACATTTATAATATATTTTCCCATATAAGGTTTATAATATAGAGAAAGTCTTCATATGACGAAAAGTTTCATATTTTATTTTTATATATATGATTTTTTACAAAAATTGTAATAAATCAAGAGCCACGCCCACAATCGAAATCAATTTATTTATTTATTTAGAAAAAACCTTTTTAAAAAACAATATATTTTTGAGTTAATATGTACTAAATAAAGAGGGCGTAGTTATGTACCTGCCACCCTCACCATATGTGCACAGATGTAGAAAGTATTTAAATTTGATTTTTTTCTCTTTTTTTTTTTTGGATTTTACTAAAATAACAGTCATTTGTTTTTATTATTCTTTTTTTTTCTTTTTTGGGTTATATTCGAGATAAATATCTTTACACATATCTTGGTTCTTTTTATTGTTTCCATTTAGCTCAGCGTGACATTTTTAATTTAAGGAGTGTTTTGTAAATTTTTAACTAATACTTGCTTGTAATTGATTTCATTTTTATAGTGTGTATACTACAGTTATTTAAACATACAGTACTTACACAGTTACTTTGTTTTAATATTAAAAAAAAAAAAAATTGTTTAAAAAAAAAGAATTCAACAAAAAGTATATTATAAACATTATAATTAACAATTTTATATTGGATTAGTGTCACTTCAAACAATAATCGATTTTATATTTTTAATTTATTTATTTTTTAAGGGGGTTATTGTCTAACATTTTATAACCTTGGTGGATAAGTTTTTATTTTCATTTTAAGTGATTTTTTTTTTTACCTTCCACGTTATATATTAAGTTTATACTAAGTTTATCATTCCCTTTGCAGCACCCAAAAAGAAACATCAGAGACCCTATAAAATAAATACATATTTGATCAGCATTAAAGTTAGAGTCGATCTAGACATTTATTTATATGTGTCCATATGTCCGTATATCCGTCTGCTGTAAATTTTAAGACATTGAGGTGAAGGTTTATTTAGACATTTCTTATCCATAGAAATTGGGTAAAATCACACAAAAACCACGCCCAAATTGAGCTATGAAGTTGAAATTAAGTCAAAATTGGGCGTGATCGGATTACAAACACGCCCACAATTTACAAAAAGCTGTATTCAATGTAAAACTTGACATGCAAGCTGATACGTAATACTAACACTATTAGAGGACGTAATCAAGTACCTGCCACGCCCATTATTTATATATAGATAGGTGAAGAATATTGGTTTTAAATTAAAAGAAATAAAAAAACCTATATATAGAGAACATAATAACCTTTTTCGTGTAAAGCAATCTTAAGTGTTGCAAAAAATTTTTCATTTAATTTTTTTTTATAATTAAATTTTAGTAACTTATGAATATACTTGTATATGAATATAAAGTAATATTATGGTAATATTATATATGTGTACATGGTGTACATGAAATGATGGACAATGCTTACATAATTTTCACGTTTGATTAATAATCCTTATGTTTATATAAAATGTGTATTTACATTTTACATTAATGCATAAACGGACCTCGTTATCATTACTCAACATGATTTATGATCAATGATATCACAAAAATATGCTCACAACTATACTCATGTCTTTACCGAAACAACAGACAGGTTGCTTCTTGTGAAAGGATAAGGTAATTGTGGTGTTTAAAAAAATTATATAAAAATCTACACTTTATCTACTACCCTGCCATGCACTGTTGCAATAAGAAAATTACTTAATTTTTATAAGAGTGTGTGAAGGAAAATGATGGGAATTAATAGTTATTTAAATAAATTGTTCACACAATGCCCTCTTGCATTATAACAGAGAATGACATCTTCACAGACGTGTAGGTACGTGTATATATTTATTAATAAAAATAAAAAAATTTACTTAAAATTATATCAAACTTTTTATTACCCTACACTACTTAGGTTTAGAAATTGTGCTATAATACGTGGGGCACTGCCTTGTAAGACCTTATATGGCAAAGGGGTTCTAAAATGAGTCCAATTGGATTTTCAATTTTTATCAATTCAATTTAATTTCAATTTTTAAGCCAAGGACGGACATGGCTAAATCAATTCAGATTTTCATAGTAATCAATTATATAAACAATACTTCATGGGCTCCCCAAAACTTATTGAATAACAAACTTAGTACACTCTCAATTTTATGATAACGGTACTTGTAAAACTTAATGGTTGAAGACTCACCTAAAAGCAAATGACTCAAATTATGTAAAGATACAACTACGTGTGTCGGTTACAATGTACACAAAATATTGCAAAAACAGCAGACGGAGATGAGACATGTCTGGTGGTGTGGTTTTGTATGTTTTAGCTTTCCAGGTACATTTCATAATATCACCAATATCAATCCAGCTACCAATACATGGAGTCCGACACCGGTTCGATGCAATTAAATGTTTGTCCATTATAAAAAAATGAAAATGACTTTTTCACCTACTTGATGATGAGGTGTTGTTTTTTTTTTTTTTTTAGCAGCAACAACGAGTGTTTTAACCAGTTATTGGGAAAAACGTCGAAGATTCATATATTCGTAAAAATAAATATAGTTTCAATAGTGTTAACTAAACTTTTGATTACTGTTCTCATCATATTGTTTCTGGGTAAAAGCTAATAGGAGGATGATTGAATAGAGATGGCTACTTAATACGTAACATTTATACTCGAAATAAGGTGGGGGTATATTCAGTTTATCATTCCATTTGCAACACTTAGAAGGAGACGTCAGAAATCCTACAAAATATATATATTTTTGATCAGCATCCATGGGTCTGTGCGTCCGTAAAGCTGCCTTATAGGCGTACATTTTGAGATATTGAGCTGAAAAATAGGCGTGGTCACCCAGAATAGATATACCCAGAATTAACAAAAATCTATATATCTGCCAAAAATATTTAGTTATCAAGGCCAAAAATGAACTTGGTCGGACAAAAATTTATGTATTTGACAAAAAAAATCTCTTAAAGAGTTGGAATTTGGTACAAATATCTTTACTTGCCACGCCCACCTTTTGTATGCAGATGCGAAGGGTAGTAAACATTTGGCCTAAGCTAAATTTAGTTTTTTTATTTGTATTTTCATAGAATAAAAAAAATAATAATTTACAGTTAAAAAAGGTGAGATTACTCAGATGTATGAAATCTTCTCTAAAACCAATGGAGACTGACTTTCGCTAAATTTAACAGTTACACATTGTAACGCAACTTTTCCACATGAAACTGCATAAGTAACGCACACACACACACACACACACACACTTAATACAGTAAGTGAATAAACGCAAGACACTCTTCAACCAGTTGGATGAGTATTGCGTGTTGCATCGTTTGCCTATTTTTCTTTTTCTTCTTTCATTTTTCATGTTTTTTGTTTTTTTACGTTGTTATGTATTTGTGCCATAAACAAGTCATGAATATGTCGGTTAGACCACCGGTTATATAATAACAAAACGTTAAGTGTGTATGTATGTGTATTTTATTTATTTAAAGTCGCAGACAATCGTGTCAATCAGTTAATTGTTTCAGATGACAACGATAATAATTGTTGTTGTATTTGTTCAGCTCCTTCTTTACTTCTTAAATTATCGCATTAAGTTGGGAAAACTTTCATAAATATAAACAATTTTGGTAAAAACAAGTAAAAAAGTAATTAACATTTAAATACCCACCACTTAGGCTCAAAGCTCTCCAATAAGTATTTATGTCAATATATTTTTCATACATAAAATTATTTATTAATTAATTTTTTTTTATTTCTGTAAAAATGTTATTTCTTAATATGTTTTTTTCTCAATGTGAAGATATTTGGAAAATAAATTTTTTTTTTGTGAATTTTGTAATTTTTTTTTTAAATATTTTTCTTCATTATATTTTTTTAATGTGCAGATATTTCTGATTTTTATAATTTTTCTTTTTTAATTTTTTTTTTCTTCATTACATATTTGGTTTTTTTCGTTTTACAATTTCTGGGAAAATATTTTTCCGGGTTCGTTTTGCAATTAATGGAATATTTTTTAATTTATATATATGTATATAAGTGTGTGTTTTCATAATATTCACAATATTTCTCACGTAATATATTGCAAATTATAATTTCATAATATTTTTTATACCCTCCACTCAAGATGCTTCCCATACTAAGTTTGCGATTCCATTTGCAACAGTTAGAAGAAAACGTCAGACACTCTGCACAGTATATATATGTTTTTGATTAGTGTCAAAATCTGAGATGTGTCCATCCATATAACTGTTTGTTTTTGGTTCGTAAATATCCATGTAAGTTTGTATGCAAGGTTTCGGGCACAGTTTTTAAAATATTTCGATTTAAATTTGCTACAAAGGCATGTCTTCACCCAAAAATGTGAAAATGGTTCAAATTAAATAATTTTTAGGACTTCTCCCTATACAAGGGTTTTATTTTAAACATTATTGCAATTTTTTATATTTTTTTAAACAAAATTAAGTCAAAAATAGTTATAATTAGTTTAATTTTTTCATTTTAGAACTTTTCTCCATATAACGTCTTAATATGAAATCCGTATTTCTTAATATTGTTCAACAAACTTTGGTTAAGAATAGTTAATTAGCTTTACAGTTGATTGTGTTAAATTTGGACCCAATCAGTCCGTTCTTAGAAGCATTTTCCATGCAATGATATTTCATAGAAATGACTTGTATGACAATAACTCCCGATTACGGCTAAAACTAAAGTAGTTGTAGCATAATTTGTGCAGCTTAGGGTATTTTTGGGGTCTGTAATATTTTCACTCATTTTTTTCTTATGTTTTTGTTTTCCTTTTTTATTAATAATTACGCTTCCTCTTCAATCTGGCCCGGTTGGGAAAGGTGTTTGCTGGCATTGTGGATATCTTTTTAAATAGGTGAATTGTTGCTTCAATTGAAATTGCAAATTGAATGCAAAACATCATAATTATTTAAAGCAGGCATGGTCAATCGTTTTCTTAACGGGCCAATACCAGTAACTTTGATGTGGTCGACAAACGTATTTAAATTAATTAGAAATTGTTCTTTGTGATAAAACATAAACAAAAATTGTTTTTGCAATTACCATAGTTGGTTAAACAATTATAAAATTCTTTAAATAAATAAATAAAAAAAAATTCATATTATTTTATTTAAATATTATTTTCGTGTGGTTGAAAGTACGGTAATTTACTCTAATTGCTCATATTTTGTGCACAATAAAATTGGAAATTGATCAAGACCGAATACACCCAACACAATATATATATGTATGTATGTATGCAATGTACATATAACTTATAAATCTAATCAATAAATTTTTGGTACAGCCAACTGACCACAACAAGTTGTGTGACATAAGATTTAATTTTTTTCGTTTACATTCTATTGCTGGCACGAGCAATCTGATTAAACTGTATAAGGGGTGTATATGTGTTGTACAAATGCGATCATATTTGTACAGTTAAATATTCTCTATTCAATATGAATTTGTTTACAAAATGTTTTTATTTTTTTATATTATTTTTTGGTTTATAATTCAATAGGAGGTGTTTTGTAATTTATGTTTAATTTGAATTGCGGGCTTGGTTACCTCATTAATGTTCAATCATACATATATATTATTGGTGAATTCAATAAAACGATAAATTTTATTATTGGATTTGTATAGCAAGACGTGTAATAAGGAAGTGTGTTTAACCAGCCAGTTCTGATCATGTACGATATGACTCAAAGCAATGAGTCAAATTATAAGTATAAATAAATTCATTGGCTTAAACCGTACACATGCAAACATAAAGTCTTTAGTAAGTGTTATATCTTCTTCTTCTTCTTCTTTTTATATCAACCATATAATTCTAAAATTATCATTTCATTTAAACCTGGAACTTGGAGCACATTTTTATAATTATATCTTTCGTATATGTTCCTCAAATGGGCGCGGTTCGATAACTCACAATATATAAAAAACTGTACTTGACGTAAAAAACAAATTGAGCTGATCCGTACTGAATACCCTATTAGAGGGCACCTGCCACGCCACGCCTACCATTTATAAGCAGATGTGGAAGGTATTTAAGATTTGACTTAAGCCAAATATAGTTTTTTTTTATACTTGTTTGTTATTATTTATGTTCTTATTTATAAAAGAGAAGCTATGAACCATATACAAAAGACTTAAACAAAAAACTTGATCATTCATATTTAATTATATAAAATCGAAATAAGAAAATTATTCACATTAATATACAAAATATATGGGCGTGGCATCTACGGTTAAATTCTACGCTAAAAAGAGACTTTTTTAAATTGTGGGCGTGTCTATTATTTGTCTATGGTCAATTTTGACACTTCTATATATATATATATGTAGACCATTTTTAAACTTTAATGTTGGAAGAGATTTTGTGCCGCATTTCGCTTAATTGAATGCCTTTATAAAATGTCAACTAAATATGGCCATCATCATCATATTCGTATATATACATCACCAAGCTTGAGGACAAAACTGAATTCGCTTCAGGTTTGGATTCACATCAAGCATAAATAAATTCTTTGTGATAAACATATCTGACACCTCCTTCTAGCTAATGGAAACGGAATAGCATGCTTAGTTTATAACTTAACCTACTTTATGGAATATATAATTTACTATTTATACCACTTTATAAAACATTAATTCAACCGCCACGAAACAACGCTGGAATGCAAAAAATATTGATTGAAAATTTTTTAATCAAGATTAATTAAATTGAATGAAAATATTTTTTAGAATCGTTTTGAATATATTAAAACATCTTGTTTCTCTGTCTCTCTCACCGCATGCCAAAACCATAAGTCAAACGTTGGAGAATGTGTGATGTGTGCGTTCATCTCAATACCCCCATACTGTGCCACCACAAATGGCAAGAGATCAGACATATGTGACGTGTACTTATATACACGTTTATTATATTGTATGTCACTCTTAATGTTGCTGTTGCTATTGCTGTTATTGCTATTGTTGTCTATTCTATAATCAATGTCACAATAGAGACGCAATAACAATACTCACGCTTCACTTAACAACTTTAAACCCACAAGTTTTTAATTGTCGAGTAAGTAAATGAGAAACGCGATTATAGAGCTCCATATTCAGTAGACAATGCAAAAATATGTGGATACATGAATAATTTCAAGAGAAACCACTTAAACATTAAAGATGACATAAATCTATACACAGGCAAACAATTATTATAAAACAAAACAACTCACCACATCTATAGGGCAAAAAAAAAAAAAATACCAAATTAGACAAATATTCAATGATGCAATAAAACATGTTAAGCTAACAGTAAAAACAGCTAAGATCATATATTTCATTTATATAAAATATTAGGTTTCATTTCTTTCCATTTGTTGTTCTTGGCAGGGAGTGATTTATCAAAAGCTGGCAAATATAATACTTATAGCCAATGCCGTAATAATGTGATGAGAACTTGTTTATAATAAACGGATTGTATGCAATTATGTGTATACGCAGTACATACCATATATGTGCCGTAATGTGTTATCTCCAGTACACAGTAACATTTGAACTCAAGTATGTTATAGAAAAAGCATGAAGTAATTCATTTAGTTATTAAAATATTAATAATAATACTATTTTTTTTTTTGTTCTTTAAGTGGCAATAATCCAACAACATAATACTAAGCTTAACAGCAATTGCAATAATGGGGTAAAATTATAATTAAAGACAATATTCAACGTAGTCGTATATGGATAAATATTATAAAATATTCAGTCACAATACTACAACAACAACAATTTCTATGTCATGGTCTGGGTTAAACTAAATGTATATAAGAAAAATGAAAAATGATGTTTCTTTAGATTAAAAAAATAACACAAGGTGTGGACTCGACTCACTTATGTACATACGAGTATAAACAATCATTGTCTGCCAGTTTCATGAAATCAATAATAAAAATACTTTGACACATTCCATTATGTACACTTTTATATTGTCAATATATGACAGCATGTATACACATGTTATACAAGTGCCTGGGAATTCTTGTACACCTTTGCAGAAAATTGTTAAGTATTTAGTTTATAATTTATTGGTGTTTTTTTTTTTTTTTATATATATACCCTTCACTTAAGATAGCAGGTACACTAAGTTTATCATTCCGTTTGCAACGCCCACAACACCATCATCAGGGACTCAAAATCTGTATCGATTTAAACATACAAGTCCGTATGTCCGGGAGTCTGTCGTTAACACTATTACTATTACGGTCGTAAATTTTGAGATATTGAGCTAATTGTAGCATAATTTGTTAAAATATGTGGTGTAGAGTATATAAAATATGGTCGGACTTGACCAATTCTAACATTTTCACTTATTTTACTTGTTTTGTTTTTTCTATTAATTACTTATTAAGTTGTTCTGTAGAACATATCAGAGATTGAAATAATTTAGATCACCATGTATTAATGTATGTATAAAATGTGTCGTTCTAATAATTATTTTATTTATTTGCATGATTATCTAGTAAACCTTGATACAATACATTAATGGTTATACGGGTACGGGTGGAATATTCAAGCAGTTATGTAATTAATGCTTCCCGAGTATAAAAATAAAATGTTTTATATCAAAGTAATACACATGCTATGTAACGAATGGATTATATTGTAGGTAAAACTGGAAAAGATTTAATGAATAATCATGCAAGCTATTCATAGCGTTACAGTATTAAAAAGTAAAACGGTTCATACAACAGATTAAAGAATTGTTACCACTCATATTATTATTTATATATAACAAAAAAGTAAGTAACACAAGTAATTGGAATTAGTTTTTATATGCAAGAAAAGAGAATTAACTAAATTATTATATTATAGATAATTGGTTGCCACAATGAAAGACATTGCTTAGGTTTAGTTAGTTGATGCAACTGAATTTATTTTCTAGTTGTATAGCAAATATTAAAGATTACTTTCAACTTAAAGCTAATAAAGGATCCTTATCATCTACATTATTCAATTGTTTGCGATATAAATTGTAGTCGGATTTTTTCACCAACAATTTATTAGCCAATAATTTCAATTTATTTTTATTACGACCCTGAAAACTATTCGATAATTTTCTATTTTTTTCTTCATCAATTTGTAACAATTGTTCAAAAATATTTTCTGGATAATGATAATGATTATGATGATAATTGGTTTTATTATTACTTTCTGTCTTATTCGTTTGATTGGCTGCATACACTACAACATATTTTGTAAAGTCACTTTCCATATTGGGGGCACTTAAATCGGCAAAATCATGAAATTGTTCAAATTGTTCATCATGTGGTGTAAATTTATGGACTAAATCAGCTGAACTGGTAGTCCCCTCATTTATAGATGTATCACTGTAATAATAATCATCCTGTTGGGGTAAATGATAGGGCATCTCTTCGGGTGGATAAAAAGTACCACCACGTATTACACTAAAATCACCAGAACCCAAAATATTTTCATTATTCTCCGCTGTCGGTTGAGTGTTGGGTATTACTTGAGGTACCAAAAATCTGGCAACATTTGGGTATTGCAATTTGGTTAAAGTTAACAGAGGATTTTCAGCGTAGAATTGTGTATAATAATGTTGCGGTACTGGTGCTGATGTTACCGGTTTCAAGCTGTCATGTAGAGGCATAAAACGTTGAGGAGTTTTTAGGGAAGACAAACGAAAGCGTGGTATAAAATCGTTAGATTGTGCAGCTAAATCTTGCACATGGGTTATGTTAACTGAAATATAAAATGGGAAGATAACACATTTAATCAAAGTACAAAGTTATAGTAAATTTTTTTAAAGAAATTATTCTATGATTGATGACAGTTTAAAGATATTCGGAGTGTGTAGTAGTCAAAATTTTATTTTGGAATGACACGTTGTATCAGACCACGCCCACAATCAAGAAAAACCTTTATATCTGCCAGAAAAAATGTTCAATGAACAATTGGTATGCATATAAATAGTTATCCCCTCCCTCAATGTGCTAAAAACAGGCGTGGTCGAATAACAGACGTTCCCAAACTATACAAAAACTATACTCTACGTAAAACTCGACCTTCAAGCTGATACGTAATACATACACTATTAAAAAGCTTAATGATGTATCTGCCACGCCCCCTATTTGTATGTAGATAATGGAGGGTATTTAAGATTGCTATTCCTAATACTAAATGAAAACTCATATATTTGTTCCACAGAATATAATGCCAAGTAAGATATTCAAACTGTTTTCCAATGCTGCTTATTTCACACAGTCATTGATTATTTAATCCATTCATTATTTTATAAAACCGCAAAAAGCAAAACCAGAGTATTAAAAAAAAAAACAAAATTCGTTACAATTTTTAAGCTTCAGCGATTCAAGTTTAATTATGTAAACATTTGTAATACAGAGCCACAGCCGGCTTCCTGTCACTGATCTGAAAACCATAAATAATTATAACATTTTTGGTTTGAAAATATTGAATTTGAAATGTTAACCAAATAATTAAGCAACAGTATTGAATGTGCTTTGTAACATTTTACAAAATATGTGTCACTTCGATTGAGAAAATCATATTTACGTTTAGTTAATCATTTAATTAAATGTAAAGTAACTTTATAATATCATTTTGGATGTTTTTATACATTTAATCAAACACTATATACATTATCTTGTAAATTATTAGCGATTAATTCAAGAAACAATAATGAATATATGCGTGGGTAGTGCAAGAATTTGTTGGCCTTTTAACTATATGTTAAAGAAACTTTATGATGCGTAATAAGTAATCATAAAAATGTTCATTAAGATTACTTTTTACCTATTTAAAGTTGTAAAATGATAAAGTGTTTTCTTTAATATCTACAACTAGTGAAGGAGTTTAATAACTTTATTGAACTTATTATGTTAAAAAATGATGTTAGTTTTTTAAAGATTCCTGCTTTAGGCTGAAAAATTCTTAGCCTATCTTCGTAGTTCAGCTTTAAATCCATACATGATTAAGATAACAATAATTACCATAATAATATTAACCATAAATAATAAATGTAGCTGAATCTTATATATTATATAAAAGACAAATTATAATCAAATACACATAAATATTATATTGTGAAATATTAAGAAATATATAAATTAATATGCCAATAACTTAGTTAAGCACGTTTTTTAATTAAATAGTAAAATGATTTATTATTATGAAGAAGGCGATATTATGATATAAATATTAGAATAAATGTTAGTGAACTATACTTATAAATGTTTTATCAAAAAGGTCATCGAATAAATCAATAAGGAGTTTTTCACTGAAGACATAACAATTTTGTATTTTAATAAGAAAGTATTTTTAAACATTTGTCATAATCTGTTAATGTCAAAATGTCTGTAAAAGGTAACATTTTTACACATAGGCTGTGTTAAACAACAAAAAACCTATTTGTGATTCAAGGAAATCCATTTAACCACAAAAAAAAAATGATGTTGGATGTGACTGAAGGAGTGATGGGTTTTTAACGAAAAAAATTATCATCACGTTTTAGTCAATAGGATTCTCTTTTATGCTATATTAAATGAAATTTGTGTTTTGTATATCTGAAATAAATTATAGCCTAATATCTTAATTATTGTATATTTTATTTAAACACAAATTTGTCATGTCCTTATTGAAAAATTCTTTACATATTTATTTAATTATAATAATGTCATTTTCTAAATAATGACACTCTTCTTGGCCAGACCTTGTCTTATTATCCAATGGATGGCATTTTTACGTTCAGGTAAAAGGTTATTTCTTAAAAAGAAATTGTTAAGCAATCGTTGCTCATCAATTTCAAATATTTCTTCATCTGACTTGATTTATTAGCATATTATAAGTAAGTTTACTTACAAATAATAATCAATTCTTAGTACGCTTATTAACGTTTTAACAGCCAGATAAAATAATTATTTTCAAATACAAGCCAAAAAACGATAAAAATCAAAGAAATTAAAAATTTAAATAATTTGCGTAAACCTGTCAAGCTAACACATTGGCTCCATTTACAAAGTCATGACCATGATCTTTACATGCTGGTAGCGGTAGCAGCTCCTTTATTTTATTTTAGAGGTGAACTACTACTACTGCCATTGTTATGTGTATACCATAGGTAGTGGTGGTAGTGGTAGTAGTAGTTTTATTACGTCGAGACATGTTATTAAATTTACACTGAATACAATTTTTTACACAGTATGTTTATAATATTGAACATTTATTGTAATAATGAACTCATAAATATAAGTTGTGGTTAAAAGTTTGTATAAATCAATCAATCAATCAAAACAGAAATGCTATGAAATCCATGCTACAAATGCTATTTATTAGCGTATTAGGATCAGCAAACATCACTTCGTCCATAGGCAAGAAAAGAGTCACATCTTATATGATTTTGTCTAGTACGATATGGTCTTATAAGATGTGTCTCTTTTCTTGCCTGTGTAAGCTAAGTTGTCATAAAACTCTACTGAGTCGTACACTGGTACTTAAGGATAGTAATAAATATTTACTATTAAAACAATTGAAAATGTTACAGGTGGACAATCCCGAACTTTTAATACCCTACACCACTTGGTCCCTCAAAATATGCTACAACAAGAAAAATATTAAATTCCATTTAAGCGAAATCTTAAATACCATCAATGTCTACTTACAAACGGTGGGCGTGGCAGTTATATTATTACTTTTTCTAATATTAAATTAAATATTAACATTCAAGTCGAATTTTACGCTGAGTAGAGTTTTTTTGTAAATTATGGGCGTGGCTCTTGACCGATTTTACCGAATTTAAATAAAAATGCACAAATTATAAATGTTTGTATACAATTTTTAGTTCAAAGTTTCAAACCAACAGATGTGAAAAGAGAGACAGACGTACAGACACATAGACATATATATCTAGATCGACTCATTTTTTTATACTGATCCTTTTGTGTGTTGCAAATGGAATAAAAAAAATTAGTATATCTCCCATCTTATAAGACGGGCATAATAAAATGGATTTTGTTCGATGATAAATCTATTGAATAATCGTTAATATTTTATTCAGTTTATGTGCTAAGTTCAAATATAATTTGTATGTCAAGTGCTATAACAAATGCATGTAAAGTATATATAAATAAGTTTTTATCCATTATAATTTATTGCTAAATTCTAATCATGACACAATTACGTGTTAGGAAAATTTGTTTACGTGTTCATTCAAAAAAAAAAAAAAAAAAAAAAAAAAACAAAATATATAAAAAAAAAATTATACAATATTTTTTAATTTTAAACACTTTTATGGTTTCCAAAAGGCATGAATTTAATTTGCCCATAAACACACTCACGCACACTTAGACATATGATTCATTCTGTTGGTGTAAAACTTTTTCGTAAAACTTGCAAGAATTTTATATACCCTTCACTTAACCGATCGTGATTTCATATAACCATCAATGGAGATGTGTAAGGAATTAACTACAACAACAACAAATTTTATGTTGTTAGGTTTTGTTTATCAATTTTCTGAAAGGAATCTTCATAACATGGAAATTGTGACAACATTTAATTTATTTAATTATATTTTATCAAGTGACAATCAAGTGGTGGGTACTCATATCATTTGATGGCATATGTTTTATTAAGTTTTATTCACATGGCATTATGCTCTTGACTTTTATCGTTACATGTTTTTTCTAGTTTGTTGTTTTATTACTTTTGTTTTCTAAATAAACTTTGGAGGTTATAAATTGCTAAACTAACACTAAAAATAATTCAATGATGATGATTGTGTTTTAGTGTTAGTGTTAGTGGCCGCAAAACGTACATCTTCTTCTTTCTCAAGTCAATTTATTATTAAAAATAAATGAAAATATTACAGTCGGATAATGCAATACCCTACATCACTTAATTAAACAAATTATGCTATAAATTGTAGCAGTAAACGTCTTATAAAAGTAATTACGAGAAGAATCAATTATATGAAAAAGGGTTCTAAAAACGGTCCGATTGCATCGAAATTTGTTACAGGCAATTATTAAGTTAATAAACTATTTTTTTTATCAAATTTTGTCAAAAAATATTACGAATTGTAAATTTTTCCCCTATAAAGACTTTTTTTTTATAAAAGAATGTTATATGTAAAGGGGTTTTAAAAATGGTCCAATTCGATCCATTTTCAAAAGAGTTTTATGTTTTAGCCAAAACATGTCCTTATACCAAATTTCATTAAAATATCTCAAAAAATGAGACATGTAGAAGACAGACAGATGGACATAAAAATAATTAAATCAAAAAGTGATTCTAATTTAAACGATATAATTAAAAGTGGGTGTGGCATTTTTTTTTATTTATAATTTACAAACATTCACACAAACTTAATATACCTTCTGCCACATATGTTGTAGGGTATAAAAGACGATTTTAAATACAATTAAAATCCATATGTAAGAAGCTTTTTTCTGGAAAAGAATTATTAAGTTAAAGTTTAAAATAGAGCAGTTGTTATAATAACAACAACAAGAACAAAGAAATGTTATAGATTATAAATAAAATAAATTAATAATAGATTACTTATGTATAATAACTGACATTTACTAATAAATTAGAGTAAGTTGTTGAAGTGTTTTTATTAAGAAAAAAGTAATTAAACGAAAAAAAATGCAAAACTTTGCATTTGTGTCATAACAAATGTAAACAAGATTTTAATATCAAGTCCACTCTACCTTTTTTTTCCTTTTTTTATATATATAAAACAATAATGTAATTGTGGTAAATTAATTGTGCCATTAGTGATTAAGGTATGCACAAGATATGTCAACCTAAAAACCTTCCACTAAAGCCAATTAATTGAAAAACTTTTATAAAACATTTTATAACCAACAAATATGAATAAAATGGAACCTACTTACATACTACATATACAATGTACTTGTATGTACAGTGGGATGTGTTGAAGGTGTTAAAAGAAGCCATTTTTTAAGTAAATTTTTTTTGGAAAGCTTTAGTGAAGTGAGTGATGGTGAGTATTCAAGGTTTGGTCTCAAACAAATATAACTTTTTTTTTACTTGCTTTCTCACCAAACTTTCTAATTTTATTTCAAAATAGATGTTTATGAAAATTTTTCATTAAAAAACAGAAAAAAATTTCCCCAAAAAGTACGAAGTTAATAAACACCAACGACCACAATCAATGGATTAACATTTCAGTTTAATAATTTTATATTTATTGTATTTTTTTTTATTAAAACAAGCACATACGAGTATACACATATAACTTAGAATTCATTATTTTGTTTCAAATTTAAATTACCGGCAGTGCTGTTAAATGTGTCTTCAAGGCTATCATCACTGCTGCTAGTACTATTATTATTAAGAGATAATAATGTTTGTCCCAAACAAAAACACCAACAATGAACATTTATTATTATTATTACAACAACAAACACTAAATTCAATAAAAGCATTTTCACTTTATTAATATTCTTGACTTGATTTCTAAAGGATTTTCTTTTTTACTCCTTAAGACATTTGTTGTACAATGCTAGTGATAATATTACTTTTGTTTAGCGTAAATACAATAAGTAAAAAAGGAAAAAAAAAATATATATTAATAAATGAAAGAAAAGCGCGATTTTAACATGCACTTGATGAACACTTTCAACTGTAGCGCGTTCTAGCATTACAAAATTATTTTATATAAATATTTATTAACACCATAATGTATGTTGTTGTAGTAGTAATTATTATTGTTGTTGTTATTTTACAAATAAACTCTGAGTTATTATTAAGATAGTAGTAATAACAATGGAAATATACAAAAGAAAAAATGAATGAATGAATGAATGAATGGTGTACACGTTCAGTTTCTTCTCTTTCTATATATATTTTTTTACCCTGCCAAGAGTATATTAAGTTGGTAGAAATGTTTGTAACTCTTAAACATTAAATTCCATAGACACCTTCAATTGTATCGATTGATTTACAAACACTTTCAGAATTGATTCAACTATGTCCGTATGTCTGTCCATACAAATATGTGTTTTAGATCGTATTTTTTGAGATATTTCGATGAAATATTGTACAAAGACATGTTTTTACTCAAACAGGATTCCTAATGAAAATGGACCAAATTGGACCATTTTTAGAACCCCTCCCTATAATAAGGTTCCATTGTAAAAAATATCTTTATATGAAGAAAATTCGCAATTCTTAAATTTTTTTGATAAAATTTTGTAAATACTAGTTAATTGGCTTAATAATTGACTGTAAAAAATTTGCATCCAATTGGATCACTTTTGGAACATCTCTCCATATAGTAGATATATGACGAAGTGACTTATACTCACGCTTACTACTACAACTTGTAATATAATGTTTAAAACCTGATAGTATAAAGTATTAAATGGTCGTATATAACCGACTATAACATTTTCACTTGTTTTATACCATACACTAAATGTAGTTTCTCCTTTTATTCTCCCTCTGCAGCTATGTGTACGTACATCTCCACCGTTACTTTATTGGCAGCTTACAAATAAGTGAGGAAATAGATTGTAAAGAGATTTTTGTAATAAATCTTGCTTCAATTTTCCTACTGACATATTTATAACTTTTTTAAGTATATAAGCCAAGTAATGCCAATTTTGGCCAACTGGCTTTTTTTTTTTTATATATATAAATTAATAAGACTCAATAGAAAGTTTATAATTTATTTTGTAACATTAATTAAAATATTAGCTTTAAATTGAGGAAATATTCGTACAAAAGAAAATTTAATGTCTGGTTTCAGAAATTCACGTACTTTCCACCTTCATCTTGTGTGGCGGTAAAAAAAAATACTACTTTATGTTTTTATAAAAAAAATGAGAAATTTAAATTTGTCTTACACCAAATCTTAAATTCCCTCCACATCTACAATAGTGGGCGTGGCAAATGTGTGATTACGCCCTCTAATAATGCATATATTACGTATCAGCTTACAAGTCGAGTTTTACGTTTAATATGTTTTTTTTTCTGTAAATTGTAAGCGTCTCTGTTCTCAGACCATGCCCATTTTTGGCATATCAATGGATGGGATAACTATGTATACGCGTCTCTTTAAATTTCACAATGCTAGATGTCCAGTTTCCTTACAAAACTCTCTTAAGATGCAATATAAAAATGTGTTTAAAATCGATCGATATGGTATCACAATTATAACAAATACAAGCAACATATGTAGCTACTTAGGTAGAAGTGTATAAAAGTTGTAATAAATTCACGAGTGGTATTAAATTATTTCCCTCTGTGATTATTGTTTATGTTACACTTCTACTCACAATGCATTAAACATTATTTATTGTTTATAAATTTGCTTTAAAATGTAATAAATAAATACGTATATGATAAGCATCATTGTGTTGTGTAATCAAAGGAATCTAGAGTGGTGTATGAAAACAGCTTTGAACTGAATCTGAAAAGTGTCCAATAATAGGCAACAGATTGTAGTGTTGAAGAAACGAGGACGGACTGACAGGCACAGACCACAAAAGTTGCTTCTTATATAAGAAACCCCCCTTAACTCTTCATCTATCTTTTAATGGTTTTCTTATCAAGCCAACTCTTCCTGCTTTGCCAATTCAATGCATGGAATATGTGAACGACGCTTTCTCCCCTTGTAACAACATTTCATGTGTAATTGATGGGAGTTATACGCACACATACGCACTTTTGGCCTGTTTTTCTTTTTTTTTTTTTTTCTTTCATTTTTCTTCAACTCACGGTATGAACGTATTTGTTATACCCAGTGGTCGTCGTCTTGATCGCATAATTTTGTTTTCAATATATCTTCATAATGCTCTCCTTCCTCCCGCTGGATCAACTACTTGTTATCTAAATGGTTCACGTTTATTATTTTCGGCTGTATCTCTCTTAGGCACTCTCTCCCCGTTATCGAATTTCCGACACTATGTGTACATTTTTATTGAACATATTTTTCTACTTAGCTTACGTTTTATACTTAATGTTTGAAAATATATTTCTTTTTATGCAACGTTTGTAACACGTAGACATAATGTGGAAAATATTGGAGTATATTTTTTATAAAGGAACCCGAATCAAAGATTGTTAGGTTTTTATCAGGGAATGCGAGGCATTGCCTCACAAGTCTCTTTGTGACTTATCATTATATGTAAAAGGGTCAGTTCGGGTCCAAATTTAGCACAGCCAAACTTAATATGCTTATTCTATACTTACTAAAAAAAGGATTATTATGCCGCCATCTAGGTTATGTCACATCAGTTTTACAATTTAGCTAAAATAAATTTGCTGACTTTTTTAGCAGAGTACAACACCCGAACTATGCGATGGTAACATTGTAAAAGTTACTTTTATTAAGTGAAAAAACAGAGATGTATGGTTGGTATGTATGCGGCTGACATGACAAAGAAAAGCAGCAAATAAGTTCTCTTTATAATGTTCTTAAGAGTTTTATTATACAATGTTTTAACTTAAAAAATGTAAGTTAATTATTAATATTTGTTAAAATGATTATTAACTATAATAAAAGGAACATTTTATTTGAATTTTCATTAAATTATATTTAAGCAAAATGTAATGGTAAATGTTTCGGAACATATGGAAATGGAATTGGAACAAAATAACAAAATAACACTTTGTTAACTTCAGCGTTATAATTGTTTGTTGAATTTTCTCATATATGTGCAGTTTTAGCATGGATAAAAAAGTAAATCAACATTAATTGTTGAAATAAAGGAATTGCAATTGAAAAAAACTATATAAAATAATGCTAAAAACAAAATAAAAATTTATTATTATCTATCACGTTTTGTGTATGATTATTTTCGTTTGTACGGTATTGAAAGTGCAGTGATTGTGTTACAAAATTACATTAAAGCAAAAGTGCACAACATTCTTTTCTTCTGTTCAAAGCGGTTTTTAAGTGAAACCAAATGCCACTACATAGTTGAATGTTGAGTATAAATGATATATATAACATTTACTGTTATAAATATTTATTAATTAAGAACTTATATAAAAGGTTTTTTATATAAATAATAATAATAATAACAACAACAACAATGATGAAGTCTCCGTAAGTGCACCTTTCAAAGTTCATATCTATATGAATATAATTACATACTTAAAATGAATACTTGAGTGCCCACGTAGTTCATCTATATATATGTATTTTAGTTCATATGCATTTAGGGCCAATTTCTTAGTAATGTATTAAATTATATTGGAATTCAGTTTAACTAACGTAGCAGTTTCTCTGTAAGAGATTATTTCAAAATCATTTATTTTATATGGTAATGATCGGAGATAGCATCTGTATATATGTATGTTAAT
Source organism: Ornithomya fringillina (assembly GCA_963978525.1). Classification (NCBI taxonomy): domain Eukaryota; kingdom Metazoa; phylum Arthropoda; class Insecta; order Diptera; family Hippoboscidae; genus Ornithomya; species Ornithomya fringillina. The sequence continues at coordinate 6,912,567 of OZ021693.1, forward strand.
TATTTGTATTATTTTCAAAAAGAAAAAGAATCACAACTAAAAAATAACAAAAAAAAAAAAAAGGTTTATAATAAAATTATGGAACTTTTACCCAAGGTCCTTTTAGATCTCACATATACAGTTAAAAAAATCATTAGAGTGACATTAAACATTTTCCTTTCGTATTGTTGAATATTTATAAATAATCCCTTCCTTCGATCTCTATAGATAGCATCGCTGCAGATCGAAACTTTAATATAAATAATTTTTTTCGTACATGACATTTTCTTATAAAAAAAAAAAATTCGTAATTATTTTCTTGTGTATTGGCATCCCTAGTCTTGTTTTGTGTATATTTCTCTGCAACCAAATGTTTTTATTTATTCTTAAGTTGCTTTCTTAGAAACCACTACACAGTACACACTAGGCTCTTTATTGTTTGCGTGGTCGTTGATGTTGGTTGTGTGCGATTTGTTTTTGTTTGTTATTACGTTTCATGCGTATTGCTTAAGCTGGTGTTTTATAGATATATAAACTCACCCTCTAAAATGGTCAATATGTTAACATCTTCACCACGTTTGATGAACATATAAAAACGTTCTCTTTAAAGTGTAGGTTAAAACAAAGCGAATGTTGACTTTGTATATAATTTATGATAAAAATTTAAGTGCTGCCTTATCTAAATTGGTTTTTAAAATCCTTCATATCATCATTTATATATGTACGTGTATAAAGGCTTGAACGATAATTTATATAGTTTCGTTATTAGGTGTTCACACCCATTATGCTAATGCGTCCAAGTTGTTTTCATTGTATTGTCCACTTTGATCTTCATTTTTTGAATATTTTTTATAATTTGTCACAACACTAAAAGCGTTTTTATACTTATCGTATAATTCGGGGGATATATTAAGTTTGTCACTTCACATTTAACACATCTAGGAAAAGGCTGTTTAAGAATATATGTACAAAGTATGTATATTCTTAAATTGTAACAGCATCAACAACTGGGTCGATCATACACAATTAAATCGAGATAAGATAAGCGACACGCCCACAATTATAATTTACAAAAAAAAAACTTTACTTCGACCTTCCATCTACATACTTTAATAGTCATTAAACCAAATTGCTAAAAATATACATGCCACGCCCACATGCTACATATAAATATGGAGGGTAATCAAGATTTGGTTTCAGCCAAATATGCTTTTTTTTTTATTTATTGTTTATTGTTATTTGTTAAGAGCTCATTTGGATTAAATCTCTATTCTCGCTTTGACTTAACATTTGTACAAACCGAGGCTTAACTATATGTTTGCTATGGGGGAGAATTTTTATGAGTGTACGAGAGTCTTGATATTTCTACGAATAATTTTCGTAACTTTATTTGCATAATAAAATTAATTATTATTATAAAAAATCTTCATTAATACTTTTATGGTTTTTTTTTTTATGTAAATTGATAAAAATCTTTAATGTTGACATTTGTTAAAACGGTAATATAATGTTAGTGATTTCTATTCACAATAGTTTTTTTTTCTTAACAATTATGTGTTGTAGTCAAAATGTAGTGAAAAGTAAAGTGAAGATATTCCGCAGGGAGTAAGTGTTTCTATACCCGTTCAATATCATTATACCCATCATCATACATACATAAGGGAGTAAGACTTACTTACAGAGGTAGGCGTTGTATACAATGTATATATAAATATCTACTCCCCACTCGCCTACCTATAAAGTCCGAAAGACAAGTACAGAATTCACACATGGAATATCATTTGTTTTTGTTTAGGTTGGAAAACGTAAATGCCAAGAATAAATATGAATGAATATGAAATTGTTTATAAATTCAACATAAATATAAAAGAGGAAATTTTCTTATAAATCATGAGCGCAATAATAGTTTTAAAAAGAAATTTATATGGAAAAAATACAAATAATTTTTTATTATACTCGCTACAATAAAATAGAATGTATACTAAGTTTATCATTCCTTTCGAAACCACTTCTTCATAATATCTAAAAAATGGGATTGTCTGGTATCCGACCACGCCTATTTTTGGCACATCGAAGAGTGGGGTAATTATAAATTTATGTAACAAAAATAAACGTCATAAACATATCTCAATTTTTGTGGCAAATAAATAGATTTTTGTCAATTATGGGCGTGGTCATTAACCGATTTTATCTAATTTAAATAATTCTAGAAGTATCTATACATGATTTCAGCTCAATATCCTCAAAATTATGACAGTGGGAGACACCCAGACATAAATCTCTAGAACGATTTAAATTTTGATACTGTGTGATATATATTCTCTGTCTCTGACTCCTCCTTTTGCAAATGATATGACAAACAATACTAATTGGTATAATTATATTTACTACAAATGTGTAGGGTATCTAAGAATTGCATTGGATTAAATTTTGCTTTTTTACTTGTTGTTTGTTAATCTTATCTGTAAAAAATTTCTATATAAAGAAAACGAAATATTGTTGGAGGGGGGAACGTCTGCTACTAATTGATTTTGTCTGCTTCAATATACATACATAAAAAATACTGTACACACAGAAGAAACTCTCATAAACGCGGCTCACACATCCATCTACTATATGCTATAGAGTATAACACTTTGGCAATGGAAGTTAATGGATGAACATTAACTTGGAATGTCACGGTTGTCAATCGTAAAGGCATTAAGACAGATATTAATACAAGATTCTGTGAACATACATATGCATACACACATATATATACTCTTTAAATAGATTGATATGATGCTACCAATAGTTAGAAACTGTTCTAAAGAAATGAAAATTTCAGTTTTTATTGCTGATCATGGCATATCTACCTGCCGATGGCTTAAATAGGTATATCCCATGGTGCTATTCATAATACCAAAGAAGAAGAATGTGAAATTATATAAATGTTCTTATAATCAAAATTCTTCCTTGAAACAATTGTTTATCAGTGCAATTTATATGTATGTAAGCACCACTTGTAGCAAAGGTTATATTAACTTTGTGCGAATGTTTTTAACAGCAAATAACACACCCACCTTCAATTGTAGGGATCGTTTCAAGATAAAAATATGATTCAATTTAATCTTGTCCGTCGGTCTGTCTACTGCGGGTCTTATTTTCAAGAAATTTCAATGAAATTTGTTACAAGGACATATGTTTACCCAAATAGGAACCCTATGAAAATTGACTCGATCGGACCATTTTTAGAACCACGTTCCTTGTAACGAAATATTCCGAAATGACTTATTTGGCAAAATATTGAAAGTAATTGTGACATAATTTTTGGAGTTAAGTGGTGTAGGGTAAAATATCGTCGGGCTTAACCGACTATAACATGTTCACTTGTTTGGATGTTGATTTTCTTAATTATATAAAATGTGTTTTGTTGTTGTTTTTTTTTTCTTTTATAGTTCATCCTTGTGTTTGTTGTTTTTGTGTCTACATTACGGTTTTCTACCTATCTGCAACTGCAATACATTACGGTTGTCTAGCTATGACCCCAAATCGCCAGGCGGTAAGTAAATTATAATAACAAATACAGAAGCAAACACACAAGAACATATATTACAATTTTTATTATTATTATTGCTCATAAAAATTGCTTTTCATTACTTTCTTATAGCATTATATTCAATAACAATTTCCTTACGTAAAAACGTACGATTTATATCATTTTTGCAGAAACCAAACCTACCCGAATTGAAATAGCTGTGGGTGCCAGTGCCAATATTACATGTCAAATGAATTTGGCAAAATTTGGAAAAAAGAATAGTTCATCATTGTATTTTGTGCAAAAGGATACGGGTATACGGGTGCCGAAACACAATATCGAGGTTGGTATTATGGGAATGGTTCGCAAGATGATCAGGCTGCAAAATAATTAAAGAAACAAGAGAAAATGTTGTTGGTCAAGTCCGACCATTCAGTTCCTTAAATTATGCTACAATTAGTTTGGTTGTAATCAATAAAAGCGAAGCAGCATTGCCTTACAAATCTCTTCGTAAAATATCATTATACAGAAAGTGGTTCTAAAAATGGTCCTATCCGAAGCAAGTTCGTTAAGTTTAACTATTGTTCGTAAAATTTACTCCGAAGATATTAAGAATTGCAGATTTTCGCCATAGATCAGGTTTACAATTGTCACAGTCAAATATTATGTCAATAATTTATTTTTCATTAGGTTTCGTCAAAAAAATATTAAAAATTGTGAATTTTTTCAGATAAAGATTTATTTAAAATAAAAGCCTTATATAAGAAGGGATCCTAAAAATGGTTAAATTTGAAAAAATTTCAATATTTGGGTCAAGATAAGGGCGAAACAAATTTTATGGAATAATCTTAAAAATTATGCCCAAAACCTTAAACACAAATTTGCATGGACAGACAGACAGATATGATAAAATCGATTTAGATTAGATTTAGATTTAGAAGGACAACAAGTTGCAAACATTCTCACACACTTAATATACTTTATATGCTACAAGTGGTGCCGGGTATAAAAACTGATATTTTTAAGGCGAGCCGGTTTCCACTTCATTACTACAATGAACTCATGCTTAAGGGTGTTCCTGTTAAATAATATGATATCCTCTATTATATCTCTTTTGTATATTGTGTATGCACTCTAGATTTTAAATGATACCACTATAGTGTTTATGTTAAATAATGCTACCGAACAGGATCGATATTATGTGTGCAAAAGCCATAAGATGGGAATTGGTATAACGCATGTGTCAGTGGGTAAATACACGCATATAAACACAATGGAATGCAACAATTAAATTAATCCATTTCATTTTCATTTCAGGTACAGCACCCTTGGATGTGAATGATTTCAAGTGTCGCGGCTATAATTATATGTATATGGTGTGTAATTTCACCATACCACATAATGCTCTTTGGACAAAATACAATTTAAGTTATACGGCACAATCCCCGGTATGTACTGAAACTATTCTAACTACTCGTTAAATATGAAAAAAAAAAAAAAAAGAAAAAAAGTAGACCTTTGTTGATATGTATCTTTCAGGGGTTATGTGTAAGCATGTAGAATTTATTGTGCTAACATTTACCACAAGATTACACAGTTCGCTTCACATACATTTACACATATAACTGTTTTGGTTTTGTACAACTTTTTTATACTTTATTTATCAAACTGACTGATTTTCTCTACTAAGTTTTAACAGCCTTTGGCAATCATGAAATCCTTTCAATTATCTTTGCACTCAAAAATTTTCAAAATTTTTAATTTGTTGGTTTAATGTAGTAAATGTTATTAAAAGGGTATTATATGGTCGAGCTTGACGTGCTTTAACATTTTTAGTTGTTTAAATTGGAAATTTATATTTTTTATTATTAGTTATATTAGTTTTTTTTTTATAATCATAATGATTATGGGAATATATTGGTTTTGTTCAAAAGTTTGTAAATTTCAGAAGGAGGCAAGCCACACCCCTTTAAGTATATATATTCTTGATCAGCATCAATAGCTGAGTCGATTGACTTTTTCCATATGTCTGTGTGTCCTTGTATAAGTGTACTGTAATTGCCACAAAAATTAAGATATCGTGCTGAAATTTGAGTCTTTGTGTTTGCCTCCACTTTGGTAGTGCAACTCCCGACCAGCCCGAATTAAATTAAATTAAAATTTAATACATCGAACAATCATTAATATTATTAAAAAGTTATTTTGGAAAATGGTTAAAATTGGTCAAAGCAGTTTAGATTATTACAAACGAAAATTGGAGTTAGCCCTCTTAAAGTTGAGGTAGTAATTTTTAATGGTTCTAAAACGTTCCCCGTTTGTGATTTTTTTACCATGATATAAATGTTAACCTTCACTGACGCTTTGACGTTGACAGATTTTAATAAACGTTCAAGGTTGGATTCGTATTTAAATATAAAATTGTTATGTCCCTATTGAAGAACCCAAATCAACTTAAATATAATTTAAGGAACTAAGAGTGGTGAAGGGTATTAAATGGTCGGATATAACCGGTTATAACATTTCCACTTGTCATTAAAAATTTAATTACTTTAATTAAACGAAAATTCAGAAAACTAATTTTTTCTTATCGTTTTCTTTTCATTCATTTATTTATGTGATCTTTCGTCTTTGAAAAAATTACTTAACTAAACCTGAACAATTTAATTACTAACAAAAATCTTAACTTGTAATGAACTTTTTACTAAATGTTTTATCATTAAAAACAACAACAACAACAACAAAAATTTCACAATTTTATTTAAAATTCAATTTAAACTTGGGGCCTGGTATAAACGCACAAACGAACAATGAAAACACAAATTGAACATTTCTAATATATCGCTTACATCACACATATTAGTATCGTAAATATGAGCAGGATAAAAGTGGTAAACGTCGTTATCGAACCCTTTATTCGCAGAATTATTTACTATTGTGCGATTTGACGATAGAACCGCCCCAAGCGATCTGTAACTTAACGTTGGATCGAAATAATTATCGGCCGAATTATGAGTTTTATAATTTTACATTGGTTGGATACAATACGGTGGGCACCAACATACAGAACTTCTGGGTAAATCATTATGAAAGTGGTAGGTATTGAAAATGAAGAATTTATACAATTTTTTTTTTCACATGAAAACAAATCTTATTTTATATAGTTATACCACCCCGCCCCGATTATAATTTCGAAAAAATTACTACCGATGTTGTCGTGCTCAAATGGCATATGCCCCGGTACAGTTATTACACCTACAAAGGTCTGCAGTATGAAATACGTTTGAAGCCGAAAGATTTTAATTGGATGAATCACTCCAACTATGAAATACGAAATAATCGCTCTGAATATAAACTGATTATACGTAATCTACCTTACGCCTACTATTGGTATACGGTAAGTGTTCGAATACGTGTTAAGAGAGCTGCTATAAGGAATGACGAAACGACCTGGAGTGAGGCGCACATAGAGCAATTTCGTACAAAATCATGTCCTCCGGCAAAATCTCCTAAAACAGATGTTGGAAGTTTCTATATAGATTCTAGTGAAACAAAAGTCCGTTTATATTGGCAACAATTGCCTACATATCAAGAAAATGGACCTGACTTTGAATACATTATAACGGAAATCAAACGTGATGGTGAAGAAGTGTAAGTATTCCATAGGATGAATAAGAGAAATAAAAAAAAAAAAATAAATTTGGTTTAGGCCAAATCTTATGTATCCTCCACGTTGAAATTGTAAGAGTGGCAGATATTTAAAATAGAATGTGTTACGTATCATATTCCAAGTCGAGTTTGTCCCTGCATAGGGTTTCTTGTAAACTATAAGAGAGTCTGTTTTCCGACTACGCCAATTTTTGGCATCTATGAAAGGAGTAATTATAAAGATGTATACCAAATTTTAAATAGTGGGCGTGGCTTTAATCGATTTTGTCTAAATAAAATAGCGATCTGCGATAATAAACGATAAGTATCTCTGTAAGAGTATCAACTACAAACAGACACACGGACATACATGTCCAGATCAACTCAGTTTTTGTTGCTAATCAAGAATATATATACTTTGTACAATCTCTCAGGCCAACTAAGTTTGACAAAACCTATTTTATGTGCAGGATATAAAAGTATAAATAATTGCATTTATTTTTTCGGTACAATAATTGCAGACTTTTGAAACCATTACAAATTGATCGTGCATCGGCTGTATTTCAATGGCAAAAACGACACCGTTACGAGTTTACGATAAAAAGTCGTAACGCTGAGGGCCTTTCACCAACTGGTAATAAAATAATTGTACCCGCTTGGAGTAAAAATCATGAACAACAAAATCCTCAATGGATACGTAATATCTATCATGCCTCCAATCTAAGTTATACTTTGTCCTGGAGTTCCCCAATCAATGATAATGATCTGCTGGATTATAGTGTGTTTTGGTGTCAATCTAAACAGGCCATACCCAACGAATGTCGAGTAATAAAAAAAACAAAGTTTTATACATTTTATACGATTTTATGTGGATTTATTATACAAATATTTTAGGATACCATTCAATTTCAACATGTGGACAAAAACCTAACGCGATTTAATACCGTTTCCCAAGAGGAACAACAAACTTTGAATTTGGCGGTATCGGCTAATTATAAGAATTATAGTTCTGGTATGCATTGGACTATGTGTACAGCGGATATTGCCAGTGATTTAGTTAAATTAGAACCAGAATTAACGGTGCTGTCGTCCCGTACTATTAGTCTACAATGGAGCTCCGATCGAGTTTGCTCCTCCTTACTAGAGGGTTACAACGTTTCCTACTGCCGTATAAGTGATAAATCTGTTCAGTATTCGGCGGAAGATTTAGAAAATTTGCCCTGTTTAAATGAAATGACCACAGCCACCATACTCAGTACAGCAAGGAAATTCATTTTAGATAATTTAGAACCATACTCTTCGTATAAAATTCAAATGTATATGTTTAGTAAATTGAAAAAAGGCAAAATTAGTGAACCGGTAATAGTTAGTACCTTGGAAGAGGGTAAGTGGTCTTTATTTAATTAATGTTGCAAAGTAATAATAATTAAATATTCGTAACAGCTCCCTCAGCTCCACGCAATTTAAAAGCTTTCAATATAACCAGCAATTCTGTGATTATTAAGTGGTCACCGCCAGCTCATTATAATGGTCAATTAAGAAAGTACATGATACAGTAAGATTTGCGTGTGTATTCTTATATTATATAATTCTCATGAATTGTTTTAATTATTTCAGTTATAATAATGAGAATTATGCAATTGAATGCGATAAAGAGGAAATAAATTGTAATCATAAAGATATAACCTTTAAACTGGAAAACTTAAGCAGCTTTACCAGTTACAAAATCTACATTCTGGCCTTTACAAATGCTCCTTCACTCCCCAGTAATGATATACAAATTAAAACTTTAATAGGAAGTAAGTTAAATGACTTATTGACTCTATATTATATTTTTGTAATTATACCTTGCACCTCTTAAGACAAAACATATATTAAGTTTGTGTAGATATTTATAACATCTTAACGGTAAATGCCACACTCATCAATTATATCAAATACGATTCAAAGTCAAAATATGCATGTCCGTCTGTACGTCTGTCTGTTCTTGTGAATTTGAACGTAAGCTACAGATTTTTAAGATATTTCAATAAAATTTAGTACGTGAGCATATTATCTTGACTCAAACATGTGCTGCGAAAATGGTTTAATTTGAACCATTTATAGAATAGAACTTCTCACCATATAATGTTTTACCTTAAAAGTGGTATTTTTATTGTAAAAATTCTTGATAGTATTTGACAAAATTTGGTGAAGAATAGTTAATTAGCTTAACAAATATTTTCTCTCCCTTTCCACACAATAATATTTCACGAAGTGACTTTTATGGTTAAGGAGCTAAGTGGTGTAGGGTATTAAATGGTTGGTCTTAACCGACTTTAACATTCTCACTTATTTTTCAAAACAGTTCCTTCGAATCCGCGACACATGATCAGTAAAGAGAATAATCAGAGTGTATTGGAATGGTCACGTCCTGAGGTACCATCAGGTCGGGTAGAATTCTATGAAGTTGCTATTATTGTGTGGTATCAGGATCGTATACAGCGGCAAAGAATTTCCCGGATAGTGGGTTCAAATGAATGTGTTTTTCGCTTACCAGTTTGCATTGATGCCGATTACCGGCACACGGTACAAGTTAGAGCAGTAAATGTGGCTCGGGAAAAAGAAATTGATTATCATATATTTAGTACTAATAATACTGAAGATACAGATCTGGATAGTCAGCTTTTCTATGCGGATAATGATGATTTAGAATGTCGGGGACCTGTGGATAATGAGAGCAACGATTTGAAGTATATTCGAGGTATAAGAAAAACGGACAATTATGTACTGTTTAAGTCGGTGTGGGAAAAGGGACCCACATATAATTGCTCATCTACCAAACTGAGCCGCATTACCATGTGGGCGTTGGTAGTGGTGGTGTCGTCCCTGGGAGTTATTGCAACCTTTTACGTGGCCCGCAATAAGTACAATAAAATGGCCAACATATCATGCGCCTTGCCACCAGGCTTAGCTTCAATAACTTATCCCATTAAATATGCAAACAACGACAGTTCAGAGTATAGACCGAGTAAAGAATCATACTTCACGAATGAACATCGGCATTTGTTGGCCTCCATTTCTCATGATTCCTGCTATACCAGCCAAAGCGATCAGGGTAGTGGCATTCAGGGTATTACATCGGGCATTTCAGGTGATAATTTAAATAAAGAAAATATTAATGAGTATTGCTCGCATAATATATACGCGGGCAGCGATATAGAAAGTGATGTCATTGAAGCAACACCCACCCGGGCAGATGATCCTTATATGATTATGGAATTATTAAAGTCTCATGGAAATGATACGCAAACTCCATCATCGCTAACTAACCCCAACAATTTAATGGCTTGTAATGATTATGTTTTACCAGAATTAGTTACACGTCAAACTACACCTTTGCCGGAGAGGGAGAGCTATATTAAACAACCATCACAACCTACCATATCAAGTACAAATGGTTATGTCAAGTTAAATAACATTTTTAACTGGGCCAAATCCAATACGATGGCGTCAACAGAAGAAAAATCTCTCCCCGGTGGCCATGAGGAAACACATAATGATTATGTAGCACCGCATATGCTAGCTAAGGTATAAAGAAGTAGAAAAACAAAATTTGGCTTAAGCTAAATTTTAAATATCCTTCACGTTTATACATAAAGGGCGTGGCAAGTTCATGATTACGCCTTCTAATACATAATATATTATCATCTTTGCCAGTTGAGTTTTACATTGAATATGGGTTTTTATTAATTGTGGGCGTGTTTGTTCTCTAACCACAACCATTGTTGGCACATTGATGAAAGGGCTAATTATAAATGTGTATACAAAATTTCATCTTCATATCTCAAAATTTTTAATCGTGAGAGTATCAATAACAGACGCACACACCGGAATACATAGATGGACTCAGTTTTTGATGCTGATCAAGACTTTGTAGGGTCACTGATATCTCCTTGCATTGAATGACAGACAATCTCTTGCTATACACCCCATTTTATGTGAAGGGTATAACATTAAATTTTAGATGAAACATTCAATTTCAAATGAAATTTTGCATTTAACTTTCTATTCTTTATTTTAATTTAGAGCTCTACCACCAATAATGGCTATACCGCGGTGGAGGCTATAACCAAACAGTCAATGCCGCCTATATCCGGTTATGTCACCCAAAAAGAATTATCGGTCTTTGGCCAGCAGCAAAAATTGAATTGAATTTTAGAAGAAAAACGCAATTATGCCACCGACCACCGCCAGAGACTTGTTCGTACAAAATTCAGAGATTCATTTCTACAAATAATAGATTTTAGCATTTAACTAAAACACACATACATACACGTACTATACGCGTAAGAATTTTTCAAATTTTTAATCAAAAATTCATAAGAGGCCTAATTACAGCATCAACCACAATGTGCTTTAGTGTATGTACAAGAATATATACTCGCATAACTTTAACTATAAAAAAAAAAACTGTATAATATTATTTTAATATTAATTGCTAGTGCCAATAAGAAAATGTGCCTTCATTTATTTTATAGATTTATAGATTTTTAACATTTATTTATTAACTGTAAAAACCCTCCACACCCAGTACAACATATAATTTTGTTTTATTACTTTACTTTACTATTCATCCTTAGATGATTAGTTTGATTATTATTAATATTTTTTGTATTTGTGCAAATTCGCTTTAATGTGTAATCTTAATGTAATATCAATTATTTGGTACATCACAGCTATGTATATAACGTTTCGTTTCATTACAAATATGATTGGATTTCCTAATTTTATCTTAAATGTAAGTTAGCTTGTACGTTCAAACTGTTTATAAACGATAGGTGTGTTAGTGTTAACAATGTGGCCTTCAAGTAAATTTTTAGTAATCATCATAAATCTTTAGATATCGATATAAAAAGTATAAACACTTGATCAAATAAATAAAGAAATAATATAGCAATCAATAGAATTTTAGTTGATTTTATACCGAAATACACGTTGCTTTGCCATAATATCATATCAAATGAATTTAAGAGTTTTGTTTTTAATAAAGCATATAAACAAGTAAAAAAAAAGGAATTTTTGTGTCAATATTCAGTTTTTTTGTGTATTATGGGCGTATCTGTTATTTGACCCTGCCCATTTTTGCTTTAAAACAGATTATAGTTAAGTGTTCATGCGCGGGTGTGACATTTGCTGTTAACCAGAAATTTGTTCTTAAATTCGCGCATCACTCCGAGCCGTCCACACCATCGCATACCTTGGATAGGATAGATATGGTACAGCTAGAGAGAGGCACCTGATCTGTATAACGTTTGCGCGGGTCATCCATTTAATTATCTTTTTCTTAGCTTTCATGGTAATATTTAAAGCATCGGTGCGTTACCAGAAGCTGCACAAATTAGCGCACTGCCAAGACGGATGTTATGACAGCTATTTCGGGAGTACTACGTGGTAGTTGAAGCAGAGGCTGGGATAGATCTGAACAATTATAAGCGGCCTACTAAGTTTTTTAAGAGTTGAAGAAGGCACGTAAATTTTGAATTGTAACTCTAATGCGAATAAAAAGCAAAACCTTCTAATTCATAATTCTGGATATAGTCATATATAGTACTACATACTAGATATTATTATTATTTTCATCTTGATTGTAAGTCAGTTCTTATTAATTATACAATAATTCAATTAAATAATATAGAATTTTAACCATCATCTGTACAAATGTTGTCTATATGTCAAACATTCATGCCTAGACAAAATAGTCCTAATTAATGTTTGGGCAGAGTAAGTCATCCCTTGATATACAGTATTTCAAATTCAATCACCTGTATTATGGGTTTAATTAGTTCTAACACTAGCAAGTAATTAAAAATTAATTTCGATGCATAATGAAAGTGTTTTGTTTGGAGTTGATGAACCATAAAATAAAAGCCACAACAATACACAACATAACGAACATGTGTCAAACTTTGAAACCATATATTTAAAGTTGTATGGTTTACATGTATATGAACATGTACACCATAGAATTGGGGGGTATATTAAGTTTGTCATTCCATTTGTAACATCCAGAAGAAGGCGTCAGAGACTCTGGAAAATATATATATTCTTGATCAGTATGAAAAACGTTGATCTAGTCATTCGTGTCCGTATGTCCGTCAATTTATGCCATTCTCTTGATTCTAAATTTTAAGATATTAAGCTGACAGTTTGTATAGATACTTCTAGCACACCCAGGTTGCTATTTAAATTGGGAAAAATTGGGCAGGAGCCATGCCCACAATCGAAAAAAATCTATTCATTTGCTATAAAAATTGAGCTATAAAGTTGAAATTTAGTAAAAATATTTATAATTATTTGTCCTACTCAACGATGTGCCAATAATGGGCGTGGCTGGATAACAAAAACGCTTACAATTTACAAAAAAAAACCTTAATCAGTGTAAAACTCGACCTGGAAACTTGGAAACAATAAGCCACACCCACTGTTTTTATGTACATGTTAAGGGTATTTAAGATTTAGCTTCCAAAACCAAATCTTTACTTTCTTGTAATTCTAATTATAATTGTTTGCTATTGTTTGTATGTGGGACAGACTGACCTATTTCTGTAACTCATTCTTTATTGTTTACTTTAAATTATTGTATAATATAAGAAAAAAAAAATCACAACAACAACAGCAACAACAACAGCAACATTTCTTTGCCTGTCTTTCACAGACACAAACAACATTATGTAACATGTTTAAACATGGTTGAAAATGAACCCATCAGTCGTTTATGTCACATTTTCTAAATATTGTTTAGAAATAATGTTAACTGTATGGCATTTGGTTTTCTTTACTCGACTATAACGTTCTTTAATATGCAGAAAAAAAATACATGTGTCCTGGGAATGTGATGATGGGGTATATGTTAATATAGTTAAATTGTGATTTGGGAATAATTCCCTTATTTGTCATGTTGCAATTTGTTGTTGAGGAATTAATGGTACATACAAGACTGCTACCGAAAACCTCCACCTCTTAAATAAAAGTGAAGATTATTTATATGTAATAAAGCTTCAACATCAACATAAATACATTAAATAGGCGTATGAGTGATTTTATGAAATCAACAAATGACAAAAAGTTGATAGATCTGAGAAGATATTACATTTTATATACATACATATACATACTTTTTCATTCAACTTTAATGCTTATTTTCATATTTTCCTATTAACACATTTTCCATATGAATGTATGCGTGTATGCAGATAATTGACTTGTAACCTAAATGTAAGCTTATGATATATAAGAGACGAGATGCGTACATTCAAATACAAATATTTTAATATGTTTGGTTTGGAAAAACATTTTCTGTTCAGACAACAAGTTTCTAATGGTCCATAATATGGGAGATGTACTAAGTTTATGATTACGTTTGCAATATTTAAAAGAGACGCTTGATATTTTTTGAACTCATGTCTGTTTGTGCCGTAGTTGGTGGCAATTGCAAAAATTTAGATGTTTGGGATGGAAATTTGCACGCAGGATCCTTTTTAATTAACCGAAATCAGTCAAATGCCACGCCCAAATATGTTACAAAAACTTACACCTAAAAAGTTGAAAGTTTAATAAATGTATTCATAATTATTTCATTCATGTATATGTTTAAGGAGGGCGTAATAAAGTAATAGTCACGCCCATTATGTAAAAACTATCTCATTTTGTTCAAAATCAACCCGTTGAGGTTAAATGTAAACACACTCCTCAAAAGTATCTCAAATAATATACATGCCACACCCACAATTTACTTAAATGATAAATGTAATGAGCACCTCAGCTTAATACAACCTTTATACGGCTTACACTATATATAAAAAAGAATATATTTTCACTCCACAATAAGTAAAAGTTGATGTAGTTGATGGTAGCAAGGCTGACAGAAAGAAAAGGCACGATTTAGAAAGCATTTCCACACAGACAAGTGTCGTGTAAGTATGTGTTGTTATGCGTGTAAAAGTGTTGTTGGTTTCATCATTTTTGTTTCTCATTTTCTTATTTAAGTTGAATACATTTTTTTTTCCATTCATGGTGTGCGTTAACTATTGAGTTGAGTTGAGAGTGAGTGAGAGTGAAAAGAATAGATTTATTATCCTATTAATTCAACTTTCCATCGTTTGCATATGAAAAGTAAAACTCCACAAAATCGTTGTTTTATAAAATTGTAAAACGTTATGAGTGGCAACACATTGTTGTTGTTGTTGTTGTCGCTTTTGTTGTTATTATTAACATTTGATCGTTATAATTACCGTAATCTGCTTGTTCTAGTTGTGTTAAAAACAGTTTTCAATTATATAGAGATGCTCTGCGGTGATGGTGGTGGTGCTATTGTTGTTGTTGTTGAAAATAAATTAAATTCATTCATTTACACACTGCTGTGAAATTGAATTTTATTCTTATTAGGAGATATTTTTGCATTTCGGTTCATGTGCTTTTTGTCACATTTTCAATATTTCTAAACACATTCACATAAAATGGGAGTTATACTAAGTTTACTATTCCGTTTGCAATACTTAAAAGCAGGCATCAAAATTGAACTTTTATGTTAAGCATAAATATTAAAGTGTGTATGAAGGTATATGCCACGCCCACCATAGAGGAGATAGGACAATATTTAAGACAATATTTAAGATTTGACTTAAACCAGGTTTAGTTGTTTTACTTTTTATGCTCTTAATGCTCGTTTTGAATTATTCTAGAGCGTAAATCCTCAGGAGATAGAAGTAAAGAAAAAAATTGTGTTTAATGATTATGTTGTTGCATTAACACATTCGCTATGATGTGACTTTTTAAATAATGAAGAAAAGAAAACTTAATATTTCTTTACATTGTTTGCCTGTGAGTATATCTATCATTTACAAGAGTCACACTGAAAACTAATTGAGCTTGTTGTACTCTACGGTTATTTAAAGACGAAGACCCCGATGTAAAGCCGGTAACGTATAATATCAATTAAAATCTAAGGAAAAGCTTGTTCAATAAATAAAGATATGTGTGCATGTGTTGATTGCATGTCTCTGCAAAGTTTGTTCAATTTTATGGGAGAATATTTATTAAAAGTGTTAATGGAAAAGTAATTGCATTTTAAACATGAAAATTAAGTTAAAATGTAGTACATATATAAATCACTGCTATTAGATCCTAACTACAACAAATCATGTGAAATTTTTCTTACATCTATTACTCAAACTATGCTGTAGCTGTTAGGCCCTTCTCGTTATAAAGTTAACATTATAATTACATCAACTGTGAAGAAACAACCCGATATATATAGTGTTTTATAACCTTCACCGTAGTCATGCGTAAAAAACTAAATCTCAAAGGTTCTTAACCTGGCAGGTCCTCAAATAGTGTTATTTCGCATCAACTTGCCGTGTTCAATCTTTTATAAGGTTTTTTGTAAATTGTGATCGTGTTTGTTATGCGACCACGCCTACTTTTTGGCACATTGAGATATACGGTAACGATAAATATGTGTCTCAAATTTCAATTTTTTAGCTTAATTTTTGTGGCAGATATATAAATTGTTGTCGATTGTGGGCGTGGCTTTTGTTCAATTTTGTTCAATTAAATAGCGATCTTCGTGCAGAAACTATAAATGCCTGTATATGTCAAACCATGAAAATTTCAACAAAAGACGGACGCATGGACACTCAGTTTAGATCGACGCAGATTATGATGCTGACAGAGTCTTTGGATATTATCAAACGCAACAGCAAACTTAATATACCCTTCATTTTATGTGAAGGGTTTAATTATTAATAAATTACAAGTATAGTTAAAAAAAAATTCTATTCAAGGTTTTAAGGCAGTGTAGACCAACACTTTAACTTTAAGCTAGTTATGGGAAGGTAGTGTTGTTGTATATATAACACTTTCACTTAAGCATGTGTGCACAATATTTCTATATGACCTGCCTATAATATATATAAACCAGCGAAGTACAGAAAAAAAAAAAAAAAAAACAATTAATTATTGCAAGACCATGAATAAAATTGATGTGTTGTGCTAACACAGTAAAAAAAAAAAAGTCTATGCGACCTACAATATAATCCGTATGTGTCATGTTGAGTAAATTAAATTTCCTCTTTAAATTAAAGCAAACAAGCAAACAAACAAACGATTGCGTAATAAAAGTATTACACCCGAGTGTTGAATTTACTGCTGAAATGAAATTTTACTGTTGAGAGAGTTTCAAGGGGTTACATTATATACATAAATGCAATTATAATAATATGCTTGTACCACCAATGGCCAAAGGCTGTTTTAGTTGCGTTCTACACACATTAGAGTAATGTTCACTAAAATATTTTTATATATATTTTTACATCTTTTATAACGATAGCTTAAAGTTTTCCGAAAAGAAAAGTAAATTATAATAAGTAAGAAAACTAAATGTGGCTTAGACCAAAACTTAAACACCCTCCAGTCTTTGTACAAACAATGGGCGTGGCGTGTACATAATTACGCTCTTTAATGGTGTATTAGTCTCTTAGTCGAGTTTTACGTTGAATATGACTTTTTTGTAAATTGCAAGCTTGTTTGTTATACGACCACGCCCATTTTTGTTACTTAGAAGTATGGGATAATTATATGTATACTAAATTTCAACTTTGTGGTTAAATTTTTGGGGCAGATAAATAAATTTTAATAGCTTGTAGGCGTGGCTATTAACCGATTTTGCCCAAATAGCGATCTGCTAGCTGAATATGTCAAAACTTACGATAATGAGAAAGCCAACAACAAATAGACATACGGACATACGAACAGGTATGTCTAGATTGATTCAGTTTTTGAAGCTGATCAGGCTGTTTTTTTGTAGGATCTCTGAATTCTGGATGTTGCAAATAGAATGACAAACAGTGTATACCGCTCATATTATATGGAGGGTAATTATTAATTTGGATTATATTCATTACGTTGTTTATATTGTACATTACTCAAGTAAACATTCATTTATTTTGCTTAAAACCAAGATTGATTTCTCTTATATGACATAGGGTTAGATCGATGTAGTTCATTAATATTATTACAACAATTTTCTACATAAACGAAGGGTTTATATTAGAAATAAAAGAAGAAGATATTAAATAATCTTTTAAATAAACTGCACCTTAAATAGTTGGACTGACGGACATGAATATATACCGGATTGTAGTCCTTACACTTTTACGTGTACAAATGGGTGAATATAGCACTGAACTTAAAAGCATTATAAACTAACAATAGATGAAGTTGTAATATGTACATGAAATGGTTATCGTTCTTTATACATACTTGAAAAATGGTAAAAGTAAGTGCTGTGCTACATGTAGGTAACATTTTGAAATCTTAAAGTTGTCCAACATCTAAAACTGACCCACATTCAATAATACAAGGAAAAACAAAAAACAACATGAAATGAAAAATAGAAGAAAGTAGAAGCAAACGGTAAAAGCTTCTGGATATTAAAACTTCCATATTCACAACATACCATACCATACATCACTAGCAATGAAACAATCTAAAAGAAAAGCGTCACCGGCCTCTAACAAGGGTCTGTATATGTATGTATGTATGTGTGTTTTATGTGTGTCAAACTAAATTTTCATTGTCCGGTTTATAGTAAAAACATTTTCTCCAAAAGAAAGCAACATCATTAACGCAATGTACCGAAATGCTTGTAACACTTGTAGTATATGTAAGTATGTGTATAAATGTACATCTATTTAAACATCTACATGAGCTTGTAAAAGTGTGACATATTTAGTGGTTATTTTTGTCATTAAAACCTTTTGTTGTTGTTGGTTACTGTAGTGGTTTTATAGCAAAGTTTTTTTACTTTTTTGGGAGGTTGAACTGAATGAACCGTCCCTGGACCGATTTTGGCCTCTTGTAATACTAAGCTTGAATGTGTGTTAAATTTCAGCTCAATATCTTAATTTTTACTTCCGTGAGAGTATCACAGGTCCACAGTTCAAACTATAAAGTGACTAAATTTTTACCTGAATATCTTAGTTGTTGCTTCTGTTATAGTGTTTCAAAGCAGAGTATAAAAATTTACACAGATTTACGGACAGACAGAAGAGCTAAATAAATTCTAAGCGAAAATATATATACTTTTTGAAGTGTGTCTGGCCTGTTCTGGTACTTACAAACGTTTGAACAAAACCACTAATTCATTTGTAATACCCAGAAAAAAGCCTCAGAAACTCTACAAAGTTTAAAAACTAAATCGATCTAAATGTGTCCGTCCTTGTGTCTGTATGTTTTTGGCTCTTTAACGGTCGTATTTTTTTTTAAATATTGAGCTGAAATTTTTTACAGACACTTCGACTTTCCGCAAGCAGATTTCTATTTAAATTGAGCAATTGTGAAGAAACATCGCTCTAGTTATGTCCGTATGTCCATATTGCTGTTGTAAGTGCTCTCACAGTCTTAAATTTGAAGAAATCGAGTTAAAATTTTGTATAATTAGATTTCTATTTAAATTAAGCAAAACCGCCCAAATGCCACACCCACAATCGACAGAAATCTCTTACAGAGGTTGAAATGCATACACTTATAATTAGGCCATCCCTTGAATAAACAGAAATGGTCAAGGTGGGTTAAAAAACACGCCCATAATGTACCAAAAATCTTTATCTTTGTTGTAAAGTCAAACTTATTAAAGGATGCATAAAAAAAAAAGCTAGCGAGTGCATTATAAGGTTTGTGTCATGCTTACTTTTTATATATGGAGATGTAGGGTAATTAAGATTTTGTCTAAACCAAATGTAAGTTTTTTTTTTTTTTTTTTTGATTTTTTTTCCAACATGATTAGTGACAAAATTTTATATTTAATAAGTTTTCTTGTGTTGGGATAAAAAGAGAAGCGATTAGATTGATGTTACGCCCTTAAGCGTTAATTTCTTTCACGAAAACTTTTTTACATTGTTGCTGTTGGGTTGTAAAATATGTGATGGATAAAATATACTTCTACCAGTTGCTAACTCTACTTCTTCTTCTTCTTCTTATTTTCTTGTATGTGTGTATGTGCGTGTTATATACCAAAGTAAAATTTATTGTTTTCAATTTAACGTAAGCAACACAATCAAGTTCGTGCAAGTGTCACATGGCGTATGAACAACAGCACCACAACAGCTATTGATTTATTAATGAGACTTACACTTAACAGTGCTCGACCAAAATATTATAATATGCACAATAAAGACTATAAAAAAAAAAAAACAATTACGAAAAAAAAAAGCTGGACCAACTTTTTGCAATCCCTGCACATTTTTTTTTTTACCTGTGAGGGTGTATAGCAGTATTTTATAAGGACTATTTATAATATATGTGCTGAACCCACGAATTCTCCATTTATTATACAATTCTTCTCATTTTCAGTTCATATTGTGTTCAAGCTCAGCTGAGGATTAAAAGTGAAAAAAAATTAAACTCTCCGATTGAGTTCGGATATTGCTGCGTAAGTTGGGGTTGTGGTTTGAGAAGCTTTAAATTTTTAAAAAGTCTTATATTTTCTTTTAATTACTGATTCCTGAAGCTTCTTTGTAAATGTTGCAAACACAAAAACAAACTTATACTGTGGAGAAGATAAGGACGATATTTCTTTCAGTATAATCTACTCTTAACTTATACAATAAAAACAACAAATAAAAAAACTAAGTTTAGCTTAAGGCAAATTTTAAATACCCTCCACAGCTACATATAAACGATGGGAGTGGTGTTGCCCTCTCATAGGATATACTTTAAATTTAGTTTAGTTTTAAGCGGAGTACGTTTTTTTTTGTGTAAATTTTTGTAGCAGACACACATTATTTATTATCCATTGTGGGCACGTATGTCATTCGACCACGACCATTTTTGGCAAATCGTTGGAAGGATTTGTTGTATACCAAATTTCAACTTTATAACTCAGTTTTTGTGGCAGATAAATAGATTTTTGTCTATTGTGGGCGTGACTCTTGATCGATTTGGCCTAATTTAATTAATTTTCGATATGGAAAAAGTAAAAGTGAAAATTTAAGAGCGATAGAGTGCCAACAACTGTAGTACATGTCTCAGTTTGTGATGCTGATTAAGTATGTATACACTTTGTAGAGACTCTGACGCCTCCTTCTGGGTGTTGCAAATAAAATGACATACTTAGTATATACCCCATCTTGTGTGGAGGGTATAAAAACAGGAACCACGTTAATAGTTTTTTTTAAAATTGTATAACTTTCTTAACAACATCTACATTATAATTAGTATTCACTTTGCTTTGCTTTGTAAAAGTTAAAAGGTGGCCTTCTAATTAAATGATTAATTAATAAATTTCTATTAAAAAAGACACTTAACTATATGTTTCTAAAAGAAATCATAGATCATTATAAAACAATTCGACATACAGTTCAATATTCTTACACTTTAAATGTCTAAAATCATTGTCGTATGCCTCGGATTTAATCGGCTATGAGTTATTGTTAATATCTATTGTATTGTATGTAATAAAAGTTGCTGAAACTCATTCAACTTCACTTAGAATTATTCTTATCTGAAGAAATGCTTAATATAGCGGAAAATATATTTCAAGCTCAAGGCATAAGCCGAATAAAATTACATACGTGCACTAAAACTTTTCAGTTTAGATTAATTTTTACCATAAATATTGCTGATGTCTGGTTTTCCGACAAAACAAATAATGCCCAAATGATTTATGGCTTTTTGAATATTGTGTCTGTGGTAATATTTATTTTTATGTTGTGTTTCAATGAAATAAATTTCGTCGCAACAAAATGTTTGAAGTGTGGAAAAAATTGGTTGCGGAATTTCATACCAAAGTCGTAATTTTAATGGAAATAACAAATATTTCCCGAATTTCTTCGATTTATAATTAAAACATGGAATCGAATCATTTTTGGAGTTACTTCTCATAATGAAACATTTTTCAATAAAAACATAACAATTTTGTATTTAAATAAAATGCAGAATAATTAATAACTATCGTGAGCACATTTGCAGCGATCGAATTTTTGAAGTCAATATTCCATCACTCTACCACGCATATTGGCTGGAACGTTGGCGAATTCCCTGAGCTTCTCTAAAAATATTGCCTTGTTGCCTTAAATCAATGATTTAACGTTAACCCATGAAAAGAAATCCAAGACTTTCAAACCTGTTTTAAAGCTCAATAGGAGTAGTTTGGACGTTTCAAATAATCAAAAGACTTCAGTTCTGGAGTAAATTTGATCGTGTGAAGGGTGTGAGCTAAGGTCTTTATGCAAAATTTGCCACAATTTTGGTTTAAACGAATTCGTCTCATTTGGCTCATGTTGAAAAGAAGCACTTACGGCTGCAATATTTTCGGCAATTAGACCGATGTGTTGTCTCACTGGCACTGGAACATACAAAAGTAAATATTTTGACTTGAATTTATCCACTATAGCACAACCTGCCTGGTAGGTTAGATTATTAAGATCGAAAGGTTTTAAAGTTGCTCAGTTATGTTACAAACGTTGTTCGTTTGCTAATTATGCTCTATGATAAAAATGTTACCCTTAACTGATATTTTCGCTTTGGTAGATCATGAAAAATGTTCAAGGGTGCGTTGATACTAAAATACAAAATTGTTATGTCCCTATTGAGAAACCCATTGCAATGTATTGATTAAACTTTATATAGTACAGATTGTAATATAGCTGTGTTTGCAATATTATACAACATGGAAATATGTGTCCTAGGGTATTAAAGGATCGCCTTTGAACGGCTGTGTTTTTATGTTCACTTATGTATGTATTTTCATTATGATTGCCTTGTGCATGGCTTCTCCACTCTGTTCACGCTTTTCATTCATACATTCACTTAAATCCTTTAAGTAAGTAACATTAAGATGGCAACAATAAGTGTAAAGTTGACAAATAGATTGCACAACAGAACAGAACTCAGACTGGGTAGAAGTAAATAAAGAAAGTACAATAAGCTGTATGGAGCAACTTCTGCAGTACATACATACACATTGAACTTTCCAGTTCAGAGGAGGATAATAAGAAAAATGTTGTGCAATTACTTTGCAAGATATTGTATTTATTGAATTTTAAAGCTTAATATATGAAACTATGATACATAATATTTTTAATTATTTGTAATATTACCGACAATTAAAAACTTTCATATAAAGAATTAGAAATTTTGTTGGAAATTCAATTAATTAAAGCGAATGAGTAATACACTGTGGCTTTTTTACTTGTTTTATTTGTTTTTAATTTAAAGCTTATTTAAATATAAGTGTTATGTATAATTAACACGTAGAAAGTCTATGTTTAGTTAAAGCCGCATCTGGGATACCCTTCACATCGCTGGCATGCAATAAATACTGGTCTGCCTTCTTTTAGTATGAGCACATGTTGAATTTTATCATCATAATTTATTATAAAATATATTATGAGCTTGACTACGCCTATTTTTTGTATATTCATTAAATTATATATTTATAAATATATAATATAAACTAATAAACGTGTGGCTAGATCGGGTTAGGCTTTGCTGCTGATATGTGATATGTGTAAACTCTAAGGAATCTTCAAAGCCTTTTTTTATTTGTTGTTGCAAACAATATAACATATTTAATATATTCTCATCGTCATAATATATAAATTAATTATCTCATCCAATATGGAGCGATACTAGGTAAATATGAAAAACAACACTTTACACATGTCCGACACTATGTTACATTTATACTTTAATTAAATCGTTAACATATTTATTATTCACCTTTTGAAATGCTTTTAATAAATTAATTTCATTTCTTATAGATATGCATTGAAAGCTGAAAATGGCAACATTTTAATAGATTCATTTATTTACTCATGCATATACACTTAAATAGAGTTTTATGGGTTTTAATTTTTCTGTTTTCGCTTACTTAAAATTAATACTTTATATGTGTGTTTCTGTACGCTGCAGTAGTTATTAACATGTGCTTACGTTTAATTAAAGGGAAATAGTTTTAAGTAGAATTTTATTAAATTATTAAAATATATAAACGAGTATAAATTTGTAAAATAGGTGAAAAGCTGGCCTGGCTAATAGTTTTTAATTAAATATTTTCATATTCATTATACAGGATGTGTACGGTAGTTGAGGGACAATTGATTTTAAAATTAAATTTTTTCATATTTCGTGAAATTTTTACAAGACGTTAATTGACTCTAAGTCTAGAAAATTATTCCATAAAATCCTCATTAGCGGCAATAACGGACTTAATCCGGGATCGGAAAAGCCCTCAAGTTATGTGTAAATGTGGAGGGTATTTAAGTTTTAACTTAAACTAAATTTATTATTTACTTGTTTCTATAAAAACTTTCCAAGTGGACATAGGAGGCATATAAGGCATGATATTCATTGCTCATATATGTAAATGCGAATATAGACTTTTCGCTTTGCATTCATTACTATTTGTAAGAAGATACTTATAAAGCTCATAAATGTCACTAACTTGGCACTCTTTTTCATGTATAAATTCTTTATCATAAAATGTGATATAAACTTGATGCATAAACTTCTAAGACTGAGACTGACAATTGCAATTGATTGTTGATGCCTACTTGATAGAAAGATAAAGGGGAATAAGTTGATGAAAGAAGAAAATAGTAAAAAAAAAAAAAATGAAATTATTTTTCTTTTCTTCCTTCGTTGCTTCATCTGATTGATTTGATTGCGTTCTAGTTTTTCTAGTCATCGTTGTCATCGATTCCATTTTCTTAATTCAGTCAGCAGTTTACTTCTGTCAGCAATTTTCTACAATATTATTTTTCTTAAAACTTCTAACCCCGTCTTTCTTTAATAGATGCATTTAGTGAACGTTTACATATGTTTGACTTTTATTTCTATTTTAATTGAATTAAAAGTTTTATTTGTTATACGGTTTTTACAGCGCTTAACATTATTCAATCTGTTCGGCATGTCAACTTATCATCACATAATATAAAATTTCTTATTAAAACTAAAATGATTTAAAGAGAATTTTTATATAAAAAGAAAGTTATGCGTTATCGTAAAAGAGTACAAAGTGTAAATATTATAGTCATTTTTAACCGATAATTTAACACCCTACCTTTCTATGCTTTCATCAGTTTAGTTGTATCAGTAAATGCTAGCCCATGTCATATAAGAATTATTATGAAAAAAAGGTTTATAGGGAAAGAGGTTTTAAAAATGGCTCGATCGGATCCAAATTATGCACAGCCAATTATTAATTAAATAACTAATTTTTCCTAAATTTTGTTCAAAAATATTAAGAAATAAAAATTTTCGTCATATAAAGATTTATTTTAAAATAGAGCGTTTTATGGGTAGGGCTTCTAAAAATGAACTGATCAAGTCTATTTTCAATTGTAATCAATCAAGACATTTTTGTGCTAAATTTTATCAAAATATTTCAAAAATTAAAAGCTTTTGGTTGATTTAAAAAAGAATATATAGACGGACAGAAGGACATTTTCATTCTAATCTGATGTATAATTCGTTCTGGAGCCAGCTTGCGTCAAATTTGATCAACTAATTACAAAAATGTAGACAAAGAAAAATTTGCTGTTTGAAAGTTACAAACATCTGCACAAATTTAATAGACTTTTTGCCAGAACTGGTGCAGAATATAAAAATTCTAAAAATGGACATAAATTTTTCCAAATCATATAGTGCGAACATAAAACCGTATGACCCACTAACGATTACTTATTTACAATCCTGATATTCTAAAATTTAAAATATTTCCTTTGTACAACCAATATACAAGGTTGTACAAGAACAAGAACAAATTGTTTGCAATGCAAACTTGAAACAAGAATTTGGTGTGTCTCGTGTGTTTTTTTTAAAATGTAATTTCATGATATTTACCACAAAGTTTTGCAAAAACATCGGTCTACACGATAATGTATGTAAGCATGTATGTAATGTTATTGAAATATAACAAGAAGGGGACAGAAGAAAATTTATATGCGAAACTCTTTAATTCTGCTTTACCGATAAAAAAAAAAGGACATTATTTTGTTATAAATCGATGGATTATTATAGAGCTGAACGTGTATAGATTGTAAAATGTGCTGCAAAACGAGCACTATAAATATCACAAATATTACTGATTCGCAAAATTTTTTTAATTTATTACTACGTACGTACATCTTAAAGCCCGCACACTACACGAAAAACATGTTCCAGATATTGCAAACATTTTGATAGAGTGTTATATGGCCTCAACTTCGTGGTGGTGGACATAAACACAAACATAAAATTAAACAAGTGAAAATGTTATGGTTAATCAAGCCTGACCATTTAATACCCTATATTATTACTTGGTTCCACATATTATGCCTCAATTAGTTTAGTTGTGTCAGTAAACTTTGTAAACAAATTTACATGGACCGACAGACTGACATGATTAAATGTAATTCTAAATGGATCGGTATAATTATGGAAAGGTATGGCATTTGTCGTTTGGCACATACAAACATTCTCACAAACTTAACATACCCTTTGCCATATGAGTAATTGCAATAACATAAGTTAAGTGTCACTCATACGCCAGAGGGGGAATAATTAAAATGAAAAAATGAAATTTTTAAAGTCGGTTATATTCGATCATTTAATACTCTACACCAGTTAGTATTGACAAATTATGTTATAATTAGTTTAGGTGTATCAGCCAAG
Organism: Ornithomya fringillina; assembly: GCA_963978525.1. Classification (NCBI taxonomy): domain Eukaryota; kingdom Metazoa; phylum Arthropoda; class Insecta; order Diptera; family Hippoboscidae; genus Ornithomya; species Ornithomya fringillina. Next base: position 6,939,403 of record OZ021693.1, read on the forward strand.
CCATTGCCATACATTCTTTAGCCTTCTTTTATAATAGGTCGTTATATGGGAAGGGGTTCTAAAAAAGATTCGATCGGTTTTAAATTTAGCACAGCTAAATATTAAGCCGATTCATCTATTTTTGTCAAAAAAAAAAAAAAAAAAAAAATGAGAATTGCGATTTCTTGCCATGGGTTCTAAAAATACTTTAATTCGATCTATTTTCAAAAGATTTTATCTTTGGATCAATACATATCCTTGTTTAAAATTTCGTCAAAATATTTTACTAAATGAGTTGTTAGTTGTGTACAAGCTTACAAAGACTCAAAAATATTCTTGTTCAAAAATTTCATTAAAATATCTCACAAAAAACACTTGCAGCTCGACCCCCAATTTACGTGGACATACAGACGGAGAGACAGATTACGAAATCTATTCAGAAAGTGACATAATTGTATTTGAGTATGGCATTTACTGTTTAAGAGTTACAAGTATCCGCACAAACTTTATATAATTTTTTCACAAGGATCGAGTATAAGGGCATGAAGATAATTATGAAGTTATTTAAATTTTATTGCATTTATAACATTTTGGTAATTTACGCTAGCTTTATGGGATTACATTATTGCGCTTAATTAGGTCCGCCGCATACACTGATACTAATGGAAACATTTCGTAGTTTAAATTTTGGAAAATAAATTTTTGCTAAAAGGCTGTATAATGTAAAATTTATATTAAATTTTTATTTTAAATATTTCATCCCAATAAAAATCTCTCTCTTCTTTCTTACACATCGATACGTTATTTTGTGTACACAATTACACAGCATTAAACTTTAAGAGAAACTATTAAAATTTGTCGAAGGTGTAGAATATCTCAAGCTAGTGAGTGACTCATCAAGTAAGGAAGCAAGAGCAAGTTACTGTAATTAAATTTTGTTTTCTCTTGCTTTCATATACAAATGTACATTAACGGTATATATACACTTGTGCATATAATTCAAGCTTCATATTCGTTGTATACGTATTAGTCTCGGAAACTTTCATTTACATTTATTTCCTTTGATGTTGTCTTTAAAAAAAAACTAAAAACTAATAACTGAATAAATATTAATATAATTTTAGCTGCTACAGATATATATTATCAAAGTATTATTATTTACTTTAAATGAAAATTAAAAAAAAAAAAATGATTTATAATATAAGGCATATATTATATGATTTCTGCAATAACTATTTAATTATGACTTTTATAAATTATAATACAATCTTAAAAATAGGAAATTACATTTTCTGACATCAATAAATCATGAAGTTTATGTTCTTAGGAGAGAATAAGGGTAAGAGGAATCAAGCAAAAAAAAACTAAATTTGGTTTGAGAGAAATCTTAAATATCCTTTACATTTACAAATAATGGGCGTGGCAGGTACATGATTACGCTCTCTAATAATCCATGTTTTACATAAAAATTTCGCCATGTTTTACGCTGAGTATGGTTTTTCATGAATTGTAGGCGTATTTGTAAACCGACCATGCCCATTTTTGGCACATCTATGAATGGGGTAGCTATAAATATGGATGTATACCAGTTTAAAATTTTTGTGGTAGATAAATAGATTTTGTAATTGTGGGCGTGTCCTTTAATTCTACCATGCCTTGACTGACTAGAGATCTCTAATGCCTCCTTCTAAGTATTTTAAATGCAATGACAAACTTAGTATACCCCCGCCATTTTATATGGAGGGTATAAAAGCTATCAGAGTAGAACGAAAAAAAAATGATTTTAAAAAGAAATGTTTACCGTAATGTAAACGATTTTGTCTAACCAACCAAAGCAAAGACTAAAAACATTCCTGCCAAGTTTACAATGATTTCCAAAAAGCCAGACAAAGAGATAGACATGACAAGTTCGATTGAGTGTGTAAAGATGCTGTATATTTTTCCCAGGCCTTCTTCTGGATATTGTTATATACCCTGAACCTATTCTGCCTGACAGAAATGCTTTAAGTATGTTTTCCTGTTGATTTTATTTGTCATTTGATTGGGTGATGAGGTGAATACCAAAACAATCAATAGTTCGTAACGTAATGCTTGAAATGAATTCTCCTTGTGACGACCTAATTTATTATTATTTTTGTAGTTTCCTTTTTTTTTTTTTTTTTTGAACTTTAACTTATCCTGCATTCTAAACAACTGTCATGTGGTTTCAAGCCTTGAACCCTAATAATAAAGTAGATGTCTCTAGAAGAGTAAACAAATATGAGTACTGGGAAAATTTTGTAATAAAACCCTTAACAATGATTGCAATGAAACTTTCTGCAACAAAATCATGCAATAAATGTTGTTTAAATTGAATGTTATTAAGAACAGTTGAGTTGAACATTTCAATGGTGTCGATTCTACGTTGGGCTAGAAAGTGTTATTATTGTATTAAAAGAATAGTTATGTATAAAAGTAAAATTGAATTAAAATTAATTAGTCTCATGTGTCATTTCCATAACAATTCAGTTATATCCGTTGGTTTGTTTTATTTTAATTTTTTGTTTTACAAAAGTAGGCCTTCTTTAATTGCTTAAATGTATCAAGGTTAAAGTGGCAATAAAATGCAGTTAGCGGCTTATTGCCAAAACTCACGGCATGCTAAATATGTTGCCAACACGAAATTATTATTCAATATTTATTCCATGTACGAGGGCAGTTCCGACATTAGCTACTCTAACAGGCAGGCATTTAGAAATAATAAATTTATGAAATGTTTACAATTTTGTTATGTTTACTGTTTGATTTCATCTGGTTATAATTACTTGAGTAATCTCTATACTTGAACAACCACAGTGATGTTGTTCTTCGTAGCCAATAGGATTTTGTTTAAACTTTCCAAGCGGCCGTTACAATATGAATACCCCGCTTATCCACCTGAAAATATTTTATCCACATATATTATACATGCATGTGTATAAACTATGACTGAGATTAGTTTTTCATTATTTTCGTTTTAAAATAAAGTGGTTTTTTGAATTTTAATTTTTATACTTTACTGAGTTATTAGTCTTGCAGTTCACTGCTCGTATTGTTGTTTACAAGGACACACAAAATACTGCTTCAAGATTTCCAATTACAGATATGTTGGATAAAACAAAATATAATACTCTACAGCTTTAACTTTAAATTATGTTATAGTATTTATAGTTAATTTTCATCAGAAAGTGCAAGGAAGTGTCATTAAAAAAATCACTGCGTGAAATATCGTTATATGGGAAGGGATTCTAAACATGATCCGATTAAGTCAAAATTTGTTACAGTTAATTATAAAGCTAATTAACTTGCATAACTTGTACCAAATTTCATTGAAATATCTCCAAAAATGCACAAAATGTCTCATTACACTTAATAAAGATTTATGATTATAAAAAAAAAAAAGGAAACTGAAAATAGGAATATGTAAAATTTTATATAAGAATATATATTTCCGTATAACATTCACATACACACTTACCGGCCATTTTGAAACACTTGCATGCAGGGCCGCAACCGCCGGCGCCGTAAGAAACACCACGAACACCCACACTACACATTAGCAATAAGAAATTTTATATACGAGTTTTCTCATTCCTTTTAAGTGATCTTAAAAAATCCTGCCGCCCTTTCATAAAACCCATCTCGAAAGTCTGCGCAATTGTAATAAATAAATGTACGCACTTTCTTTAAATTTTCATATTTTCCACCAACACTTTGTATAAAAACACGTGAAGAATACAAAGATTCATATATTTAAGTATTTTTCATTCTATTTTTAGCTTAATTTTTTTTTTCTTAAAGACTAACACTTTTTCTATAACGTTGTTAAACTGATGAGAATTTCACAATTTTTTCTTATTTCAATGTGGTGCATTACGTTAGTACAGAGTTGTATTTTCTTACATGGTAGTGATCACAACGTAGAAACAGCAAAATATTAGAGAGAGAATGTATAAAAAGTTAACAGTGAGAGAGTAACATTATATAGAATATGTACAAATTATGGGATGTTAGGCAAGTCTCAATACATATTAATTTTATTTTCAACGTTAAATTTTAGTAATAATATATCTATCATAAGAAATATAAGTAAATAAATTGTTAATAATATATATTAAAGCTTTTTAAAGTTTAATAAAATTAATTTTACTTTAAACGGTAAGACGCCATTTTTTCCAGAGAGTAACGAACGATCTCTGTTAAACCTATCTGTTATTTTCTCTTATTAGTAAATAAGTTTACCGCCATTTTATTTTAGTGAATTTTAGCATTTTTAGCGGAAATGTGTTAAAACTTTGTAGTCTTTAAGAAAAATTTTAGCAAAATTAATAAAAATGTTAATATTTCTTTAAAAATCAATATAAATATATATTAAAGTGTGCTTAATATATTTCTTTTTAATAAAATATTGAAATGAAGAAAAATAGTGAAGAATTATTAAGAAAATTTAATGTAATGTGCGCCGGACTTGAATTTTTTAGGCAGAAAGTGAAAGAAGAGTTGAATGTGTGTTTTTTTATTTAAGTGATACGGTGGCGGCACCGAAGTTAAAGTGTTTTGTGGTAGTTGGTAAGTGTGTGCCTTATATATAAAAGTTATAGCAAGAAATGAAGCAAATTTTTTCTTTTTTACTTTTTAGTTTATGTTAATCATGAAAATGAGCCATACATGTAAGTACAAGACTTAGTAAGAGCAAGTTGCATATGTTTAAGTATATAAATATATATATAATAGTGGAGAAAATGTTGGTTAAATTTCTTGCAAACATTTGGAAATTTCTGTAGCTTTTCGGAGATGTTTAATTAATGGGCGTAGCACTGTCAGTTTTCTTAGAAAGAAATTTTTTTATAAAACAAATTGTTTATTAGCGAAATGGTTTGTGCCGCGCTAATAGAATATGTCTGAGTTATAAGACTTTAAACATATGTTTAATCAATTTAACTGACTGAGCTATTCTGGGTGCCTGGTGTTTTAAGTAGTTTTTCAGTTAGAACTGACATAAATAATATGTAGACCGAACTAAAACATAATAAAAGCATTAACAACAAATGTGAAAGTAAGAGTTAAAATATTATTTTTGATAATCTATGATATTCAACTAAAAAAAATTATATATTTCTTTTTGTTTAACATTTTACCTTACAATTCAGGGTTACATGTGCAAACAAACTTAAATGACGGCAAATGTGTATGTATGTGTATCCGCAGCAAAAAAATCCATTTACACATATAAAAATGTAATTTTTTTTTTATATATATGTATGTATAAACAATACACATGCAATGACAATATGATAACATGTAATGCATAGATAATCATTTTATGATATGTGCCGACTGGTAAAAACAGGAATACACAAAAAATGGCAACAACGACAAAAATTTATATTCATACATAAACTACATGGTATGTATTAAGGGCGTGGTAATGCATACGAAATATAGATTAATGTTTGTTTTTGTATTTGTAAAGTTCGAATATTAGGGCATATAATGCTTTTATGCCCTACCTTAATTATGCTGGATGTTTATTACTTCTATATGACTAAAGAGAACTCAATTTTTATATCGTGTACCTTAACGATGGTAAAAATCTCTCTAAACCATAAAAATGTATTTATAAAGTTGAAATTTGTTATTATTTATGGATGTAGCCAAAGTGACACGGTGACAGACACGTTCATAATTTACAAAAAAGTTTATATTCAAAGCAGAATTCGCCCTGTTCAGACAGAGCTTAATTAGGTACATGCCACACCTCCTATGTGGTGGTGGAGGGTATTCAAGATTTTCCACAAGCCAGATTTAGTTTCTTTACTATATAGTTGTTATGTTGTACTATTCGATTTAGTATAATTTTATAAATCACATTATGCAAGGTACCTGTGTGTGTATCTCCCTCTCGCTATTTCTCTCTCTCTGCCGATAAGCTTGAATATGGTTTTTCCACGCAAAACTTGTGCTGCCTAATATTTAGATGAAACGCGTTAAACTAATACAGATTGCAAGGTGAAAGTACACAAAAAGTTACATATAGGTGAAAATACAGGGTGGGAAAAACATGGTTGAAATATTAGCAAAATAAGTTGGAAATGAAAGAATAAGGTCAGGGTCACTGGCTAGTGATCGTTTTTAATCCAACAATTTTTGTATTTAAGCTTTTTCATAACGGTTCGAGAGTTTCCACATTTATACTCTCCACATACGATGAGGGATATACTAAGTTTGTCATTCCATTTGTAAAATCCAGAAAGAGGCCTGAGAAACCTTACAAAGTATATGTAGTCTTGATTAGCATTAAAAACTAAGTTTAGTTCTGTTTGTCCGCGTGTCCGTCCTTTTTTTGCAATATTACGGTTATACATTGAGCTTTTATTGTCCTGCTAGACTACTACTTCTACTACTAAAGACTGTAATAGTTTCTAGAAATTTTAGTTTGTAGGGTATTTAAGATTTGGCTTAAGTCAAATTTTAGTTTTTTTTTTTACTATTTGTTTATAACTTATGTTGTTTAGGTAAAAAAGTATAATGGATGGTCGATGTTATATATTTTTGTTAATGTACATACATATATATGATATGTTGCGGATAAAGATATATTTGTAAATAAACGAAAATTATTCATTATTGATTTATAGTAATTTTTTTTCATCATAATGCATTACATTGATTATCAACACAACCCAGATGAACTTTTAATAATAACTGCATAAAGGCTGTTTTTTTTCATAAGTCATACAGACATGTATTAACAATAGGTTTCCTTTTTTTTTTTTATTATAGTGCACTAATACAAGTCGTACATTATTCACCAAGAAAAAAAAACATGTTTTGCCGAATACTCCAAACAAACTCCACAATAATTGTTTCAGTGAAATACACCAGAAGGCACAATTTATTATAAATATATAGTTTTTGGTAGAAATTCACTTAAATTGTCATCAGCTTCACTTTTGCTAACATGTTGTTCATGTTGCTGATGCTGAGCAATATGTACAATTTGTGACCTTCTTTGGCAATAAGTCTTTCGCTTCTCTTGCAACATACTGCTGGCATGTGTTTGTCATTGTGTGCAATGTACAAAAAAAAAAAAATGTTCGATTTTTATTTGAGTGAATAATTTATGGATTGATGGTTGGCGCCAAAGTTATTGATGAAGATGAAATTTTATCGTTTCGGTTGCTACTTTGTTTCAAATGTCATATCAATACACATTTACGGGCTGTTGAAAAATTATATTGGATTTCATATTTTCGCTACATAAGCACACATACTAACAAAGTGTACATGTGCACACGAAATTGTGCTTTTCTCAAAATTTTACACGTTTTGTTTTCTTTCTTCCGTTCGTTGCATGGCATCTACCTGAGTGAAGTAAATTCCCTCAAGTCATGTTTACACTTGCTTCCCTATCCACACACACACACACATACAGTTTGCTATGGTTGTTTTATTGTTGGTGTGCGTATGTGTGAAAATCATAAAAGAAAACTTTTGGTAAAAGTTCTATATTTCCATCAAGACCACCAACAACACCAAAAAAATATAATCTGCTATTGTTCTAATATTTTATAATGCTGAACTACGAAAGTGGCACAAAACAACACTTTAATTTATTTCTATTTAAGTATTTCAAACAAACTTCCTTTTTCGTATTTTTCATATATATTCCATAGCAACAAAACTAAAATATTAAAATAAAATAATTAACTTTTTTATTCTTTCACTTTTTCTAAAAATCGTTTTAGAATAATGTGTCCTTTATAGTGTAAGAGGTATAAAATCATCATTCTATACATGTCCGTCCGTAAATCCGTCTCTCGGATTTTATAATATATTTAGCTGAAATATTGTAGAAAAAATTTTTAATATCTGTTCATAGGTTGCTTCATAATTTTGACAAAATATGTCTAGTGCCACGCCCACCACGCCCAAAAACCTCTCAAAAATTTGAAATAAATATTTCTAGTTTCAGTCATAAGTGCTTCAGTTCAACATTAAGCCAAATCAATTGATTCCACATTGATTATAAGAATTGGGAACCTTTCTCAACCATTTTGCTTTATAAGATAAAATTAACTTCAATTCTTGAAGCTTTTTGATGATACGAAGCGCTTCTCTGATGGGGTTTTGTTACAATTTAAAGAAAATTATAACTTTTTCTTCGCTCTTATGGGGTTACATGAAGTCGATTGGTTCAAGTTGAATATGTTAGAGAAGCTCTGAGAAATTGCCAACGTTTCGCCCGATATGTGCGAAAGGGTCATGTATTATTGGTTTCAAAAAATTTATCGCTACAAAATTGTTTGAGTTAGTCCTTATGAAAAAGGTTAAATTCTTTAGTTAAATGTAGCATATGGACTATATCTAACATAAACTTCAGCTCAATATATCAATTATTCAATATTTTATTTAAATACAAAATTGTTATGTCTTTATTGGAAAAGCTTTTTACAAAGTTATTTGGCATTCTGCTACATTTTCAAGAAATGATTTTTATTTATTTCCATTCACAATATAGTCACCCTATAAATTGAGCAAATCTTTACCATATGGAATTAATTCAAATTACACAAACATTAAATTTTATTGGCTTCATTAAATCAATCAATAATATATTGTAATATAGTTACTGACACATTTGCACAACATGTTCATTTTACAACACGAGAAATTAACCAAACTAACTAATTATAATGATGCACATTTGTTTATGCATATTTTACGAACATGTTACACATACATACATATGAACATTGAAAAAGTTACATGAGCATCTGTTTGCTGTAATGGTTGGGAATTTTGTTCAATTTTCCATGCAAATCACGATTGAAAGCTTATGCCAAAAAAATGTTCAACTATTGATGTTTATCTTCCACCATTTATACCATTTATACTATTTCCCAATGACACACAAAACATATAGCACATGCTTCCACCTCCTCCTCCTTCTAATCCTTTCATCAGTTATAACTTTTTGGCTTACGATACATTAAAAATTTCATACAATAATCATCTTTTCAAGTTGCTAACACAAAGCGATGGCAATTGGTGATGTGATGTTGATGATGCTGAAGCCATTGATAATACGTTGATTTGAATGAATTTGTTAGTGTGTGTGTGTGTGTGTGTGTGTGTGCACAGTGAAAATGTATGTCGCATATCTAACGATTAATTTTTACTGATGATTTAGCATTGAGAGGGTATATATATGTGTGTGTGTATAAGCAACAGTAAATGCTTTCATATCTGTGTGTGTATGTATTTACGCTATTAAATGAGATTTAATCAAATACACATAATACAAGTAACACTAAAAAGTCATTCAATTGTTACTTTCTATTCATTGAAAAGATCAACAAATGTATGAAATCAATAAAATTGGTGACAGTTGCAGAAATATGTCATAAAACAGAATTATTGCTGAACTATAAAATCAACAAATGAAAAAACTAAATGAAAAAAAAACAAATCTTAAATACCCTCCACATGAATAAACAAAAAGAAGGCATGTAGGCCACAGAGAACCCGAAAATTATATATATTTTGAATCATCACTGATTACAGGTTAGCTCTAGCTATATCTATATGTCCGTCTACCCAGCTAAGGGTGTTTTGTGATAATTACTGTATTGGCTACAAAAATTGAAATGTCGATTCTAAACTAGACGCAAGTGGTAGTTTTTATAAGCAGGTTGATAGTGAAATTGGGGAAAATCTCTAAAGCAACATGCCCACAATGCAACAAACATTGAAAAAACAATTTTTAAGTAAATTTTTCTTTAATTTTATAATCTTGACTTATATACTGCACGGGAAGCTTTGGGATGTATTCAAGATTTAACCTCAGCTGTTTGTTACTTATTTTAAATTGATGACTGTAATGATTCTGTAAAAGCTTTGTATTCCATATGAAATTTTGATCAAACTTCCACATATTGATTGTTATCAAAATAATTTCTATGAATCTGAAACATCAATTTTTTTTTCGATATTTGATATCTTTTCAAAAATACTTCTGTGTGTATACTTGAACAAGTGTAATGTTATGAAAATTGTTATGTACACATATTTATTAGGGTGTGTATATGGGGATTTATGAGAACATTGTAAATATTTTCAACAAGTATAAACTGACTTTGTACAAATAAATACACTACATATGTGTGTAAGTGTGTGAAAACATATTTTTATGCACTTATCTTTAAAAAATAGAATAAACATGTAAAAAAGCTATATTAGGCGAATGCCAAATCTAGGAGACTCATCATCATTTGCCCATTATTATACCCGTTACCTTATGTTACATTATGTTGTGCTAATTGTAAAGTAAGCCAAATTTTAGATTGAGTTAAATCGACTCGGCTTTTGATATTGATTAAGATACTACTTGTGGGGTGTGGCTAGCCCCGTTCTTGTACTTTGAAATGTTTAAACAAAACCATTACACCCCCATATCATTACGGTGAGGGTATAAAACATTACAATACAATCACTTTGTTAGATGAATTGCGGAATTTTAAGTTATCAATAAACTTATTTTTATATACTCGTATATGGATCGTTTCCGCATAACGAGAATAGAACTGAAGGAATAGAGCTTACGTAAAAATGGGTGTTTCTATACCCTTCTTAAAAGATCGGCATGGTGCATTCACTTATATATAAAACTACTTCCGAGTGGCAATCTTAAAAAAAAACTGCTTGTTAATATTGAATTCAATCTAATGGGAAGGGTAAGTTGGCTCAGAGTGTGCCCTTAAGATCAATTCAACATTGTGCTGTAATGATAATAGTGGTGTATAGATATAAACCAAAGATCCATTAGGTCATACATGAGACTCTATATATACAGGGGCTTCTGATTTTATATTATACAAGTACTTGGTATGCATAGTATTGTTATAGACATATATTAAATATTTAATTGTTTTAAGTTATTTACTATGCCACACATAATTATAAACATATAATGAGTGTTTAATTATATTTTTGGTATAAAACTTATTGATTATTTGATTTGTTGGCTGTCGGTCTGTAATGGCTTGTATTTACTATATTTATTTATTTAATTATTTATGCTTTCAATTAATGTTTCATGATCTAGTTCGTGCAGTATTCGTTATTGTTTCAAAATTATTTGTCATTTAAAAATGCATTTAATTCATATATAATTATATTTAATTGCGTGTTAAATTCATCATGATTCCAAAACTTCGTTGTTGTTTTATTGTTTTTGCATTATGAAAGGCAGGCATTGAACCTTGTTGTACTGCTACAAATATTTAATTATTTCACAATAAATGATAAATGTTGCTGAAAATTTAAGTAATAAACACTTAATGAGTGTGTGTGTGTGTGTGTGTTTTGTAAAATAAATAAAAACCAATTTATAAAACTTTACCGTTTTGTCAGACATAATTATTCCACATAATTATTCGAGTCTCATTTTGGTGCGATTTTTATATGAAAGCTTCCGCTTTTATACCCACTACATAAAGTGGCCAATACATTAAGTTTGTCATTTTATTTGCAAAGTCCAAAAAAAAAAAAAAGAAGCCTGAGACTCTTCAAAGTATATACGAGTATATCCTTCATCAGCATCCATTATTAAGCCGTTCTAGATATGTATGTCCGTGCGCCCGTGTGTGTCTAACTGTTGTTGGCCTTCTCGTGGTCGCAAATTTTAATATATTGAGCTGAAATTTAGTACAAAAATATCTAGTTAGCTTATTAAAAATGGGTCAAATCACTCAAGAGCCATGCCCATAATCGATAAAAATCTATTTGTCTGTTACAAATATTTAGACACAAAGTTATAATATGGTATACTTATATAAAATCATCCCATTCGATGGATTTGCCAAAAGTTGACATGGTGGGATAAGATTCGCGCCCCCCCAATCTGCAAAAATCCATTTATCTTCCCAAAGAATTGGTTTTTATTCCACTTTTTAGTGAAATATCTTTAGATTTAGTCTTTTAAATTATCTCATAGTACACTAACGTTCTTAAGACTTACTTTTAATATATAAAATATAATATTTTCTGTACCATTTGGATAGAAATATTTTTGTGGTTGGCTTAATACATTATCTCTCACATCTAAATCTGTCTTGTAGAGGCATCTCAATTAAATGCCGATTTCCTGTATCAAGATGTAGGTGTGGTTTTTTAAAATCCACAATAAATAAATTATTTTGCTGGTTGAGTTTGGAGAATTTTGATTGAATTTTTCTTTACCATATACACTTGGGTAATATACAAATTATGTTAAAATACATGTAAAACAATATTTATTGGTTAGTATGGGAAATTAATAAAATGGCAACGTTTCTGTTAATCAAGTTATGCAAAATATGTTGATTATATATATATGTTTATTTATTGTATTCATGAATATGCAAAGTTTGTTTATTATACGATAATAATTACCAAATATGATGGTACATATGAAACGTTTTATATTTAGATATAAATTTTACGGTAATTTATATAAATATATATACTTAAATGTACAAGTAGGGTACGTATGATATGTTGTTATGTGGAGTATCCACATAATATAAAAGATATATTAAGTTTGTCATTCAAATTTGAAACACTCAGAAGGAGGCGTCATGGTTTACCTAGACATGAATGTCCGGGTGTCCGTCCATTATTGGCCCTTCCGAGTCGTAAACTTTGAGATATTTAGCAAAAAATTTTATACAAATTTTTCTAGTTTCTGAATTGTATTGAAATTTGGTAAAATCAATCAAAAACCACGCCCACAAACGAAAAACATTTTTATATCTGCCTCAAAAACTAACCTATGAAGTTGAAATTTTGCACATCTATTATGCTATCCAATAATGTGTCAAAAATGGGCATGGTCGGATACCAAACACTTAAAAATTTATAAAGAGAAAAACTCAACTTGCCTGCTGATACGCAGTACATACACTATTACGTGATCATGTAGACCTGCCACGTCCATTTTTTGTACGTTTATTCGTATTATTTAATATATGATCCAAGTAAAATTTATTTTCTTCCTATTTGTTTATAATTTAAATTCATTTGTAAAATAATTTGCATTTCTATGTTGCAAGCAAATGCTAAAATTGTAATTATGCTAAACATAATGATGAAAGATGAAAATATGAGAATAGATTTATAACAATAGATTGTTATAGTTGTTATTATTATTTGTTTATGTTGAAAATTGTCAGAAATGTTCTTGACGCTTATATTAACAACAATTTAATTAAGATGTTGAACTTTAAATACATTTAAACTGGGAAAACTATAATTATATATATATAGGGTGTCGGGAAGATGGTATGTCATTTTTGGGGACGTAATTCGAGATCGGAAATGAAGGAAATAAAGATCGATCGACAAAAATCTATTTAATTATCTCAAAAATTGAGTTTTGATGTAAAAAAGTGATATAAATGTTTAAAAATAATATGTCGTTGTTCGTTTTCCAAAATGGGCTCGTCTAACAGATGCGTCCACAATTTTAATGTAAAAATCGTCTTGATACGAGTTCATATGTTATACGTATTCTATTAGAACACAAAGTCATGATTTTGTTACGCCTACTGCTTCGTCTAAAATCGGAACAAAACACAACAATTTATCACGGAATTCAACGTATGCATATTATATGCAACGAATTCAAAACTTTCTGTTGCAGATTATTGCAGTTTTGTAAAATATTCATTCAACATAAAAATTACTATAACATGAAAACGATTCATTTTCGGATAGGATTTGAATTTTCAATAGCTTTTCGGGTCCCGTATAATTTCCATGTATATTTTAGCTCATTTTCGGGACATCCTGTATATATGTAATAAAGTGAATGTATATTAATGCATTTTAACATTTGAGTGCGTTTGTGTATTGTTTAATAATATATTGACATATGTACATATATTAATATATATTTGTATATAATCTAATCCTAAGGATTAACAAGTAAGAAAACAAGTAACAGTAAGAAAACTAAATTTGGCCAAATCTTAAATATCCTCAATATTTACATAGGAACGGTGGGCGTGGCATGTATATGATTACACCCTCTAATAGTGTATGTATTACATATCAGCTTGCAAGTTAAGTTTTATGCTGAATGTTGATTTTTGTCAATTGTGGGCGTGTATGTTATACGACCATGCCTTAGCGTATCAATGAAAAAGATAATTATAACTATGAATACCAAATTTCAGCTTAATATATTACAATTTGCGACCGTGAGGAGGCCAATAACAGACGGACATACGGACAATCATGTCTATTCAGTTTTTCATGCTGATACACTTTTGACGTCTCCTTCTTCTTGTTGCAAACAGAATGATAAACGTAGTACACCCACCATCTTATGTGGAGGGTATAAAGATAAATATAAATAAACGGATCTTTGTTAAAAGGCTGCATCCATCTTGGTATGTTAATATGCTTTCTGTTAAACACCCATACATCTATTTATATATATTCATTCAGTCATTTTGTAAATGATGTTCTGTTCTGAACTGCTCTGTTCTGTCTGGGTTTATGCCTAAACAAGTGCATTGTAGTACTTTGACATAAATTGTGAGTTTGTGTGCATGTGTGTTAACGATAGTAATAGTAATATGTGAGCAATGTTGGCAATAGATGCATCAGTGCGTGCGTGTATGTTTTTAATGATAATGGCATCGCCTTGTAATTGTTATTGACCCAAATTGTCAAAACATCCTTTAACTGATTTCTGTAAACACAATTAAATCTTCTTTCAGGTCTTTCTGTAGATGTGAATCTACAAACAAAACTCATATATGTGTGAGTAAATTTATATAAATAATACACCTGAGCTGTAAAATGTTTATCAGTTTTAATGCATTTACGCATAAGTAGAATGTGTAAATGTATGCATAGGTACGTGTCTATATCATAGTCAATAAGGATTATTGTTTTTGTTTTTTTTTTTTTTTGCATTGCCTCCGGTGTTGTAATCTTTAATGAAATCAAGTGTTGCTTCTTCATCTTTTAATAAACGTCGCCTCATTTATGCATATTCATACCCTGCACCACTTGTGGCAAAGGATATAATAATTTCGTGTAAATATTTGGTAATTCCTACAGCTAAATTTAAATGCACGTTTTATCACACTGTTCGATTCAAAAGCAAAAATCTAAATTGATTTAATTAAGTCCGTCTGTCGTCTGTCGGTCTTTTTGTTCTCAAGGTTTTGGGCACAATTTCTAAGAAATTTACTACAAGGACGTGTCTTGATTCAAAGATATGCTATATTAAAAATAGTTAAAATTCGACCATTTTCAGGACTTCTCCTCATATTAGTCTTTTATATTAAACAAGTCTTTATATGACGAAAGTCTGCATTTCCTTATATTATTTAACAAAATTTTGTCAAGATCAATTAATTGACATAATATTTAAATATGTCAAATGTGAACCCAATTGGACCGTTTTTAGAACCCTTTTTCATATAATGAGTTTTCACGAAGACACTTATATAAACTATTGTAGCAAAATTTGTTTAACTAAGTGATGTCGGATATTATATGGGTCGGCCTTGATCGATTATAACATTTTCACTTGTTTTATGAAATTTATTTTATGGAAATATTTGCCTAAAATATTTAAATATGAAAATAATTATAATACATAAGCATTTTCCTCTTCATTCCATTACCTCCTGCAACATAATTTTAACGAATGCCATGTAAAATAATTTTGTGCAATATATTAATTAAAATAGTTTATTACAAATATTATTCATCTATCCAATTTGTTCACTTTTCCTATTGTCTTCTCTCCCTTAAATAATTGTAATTTTTATATCACTTGGTTCCACAAATTATGCAGTAAATGGGGGACATTGGCAATTGTTACTTTTTGAAATATTGTTATATGGAAAAAGTTCTAAGAAAAGGTTCAATCGAGTCCAAATTTGTTACAGGCAAATATTATGCAAAAATATTAAAAATTGAAGGTTTTTGTCAAATAAAGACTTTTACTAAAATAGAACCTTATATAGGGAGGGATTCTAAAAATGGTCCGATCTAATCCAAACTTGGCTTTGTCTATTCTTAAATTCATTAACTGATTTTCATGAAATTTTTTCAAAAATTATTAAGAATTGCAGTTTTTGCCATATAGAGACTTTTTTTTAAATAGGTCGTTATATGGGGACAGCTACCAAAATGTGTCCAATTCGGTTCATTTTCAAAAGATTTCTTTTCTAAATCAAGGTATATTTCTTTACCAAACTTTGTCTTTAAAAATGTTGCCTGCAGCTTAAGTACAAATTAATACGGACTGACAGACAAACATGGTTAAACTTGAAGGTTAAAAATGTATTTATTTTGTAATAGTCATAAACGTTAGCACAAACTTAATATACCCTTTATTAAGAGAGTACAAAATATGTTTACAAGAACGTACTGTAGGTATTCTGTACCTTATGTAGTAGATTCTAGTTGATGGTTACAATCATATTATAAACGTTTTTATTGTGTTGGCCAAAACCACTTTATCTTTAGATGAGAATTTAATAAAAAAAAAAAAAAAAATTTAAAAATAAAAAACAAAAACAAACACGTGCCCATATGACATGCATAAGATTATTCTTTTTATATTTCCAACAAAAGAAATGCAATATATTTTTTATAATTACTTTCACTCACTCGTAATTACTGCAAACTTTTCTTTTGTATAATTTGATATGTTTACCTTTAATTTTAAATGAATTTCTTACTTCTATGTAAAAAAATTTTATACTGCGCTTACAGTTACTTACTACACGTGCCCTTATAATTACATCATTGTTCTGGATTATACTACAAATTGCAGATGCTTTGTTTATGATACTCACCAGACCGTATTAAGAGATAAGTGGCGGCAATATTTGATTTCGATTTAAAATCTGTTGTTGTGGTTGTTATTATTACATATAAACATCATTAAAATAATTTTGTGTCTTTATGGTAAAGTAGAATTTTAGAATATCCGTTCTATCCAGAATCATTCTTTCTGAAGTGTTTTTACAAAGTCTGTCCATTCACGTATTTTTCAATTTTTTTGCAAAAAAATGTTAAAAATTTCGGAAAAAAATTTTTAAATTTCCGAAATCAAAATTTTCAAGTTAATCAATAATAATTGACCAGACCAATTGAATGGTGAAAGTTTGAGCTTGTTAGGCTACTGTGACAGTTATTTTGTTTATTTTATAACACAACACAATAGAGTCAATATTTTAGTATATAACAAAACACATCAAGCTATTTTTCTCTCCTGTTACCATACATCGATATGATATACGCTGAAAAATATTATTATCATAATATGTGTTGATGGATGTATGCATATGCATTGAAAATATTTGCAACAATTTTATTATGTGTGAATTTTTATTGTCTGTGCAAGTATTGTAAATGTTTGAAATTGTTGCACACAATGAATCACATTGAACATTAATATCTTCGTATTATTTAACACCATAATGATCAATTACATATTTCATTGCCTCCATTATGTGCATACTTCATAGTATATTATGTAATACTTACAAATGTTGTTACAAAGAGATCAAATCTACTGATTATGTATGTGAGGTATTTATGATAAATATACGCTTATTATTAATTAATATTTTATTATTATTTTATATAAGATATATTATAATATTTATTCTTATGTATAATATGTATAATATATGACAAGTTTTATTATTCTCTATTCAGTTCAATACATACGAATTCTAACTTTAAAAATAAAAGAATTTTTCAATAAGGACATAACATAATATAACATAAGTTTCGATACATTAAATGGTCAAATGTCAATGGTTCTTGAATTTATTAGATCTTATAAGTTATGAAAAATTTTCCTTTTTGATTTTGAGAGATATTCAAATTTCATATGTACGCCTTGGAATCGACTGATTTGTCTCATTTTGAACTAAAGCACTTACAGCCACAATTCTTTCGGTACTTGGACCGGTACATTTTCTCAATGGTACAGCGATATCTAATACTAAATATTTTGTCTCGAATTAATATACTATAGCATTTATAATTTGTCTGGTGGGTTAGATTACAGTAAATAGATGTTAAAGTTGTGTTGGTAATTTTTGTTTATATCAAAAAGGTGTTCATTTGTAAATTTCATTATAATAAAAATGTTAACCTTGACTGATGTATGGATAGTGACAGATCATGAAAATCGTTCAAGGTTGAGTGGGTATTAAAATATAAAGTTGTTATGGCTTTATAGAAAAATTCAAAGAAGTTTTTGAAAGAAAATTTTTTAAAACAACTAAAAATAATCTTTTAGCATAGTTTTAGATGGTTTTTTTATTTTTCACTATGTGCATTAATTGAGATCATTTTCACTCTATTATATTATAATATAAAATTTAGATTTTTTTGCGGTAAAAGTTAAATGATGCGATAAAATGAAAACAACA
Source organism: Ornithomya fringillina (assembly GCA_963978525.1). Lineage (NCBI taxonomy): Eukaryota > Metazoa > Arthropoda > Insecta > Diptera > Hippoboscidae > Ornithomya > Ornithomya fringillina. Next base: position 6,957,861 of record OZ021693.1, read on the forward strand.
TTTCAAACCGTATTACAAACAATACAGGAAAGAAAAGTGGTAAAACAGTACAAACACCAATTAACTAAAAAAAATCGACATGTTTTATGGGTGGGAGAGTTCTGTGGGAGGGCGAGTGACCTCTAATACATTAAAACCATTGGTTTTATTTAAAAAATTGTTGCCAAAAATGTACCAACAGTTGTTACGAATGCGATATGAGAGCAATATTCGACGAGTTTAGCTGTATATTTTAATCAGAGCAGAGACTTTTAAATACAGAGCAGAGACGCCTAAATATCGAGGCGGAGTGTCGCTCTCTTAAAATTTGGCGGCAGAATCTCAATATTCAATTTCATTCCCATATCGTATTCATGAATATCGTACATTTTATATCGCGTAAATTTATAAGAGCAACGCTATATACACAAATGCTAGAAGGAATTTAATATGTTTTTTTTCGATAGCGCACACGGCAAAGATGAGTTGAAGGATTGATAATATTTAGATTTTTCAACCACTTCAAGGCGATGTTGCAAGATTTCGTGAAGGAAGGGGTTTTGTGTCCATGCGAATATTCTAATCCATTATCAATTTACTGTTAATCTTTTCCGGACCGGCAACAAGTATGAATATTCATATTCAAAAAGAATTAGGTATTTTTGTTTTTGGTTTTAACACAAAACTATTGTTGTTTTTCTGTGCTTATGGCCGTAAAGGCAAAGGCGAAACTTATAATGTTTTGTGTACTACTCGGATAATTAATAATCTATTTTTCTTCATACGACTTTTTATACATTGCTGTGTTTTTGCAAGTTAATTTTTTTTATCTATGTGTAGTAATAATCTATAAAACATCATGATATGTGCTCATCATACAATGAGTTTGTTCTACAGGAAATTTTATACGTCAAGCAACCGGGGTGATGAACATTGTGTAGTGTAGTGGTAGAGTGGTCGGGTAATAGCTGGTATATTGCTGGTTCAATCCGTGTCGTGGTTTCTTTTGTTTTGTCAAGATGATTTTTATATTTGTGTTTTTCTTACGATAACTTTACTCGTATAAATTTACGCGATATAAAATGTACGATATTCATGGGTACGATATGGGCAGAGTCTCTGCATTGTAGATCTCTGATACTGCGCATTGCTGTTATGTTTCTCTCTCTCTGTTACAGATTGTGAGAGAATGCGAGTTTGCCGCTTGATAAATTTTATACGAATCTTTAGTTGTTTTGTTAATACCGGTCATGTTGGTTGTTAACGTTTAGTATTAAACGGGTGCTTTTCATACACATTCTATACCAACCATCGCGTCACTAACGCGGAATTAAAAACAAACAAAATAAATGAAAGAAATAAAAAGAAAATAAACGCGCTTACCAAACGAATAAACGAGTTGCAAAAATGTGTGCAAATGTGCTAATGCTTGTGTAATACATTGATTAAGAAAATTAGCCCACAATTGGAGTAGAAAGAAGAAAAAAGAAAAGTGCAATCGTGTTCATTAATAAACTTTAAATAATACAAGAAAAAAGTAAAGAGAAAAGGAAATTAATTGTGTGTTTTATTTAATGTGAGATATATGATATGTACGTCTGTCTTATTATGCAAATGTTTATTAAAGACGGAACACATAATAATAACGTAATACAATACTTCATAATAAAATTCGTGCTACACATGTCTGGGCGCTGTATTATTCATATTTAAATGAAGTGACACACAGTGTACACCCAACCATAAATGTGATATTTTCCAAGTGATTTATGTGAACAATAGAAGCAACCACTAGAAGAAGAAACGAATTCCAAAAAAGGAAAAAAAAAGTTTAATCAAAAAGAAAAAAAAAAGAAAAAAGCAAAAGCATGTTAAAGGTAAAAAATCATACTGTTTGAGGCTGTACCATGTATTACGTTAAATTCCATACACTACTACTGTAAAAATTATATCAAAGAAGAATCAAGAAAAAGTAGCAGAAGGCAGGAAGAAATAGAATAATAACAACTACAACAACAAATAAAAAAAATAAAATAAAAATGTGCACTTATGGTGTGCACTCAATATAAACCATTCCGTCAAAATGTTGTTTAACCAGTTTGTGTATTTTAATGGTTGATTGGCGGACTATCGCTGGACCAGACTCAACCTGTTCTATATTTACAAGAACAACAACATATAAGCATATGCTTTTATACATAAGTGTGAGTTGTTTTTTTTAAACACATACTATTAGCATTGTTGTTGTTTGTTCTTCTTCTTTTACACTCATACACAAAATGCTAAAACTTAAGTTTAAACTGTTTGTACTCCAGAGATCGTTAGCTTTACCTTGTTGTACTGGATTTTTTATAACCTGCATCACTTATGATATAGATGATGATGATATAGAGTACATTAAGTTTGTGCAGATGTTTGTAACTTCTAAATAGATATTAAATGCATTTCGAATGAAAAAAAAAATGAATTGATTTAATCATGTCCGTAAGTCCAGGTACATTTGAACTTCAGCTATAGGCCGCATTTTTTGAGATATTTTTATAAAATTTAGTACAAACACATATTTTGAGTTAAAAAGAAAATGTTCTTAAAAATTCCTTGGAATGGACCATTTTTAGAACCCCTTTCCATATAATAATATTTCATGAGGTGACAATGCCACGCGTTTACTCGTGCAACTAAACTAATTGTAGAATAATTTGTAGTGTAGGATATTTTTATGGTCGACCTTAATCGACTTCACTTGTTATATTATCATTTGCTTCACTGTTATTGTGGCTATTCATGTAGTTATAACGTTTATTATGCAGCTTATATACCAGCCAGCCAGATTATTGTGCTTGTATGTGTAAAATACTTAATATTAAAAAGTGTATTGTGTAATCGTTTGTGGTGTTGTTGTGTTATTTTTACACCAGTTAAAAAATCTTTCAATATATATTTAGACCATTTAGTGTGTAGTGATGCTAAAATGAAAGGTTTTTTTTCATAGATGGAGTTATTTTAAATGGCGTAAACTTTATTGCTTCGTAATGTTATTTATTTTCAATGCTTTTCAGAACCTCACAATTTTTAGTTCAAAAAACCAGTGAAGAAACTAAATTTAGCTTAGACCTAATCCTAAACCTCCTTCACAAACAATGGGCGTGATCACGTTCACTCATGGTCTACGTAATGCATATCAGCTGGCTAGTTGAATAATATTTTTTGTAAATTGTGGGCGTGTCTCTAATTTGATTGCGCCAATTTTTAGCAAATCAATTAATGGAATAATTATAAATATTTATAGTAAATTTCAACTTTTTAGATCAATTTTTGTAGAAGATACATAGATTTTAACGAATTATGGGAGTTTCTGTTATCCGACCATGCCCATGGAAAATCGAAAATCGGTGAATGTAGTAATAATAAATAAGTGTACAAAATTTCAACTTCATAGCACATTTTTGGTAGCACATAAATCGATTTTTCTTGATTGGGGGCGTGTCCCTTGACCGATTTTGCCTAAATAATAATCTGCTTATATGAACTAGAAGTTTATTTATAAAATTTCAGCTCAATATTTTAAAATTCACGACTGCAAGAGTACCAAAAAAGAACAAGCATATGAACACCCGGACAAATTTTTCATGCTGATCAAGAATAAATATATTTTGTAGGGTATCTGATGCCTTCTTCTTGGTATGGCAAACGAAATGACAACTCAGCACTTAAGTGTAAAGTATAAAGGTGAATATGATGTTTAAAGAACCAATTACAATACCAGGATATATTCTTTACAAATTTCGGGAAGTTTATACTGCCAGCATAAACAATGCAAACAATAGTTATATACTACATCTTAGACATTACTGAAAATCTTGAAAACGTTTTCTTTTTCAAATATAACTGTTAAGAAAAGAAAAACCATTACAAAGTATGCACGTGTAAATAAAAGTTTTCGAAATTGTACTAAAACGTTATTTGTAACTACGTGCACAATAGACTTCTTACGAGTGTCCCAAAATCAAATGGTGTTGGATTTTCTTTTTGTTTTTTTGTTTTCTAAAGCAATGAAAATATAATTTCCAACTGTGTTTTGACACAATTGACACTAGCAGCATGGTTGACAGTGATAAAAACTTTGTTATAAGAGTTTTCAACCAGTTAATGCCAGTACATATAAGGCACAGCAGTTGGTAGTATTTTTATAAGAATGTATTCTTCAGATGCACACCTTCACCATGTGACCAAAGAACGTTAAAACAATTGTGTTATAAAGCTATTGTGTTTAGTTTTTCCTTTTTCTTTTTCCCTAAAATCTCTGTATTAAGGTCATTTCTTTTTTATACCATAAGAGGCAATTCTGTTATCTAAGAAGTTTTAGAATTTTGTTTTAAAGTACCTGTGGATTGAACATTTCTTTTTAATAATTCTGTTTTGGAGAATGTGTTGTATTGTGCACCTAAAGACATAGTGGAGAAAAATAATATAAATGTTTCTAAACATTATACGTTGCAATGAAATTTGAATTTAAATGATAGCTATTGATAGTGGATGTATTTGAGCGCTTTTTATATCTTCTGCATAAGATGGAAGGGTACACTAAGTTTGTCATTTCATTTTCAACATTTAAAAGGTAACATCAGACGATTTACACAATATTTATTTTTGATCAGAAACGAAAACTAAGTTGATCTAGACATGTGTAACCGGTTGTCCGTATGTCTGTCTGTTGTTTTTATTCTTACAGTCGTAAATGTTGTGACATTAAGCTGAAATTTTATGCAGACTACAAAAGTATTTGGGCAAAATAAGTAGAGAGCCACGCCTTATATATTTATAATTACTCCATTCAACGATGTGACAAGAATGGACGTGATCAAATAACGGACACTATTACAATTCACAAAAAACCGTACTCAGCGTAAAAGTTGACTTCCAAGATTATGTGCAATTCATTCACTTTTAGAGGATGTAATCATGTATTTGCCACGCCCACTATTTGTATATATATGTGGAGGATATTTTGATCTGGACTAAGCTGAATTTAGCATATTTTTCTTGCTTCTCTATACAATGCAACTAAATATTATAAGCTCTCAAATAATACTTTGCCTGTTCTGGGGATTTGTTTTTTAAGTTTTTACCTCTTTCAAAGCAATGGAAAGAGAGGAGAGGATGTTGATGTGTGTATGTTTGTATTTGTATATTAACTATTATTGAATTTTTCCATAAAACGCCTACAGCATCATACAACCGCACTAAACTTCTATAGAAACTTTCCTTTGTCTTGGTTTGACTTGGAATATTTTGAATGCTACTACCAAAGGGTTTTCTTATTGTTGTGGTCTTTGTTTGTTTGCTTCCTTCTACTTTGTTTATGTTGTTCTTACAATTTTGTTGTTTTTTGTTTTTGTTTTTTTTTTTTTCCTCTGAATACTTATTTCGGATAATACTCAAATTGCTTATTACCGTACAATATACCAAGACGGGAGCGTTCGTGCGGAATGAGTGTTAAATGATAAGTGGTGAAAGGGAAGACTTCAAGCAAAACACTCGATCTTTAATTGGACTTGGGTCAGAAAACGAGTATTTACATGGATATGCAGCTCAAAGCAGTACAACATAGTACAGCACAGCACAAGACGGCACGGTACAGCGTTGTATAGTGCATCATATCATATTCGTTTGCTTCTTGGAGTGGTTTTTATTTTTCTTTGATTTTATTTGTACAGTTTGCATAATGTTCGTTAGTGAATTTTAAAAAGGTTTTCCATTCTATGTGCATTTGTTTTTGTATATTCCGGTTACTCTGGTTAATTCAATTTTATATCTCTCCTTAAGGGGCTTTTCAGACCTCGCAGAGTTTGCTGCTTGTAAACGAAAACTCACATAAAACAAAGTGAAAAATTACTTATTATGTACTTGAAAAGGATTAAAAACCGCCAGACTGAGGAGATGCAAACTTAAAGCGATTCTAAAGTTACATTTGGCATGAAGCGATTCTTAAATATGTTACAAAACTACTGCTGCTATAGATGATATGTGCATTAGTTAAGGTTTCCGACACATAAAATAATTTAAACTTTGATGTATAAGCGAAGCGACTGTTGTACTCTTGTTACAAAGATTCGAGGAGGCTTAGAAATCTCTTAGTAACCCTGCTTTGTAAAGCCTTAAGTTATTTGGTATATATTTTTGACTCGTTTATAGAAAAGTTTCCACTTCTATCGAACTATGCGGCTGAAGTGATAATTGAATTAAAAAAAGTAATTCAAATTAATATTCGGTCGCTTAGGTTTCGAAGTCTTTTTCTAAGTATCTTAAGCATCTTAAGTTCACAGAGGCAAAAAATTTGGTAAATGTATATTCTTTGATCATGTCTCAAGGTTTAACGCACTAATTTCATTATATGTCTAATAGTACGATTTTTTCAGGACGTCCGGACAAAAATTGTTGTCACGTCTATGAATGGTATAATTATATATATATAAAGCAAATTACAATTTAATAGGTAAACATTAGAAACATGCCTCGATTAATTCAGATTTTGAAGCTAATCAAGAATACATATCTTTGGTAGGGTCCGTAACGTTTCCTTTTAGATATTGCAATTTAATTATACTCCCCTATCTTATGCGGATGGTATAAGAATGTTTCCCAATATTGAAAATTTATAGAAAGGTTATATTTAATTAACAGTATAAAATAGCATTTTCATCTACAGCATAATTATGTTGAAGTTAATTAAAAATCTGCTGCTACATTTGCTATCTTCTTTTTTATACTTTTCTAACCGCCATTACTCATCATAAAATCATTTGTTTTTATTCATTTCGTATGCAGTAAACAATTTAACATTCTTTGTTATCTTTATTTTTATTTAATCGTCTTTCTCGCAACGTTTGTTTGCAGTTTTAGTAATGATTCACTAAAGTTTTTGCGTCTTCGATATATATAAAAATCACATTGTTGGGATAGTCATTTACAGCCATTGGTGCCAATGTTTCGCTTTCTATTGTTGCCATAATCACTATTGTTATCAAATGGTGGAGCTTTTATTAAAATCATATTATGGACTAAATCTAAAACTAACTCAACAAACATTCAACACAATGGAAAGAACAATAATCAACAAATAAAAAAGTAGCATTAGCGTGTATGAAGTAAAGTAGTGAATTAGTGTAAAGTGAATTGAATGGAAGGGAAAGAAATTGAATTAACGAGTCTGTCTGGTAAAGTAAAGTTTGTTTGAATAAATTAAGAAGAAATAATGCACCTGCTGCACAATGGCGTTATTATTATTATCATTTGCATTTAATTAAATAACCAAAGAATAAAAAATAAAAAATAAAAAAATATTTAAAAAAAATAAAATAAAAAATATATTATGTATAATATAGGTATAGTAAGAGTAATAAAAAAAGAAAGAAAAGCTTCACATTACTACACAAACGCACATGCACGCTCACATATCCTTGTATTAAATGTGACAAGTTAACACGTTAGCGATGTTCATTTTGTTGTTCATATGTTTTATACTCAACTCGTCGTTTAACTGTGTGTGACAGACAGGATTTATTTATACAAAACATACTACATACATATGTACATACAAAACATACTCCATATAAACTCAAGCATACACACTCACGCACGAAGCTTATATTAATAGTTATCTCTGCTTATTCGCAGAACAGATGAGCTGCACTTAAAAAACGCGCGCGCTTGTTGACATTTCAGCAGCAACGATATCAACAATAATAACAACAACAACAACAAAGAAAAAAGAATCATTTTATTAAAAGCGGCTTTAAGTACATTTGTGCATACAAGTTAAAGTAAAATCGTGTGCGCAATATATTGAAACGTAAATCGCATAAAATTGAGGTCAATTCCTGGCAAAAAGAAAAAAAAGAGATGGGCAAAATACTTTTGCATATATTGTTGCTTTTTCATTAAATTTAAACATGACTCATAAATAAGGAGAAAAGAAAGCAAGCTTACTGAAAAGTCAACAAGATAAGTACGAGTTGACAGTCAACGGAGATTAAGTATTAAAAAAAAAGAAGAACAAGAAAAAGTGAAAAAAGAGGTACAACAGTAAAAGGAAGAAGATGAAAAAGACTACTAATGCATATACATTGTTTTAATCTTTTGCATGGAACGGTAAATTAAGTAGAGAAAGAGAGAGAGAGAGAGAGAGAGAGAGAGGGAGAGAGAGAGAGAGAGAGAGAATCACGTTCAGCTTAAATATTTTATATGCTTGCCTTACGTACGAGTAGCACCCACACTTATAATTGATTAGCATTTAAAGCAATTGATTAATTGTTAAAGTAGAAGAATATTTTTTGATAAGTTCATTTCATTAAAGACGCTTAAGCTCTTATCATTGATTAAATGGGTCATGGAAACACACATCTCTTCATTTAATAATCATTCTTAATAGCTTATAATCTATGTAGTTTATAAAAATATTTTTAACTACTCTTTTGTGGATGAATACCATTTCATTATCACTATATTGCCAACACACCTACGTGTTCAAGTGGTTGATATAAATAGCTGGGAAAACGATGCTTTTCTGTCAGGTCTCTTTCTTGCTTTCTTTCTATATGTAAAGTTAATTGTGAATCAATGAATTTCAGTTATCATAAAAGTTTAGCGGTTTACCATTTATGTCCTTTTATTCTCAAAGCATTCCTCTTGGTACTATAAATGTGTTATCTCAACTAAACAATTCATTGTTAGTTATAAATGAAGATTTATTAAAATAGAAATAAAAAAAAAACAAGTTAATAAACTAAATTTGACTTAGACCAAATCTTAAATACTTTCCTTATCTACATGTCAACAGGGGGCTTGGCAGGTACATGATGTGTGAATAGTGTATACACAAAATTTCCTGCCAATAACTTTAAAATTTACTGTGAGAAAATCAACAAAAGGAATATTATGGACGGATGGACATATCTACATCGACACCATTTTCAATGCTTTTCATGAATATGTATACTTTGTAAGGTCTCTGATGCTTCCTTCTGAATATTGCAAATGGAATAACAAACTGAATAGACCCCTCTCCCGCTTATGTGGTTTGGTATAAAAACCAATTTTTGTCTTTTGAATATAAGCGAAGTCAACCATAAAATTGTATGTTTTGTGGCTAAATTGAAATTAATGTTTTGCTCTCAATTCCTTCCATACACCTCTATATTTATATTTTCTTATTTTCACTATTATGACTTTATATACTATTTCTTTTTTCGGTTTCCTTTCAACACAAAATTTCAGTATGAATGTGAATAGAAAGTCACATACATACAGAATTTTTTGAATTTTTGTAACCATCTGTACTAAGTATGTACGTTTAAACTATAGCGTTGAAGAGTGATAAGGGTGTAACGGTAAAGGTGATCTTTTTTTTTATATTACTCATGAGAGAGAGTGTCTGTGTGGTGGTACTTGAATTTCACATCACCAAAAACATTTATAATATAATATTTTCGGTAATGCTGATAACAAAGGTTTCGGTTTTATTCTATGACAAGAGAAAAGGGAAGAAGGGGGAATAAAAGAAGGGACAGAGAGACATTTCATACAAACAATCTAACTAAGCATTGACACAATCTGAACTATTCGTATCAATTTACGTACTCTGAACGTTTTTTTTTTTGAATGCGAATACAAATTGAAGTGCACACAAAAATATTTGGTTTTATACTCTATACATAAGATGGGGGGGATATATTAAGTTTGCCATTCCGTTTGCAACACCAGAAAAACTAGCGTTGAAGACTCTACAGTCATCGCCACAAACTAAATCGATCTAGATATGTCCGTCCGTAAGTCTATTGTTGGCACTCTTAGTTATAATTTTAAGGACATTGACTAAAATTTTGGATATACATCTAGAACGCTATTTAAATTGAAAAAAAATTTATCAAAAGCCACGCCCACAATTGAAAATAATCCATGTATCTGCTACAAAAATTATCCTATAAAGTTGGAAGTTGGAGTTTTAATATATTTGGTAAAATGGGCGTGATCGCAGAAAACAGACGGACATATATGGCAAGGTCGATTAAGTTTTTGATGGTGATTAAGAATATGTGTACTTTGAAGAGCCTCTAACCTGTGACCTCTTTGACAAACTGAGTACTTTTACACCCATCTTTTGTGGAGGATGTAAAAGTACTGGACTATTGTGTAAACTGAAACGTACATTCAATATGTATTTATATCGATAAATGCATGCATGCATACATACATACATACATATCTATATGAATACGTAGGCATTGTTTGTTCTTTCAGTCCATTTATTCATGCATATACTATACAAACGAGTATGGGGGTTGAAATGATATTTTCTGGTTTTTATTGTTTGTATTTGTACTATTCTTTTTCTCCTTTCTCACTTCTTTTTTTTTTTTTTTTTTTGCTTTTCATTTTTGTTATCAATGATAATAAAATAAATGTTGACATTTCAGTTCATTGAAATATATGTACGTGTGCTTGTGCATATGTGTCCGTATAATTGTAGCTCGTTTACCTTGATGCATTTTCTCATAACTGAGAAGCACGAATATTTACCATGAAGTTTAATCACCTCGCGTGTTATTTGAAATCAAATATTTACTTAAAATTATTATTATTATTATTATTTATTCTTTTGACAGCTAGCCTAGCTAGCCTGCTTATTATGTGTGTGTATATGTGTAAGTAATCGACATATGGTTTGTCTTCATATGAATTGCTTACTTTTTTAATCAATTGTAAACAATATTTATCAATGAATGTGCTTATGTCAGTATGAATACAATAATAACATTTTTTGTTCTTTTTATTTACCATTTATTATGTGCCATACGTGTGTGCGTGTGCATTGTGTTTTTTTTTTTTTCGTTAATTCAATCACTCGTTTACGAACAGAATGTGTGTGTTTGTACTCTCCCCCATCTCAGTGCTGAGAGTATGTCGTAAGTTTGCTATTCCGTTTGCAACACTCAAAAGGAACCCCATAAAGAATATACGTACATACTCGTATATCAACATTAAAATTTGAATTGATATGAAAATGTCCATCAGTCCGTCTAAATTTGTGTACAAGTTGCAGGTCGCATTTTTGGAGATATTTCGATGAGATTTGGTTCTAGTAAATGTATTGGCTTAAAGAATAGCTCGATTGAAAATGAATTGAATTGAATTAGTTTTAGAACCTTTCCCTATATAAGATTTTATTATAAAGCAAGTCTTTATATGACGAAAATTTGCAATTCTAGGCCTAATAATTGAATGTATCAAATTTAAACCCGATCGGACCATATATAGAATCCCTCTGCATATAATAATATTTCCCAAAGTATGTAACTTATATGGCAATGCCCCGCATTTACTGATTGGTTTCGTAGCATTTTTTCTGCCAATTATAAACTGAATAAAAAACTTCCCATATGTTCTTCACTTGGAGTGAATGTTATAAAAAAAAAAAAAACACTTTTATTTACTGCAAATGATTATGTGCTTAATTGTGAAATATATATTAAGGCTCAGAAAATATGCACACAAAAAAATTATTTGTTTAATAATAAACCAATTATATGTACAAAAACAAAACAAACCAAAAATCAACAATAAAAATATGTGAAATGATAGTCATCAATCAATGTCGTTGATGATATAATGATCCATGAAAAATATGTTGGCTTATGTTAGAGGAGCTTACGTGAAGAATGTAATAATTACAGAATTGACTGTTAAGTTAAAATCATTAATACAATAGAATTAATGATTTTATTCGATCAATCTAAAATGCATTAAATAACGTTATAGTTAATATATAACAATAATGTTTAAAAATAAATTTAAATAACTTTAGTGATAACATTATTTTTAGTTGTACCACGAGTTATCTTAATACACTTTTCATGCAGTGTCAGTGTCAGCTCGAATACTACTGTAAATTAATTTTAAACATAAATAATTTTATTTTTTTTTTTATTTATTTTTTTTTATATATTAAATAAAAGGGGAGAATTTATATATTTTAAATTTATGCAACTTCATATGGATTATTGCAGTCTTTTTTTCAGACAACTTGAATTCAAAGTGAAAAACGTGTTTTTTCGTGAATTTTTTTTGCCAAAATTAAATTATACTGTTTAAATTAAAATATTTTATATTGCTTGAAAATAGGATATAAACCGCTTTAATGTTTCAATTTGTTTTTTTTTTTTTTTCTGAATACTTTATAAAAATATCGATTGTGATTAAATGAAATTTAGCCTGTTACTGCAATTGAAAATCCACCTTGTTTGAAAATAATTTGCCAAAATTAAACTATAGGTACTATATTAAATAATTATATACAATTTAAAAATACAGATTTTTAACATTCTAAAAATATAATTTTTATCTTAAAATATTTAGTAAAAATATTGATTGTGATTAAATGAAATGTAGTCTACATTGCTAGGCAGAAACCTCTCTTGTAGAAATTAGGCGTGGTTGAAATGAGATCTTATGTAAACGACGTCTGGTAGAAAATAGATTATATATATATATATGTTGGTACTGTAATTAAGTAACGGTAAAAAAAACTTGAACAACATCGCTGAAGAGTCCCTTTGGTCTTACATAAGGTACACCAGCATTAGTTTGAGTAAATTTCTCACCTGCTTGTACTTTTACAACTGTAACTGTCAGGTGGAGTAATTATGCTGTTTAAAAAGATGTATAATTAATATAGATATGTGTTCAAAGACAAAATATATCGATTACATTTTTTAAAGCTAATTATCTAAGTAGTTGAAGGAATATTTTTTTTTTTTTTACTTTCCATGTAACTTGAGACATTTTCAGCTTATTACTTAATTATATGGACAATTTTTTTTTTAAATGGAAATTACATTTCATGTAAGAAGAGTTGGTATACTAAGTTTGTTATTCCGTTTGCAACATCCAGAAGTAGGCATCAGAGACCTTACAAAGTATATATACCCATTAGAGAGCTTTAAAGCCTATATGGCGGGTAGACAAGCTACACGATTTGACTTTAGCCAAATGTTTTGTGTTTAATTTGTGTGTACACGGCAGTGTTTACATGAGTGTAAGTTTTGTATAATATTATCATTTGCACAACTACTTACTTACTTACACATGTTGTAAGTTTCTCGAAGAAAACTTACATACAACTCTAGCAAAATACAAAAAAAGAAACAAAACAAAAAAAACTGAAAAATGTGTATAAAGTGAACTCTTGCACTATAGTGCACACACGGTGCACGACAGCTAACTTAGCAAAGTACAGTTGCAGTATAATGACATGAACTTTACCATTCACACTATATTTTATTTTACGCTGCATATGAATGTATGGAAGGGTATGCATATGTAAAATGTACAGGTATAGAGGAGTATCGCAGATTGGAGACCATATGTAGAAATTCATGTTCACACCATGTTCAGCGTGGTAACTGTTTGTTGTGTGTATATGTGTGTCTAAACGCATGAAATCCACAAACAAACGTAGTCATCATACAATACAATAGCATAGAGTGCAATGTTGTTGTTTATTGTGTTTTTTTTTGTTTTTTTTTTGCATTTCCACTTCATTGCACTTAAACTCTTTTGCATGCATTATGCAGTAATAGTAGCAACGACAATGACGTAAATAAAGATGACTTGTATTGTGTTTTTGTTCTTTTTGTGCGTATTTTGTATTTGATTATGTTTTTCGCGTTATATGCTTGAAAAACAGCTGCATACTTACACAAGCAACGACCAACGAAATTACTGCCTGCCTGCCTGACTGACTGACTGACTGACATACTTTACTTTAAAGCATACGCTTGCCCAATATGTTTATCCACCATATACTTCTCAGTATCAATATTTCATTGTTCATACATATGTCTGTTTATGAGTGTGTGTGTGTGTGTGTACGGGTTTTGAACGTTCATTGGTTCAGCAACATCAAACAATATGCACACAAACGAATGATTGTAACTGTTTTCATTCATTTAATGGCCCGGCATTATAACGAGCTATAATAATTTATGATTTCTCCATGAGCACCGTAACACACATACATACTGACATACAAATTTACAGAAATAATGTATGTACCATCATTTAGTACATATACCCACATACCATGTGTATTGTACATAAATTATGCTCATTGGAGTTTTATTTGGTCACTGCTGTTTCTACCACTTGCTTTGCCTTAGCCATTGCTCTGGATGAGTACCAAGTATAATGATGGTGATGATGATGATGATGATGAGGTTGGAGATTCGGGCATTGTATTCTCCTTTGATTAATTACCTGAGTATCTAGCAGAGTGAAAGAAAGAAGAGAGAGAGAGAGAGAGAGTTTTACAGTTGATGTTAATATGTTTGTATTTGTGTTTGTGTGTGAAAAATGGCTTACAGTAATATGGAAATACATGCATAATATATAATTTTTCTTGTGTATATTTATATTTTTCCGACAATTAATCCTTATGATACCTACCACATAACAGTTTGTCATACTAAGTTTGTCATACCATTTTTAACATCTCGAAGGAGTTTATATTTTCTTGGTAAGCATCAAAAATTGAGTCGATCTAGACATGTCTGTTCATGCGTCCGTATGTCTGTCTATTTTTGGCACCCTTATGGTTGTAAATCTTAAGATATTAATCTGCTTAAAATTCCAATATAAGTCAATACGTAATACATACATTAAAATAATGCGTAATCATACCACATGCTCCGCCCCGCCCCGCCTTTATAAATTCAAGTACAGAGTATTTAAGTTGTGTTTTAAGGCAAATTTTCGTTTCCTTTTTTTTTTTTTTTTTTTAAACTGACCTAACTATCCTCTTAAGAGAGTAGAAAGAAATGGATATAAATGTGTGTAGAGCAGTTCTGTTGTTGTTTACAACTAAAATTAATTTATGTTTGGTAATAACATATGCAACCACCACATTCACAATTTATATATTTACATAAAAATGTCGGCAAAAAGTCAAGAATAATATCAGTTCACACCCGTGCACTTTATAAAGGCAATTATAAATGTATGCTGAATGGAGTACTTTTAAGTCTTTTATTAAAATCCAGAATGTCTGGTTTGTTTCATTATTGATTTTAAAAGGGAAACAACAGCAAATATATCATTCAACGCATATATCTTGCATGCCATACTTTAACGCCTTTTTATTAAGTATCTTCAGGAGATGGTTTTTTACGTTTTCCTGCTGTGAACGGCACACTGTGGGCTACATGTGCGTTTCATTAACTGCAATAAATATAATAATTTATATATTCTTTCTTCTTCTTCTTCTTCATCTTCATTTTCCACACTTTTAAAACATTACCGATTTCGTAATTGTTTGTAATTTTTGGAAGATTTCTTTCTCTTCGGTATTCAGGAGAGGATTTTTATTTTATGTTGGGCTGTCAAGTTAAGTGCTAATTATTGAATTTTATAATGAAGCAGATGAAAAAGATGTGGTTTATATGTATTTTACGTTTACTGAAACACTACATTGTGTTACCTTTTATGGAGTCATTTAATTCACTTAAGTATCTAGTTTTTATTAAATAATTGGAAGAAAATATATATATATTTTTTTTTTTTTGCCCATTTTTGATAGGAAAGAGAGATTGGTAGTGTATGTATAAAAATTCATTTCGGTAAACCAAAATTTACGACTGTAAGAGTCCCAACTACAGGTGGACGCATGGACAAAAGAATTCTTCTGCATGTTGCATATGGAATGACAAACTTAGTATACGTCTTATTTTATGTGGATAATAAAAAAAACACATTTTTTACCGCTTTTCTATACTTCTGCGTTTTTCATTGTCATTTCTCTGTGTGTAATTATGCCATAAATTACACACACAAGCTGAAGTTTGTTTTTTTTTTTTTTTTATTTTTTTTTTTGGATGACAGAATGATAGAAAACACTTAATAAAATATCAGCAAAAAATTAAAAGATATGAGTAAACATTTGACTTTTTGAAAACTATGTTATGCTTAAGGTGGTGCAGAGAAACGGAGAATGTTAAATGTAATCCGTTGAAGATATCTAGAACAGTGAACTGTGAGTATAGAGATAAACGGTAAATAAAGCTTTAGGCGATTAATTTATCAAAAATATTAACTCGAAAAGAATTTCGTCGAAACTTACTACACAAAAAGTTGATTTGCCTTAAGCTTACCACATATGATTCATACAAAATAAAAAATTATCAGTTTTTGTTCTCTTATGCTCTTAAATATAAATATATTGTTCATAACTATGCGCTACTTATTGATTAATATATGCATTGTTACGTAGACAGAATTATTGATATATAAAAAGATTTTTATACCCTACACATAAGAGAGTGGTAAACCAAGTTTGTTTTTCCATTTCCAACACTCAGAAAGAGGCGTCAGAGACCTTACAAAGTAAGTATAATTTTGATTAGCATCAAAATCTGGCTTGATCTAGATATGTCCGTCCTTATTTTCGAGTATTTCTAAATAATATTGGTACTCTAACAATCATAAATTTTGAGATATTGAAATTTTATATACATTGCCATTTATTGTGCGCGAAATGCTAACGAAATTGTAAAAAATCTATCAATAAATTTTATAATAATGTGGATGAATTATATATGTTTCAAAAGCATTCACGTAATATATACAAATTTTATAAAGTTCATTTTTTATATGAACTATCGGAAGCGGAATTTTAAGAAGAAGTCATATGTGTGGGAGGAAAATAAAACTGTTGATTTACAAGCGATCAAGTTGAATTGGAATGCGTCGAGAGTCATAATGGGTCTAGACAGCAGCCACTATGATTCATTATCCAAATATAAAATTTAGCTTTACGGTAATAGTCACAACATTTTTTTTTTAGCTTTTCATACAAGTAGTATGTAGGTGTAGCATACAAATAAAAGTGTCCAAAGTATCACCGAGAAAATCATAAAAAAATACTTATGAGGGAGAAAACTTTCCAATGACTTCTTCATTGTTTGTTGTTACTGTTGTTGTTTCTGACTGTCTCTTATAAATTGCTTTTCTTCCAGTTCACTTGTCACACAATCATCTGAAAAGAGGAAAAAAAAATATATAATCTTTATAATAAAAAAAAAAAAATATATAAACAGACAGGCAGACGTCGCCTGTAACGGGAAGATAGTAAAACTATTCTGACGCTGAATAGAAGGGAAAAAAGTGCGAATTCCATAAATGTAATTTATACAAATGATCTGAGTTCATCAATGTTCATTATATACATAAACATTTATAAAATTTAAAAACATTATAAACATTCACACACAGACGTACGCATGCATGGTTAAAGGAAGTGTATAAACTGAATTCTAGTAGTAAGAGTATTTGATGTTTATATTAACTGCAGATGCGTTCATTGTCTGGTGTCTAGGGTCTAGACTGATGCTTACATACATAATACGCACAACCTTTTATAAATAAATTCATATATCGCTTTACGTTTTTATATATACATAAATATTATTCATGTGACCGAGCGGCGACAATGCGACCATAAACACAACAATTTTATCTGTAGTTAGGGGTTACGTTGAGAATATTGTTTTTTTCTTTTTTTTTCATTTGTTTACTTCTTACTATTATAGAGAGATAGTAAGTATATAAGAAGAAAAGGTTTAACAGAATCTTGTTATAACGAATAACTGTTATGCATTTAACAAACTGCTTTGTGGTGGGTTATTCAATGGGGACGTAACAATTTTATATATTAATATGAAAGAATCCTTGTACATTTTTCATAATATGTTTATTTCAAATCGTTAGTAATGTTTAACATTTTTGTAATAGTGAATAATCGCAAAGGAAAAACGTTTGGAAGTAATTAAAAAGACAATTCTGAGTCGAAACTTAATTATTTTTTTAACAACCTTAAGTGTAGAGTATTAAAATGGTACAAAACTGACATTTCAAAAAAATTTAATCAATAATTTTATGAATAAATTATGCGATTCAATGCAATTGTAACGTCGAAATACCATTTTAATATGCAATATTATAAATTTTATATTTACCATTTGAATACGATACTAAGCCGATAATTGAACATGGGAATAACAATAATTCCTTTTAATTTCACATTCAAATAAATATTTAAAACATCCTATATAGTAATGAATGTGAAATATTTTGGAAAAATCCCTTTTAAATCTCGCAACAGAAAAGGTAAAATAAAATCAATATAAAAAAAATTTAATAAAAAAACAAGATAGAAAAGTTCGGTTAAGACCGAAGCTTAAATACCCTCCACCTTTTGTAATTCTCTAAAAAATAAGCTCCTATTGCCATATTTATGCATTTCATGTACTTACGCAAATAGTGTTTTTTTTAAATTATAGGCATTTGCGTTAATCAATCACGCCCATTTTTGGCACAGTGTTTGATAACGGTACCCTTTATATATATACCAAATTTCAACTTGATAGGCATAGTATTGTGCGATATATAACTTTTTAAAGATACAATTTTTTCGAGGTATGATGAGATTTTCGTTTATTGTGGGCGTGTCTCTTCACCGATTTTGCCCAATTTCAATACGGAACAGCGAAATTGAACTAAGAATACGTATGCAAAGTTTCAATTTGATATCTCAAAAATTACGACCGTGAGAGTGCCAACAACACACGGACACACGGACGGACATGTCTCAAACGATTTCTCTTTTCATGCTGATTAAGAATATATATGGTTTGTGGGGTCTCCGACGCTTCCTTCGATGTGTTGTAAACGGATGATCAAAGTGAATATACCCTCTTCCCTAAGGTGGAGGGTATAAAAAAAAGTAAATACCTAAAATATATAAAATATAAAATTATTTATATAAAAAGGTGTTTTAGTTAAATAATATATAAAAACAATTGTTTTCAATACGTATACAGAGTGTTTTGCTAGCACATCACACTTTTTTTACACAATTTTATTTGACTTCTTTTTGTAGTCGTGAGAAATTTTTGGTAATTTTGGGCGTGTTAAACGATTTCTTTTGTAATGATTAAGATACCACCTATAGAACCATTAATCATGTGACTTATACTGCGATGAAACTGATCTTTCTCATTCCACAACGACGTTAAGAGTTCTTAAAAATGAAGTATTTTTGCAAAGAAATGATAAAATTATATTATTTGGAAATTGAAAAGTGACAAGTGTTGTATCTTTTTGAAATCTTCACTAAATGGGCTAACATTTGATACAATATATAGAATCTATGTAGAACAGTTTCTTATCAGAATAAGGTGTCAAACTTGTTTGACAAATTTTCTTAAAACATTACTCAATAACACTTTTTCAAATTTTACCTAACTAATAATGTATAAGATGAGATTTTTGTCTGCAATTAATAAGCATTATTACTTGGGGTTATGCTAAAGAGAAAAAACACTTCAAAATTTGGAAATTTGACATCACATTAACCAAATATGTGGTGTAAGGTGCTGGTGTTTGACTTTTTCAATTCAATGCCCCTTCCTACTTAACTGAGTGGTTTAGACATTCTTTTTCACTTTTAATTTTATTGATACAATCAGGCCTCTCGATTATTGCCCCCTCCCTGTGTTGTAACGAGACACCCTGTATATATGTGTTGAAATTTTTGTTTTAGTTTTATTTTTTTATTCAATTTAAAATGACTTTTGTTTGCTTTACTTTACACTGTAATTGGTAAATGGGGTTTTCGTTCATTAAAAATTAATGAAGCCTTCGTTGTAAGCATAACACAGCGCTATCACGTACATTTATATAAAAAAAGTTCTACCAAAAATTACATGATTTTTAACAAACAAAAAAAAATACAAACTTTACATTTATAAAGAGAATAGAACATTGTACCAAATTACAATATATTTAATGCTAACTTGTGTTTTGTTATTTTCTTCTATCCACTAATGGTTGTAAGATTGTTACATGAAACCGAAATATACTTTGGAATGTTTTATTATAGTACCTTTTGTAATGTAGTCATCTTAGAAAGGAGTAAAAAAAGATATAAAAAATTTCATGGATGTTCATGTGTTTGTCACTTCTAAACGGCTAAAGATAGATCCACCTTTTATTATACCCATCGATTAAGTAACAAAATCCGAATTGATTTATGTATGTCAGTCTGTCCGTTTTATTGTCCATGTAAATTTGTACGAAATCTTTTGGTTTTAGTTTTTGAAATATTTTATTGAAATTTGCTACAAGGCCGTCTCTTTATCCAAACATATGCTATATTGAAAATAGTTTAAATTGGATCATTTTTAGGACTTCTTTTTACTTAAAGACATTATTTTAAATAAATCTTTATATAACAATTTCATGTTTCTCAATATTTTTCTATTTTATAAAACAACAAATTGTTGACAACAGGCTTTTAAATGTCATATCAATTAAATGGGAAATTTCAATTACAACCTTTTGACAATTTACATCAATTATCAATTATATTTTAAACAATAAACAATATTTTGTAAACATACTATATAACACATACGCATACACATTAACTTACATGACATGTTCATATAAAATAAAATAAAAAAACAAAAGAACTCAGCAACTTGTATGTCTTTAACTTGAAATATTAAAATTTTCTATAAATTGCACATGATGTTGTTGTTGTTGTTGTTGTTGTTGTTGTTGTTGTATCAAAGAAAGAAATATGTAAAATTGACAGAATTGTTGTTAACAATATATTTTCACATGCAGTGAATACGTAAGACTGGAGAAAGGAATAAATATGCATGTATGTACATATTTTCAAATATTGTCAAATTTTACATACATATACACATATGTATGTACATATATCTATATAATTGGATATGATTACCATAATTTGTCTGTCATCAATATTTCGTTCATATTATTATTTATGCATGTGAACATAGTACCCAGTACAGAACAACAAATTTCAACAATGCACAACACAGTTTATTGCAATACGTGTGCATGTATGCATGGCATGTACATATATAGAGCATAAAGTAAAGAAAAACGTGTACACGTGTGTACGGGGGTCTAATGATGTAATGGTGAAACAGGTAAATAATGCTGAGAATACTCGTTTGTTATCCGTACTGTGTACTGTGTATGAAAAAAAGAAGCCATTGAACAGAAAATATTATGTACGTAACATATTATACAATATATATATATATTTGGAGAGTTCCTTTAAGGAGAAATTGTACGCTTGAGTGTTGTTGTTATTGTTAAAGTGCTTGTTAGTGGTTGTATTGATGATGACGACGACAGTGTAGTGTTGTAGTGGAAATAATGCTTTTTACTCTATTTATTACTCAACGACTCTATCCCTTATACTCGTACATTCTTTAAGTGTTTGTGTTGGATTTATTTATGGTCTGTAAACGTTTTCTAAAATCATATACATATGTTTTACGAATATAATGCATATAAAAAATATGTAAATAAAAAAAAAAAAACATATTTGGCTTAGATTATATATATGAAGAAACCATTTTGTGAACAACAAAGTTACAAAGCACATGTTACGGACGCAAGAATATCCTTTGTGAATATTTTGCATTAAATTTGTCCATAAATGTTAACTTTGATTGATGTTTTGACCTTAACAGATTGTAAAAAACGTTCAATATTGTGATCCTATTAAAACACAAAATTGTTATGTTCTTAATGAAAAACTGATTATAATTACAGATTTCTAATTACTTTTCTTACAAGTTAGCATTTACTGTTAGAATTGTTAAAGAGGAAAAGAGAGATTTCTGTTAAGACAACAAACTTTGTTCATATCTGTTCCTAATGTCATTGTACATACAGAAAATACATATAATGTGCTATGAGGGTGTTATGATGAAACAAATGTTTTGTTGAAATAATTATATAAAAATATTTCAAATATTCACCCTTATACTTTGATCGTTATAAGTTTATTCAACCACTGTCAGTAGATTTTTGTACATTTTCAATTGCAACTAAAATCAATACATCCAAGCACTATATATTATCGATTTGTAACACCATGCCATTCATTCATTTACTGCTTTATTCACTACCATATATAATATTTATGCTTATATACGCGACATACATGCGAATGATATAAAGAAACTCTATTGTATACGGTATGCATGGAAGCTGAATGAATTGAATATTATTGATTTCGATTTTATATAAACACACACAAAAAATTCTGTACTCATATAAATTTTAAGAGTGTAAGTATTTAAATGATGAAAAGCGCAACAACAAAATTCTTCAATTCTTGATATTTTTCAATAAATCGCGTAAAATTCTCCGATTGAATTTTTCTAAAGATTACATGGTTAAATGTAACATGTGTACTGCATCTGGAATAAATTTCAGCCGAAAATTTCAATTATTCTGTCTTTTATTTAAATACAAAATTGTTATGCCCTTATTGGAAAACCTTTTTATAATACAAAATTATATGTATGAACCATATTTACAGTGTATATCATTTGTAAGAGGATTTTCTTACAACATACTGTAAATGTGCTTGTTTTTCTTTCAAACCTAGCATACATAAATACCAAGAACAACATATGGCCTCGCTAGCAGTTAAGCCTCTTTTAAGTACCAACCCTTATCGATAAAGCATTTCTTTTCACATTTCTACAAGAACACAAAAAAAAAACGTGTTATGATTGTTTTTTCTTCCTTTTCTTCATTCTTCCTCGTCCCCTGCTTCTCTTATGCTTAAAGAAATGTTATGCTTTTCTTGGCCTGAGTCATGAATAATGGTAAACATGAGTATTGTTTTTTTTTTTTTTCTTACAATTCAAAATATTGTTGGCAACTTTATTTTTATTTTATTTTGCATAAAAATATTGGATATTTATGTGGCGAATATCAATTGATTTTTGCATAGTCAATAAATTTGATTTTGCATTTTTTTTTTTTACATATTATTGTAAAATAATTCAATTTTAAGCAAAATGGAAGAAAAAAGAGAATAAAATAAATAAAAATTCATAGAGGACACCTCTGTGGTAGGGCGAATTAAAGATATACATAAGACTTTTTAGTTCAAGTTTTTTATCTCTAGATCATGTATGTTTTATATGGAACGTTTTGAGAAGGTTATGTACAAAATTTCACCTCAATATCTCAAAATTTATCACCGAAAGTTATCCAATAAAACTCGGACATACGGACGGACTGGTCTAAATAAACTCAAATAGTTTTTGATGCTGATCAAATATATATACTTTGTAAGTTTTCCAAAACGGCATAGAAAACTCCGTATACTCTCCTCATAATGAAGGTGAATCGTATAACATTAACAAAGTAGCAATTTTAAAAATTCTTTCCGCGATAATAAAATGTATTTTAAGAATATTATGAAAAAGTAATTGTATGTAAATACAGGCAAAGTAAAGTGTTCACTTTCTTTTTAAACTAGAAAGCCACTAAAAAAAATAAGTAATAAAATAAAGTGAATAATGGCATAATTTTTAAAGGGGTCATTAATCTAACATTTACGTTATACATAAAAAGACTTCTAAGCTTTTGCATGCAATGTATGCTAAAGAATTCCACAAGAACACCATTTATGCACACCCAATAGCATCACCACCACCACCACCACCATAACCATCATAGCTAACATAGCGGAATTGTTCACATATTCTAATATAACAAAGAATTGAAAACAACCTTATAATACCCTACACTACTTAGTGTCCACAAATAATTCTATAATAACAATATTTTAAATTTATGAGTAAAAGCAAAGCATTGCCTTACAAGTCACTTCGTCATTCACCATTGTTTGGCAAGGGGTTTTAAAAATAGTCAATTTTGTTACAATTAATTATAAAGCTAATTTTAAACTAAACTAAACTATTCTTCACCAAATTTTGTCCACAAATAATAAGTAATGCGTTAAAAAAATTTACATATATAATCAAACCTTATATGGAGATAGGTTCTGAAAATGGTGCATTTCGATTCATTGGCAAAAAAGTTTCCTCTTTAAGCCAAAATATGTCCTTGTACCAAATTTCAATGAAATATCTCAAAAAATGTGACCTATAGCGGACAGACCGACGGACATGGTTAAATTGATTTAGAAAAGGATTCTAAATCGATTGATATAATTGAAGGTAGATGATGTATTATATGCTAAATAGGAGTTACAAACATCCGCACAAACTTAATTTACCATTTTTCACAAGTAGTGAAGAGTATGAACATGTTTTAGGTTACGTTAGCATTTAACGAGACTGGTTAACCAGCAATTTTAAATTTTATTTATTTATGTTTTCTGTTTCGGAAAAACTAGCACTTTTTTCAATCATCGTTTGATGTGAAGTGAACTATGTATTTAAGGGATTTTCACTTTTACTCTTTCATCTACTCTTCTCTATTTATCTATGTTCCATTTACTTGAATTCAAACGCATAACAAATTATTCGAAAAACAACCTAATGCCCTTTGTAACAATTTAAACTTTTACAGTTCGCTAATAATTTATTATAAATTAAATGCTTTTAGGTTTTAAAAAGGTGGAATTTTGTGAAACTATTTCTAAAGTTGGCCAAGAGTAGAAGACATTATTGAATTATAAACGATGTGATGTTATTGTGTTCACCCAGTTTCTTAATTTCTCACGTTCATTACCTAAACCATCATTTTCTTACTCAGCCCCACAAAACTTTAACTTAGTTAATAACAAAGTTATGCTACGCTACTGCATCAATAATTGGTTTAATTCTAAAGCTCATTAAAAATTATTGTAAAAATACAGTATTTACAGAGGATGAAACTGAAAAAGTTATGGAGATTGAAAAGCGAATATTCATAATTGTAAATTGTGTGGCACACACACAAAAAATAAAACAGCGCACTTTACTGGTACTCAAAAGTTATGCTGGTGTTTGCCTTTAAATGATATGACTTCATAACGAGACGAACATGTCTAGCTGAATTGACAATTGTATGTTAATTAAGTATATATACATTTCCGACTCTTTCAAATGTCTTTATGATCTTTGTAAATGGAGTTAACCGTATCTTTAGGGTGACAGTTTAATGTGTAGTATATAGGAAATTAGGTTACGGCATAGATAATGTGAAAGAAAGGCATAAACATTTGTATATAAACACATTGAATATCAAATATGTTCAAATACGAAAAAGAAACTACTTGGGCCAGATTTAAACGCTATATCTAAAGGTAAAGGAGTTTATGTTAAGATTGTCCGTCTGTCTATCTAACACCACTTACCATATTTATACCCTGTATCATTTGCGTAGATGTTTTTTACTCCCAACCCACTTTCAATAAACCAAATTAATAACTATGGAATCAAATTTTATGAATTGATGCAACTATGTCCGTCGGTCTGTTTTTTAAAGGTAGCATTTTTTGATATCTCTCACTGAAATTTGGTATAACGATATATTTTAGCTTAAAAAAGAACTCTTCTGAAAACGGTTTAAATTGGACCATTTTTAGAACCCCTTAGCACGTAAGGTTTTATTTTACTATAAGTCTTTTCTAATGGCGAAAATACGAACTTCTTAAGATTTTTTGACAAAATTTGGTAAAGAATGGTGAATTAGTTTAATAATTAACTGAACAAAATTTTGACCCTTCTCATATAATGATATAACACAAAGTAACTTATAATGCAATGCGTGGAAACTAATTATAGCATATAATATGTGCATCTAATTGGTGTAGGATATTAAATGGTCGGCTTTAATCGACTATAACCTTTTCATTTGTTTTCTGTTCAACCAGGTTAAATTGATGGTTAAGAAAGAAACAAAAAAAAAAAAACACTTTAATTAACATAACCTACATACCAAACGCAAAGTAAATGAAACGACACACACACACACAATACATATAACAATAACATACACACACATATATATAAATGAAAATAAACGCCATCATCACAATTGAATATGGTAACAACAACAAAAATAATAATAATAATAACAACAACAACAACCATGAATCTACGTCAAGTAGCATTTGCTCCTCTTAAGTGATTAATTGTCTATTAAATGTACCTACCACGCACAAATATGGTATATAAGAATGTAAGTGCTCCAACACATATGTAAGTGTAAGTATTCTAAGGGTACGTACCTGATCTTTTTCTTATATATGTATATTTATACATATATATGTATATATAAAAGACTTTTACTATCATTCAAAGTTCACTTATAATAAATTAATATTAATTGAATCAATTATATTTTTATGTATATGGGAGTAATATGATTTTGGTTCAAATTTTTGCCACGCCAAGAATAAAGAATTGAAAATCCTACATAAGTATATATAAGTTTGTCTGTCTGTATATCAAAATATTTTCTGTGCTAATCACTCTCCCGATCGCAAAAATTGACATTTCTTTTCCAAACATAGTTGGTTGCACAAAATCGCTTAAGCGACACGCTTTATACATATACATATATTACCATCTTATGTGAAGGTATAAAAGCATACAAAAAATCGCTTTTTAAACATCAACATGAACAAATTCAATTATTTTCTAATTCTATTATATTCCCTACCCCAAGTTGGTTTTATAACGGAGTGACAAGTTATTGTTGGAATGACATTTTTTCCATTTAGGAAATATTTATATAATCAACCAAATAGATGGTTACCACCCACATTCATTTAATTAACAGATCATTTTTATTGTACAACAAGAGGACAATTGAGGAAAGTTGACAATATAAAAAAAAAAAAAAAAAAAAATTAATGAAAATACTGTAAAAATTTTTACTGAAAATAAAAATTTGCATAAAAACTATTAGAATAAATTTTAGCTTGAAATATATAATTAAAATAATTATAATGCATAATAAATTATATACTATGGTAAATATGCGTTTAAAATTTATTGGCCATTTTGTCATATTTATAATTTTTAATGTAAAACAAATTATTTGATATTTTTTGATGCATTTTGTTATATATTAATATAATGAACATTATAACAGAAGCCTTAATTAAATGGTTGTGATTAAATAATAAAACATTAGCTCGTTTACAGTTATAATGATGTTGTAGTTGTTGTTTTTGTTGCATTCATTATAATTTGCAATTTGTAAAAATAATGTTTGAAAATAAATTGAAAAGTTTTTATAACATAAGTATGTATAATAGTATATAAACAAATAGTCAAGCATCGACTATTTAATACTCTAAACCACTTAGTGTCACAAATTATGCCTTTTGCTATGCAACATTTTGTTGCCTTATACGGGACAAATATCCCCACAAACTCAATATATCCTTTGCCACAATTCTTGCAAAGCATATAAAAAGTTATTACAAATGCAATGCAAGCAATTTGAATAAATATGAAAATTATATGAAATATTAAATTGTCGCAAAAAAAGAATATAGTTTCAAATAAAATGCTTAAAATGCAAAACTACAACTATATTTTGCATTTTTTGGTTGAATTTTAATGGATGTTTAAATGGAAATAATCGATCCCTTAAGTAAATTCTGCATGATGTGGCCTCACTTGCATTCCTTATAAAATAAATTCTCTCTCTCTCTCTCTCTCTCTCTTGCCTTTCATTCTTCACCACCACCCACCAACTAACATAAAAAAAAAGTTTAGAATTATTTATTATGTTAATGGGCAAGAAGCATAACAAATAGTGAATTTCTTCAGAGGAAGAGCAAAGCAAACCACATGGAATTTATATTAAAATTTACTTATGCAAATTAACTCCTCTTCTCATTATGTAACCGGAGCCACATGGTGGCAAGAAGTATATTAAGTTTATGTAGATAATTGTTACATCTAAATGGTAAATGTTTTATACCAATTAATTCAGGATAAAAATCTGAATTGATTTAATTATGTCCGTCGATCTGTCTGCTACAAAATTTTTGTATTTTTTTTAAGATATTTCAATGACATTTGGTACAAGAACATTTATTGGCTTAAAGAGGAAACTTATTAATAATGAAACAAATCAAAGTATTTTAAGAACCTCTTCCCATACAATGATTTTTCACGAGGTGCCTTATATGGCAATACCTCAAAACAAAGTATAGCATAAATTGTGAAACTAAGTGGTGAAGGGTACTAAATGATTGGACTCGAACGTCTATATTATTTTTAATTGTTAAGTACAAAAGAAACCCCAACAAAAGAGAAAACTACAGTAGGAATAGGTTTTTTTTTTTTTTTTTTTTTTTTAAAAAAAGCATTCCATTGTTTTTAACCTCAAGGGATGTTTTCTTATCCTCAACTCTGTACGCATTCTATACTTTAAATATATAAGAATTAAGTAGCCGTGCTCTTGTACAAGTATAATATAGAAGAGCTTTTAAAAAAGGTAACTTACCCCTGTTAATAGTTTATTAATAATTCTTCAAGTTCATTAAATTCAACAGCACGGGAGGAGCGTTAATTTGTTTACTAATGCCATTACTATGCTAATAACACGTGCTGGTGGTAAAGTTAATATTATGTTGTTTTTCTTTTGTGTATCTTAAAGCGTGCTTTTATATTTTATTGATATTCCCCTCTAATGCGTAATATGGGTTCATTAAAAAATGAAAAGCTGATAAATTTATGCTTAGAGATGAACACGAAAATTCTTTGTATATGTATTGTTAAATGAAGAAAAATGATGGAGAAATTTTGGGGAATATGTACACTATATTTATACATATACATACATATTTAATTATGATTAGGAAAAGCTTTGTACACAGAATGAGGAAAAAAAGATGAAAATTTTCGAAAACTTCATATAGAAAAGTTGTATCAAGGATATCGTGCATTTTCCGTCTCTTAACCTTTCTCTCTCTCTCTCTTTTAGAAATAGCAGAACTCCTATATAAGAAAAGAGTCACATCTTATAAGATTTAATATATATACGATACGATTCTTTTCTTGCCTGTGTGACACTTTTCTCGTTTGTGTTGAAACTTCTTCACTACTTAACAAGCACTTCTATAAAATGTAAAGTGTGTTATCTTAATCATTTTAATCTAATCATATTCTTCAATATATTACCTAATGCCACAAAAACCTACAAACTGATAAAAGTATACGAAATTATTAGCCTTTTATAAAACACAACCAATCCATCCTAGATGACTTAAGAGTTCTCTATATGTACAATGAATAAATCCAATCAAATTACTTATTATACACTTGACAAATTCATTTAAAAAAAATCAACAATTTTATATTTTTGTTATCATGTTGTTGTTGTATAAATCATTGATAACATTTTATGATACTTTGCATAAAAACAAAAGAATGATTTTTTCATTTTTAACTTTATAAACTATTCAAGTAAGGAAACTGTAATTAGAAATGTGTCGAGATATAAATGGAATATAAATTCTATAAATCAAATAATGATACATACATGTCTCAACAAAATCTATATAGTAGATGTTGGCTTGATTTGCTTAATAAACACTCTGGTGTGTGTACACATCAGCAAACAAACTTTGTCATATACGAGTATACTCATACAGCAATAAAAGAACAAAATATTTGTGTATAGAATTCATATATGTTATATACCAATACCAAAACGCATACATACAAATTTTTCGACAAATTTAATAAAATCTTCTAAGGATCGTTCACACAAAATTTTCATTTTAAATACTTTTGTCATACTTCCATTTAAAATACTTGAAAGGAAACGTCAGAGGCTTTACAAAGTGTATACATTTTTGATCAAAATCAAAAACGAAGTCGATGTAGACTTGTATGTCCTTACGTCCATCTGTTATTGGCTTTCTTAGGATGTTAAATTTTATCATATTTAGATGAAATTTTATACATACCATTCTTTTTAGCTTCTGCATGAAGATAACTATTTAAATTGGGCAAAATGATTGTGCAGCCGTGTAGGTGTTAAATATAATTTTGTGTTTTTAACTTAAATACGTAACAAATTTGTGTATTTTTATTGAATAATCGAAATTATTCGAGGGCGTCTACTAATTGTTTGTAGATGTGAAGGATATTTAGGATTTAATAGTCTTACTTGTTGTTGTTTTTTTCATATTAAATCTTCTTTTCTAACATTAATCATTGCACTTATAATAATTTTTGTTTTTATCTTTTTCTATATCTTGCAGTGATTTCAACTCAGTTGAAGAATCATCCAAATGCTGAGGTAAGCTTTTTAACAATATGCTAATGCAATAGTTGATAATTTTTCTTTTTTTTTTTTTTTTATATTTTGTAATCGAATACCTGCAAATAATTGCGAAATTGATGTCAAGTGAAAATCGTTTAGATCGAAATGATGATGAATTGCAGTAATTGAATACTGTGGTACACAAATGCTCATGTTTAGAGTAGACTCTGACGTTTATTTCTAATATGTATCCAATGGGTATTCAATACCAACTTATTGAAACCACATACACACACGCAGCCCAATTGATTCTCATCGAGTTCAAATTCGTGCCACACAAAGGCATACATATGTACATACGTACATAGTTTTATTTGATATCTGTATGCATGTAGGAACAATATAATAATTTGCTTATTTGACTAAACAATTGAGGTCGTTGTGTGTATGTATTGTAGAAAGTATGAATGTGTGCGTATGTTTTCATAGGTGTATACGTATTTAGTGTGGTTGCCGCAATTAGCCTAAAAAACTATAATTAGTTACACACAAACACACTTATGCATATATGGACATTGCAAAAAACATATAAAAAAAAACCGAAAGAATATTTGATATATTATGTTGTCAGTTGGATGCAACGTTTGCCCATACTAGTAAAGTGTAAATGGCATGTGTTCCCCTATTTTTTCTTCACATTAACATAAATTCTTAAGAGAACATTTATGTTATGTTAAAATGTTAATGGACAAAAATATTTTTCACACTTTTAAATAATTCGCTCTTATAAGGTTTTTCAATAAGCACATAACAATTTTGTATTATAATTAAATTTACAGTAATTATGATATTAAACTAAAATTTAAGCCAGGTCTAGTATACATGTTACATTTAATTAAGAAATTTAAATTCGTTTAAATAACCACCGTGGAGAGCATTTGCAGCCAATATTCTATCCATCATTTTTTCACATATATGGACCGAAACGTTGGCAATTTTTTGTTTGATATTGTTCTTGAATCTTTCTAACACTTTTGGCTAATCTAAAGGATTAAAATAGCTTTGTTGTTGTCTAATTACGCATATTGTGCTTATTGGCAAAATTTGTCTGGTTCAATAGAAAATTGTACTTACGTCCAACAACTCATAATTACAGTAGTAATTTTTAATAAACTCCACATCTTGTAAACTTTATAAGGATAAAAATGTCAACCTTTATTGACGTTTTGGCATTACCAGACCAAGGAAAGCATTAAAGAGTAATTAAGTATTAAAATTTTAAACTGTTATGTCTTTATTGAAAAATCATGTGGTCACTACAAGAATATTAATCCCACACTTGGTGGGATACTAACTATAGAGGCAGGTAGAACATATAACTACAAATATATTTCTGCTAAAATTTCAATTCATTCCACACACAATTCGTAAATTTAGTTTATAAAGGTGAACAACATACGTTTTAACCATCAGCGAGACTTTACCAGCTTACCATTTGGTTTTTGAAATGAATTAAACTGTTTAACATACACTAATCCGCTTTAATGGGAAATGAACTTAAACAACTTTTATAGGTATACACATCATATGAAGGTGCAGCATATGTAACATTTCTTTTAAGCCATTTGCCAACATTTTTAATTTTTTCTGTAGCTTGAAATGATTCTTAGCCATTTCATAGGATAACGAGAGTATCAATAACATTAAATTGTTGTTGTCGGTACTTGCAGCAGTATTAAGCGATCAATAAAGATAATGCAGAAAACCAAGCTGCATATGAAACAATAATGATGAAGCATTCAAAATGAATGTAGAGTCTATGAAATGAATTGTATGCTTGAGTCAGACATTTGGTAAAACTTGCTAAATCATATCTTTCACTTTGTTCATGTAACTGCATCATAAACATATGTTCGTTAAGTTTTACTGTAAACCACATTTTTCAGCTTTAATCGGTTAACAATTTGTTTTCATTTCTTTTCATTTTTACATAAGTTTGTCATGCCATTTACAACACTCAGAAGGACGCACAAAGCATCAGCATCAAAAATTGAGTCGATGATGTTTGTAACACCTAAACAGCAAAAACCACTCTCAGTCTGAATTATATCGATCGAATTCGAATCAAAATTTCAAACTATTTAATATGTCCGTCTGTCTGCCTATTCATGTTTTTCTTGTCATTAATGTTCAGCTCGTAGTTTTTGCATAATTTTTCATGAAATTTTGCATAAGGAAAGCCAAAGATAATCACCATAGAAAATGATACCGATCGGTCCACACTTAGGTTCACTCTCTTTACAACGCTATATGTAAAAAAAAAAAGTTTAATTATTTAAATTTTAAATTTTTTAAATAAATTTTAGTAAAGATTAGTTAATTGAACCTGATATTAAAACTTTTTTCCATCTCAACGCATTCTTAGCATAAATTGTATAACCATGTGATGTAGAGTATTAAACGATCGATTACTACCATCTTTAATATTTTAAGTAATAATTTTTGTGTCTGTAAATATATTGTATTGTACCTCAATGAAACCTTTGGGCAGTCACGATTTAAGAAAAAAAAAAAACTATTGTTAGCGTTTTGTTGAGAAAATCAGAGAAGGGAATGTGCAATCTTTTTATATTCACCTCCTCCACACATATATGTAAGTGGCATACAATTTTCTTTTACAATCTTTTCACTTTTTAACCTTTGCTTTCTTTCCTTTCTCTTGTGAATTGTAATTTTGTATCTTAAGTGCATGTAGGATGGGTTAGAGGTAGAAGCCATTAAAAACACTTAAGGCAAAAAACTTTATGGTTATGTGTTAAAAAAAAAATTTCACTAGTCAATATCTTTTGCCAAAAAACTTAAGTTTTGGGTAAAGTACACAATCAAATAAAGATGATGATGATTATGACCGTAATTCTACATCTTTTACAATTCTTGTAATTGAGACATCATAATCAAGGGACTAGTTAGGTGTTAGTAAAGACACTAGTATAGAGTACTTGTTAGGCTGTTTAATCTTCTTCGTTTTTTCATAAGTTATTTTTATATGTTTGTAATACCCATAACCCTTGAAACCATCACCTTGGTCAGAAGCAATTTAAGACCATCTAGTCATAAACGTCCGTTGTAAATTTTGAGATATTAAGCAGAAATTTTATACATAAATTGCTATTTACTGTAAACAAATCGTCGTTTAAATTTGTCAAAATCGTTTAATAACCACGCCCACAATCTATTTTTCCACCACAACAATTAATCTATAAAGTTTAAATTTATTATATCCATCCATCGATCTTACAAAAATGGACGTGATGGGATAACAGATACACTCACAATGTAAATTTGGCTTGGAAACTGACTTATAAGTTAAAACGAAATATAGACACTATCAGAAAACATAATACACATACATACATACATACATGATTAGGCAACACCTAAAATAGATCATCTTAGGCGCCTTAATCTCAATATAAATGTAAATGTTATGAGAATGATGAATTTGTTAAACATCCATCATGAAGATGAAGGGAGGTGGGGTGCAAAGAGATAATTTGCTTTGAGACTTATCTGTAAATGTCAAGTAGCAAACTAGAATAATTGAGTGGAGTAAACGTATTATTACGTATATATTGAAATACCGTTGTGTCTGTAAACTTGTACACAAGGCGTCAAACAACTGACGCCACAAAGACTTTCATTCACAATAACAGCTCTGCAATTAATTACACTAAAAAAAAAAAATTTATGCTACAGCTGTCATCTATATATATACATATACATCCATACATAAATTTAATAACAGTACAAAAGCTTTATATTTATTATATGTTACACATATAATAAATTTTTTTTTATATAAATTTTTTTTTTAAATATGTTATACATACAATATTGCCAACATTCTCACGTAACAGGAAACCACTTATAATGGATAGTATACGTAACTACATATAAATATAAAAAAAAAAAAACAAAAAAATTATTGCCCACCATAAAAGCCAATGAGCCAACAACAAACCAGCCATACATTAAACTGGGAGTTCTTTGGATAACAGTTCAGTACGAGTAGGCATGAAGGTGATACAATCAGAGCTAGTTGTTAATCTCGACAATTGCTGCAATATACAATAAAAATGAATTATTTATCGATATCATTTTTAATTTCCATATGATTCACATATAATTCCATATGTATATAATATGAGTGCAAGTTATGTATGCGTTCGAGTTAAGGTTACAATTCTGCGTTTGATAACTCCAACCCACACCATCATAACAACAGTTCATAAAGGCTTTTGATTGGCAACCAGTTATTTAATATATTTTCAACTGTAATTTAAATTCTATTAAAATCATAAACTTTATTTAAGCATGAAATTGAAAATTTGAAACTGGGAAAAAAGATTTTACGTTAAAGTGATGTTTCATTCAGTATCAGCATGTAAAGCATATAATATTTATTTAAAGTTTAATAAAACTGAAAGTTTAAGGTTAAATCGTTCATAAAGTCTGAACCTAGAAATGCCATCATATACACTGTAAAACCAGAAAGGAATCGTAAAGTATAAACTGGTAAAACTGGGCGAATCTCACAATCATTCATTAAAAAAAAAAAAAAATACCAAAAAATGGTATATGAGACATGAACCAAGTGATAATGAAATGGGACAATGCACCTCTATAGCCCAGGACACCATCGAAACACTGACACTGCACCCGTCTGACCTGAACTGAACCTAGCCCTGAACTCTTCCGATTTTAACTTGTTCGATCGATAATATTTACATAGTTGGGCTGAGCTTTGAGTTTAGAAACAATTTAATAATGAATCTTGATAAAGGATGCATCATTGTATTATTTATTAAATCGAAGAAAAAATAATTATTACTAAAATCGTACTCAAATATTATAGAGAAAAAATTTATCATTTTTTTGATAGTGTTAGAGGAAAAAAAATTGTCAAAAATAGAAAAATTATGAATATTCACTATTAAGTTTTTAAATATATTTGTAACTATATCATCTATCAATGTGCTAAAAATGGGCATGGTCGGATAACATAAATTCTCACAATTTGCAAACAACATATTCATCGTAAAACAAGACTTTCATAGTAATGCATATACTAATAGAAGGAGAAATATATATGTATGCCACGCCCACCGTTGTATAACTGGAGGGTATTAAAGATTTGATCTAAGCTAAATTTAGTTTTCTTACTTGCTCTAAATTTAACTTTTATATAGCGCTGACATGTAGTAATCTTTGTATATTAAAATCATAAATAATTGTGATAAATTACTATAAGAATTTCAATTTAAGTTGGTACTCAGTTTTCCACATGTTTCATCTTTTTATCCCTACCATCAAATTTCCTGATTTCTGTTAATACAATCTCATAATCACGGCTAGTGCTGTGGTTTACATTTAACTATTCGTGTAATGAGCTGAACTGTTTGTCAATCATGACGTTGTGAAATTTAATATTTTATTGCAATTAAAGGCTTCTATTAATAATTATAATATGGGAGGATATTAATGATTACATGATTAAAGCATATACTGCTCTCAATAACAGTTATTCCCCAAACAGAATAATTTGACTGAATTTAATTTTCTCGTATACTGAAAACTGTATATGATGGTAAATTAATTTTCCCATTTGTGTTTGCGATTAATTGAAAAGTCCTGAAAATTCATCGAAATATGTCTGTGTGTGTCGATAATGGTATAAAATTGTACTCTCGAGTATTATGTGATATGTGTGTACAATATGTATGATTTGGTATACAATTGTTTATTTGTTTATGTGCGCATTTGATTGAAAAAAAATAATATAATGGATGTAAATTGCATTTTGAATATGTGTGCAGTGTGCAAGTTGTGCAACAATACAACAATATTAAAACACAACAATAACTGACAAAAAAAAGAAAATAAGAAAACTAAATTTGGCTTAGACCGGATCTTAAGTACTCTCCATATGTATCAACCTGCAAATCGAATTTTACCCTGAGTATGATAATTTGTGGGCGACCACGCCCTTTCTTGCCACAACATTGATAATATACATAACCATAAATATGCGTAACAAATTCTAATTTATGAGGTCGATTTTTGTATTAAAAATATAGATTTCTGTCGAATGGGAATGTGTTCGTTATCAGGCCACGCCCCTTTTTTTTGCATAATAAATATGTGTACCGAATATTAACTTCGTAGCACAAGTTTTGTGACAAATAAATAGATTTTTGTCGTTGGTGGGCGTGTCTCTTGATCGATTTTACACAATTTTAATTGCGACCAGTACAAAATTATTTATATACTATGTTAAAATTTACTAACGTGGGAGTGTCAACAATAGACGGACATGCTTATCTATGAACTCAAATTTGGATGGTTATCAAAAGTATATATATTTTATGGGATCTTACAAACACAATAGCTAATCTAATAAACCTTCATTACCAAGGTAAAGTAAATAACAAAAATGAAAAGTATTTCAATCCTTATGAAAACTGTTTTTATATTTATGAAAATTCAACAGCTGTCTTGTAGTATTTTTGTTCATTTTGTTTGCATCTTTCAAAAACTGTACAATCATTGAGAAAAATAATACAATTAAAGCTAATGTTGAATTTGAGTGAAAGTTATGGGATATGAAGACATAATGATAGATGGACTGAGGTACTTAGGTACAGCTATAAGATCTCATCTCCTATGGAACGTATTTTATTGAAACCCTTAAAATAATTATATATATGTATGTACAAAATATATGCAGTAATACTCTAAAACTCTAAGCTCTGTTACATAGGTGTTAACATATTAAAAATTTGTTTTTTGGAATCCATCGATTTGTTATCTGATTAGATTTGAGATTTGAGACGCTAAATTTGAGAATGCACTTTGTTTCTCTATAGCAGCTATTCTACTCCCGCTTCAGCCGTTTCTGTTTATCCGTCTGTCCTTCCGTCCACGCATTTCTTGTAATCAAACGATTGTCGATGATAATATTTGACATTTACTGAAAATTGACTCAAAGTTAGGTTTTGGACTCACTATTAAAAATGGTGCTGATGGATACAAATGTAACCTTTATCCAAACAGAGGTCCAAATATATACATAATCAGTTATAAAATTCTTTTTACAAATTTTTTTTTTTCTTAATTCATAGGTTTTATAGGTTTTGTAGGTCTTTAGCAATTTGTAATCAAAAATTTCTATTGCTTTAATTTTTCATCACTATTTTGTTCAGTGTATTGTATTGTTCCCTTACCTCCTTGCCTTTACAAATACATTTATATTTAATTGTATTGTATATCCCGTTAAGGTTATTCCAGCTGCATTCCACCCATTCATTATTTTATAATTGTAAATAATTACCATGAAATCTTGCAGAATTAGTGGGATTTTATATGAAATTATAGAGATTTATATATATTTAGAATAAAGCAGTTTTTTGCTATTCTCCCTCTCAATGCATAATTATAATTGATTGCTTACAAGAAAACCTAAAATTAAACCAAATTTTATTGTGATTTATTTGTATATTCCCTAACTTTGTGATTAGGTTAAAATAAGTTTGGAATTTGAAACTTTACGTGGCCTAGAATCCAAATTATAAATTAATACGAAATAAAAGAATGTCAATGCCCAGTACATGCCCACAAGTTCTAATTTAAGCTGAAATTGTAATTTAAAATCTTTAATATCATCCACAAAAAGGCGAATCGAGTTTTACGTTTTGTAAAGTTTTTTGTAAATTACCATGCCTTCTTCTAGCTGTTGCACATAGAATAACAAACTCAGCATGTTCACGCTTCTTAAGGATATAAAAATGAATTGAATCAGTAGATTTAGGGATGGTTGTTAAAGATGATGGTGTGCGATTTTTATCAAAAATTTTCCTCGTATTACTTTTCCAATGAAATTTGCTTTTTTCCACAAATCTAATGATTGCATGAAGCGGTCTTAAGACCAACTTATTATGTTATTAATGGTATGGAATGGAATATTTATTCAAACTTTATTTGTGTCTATAATTGTTGCTGTTTTCATTGTATGATAAACTCCTCAATCGAAAATATTTCTTTGACAAAAGCCGGTTAAATGGTTGTTTCCTAAAAATTTGAATGATTCAATCAATTCCGTCATATTTTTACGACATTTTAATGTTCCGCTATGGTAAACAATTTATGTGAAAAACATTGATAAAGTCATCAAACTTTTATTTTATTTCATTTCTGTCCGCTTCGTCCGTAACGGCAATTACGGCAAAACCTTTGTGCCATAGAACTAAATATTATCATTAAATTGGTTTTTTTTTTTTCTTTGCTTGTGTTTTTTATGTCTTTTTGCCAATTACCTATTATTGCACGTTTCCTGTATTAATCAGAAACTATAATTTTCTCTTAATTGCTTTTTGGCAATAACTCCTACACTTTTCCAACAAGGTAATTGGTACGTTACGTATATAATTATAGGTGGGAAATAGCTTAAATAAGTTCGGTTACCACCCATATTTGGCCGTTCCTTCACTTTAATCAAATCTTTAATGTGCGTGTAAAGGCACCTCAGGAAACTTTCTTTTATATTGTATAAGTTGGTGGTAGAGGAAAAGCTAAAAAGTTGAAACATTACACTTGATAAATTATATGGCTCAAGGTCATTATTTATTAATCCACTTAATTTTTGTTTTTCTTAAATTTAGTTCAAAGAAGTATATATTCCATCGGTGGGGAAACCTTTTTATTATATCAATATATTAAAATTTTTATAACAATCTAGAGTAATTGACTTGACAAATTGTATAGTGCAAGTTTAAACTTAATCAGTCCACTGTGGCATATTCTGTAATGATTTTAAAGTACCATAGAAAACTATATCAAAAGAAAATGGCCAAAAGAATTCAATGAAGCAAGTTTGAGCTTGATCAGCCCACAATGACAGCTTCTATAATGATTTTTATCTAACCTGTAAAGTAAACATGTTAGAGAAACAAAACATTTCGGGACATGATACGAAGAGAAGGAAAAAAGCTATTTAAACATTAGCCCGGAAATAAGTAATTTCCGAGTTATAGCCACTTTTTCAAACACCCTGTCTACTTATAAGATTTTCTGTAAAAATTTTGTGAAAACGTACAAAAACCTATTTTCAGTTAATATTCATATTGCACATCTGTACTCGTGCACACACACACACATATATATATATATATATAACTGAAATTGTATTTTCGTGTTAATACAAACCATTTATATTTGATTTCAATGGTGAACGTGACTAAATTGAACATTAATGCTATATGCGGAAAAGAAGGAAAGAAGAGAAATCTTCCTGGAAAAATCAAAACTGCTGAAACACGAAAAAACTATACTTTATACTTATCAACGCTTTGTATACAGTAACGTAAAAGAAAATAAAAACTCTCCCTCAACAATGTTCTTTAAGTGGTATGTAACTACAAATATTCATTCCATCACATGCAACGTTTAGTTATACGTGTACTATAACTACAAAACGCCTTTGGCAAAAAAGAAAAAAAAAAAAACCAAAATTATGAAAAGAAATTAACTAAACATGCATAAAATTTTATGAATCGTGATGAAGGTGTACTGATATGTGATATAGTAATACTCACGATATGCAGCATTTGAATTGTTATATTTTCTTTACGCTCTACTATGGATAGTACAGTATAGGAGAATGACTTAAGGCTAAATAGTTTAAAGTAAGAATGTTTTTTCTCTTTACAATCACATGATTTTCGTAAAAGAAAAAAACCTGAATAAAAAAAGAAAATTTCTTAATAAAGGGTTAGACAGCGATATTGATCAGTATCAAAATTTGAGTCGATGTATACATGCCCGTCCGTGTGTTACGGTCCTAATTTTTTTTTAATAATACTACTAGTTTCTTTAGACCGTCTTAAGTGAGATAAAATAAGTCAATAACCACGCCTAGAATCGATAAAAATCTAGTAATTGTCTTAGAGGTTAAGCCTAAGTAGTGAGATAAGCTAAGGATAAACTAAAATTTATAATCAAATTAAATAGGATTTCAAAAATTCACTTAAAACGAAAAAATGTTATAATCATTCACAAGCCTGACCATTTAATACTTTACATCACTTGGTTCTACAAATTAATCTACAATTAGTTCAAAGCATTGTCAAATAAGTCACTTTGTGAAATATCATTATAAGGAAAACGGTTCTAAAATTGATCCGATCAGGTCTAAATATTAAGCCAAATAACTATTCTTTGCGAAATTTTGTTAAAAAAATATTGAGAATTACGAGTTTTTACCATATTAAGACTTCCATTATATTAGAACCCTATGTGGAGAGGGATTCTAAAATTGGTCCAATACGAAACATTTTCAATAGGATTTCATTTTGGGTCAATATATGCTTTTTGAAATACTTCAAAAATGCTAACTTATGCACAAATGTATATGACAGAGGGACAAGTTTTGATTCTGAATTGAACATCTGCAAAAACTTGACAGTAATGCTGCCACAAATTATTACTATGAATAGGTGAGAGGCACCACCCCACTCATATACACTTAAAGTTAAAGCGTTTTTTTTTTTTTCAAATCCACAAATATCTAAAGTGCACACGTACACACATACCCAGTTCCCTAAGCAGCTTTATAGTAATAAAACAATAACGGTAAATTAAGCTTAAAATAAAAATGAAAATGAAAAT
Organism: Ornithomya fringillina; assembly: GCA_963978525.1. Taxonomy (NCBI): domain Eukaryota; kingdom Metazoa; phylum Arthropoda; class Insecta; order Diptera; family Hippoboscidae; genus Ornithomya; species Ornithomya fringillina. The sequence goes on from OZ021693.1 coordinate 6,998,706, forward strand.
AAAAACAAAAAATAAAACAATAACAATAACTTTGCTCTGAAATGGTATAAAATATACCATACGCATAAAATAGATTGTCTTTTGAAAACCTTAACGTTTTACTGGTAGTTTTCTGTTTATTTAGAAAATACAATAAATTGTAGTATCCTCATACTAACATATGAATGTATATATGTATGTCTGTATGGTACATATGTGTGTGTATGGCGTGTATGGTTAGCGTGTTTGTTTATTGTAAAGTTGGAGAAAGTAAAAATTAGGTCAAAACTATTTGTTTAAATGTAGAATGTAAAACAATCATACATACAGGCAAACCTACTACATATGTATATAGTGGTATACTCGTATAAGTGTTATAATAAGTTTTCATACAATTTGCGTATAAACAATTAACCACACTGACATCGTTCCATTTATGCAACCATTCGTTTCTTTTTATGCATACGCATGAAATGTATGCTTTAACTGTATATATGTTTATATACATATATACAATATTATTAAAATGTCTCTCAAGGACGGTTAGTTACGATGTTTAAAAAAGTGTCATCTCAAAAGCCCTCCAAAAAAGTATTTCGAGTTGAATAAACATATTAAGGCATTTACTAACAACAACAAAAAAAGGAACTGAAAAGGCTCGACGGAACTCAGTACACATTACATAATATATGAAGTTAACCTCTGCATCATCCTTAGCAAAATAATTACCTTACCAAGAGTTCTACTTATATTCCATATAAAGAGAGGAACTACCGCAACCCCTGATAAATTTGTGCTATAAGAAACGACTGTTATATAGCAAAAATCCACAATTCTTGATATATGTCGATGAAACTTGGCACATTGATTCTGTTTATTACAAGGTTGATTTGTGAGAAGTTTGTGTTTAATCAGGCTAATGGAACAGGAAAAAAGCATGTAAAGAATGCAGGCAATAATTTTTTTATTTTCACTTACCCAAATAAGTTTTCACTTAAGAGCGCTGACGTCCGTGTAAGTGACACACAACGATTTCCTTTCTTACAAGTTTCAAGTGTTATCTATTGTATCTCTAGCGTACAGAGTGAAAATATATTTTATTTTTCTGCTAAAAGTTTTGTTTTACTGCAACCCCGCTTAACTTGAGAAGAAAAGACTGCCTTTTATTTTTTGGTTTAATTTATTTCTGAGATGCCTCTCCTATATATATATATATATATATATGTAAACTATAGTCGGGGAACTGTATATGTTTTTAAACCCTCCATATAAAATTGGCGGTATATTAAGTTTGTCAATTATTATGCAACACCTTCTTGGTTCTTTTTGGTGAACTTTATCATAATTATATGACCTTCATAAAATGTTGGCTTTACCTACCGTTTTGATGTTACTTAGATTATAAAAATCGTTCAAGGGTACTTTCGTTTTAAAATATAAAATTGTTATGTCTCTATTGAAAAATCTGTTATTTCCAAATTTTTAACTTAAAATAACACAAAATTTAATGTAAAGCCTTTGTTAAGTCAAATAAGTTTAAAGATATAACTTTTTTAATTGTTTTTTGTTATAATTACATTGTAAAGAATTTAAATTACAACCAAGGTTCGCATATTCACACAATTTAGTAAAAAAAAAAAAAATGGGTGCAATCTCACTTCAAAGTCATATACTTGCCATACCCAAATATGTATAATATGTGGTCACAGCCAAATAAATACTAATTTTCTTGGTTGTTTAATTTAAGGTTTTTGCAGTCTATTTAAAACCGAAATGCGATCCCAATGCAGTCACTCATGACCACCCCAGATCTTTATAGTTATTATGTATTGCATTTGTAGAGCTGTCTTCTCTTTGTTACTGTTCCGTTCATCTGTAGTATCTTGTTTGAATATTTCTATGCATACACCCATAAATCTTTTCATAGAAAAACACCAACAACAAAAAAATGCAAACAATTTATTGTGTACATAGATGTACGTACGTACGTCTGCATCCTGAAGATTGCCGTCTCTTCTAGGAAACTTTTCCACAATGTTACGTTGGCCGTCTCTTTTTTCCCAATAAGACTTATTATCTATATTAGCTGAGAAATTCAACAAACTTTCCTGATTTGTTTTGTTTTCTATGCATTGTTACTACTATTACTACTACTACTACTACTATGTGTGTGAGTTTGTATGCGGTTGTAATAGTATTACTAGTTACAATAACAGGCAAGGAAATCGGCAATTTTAACGCTTTATGTTGAGCATTAACGAAGCACTACTTGCAAATTTATAACTAGCACCAATGTTACCATCATTGTTGTTTATGCCACTGCTACTCTGATTGTTATTCTTTTATTCAATTTTTTTTTTTTCCTAGAAAAACCGCAAACATAAGAATGTGAACCACAACATGTTATAAAAGGAAAAAACAAGGAAAACACGTAAAACAAAGTTAAATTTGGCTTCGGCTACATCTTAAACACCCTCCAGATGTATTTACAAATGGTGGGCGTGGCAAACTTTATAGGGTAATTTTTGTGGCGAAAAAAGTGTTTTGTCAATTATGGGCGTGGCTGCTTAATCAGTATATAGAAACTAAAAAGCTCTGTTTCATTCCAATATCAAAAATTTACCAAACAACAATAACAAACGGACGCACCGACGGACATATCTAGATCAACTCAGATTTTGAAGCTAATTAGGAATATATATACTTTGTAGAGTTCCTAAAGTCTTCTTTTAGATCAGGCAAATAGAATGACAAACTTTGTATATTGCCCATCTTTTGAGGGGGGTGTAAAATAACCGCAATCAGAGAAATACAAAACTAACGAATTGTGGATTGTATTGTTTTGTTGAATGTGTACTAAACTGTACGGTGCTGTGTAATTGAGTACAAAGTTGTCATTCATGTAACTAACATTTTACAGTGAATAAGAGATTGTTTTACATTTATTGTTACATTTGTATCATTTGGTCTTAATTAAGCATTAAAGAAAGTCTATTATTATAAATGTTTTCATAGTGGTAGATTCCTATCACTAATAGTCTTATTGTAACAGTTTAGATCAAAATTCTTTTAAACAAAATTTCAATTTTTATTAAATATTTTTACTAAAAATTAAATTTTATAAGTAAACTTACTATGCTAACTAAACTAAAGTTTTCGTTAAAGATTTGTAGCTTATGATCTAATTAGTTTTTATCACTGATTGCTTGTTATACAAATCGTTTGTATTTGACATTTGAATAGTAAACTATTGAATTGATGTTTTTAGCAAATCTTAAAATAATGAAATTTTACAAATTCAACTTCAACATACATCCACACATATATGGCATGCAAGTAGTGTAACATGTTTAAGAAAAATCATACGTGGCTAGCCAAGTTAACTTTGTATGCAGTGGCAATGCCTTCAAAGGAACTTTTTCATTAAAATATGTAAATATTATCCCAACCATCTATTTGTTGCCGTTTCGTGTGGTTTCTATTTGAAATTTAATCCACAATTTATGCCTGCTGTTCATTTGCATATACCACTGATTATATTTGCTAACAATAACGATATAGTTGCAAAGAAGAAAAGACAAATAAAAATAAAAAATACAAATAAAATTGACAGTTGTCAACTATTCAGCAAATAGTAGGGAAGATAAAACATCTATTTTAGTCTAATAAATCATTTTTATATAAAAAATTTGATAAGTTTAAGGAAAATTTAATATTTCGAAAACATTTAACGAGTAAAGCAGTTAAATTTGGCTTTAGCGAAATATTAATATATCCTTCACTTGCGTACAAAAAAAGTGGGCATGGCACTTGATTACACTTTCTGTACTTTTTATATAACTACATCAACTAATAAATTATTTGTTATATAAGATTTTTTTGTAAATTGTGGGCGTATATGTTTTGTAGGATCCGCGAGCCTTCCTTCTACGTGTTGCAAGCGGAATAACAAACTTAGTCATCTAGGTGGTAAATATAACAAAGCTTTGTGACTAACAATACTCTTACCCTGACAATTACTGGCCTTTGATGACCGCAAACCTTTCTTTATATAAAAGCATACCTTTGACTCTCCATCTGTTTGACTCGTTATGACAAAAAAAAAAAAAAACAAAATTCCTGCTTGTTTCCGTGTGACACATAATTTATCTACCGTGAAATATTACAATTATATATGTAAGTATGTATAACCCTCGGTGTAAAAATAATGTAATGTAATGGTTTCAAAAAAAGAGAAAAAGAACCCAGAAAAAGTCGAAATAAGTAAAAGTTTTAAGGACGCAGTTGTCAACTGACAAATGTCAGCGCAGCAATGGATTTATGAATTTCTTCTAAAAGCAGTATGTACCGTAAAATTGTTAATGTTTTATATACAGCATATAGTTCATACAAGTATAAGAAATATTGTTAGAGCATGTGAGTAAAAAGTCTTATGATTATTATATGAGATGAGCAACATTTAATATTCTGTAGCAAACTCACTCAGCGACTATCAATTTAAAAATCTTAAAAATTCACATATATTCTCTTTAGAGATGTCTATGCACGGCTTCAGGGATGGGTTAAATATGAAAAACAATTTATTATCTGTTAATAATTATATAATTTTACTATAGAGTAACTGAGTTTAAATGTTTTACTACTTGCAAAGATTGTTGTTTAAATTTTACTCTGAAGCATAAATTCATACTTGACCTATTTTCTCTTTACTGCAATATTTAAAAAGTAAATGAAAATGTTATAGTTGATCAAGAACGACATATATAATATCCTATACTATTTAGTTCCCTAAATTATGTCACAATTAGTTGGTAGTTGTATCAGTAAATGCAAGGCTTTGCTTTCATGAAAAATCACTCTATGGAAAAAGCTATTAAAATGGTCCGATTAAATCAAAATTTGGCTTAGTCAATAATTCTGAAAATTCTACTTTTATTGAAATTCTTACAGACCGACGGACATGATTAAATCAATTTACATTTTGAATCTGAATCTGCCTTTGCCACATATGCTGCAGGGTATAAAAAGCGATGGCTATTAATTATTAAGCTGACACAATCATCAACAACAGCATTATTGCGAAACGTAAATATATGAATATACAATGTACAATATATTGATATTTACATATATGTAGGTACACAAACATATGAAGCACGGCACGTGCTCCATATGATAACTGTGGTCGAAAAAACATTTTTTGAAAATGTATACATGTAGAGAATAGTGATAATTCCACCACAAATTCTACATATTTCCACATACGTGCAATAAATATTGGTTTTCATATACACACATACAAGCACCTTCTCGTTTAGTTTGTGACCTTATAAATGTTGAACCAAATGTTATTGTGTTGTATAACACAATAACAAGTGATATGCACCCAAACACAAACGATACTTTATTTTCTTTTTATTTATTTTTACGACACATTAGCTCCAAAGCGGAAAACACCTAAAAAAAAAAAACTAAATTTGGCTTAGGCCAAATCTTAAATACCCTCCTTATCAACATACAAATAATGGGCATGGCTGGGACATAATTACGCCCCCTAATAGTTTATGTATCACTTATCAATTTTCGAGTCTTGTTTTACGCTGAGTACAGATTTTTATAAATTTTGGATATGTCCGTTATCCAATCACTCCCATTTTTTTGAGGTTATTTATATATAAATATGTATACGAAATTTTCTGCTCAATATCACAAATTTTAAAACCGTGACAATGCCAATAATAGACGGACGTACGGACATTCATATATAGAACAACACCGTTTCTAATGCTGATCAAGTAGGGCCTCCTTTTGAGTGTTGCAAATAGAATAGCAAACTTGGTATACTTCCCCATCTTATGTGGGGAATGTAAAAGTATCAATACAGCTTACACTAAATCCTATCTAAACAACATTTCGCTCTAGAGATGAAAAGTGTTGTGGTTTCCTTTTAAAACTTTTAAACACTCTAAAGCAGAATAAAAAAAAAACTAAATGTTTAACTTAGACTAAATACTTTGTACAAATGTATTTGAAATGTGGGCGTGGCATAAAATACAATCGATGTAGCAAATAACTATTTGATGTCTTCCCATCTAATGTAAAGCAACACAAAATGCTTTTTAAACATTTATACATGAAATGACATTGAACTCGGCTTTTAAGTTATAAGTTTATCCACAAAAGAACAAAAACCACTTATAAATTGATTCTGGTTAATATTATCTTTAATTGTAGCCAATTGAAAAGTTACACATCGTTGCTAAACGAATAATGTAAAAACCCTCAACGCAAAAATCAAGATAAGATGATTGTATCAAATCTTGAAAGCAATTAAGTAACCATTTAAACCAGACAGGCTAAAGAAAAAAGATGGAAATTCTAGATTAAGGTCATAGAGTGACATTTTTTCGAAAAAGCTGCAAATACTTGAAGGCCTAGGGTAGATAAAGATAAAGATAGTATCATGTTCCTCTATTTTTTTATTTGAAGTATAACCGAAAAATTTCATACATTTTTTCCCCTCACACTGTATGTGTGAAGTTTATAAAAAAAACCAAAAAAAAAACATCAAAACCTTCAATTCAGTTGAAGAAAATAAGGCGAACAAGCAAAAAATTAACGAACAAATTAAAAATCAGCACTTGAGACCTCGTTGTGCGCTTGTTGAGTTGAAAAGTTTCCAATTGAAGAATCATTTATTAGAATCAAGTCAACAAGTACTACAAAGTTCATATTGAGTAAAAAAATAATAATAATAATAATAAAAATAAATGTTGCAGTAAAGAATTTCTTTATGAATTTTAATCAAAAGTCTTGGAGAGAATATAAAAAAGAAGAAGAAGAAAGAAAATACAGAATCAAATACAATTTTCAGGCCACTGCACCCCATTATTAAACTATATCATGGAACACGAAAGCAATCAGCGTTTTACCGCCATCGCCACCATAATCATCATCATCATCATTATGCAACATGAATATTAAAGGGGGGAAAGGGCTGTACTCAGTTACAAAATCATTTCACATAAACATTATTACAATCTATACTTTAATCATTTTAGGCTTTTCATTCCCTCTTATCACTTACTATAAAATTGGTCATTGAGCATACTTTACTGTATGTAGCAACAGTTATTGTTGATTGACCTAAAGGTTAAAGATTTTTTTTAATTTACATTCTTTAAACAATAATATTAAACAATTAAAACATTTAACCATTTATATATAACCGCAGACTTTGTAAAAAATTTGTAAAGTTCAACATTAAGGGAAAGAAATGTGTTGTAACAAACAAAGTCTTTTGACGCTACTGAATTGTACTGCACAACTTTTGCTGTAACTAACTTTTTTTATATGTAGATGTTTTCAACTATGTCAGTCTTTCGGTCTTTCTTTGTCTCTTATACATATTTTTTATTAAGCGTTTTTTGACCTCTTTGTTTTTATGGTAATCACTGACATTCTACTCTTCCTTCACTTATTATCAGCATCATACAGATGATTCCATGATGACTACATTTGCATAAAGATTTAAGAATGATTCCAGTTCATTTAACTGCTAATCTTTCTACTCCTCATAGAGCTAATGTTAAGGGAGAATTAAAAACAGAAAGATCTATAAAATACATTATTCGCCATTTAAAATTCAATAATCTTTTAAAATAAAAAACTATGTAAAATCATGAAAGATTATCTGAACCTGCAAATTGCAATATTTATACTCTGTCCCCACTGGGCGAAAGGGTTTGGTTTAAGATATTCTAAACGGCAATTGCCACACCCATTTTCAATTGTGGAAATGGATTTAAAATTAGTTTCTGAATAATTAATTATGACATATTTGGGCCCGATTGAACCACTTTCAGAACTCTTTTCTATACAATGACATTTCACGCAGAGACTTGCATTCTCTCATTTTCTCAGCAGTTACCCGCAATTCAGCTCGTTATAGCAAATTAAAAAAAAAGGTGTAAATGGTCGGCTATAAACGACTGTAATAACATTTTCACTTGTTTTGTTCTAGAATAAAAGTGAGATAGAAAGAGAGACTTACTGCTTAAATAATCAAATTCAATTTTCTTTTATTTAATTAACTTTTTTCATTGGAATATTCAGAATTTAATTATAAATGGAGAGTATTTTTTTGTTATTCATAAATAAATCACTTGACAGTTAAGGATTCTCTTCCATTCATTAATGATGTGAATATAAATCAATTTTTCATTTATTATAATTATTAACAAGACGTAATAAGCGTAAATTACATCTTGTTCTGCTTTCATTTTAATGATATAAAAATATAAAAAAAAAAAGAAATTCCCACATTTTTATGGGACACTTTAGGCAAGCGTGTAAAAATGAATAATTTTTCATTATTTGTCTTAATGCCGGGCATTTTTTTGATTTTTACCAACATAAACCACATTTGTTGTGGTTGTGGTTTTGTGGTACAAGTTGTGGAATCTTAATTACCCTCAACTATAAACCACACTGACTGTACGGGTATATTATGTTTTGTTCTTCCCTTTGGAGGAAATATTTTGTAACAAAATATAAAAGACCAGCATACCAGGCATTATAACCATAGACAGCTTAAATAAATAAAAACAATAACTAAATTGGGCTTGGGTTATATCTTAAATACCCTTAAAATCTACTTAAAAACGGTGGGCGTGGCAGGTTCACAATACTGTTCTCCAATAGTGTATGTATTAAATATCACCTTAGAAGTCAAATTTTACGCTGAGTATTGTTTTTTATAAATTGTCAGCGTATCTGTTATACGACCACGCCCATTTTTTATAAATATTTTTATTCATTTGTAGCAAAATTCCACTTCATAGCATTTTTTGCGGTTGCAGATAAATAGATATTTGTCGATTGAGGGCGTGGATTTTAACCGTTTTTGTTAATTTTAAATATCGATTTGTTTGCGGAAAGTTTCTGTACAAAATTTCAACTTAATATGTCAAATTTTACGACCGTAAGAGTGACAATAATAGACAGATGCACAGATGCATGGACGCACGGACATGCATGTCTAGTTCGACTCAGTTTTTGATGCTATTAAAAAATATATATACTTTATAAGGTATCTGACGCCTCCTCCTAAATGTTGCAAATGCCATAACAAACTGTGTTTACCCCCATCGCTATTACTTTTTGGACAGAATAAACAGAACGAAAAGTTCTTATTTTTTTTCTAATTAGGCACTCTCTTTATATATTAATTTTGTTTTGTTTTTGCGAAACTATATATTTTGTACGAATCTAAAATCTTTACTTAATAGTTTTGTTTATAGTTTAATGACATTTTTTGTGCTACCTCTTTTTAACAGCAGACTGTAGGAGTGGTGTTTTTCAACTTTTTCTCTCTTCATCTGCTTCTTTTCTTTATTTTTTTTTTTTTTATTTATGATTAAGGAAGAGGACTGTGTAGCCTGCAGTCATTTAATTCAAATAATTTATTGTAGAAATCACTAATTGAATGCATAAAGTTTTTAATGGACCCTCAAAGCATGCCAAGACAATTGAAAACAGAAAGAACTGGAAGATGAAAACAAGTAAGAAAATGTAAAAAAGTAAGAAATATTTAACTTGAGCCAAATCTTAAATACCCTGCATATCTATAAGTATAGTGGGCGCGGCGGATATTTAATTACGCCCTCTAATAGTACAAGTTTTAGGTTCTAGCTTAAAAGTGGAGTTTTTTTGCTTTAATTGAAGTGAATTTGCTAATAACAGACAGATACCTATACGAATTTGTCTAGATTGTCTCAGTTTTTGATGCTAATAAAGTATTTTATACATTTGCTAAGACCTCGGGCGTTTCCTTCTGGATATTGCAAATGGAATGACAAGCTTAGTATAACTCGACAACTTATATGAAAAATTTAACAAAGAAGACTACACTTTGTATACTAAAAGTTAGTGCCGGAGACGCCTCAACAGTTGAAAGTTTTACTAAAATGAATTGCTTTAGATCGATTTACATATATACATATAATATCAATTTAATTTGTAACAAATACGTTCATTTACTTTTCATCAAAGAACCATTATTATCATTCATTTACGTATAATTGGTTATCGTTGTTAGCTTAACAGTTAACAACATTACACTTATTATGTATAAATATTTAAACAAAAGTGTTCATAATAATATTATTGTAAATTCAAACAAATGTAAACTTTAGGACTGTTGTCTTTGCCGCCCTCATGCCCAACCAACAACATGTTCTGTTTCTATTTAGGGCTCCGATTGCTGTACAATTCATATTTACTTGTACTTGTTGATTTATAGGCGGCGCGCTAGTCATGTCATGTCTTGAATAATTAATGAAATTAGTAAATGTACAATAATAATAATAATAACAAACGGAAAAACACATCATACGATATTTTTACGAAAATTCATTAATTAACTAACACATGATGCTAATTACAATTGAAATCCAATATCATGGATGAATAGAAAATTATAGATAAATTAATTGAAAACTATAATTAAAGAAAATACATTAGAGCAAATGAAAATATTATTTATAGAATATAATTTCCTCTCAAACCTAAACTTATGTGATTTAAAGAAGAAAATGAAGATATTTGCTAAAAAAAAAAAAAAAACATAAATCTGTAAATCAGAAGTAAATCTAGGGTAAGGTGAAACTCTTTACAAATAGTGGGTGTGGCATGTATACGATTGCGACCTCTGCAGTGTTTGTATTACATATAAACAAACAAGTCGAATTCTACATCAAATAAGATTTTGTAAACCAAATCTCAAAATTTAGGACAAACTTAATATACCCACCCATCTAATGTACAAGGTATAAAAACACCAAGTATACCAACAAATAAAATAGTATACCAACAAATTAAATTCTATAAATAAAATCACCTCCACAGTCTTAATGGACTGAGCAAAAACATTGAATATAAACTTAACCATAAAAGCGATTAACAGTTTATTAAAAAACTACTTGAATTTCTCTGCCAGTACGATAGCATTTATAAATAATCAAATACAACAATAAATAACAAATAAGTTGCAATCATTTTTAACTTTACTGCGGTAGTGATGACTATTGTGGTACAAATGTTACTTTTACTAAGTGAAGAGTTTTTCACTAAGGACATAACAATTTTATATTTAAATAGAATGCAAAATAATTAAGATATTGGATTGAAATTTATTCCAGGTTTAGTATACATTATACACTTAACTAGGGATTGAAATTGTTTACATGGACCACGGCAAAAGCATTCTCAGCAATCGATTCTTGGGAACCAATATTCTATAACTCACACACATACGGCGGTAGTAATTTTTAATAATTCCCAAACCTTGTTTCTAAACAATGATAAAAAATTTTAATTTTTATTAACAATTTGACGTTAAAAGATCATAAAAAACGTTCAAGGCTGCGTTCATATAAAAATACAAAATTGTTATGTCCTTATTGAAAAACTTTTTACAATAACTAAGAAAGACATACAAATAGGCGAAGAAAGATATAAAAGGAAGTTCTAAAAAAAAAAAAAACATACACACATCAAAATGCGAAACCAACATGATTTAGAACAGCTTTCTCTCTCAACTCTAACAGATTTTCAATCTTGCCTAATAATGACAAAGAAAAAAAAAAAAGCGTTCACTTGCACACGTTATCTAAAACTTCTAGTGTTTTATTGACCAATTCGTTAAAAGTGATTGAAGAGTATAAATTTCAAGTCGTCACCTTACACAGGAGGTGCCATTCTTGAACGTTTTACGGTGCAGGCGGAGAATGACGAATAAATAAAAGAAAACCACAAAAAGAAATTTAAAAATTTTTACTTACGAGTAAACGTTCCGACATACGTATGTATGTGTAAAAGTGACCGGAGATAACATTAATAAAATTTACAGTATGTAAAATTTATAGCAAGTTAAAGAGATAAAATCTTCAATTACAAAATGTTCGTCCCCCTAGCTGGTAATAGTTGCTGTTACAAAGACTGAATTTTTGCAATATATCCACACACGTACATATATCTCTGAATATATACTTTCAACGTAAACATAAATCTCTGGGAATACACATACAAATGCACATAGTACTTATTTGTAAATGCTGTACATGCCTGAATAAATGTATGATCTTTGTTGTTCGTGTAGTGTGCACACTGAGATAGCACGAATAAAGTAAATATGTTTACAAAGAATAAGAAAAGCAAACCAAACCGAACCAAGCGAAACACCCCGCACACCCCATGTAAAGTTAAAGTTAAAGCCAGATAGAGGGCAAGTGTGATATAAATATTTTTTTCCGGTTTAGACATTGTTCTCGACTTTTTGGCAACAAAATTTATTTAAACAAAAAAAAAAAACAAAGAATTGAAAATTTTCATCATAGTTGTACTCGTAAAACAATTTTCTTCACTTTTCTAAAGCTCTTCATAAACCATTGAGCGTACATGTAAGCATAACTTACATTCTTAAAAAGAATTTGTTATAGAAATATTTTGCCCCCACTTTTTTTTTCTATAAACAACTGTGTCAACTTAGGGTAAAAACAGAGAGGAAAAAAATTTAAAAAAAAATTGAGACTAATAAAAACTAAGCAACATTAACTGTTAGCACATTTTTTTCTTCTTCTTCTTCTTCATTTTACAACAATTTTTTTTTTTTCAGAAAGTTTAATAAAGCAAAAGTTTGTTCATTACCACTGGGATGGTTAACTAGGGGAACACTTAATAAGAAAATCTTTGTCTTGTAAAAAATTAGACCCTACTGGGATATTTTTAATATTCTACAAGCTAAACTTTATCATTTGTTATATTCCACATAATATAAAAGCACACTGTTTTGAAAATGTTATTAAATTATAATTTATAATTAAAATCTTACGAAACTTAGTACGCAGTAAAATTGCAGGGTAGAATAAAGCGTTACGCATACGAGGATAGATCCGCAACGAACAAGAAAAACATAGTTTCAGTCATAGTCTTCATTAGCTGCGATACTTTTGTTATAGAAAGAACACAATACTTCTGGAACTACCCCCGTTGTACAGAATAAAGAATTTATTTGCAGCAGTACAGTTGATGACAATAGTGACTGCGTTACTTATGGGCACAACCCTCGTAGTATTGAAAAAAGTCAATTTCCAGCAGCAGCGCAATAATGATTGTGTAGTAAAATATAATAAATATTGTTAGCTTTTATACATAAATTAAATGTTGAAATTTTTATTTAATTATGAAATTTTCCTTTAGACATCTTACCACTTTAATTATTTTCTTCTCATACTATGTAAGGCTGGCTGAACGTTAGCATCAGCAATTACGTAAACATCAATAAATGACAAATTTCCGGTTGGTGTAGCAGTTACAGTTACAGTGAAGAGGAAAAATTATATAAACATCTTTTATAGTGAACATAAATCAAGAAATGTGCACGAGTGCGGTGTGCGTGTATAATATATATAATAAAAATTATATGATGCAAAAACAATTCCTTTATTACACCTTACTGTAAGTACATAAGCTAGCTATTGGGGTTGCCACCAGCAAGCAGCAACAGAAGAAGCACAACTGTTGTAAATCTGTTTTCCCTATTTGACAATGAATTATGTTTTATGTACGGTACAAGGAATTGTTTGTATGTATGTATGTGTTGTGTGAAAATGTGGTGGTTGTGTACCAGCATGTATTTGGCAGAATTTCATGAAATTCTTGCTGTTTTCTGGCATACAGTCAACAACAAACAGCATGCAGCGACATGAGAGGTCATTAACTTGACTTCGAATCCACAATAATTCGTTCACTCTCACGACAAACTGCTGCTGTTGCTGCTGCACACGTTTGGCAGCATTGTGTACGTGCACGAATTAAGAAATGGAAGAAAGAGTAAATAAATTGCGTGGTTTACATAAATGGAAAATGAATGAATGCACAAGTATGGCATGTACAAATATTTAAAAGTCGTAATGTTCTGCCTTAAAACACTTGTGCGCGCTCCCCTTTGACATCATACAATATATAACATGGTTAATTATGAAATTCATAAGAATCAGATTTAAAAAGAAAAAATTAGATTTGGAGGTGTACACAAATACATAATACATACCTTTAAGAATAGTATATATATAGGAAACTATTTCATTTGTAAGATTCAGAAGGAGATCTAAAAGCCCTTCAAAGTATATATATTCTTAATTATCATCAAAATTTAAAGCCAAGTGAAGCCAAGTTAGTTAAAGCAAAACTTATATAGGTTATGAAAGGTTCATGTTGAATTATTTTTATATACAAACCTATATTATCATATATTTCAATTAAACTTTATTATGAAACAATAATTTTTACTTCACTTCATTCATAGTAAGCGAAATTTTCCCATAAAAATGTTACAACACAATGTTATACACATTGTTTCAGTATGGTTGTAATGTTGCTCATAAACTAAATAGATATTTGCCTTAAATCTTTATGGCCCTAGAAGCATAAACAGTATAATATGTGCTTATAAATGCTAAATAGAAATTCAAACTACAAAGAAGAAAGACAAACAATACATTTAATGCATTTTGGAATAATGATCTAAACATACAAATGCTCACATAAGCTGATAGGAAGCAGCTTAAATGATGAGTAATGCTAGAAAATCTGTAATCTCTTAAATGCTAATAAATATTGGTTCTTTTTGGAAGCATGGAAAGTTCTTTCCGTTTAGTCGTGTGGCACAAATCCTTCCTTCACTTTGATTTTAGATTGCTTTACTACCATATGTTGTACATGTGTGCTTCTGTTTACACTTTAATTGTACAGTTGTATGCTAAGCTTTCGTAGGCAACAGCATTATTTGGTTTACTCAGACAACATAGTAAAACTAACCTTTGCTTAGAAAAAAATTTTCATTTTTGAACATATTCTATCTACCTTACCATTACGTAAGCAACTAAGAGAAGACCATTTAAGGTGGCCATTTAAGTTGAAAGATATACTAAATATGTCATTCCATTTGCAATTTATCTATTTATCTGCCATCAGAGATGACCTATTAAATTGAAGTTTGGAATACATATTTATAATTACGCCATGCATCGATATTTCTAAAATGGGCGTGGTCGTTTAACAGACACTTTCATATTTTACAACATTTTCTGTGGAACTAGGTGGTGTTGAGTACTAAAAGGTTGCTCATAACTGACTATAACATTATTTTTGTTTGTTTTATGATAAATTGTAAAAAAAATTTTCATGAGTTGACACATTTTGATGATGTTCTCTTTTAGATTTCCTCTAATGCTTTTGCTGTTGTTGTACTTTCCTGGCTTTTCATAAAAACCAAATTTATACCATTGAATAATTGTCATATAAAAGAGAATTGCTTTAGTTCCAGAACACGCTACAACATGACATAATATGTTTTATGTGTTTCAATATATAGGCACACGTATTAAGTTGCCCTGTTCAACCACTTAAAAATCGTCCTCTTTTTTCTTACTTTATATAAAATGTTCCATACATGGAGTAAAGAATTTGAATCTTTTGCACATTCTTTATAAAAAAGGAATTTATGATGAGCCCATAAAACATATGTCTACCAGTCATAAATTGCAATAGACTTTGAAACAGATGTAGAAGAAGAGTGAAGGTAAAATTGTTGTTTTATTGAGAATTCCTTAAACGTAACAGACACACAAGACGCACAGGAAAGGAAAGGACATAAAAGTAATATTTTGCTTAAAATGATTTATTACGAATATCATCAATTTAAAAAATGTTGGTCAAGTGAAGATAGCTATCTGACTATAAATGGCAAATAAAAAATCGTTAAGCCTGAGATTTCCATCTTTCATTGGTTATGAATGGTTTCAGTAAAGATTTCTTGTTTTTTAAAGCATTTCATTTTTTGTAAAATTCAAGAAAATTTTCAAATTTTTATTATATCGTAAATTGTTTAGTTCAAGGTTAAGGTTATATGTAAATCATTAAATTAAAATGTTGCAAGGCCTAGTACGGTTAGAATAATGTAACGATCTTTGTAATATTGTCCGTCTATCCGACTCTTTATCCCTTCAACAGATACCCTGCAGACACTTGATGTACAAAACGCATCGATGAACGAAGCATTTGGAAATTTTTTTTTGGCAAATTAAAGACTTAAAATTTTGTAACAGGTCAGTAATAATGATGATGAAATGGTGTTTATATTTCGTTGAAGTCGGCTTTTTGTTCTATATGCGTTGTCTTCTTGTAGACGTCGAAGTTTTAAATTTAACTTAAAACAAATATTAAGTATCGTCCACAAAGAGTGGGTGTGGTACATATTTCGATTTTTTCTAATTGTGGGCGTGGCTCCTAACCGATTTTGTCCAATTTTGATAGCGTTCTGCAAAAAGATACTAAAAGTGTCTGTAAAAATTTCCAATATGTCAATTTTTACGATCATGAGAGTGTCAATAACAGACGGACGTACATGTCTAAATCGACTCAGTTTTTAATACTGACCAAAAATATGTACAATTTATGCAGTTTCTGATATCTCCTTCCGAGTGCTGCAAATAGAATGACAATTTTAGTATACCTCCCCCTCCTTATTTAGAAAAGAAAATAATCATTTAGGTTTACCGTTACAATTTACCTGACGTTGGCACGAAGTTTCTAAAAAAAATTATCACTAATTTGTTTTAACTTTTTTTTTTTTTTTATAATACCTTTTTTTACAAAAGATGAGAACAAAGTAAAAATTTTTATCAAATCATTGTTCAACTCATTGTCCAACAAAACGGTTGCCATGAAGTTTTAATTACATATTTTGAAGTAGGGTTGATTGTTAAGGACAATCGCGAGATGAAATGGTACGAACAATGTTTTAAAAAAAGCAACAACAACAACAACAACCAGAACAGACAAGGTATAAAATATCTAAAATGGACCAGCAACCATAAGTAATTTATCATAACCAACTAAAAGGACATATGAGTCAGTGGTGGCACATACATTGAAGTACGAATGTATAAAAATGAGTGTACATGATGTACATATAGGGCGCTTCATATCTCTGCAATTGGGATGTTTTATTAATGTTTTTCTACCATTCTATGGCCCGTTCATATACATACATGTTATAAACATATATTTATACATATACATACATATAAATATATATATTTTAATGGCATTGAAGTTGAAGTGTATGTCTGACAGTTTTATTTGTTTGCTTGATTGTTTGACTGCTTATCAGTTTGTCTATTTCCACGAAGTACAGTACAGAGGCAGAGATATAGACAAACAGACAAAGTACATTTCATTGTAAAATAACAAGCAATTAGAGGACATGAACACAAAAAATTCAAAACACTAAACATAGAACAACAAAAAAGCATTAATTGCAAGAGGGAGAATGAAAGACAGGTAGTCATACTCCAAACTCTTTTACATTGTATTTTAGCATATGAATGTTGTGTTATATAAACCCAGGAACGAGTTGAAAGGAGGGAATAATTGCACTTGGGTGTTGGCACTGACTGACGGCACAAATATCATACATTGGCACTATGCCGGTGCCGATGCCTGTGTTTGTTTAAATACCGAGTACACAACCAGCCAACCAGCCAACCATCTAGCCCGCTATCTATCTACACACCTCATATATGTTTGTTTGTCTGTCCGTCCATATAAAAGTGCTTGCCCTAATGCCTAAAGCAATTTGATGCACATTCGCTCTGACTGATCTCATTTGTTAGACACCAAGTTTTTATGTGTTTTATTTAAATTGTGTTTTTATTTAACGTTTTCTTGTTTTGTGTTTATCTTAACTTTGTATGAGTTTTCCCGGTTGTTTTTTGTTTTTTTTTTTTTGTTTTTGTTTTTTGTCCCCAGAGTTTACTGTTTGAGTACATATGAATATGTACAGGGGATATATACATATAGGTGTACTGATGGTTTAACCCTTTTGTTTGTTATTGTTGTATCACAACGGTTATGGGGGTATATTGGTTTTGTTCTAATGTTTGTTTAAACCAGAAGCAGACTAGCCATAACACCAAAAGGATATATATTCTTGCTCAGCATCGACTTTTGAAACGTTTTATCTTTTCTTTCTATCCAATGTGTTTGTGTGTAAGTGTATGAATTTTTTGTTCTCGCACTCTAGACTTGAAATTTGTTATGCATAATTTTCACAGGTTTGACTAGAGTTTGGTATTTGAAAAAACAAAATCGATCCAAGACACGTCCATAGTAATGTTCCCAACCATGTATCTTGGATAGAAATTAATTTATTCTATTTTTTTACAATTATAGGCGTGGCTGATCAATACCTACATGATCATGTTTGTATCAAAGTATGGTGTAGAATATGGGTACTGATGGGAGGGAGGTATCCTAGATGTAGTGTACATCTAATATAGCCCTTTTTTACTCTTCATTTCATGATTATAAATTCCCTGCACCATATACCATAATATCCCGTGTGTGCAATGAGCATATTTTAAATGAGCACAAGTGCCTTAGCAGCATAAGCTTATGATTGCATATGAGAAGTTTTTCCCGTTTTATTTATATTGCGTTCTGCATATTTCAGACTAATAAAAAATGCTGAATATTTGAAAGGGAAAGTTCATTTATATGATGTTTACATTTACTAATTAAATACTCATTTATTTATAATTTTAATTAAATTATAAGTATTTAAAACAAGTGAAAGTGTTATCTCTAGGCGAACATTTAAATATCTACACCAAGTCCATGGTCAATGGCAAAGGTTCTTATCCCAAAAAAAAAAAAAACATGTCTGCATCAAATTTTATCAAACATCAAGTATTCGATGGTGGTTTACAAAAATTACATGCATGGACAGACATGAAAAAATGAAAATTTACTAATGTACCAAAAATTTACACCCATAACTAGATATACTTTATTGTATTTTTAGGACTTTAGCAACAATTTCTATTTGTTTTACTCAATTTAAAGTTTTTCTTTTTCATTTTTTTTATTTTCAATAAACTGCTATTATCACATAAGGATATATTACGTAAATGAACTATTTGAAAACTATATCTAATAGTTGTTAGCAAACTTTTTATACCTTTCACATAAGATGGGTGGTACAATAAGTTTGTCATTCTATTTGCAACACTCGATAATGATTAAAAACTGAAACTAACTAGACATGTATGTCCGTGTGTCCATAAGTTCGTCTGTTGTTGGCAGCCTTACAGTCGTACAGTTAAAGGTATTGATCTGAAATTTTAGTTTTGGTTAAGAATTTTTACTTTGACCATGTTTGAAAGCTGTAATGAAATGAAATGTTAGAAATTGTGAAAGTTCTCATCAGCGAGCTCAAAACCGGTCCAGGTTCTACCCTTCCAGTCGCCAAGTATTAATTTTTCACAATTTCTAACATTTCATTTCATTACAGCTTTCAAACATAGTCAAAGTAAAAATTCTCAACATATGTATATACACCAAAAACTTATTTAGTTTTGGTAATTGAGCAAAATCGGTTAAAATGTCACGCCCACAATCGAAGAAAATCTATTATCTACCACAAAAATTGATCAATGACGTTAAAATTTTGTATATATTAAAAATTTATAATTAGCTCTTCTATTAATTTGTGAAAAAAGGGCATGGTCGGTATACATAAACCCCCAAAATTTACAATAAACCAGCATAAAGCTCGACTTGCAAGCTGCTACCTAATATACTATTAGGAGGCATAATCATGTACCTGCCACTCCCCCTATTTATATATATATAAATTTATAAGATATTTAAAATTTAACCTAAACCAATTTCAGTTTTTTTTTTTTTATTGTTGTTTTTGCTAGTTTTACAAACAAACGAAAAATTGACACAAACTAATAAAAATATTTCTTTTGTTACAGCGCCTGAACGTTCGGTGCTATAATACAAAGCGGAAAGAATTTATTCTACAAAACTTTTGCTGGCCGATGCATTCTGCTTTGGAAATATTTTCTAGGAATTTATTTTTTTAATGTGGTGATTAATTAATTGTAAGTAGAAAAAGGAAAAGAAACTTTTATCAAAAAAAAAAAAAAAAAAAAGGAAAAAAAAAAATTGCAATTGAATTGAAATGAAATGAAATGAGAGAAGAAATCTGCCAAATGATTCGCATCCGCTTTTGTAATGATACCCATCAATCAATCAATTTCATGATTACAAAAAAGTTTGTACATATCTGCGTTTTAGATTTCTTAAAAAAAAAAAAACTTTATTGACATATCCGGTCACATTAACGCAAACACTAAAGCAGCGGATTTTCGATTTTTCAACTTTTTGTTTATTTTTGGGGGTTTTTTTCGTCTGCTGCATTGTATTATTGCTATTATCGTAAACTTTAATGAGGGAGTTTTTTTTATTTCTTTTATTATATTCTTCTGCTCATTTATTCAAGTTAAGCATGAGCGCGATTATCATTGTTATGGTCTGATGTGTGTGGGATTACAATTGAAGTTATTTAAGAAAAAAATTATTTCATTTTTAATGATTCTACGGGAAGAGAAAGTAAATTTAATAAGTAAAAAAACGAATGGGCGTGGACGGTATATTAGTACGTTCTCTAATAGTGTATTAATTACGTATATTAATCAATACTTTGTCAGGCCTACTAATAAATAAATAGTAACAAGCATTATAGTAAACTTGGTATATTACGTGTAGGGTATTCAACATTAAAGCCAAAAATAGCTTTTTCAACTTCCTCATGTCACCCTATCAGCGATTATATATTAATTGTTCACATTTTATAATTCAATTATCACATCAGCCATATA
Source organism: Ornithomya fringillina (assembly GCA_963978525.1). Taxonomy (NCBI): domain Eukaryota; kingdom Metazoa; phylum Arthropoda; class Insecta; order Diptera; family Hippoboscidae; genus Ornithomya; species Ornithomya fringillina. The sequence goes on from OZ021693.1 coordinate 7,019,480, forward strand.
GTCTCACTGAAATGAATTTGTATAAAAAATTTCAATGTTTTTTTTTATCACATGCGATAAAATTTATTTTAATTAAAAATAATCATTATTTTGTATCAAAAAAAGAGATCAAGAACATTATCGATTGATATCTTTATTTAATGCCCTCCATCTTAATGATGGGCGGTATTATAAGTTTGCTATTCCATTTGCAACACCCAAGAGGACGTCTCAGAAACTCTCCGAAGTATACACATTATTGATGAGCATCAAAATCTGAGTCGATCTAAACATGCCCATGATTGTTATTAAAATTTTAAAATATTGAACTGAAATTTTCAAAAACGGCCACGGCCACAATTTACATAAAATATTAAAAATAAGCTATAAAGTGTATAATTATGTATTTATGCCATGCCACCTATTTGCATATAGAAGTAGAGGGTATTTATAATTTGGCTAAAGTCCTCTCCATTTTTTTTTAAATTTTTTTTTTTTTTAATTTACCGTCTCTTACTCTTTAACACTACACTATAATGCTTTTATGTTTAAATAACTTTAATTTTCATTCATTTGTGTGTCATGCACAGCGGATATAAATGAAAATTTAAGAACTCCACTTGTTCTGCCATTAACTCACTATAAGTGGTAGAGAGATACTATTTACATATAAAGAATCATAATATTTATGCAAACTCTTAAAATGAAAAGTTAATGTTAATGCATGCATGCAGTCTGGGCGGGCATATGCACTCATTGATGTTGATATTAAAAACGCTTATACATCGGTTTTTGTTTATATCTTCATAAAGCAAAAGTGCTCCTTAAAAAAACAGCAACAACAACAAAAACGAATTTTTTTTTTTTTTTTTAAGATTCTTACTCACGTTTCCGTCTTCTTTAATATGCAGCAATGTTGCAGGTGTGTACATTTATATACTTAATGAACTAGTTTGTGCATGAGCATGTTGAAAATTCTTAATGGTAGCGTGTCGAATATTGTGAGCACATGTAACGTAAACATGAACCAGAGTGTATTGGGGTAAGTGCAGGGTGTAGACTACTTCGTTTGGTATACATATTTATGCTAGCCCCTTAAGTGAGCACTCGCTTTATGATAATATGTACGCTTACACAAAAATCGTAAAGGAAGGAAATAAAAAAAATAAACCAAAAATATTTTATGATTTTAAATCTCTTCGTATATAATTACTTTGATTTCAGTACCTATTAATAAAAAAAGTCACGTAGAGGCTGAAACTTAATAGTGTCAAATTATTTAAATAATAACAAAAATGTTTTTTCCATAAATACGGACAATACATTAATGCTCCAGATGAGCACGAAATGCACAAAAGCACAGAAAAACAAGTAGAAAAAAGGACCAATTAGGCCAACGCCAAATCTAGGATACCCAACACCACTTCTTTTAAATAAACACACAACACATGTTATATTATGTTGTTCTATGCTATGTTATGCTACGTTATGCTATTAATCTACCACCACTTTATTGTGATGGTTGGCATAAAATGGTTTCTAAAAGTACAAAAACTTTTGCTTCTGTCCCGATACGACACTTCACTGCCACTCTGATCAGTTAATGGTATGTTTTGTTTTGTTAAATGCCGACAAAATGTTGTATGCATATGATGCGTGCTCTTCTATTTACGCTTATTTAATATTCATGCCATGTTGTACGTAACTTTGAACATTTATTTACTATTTTGTTTCTATTGTCCCTTCTCCAGTACACTCTATCTCTCTGTCTGTCATTCCCATTTTTTATTAACATTAAACGTTTTGTTTTGCTTTGCTTTGTATTATGTATGATTATCATTATCATTCAGGTGAGTGATACATTTGAATGACATTAAAGAAAGATAAACTTGAGAGAATATTTAGAATTTTTTGTTTGTTTATTAAACAGGTTTAGTTTGCTGCACATGCAATTTTTAGCAGTTCTTTATGTGAAAACAAACAATTCAGGGTCAAGGTGAATTGTCGTAGTGATCTGTGACATTGACTGAAATGAACGTCATATGCTAAAAAGTTGAGACTGTGTTTTGAAAGTTTTGAAATAATAATTAAAAATATTTACATGCATGAAACCAACCCTGTATATGCATATATGTATATAATGATAATAAAATATTCAATAAATTACTGCAACAGAAGAATATGAAAAAATTTTGCATTAATTTTTGTTAGAACCTTTTACGTACGTTACATATACATTTTGTAAAAATGTTTTATTCTCACTACACCCTTTTTTTTATCTTATCCAATCAATTGTGGCATTTGTGCGGTTTTAGAATTATTGCTGAAACTGAAACCAAAGCTTATTAAAAAAAAAATTCAAACATTATTATAAACGGATGGACATGTACAGTGGTGACCACTTAAATAGATAATAACTACTTCAGTAGGTTATATTGTTTACAATGTTATTAATTCTTTTAAGTGTAGAAGAAATTTAATGATGCCGATTGAGGAAAGGATCTATTTTGTGTGTAAAATTAATTGATTGAATGGTTAAGTAAAAAATTCGACAAAAATAGGAATATTGTAGAAATTAAAAAAAAATATATTTCATAATATATATAAAAAAATCCATTTCACAAACTGCATCATCCAATATTTTCTAAACTTGAAGGAAGAAAAATTATTGTAATTTTTAATAGAACTTATTATCTTTACAAGTGACCACCACTGTATGTCAACAATATGGGCATACAGCATCTATGCTTTATACAAAAATATAGAGGAAATTGAATAAAAATACTATATATTATATGCAGTTTTAGTTGTGGAAATAATCAATAATGTAAATACCAACATATATTATAAATTAAATATTTTTTAATTAAACCTTTACCGTGGTTTTATAAATATGTAAAAGCAATATAATTTCAATACTGGGAATTTGAAAAATATCGAATACATACATTTAAATGTAAAAATTTGACAAAACAAAGTGATAAAAATGCCGGCACTTTTATTAGATTGTTTGAATCAGACTCAAAATTTGCATCGATTTAAGTATATCCATCTATCCATCCAAATATATATTTCCTTAATATTTTTTTATAAAATTTGGTACAGGCATGTCTGTCCTTGAGCCAGGGATTATCACTATTGAACCTCGTAATTGCATCAAGTTTAATACGCGATAATGGTTCATTTTCAAATAAAAATATTTTCAAATGAAATGAAATGAATACAAATTATCTATAAATTGACTTCAGCTTAATAATAATATTGTAAACAAAATAAAATTTCGATAATATAAATTTAAACACCATTAGGTTATCACGACATTAAAATTGAACAAATAATCGGCCAACATTATGTAATTAACTTAACGACTAGTACGCATCATTGGTCAGCATAAAGAATCACTAAACTTTTCAGTTCATTGGAAATGTTATGAAAAAAATTTTACTGTTTTTTTTTTTTTTATTTATTTCAATACCCAGGAGATGTCCCAAAGTATGTGGAGGCACAGTAAAGTTTAACAATCTGCGTGCAGTGTGTCTATACAAAAAATGACCTTAATATCTCAAAATTTACTGCCGCGATAATGCCAACAACAGACCGGTACATGGACATAGGGACAAAAATGTCTAGTTACTCAGATAGAGCTCAGTTGTTGTTGCTTATAAAGAATGAATGTGTATATTTTGTAAAATCTTCAACGTCTCCTTCTTAATGTTACAAACTTAGTAGAACTTAGAACGAGTAACGCCCGACTTGAATCTTTGAAAACGTCAAAAAATGGTGCAAACCATTGCTAAAGATTTATAGATTTTTGAACTTTTAAATGACAAATTTTTATTATATTTTTGTGGTGAACTGAAATTATTATACAATATAATGTATTGGTTGGCCGGCAACCTCACCTATAAACAAATGCATTGCAATCATATGAGGCTGGCCAACATAAAAACATGTTTACAAATAATACAAATTACCTATGAATCATAATATATATATATATAATATATATATATATTGTATATCTTATGTGGATATATACACATGCAAGTATTTGGCACCGGAATATTCAATTGCGATAGTTTATGGTTATGGGTAAAATGTTGGTTGGCATAATGCTATTATAATATCCTGTTATATGTAGAGTAAGGAGTATTGTAATTTATGCGACTATGCTCCCGGGCGATTTGCCACTTATCTTACATACTAATATTACTATTCTTGTTGTTGTTGTTATTATTATTATTAGCACCTACTATATGCAAAACTATTACAAACTACCCTCAACTGTCGTTAAACTAGATAAATATATACCAAATACATACAAACCATACATACGACATAAATATATGTTATGTAATATGTTAAATGTTTAACTGAAAGTATATATATGCAAGTTTTCATGAGTATGTGTGTATATGATCTATTATTTGTTTATTATTTTTAGGCTTACTTTACAAATATAATAAGTTTAGTAATAATAGTATGGAGAGTGGGAGAGAGAGAGAGAGAGAGAGAGAGAGAGAGAGAGAGAGAAATCTGTTGTAATGTTGTATTGTACAAATTGTTGTCTTAAAATATGATTTATAAGCACATAACCAGTTTTAACCAACCACATAAATGATATCATAAATAAATATTTTGTTTAATTAGCTTAATAATCCACCACCTACCACTGAAGCGAAGTGAAATATATTTTAATTATACCCTATCCATATTATGGAGAGTATACTAAGTAGGACATTCTATTTATAACAAGAAGAAGCGCCAAAAATAGGCATGGTCGTATAACAGATACGCCCAAAAGTTTTAAAAAGCCATAAAAAAATTCGATAAAAAACTCTCGTAAATCTCGTTTTACAAGCTGATTTTTTATGAATTCCAAAAGTTTCTGATTTTTCATTATTGATTACAATAAAAATGTTAATCTTGACTGATAATTTTACGTTGACAGATTATGAAAGGCGTTAATATTTACGTACAAAATTGTTATGTCCTTATTGGAAAGCTTAATACTTAGGTGTTACGCACCTTAAAATACCAACTCTGTGTTAATGTTCTATCGCAGCTTTTTCAGCGTGAATCCTAAATAACTTGGGCCTAACAAGACTGCAAGGGGAGGCAAACCGCTACTGTCTAACAGCATAATAAAACAGACAACTACAACAATTTATCTGTTAGAATACATATCTAACACCTTGACGCTTTGCTTATTACCACTGTGATAGTTTATATGGCCATGTGTGTAAATATATAGTATTATTAGCATATACAGTGGCAGACATTCATAACAACATTGAAACGTGAGTGGCGTATGGAGTGAATTTAACATGAGAGCATTTGATTCTAATACCTATTGATTCATATACTAAACACGTGCAATACACAAAACACACGTTTACTTAGCGCACTGTATACATATGTTCATGATAGCATAACCAGAGACAGTTAGCTAACAAAATATCCACGGAATAAGGTTTACTACAATATAATACTTCGTTATACTTACGCATAATACGTGTAAATAATAGCGTGTGCTGTAGTGTATAAATGCTCTTAAAATATCGTATAAAGCACAACACTGCAGTTAATTTACATGTCATTTATATAAAACTAGATAATAAACAAGCATAAATGTGTACCAATTTACACACACACACACACATGTATTATAACGGGTCATTGGCCTTATTTGAGATTTGATTTGATTCCCTCAACGCAGTACAATAAAACCACAATTCCATATAAATTGTAACAGTTGTTGAATTGAATAGCAATTCGCTGGAGCGGTTTATAAAAGGAACTTCATTTTTTGCATATTCATATATGTTATACCCTACACCACTTGTGATATATTAAATTTATGTGAATGTTTTAACCTTCAATTATATCGATTGACTCAGAATCAAAATATTAATCGATTTCCGTCCGTCCGTCAGTTCATGGGAATTTTTGCTTAAGCTAAAAATCGCATTTTTTAAGATATTTTCATGGAATTTTGTACAACAGTTATCGGCCTAAATATAAACCGTACTAAAAATGAACCAAATCGTGCCATTTTTAGAACACCTCCCCATAAAAGGTTCTGTTATAAATATCCTTTATATGGTAAAAAATTACAAATTACAAAAATTGTTAATATTTTTTTACAAAATCAGATGAAGAATAGCTTAACAAATTAACTAATCCAAAGTTAAACCCGATCGGACCATTTTTAGAACCTTTTTCCATATAATGATATTTCACGAAGTTACTTGAATGGCAGTGCCTCGTGTTTACTGCTACAACTAAACAAATTGTAGCATCGTTTATGGAGCTACCTTATACCACAGATATTAAATGGTCCGGCTCCTACCTACTCTACCATTTTTACTTATTTTGCCTATTATTTATGTTGATTTAGTTTATTTGTACAATAATATGTAAAACTTTGTGAATGTATTTTGTAAATATTAATGAAAATTAGCTAAAATTCTCTTAAATGAGTTTGTATGCAACTGGCAATTGACAGCTGCCATCCTTTGCTATTCAACTAACTATATAAATGAGATTTATTATATATATGTATATATATATATACGTGTGTGTGTGTGTGTGTGTGAATATTTATGTTCAGGTATTTGTGATTTTGTGCCTAACTCGAGCGATGCTAGTGTTGGTTAGAAAATTTCTATGCAAGCATACCCTAAACTCCGAACATACATCAACAGATAAATTTATACATATATACACACCCTCTGTGCTTACATACAATATTTTGCTTCACTATTAATTTCCTTATAATTATACCAACCATATAAGATGGGAGGAATACTAAATTTGTTATTCCATTAGCAACACCCAGAAGAAGGCGTCAGAGATTATGTAAAGTGTATATATTCTTGATGAGGATTTAAAACTGAGTCGATCTAGATATGTTTTTCCGTATGTTGTGGGTACTCACAGTTGTAAACTTTCAGATATTAAGCTAAATTTTTTCTCTTTATCAAAAAACCATATTTAACGTAAAATTCGACTTAGAAACTGATACGTAATACATAATCTATTACAGGGCCTGCTGCGCCCACTTTTTATACATTATTATGGAGGGTATTTAAGATTTGGCCAAAGACCAATTTAGTTTTTTTTTTACTTGTTTTAATTTACATTTTGCTACCAGTCCCTAAAATATCAAACACAAGCAAAAAGATTTGTTACTGTCATCGCCTGCCGGGTCTGTTACTGACAGTTTTCAAATTGATTTTTTTCTTTGTTGTTGTTAGCAAAGTTTCCAAATTATATATGCAGTTTTCATTCTATTCCTTTGCATTTACAATGATATTTTTAATGCTCGAACATATCATTATATGTTCATGCTAGAAAAGAGATATAGGGCTGTAAGGCACATGTAAGATTATTTAAAGCGCAATATACATTCCTTTCGACTTTCGGTTCGACTACATACGGTTCACATAATACTAAAATTAGTTAAACAGATTCCACAAAATATTATCATTTCTGAGGCAACTCCCTACTACACCTTGTCAATGCTCAGTGGTATATAAATAAACGTCAACTATATTTGGCAGCTAAAATCTCACTTAAGTATCTTTCCTAATGTGTACATATATATAAGTTTTAGTTTTATTTGTGTAAGTGAGAACGACAGCAACAACATCTGTCATAAGCCGGCAGCTGTAATTTACTTTACAAAACGGGGATTCATTTCATTTAAAGCGGAAGTAAATTTAAATTCAAGGATTTCATAACATAACAAAAACACAGCTGCCACAAAAATAGCAGCACTCTTGATAAAGAATAAGTGAAGAAAGGCACACAAACTCGGAGCAAACAAAAGTTGGTGAAAATATTGCTTTAAAATTTATGATTGAAATTTTGTGCTAAAATACACTACTGTGAAGATACATGTATGTATATATGTTCTGCAAACTTATAAATTGGTTTTTATGCATGATTAAAGATTAAAACAATAAAACATTTGTCCATACGTCCGTTTTAAATTTACAGCTTTTCCAAATCTTATTAGAGAAATGTGACTCACAATGAATCATATGTCTTAAATTCTGTCCTCAGATGAATTATAAAAGTGTACGTTTTTTAAAAAGAAACAAATTTTTCTTCTACGTTACCTGTATTGAGCAAAATACAAGGACTTGTAGTCTAGTAAGTCAATCTTCATTAAACAGATTTTTAAACCTCTTATAACTTAGAAACTGTTTAACGGATTTTGTTCAAACTTTTCGTAAAATCTTGTAAATTAATTCAGTTTTAATATTAATAATGATCAAGGTTTAAAATTTGTTATTAAATAAAAAGCGTTAAAATTTAATAAATTTTCATATTTACATAAGTACCACAATGTAATACATTTTTACATTAAAATAATATAGAATTCTGCTCCATCTACCAAAAACAACATAAATGCTAAATATATCTAATTAATGGGAATTATTTGTCAATTGTTGGAGAATTGTTACCATTCCCATTTTAAATGCAAATCACTTTCAAACAAAAGAATAATTTATTGGTAATTTTTTTAAAATATATAAAACAACAACTTAACTGAATGTGTATTGTTCTCCGTTTTTTATTTATTTATTTATTTATATTAATTTGTTTACTTGTGTAAACAATCAGTAAACACTGATTGGTTTTATGTTACATAAAAGAAAGTTATGGTTTAATTAAAACATAAATAAAAAACCAATAAAAAAAAAACTAAATTTGGTTTAGGCCATATCTTAAGTGCCCTCTACATATATAGGTGGTGGGCATGGTATGTACATGATTACACCCTTTAAACTATATATCAACTGCATGGCTCATTTGTTCTGGCAGATGAATAGAAAATTTTGCTAATTGTGGGCGTGGATTTTACCCAATTTTGTTCAATTTAAATAGCAATCTACTTGCAGAAAGTAAAAGTGTCTCTTTCAGATCAACACTCCAATATTTACAACTGTAGGATTAACATAAATAGACGAACACCCGGACATGCGGACATACGGTTTTGACATCTTGTACTTTGTATTACAAATCAATTGACAAACTTAATATATCTCTCATCTTATATGGACTGTTTAATGTATATATATTTCTTTTATAAATTTGTGATCAATAAATATTGCTGAGTAGGAGCGTGAGAAGTTTTTATGTTTATACCAAAATAAATTGCTAAATAAAATTTCAATCATATACTAATAAATTTCATACAAAAAACAAATAAGCACAACCGACAAAAAAATATGAATATTTTATTAAATTTATACGACTTTCCTGCTACAAAATTATTTACTAAATAAAATATTGTACATTTATTCATTTCTGTTTCATTTGCATCGCTTATGATACTGGTGAAAGAGAGAGAGAAAGAGAGAGAGAGAGAGGTAGAGAGAAAGAAATCATGGGTATTTTTATTTTTAACATCAATCATTTTTTGGAATCATTTTATATTCATAACGTCTGGAAGTTTATAACCGTTCTATCACAGATACGATAAATATTTACAGGTGCATACGATACATTTATTTATTATTATATAGATGTGTCCATGTTCTTTAGATAAGCTCCTCACAGATTTTATTCCGTTACATAACCCAATTATGTTTGAGGGAGGGCTTTGATTCGATACAAATACTAAATTTTATTTAATCACAATCGATATTCCCACTAAGAATTTTGGATAGAAAATTACACTTTTAAAATGATAAAAATAAAATGTATAAATAATAAAAATAAAAAAACTATTATATTTTTATATTTTTTGAAATGTTTAAGTTCTCGCTCTCCATTTAATGTACAAAACAAATTTGTTTATTATATTTTTATGGATGAAAACTTAAAGACATGACATTACAAATTTATTTGAAACAATAACGCCCAAAGAATCAATAAGCATGCCTGCCAGTAATACATTTTTTTTTTGAGGAAAATCTAAAGTTGGTGTGGTAGCATTATTGGGCTTCATCTTATCATAGCTTCGTTCCTTTATATTCACCACCGTAAAGTCGGATATGTTGTCATCTTGTTGAAAATGTTTGTAGTACTTAGAAAGAAGCTTTAAAAATCCCAAAATATATAAATTATGATGTAATTGTCAATTGATTTATGTGCATGTGTATGTCTATTCTCTAGCAAGAATTTAACTTTAATGTAATAATTTATTAGCAGCATTATTTATCACCTATTTTTATTTAACGTTTGTCCTGAATCAATTTTTTTACATGCTTCCCACAAAGTTTTTGTCCAATTTTTGAAAAAAAAAGAGAAGAAAAGAATAATTAAGCAAATATTCGATTATGTCAAATTTGTTTAACGCCATGATAATTCAATTCAAAGAATGTTGCATTCAGTGACATAAAACTTGACATAATAAAGAATAAAAAAAATATCATTGAATTTAATTAAATTTCAACACATGTAGAGTATGTATTATATTTAGGTGAAAACTCTATTATATATGTGAGTTTACAACACTTTCACACAATAACGTTTTAATGAAAATTGCAAAAAAAACAAAAAAGCTGATGATTCCTACAAATATTGAAATTTTTCTTTTGTTCCGTTTAGTTTTTCTATGCAATCAAAACCAAACAAGCGGCATCGCAAATAAGTTTTTACTTTTATAAATTTTTTTTTTTATTTATTGGCAGTAACTTCATTTGTTAACTTAACACAAAACGCGAAAAAGTTACAACTTTTTCATTTGTTTGCAGTGAAGTAAAATAAAGTCACAATTACTTAGAAGACAATCATGAGTGGGCGTGGCAGGTTTTTGATTACGCCCTACGACAGACACACATACGTACTCCATTTTCAATACTGATCAAGAATATATATACTTTGTATAGTCTCTGGCACCTCCTAAAGGATATTGCAAATGTTATGTCACAAACTTAGTATACTTCCCATCTTATGCGGATGGTTTATTACGCACAGAATACCAGGTGTACAGAAACTTACTCATAAAGCATGTTAGCGTTAACTCATACATAGAAACAAAAACCCAACGCAAGTATAGAAGAATACATCACCGATCAGAAAGAGGAGTAAATGTAAAATTTGAAACATGATAAAAGCGTGTATGGAAGGAAGTACACAAAAAAAGGAATCAAGCTTAAAACCTTTAGTTATGTACACGTGTATATAAAACAGCTGGGTGATGTGTTATTATTATCCTCAAGCACAATAACAACAATAAGTGTTATTTCTGCCAAATAGTCGTTCATACTTTTATGTAACCAATCTGTTTGGGGGCGTGTTTCGTTACCTTGCCAAACTGTGTAAGCATGAATGAATATAATTTATACCTCCGGGCGCATTATGGTGGATTTATTTCTTTGGTTTCCTTTTCTTCTACAGCACACAACATTTTGTACTATTCAAACATAACATAAATAACAAAATTACACACTCGCTAACAAACACATTGAGCTGCATTACAAAGCCCATTATGGTTTTCAAAAGTGTTATCACATGGTATAGGTTTGCCGGAGCGATGTTTATATTTATATATATATATATATGTGTATGTGTGTGAGTGTGTCTCATTGTATGATATATATCATATTTTCTATTCTATCTTTGTTTGTATAATATATGTGTATGGATATCATGCGTGAATAAGCATGTTGTTATGCGCGTATGTCTTTTCTTAGTGATGAATGTATTTCATTGAACATTGAGTTTTGTTCCAAGTAAAGTTATTATTTTGTTACACATGGGTTGGTTTTGGCATGACGAACACAACCCAAGTTTAGACAAGAAAAACACGCAAAACTTTTCGCATTAACGGGATGTTGTTTAATTGAATTCTAACCAAAGGGGCATGCACTTCTCTCAGAGTACTCCTTATAGTTCAACTTTTTATGACAATTTTAAACTTTGTTCTTTTTATACCCTACACCATTTGTGGCAAAGCGTATTAACCATGTTCATTTGTTCATAATCATCAATATTTCAATTTTTTACCACCCAGACAATCTTTAGCACACCAGAAAGACGGACATAACTAAATCAGTTTTGCGGCTGATCAAGAATAATATATATTTTGTTCGATCATTGAGGCTTTCTAGCTTTAATAATATCTGAATTAACCTCTGACTGACTCCTGAGCCAGCTTCATTCTAAATTATATATTATATTAGTGCCTGTAGGCTGCATAGTTTGTACAAACATTTATATATTCCATTACCATACATACACAACTGCACATTTCATGTTAAAGTTTGTCTAACTGTCTGTCTGTCTGTGTATTGTCTTATCACAACTATTGTACTGTACAGTGTGCCAACTTGTATGTGAATAGTTTTTTGGCATTTTATGTATGATTTATGCATAGGTATGCACCTATATTATGTACATATACAAAAACTTTTTTTTTTTTTTTTTTGATATCAGTAAATCATTGTTGTTGTTAGGTTTTGCTTTTTCTTTTTTTTTTGCAACATCTCTATTTTAAAACTTTGTAAACAGATATATCAAATATACAATAATAAATGTTTTTATACCCTACACATATGATATTATGTATACTAAGTTTGTCATACGTTATGTAACATACAGAAGGAGGCGTCAGAGTATATATGTTCTTGATCAGCATTAAAAACTAAGTCAATCTAAGCATCTCTGTCCATATGTAACTGTCTGTTGTTAAGGTAGTAAATGTTGAGTTATTGAGCTGAAATTTGTTCGATAATCTTCCTCTTAGTTTCTGTACGTAGAAAGATATTTTAATTAGGCAAAATGGGTCAAGAGCTTCACCCCTAATTAATAATAATAAATTTATCTGTTTCAAAAGTTGAGCTTTAAAGATGAAATTTGGTAATTTGGTACAAAATCCTTTTAAAGTATAAAATTCGACTTGCAAGATGATACGTAATATGTTTATTATTACAGATCGTAATTATATACCTGCCACGCCCACTGTTTGTTTGTTTGTACAAGTAGGGGATACTTAAAAGTTGGCCGAAACCAAATTGATTTTTTTTTCCTACATTTTGTTTTAAATTGATTGTTGTTGTTGTTGGTGTTGTTACTGTTATTATTACATTGCATTTGTTTTACACATATATTCAGTTTCGGTTACATACAAATCACTCTGTACACTGTGGGTGCGTGCAATTTGCATGCAGTTTTAGTTTCAGTTTATTCAAACTATTTGTTCACATGCATATATTTGCATACTTAATATGTCGTCCTTCGTCCTTTTTTATCTTTTCCATTCTTACATTTAAATAAGTAAAATATCTGCATATAATCTATAGTGGTATAGCAACAACAATTGCTGCAGTAAACGAAAAATATTTTCTATTGTAGTATTTTTCAAACGCATTTGTTAAATTATTGGGCACATACCACACATACACATGTATGCACCATTGTGCCGTATAAAAGTAAATTAAGTGTGTACTGTATAAATTTCTATGTATTAAGTTTAAAAACGAAAATTTAGGCCAACATTTTACAACAATCTATACATGTGTACGATGTGTCCATGATTCCTAAAAATATATATTTACACAATTCGTACCATGTATATAAACAAGAACTGATTGCTGAGTACTAATAATCATCTAAAAAAGAAGAGAATAACTTTATATTTCTATTCTAAAGTTAAATAGAATTTATTAATATTTTGTTTATGAAAGCAAACGCATCACAGAAGATGATTTTTTTTCTAAAATTCTTTCGGCTCACAGTTAACAAGGATGTGCAGTATGTATAAAAACCTAAATTTGACTTAAACCAAATCTTCAATACCCTCTTTATATACATACAAACAGTGGGCGTGCCAAATATATGATTACGCCCTCTCATATTGTTTACATTAGGTGTCAATTTTCAAATCAAATTTTACCCCGAATATGATTCTTTGTAAATTGTGAAGCGGACTAGATAAACTCAATTTTTGATGCTAATCAAAAATATATATACTTTGTGTTCTTCTAGGTGTTGCAGATGTATTGACAAACTTTTGTGAAGGGTATAAAAAACTTAAGACCGCATTGTAAACAAATAGAAATTATTGTAAATGGTTTAAAATAACCTTGAAAAAAAAATTATTATGAGATATCTATAAAGTTATAAATAAACGTTTAGCACCCTTTTGATTTTATATTTTATTATCATTGTTATTTAATTGTTCTTTTATTTTCTGTTTCGGTTTCATTATTTATTGATTACATGTACGGCATGTGTTCTGTATTAGGGACATGAATGGATTATTTACAATGCATAAGCATGCAGCGGCCTGCATGTTGAATAGAAGTTTGTATTCAATCGTAAGTGTGTGTGTATGTGTGTGTGTGTGTATGTGATGTGTCAAAGAGTTTTAGTTACAACAATAACACGATTGTATTATAATCTATGTCTTCGGTTCTGCTTCCATATTATGCCATGTCTCCGTACAATTGCTTAACTTTTAAGAGTCGAGTTGTTTTCTTTGAAAATCTAATTACATGCATGCCTGAATGAATATTCAAGGCATGCACAAAGTAAACATAATATTGGATTGTTCGAAAAGAAATGTAGTTTTTTTTTTTTTTTTTTTTTTTTTTTTGTTGAATATGAAAGATTTTTTTACTACAGTTTTAACCAAACAATAAATTTTTCAGACTTCTAATACACTTCACATAAAATGCTTGGTATTCCATTTACACTACTCTAGAGCAGCTGTCAAATTATGTATAATATTGATAAGAGTGAAAAACTGAGTCGATCTAAACATGTCCTTTTGAGGCACTTCTAGTTTCTCCATGCAGAAAGATGTTTAAATTGTGCCAGATAGATTAAGAGGCACGCTCAAAACTCATTGTTTAGAATAGCATGATTCCATAGATTATAAAACTTCTGCTATTTGTTGCCAAAAAAATAATCCAAGTCTTTTTGAAGTTCTAATTTAAAGTAAAGAAAACAATCTTTAACCAAGCACCATATTGTCAATGGCTGTAATATCAATATATTACCATAATTGTATGATGATTGAGCAAAACTCTATCCTTTTTTGTTCGGTAGGAGAACGTTTTCTGCGTTCGGTAGAAGAACGTTGCAACTAATTTGAAATTCTATCAAATCAAAACTATGTTTTTCTAATTGAAATCGGTTTTGAAAATGCTTTAAGCCTATTCGCCTTTTTCATTCCATATCTTTTACTAAACATTGTTCTAGACAACCAATTTAGCTTCCCGGTGATGATTCGGTTCTAGCTTGATAAGTTCAGGTCAAAGACATCAATACAATGGAATAAATGTCTTTCTAAAATAATATGTGAAACCCTTTGTCGGAACTTTTAAATTAAAATAATGGCTACATATATAATAGTTTACATAATTATGAACGTTCGATCTGACTAGTTGTTATTTTGCGGTTTGTATAAATGTCTTCAACACCTTTCACTATATCAATCGGTATAACTTTCCGAACAATTCAAAGCATATATGTATGTATATAGATAATTAGAGGAATATAATAAGCAAACCTTTTCGCCTGTCTATTGTCAAGCGTTTAAATTTATAGTTGACTATAAAATGCACTTAACTATAAAAACTAATATAAAGTTTTTTAAACATATCTTTTTGAAATTCAGCCAGTTTTGTAAAGTTTTGCTGCTTTACAAATAAAAATCTTATGGTGAACTATGAACCATAAACTACCTTACACTAAAAAGAGAATATAAATGTAATGAATTGATTAGCCAGAGAAGTACACTTTAAATAAGTACTTATTTCCAAAAAAGAAAGTGTTATGAGATGGCATTTTAAAAATTTCTCGATCCAATCTATTTTTCATAAATCTTGTCTTGAATAAATTTTTTTTGGTACTTTTTGGAACTTTACCGTTTAATAGTGTAGGGTATAATTATCATAATGCTTCGCTGTTTCGTTTTTCTATTATTATTTTTTTTTCAACTTTTAAGATGATTTTTTTTTTTTTATTTAATTCTTTTGTCTGTTTTATTTCTTTCTCTTATTGTTCTATTATTTCAGATCTCAAGTTTCTTGATAATTGTTTTTTATGATCATTCTGTAATGTTTGTTTTTTTCTCAAATTATACCCACTCCTTAGAGGTTAGGACTTATTTAATTTTCGCAAACATATGTAACACAATAACTGCAATTTATACAAAATTAGTAACTGTTTTCAATGAAGCGTTGCTGTAGACCTGTCCGTACATTGATCTACTAATGGTCTTTCAAAATATACCTGTACACTAGGCCTCTTGTACTTCAATACTCGGGTATCTGTAACTAAACCCGCTACTAAGTTTTTTCAAAATTGAAATTTACATATAAGTAAATTTCATTTATGTTTCCACAAATGGGCGGGGTCGGATAAATTATACAAGGTGTAAAGTGGTATCTTATATATGTACTCTTATAGGACATAACCAGGTACCTACCACGTCTATCGTTTGAATGTCAAGTGGAGGATACTTAAGATTTTTAGTTTTTTTTTTACTTCCTATTCTTTCAACTCTATTTAAGTCTCGTTACGGTTTGACAAAAGTTTTGCCATTTCATGTCGGAGATTTTTCAAATGGTTTTTTTTTTATTTTTGTTTGTTTTTATTTTTCTTTCTCCTGAAAAATAAAACAATACAGAAATTTTTGTATGCATATGATTTATTACTCAATACATGTGCATTCAGAGAAGTTTTTTTTTTTTATTATTATCTCTTTCAATTACTTTTGATTGTTGGGCCTGTTTCTCTATGCGGCTGTTCTGTTCTTCGGGCTTTCTTTTCTCTCATATGATTTTATTGGAACTACACATATATAACTTTACCTCCATAACAATATATTCACTTTATGACTTTTATTTGTATATATATTTATACACTCCACTCCAATATTTTATATTGTGTTGTTATTCAATACTTTGTAAAAGTTGGTCTCTTCTTCAATAAATAACGTTGTTGGCAGAATTTTAATTGTCACTCATTCGGTTCTGAGTAAATCAAATAGGCGGTACAGCAATTTATTGGTATTGGTAACAATATTTCACCAGAAATGGAGTAATTGTGTTTTGGTTAGTTTCAATTATTACACAATTTATACGAATTCAGTGTTTTAAAAGTGAATTAAAAACAAGTAAGAATACTAACATTACGTTAGGTTAACTTTTAAATATTCTCCCAATGTACAATGCAAACAAACAGTGGGCGTGGGAGGTACATAATTACGCCTTTTTATAATGTATTTATTGTAGTATCAGCTTGCAAGACGAGTTTTACGCTTTTAAAAGGTTTTTTTCTAAATTATTAACGAATCTATAGTTCAGCCACGCCCATTTTTTACCCAAGTTAAATATAAAATGGCGAACTATAAGTATATACCAAAAAAAACTTTAACTTAATATCTCAAAATTTATAATCTTGAGAATACGAACAACAAATGGATCAAGAGGTATTATAAAAATTACATGTTAAACTTGACGATTATTATGAACACTTATTAACTCCACTTATTTCATTACTTCTCTTAATTATTCATCATACAAAATGAATTGCTTTAAAATATTAAAGGATTAATCATTTACAAAGGCATCCACATAGTTAGAAACGAAATTCTTCACAATGCATAATTTTCTAATCATCTTAAGCAATGCCGTGGAAATAGCTTGTTTTGCTATTAGTATCTCAACTGGAAGGTTTTATACCCTGCAGCAGTTTTGGCAAAGGGTGCATTTAGTGTGTGAGAATGTTTGTAACTCCTAAACGGCAAACACCCAACTACAATTATAGCTATGGGATCACTATCAAAATGTGAATTGATTTAACTATGTCCGTCGGTCTGTCCATGTCAATTTGTGCTTAAGCTACGGGTTGCATTTTTTGAAATATTTCGATGATTTTTCATACAATAATATGTTTTGCTTTGAAGAGTAAAAGTTTTTAAAAATGTTCTAAATTGCACCATTCACATTATAAATGGAATTTTATATGGCGAAAAAGCGCAATTCTTAATATTTTTTTGGCAAAATTTAGTGATAAATTATTATTTGACTTAATAATTGCCTGTAACATATTTGGATTCAATCGCACCATTTTAAGAACCCTCTTCCTTTTTTGCGAAATGAGTTTTTTTATATGACAACGTCTTGCGCTGTAGCATAATTTGTGAATCTTAGTGATGGAGGGTATTAAATAGTGGGCTCTTGACCAACTTTTTCATTTTCACTTATCTTTAATAATAAATGATTGAAATAGAAAGTCATGGAGTAGCAAGCAATAGTCTTGTAACATGTATGTATGTTTTGTAAGCTACTGAAAGGCATGCGTGCTGTACGTATATGAAAATAAGTATTCGTTCCCAAACCAATTAATGAATGAAAGAAATGTAAATTATTCTGTGAGGTAGCATTTAACCAACAAACAAAAAAATGCATCCTTTGCTGATGATCTCTTTTTCTTTTTTCTTCGACAATTTAATATAAACAAAAAAACAACAGCAATAAAACAACAACTCTTTAGTAATTTCAAACATTCAAAAATCGTTCTTATCAGATTCATAATTTTAACATTAAGAAGCCTGACAAATATCCAAAGATTTGAAAAAAAAATATTAAGAAATAGGATAAGTTTGGAATGCGCCAACATGGCAAAAAAGATTCTCTTTAATAAAAAAAATGAGAATACAAAAGAAGTGTGTATGTGTGTGTATATCATGCATATATGTACAAAATAATTAATAAACATGTATCTTCCATTACAGCTGCAGCTGATGAAATTTAAACCTCAGATATTGTATTATTCACAAGCAAAAATATAAGCATATGGTGGTTACAACAAATATTCGGTTTTTGTGTAACTGTAAAACAGAATTGGGTTAAACTAATTTTAAACAACTACAGCAACAACAACAAGGAAAATATGTAAAAAGAAAAACTATATATGACTAAAGTCAAACCTTGAATACTCTGCACTTTAACATACAAAAAAAAAGGCGTGGCAGGTACAAGATTATGCCATTTACTAATGCATATATTATTGAAGAGTTTTCAAGTCGAGTTTTACACTTAATAAGGTTTTTTGTACATTGTGACCGTGTCTCTTATCCGACCACGCCCACTTTTAACACATCGATGAATGGAATAATTGTAAATTTGTGTACCAAATTCTAATTTTAAAGCCAAACTAAAAATATTTAAATTAAAATCGCTACGTTCACTTTTACAATCAAAGACTATTTACAAAAGGCAGACGGATGCGCAAACAGAAAGAAAACTGCGGTTAAATCGGTACAGAATTAATTGCCGTATATAAATATATATATATATATATCGATATCTCTTAAACTTTCTTCTGAGTTTTACAAACATTTTGACAAAGTAACTGTACTAAATATAAAAATAAAAGAAAATGGAAAATTACATTACTAGTATATATTCTCACTTGCATTTTCCATGCAATACATATTTATATATATTAACTGTTATAATACTAATAAAAACAATACCAAATTTCTATATGTACAGCCACAATATATTTCTTCCCTTTTCGCTCTTTTGTAACAATAACTATTCAAAGCAAAAGAAGAGACAAACGAAAATTGTGACCACGGATAGAAGAAAATTTGTGCAATTAAAAATACGTTTGTATACTGAAGTGTTGCTTATTTTACAATTTTAACCACAAAATAGAAATAAACCAAAAAAAAACAAAAAAAAAAACTTAAAACCTTGGCTTTAACCAAATCTTAATTACCCTTTACATACGTTGTTCTGATTTTAAATTTATATATAATAGAATTGGGAGGGAAAATTTTACAGAATTGTTACACAAGATTTCAGCTTAATATCTTAATTTTTACAATAGTGTAGGATCTAACAACAGACAGGTGGATGTAAGGACGTAAGGACGTTTATAACTAATACGATTTAGATATTAAAGCTGTTGAAGAATATATAAATAATATGGCATCCCGCACACCTCCTTCCGGATGTTATGAATGGAATAATAAACTTAGTATATACATAATATGGAGGATATGAAAAAATTGAATTTTCCACCTTAACTATCAGTGCCACTGTATTTTATTTTTGCACCTATTATGGCAAAGGATATATTAAGTTAGTGCAAATAACAAATGCTATATCCCCACCTGCACTTAAACCGATCGATTCAGTATCAAAATAATGAATAAATTTAATTATGTCCATCGGTCCATCTGTATCTTCAGATAAATTTGTGATTTAGGTCGCATTCTTTTGATATAATTTAATGAAATTTAATACAAGGCCATATTTTGTCTTAAAGAGGAACTGTATTTGTAAATTAACCCAATTGGTGCATCGGAATATTTTCAAAACTCCTTATAATAATATTTCACAAAGTGTCTTATGCGATACAACTACCAGCCAATTGTAGTATAATTGGTGGCAACAAGTGGTGTAGGGTATTAAATGGTCGAGCTTGATTATTATTAAAACATTTTCACTTGCTTTTTATAAAAATTATTTAGCACGTATTGTTATCACATAAGCAAACATGTAGATCATGTCATCGTTTGTTGATGCTGTTGTTATTCTTTTTTTTTTTTACTTTTTTATAGAGATTATATCAGAAAAAATTCGTTGCTGTTATTGTATCAGCTCAAATAGAATTGTGTTAACCCGTATTGACGTTCGTATAACAAATAGTTTGCTACTGTGTATATTTTCTCTTCTGGCTTCTTCCTACAGTGAATTTTATTCCCACCACTTTTTTCGTTTTTAAATTTTCGCTCATATTAGAACATGTTTCCATATACTAGTTTCCATTATTCCTTTGCAATTGATACTCGAACTATTTGAATTTGTAATTGTTTTTTGATTTCTAAAACTCATCCAAATATTGATGCATTGCTTCTGTTGCTGTAAATGATGGAATAAAGAATCAAAATAGTTTACAAAACTCGATCTTTTAATGACCGGAACAACTGCTGTGCGAAGCCAGATTTCAAAGTACAATTTTCTTTTATTCACTAAAAAAAAAAAAAAAATAGTTTAATGGCAACATGAAGTAACATAGTTTCGTATATAAATCATCATTTAAATAATTGTTTATTGGAAACATTTTGGCAAAAAGTCTATGTTGGAAGGGAAGCATCTCATACATATATTATATAAATACTTAAATTTCATATAATTAAATATTTTATCAGCACACACACGCTAAACAATTTTCTACTTAAATTTCCGGTAATCATCATAACCCAATAGTAATTTTAAAATTTTGCAGTCTAGACTCTACTCGCTAACCGTTCACATATTTCAAAACTATGTATGTATGCCTATAAGTCTACATAGAAATTTTACATACCACCAGGCTTTCGCCCAGTGATGGTGTCATAATCGTTAAATTATTTAAAAGTTAGTAAAAAAAACTAAATTTGATTTGAGGCAAATCTTAAATACCTACCATCTCCATACACAAATATGAACGTGGTATTTTGAGTAATATATGTAAGTAACAACAGATTTTGCACAAAAAGGTTTTTCATAAGTAGGTGTGTCCGCTATCTAGCCATGCCCATTTTTTTGTATATACCTTAAATTTCAATTTCATAGATATCTTATTAAATACCTCTACATATATGTACATGTCAGTGGGCGTGGCAGTGCCAACAATAGGAGAAGATTATATTTAAATTGATTCAAATAATTTATAGAGCCTCTGCGGCCTCGTTTTGTTTGCAACAAGTACAACAAAAAACTGGGTTTTTTTTTTTTTTTTTTTTGAGGTATAGTAGCAAGTAAATGGTAACGAGACGTAAAATTAAATTTTGTTTTGCTCCTTATTCAGCTCAGCTCACCACCTATTTTGTATTAAATATTTTTGGCTTGGAATTAAAAATTTTTGCCTTACTTGAACAAGATAAACTTTTAGGAATATTTAAAAAAGCAAATTATATACGGATGTGAAAAGGAACAAGAGAAACAAAAGTGACAATCTGTACATTTCTGTACCATTCTACAAAACGAAACCGAAAACTAAATGAATGGGACAGGTGTTGAGCTTATTTACTTTTTTCATTTCCGAATTTGCGTCAAGTTGGCCAATTATATTTTATACCTCTACAATGTTATTTATATAGAGTCGAGAGAGAATATTTTACGTTGATGTAATGAGAACCTTTCTTTGCTAATAACCAAGTAATTAAACGAACACACACTTTAATTATTGTCATAACCCCCCGAGCAAACACACACACACACACACACACACACACACAGTGAACTTGAGTGTCAACAGTGTGGAAAAAATGTGTAGAGGAGTCTTTGTGGATGACGGTTAAGCTGACTATGACCGTGGGCGAAATTAGAGAATTGTATCTTTGCTATTATGTTCTATGTTTATATATATACATGATTTACTAAATATTTTTATTTTTAATGCAAAACTTGAAAGGAGCGTCAGAAACCCTACATAGTGTATGCATTATTGATCAACATCAAAAACTGCGTCGATTTAGACATGTATGTACGTTTGTCCGTGTGTCTGTCTTACCATGTAAGTAAAGGTTGGTTTGATAAGCCATTAAATTTTTAAGTTTCAAAGAAGTTAAAGTTATTTTTAAGTAGTGTAGAGTGTTAAATTTTCAGGCTTGACTTGTTCATTTAAGCATGCAATATATTCATGTGTGTGTTTACTTGTGTAAATGTTTGAATGTCAATCCAGTAAACAATTAATGATGGTATAATGACATTGATACCTAACATGAATCCGCCAACGTACGCCACATAGTTAGCCGCACTCAGCAATTTATCTCTTTCTACTCTGATATATAAAAACAATATTCTGCTGGTAATCTAGAGTACATATGTACACAGATGCTGTCATGCAATGCGGCATAATTTGATTTAGCTGACTGTGTGTGTGTGTGCGTGTGTGTGCTCATGTGTTTGATGTCATGATGCCTTTTCCAAGTCATTGATATTGATACTGAGACAAATTTTTGCAAACCTCACAATAACCACAAACATATCAGCAGCTCCATTAACAACACCAACAACACACTATGCCAGATCCCATTAAGCGTGCCCTCCCCTCCCCCTCAACTAATCAACCAATCAACCAACTAGCAACACATTCTTAATCAGCATCATCGTAATGTTCATCATTATATACGATATGAGTCCAGTCATAAAATGCGGTAGAGCAGCACAAGTCAAGGCTGATTTTGTTTAATGTAGCTCGAACGAACAATTTTGTTATTGCTGTACTTCTCTATCATGCCCAGCTGCCCAGTGCTGGCAGAGAATGCTTTCACTTTTCTAAAACTCTAAAGTGATCATAATGTAATTGAAATACAAAACTCATCTTCTCGTTCTTTAGTATACTTGTACGTTGTAGGTATCTGACGATTACAAATTCAATGAAGCGCTACTAATATGTTACGTTACGTTCAGCATCAGTTGTTATATATGACGCCACCAACGCCAATCGATACAATTCAGTTCAATTCAGTTCAGTTTACCAACACATATCGCATAACATAGCTTATCATAAACACGTGTAAACACGTTAGGTTGTTGCCTTTACTATCGAAACTGCTGCTATTGCTGTTGCTGATTTTATATCCTATGGTTTCAACAACAACTCGGAACCAGGTTATCTTGTGCGAATTTTTCATTCACGACTACCTTACAAAAATTTGCATTGCAGTAAAACTATCAATTTATCCTCATTTTTTCGCCATTTCTCTTTTCATCACGTTCCCTTTTTTTGCATTTTCTTCCCTGTGTTGTTTTTTCGCATTGAATATGCAAATACACTTAAAGCTGAATTCAAATCCTGTTCTCCTCTTAACATTAATTTCAATTTTGCTTTTTTGCAGCGTATTTCAACTCAATTGAAATGTCGAGTCGTTATTGAAATCACAACAAACATCTACTTAACTTGATTTTACGGTCTACATAGAATTCTTAAATTTTGAGGTTATTTGGATAAATATATTGGTTGTGGTATCCATGCTCAGCAGACTAACGCGACAGAAGAATTCAAATTCCAGCTGAAGGAATACTTTTCACTTCTTTCACTAATTTTAACAGCTGGATTTAACCTTAGTCAACTTAGCTCCACTTAAACATAAACAAGCCTAAAAGTTCATTTTCCTGTCAAACCAACTCAACATTCATGATAATATTCTCAACTATAAGTGGGTTAGCAGTCCAATGAGATAAAGAAATCTTTTCGCTTATTTCCTTAGCAGGATTTTTAAATCCTGTGTCCTAGAGTTCACTAAGACAAAGCCTGAATCAACTCAGCTCTACTCATTTATTAGCAACAGAAATATTTTTCACTTTATATAAATATATTCACGAATAATATCTTTAACATGAAAAAGGCCCTTTGGGAGGAAAACAATCCTTTACCACAGATGTCTAATTTAGACATTAAAACATAATGAAAAATGATATAAAAAACAATAATGGGAAACAGAACAAACAAGCTTTATTAAGACATTACAAATGACCAAAATAATTAAAGCTGACCTTAAGAGTTCACAAAACCAGGCCAAATACAAAAGATGTTGTAATCATTCAGAGAACTGTAAAATGTGTTATGAGAGGGAAATTACAAAACCAAACATTAAGAAGAAGAAAATGGCAAAGACAAGTGTCCGTTTATCTTAATCTGAAATTAAACACAAACTAAATATTATACAAAACATTTCCAAGATGTACGATAGTCACGAACCTAGCAAATAATAATTATTTCGAATTCTTTACATTTTCCTATACATACAACTTTTTTTTATTAATATTTAATTACAGTTACGAAACAGTTTGCAAACAATTGGTTCATCAATGTTATGTTAATTATAAAACCTAAATACAATAGTTAATGGATAATATGAATCAATGAACCAATCGAAACGACTGTACTTATAAGAACTATATTGCGTAACGGCGAAGGACATAAGCAGCAATAGTAATTAGTAATGGGTAGGCGACACCAGTAAAAGCGGAAAACATTATTATTGTAGCAATCAACATTATACTTATCACCATTTACCATTTACGTCATCATTTCTACATTATCCACTGCTTGAACCAGTTAACCAGTGTCATGCCCTTTAGCTATTGTTGCTCAGAACATTGTTAAAAGGATTACATAATACGAGTGTATATGTAAAAGCTCCAGTGTATTACATGACTCGTGTGTTGTATTGCATTGTTTTGTGTTAATTTGAGAGCCGTTTACAGGCTAAAGCAATTTAACGAGCGAAAGGATATTAAATGATTTCAATTAAATAGCACGAAACAACGTAACAAGCCTCTCCTTTAAAATAGCAGAAAAACACTTTAACTCTTACAAAAGTGAAGTTGGTCGGCCAGTAACCAGTAACCAGGTATTCACCAGCTGAGGATTAACCATAAAACCAATTATCCACGCGGCTGCCTTAAACAACCTTGTAAAGACATTATGTCATTTAATGGAACACCAACAAGACCATTAAGAAGTCGTTATAGCTCAATGATTAAAATGACACAACAACACTGCCAACTACATATTCGATTTATGTTCTTTGCCTGCACACTACTAGCCTGCTCCATTGCTCTCATTGACGCTGATTCGGACTGGATGCAAAACTGTAGTATGTGTCATTGCCATTGGATATCGGGTAAAAAGATGGCCGATTGTAGAAATCGTACCCTAGCAGCGATACCGGATGATCTAAGTAACGAGTTACAAGTTATAGACTTATCCCACAATATGATTCCCGAACTACGTAGAGAAGAGTTCACGGAGGCGAATTTACAAAATCTCCATAAAATATATTTGAAAAATTGCACCATACAAGAACTGAATCGTGATGCCTTAAAGGGTCTGCCCATACTTATCGAACTAGATCTATCCTATAATTTCATTAAACAACTGCACGTGGGCACATTTAATGGTTTGGTCAAGTTAAGAAATTTGATTATGAATAATAATCAAATCGAGACACTAGAAAACTATCTCTTTACCGATTTACCATTTTTATCGCGAGTAGAGTTTAAAAATAATCATTTAAAGAGAGTGGAAGTACATGCGTTTGGTCAACTGCCTATTTTGTCGGTAGTATATCTGGAGTCCAATCAACTTACTCTGCTAAAGAAAGACATTTTCCAACGAGCGCCTAAACTTATTGATTTGAGATTGGCAGCCAATCCGTGGAATTGTACTTGTGAACTGCAAGAATTTCGTGATTTCGTGGTTCATAAACAGCTGTACACACCTCCTACCAATTGTTATGAACCACCTCAACTTAAAGGCAAATTATGGATTGAAATACCATCAGAGAACTTTGCCTGTAAACCGAATATTTTAGGCTCAGTACGTTCCTTCGTTGAAGCACAGTCGGACAACATTACTCTTCCGTGTCGCGTTGAAGGTTCGCCACGTCCCAATATTACTTGGTTGTATAATAAGCGACCGATCAATTCAAATGATGCCCGTTTTCGCATAGAAGAGCATAACACTGATACGAGCAATATGTTCAATTCGGAATTGCGAATTTTTGGGGTACGATCCGCTGACAAGGGCGCTTACACATGTATAGCCGAAAATCGGGGCGGTCGAGCTGAAGCAGAATTTCAATTACTTATTAATGGTGATTATTACAGTGCTCTGGACGGAACTGGCAGTATGGCTAGTGTTGGGGGTATTGGCACTACACCCACTGACACTCAATCGAACATTTTACTCATCATATGCCTGATAACGATTAGTTTTTTATTATTACTAATAGTAGTTGTCTTGATTATTTGTTGGTATTGTCGTCGCATTAGAACATATCAAAAGGATACGACCATGTTAAGTGAGAACGGTTTAATCACAACGAAACCACAAAAAAACCATAATGGATCGATATTGGAAGGTTCGGTCATTATGGAAATGCAAAAAAGCTTATTAACGGAAGTAAATCCTGTGGAGAAGCCACCACGCCGCTCCGATCTGGAGACCATAGATGGGGTGGGAGCAAATAGTGATGATGGTCACGACATGAAGAAGACTTTATTAGATGAGACACGATTTGGTAAGTTTTTATTTTATTTTATTTACATATTGTACTTTTAAAGAACAAACAATAAAGTCTACGTGACTGTGAATGAGTTTAAATTTCAAGGATAATCAAATTGATTCACTAATCCCTTCTCTTTATTCAAATGCATTTCCCCCATAAACTTATGCTGTATAAATTAGGAGACTTCCTCTCAATGTTTGCAAACGCAATCCTTTTAGGTGATTGTACTTTTCCTTCATACATATCCATCATTAAAGAGATATTGCATAAAATATGGCAACCTCCTTGCAGTATTTCAAGAAGGTGTAGAAGGTGGATGGAACGAATTGTGAATGTTACAAACATTATTCAAACTAAGTAAACTAATCAATATGTTAATTGGTATGTGTTAACAAAGTGTGAGTTTGTTCCATAATCCATCAGCAGCAAATCTAATTTTAATGTATAGCGCAAATCCACTTTGAATTTATTGATATAATTTCATTGATCATTGATTTAAAATCGAAAGTAAAGAATATTTAACATTTATCATATATTAGCCTCCGGGTACTAAATAATAACATAATAAATGTGCAAAGCTTTGGGCAGTAGACAGTATTTTAATTAAAACATATTTCATTAGGTTATTGTTATTAATAATTTTGAGAAGATTATAATTTGGAGCACAGAAGACAAGCAATAAATTATTTATTTAAAAAAGACCCAACGTGCAGTTTTGTAAGTGCAAGTAAGATACGACCTTAGGTCAGAAGATAAGTAAGATTGTAGATTCTGTATTTTCTTAAATCTCGTATTTCATATAATAAATATAAACAAATGTTTATAAAAATAATTATTCCTTAACCTACCGTTAACTCTTATTCGTTATTAATTTATATTCTCTAGGAAAACATCATTCACGAGATGATGAAACTCATTCAGCCTCCCATTCAGATGTTACGGCTACACCACGTTCTCGACATACCTACATCGATGATACGTATGTCAGCAATCTGCCACCCGATTTATTAGCCTTTCCCGCTCGTGTCCCACCCACCTCACCATCAATGCAATCGTCACAGTCCAATATTCCTGATCAAATCATATACGGTATACGTTCACCAACACTAACCAGCCCAGTGTATGCTCATATGACGCCACATGGTATATATGGTACAACAACCATAGCAGCTGCTACTCCAAATGGATTTATGACGTTACAGCATCCAAAAAATCGAAATATAGCATTGATTGCTGCTGCCAACAATCGCCAGCAACAGTCACCATTTGTGCCAGCACCCGTTGTTTATTCACCGGTTGCCACAACAACGGCAGTTGTCATGAAACAGGGTTACATGACTATACCGCGAAAACCCAGAGTACCCAGCTGGGCGCCGTCCTCCTCAGCAACGAATTCTACACAATTGGGAGAATTCCAATCGCCCACCTCACCCATTCCCAGCGAAACGGGTACAGCCACCACAGCTGAACTGACCAGTGAACCTGTTTACGATAATCTAGGTTTAAGAACCACCGCAGGCGGTAGTTCAACATTAAATTTGAATAAAAGTCAAATGCAGGAACAAGCGGTACGCTACAATATGCGTGATAGGCC
Organism: Ornithomya fringillina; assembly: GCA_963978525.1. Lineage (NCBI taxonomy): Eukaryota > Metazoa > Arthropoda > Insecta > Diptera > Hippoboscidae > Ornithomya > Ornithomya fringillina. Next base: position 7,048,045 of record OZ021693.1, read on the forward strand.
ATTGCCGGCCACACCCAGTCTTAATTCAGCAAATCCACAACAAATGCAGCAACATCAGCAGCAACAACAGCAATTGCAAAAACAGCACAATTTAGCACAAGCCCAACAGTTGCAACAACAGCAGCAGCAGCAGCAGCAAACACCACCGCAACAACTAGCACTGCCGACCGTATCTACAGGCAAACTATATGAACCCCTGCATGAACTAGCCAATAACCTAAATCAAACGACCACTTCCGATACGGAGCCTTTATATAATACAGGAGGACATAACTCTAGCATGACTATTGTATCCAGCAATAATATTAGTAGCAATAACATCAACAACAACAATAATAATCAAAACTATAACAGTAACTACAACAGCAGCAGTAACAACAACAATAATAACAGCCTTAACAATAGTGGGTCCAATATGGAACCAAAACTGGTAAAAATACCACCACGACCACCACCAAAGCCAAAAAAGAAAATGTCCGTAACGACAACACGCAACGGTCAAGGCAGTACAAGTCAACTATTCGATGACGAAGGCGAAGATGGTACCGAAGTTTAGTGATGCGTGACAAAAGGAAACAAATTCGAGGAGGAATCTACAGCAGCAATCAATTCTTGATTAACAGCATTCTCAACCAATATAAAACTTGACTGAAATTTTCATTTCAATTCATATTTAGTTATAAAAATCAAGTATTATAGAAAAAATGTGACTATGACAAGACATATTTTGATACAGTTTACTGAAAAATTTCAATTTTAATTCGTTCTTAAGCTTTAAATTCATAAAGAAAACTTGTTTCAGGAAAACTTTTAAAACGTGTGAGAAAAACTTTCTCCTGTAAGGATGGAAAAACAATATAAGGAAAAATTTTCTTCTCTTCAGCGAGACTTACCTTCATTATTCCATTATTTTCCCACCCCTTTTACTTTTAAATATATTTCTAATTATCTCTTTAACTAAATCAACAAAAACTACAGAATGAGCAGCTTAAGCATCACATATCTTGTTGGTTAAATTTAATCAAACCGACTGTAGAGCGAAAAAATTGAATGAATTTAAAAGAAAATAAACATGCCCTGTGTACGGATTTACTGAAGCATTTTTAGTCAAAAAAATCAAAGATTTTCTTTCACCAACCCGAATCAAATAGATTTCATAATATTTATAAAACAAGCAGTGCTGTTTAATATCAGTTCAAATTAAAGCTCGTTCTTAAATTTCTAATTTAATCGAGAAATTCATTTACGATCCATAAGACTTTTGATTAAACCCTACCCACACAACACATGTATATAGATTGCTTTCACTAGCGGGAGATTTGACTTGTGTGCCAATTGACTGACATAGTTTTTACATTTTTTTAGCATTTAAGTAAACAAAACTAACTGTTAATTTTATACATTATGTGTGTATATAACTATCTATAATTGATAATGAATTAAAACCAGATCTTCACATTAAAAACTTAAAAAAACAATTTAGCCTGTAAAAGAAAATCAACTAAAATTTACTATAAGAACTAAATAAGTTAAGATAGGTACAAATAAATGCATATGTGCAACACATATAACCCTTTAGTTAGCCACTCAGTGATTAAATTGATCAATTTATTCCTAAAAGAAAAAAAAAAGAACCAAGAAAATTGTGCAAAAAAAATATTCTGCTAATATTAATGTAAATGAATGGTATTATTTACAATATACATACAATTAGCATATAAATATTGTAATTGGATTAAGAGAAGAAAAAACTGTAGAATAAATATTTAAAAAAAAAGAAAAAGCAAAGTAAAAAAAACTATATTTGGCTAAGGCCAAATCTTGAATACCCACCATCGGTACTTCAAAGCTTCACGGGGAGTATCTATGTTAATATATCTTCTCTATGTTATACAAAAATGCCGAAAATTTACTTTTGAAATTCCCCCTTTTTCAGTTTTATTGCATTGTGGGCGTGTCCCTTCACTGAGAGTTTACCCAATTTCAATAACAACCCGCTTATGAAAACTCAATGTTTGCGAACCTCACACTCAAGGACAGATAGACAGGCATGGCTAGATAAACTTAGTATTCAATGCTAATTTATTATGCCCCAAATAACTTTTTCGTTAAAGACATAACAATGCACACTTTAATATTTTTCATGATCATGATAACATCAAAATATCAATCAAGATTAATATTTTTATTATGATATAAATTCATAAACGAGCAACCGCAATTCTGAGTCGATGGCCGTAACTTTAAAAGCGCTGACTACAAAATTTTCGATTTTTATTGAAAATTTTTTTTACATATTATGGTGGGTATGAAAATAAATAAATAAATAAGATTTTTTTTATAAATAATGAAATCATAACGAATTGTGGTGTTTCCGAGTAACATATTATACATTAATAAATAAACCGCACACATAAAAAGATGGAAAAAATTTTTATATTTGATTGTTTAACACCTTACACCACTTAGTTCCTTAAATTATGCCATAATTAATTGATATATATCATTAAACGGAAGGCATTGCCATATAAGTTACTGCGTGACATATCATTATAAGGAAAAGGGTTCTTGAAATAATCTGATAGAGTGCAAATGTATCTTCATTAATTTTTATTCCAATTAACTGTTCTTCACCAAAATTTTGTTCAAAAATTCAAACCAAATTTCATTGAAGTATCTCAAAAAATGCGACCAGTAGCTTAAGCACAAATTCATATGAACAGACAGATGGACAGATGGACATGATTAAATCGATTCAAAAAGTGATTCCGATTCAATCGTTATAATTTAAGGAAGTTGTGGCACTTACCATTTAGTAGTTACAAACGTTCTTACTAATTTAATATACCATTTGCCACTTGCAGTGGTGCAGGTTAAATAACATAATAAATGGTAAATATTTCATTTATAAATTTTTCATTAAAGCCTTACAGTTTTTATTTATCATAGATTATATGTATGTATGTATGTATGTATATGTAACTAATGTGTCTATATGTACATACAAGTATATTTAAAAAAGATACATATATATAATACATTTATCTCTTTAAGTGTGCATGTGTTTGTATATACCACAAGTTTAAATTTGCACCTAAAAAAAATCGTAATACTTATATATTATATGTTTAAATATGTGTTGAAACACACAAAACCCGCATTTATAACCATAGAAATTATTTATGTAAAAATGCTTACTTAAATATTTGTGTGTCATCACTTTCATCATCGTTCTTCTCTGATTGTCACCATTATCATCGGCAGAGTAGTACCATCATTATCACCAACAGTTACGAGTTTGAGTGTAAAATACAAAAAAAAAAAACACTTTTTTTGCCAATAAAAGACATGAAATGTTACAAGGTTACTCATACGAATCGCTGTTCAGCTAAAACTTTAAAAAAGAAAAGAAAAAAAAAAACGTCAAAGGAAAAATTACTGTGCTTATAATTTAAGTTTAAAATTGCGATGGCAAATTTTAATAACGTTTCTCTTTTGTGAACTTCATTATAAAAAAAAAATGTGAACCTTGGCTGATATTTTGAAATTGACAAATCATGAAAAGCGTTTAGGGGTGCCTTCGTAATAAAATACAAAATTGTTATGTCCTCATTGAAACATGTGTTGCTATGACATCCTTATCGAATATGCTACAAAGCATTGTAGCATTGTCAAATAATAAATTTGAATTAGTTTAACCATATCCGCCTGTCCTTCGGACCCTACTGAGTATTACCAAAAAATAATGATAATTAATAATATGATTATGATGATGATGATAATGGTGGTATTATTTAATAATAATTCATTTTATTGTACAATTGTCAATGTTTTGTCTTAAAAATTCGAATGTTTTTCAATTAAATTTTTGTAAATAATTCGTTTTATAACAAACAACACGCAATAAATGAATAATTGTTATATGATAAAATGCAGGTTAGTTGAAAGAAATTATTTAGGTACAATAAATGAATTATATATTTCTTATATATATACGTACACATACACTTTCACGAATTCTTTCTATTTTAATCCATTTAATATATGTATAAAAATACATTTAAAAAGAAAATATTTTATATATAAATTTCAAACATAACAAGTAAGAAAAGTAAGTTTGGCTTGGGCTAAATCTTAAATAACAAATACATTTCAAAAAAAAAAATTTAATTTATAAATTTCAAATATATAAAAATATTATATTATTTTCAGTTTAATAATTTGTTTAAGGTGCTTAAGTTTTTCAATTTTACAACAAAATATTTTAAATATTTTTGTATTTAGATTTTTTTAAATTCATTTATAAAATTTTATATAATTTTTTTTCTTATTATTTACGATTATATTGTATTATAAAGCATAACAAAATAGTGATAACTAATTGCTTAGAGAATTTTTGTAAAAAGCGAACAATAAAATTAAGCAAAAATATTAGATTATGTAAGCATGTATATAAAGCATATATTATATATATATATAATACATTTATAATCAATGTTTATTATTATTGTAATATAACTAAAAAAAAAATTCAAATATTAATAAACCGATTTTTTTATTTCAAAACAAGTTGAATACAAAAATTTTCATTTTTTTCTTCTTTTCAAGTTTATTAAAAAAGTAAGTAAAATGACATTTTTAATACTTAATAAAACAAACTCTTAAATACCTTCCACATGTTTAAATAGAAGGTGGGTGTTGCAGGTACATAACCATGCTCTCTAGGTAGTATTTATTACGTATCAACTTGCTAGTCGAATTTTACGCTTTATAAATTTTTTAAAATTAAAGGAGTCTCTGTTATTTGACCACACCCATTCTTGCCACATCGATTGATAAAATAATTATAAATAATAATACGAAAATTCAATTTCTTAGCTCAATTTGAAATTTATGATAAATCGATTTTTGTCGTTAGTGGGCGCACTTCTTCATCGATTTGGTTCAATTAAGATAACGAACTTTATGTACAAAGTCTCTCTTCAAAATTTCAGCTTTATTCTGTGTATGATTTTTAGTAAATTTTGGTCATGTCTGTTAATCCACTTACGCCCATTCTTTGTACTTCGTATAAGGATAATTTTTCTGGAAGATTATTTTAATATCAAGCATTGGAAAATTATATATACAATATGTAAAGCCAAATTTATATATATTTTTAGCAATTGTAGGCGTGGCTTTTGAGCGATTTTGAATAATTTAAAATGATCTGCGTGTAGTAACTAAAAGTTTTTGTATAAAATTTCGCTTTAATATCTCAAAATTTATTATTGTAAGAGTGCCAATGACAAGCGGAGGTGTGTCCGTCATACATACGGACATGCATGTCTAGATTGATTCAGTTTTTATTGCTGATCATGAATATATGTATATACTCTGTGGAATCTTTAAAACATCTTTCTGTATGTAAAAAATACACCATATATATAATATACCATAGGAACCAACCAGCATCTTAACTACACTTAATACTAATAACCACTCCTACGCACTCAATGTAATTGGAAGCTTAAATGTTCAAAGCTAAATATTTATTTAACTTTCTACTTTGGAATGCTTTTCTATATATAACATCGTTACCTCATACCATATTGAAATTTTCTTAGCAACAACAAAAAAAAAAAAAAACAAAACAATCAAGAAAATGTTTGCATTTTATTTAATATCAACAAGCACTTGGAGAAAAGTCAAAATAATCATAAATAAAAAGAATATTTTACCTGCAATATTACCAACTTGGACTCAATATACAATACATACACATAGAAAACATTCAACTTATGTAGAATTGTAAGCTTATGTTTAAAGACTTCAAAAAATTGTGCGATTATGTTGCTACAACTGTTTCAAAGTATGTACGTATTTTCCCAAAGAACAATAATAAAAAAAAGTTTCAATGGAAGTGCAAGGAAATTATTTTATTTTTAACAAAGTATGAAAACTTTTTAATAAAATTGTTAAATTTTTCGCTCAGAGAGCATATTTATATTGTACTAAGCACAAATTTGCCAAAGTGTTGCTCTCATCTGTTGCTAACCATTGTACAATTTTCCAACAAATTATTCATCAAAGCATAATAAGTTGCAGTAGTAGTAGTAGTTGTAGTAGTTATTGTTGTTGTTGCTGCTATTTAAAATATTATTTTACTGATATTAAATTTTCCATTTATGGCGAAATATTTGAAATATAGTGACACACTGCGGTATATGCGTTTGTTATATGTATCATGCAGTTAAATTTTTGTGCTAACTGCATAAAATGGAAAATTAACTATATTAGAAAGAAACATTCCCGCAATTCATGCATTTTAACGTCATCGGAAATCCTTTCATAAAGTTTGCATTAAGTCGTTGGTTTATAGTAATAAACCAGCAACGTTAGAGAAGATCAGAGACAATAACAAAAGTGAAATTGCCAACATTCTGGTCGATATGTGTGAAAGAGTGATGGATGGAATATTTATTGGCTTTAAAGAATTAATCGCTGCAAATATTCTCACGATGGTCATATAAACGAAATTGAATTTCCTAATTAAACGCAACATGTGTACTTCCTCATGGAATAAATTTGAGCCGAATATCTTAATTATTTTGCATTTTATTTATATGCAAAATTGTTATGTCCTTGTTGAAAATATTTAATATTCATGAAAAAACTTCCCCAAAAGCATATATGTTGAATATTCTATACTTTATTAATAAAAATGAAATTTAACTTCAATTTACTTGGGTTAATCTTTCCCATCAATTATTTTTATAGTCAAGAGAGATATTTGTAAGTGCGGACATCTTTATAAAAGTTTTACATAATTAGTTCTCCTAGTTTCATATTGAACGACAAGGTTAGTATACTTATTTATCTTTTATGAAGTATATAAAAAATATTAAATCATTTTATATACGAACATATTTATTATTGCAATTATTTCACTTACTGTGCGGATTGTGTGTGATGTGATTATAAAACGGTCATAATGATGTATATAAAAATAATTGCTGAATTCAGCATTATTTGCTGCTGCGTACGCTTGTAGTTATAATATATCATTTATAGCAAATAAATAATAAATTCAACATATACTGACAAATCACATAAAATAGTCGCGCAATAGATTAGGTTTATAAAACGAGTATATACGAGTATATACATATTTATATGCATGTTAATAATAATTTTAAGCATTATTATTATCATGCGCGTAAATTTGTACATCAACCAAACTAAATGATTTATTGTACACAGGTATATGTATGTATTATAATGTAATTAATTAATAAAAGTCATACACTCAATATGTTTATTATTGTTAATATAAGATGGGGAATATAATAAGTTTGTTAATCCATTTGGAACACCCTGAAACAAGGTATACAAAGTGTGTATATTCTTAAATAGCATCAAAAATTAGATTAGATTTAGAATAGATTTAGAGATATATGGTGTCCTTACGTCCGTCTGTTGTTGGTACTCCCACATGTATATAATAAATCTTGAAATATTGAAATTTTGTACAAAAATTTCTAATTTAATCTTAATACTACTGAGTAAATTAAACTAAGAATTTCAATACTGCTGAATGGACCAAGCGAAGAATCTCAATACTACCAATTTACCCTGCAACAGTATGCTTCATTTATATTTTACCATGGCATTAATTGATTAATGTTATATAAATTTTTTTTATTTATTGTACAAAGCTGATTATGTTTTTTATTATTATTATAAATATTATGAAATATTTTAAAAATATTAAAATAATATTTTAATATAAATGCAAATATTTCCCCTATTATACGAGCTCATCGTAAAATTTTATAAGTAATAAAAATGTTCTATAAAAAGATAGAATGTAAGCAACAATATATTGACTATGTATGTACATGCATACAATATAATAATAATTTTTTTTTTTTTAATACATACATTCTTCCTTGCTAAGTAAATATTTTTACTACGGTAGATATATTATATGTACGTAACAACTATTGTACGGTTTAGAAATAGTCCAGGCAACAGCAACAAGAAGACGTAATAAGAAAGGCAGTTAATAATAGAAAGCAGCAATGCCCAAAGATTTTTGTAAAATGATCCCTATGCTTATGTATATATATATATATATATATATATATATATATATATGAAGAATCACATTCAAAGAATCAGAAGAAAGTTTAATAAAATAATGAATGAAATACGGCTGATCAAAAGTAACCAGTATTTTATATACTAGGCTTCTTTTATGGAATAATTTTCAGCCGTTATCTACATGCCTAAGGACAAATTTTTAACATAGGGCTTCCTTAAAAATAGGATTTGGAAACCCTGTTTTATCGTAAAGAATTGAATGGAATGCTATATTAATATTTTGTTCATTCCTTATGAGAATATACTCAAATATATTCATATGTAGATAAACATTTTCTATAAAATAACCAATATCGTTAATAGGTTATAGATAAATATTTATTTGTACAAAAAACTATTACCTATAACCACAAGGTTTAATTTGTATGGGATATATAAAAATATGTAGATTTTTACAAGTTTAAAAGCTCATTCTCCTGTTCAACTTACTGTCGATGGATTGTCTATCTTAAACCTGAGTTTTTGATAGACTTTGGTCGATTGTGGAAGTGTCCATGCTTGTTTTTAGTACGTCGATGAATGTTTTAATTGTAGAAATGTGTACCAAATTTCAACTTTATAGCTAAATTTTTGTGGCAGATAAATAGATTTTTGTAGATTGTGGGCGTGGCTCTTGATTGATTTTTTGCAGTTTAAGTAGTGATCTGAATGCAGAAGCAGGAAGTACAATATTTAAGCTAATTATGTCAAAGTTTACAACAGCAAGAGTGTTAGCAACAGAAACACGGACATACGGATGGACATGTCTAGTCTAATGCTGATAAATAATATTTAATATATTGTAAACTAAATATGAAAAGCATTCAACTTCTCCAATGTAATCGGATCTCTGTTCAGTCTTTACAAGCTAGAAATTATCGATTTACTGTAAAAAAAGCCACCACAATTTAAACATTTTTTAACTGCGTATCATATTAAAGAATTGTATTTAAAGAGAATAAATCCAGCATCACTGGTATGTGCACCAAATACGTCTTTTCTTTGTAGTACAAAAGTGAAATGTTTGACTAGATAAAGAAAATTTTTTAACGAACAAATACTCGCAATATCCCAACTGAAAATTTCTACGAGAATGTGTGCATATAGTGTATTTCTCTTTTATTTTATTTGTCTTCGTATTTCCTTCATTTAAAGAATAATTTCACAATTTTTTTTAGCTTCTCGCGGCACTAAAATTTGCAATTTTATTAAATTTAACACGGTAAGCGGAGAAACACGAATGTAGAGAATGGAGGGAAAAAACACGTTGAAATTTAATAGAGTATGTATAGCGAAAACCATAAAGCCAAACCCTGTAATCGATTTGAGACCATGAAGTTGAAATTGTTTTTACCCAGAAATCTAAACCGTGAATGAAATAAATGCATTTAATTGCGCATGCAAATGATTGTTACGTATACTCGTATGTTACGTTGGCGCGTTCTTGCTAACCATCTAATGAAAATAATTTGAGAAAAAAATTTCCTTTCTTTCTCCACCTGCAAATATGTAGAAGGTTTCCTTTTAACAATCTCTATAAAAATGTATACCCAGTGTAACCTACAAAGCAGAGGGTTATAAGGGATCACGCAATTCCAATTTATGCAAAACGTTGGCCGTACACTTCACAGTCTAGTAAGGAAGCAAGTAAAGCAAGAAAAAAAATCCTAATCGTTCAACATAAATATTTTTATAGTAACTTTTATAAGTAAAGAAAACATGGGTATTTTTCTTTCATCACTTTCCTACAAAAAATATCGATTTTTTTTTCAACTCTTAATAATTTCACTTTTATTTCGCTATGGGCGAGATATTATGTAAACAATGTCAAAGGTTAAAAATTCAATTGTTTGTCATCTAATATTCTTTCACTGCTAACAATGAGTGAATGACATTGCGGAAATGTTTTAATATAAACTTTGTGAATCTTGTCACATGATTGAAATTTTTTTATACAGCTGCATTAATACTTTAAGAAACAAGTAATAAAAGAAACTAAATTTGGCTTAGGGCAAATCTGAAATACCCTTCTTTCTCCATATCAAAAGTAGGCGTGGCACATATCGAATTACCCCCTCTAATAGTGTACCTAATACTTATCAACTTGCAAATCAAGATTTACGCTGAATATGTTTTTTTTTAATTATATATTATAGGCGTGGTCGGGTTTCAGACTTTTTGAACATCGCTGCATGAGGAAATTATAACTAAGAATTCTAAGTTAAGATATCCTAGGTAGTTATATAAATTTTTTCATTTGTGGGCATGGCTCTTAGCTGATTTAGCCCAATTTATATATCGATTTTACTTTCACCACAACATATCAAAATGTGTAATGCCAACAAATGAGACGCGAATTGAATATTGGGTAAAAATTAGTCAAGAGCCACGCCCATAATTTCCGAACTTCAATTAAAAATATTAAATAAGCTTTGACATTAAAATTCATAATTCGTTGGCCCAAAATGGGCATGGTCATATAGCAATACGTCCACAATCAATGCATATGAAGTTGGACCCCTTTTAAAATTTTGCCTAAAAAAATTTCGTTTTTTCACTTGTTTCAGTTTACATTTATTTTGTAATTCAACGGAAATTTATACAAAAATATAAATATATGCCAAATTATTGTTGTTGTTTTTGTTGTTGTAAAAGTTTTTCTTTCATGTTTGGCATAATAAAAGGAAGCACTAACATATGTCGAACTTTACTTGTTAATACACAAAACACATTAACATTATGTTCATAGTTGTTTTGTTGTCAAGTTTTGGAAAGACAAACAAGTGAGAGATACATGATGTAATAAAAAATGTAGATTGTAGAGAAAGCACCTACGTAAAGGACTACCTTTTCAGGTTGCACCTTACGTTGGGAAGTATTGTTCATCAGCCGATTTTTAAAACATCCTGTACAAGGTAAATATATATAAATATGTTAAAACAATTGTCCTGCATTTAAAATTTTTATAACTTACTCAATATATTGAAATAATGAAACATTTGAAGCACTCATTATGTATAAAACGTTCATCCCTCTGCCATCCATTGCTTAATAACAAATCTAAACATTGTGCATCCAAATAAATGATATATATAAAATATGACTATATGCATGGATGCCTACCATGTATGGATGTACGTTAAGGTAATTTAAGTATAAAACTTGGCGTCACATTTCATACCAACAAAAACTCAAAAGCAGTTTTCTGAGGGCATGCACCCACACATGATACAGATTACAGATAGTTATGAAAATTGCACTCGCAAAAACTCATTTCATATACTCTTGTCAATAAGCTGGAATGAAGCAGAGATTGTGACTAGGTCAAAAAGGAGCAACAGCAGCACACAATGCACTGCAGTACAAGTGCAGAAAAGTGTAGCCAGCACCCAAGTAAATTGTAAACATTCATTGCCAACAGTCACATTCTCTACATACATAATTTTATGTAGAATAAAAATCGTTATGATTTTATAATATATACAATAGAATAATAATAACAATAACAACAATATATTGTTATATAAACAAGTACAAGTACAAGAATATTGTTTGGCAGAACTTAAGTACATTTTTATTGTTGGTGTTATGTTGTGCCAGGTTATTATGTCACACAAAAGAAAAGAAACAGAAAATGTCTTTGTTACCAAAGAACCCATACACATATAATTTAATTATATTACATATATTTACAAATACACTCACATACATGCAAAAAACATTCGGTTATTATACGCTGCGTGCACGTAGTGGTACAAAGTATAATAAGTTTGTGCTTTTTGTGGTGTTTGTAACTTCTAACCTTCTATTACTATTAGTTTAATCACGTCCGTCAGTCTGTCTGTCCCCTTTCCATAAACCGCTTTATTATAAAATAAATTTTTATACAACGAAAATTCGCAATTCTTATTATTTCTGGACAAAATTTATTAAAGATTAGTTAATTAGCTTAAAAAGTGGCTAAGGCCAATGTGGTCGGATCATTTTTAGAACCTTTTTTGTAAAAAGAATTCGTAAATCTAATTTTGTCGAATATAAATCTTGCAAATGGAAACACAAATTTAACCCACTCTCCATCTTATGTAGAGAATACAATTAGTTATCTCAAGTCATGTAAAACAAAAGAGTTTCAATTAAAATCCTTTTGAGTCGCCCAACTTTATGCAGCCATTATAACGTTTTGTTTATAATAACTTTCTAATCTAAACTCAACAACAGCAATAACACCTAATTTTAATATAATCCAAAAATAATAGAAGAAAATTATTTTAATTATAACTAAAAACCGACTGCAGGTTTTGTATTCAGATTGCATGCAAGTAAGCATTACCAAGCAAAACTTCTTATTTTCCCACATTAAAGTCAAATTGAAACTGAAATAAATGCTAACATATATACAAGAGAAAATAAAGAAAATCTATATAAAGTCAGTAGATGATTGTAGGATATAAGAATACGAGTCTCTTGTTTTCGTTTATAATCTTAACGGTAAGTATTACCTGTATTCCACAAAATCTTTTTAAAACCACTTTAAGTTTAATTATATCCAACATTAAATATTATAGTTTACGTTTAAATAAGGTAAAGATCCAAGCACACAAATCAAGCTATAACTAACCACAATCATCACTAATTAAAATTGTATATTATTCTTGATCAACATCAAAGTTTGACTAGATCTTAACATATATATCCGTGGGCCATCTGTTTTTAGTACTCTTACGGTCATAATTGAAATATAATATTAAGGTGACATTTTATACAACGAAATTTAGTATAGCGTAGGTTTATATATAAATTGGGCAAAATCTGTTTGGACCCATCGTCACCTATAATCGAGAAAAGTGTCTCTTTTAACCACAAAAACTTATATATGAAGTTGAAATAATGAAATGGTTTCCATGGATGTGACAAAAATGAGCGTGATGGAATAACAGATGCGACCACAATTTACAAAAAATCAAAGTCAACGTAAAACACGACCGATTTGATACGTAATACATGCTTTACTAGAGGGCGGAATCGTGTTTGTGGTTGTGCAGGGTATTTAATATTTGGGCTAATCTAAATTTAAATTTTTTTTTTACTTGCTTCACTCTCTCTATCTCTCTCTCTTGTGTCACGTAAACTATTTTATTGTACTTTGATTGTTGGAGAATGCTGCCACCAACTAGCAAAAACATTTTACTTTATTGCATTACAGGAAATTTAATGCCATTTAATGCGACCCAACATTTTTCATTCTTTACATCAAATCTATTGAAACACAACAACATTGGGTAGAATCAGTACACAGCAGCAAAATGGCTGATATAGATATTTGTCACAAAATACAATACAAACACTTATGTACGTATGTATATGTAGTACAATGGTTGTATGTAGATTCAGTCTTTGTACCTATAACGAAATATTGATTTTCTAGCAACTTCATCAATTGAAAAAAACTGAAGAGTCACGTTTACAAAGAGTCCAAAAATGCAACATTTTTAAGGACTGTACAGCAGATAACAAGTTACGAATGAATATTGGAAAGAAAGAATTTTAACCAATACTCCCTTATATTCTTAAAGTATTAAATTGGAAATCGAACGTGAAAATTGAAATTGAAATCAAAAGTGTTTCACAGACTTTATATAAGAAGTAAAAAAAAACTAAACCATGAATGAATAATTACATATATATACCAAATACTAACTTCCTAGCTCCGTTAGCAAATGTGACTGTAGGAGTGACCCTTTACCGATTTACGTGCAGGAAGTGGAAGTGACTGTACAAAATTTCTGCTCAATATCTGAAAATTTACGACCTTGAGAGTATCTATAACAGACGAAACCATAAACATACATTTATAGATGGGCTTAAAACGCCTTTTACGCCTCCTTTTGGGTCTTATAAATAAAATGACTAACTTTGTATTCCTCAATATTATGTCTAAGATATAATAAAAAAAAAGCAATAATAGTGTGTACCCTAGATTTGGCGTTGACCTACTACATTATTGAACTTTATAACCATATACCACGCTATATGTAGACCAACAACTGCCACATTTTTGGCGAAATTTACAAAATACAATTTTTTTTGTGATGCTTTTTTGCATATATGTTGCTGCCGTTTATATTTATTGTACATATATGTACTCATATATATATTAATTCATATATAACTTTATACGCTTGTTTATAAGATATTAAAAGTTGTCCATAAATATTTATTTAATGGCGTTACACGTTATAAATGCCCGGCAAGTGTTTGTACAATATTTTACGACAATATAATCGGGCATACAACCCATAACATACATCATATACATATACATATATTGTACAATATATATATGCATGTATATTCATGGCAATGGTGGAAATTAAATTTTATGAAATATGATGATTGACCGCAATCATTGTAATAGCAATTAAGGGAATGTGTTCGCAATTCTCGATGATCTCTTTGAAACGTGTGCTGCAACAATTTAAACGGAACAATATACACATGTGTATGGGGTCACATACATATGTGTAAAAAATTTTATAAAAATTTGGTAAAAATTTTATGAAAATTTGGAAAAAAAATTTAAAAGAATTTGGCAAAAAAAAAAAATTAAAACCAAAAAAATTGAGACGAAACTTGTCTCAATTGAACATTTTAGTAAATAGAATGGTTGTGCCAAGTTTCATCAAAAAATATTAAGAATTTTGGATTTTTTCCACGAAAAAGTAATTTCTGTATCACAAGTGCTACAAGCCTATGGGGAAATGATCACTACTGCCGTCCTAGTGGTCTTATCGATCTCAAACATGCACCAATAAATTCGCATTTTCAACCAAACCAAAACCTTTGCGACATCTTCAAAATTGAATTTTCGTAAAATTTTGAAAAAAAATTTATGAAAATATGTAAAAATTTTATGAAAAATTTGAAAAATGTATAAAAAATTTGGAAAAAATTTATAAGTGATTCTTTGAAAGTGACAAGAATAAGGACAGACGGATATTTTAAACCATATTGTGAAAATAATTCCGCATGAACGGCAAAATGAAGTCTTCTCCTGAGCTTCGATCTTAAAAATTTATAATTCTGGTACTTTTTTAAAACATATAAAAGTTCCATATTCACACACGTAATATATTTCACGTACTGCAAAATATGAAAAGAAAAGAAATATATTTCACTTGAAATATCCGGCACATGTATTCATACATCAACAAGATACGGATGAACTATTTCATATTGAACACATCTAGAATATCACTTCTTAATAACGTACCTAACACCGCAATGGGAGATTAGGATTTTACAAAATTCATTTTTGTTGAATGCACATTTTGATCCCGAAAGAAATAAATAAACAAGACAACAGTTTTGTGTTCTGTTGTGGTATGACTCTGTACCAACATGAATCAACATGTTATGATATACTTATATATGCAAAAAGGGAAATATTTGTTTCTAGGACCAAACAGTATGAAATACCATTTTATGTATGAGGGCGTAAAAGGTATATATATTACTATACGTATATATATATATATATGTAACGTGAATGATATATATGTATATACTACCCTACACTTGTGGCGAGAGTATATTACGTTTGTGCAAATGTTTGTTATACCTTAACGATAAGTATCACAAGATCAATTCAAAAGCAAAATTGGAAACAATTTAACTAAATCCGTTGGTCTATCTGTACGTCCATGTAAATTTGTATGCAAGCAAAATATTTTAATATTATTTAATTAAATTTGGTACAAAGATATCTTTACGTTAAAACCCAAACCCTTAAAAAAATGAAATAAATTCCCTTCCCATATAAGGAGCTATTAAATATAATGAAGGTCCTTTAATTCGAAATTCTTGACAATTTTTGACAAAATTTAAACAAAAATAGTTAATTAGCTTAATTATTGGCTGTAACAAATATTGACCCTTTCAGACCATTTTTAGAACCCCCCTCATAGAAGGTTTTGTTATAAGTATATTCCACAAAGTGACTTAGATGGCAATGCCCCGTGTTTACTGGTACAGCTACCAACCAATTAAAGCACAAGTTGTGGACCTACAGGTTTGGGGTATTAAATTGTCGACTTCAAAGGACCATAATGTTTTGTCATGTTTTATTTACCCTTATCTATATAAATATTTTTGCTTATATAATATTCGCTTGTTGTGTTCTCTTGTTTCCTTTTTTTTTTTTTTTTTTGTGTTTTTTTGTATACAAACACACAAATATTTATAAAAATTTTTGTATATTTTTTTTTTCGAAAAGAACCAAACTCAGTTATCTACTGTAAAACACAAAAATTTTTATTGATTTTATGAAACCAGACAGCACAGCAACAAAAAACGTTACACAAAAGAAATTCATTTCAAGAATTTTTCACTTATTTATTATATTATGTGTAAATGAATATATATAAACTAAACGTCTAAAAGTCACGGAATAGAATTATATGTCCATTAACATAATAACATAACAAAGGTCACTTATTGTTTCTTTAAATAACAGTAAATGGAAGACGTTTTTATTGAGTTAATTTAATAATTAACCCAAAAAAACTCGTGTACATATATATATAAAAAAAAGGCGTATGCAGAATTATGACCAGGGACGGAGTTTTTCACAGCACACATAATTGTAAGAAAGAGAAAGAATAAATGCACAAATTATGCTACAATTGCTTGATAGTTGTATAAGTAAACGCGAAGTATTGTTGTATAAGTCACTCTGCGAAATATAATTATATGAAGAAAGTGATTCCAAAAATGTTCCGATTCGGCTCATTTTCAACTTAGTTGCTCTTTAAGTCAAAAGATGTTTTTGTACCAAATTTCATCAAAATTCATCTCAAAAATGTGATCTATAGCTTGCTTAAACAATTATATAAATAGACAGAGGGACAGACGGACAGGATTAAAACGATTTAGAAAGTGATTGAATTATGTAATTGAAGATGTTTAGGAGTTACAAATATCCTTACGAACTTAAGCCTTTAGTGGTGCAATGTATACAAAGTGACCATTGTTGTTGTTTTTCTTAATTAGAAAATTCTTAACTAAACACTTTTTATACCCAGCCCCCTAATAACTTTATCCAAGTGTGTCCCTTTTGTATTCTATATCAGCAACGAATTGTTGTCGGTTCGTGTGTATGGTATAAAAAATTCTCTCAATTGCAAATAGTAAGGTAACGATTTTTTGGCAAATTTTCCTTTCTACTCGTTTTAATACGTACAGTGTGTGATAAATAAATATATATTGGCTTGTATAAGTGTGTGTGACACATATGTGTACCACACATTCTCATATATATGCGTACCATATATGCGTAGTTAATAGCCAATATTTATAGGTTAATAGCCAATTACATTGATTACATAAAAGTTTGGCATGAAAATGACATAAATTTTCATAATATTAATTATATATTATGTTAAATTTGTGTATAAGATAATGAATATACAAGGATATGGAATTATGTTTTATATATGAAAATGGAGATTCTTCTTCTTAAAAAAAAAAAAAAAAAGTGTGTTTTTTTTTTTCTCTATTTTGCTAGTGGGCAATAATGTTGGGTATCTTAGATTTGGCATACTCCTAATATAGCACTTCTTTACTTATTTTCCTTGCTTCACTTTAAATTTTATAAAGAGAAAGCAAAAAATGCCTAATTGCAGCTGTTTAGATTTGGTTTGGTAGCAGAGGATACCAGAGGGTAGCTGCGTTGGTTACAATGATATCTAAACAAGAGAATAAATGTTATTTTATCTAAATATGTTATAGTGCGTGTATAAGCATTAAATTGAATTATTACTAAACGGCTGCATTAGTAGCTGAGCGCAAATAGTTTTATACGTCTCTAATTACAATTGCGTATACGTATGTGTACATGCACATTCACATGTACATGTAGCAATATATAATATATAATAAACAAACGAAAAAACTAAATTCTTAAATACCCTCCACATCTACAACGATGGACATGTCAGATATATATATTACGCCCTCTAATAATGTATGTATGTATGTATGAGGTTGAAAGTCGATTATCGTGATAAATTTAGTTTTTGTAAATTGTGGGCGTGACTGTTATTCAATAACGCCCATTTTTGGTACATCGGTGGATGGGATAATCCATAATAAATAATATGTAAACCAAATGTCAAGTTCATGGGTCAATTTTTGTAGCAGATATATAAATTTTTATCAATTTTGGGCGTGTCTGTTATCAAAGCATGCCCATTTTTAGCAATTTAATGGATGAGATAAATATAAGTATGCATACCGAATTTCAATTTAATCAAATTCTAATTTTGTTGCAGAAAAATTAATCTTTGTTGATTGTGGGCGTGGCTCTTAAATGATTTCTTCTATTTTAAATAGCAATTACCATGCAGAAGCTGTATCTGTATCAGCTCAATATGTCAAAATTTATCACCGCGAGAATGCCAACAACAAAGAAAAACACGGACAACCGGATATATATCTAGATCGTTTCACTTTTTAGTCCCGATCCTGAATATATATACCCTGTAAAGTCTCTGACGCATCCTTCTGAATGTTGGCAACAGAATGACATCTTATGTGTAAAGTAAAAAAAAAATGAAGCTGTTGTTTATTGATTACGGCTAATAAACATATACCAACAGGATTAATCATGTTTCAATGGCTTCATTAATTAATTCGGTGTAAATGTAGTTGACTATAAAATATGTAAATGTAAATAATTAAGTAAATGCTTGTAAATGTGCCCATAAACACATTCGACTATTTGCTAACAAATAAATACAACACAATATTCAATATCAGATAACTGTGTACCAACACTTGTAAATAAATAATCTCGTGGGTTATGGTGGCACTATACTATAAATGCATGGCATACTTAACATAGTTATATGTATGTATATATAGAGAAACATGTGCAAATGTACAAAGTTACAGTTCGTGCCCACTTATTACTGATTAGTGCAACTGCGCCTCTCATATAAAATGCGTTGGCTGTACACTAATGAATGTAATAATTGTTACACTGATGATATGTGTTTAACAATAGCACCCTTTAGCTATGTATGCATTAACGTAAATAAATCCGTTTTATATTAATTGTGTACACACGTACACATTTACGATATAATTCAATGATTATTATGGTTGGGTTGATTAAAATATCGCCATTGAATTGTAATTGGTTCAATAATTCATATATTATGTTTTTTGGTTCAATTTTTTTTTTTTAAACAATGAGAGAATACAATGCGTTTTACTATTTTACTTGTATATATGTATGGTATTATTGTAAAAGTTGCTATTTTGCGGAAGATTTTTTCCAATGTTTGCATTTTTAACATAATTTTATAAAATTGAAAAATATTATAATTTAAGTAAACAATAGTTAAAATAATTAAATAAAAAAATAGGTAAACTCAGTGGCCGCCCCCAAAACGATTTCTTCATAATATATTCAATCTTCATGTCAATTGAAAAGACTTGATGGAGTAGAAGGCCTTAACCAATGCATTGCCACTTTAACTCAATTAACATTAACATCAACTACAAAATAAATGGTTTTAAAATTTCTTTTCCTCAACATGTCTCTATAGTTACAAAGTATAAAATAAGTAAAATCAAATTTTCAACAAGAAATTTTTAGCAAAAACTTTAGTATACACACATAAACGTATTATTATATATGTATGTATGTACATACTTTATTCAAGTATATATCAACTGGGTCTTTCAACATATGGTAGTCGTTTCTCAACATATATATATATAATAGTCTTTAAGTTGAGTACTTTACTTCTCAATCAACAACATTAGTCAGCTTAAAATTCTCTCTCATGGGGTGAAGCATAAAGCACTGAAAAGCAGTATGAAAGTATGGTTATGGTCAATTTCTTGGTCAGAGTTATTTTTGCGGTTTCTTTATAAAAATTTCTCTTTTGTGTTGTATTTTACTGCTACCTCACTGACATTAAGATCGCCCACAGTTTGATGACTATGTCAGAAATTATAACAAGTGAATAAGCATTGGACTGGATTAATAGTCATTTAATGTTATATATATTCTATTCTCTTTTCTTTACTTTGTTTACAATTTTTACATTTAATTGCTTTTTATTATTTCATTAAAAATAATTATGATTAATCGATTATCGTAAATTTGTATGGATTAATTTATATGGAGAATGTAAGAGGGAAAAAAATGGTATATGGTTAATATGAAAATAATTAAAATTAAGAATTGGCTTAGATCAAATCTAAAATACCCTCCACATATCCGTACAAGCTTTGGGAGTGGCAGGTTATGATTACGCTCTCTAAAAGTATGTATATTAGGTATCAAATCAAAATCGAATTTTATGGTTTTCTGTAAATTGTCTGTAGGAATACGCCCATGGGATAATTATAAATTTGTGTACCAAATTCGCACTTCACCTTCACCAAATTTCACCTACATAGCTCAATTATTTTGGCAGATAAATAGATTTATGTCAATTGTGGGCGTGGCGCTTGAACGGTTTAAATAACGATACCCTAAGAAGAAGTATATATTCTCAAAACTCCACTCAATATCTCAAAATTTACAACCCTGAAAATACCACAGCGGACAGACATGTCTAGATCGATTAATATATTGATTTTGATGAAAAATATATACACTTTAAAAAGGTCTCTGACTCCTTTTTCTGGGTATTGCAAATGATATGATAAACTTATTATACCTCTTTAGCTTATGTAGAGGATATAATTAAATTTTATTTTAAATAAAATATTGACCAAAACTCATTAAAATGTAATTTATATGGAATTAAATAAAGATTACATTAATTTATCCTAAATTACTTGGCGAGTTAATAGCAATAAATTTGTTGCTATTATTATTATTATTGTTGTTGTTGTTATTGTTGTAGCTATTTTACAATTTATTATATAGATATTACAAATAACATTGACTACTATTTATAAAATTAAAAAAAAAAAAAAATCAATTTTAATGTTTTACTCATATTCAGTGATTATCGTTCTCGGCAAAAGCCGTTTTACTTCCGTTCTCTACTGACTAAATAAAATCATTTTACTAAATATATATAAAAATTTATAGGAATAATAAAATTACATAAATATTTATTTTATTTACCTTTTACCAACAGTAGTTGTATGCATAATAACAGAATTGGGTATAATGGCACAGGGTGACTTATTTCATCACGCTAAAGAAACGTGGCTGGGATATCCAATTCATTTGGTCTAATCGAAATGAACCAGTTTCACTTGTTCTCATTCGTTTCATGTGTAAAATAATTATAGTATATTTTTTAATTATTATTCTAACAAATATGCAAATATGTGCAACAAAAGGTTGTATACATAGGTTAGGTTATAGTGCTTGGCCTTGCGCTTTACACTACTATGTGTAAACATTTTATTATATGAATTTGTTTTACTTTATTCAGATTTACTTTATATTTTTGCTTTCTTAACTACACTTTTTTAATTATACTTTTGATAAGATAGACATTCAGTTAGACCAAAACTTAAATACCCTCCACAACTATATACGTGGCAGGCTCATGATAATGTAAAGTAAATAATGCTCCAACTAAACTAATTATAGCTTAATTTATAAAAACAAGTGATGTATGGTATTAAATGGTTGGGTATAACAGTCTTGTTAGAAACTTACATTAAGAATTATTTATCACTCATACGCCATGATGACCAATTTTTTTTCATTAATTTCCTCAAACATCACATTAGACGATTTAATCAAAATATCGCATTAATAAATTATAGAATAGATTTAGATGCGATAACATTAAGTTGCAAATTTTCTTATTAAAATGCATTCAAAATTTAAGCGAAATATATGAAAGCACTGAACAGTCGAACAAAGAAACGAAAAAACAAACACAACTACCAATATTAATACCAACAACATAAACATATTATGCAACAAACTTAGAGGAGGATAGCCAAACTAACAATAACAACAACAACAACAACAACTTTAATGTAATAATATATAATGTAAGCATGACAACCACTAACTACGTAAAGTTTACTCTTTGGCTTAAAATAAAGAAATAAATAATAACAACAACAACGACTGCCCGTCTTTTATATCATAAATAGAAACCAACTCTATTAAGAAACAAACAAATAATTCACCAACTACAACTAAAAGCCTTTTATACTTAACTTCATCCACAGTTTGACACTTTATCAACACCTGCCTTGTTTATTTTATTTTTGTGGCATAGTATTAAATATAATATAAAATATTATATTGTGCAAGGTAAGTAATATATGTAATATAAAATTGTGATGAAAATATTTTTCATCAAAATTTTAGTTTTTTTTTTTTATAAATTTTTCAAAAGTTACAAATTTTAACACATTTTTTATTTATATTGGAAATGTTCGTTGTTGTACAACAAGTTGAGTGCATGAATTTGTAAAATGATAAATGTTTGCTTGCATGTTAGGTTGTTTGTTTGATTTCTATATGATTTGTTTTCAATTTTTCTTTTTTCGTTTCTGCATAGAACAACGATCGACCAACTTACTGCCCTTTTGAAGCTATTTTCAAATATGGATAAGAAGTGAAAAAAAACTAAATTTGTTTTAGGTCAAATCTTAAATACCCTCTACCGTCATACGATGGGCATGGCAAGTACAGCTTGCAAGTGAAATTTTAAAAAATTTAAATGAAAATTTTATGCTGAGTACGGTTTTTCTAAATAGTGGGCGTGTTCGAATAAAGGGAGTAATTGGTTATATGCCACAGATTTTTTTATTAAGCCAAATTTAGTTTTTATGATTTTTTCTACATTTTATTTATGTAGCAACTTGTGAAGACATAGTTGACAAAGACACATATGCTTGGCAATAAAAATTTTATTGTTTGAAAATTATTACAATGAAAATATTACTCAACGTAACACCCATACATTATCTCTATGTAAATTACATATAACTTTGTAGTTTGCAATAAAAAATAATTAGAACTTAATATATTTACAATGTAGCACATACTTTGTGCAGAGTTATTACACTCAACCGTTATATATATTTAAAGTAAAACATGTGAAAATTTTATAGTCGGTCAAGACTGATCTTTTAATATCCTACATCACTTAATTCTACAAATTAGGCTATACTTAGTAGGCAACGCATTAACATATAAGTCACTCCGTTTTGCCAAATAAAGCTTCTTTTTATAAAAGAACCTTACATGGAGAGGGGTTCCAAAAATGATTCGATTCAGTCAATTTTTAATAGAGTTTCTCTTTAAGACAAAAAATATCTTTATACCAAATTTAATTTAAATATCTCAAAAAATGTAAGCTGTACCTTGCTTACAAATTTATATGAACAAACAATGGGACAGACAGACACGGTTAAATCATTTCCATTTGTGAATCTGTAATTGGTATAATTGAGGGCGAATAAGGCATTTGCCGTTTAGAGATTACATCCCTCTTATAATGAAATACGTTTGGCTAGAATAGAACTTAACAGGTCGCAATATTATAACAAATTAATTATTGTACTTTTCTCCTGTCAAAGATTATACAGCAAAACGAAAACATTGTGTAAGTGAAGACGTTTAATCTTGAGATAGAACTTCTGCTGAAACGAAGACAGATGGCCAGGTACAACATAAAGTATAAGAAAGCGAATTCACTTCCCACCTTCCCAATCAATGTCAAAAGTAATTTTTATATTCAATACTTGACTGAAGTTAATTATTTTCATTTATTTATGTTATTCCGTTAAAACTGGGATAGGGAGAAAGTGAGTCAGGGTTATATAGAAAAAGATATATTTTTTTATAGCTGATGACATTATTTTTACTGCTGTTGTTGTCATTTCCTGCACTTTCTATGAATTTTTGCATTCAAAATTCTTCTCTGCAAAGAAATTCAAGATTACATGCACCCTGCAACAACACACATACATACACATACACACAAAATAAAGCCCCGTAGCAATTTCTCATAATCGTTAAAGAGTTTAATTTATAGCTAGCTGCCTTCATTAAAACGTTGACTTTTTGCGGTTAAGATATGAAACAACCGAACGACCAGACCCCCTATGATAAATTGCAATACATAGAAGACTGCGTGTATGTATGAATGTATGTGCGATATGGCAATGTGACATGAACAGCTTCCGGAAATTAATAAACGAGTAGTTCATACCATAAGTGGTCAAAGAGTGTGAGACTTTTCTTCTTTTTCTTCTCTTCATTTTTTTTTTTTTTTTGCATTTTTTGAAAGCAAATCTCTTTCTTAACCGAACGGTTTGATTGTTTGTTTGTTATATTCAACAGCTACAAAATAGAAGAAATACCAACGTTGACAGTTGGTATGAATTTCCTAGTAACACAATAACACACACACGTACACACACGCATTTACGGAAATACGGATTACCTTCAATTCCGTAGTGTCCGACATTCGAAGGCATTATACTTGTATATGCTAATGAAATGTTGCCACCCCAATCAACGTAGTTAACAAAAGCCGCCCTTAACAATGTATACCGCACAAATATGTACAAGGTTGTGAATGTGGCTTTGTATAATGCAAAATTTGCATATTCATAATCGCAAATCATATGAATACCTTCTCTTGCTTATGTTTTATAGCATATATAGATGGTGATCATTGGAGTATTTTTATACGCTTCATAGAGTTATGATCTTTGCTAGGAAAAGATTAAAAAGACTGTGCTAAAAATGGGCATGGTCTGATTAGGCCACAATCGAGCAAAATTCATATATCTGCGAGAAAAATTAAGCGTAATCATATACCAACCATGTATATGAGGAGGGTATTTATTATTTTTCCTAAGCTACATTTAATATTTTATTTCTCTTTTATTTTTTTTTTTTTTTAAAGCAAAATAACTTCCACGTGCCACTTAGTGATGTATGTTTTATGTGTTATCCTGTAATTATATATATCTTTGTGGTATATACTTACCATATAAAGCACTACTAGTACACATTATCAAAGTAAATAAAAAGATTATATATAAAATATTTTTAGTTTAGAGCAAAACTTGTACGTAGAGCCTGCAAGTATAATAAGAAAAGTGAAATGTACTCTATTTCTATAATGTTGTATGGTCTGCGGTTCATAACAATATTTCGGTTCTTTTTCCGTATGTTACAAAATGACTAAATCACCAAATTTACAAACTTGGAAGAAAATACAGTAAAATTTTCTTATTGATGAGCAGCTAGCAAATGGATTTAGCCTTTTCGATTGTATATGTAGAGCAGTTTAATAAACGTAATAGATTTGACATACACACATAGTAGTTATAGTTGATATCATCGTATATCTGTTGAAGCACTAATTTCTTAAAACCAATTACTTCTTAGTTGCATTCTCTTTTGGAAATTTTAGGTACCATGACAAAGGAACGATTCAATTGTATGTATATTTGTATGTTTTTGTATATACAAACGCATTTACATGTGTACGTGTAGTTATGGGCAACCTCTTTGACAAAGAAACTAATGTTAGTACACGGTAAGAGCATTGGAACAGTGATAACTACACGTACTCATCGAAATATTCTGTATATTTGTTAGTAAATAGATAAGAAGGCCCATATAGAATGTGTGTACGATGATAGACATTTGCGGTATTTGGCTATAACCTTTTACATTAGTTAATTATTTACCTATACAAATGCACAGAATTATGGTAATGTATAATATTTCAACAAAATCCTATAGCAATACGCTGTACACTCTATAAGATCAATTAAATGGGGGTGATATACTAAGTCATTCATTTTACAACACTAAGAAGGAGACATCAAATATATATATATTCTTCATCAGCATTAAAATCTGAATCGAATGTTCATCTGTACGTATATATGTCGGTATGTTGTGTGGTCGTAAATTTTAATAAAACGAGCTGAAATATTGTTCAGACATTTTTAGTTACAATTTGTATGTATGTATTTGCTACAGAAATTGATCTATGAAATTGGAATTTAGTATATATAAATATATATTATTCCATTCATGCACTTTCTGAAAAGGGGCGTAGTAGCATAATAGAGACGCCCACAATTTACAAAAAACCATATTAAAGCTAAAACTCAACTCAACAAATTGTTACATAGTGCACTATTACAAGAGATAATCATGTACCTACCACGCCTATACTTTATATATAGATATTTCAAATTTGGCCTTAATCAAATTTAGTTTTTTACTTAATCATGAACGATACATGAACGGGTGAACAATTTTAAATTTTTTGCAATCATTCTGAATCGATTTAAAAAATATTTTTCTATTACTATTACACTTTTTGGTTTTATTGGTAGAAATATTTCTTAAATCCACTTGAAGTACTTGTGTACGTATAATAAAGTTCATCCTTTGGCCTGATTTCCGATGTCCTTCCTGCCTTCCTTCCTTTTATCTATTGTTTTTCTCTTTCTTCGGGAATTTATTCTATGATTTCTATTAAATAGCCAAGAAAAAATAATGTTTTTATTGCCAAGTTGCCATACCAGTCTGGTTTAAATGCAGATATGAATATATTTATCAATTCCACAAATAAATCACATAATTGTGTATGGTAAGTAATTTTTTATAAACCTATTTGTATACTTAGTTGTATAATATTGTAAAAATATCAACACATATATATATTATATGGACAGTTTAGTTTGAATAGAATGTCATAAATAAAATCATATATCATGTCATTCATGTATTGCTGTACAATAAAATATATTATTGGGTAAAAGCCTTTTAATATTTTAAATAAACAAATAATTAGTCAAGCCTGATTTTTTAATACCCTACAAAACTTATAATTCACCACCAGTTGGTGGTTGCATCAGTAAACGCGCTGCATTGCCATAAATATCTTTATATGGAAAAAGGTTCTAAAATTTGGCCAATCGAGCTTAAATTTGTTATACCTAATTATTAAACTAATTAATTATTATATGCGGTGCTGTTTTTTTATCTCTAGAAATTAATTAATGAAGGCGCGGAGTTTAACAAACAATAGATGGAGAGGTCTTTATCAATTTCTTGCATAAATTGCGCTCACTGGTCTCGGCTGTACCTTAAACGAACCAAAAACTTACTAAGAATTAACAAAAAATCGATCTCTACTGTTTTCAAAGTCCTTACGAGACACTTCCTTACAGACCACTTGACCAGCAGGTATGGTGCTTCATATGAAGGCTTCTGTAGAAGGAGAAGAGATGAAGAAGACATTGAAACTGTAGATCATATGTTGTGTGTAAGCACAATGCACTTGGAATCAGATTCCCAAGTAGTCTAGAATCACTAGTAAATGCGCAAATTTTCAATCTATTCTCGGAGCATAGGAAAAAAAATGCCTGCCAAGTAGCATGCATGAAGACTTAAGATGTGTATCTGTTGCATACATAATATCCCTAAAAAGCATATCATTGTACGTAAAATCACAGATTAATGTGAAACTTTCACTCTAATGCATATAAATATTGTATTGTGCATATATGTGCATGTTCTACCTATTTATGCAAGAGGATTCTTTTCAAAGTAACTTTTTATACCCATCATCATATGGGGGAATTTTAGTTTTGTTCAAAAGTTTGTAAGTGCTAGAAGGAGGCGAGACACACCTCTAAATGTATATATATTCTTGTTCAGTATCAATAGACCTTCAATGTATCCAAGAGGCTTCAGTTCTTGAGTTCATTTCATTTTCTAAGAATATAAGCCAAGATTAATAATTCGCCACAATATTCCTCTGAATAGCATAGAGAATCCCGTAGTGAAGATTTTGATATGAATTTATTCTCTATACCAAGCATAGCCTTTCCGGTGGATCAATAATGACAATAGAGAAATAGAGTTAGCATTCTTAAAGTTACAACCATCAACTTAGAATTGCGATAGATATTTTTTTTTCATTTCTAAACATTGAACTTTTTCCATAATAGAAAATGTTATTCTTGACTGACGTTGACAGATTTTAAAATGAGGCGTTCACATTTAGTTTTTTAAACCATATAGCACCTCTAACCAATATTGATTACTTTAACGTTTAATTTAATAATTATTTTTATTCTATGACTCTCCTACTCCCTTCCTGTTTATTCATACCTTTAGTACAAAGTACAAAATACTCATTAAAACTGTAAATTTATGAATGGTCGGTAAGTGGGCAGACCTCCCAAAATAAATCATGTAAAAAAGTCAGCAGGTTAACTTGGAAATATTTATATTGCATGTGTTGGAGAAATTTATCAAAATTGAATTTTGGACTTTTCTCCTCTCTCCTCTGGTAAGGTTTTATACCCACCATCGTAATAATTATGGGGTATATTGAAACGTTTGTAAGTGCCAAAAAGAGGCATGACACATCTCCATAAGAATATGTACTCTTGATCGGCATCTATGTCTGGTGGATAAAATATGTCCCTCGAAATGGGCGGCTAGATATTTTTTTATTCTTATTTCTACTCGGAATATTCTTATCGAACCGCGCCCACATATTAATTATACCATGAGGTTGTTCATTCAAATAAATTTGAGGTATATCTTCCTTATTTGTAGCAAGTAATAGTGTGAGGTTCTAATTTGTACGCAGGTAATAATGATGTGTATTCTAGGTTTGCCAGACACCTAATACAGCTTTTTTCAACTTGTTTTTAAATAATTTACTAACATGCTACATATAAATCAGAGAGAGTTTTTACAATATCAAACTATGTATACATATGTACTTCTAGCACATAAGAGAAGTGAGTATGTTCTTTAACAAATAGCAAGTTGAGACCAAAATATGCATAAGTTTGTATGTTTGTAGGTATATATATATATATATTCTAAAAATGCTGATGAAGAATTACAGGTTTGCATAAGTTTTTGTCAAACGAACCTTTTCTAAATGCCAGATTTAAATAAAAATCTTTTAAAAATTGCATTTTTTAAAATTGGTTTAATACTTTTTTAAGAAGAATTATTCAGTTTTATCTCTTTTTCTACAGAATTGTGAATATATTTTCCTATAGAAAATTATCAAAAACTTTTATAATAATCAGCTAAATATATAGTATGTACATACAGTGGTGGTCACCTTAAAGTATGAAAACTTTTTCAGTAAAAACATTTTTTGTTTTGCAAGAGCACAATATGATGGGGAGAAATTTGCAATTTCACATATTTCTTCTTTTCTTAATCACAATAAAAATGAACAAATGTTAACTTGAATCTGTTGACAAGTTTGTTAGTTTCTTGTGATCTATTGACATGACAACATATTGAAAATTTGTTATAAAGTTTTTCTGTTAGAAAATGTTCCAGGAAACTTCAATTGATGTTTTAAAATGTTTCTTATATCTCAGTTAAAAGATAATGCATACATCTTGACAATGCAATGACAATATTGCCAACAACTATAATATAATTGAATTTCAATTTAGTATTTGAAAGAAGTATGCATCAGAGACTCAGACATCAGAGACTAGTGGCAAATATAAGCTTGATCAGTACGACTGCAATAGTGTTTCAGTTCGAAATGAGACAAATCAGGTCACCTTCTTTACAAAAATTGGCAATCCCTATTTGCATAAACATCTTGCCTTACATCTTTAGAAGATCAAATTATTTCAAGAACTGACTCCTTTTAATCATTTAAAGTGCCTAAACTTTTGTTATATTAGGTTATGTTCTTATTGAAAAACCCTTTAATATCATAATTTAAAATCAAAAAAACAAAAAATTTGAAAATACACACTTCATTATGATACTAAAAAAATGTCAAAACTTTGTTCTTTTCGAGTACACCACTTCATTAATCGAAATTCAAAATTTTCTTCATAAAACATTTTTTCTTTTTTCTTTCTTCGTTTTTGGTGGTCATTTACAATTTATCCAATTAACTGGGGACACTGATACAAGACATTCACCTATATAGTTGTATCCAAATCCTGGGTATAAAAAAAAGTGCGGTGACAACTTCAATTACAGCAACAATCAACAAAAAATGCATGCATTCAAATTTCGTTTCAAGGCGGGCACGTTTGGAAATTCCAAAAATGACGTTATAGCGGCTACCAATTATGCTCACCTGGTATTATGCTGCATTATTTTATGCAAACATCGACAGCAGCAGCAGCAGCAGGAGGGTAAACCTCAATCACACCATTTATCTACGGCAGATGTCCTACAAGTATATAAGCGTGCTCTACAGCACCGCGCTATTATAATTGACCCCGCAACGTCAACATCATCTGTCAATATTGAGGGATTACACAAAAAACGACCAAAAAAAACAAACTCGTATATAGCACGTCCCAAATACAAACGACAGGTAAATCGTGGCAATAAATGGATTAAACAAAAAATTGTTGAAGATGTGAAGAAAATCTCTAAAAATCTAAGCAACGATATAATGAACAACACAGATTATTTGGAATTTTTGACCACCATACGATTCCCCAAAAGTGCAAACGATCATCAAAGACCCAAAAACAATGCCATTTAAAAGACGGTTAGTTGGTTGCTATAAAAGAAGAATAAATTCAATGAAGCAATGACCGAACCGTTGTCATTTACATCCAAACAAATGCTAAATATTACATTTGTACGTTAAGCAGAATATGATGGTGAGATTATAAGTAGAATGCAGCAGCCAGTAAAATAAACAAGTCAAGGTAACTTATTGGCACCAACCAAATACCAATGTGTACACACTCTACTTATGGTGGATCCGACTGAAAGGCCAATATGGTTGTGGCTGAGTGACCACATGACAGGCATAAGATGAAGTAAGCTTTGTGGCTTTAAAAAAAAGTATGTAGCAGTACAGAACAGAACAACTTCAGTGCATACAATCCAAAAAACGATTGTGGTTGTTTGAGTTGTTGCCGTTTCTCTTTTCCATTCTTTTAAACTTTTGTCCTAATTGAAAAATCTGCTTGACTACAAATTTATTTGTCTTTTTGGCAACTGTAATATGTTCATGACCGAATTTACATATTTCTATAATAAAGAAAAAAAACCAAAATTATTGGCAAAATTAAGTATAAATTTCAGAGAACATTTATGAAAAATAAAGGAGAGTAATTTTAGACAATTCACTAACACAGTATTGTGTTTTCTTAGACAAGTCTTCCTGAAGTTCAAAATGCTTCTTTTCAATTGAGCAACAGATCCCTCTCATATATCTTTTCTAATCTAATATATGTTTTCTTTGTATCACTTTCTTGTCTTTAATTTCGATCTTACATCAACTCACTTAAAGTATCTAAAAGTCGAAGTAAGTGTTATTAAAAAATTTTTAGTTTTATTGTCACATTGCCTACTCCCAAGTTACCCTTTGTTATTTTATGCTAACCACGTAATTTCACTTTCACAAACTCATCTACTTCATCTTCACTTCAACCATTCCCTTCACACTTCGGTTTTATGTCGCATAGTATGGTATATAGAAAATCAGTGACGTTATATATAACCATACCAAGACGTGTACTATATTTTTTATTTCAGACATTAGTTTTTAAGTTTCATGAAAAAATTTATTGCCTTGTTTTAAGTTTAACATAAAGTTTCTCGTTTGCTGTAGTTTGGTAAATAAATGTTATTAAGTCTTTAAGAGTATTGTTGTTAGAGGGGAGGAGTTTTGAAAATGTTTTTCCAGAGACTTTACTTTCACTACTTATGTTGTAATTACAATCCTACATATGAAGATGATGTTGCTTTGTTAAAGCAAACTGTTCGGTTTAGTGCATGGTCAAGCAATTCTTATTTAGATTATATTGTTTTGCCATTTAAGGAAAGCTATTGAAAGGTATAGCATAGTATGGTATGAATATGCAGGACTTCCCCACATCTCGAAGCTTTTGCATATTGTAACGGATATATTTCGAGGTAGTGCTTGAATTTTTCGAACTTGAAACAGCCGTAAATATTTTCAATAACATTAGCGCGGAGAAAAAGCGGAGAAATATGTAAGAAATCATGAGCTGTATAAACTTTACCATGATATTTACAGAGGCCGTCGTACAAAAATGTAACGCTTGCAACCGGACCTACTAAACTTACAAATCCATCTAGAACCTTACTCTTTAATTAAGCACTTCATCCTAACCTTCCTGAATCTGTCTATGACTCCTTTAAAATTTTTGGGAAAACAAACAACAAAGAAAGTACTAATCACGTAGTGGTCATTGTTGAATGGTACAAAGAAATTGTCATTCGATAATGCTAATGTAACGATTACATTAAAAACACTCTCATCTCATAGCACCAACCAACCAACTCGACCCCCCCAAAACATATCTCTCAATAAAAGCGACAGTGCAGATTAATGGTAATTGAATTTTTGATTGTATAAAACAATGCACAACGCAATAAACGAAAGTTCTGAAAATAATTTCCAGCTAGCAGCAATAACAATTAGGACATGTCTAACATCCTGAACATGATAATCGTTTAAAACCAGAAAGAACATGAACAGAGTATTATAACTGCCATGTATGGGTATATATATGTTATAGAGGTTTTTTTCTCTTTTCAATGCTAATACAAATGTACCTCTCTAAGCGCCTAACTGTGTCACTTATGCAGTAGACAAAGTGCTAACTTTTAAGCCATCAACTGTCACAGGCCATGACAATCAACGTTATTGAATCATTTGTTCGTGTAGGACAGTGTCCGATCGATTCAAGGCCGTGTTCCACATATAAATATGTTAACAATAGCTCAACATTTCAAGGACATTTTAATAAACAATTTAAGACTTACCTACAGCAGCATGACATATACATTAAGTCACTAAAAAGTATAAGTAAAAAATTCTTGACGAATAAAGTGTAAGTAAAAAATTTTTTCGGTCCCTAGAAGGTTACCATATAGGAGCAGTGAGTGGTTAATAATTCCGCTTTTAAAAAAAAATTCCGAAATAGCAAAACAATGTTAACGAACATTCAATACAGTAAATAACAAGCAGCTCAACAAAAGCCATACATACCGTTAGGTTTAAAATCTATTCCACTATTAATCCTTCATGTCGAATTCGATAATTCTACTCTTGTCAAACTTGTGCTAAAATTTATATGTGGCCCACAAAACTTTGTGTTAAATATGAATGAGCATCGAATACTAAGTCCATGTAGTCAAATGTAGTACATGTAGTCATTCATCTGATCTGTGAAAATAACTATTCTGATCGCAGAAATAAATTTTTCAAAGGAGATCGCTGTTTAAAATGGGCAAAATAAGTCAAAAGCTATTAAAATTGAACGATGAAGTTGACATTTAGTGTACATGGTTATAATTACCCCACTTATCGATGTGCCAAAAATGGACGTGATCGGAAATAGTAGACACACCCACAATCGAAAAAAATTTATTTATTCACCAAAAAAATTTACTATGACGTTGGAATGTACCAACACATAATTATAATTATTCTATACATCGATGAGCCAAAAATAGGCGTGGTCGCATAAGAGGCAAGCGCATAATTTAAAAAAAAAACTGATACGAATTAGACATAAACATGTACCTGCCACGCCCATCGTTTGTAAGTAGATGTGCAGGGTATTGAGAATTAGACCTAAACTAGATTTAGTTTTTTCACTTGTTACACTTACTGTTTCTGTACAATATGAACGTGTTAGTATTGACGCGATTTATTTACTATTGTATTGCTTTTGTGATTTTTTCCAATCCACAACCCAAACCAAACATGTGAATATTAAACCAATACATTTAAAAAAAAACCTGCTCATATGCTCTCAGGCACACAACAAGTCAGGCACTCGTAAACGGATTTTATTGTCTTCCTTTAGACCAACAAAAACACATTTCAAGTGTTCCTTGTTGTGTATGAAACACAAATCCTTTTTATGCCTTCACTTTACTACCTTTTTAATACTTACCTATATATACGGTAGCTATGTATGTATATATGTTTACCTAAAGCTATATTCCATCTTATAGCAGGGACATGTACATTATTACATTTAATATGATACATACGGTTTATTATACGATACTACTATTAAAGTTTTATTGTAAAAATCTCATTTAATGTGTGACACAAGGAAGGTTTTGTTTTGTTTTAAATGAATGGCAAAGTAAAAATCTTTAAGACAAAGGAGTAAGTTTATTGATTTAACTATTTTAATGGATACACTTGTACAAAATCTTATAAATTTCGACTTATAAATGGACTTTCATCACTTTCAAAATAAATAAATCAAGTATCTTGATTAATGAGAACTCTTCTTTAAGCGGTTTTTCAATAAGAACATAACGAAACATAAAATAAGTTTTTTGCGCTTCAAATAATCAGGAGGCTTCAGTGCTTGGGTTAAATTGCTTTTGTAAAGATGTAAGAAAATTTTTTAATATAAAATTTGTCACAACTTGCTTTGAAAGATTCCCAATTCCTGTGAATGGCATGGAATCGACTGATTTGACTTATTTTGAAACAACCAAACTGACGACTTCAATATATTTGACTGGAATTTATTCCCTACAGTAATCCCAGACTGTTTGGTCGGTTAGATTATTACAATCAGAAATTTAGAGTAAGTAGGTCTTAAAAGTGTTAACCTTGCTTGACATTTTAACGTTAACAGAGTATGAAAAATATTCAAAGGTGCGTAAAAATTCAAATATGAAATTGTTATGTCTCTATTGATATATAAGGTGTTCAATAGTCATCTTAAACTATAGCTTCGATTTTTCCTTTATATATTGTTTAATACATACACACTTATCCACACAATCGATGCATATGTGTTTGCTAGTTTTACAAGTCGTCGTTCGTAACACTTTCATCAGATATTATGGCTCTGTATCTGTTTTTCTCCCTCCGTCTCTTAATCTATTTCCTTCAGATAGCACGGCATGGAATGGCATGAAAAGACAGCCCCTGCCTTACAACGCAGATGAACAATAAATCAATGAATGTATTAAATTGAGTAAAGTTAAGAAGACAATTTAAATTTATTACATTTGTACTTTCTCCGATTGTATGGCATTGGTTGGTGTGGCCACAAAGTTTATTCATGCGCTGTTTTATTGTCGGAAACCAAAGTAAAGTAAAATATTTATTTATTTATTTATTTACACCTACACACCCACATACATACAAACAAGGTGTGCTTTTGGTTTGAAATTGATTTCTCTGATTGAAAGTACATTGTTATATTGGAATATATTCAAAGAGCGTATTGTTGCTGAAGGTTGCACCAAGAAGTGGAATTTCACACATAAAAATGTTTATGGGAAATAATGTTGCAACACGATTTGTGTTAATAATAAAGGACTTTCAAATTAAGGCTTTGTAAAATTTATTATAACTAAACCCCTAATAATAGAAAAAAAGAAACTGTAGAACATGGAGGAGAAGTTTCTCAAGATGCAACATGTTGCACTTATCCTTTAAATGAAGTTGATATGTATATAGATGTACAAAATTTCCGCTCTATATCTTTAAATTTACGATCATTAAAGTGGCAACAACAGAGAGGCATTCGGATATATGGGCAATCATGTCCAGATCCGATGAATAAAAACTTTGTAAGGTCTCTGATGTCTCTTTCTGGATGCTTTATACGAAATAATAACCTAAACATGTCGTGGAAGTTATAAAAAAAACGTCATAAAAAAAACTATTTTTCTATAATAGCCCACACAGCAGTATGTTTTTTAAAACTATTAACACCTCCCGCTCATGTCATTTTTATGTCATGTTACGTAACAATAAAATGAAAAATTATGTTTATATACCCTCCACATAAGATAGAAAGTATACTAAGTTTATTATTCATTTATTTCATTGTTCAGCATTGAAAGCGGAGTAGATTTAGATATGTATGTCCATACGTCCGTATGTCCGTCTTTTGTTAGCATTCTCACGGACGTCAATTTTGAGATATTGAAATGAAATTTTATACAGACATTTTTAGTCATATGTACACATATTTCCATTTAAATAGAGTAAAAATTGTTTAGGGGCCACGCCCACAATTACCAAACTTCTTTATATCAATCATAAAAATTGACTTTTGAAGTTTAAACTTGATAAACATACATTTGTATTTATTCCATCTATCGATATACCAAAAATAGGCGTGATGCTCACAATTTAGAAAAAACCATTTTCAGGGTAAAACTCATGTTAGAAATTTTTTACTATTAACGAACGTAATCATGCACCTGACACGCCCACTATTTGTAAATACATGTGGAGGGTATTTAAGATTTGGTTTAAGACAAAATTACTTTTCGTACTTGTTTTATTTAATTTAAGAACAAGCAGTACATAAATCCAATTTTATATACAAACAACTAAACTTTATTTTACCTTTTTATGTTTTGAATGAGGAGAAAGAAAAATTAAACTGACCTGTTTTATAGCCCGTTTCATAAATAAAAACTAAACTTTATGTTTAGTTTTAGTTGTTTTTTGCATTTAAAATTTAATATATTTTCATATCAATCTTTTTTGAAATTTCACTTTTGATACCTTTCAAACTGTAACACAGTGTATATAGATTGAAAAGTTAAAGTTCCATGAACGTGTTATACACATGCAATAAATTTGCATGCATGTCCATCTAATACCATAGTAGTGTTACCAGTATATACAAAATATGTAAGGAAGCCTTTGGGAAATCAAAAGTCATTTGTATGAGGTAAACTTCAGACATGCATCCACTTTTGTATATGTTTTGCATAAAAATGTAATAAAATTATACAACCAGGTATGCACGTATATTTAGGGTAAATAAATGTAGCATGATACAAAAAAAAAAAAAAAAATAATAAAAAAAAGAAACGAAATACTTATTATACAATAGTTTCTATATATACATATATAAGTAAGTACAAATTACAAACATGTCCATGTATAGAATTATGTTCATATTCACAGATACATACATGTATACAAATAATTGTTAAATTGCATGTGGAACAATACCGAGATGCCTACAGATATATGCCATACAAATGCAATTCATATAAAGTTCACAATAAATAGCTGGAATGTTTCTGCATAGCCATCATCATCACCACATGAATGTATACATAAATTTACTCTATCAACATACTTACGTACACACACATACATTAATAAAACGTTTTCGAAGATAATAATAGAAATGACATATTATGTCTAACACAATAATCAACACATATGGTGAAATTTTGACGTTTTTACACCCTGCAACTCTTGGGGCAAAGGGTATATAACATTTATGCGGACGTTTGTAACTCCTAAGCGGCGAATTCCATACCCACCTTTAACCTACCAATGGATTCTGAATCAAAATCTGAATCAATTTAACCATGTCCGTCTGTCCCTCTACCTGTATGTCTATGTGAAAATTTGATGAAAAATAGTTAATTGATTGAACAAATTTGGACCCGATCGGACTCTTTTTGGAACCTCTCCTCATATAATGATATTTCACGAAGTGTCTTATATGGCAATGCCTTGCATTTACTAACACAACTTAACTATTTATAGCGTAATTGATAAAAGAAAATGTTATAGAACATTAAATAGTCGGGCTTGATCGACTATAATATTTTCACTTCTTTTTTGTTGTTGTTATTGTTGTTGTGTTATCCCTTCAAATACCAGCCACACGCATATCTGTAACTTTTGAATTCATTCATATACATAAATATTCGTTTATTCCTTGACTGTCGTCACGTGCTTACCTGTGTAAACATGAGCATATAATATAGCATGTGACAGGTAATATACGAGAATTTGAGTATGTGCACTCTATGAAAATTTCCAAATATAAATGAAAAAATGCTTTAAATTAGTAGCGTAATGAAGAAATTTACAGACGTGTATATCATTGGTCACACATGCCTACACATAATTAATCCAATACTCATCACCAAGGGGCTTCATAATGTAATTTATATTAGCCAATGATGCTTATAAATTGTCCGCGGGCTTTTAAAGGAATTTTTTAGGCTAAAAGCCTCTCTGATGTCACTGAAAACTTTGGTCTTTTCCTTCTTTCCTTAAAATCTGTATGTCCGTCGTTTTTTATTCAAATCTCTTAGCAATAGCCGGTCTGTTGGTATGTGCAAATTATATACAAGGCTGGACCTAGCTTTAACCTTCTCCTTCTTCTCAGAATCTACCGTCCCCTCGCCTTTAGATATTCACGGGAATGATTTGCAATAACAAGAAATCTGTTCTTCATCCCTAGTCTTCTGTACTTATTATATTATCTCTTAAACCATTGCCCATTCATTTGGTCCATTTATCCGTATATATTGTACATAATTCTAATTTCCTAATTCTAATTGAATTGTCTCGAAATCAATCTGAATCTTATATTTTTACTGAAAATTGATTATGTTAAAATATTCGTTCATATTATAAGCTAAATATTATACATTCTGAGCATGTTTTATCAGCGCAATGCACATTGTACAAAACTAATGAAACAAACATACAATATAACTCAATTTATGTTAAAAATGTTTGTAACCAATTGACAATCGCAAATTACACATGTTTGCAAATCAAAGAAAAATTTATGATTCCCTATCGGAAAACTCTTTTCGATAACTTTATCGAAAGTTTTATAATTGTGCGTTTGTATGAGTATGTGTGGGTGTGTGTTAAACATAACTTTGCTTTTATGAGTTTGTATAATATAATACTAGCACGTACGTACTGTTTGCCCAAAAAAAAAAAAAAGCACGAGTGCAAATGTTGTAGTCAGTCAAGCCCGATCATGTAATAACCTACACCACAACACTATAACAATTGGCTGGTAGTTGTATCAGAAAATGCGAGGCATTGCCTTATAAGTCCTTCTTCTATTCTATTAATAGACCGATCGTGTCCAAATTGTTACAGCCAATTATTAAGCTATTTAACTATTTTTCATTCAATTTTGTCCTTATATAAGGACTTCATTTATAAGAAAACTTTATATGGGGAGAAGTTTTAAAAATTGTTCAATTCGATATATTTTCAGTAGAGAACTAATTCCTTCCTTTCAGAACTAATACATATCTTTATACCAAATTTTTATTTATTTAAGATGTTTCTTAAAAAATCCAATCTGTGGCTTAATTTTACATGGACCCATAAACGGACAGGTAGTTGTGTTTAAATTGATTCAAATTTTAATTCTGAAACGATCGGTATAATTAAAGATTGATGTGGATCTGCTATACTTACAAATATGCGCACAAACTGAATATACATTTTGGCATAAGTGCTGCAGAGTATAAAAAATTCTATCGCCCTTACCTCACACTAACACAAACCCTTACTAAAATACGCACACATTCGTACTCACTTGTCGTTGTAACAAGTTTGTTCATCTTTTACTATACTCTGGTGTTTGTTTATTTTCTCTCTCTCTCTCTCTCTTTTTCATATTCTGTTAGATTTTATTGGCACTTCCGCCACAACGGAAACGGAAGTGGTGTGCACACATCAAAGCATTTTCAAGTGGCAAATATCGTACAGCTCAATTTAAGCACGAATTTACACACATACAAACACAACGCAATCACCCACACACATATAACAAGATGGGTGCAAGAACATAGTAACAAAAATTTTGATGTGGTTTGAGTAAAAATAACAATTTTAGTGCGGTTTAGTTTTTGATTCCATTTCATTTTTCGCTTATTTTTCATATTTTTTGATATTCTTTGTTTTGTTTTTGCTATAAGAGTAAACCAAACGGTGAATGGGAGCAACATTCTGAAAGCTATAAATTCTTTAAATCATTTTCAAATTATTACAATTAAAACTGAAGTTGAATTTTTGTTTATCTTTGCATACCACAGCTATAACAAATTTGTGGCAATTTTGTGGGAATGCAATCAAGGCGTGAAATGTTGTAAGGCTTAGTGAAAAAAAGAAGAAGATAATCTAAAAAGCAATAAAAGCATAAAATTTATGTTTTACTTTTAGAACAGGTTGCATATGTTTGTTTAACAATAAAGTTTTTACTTATATAAGATGTTTTATTGTTCACACGTTCCCATGTCCGTCTTTTAATAGAACAGTTGTAGATTAAGAAATATTGAATTTTTATACAAAAATTCTAAAAAATCGGTCAATTGCCATGCCCACAATTGGCAAAAATATCTCACACCCAATAAAATGTAGAATTTAGTTGATATATAATACAAAAATCATTAAAACGCCTAACATGGTATCTATTACGCCCACTTCTTTTATATGAAGGTGCAAGGTATTTAATATTTGTTCTAAGTCAAATTTAATTTTCTTTATTTATTACTTATTTTTTATTATGATTACATGTTTTAGTTCAAGGTTGTTGTTACGTATAAACCGTTTGGGTATTAGTTAATTCATATAAAAAACATTGAATTTTCCATATTTTCCAATAAATTATCTATTAAACCCATGGGACCCAATCAGTCATGTAATATTGAAGCAAAATAATATTGACTTTTTTTTAATATATAAAAACAATGTTCAATGGTCATGTAAGTAAACCTATAATTAGTCCCACTTGTTGCCTAAGTGGCAGTTGTTATACAGAGCAGCCACATTGATGGTCAACTAACAACTTTAACGAGTAAGATGATAAACTAAATCTTAAATATCCTCCACATCTATATCCACAGTGGGCGTGGCAGGTTCCGTATTACGTATAACATTCCAACTCGGAATTTACGCTGAATATGGTTTTTGTAAATTGTGGGCATATTTATAATTCGACCACGCCCACTTTTGCAGAGACTTAAAGTGTCTATATAAAATTTCATGTTGCGATTGGGAGAGTCCCAGTAACATACGGACATACAGACATGCGGACGTACAGACATTCATGTCTAAATTTATTCAGTTTTTCATGCTATCCGAGATACCTTGATAACTAACATGAATTGCATTTAATTAATGATAAATTTCAATAGTTGTAATTATATTCGGGATTAAAAAATAAAGATCCAATTATTTGCTTATAGTACATAGTGCAGTCTTTTTGTAATGAGCAACATTTTTATATATAAAGCATGCATTGTTATCGTCAGGGTCGCGGGTGTGAGCATTTTAATCGTGTTAAGTGTTTAATGTGCATTTTAGTTACAACCATTGACACATTTATCAAGTGCTACTATCATTATCTTCTAAATATTTATTGTAATGCTACAACATTTCTCATTCCCTTTGGTGCTGTAGTCTGTTGTTGTTCTAGTTGTTGTTGAATTGGTTGTTTAGGCAAGTGGAGCAGCTCTACATTCATAGAATTAATTGTTGTGCAAAATAGAAAATGCAGCATGGAAATGATGCTAGCAATTGTTTTGACTATACAGTATCATTATTTGTATACCTTTCATGGAAGGCATGGATGTATATGTTTATAGAACAATTCCGCTGCAGAGCGAGAAATTTCCTTTCTTATTAAAACTAAATGTAATATGCATGCATATGATAATCTGTTAAATGGGATCTGAAACCTTTCCATAATAGGCTATATGATGCAATTTGATAATTCAATATGGATTTGTAGGGATTTGCCAGCTAAAACTTTATCTCAACAACAATGAACATTTTGAGTACAATTAAGAGAGTAAAGTTTTAATCTATTGAAAATCTTCCTTAAATTTAATTTAAACCATTATTGTCAATTATACAAATGAATGTTGTATTGAGTGAAACAAAAGGAAAGAAGGAACAGATTCCGTACTTGTGAATAGTTACGAGAATAGATAATTGTTTCCAACCGAATAAATAGTTATTTGAATAACAAGTAAATAAACTAAATTTGACTCAGACCAAATCTTAAATACCCTTCGTTCTTAATAGATGACTTGTGGGTGTGTCAGATGCCTAATTATGAAAATATTTCTTATTAAGTTAGAAATTGTGTTATAAAAAAATTTCCAATAAGGACATAACAACTTTGCACTTAAATCAAATACAAAAAAAT
Source organism: Ornithomya fringillina (assembly GCA_963978525.1). Taxonomy (NCBI): domain Eukaryota; kingdom Metazoa; phylum Arthropoda; class Insecta; order Diptera; family Hippoboscidae; genus Ornithomya; species Ornithomya fringillina. Next base: position 7,090,147 of record OZ021693.1, read on the forward strand.
ATAGGTATTGAACTGATAATTATTGTAATTATAGATCACAAGTTACATTTAACTAGAAAAATTCAATCCCGTTTATATAACTACCGCGTGGAAGATTTCAGCGTACGATTCTTTTCAGTCAATATTGCAATATCTTCACACATATCAGCCGGAACTTTAGCAATTTTCCTATACTCTTCTAATATTTGGGCATAGTTTTTTTTTGTGGACATGAGTTTTTAATCTCGCTTCCCTTCTTGTTATTGTAAAGGGAATATCAAACTTAGTAAAACCCCCTCATTAAGTTGAAGCGCTTAAAAATAGTACAAGGAGGATTTTCAAAACAGCTGATACTAAAATAAATAAATGAAATTCTGTATCTGTGTCCAACCTAAATAACATACTTTAAGTATTCCCATTTTACCAACATTTTTAGAATATAAATTACCTGAAATGTAGTAGAAAATTGATTTTGCAACTAACTCTGTGTGCATAACAAACCAGCAAATAAACACTTTATATGTACTCCAGTAGGTATCTACCATTACTTCACTCGCTTGACCTTTTGATTTTGGTTAACACAAATTTTGTTACAATATTTAAATTTAAATTGACTGCACTGTGCTGTACTGTGCTGTTCAGTATTATTCAACTACACACAAGTATGTACTTCAGCTGTAAAGGAGGGGGAGGGGAGTGTGAAGTGGCCATAGTGACGGGATTGACCAAAAACATATTTTACTCTTTATTTTATTTATAACTCACCCTGCCAACACACAACCCAACACAACAACATTCAAATGGAATGGAAAATTTAGGTAAATAAATCCAAACAAATTTCTATATATATATATGTATGTGTGTGTAGTATAGAATGTTTGTACTTGAGTAAAAGTAAAATATAACAAATATTCCTTCAGTCCTGCTACCACACACTATACGACCCATAACAGTCCGTAACTGAGTGTTCTGCTGAATGATGAATCAATACCATTAACTTTGACATTTCAGTTTTATATATATATATATAAATATATATATATATATACGAGTACCTGTACAACTGAATACAATATTGTAGAAGCCATGTGTGCAATATTACTGTGTATGAAAGTGTAAAAGTCGGTGAAGGTTCTTCACAAAAAAAAAAATAAAAAAAACACAAAAAAAACTCTGTAATATATGTACGAGCCATCTAAAAACGTAATCACAGTACTCAATGTTTGTTTGTTTGAATGGGATGGTGGTGACGTGTGCATATATTGTGTGTGTAAATGTTGCCAAACTGTACACCATGTTAGTAAATTAATCTGAAATTTTTCAACGAGTTTCACGAACATCCATTCACCAAACACGTTTACAACAACGCATACATATATGTAGTAACATGCACGCAAACACTAAACAACTGATAAAGTTTATAGCAAATGTTTGTATACACCGTTCATTTCTGTGCGCTTACTTAACTCCCCATTTCATATTTACCTGCCCTTTTATTTGTTGCTACATTTTATACTTTATTATAAGATGGAAGATATACTAAGTTTGTCATTTCACTCAGAAACGTAACTAAGTATATATGTTCTTGATCACAATTGACAAAAATCTATTTATCTGCTACAAATATTGATCTATGAAGTTGAAATTTAGTGCACATATTTATAATTACCCTTTACATATATATTCTAAAAATGGGCGTGGTCAAAAATTGTATGAAATATAACAAACACGCCCACAATCAACCGAAATCGATTTTTCTACCACAAAAATTTAAACTATCATATAAAAAGTGGTGGCGATGTTCTACAAATGGACGAAGACACGCACAAAATTGATAAAATTCTACTTATCTATTAAAAAATTGGAGCTAAGAAGTTGAAATTTGGTACATATATTTATATTAACCTCATTCATGTACCCAAAATAAGCATGGTGGGATGAAAGATACACCCACAATTTATATAAATATCTTAGTCAGCATAAAGTTCAACTTGCAAAATGGTACGTAATGCACACATTATTAAAGGGCATAATCAATTACACTGCCACGCCCATCTTTTGTAAGTAGAAGTGGAGGGCATTTAAGATTTGGCTTGAGCCAAATTTTACTTTTTTTTTTTACTTGTTACTTGTTTATACATACTTATGGGAATTGCAGGCAACCACTTTTATAGTAAAGCACTCATAAGCTTTGTAATATTTATATGTATGTATGGTACAATACATACCAAACTATGCATTAGATGATGATTAAATGTTTAAAAAAAAATGTATGCAACTCAAGTCGAATTACAAATTCTCACCAACTTTTTGAATATCATACCAAATGTTTAGCTGTTTAGTGCTTTTTAGACACCCTATACCCATAATTACCTTATAAAGAATAACTGACCAACTGATTATAAACATTTACTAAACTTGAACAATTGAATCTAAATCAAGTTAAACTTTTACATTAAACAAGAATAAATATCAAATTACTTTCAACTGCATGGAATTATATAAACGAAATAATACGATTTCCTGTTGGCGTGACAGGTTTGAAAACAAAATTACCCCAAATATTATAAATTTACAAAAAAAAATTATATTATTTTATTATAAAAAGGAAGGTACACGTGAAAGATGCCTTAGGTGGTGTTTTGCATGTTTATGTTGAAGTTTATTAGCTTTAAAATAAATTTAAAAAACATACAGAAAACTATAAAAATTAATTAAAAAATAGTTTAGAAATATGAAGTAAATGATTAAAGAAGAAGAATAAAATAACTTTCAACAAGCCTCTATATTTATATTTATTGTTTATATCGAAAAGTTTCATATTTGATACAAATTTATTGATTTTAAACTTTTTTTTAAATATAAAATTGGGCGAAATCGGTCAATTGACACGCCCATAATTGAAAAAAACTACTCACAGCCATTGAGGCTAATCTAACAAAGTAGGAAAATTAATGTTGGCTTAAGCCATATCTACATGAAGACAGTGGGCGTGGTAGGTACATGATAACACCCTCAACTATAAATAAGAATATTTGTACAAAAATTTCAGTCCGATATCTCAAAATTTAGAGACAACAGATATCATAAACGAAAACATGGACAGATATATCTAGATTGACTTAAATTTTATGCTAATCTCTACTACTAGGTGTCGCAACTGGAATAGCTAATTTTGTATACCCTTATCACTAAGGTAGAGGATATAAAAATCTGGATATTAAAATAACAGTTAAGTTATGTTAGCGTTAGTTCTATAAGTTCCCAATGGTTTCCAAGCTGCTTTACAGCTACCATAATTATTGACATTAAACCAAGTACACTAATGTCCTTGGCTGTATATATAAATATTTACAAAATGTGTTGACAATTTCATTATGAAAACGAAATTGAGTTCCATTTCTTTATTTGTTATTCCATTATAACTATTTGTTATTGTTGTTATTGTTTTGATACCCTTTACGTAATATAGGTGGTATACTAAGCTTGTCAATCATATTTGTAAGTAAAAAACCCTAAAAAGTTTATATACAAAATATTTATTCTTGATTAACATCAAAAACTGAGATGATCTGGACGAGTATGTCCATACGTCCGTCTGGTTGATACTATTACGGTCATACAGTTTGAAGATATTAGGCTGAAAGTTTATACAGTTAGTTCTTCCATGAAGATCGCCATTTCAAATGGGTAAAATTGTTTAGGAGCCAAGCCCAAATTTGTTAAAAATGTATTCACCTGCAACAAAAATTGAATTAGAAAACTAATTTGGCCTAAATCAAATATAAAAGTGATATCTTCCCTACCATTTTACGGCATATTTTTCATAATAACATACAAAGCATTCAGAATTCCCGGTAATAATACTTATTTTCATACTAATTAGAGCATAAGTTTAAGGTAAAAAAAAGCTTCATATCTAATGCAGACGGATACAAAGCGAGGCTTCTATCTATATTGTTGCATTATGTGTTGGTGTTAAAGCGAAACGGGCACATAAAGAGAATAAAATGAAATGAAATAAAATAAACAATAATTATGACGACCTTGTCGTGTCCTCTGGTAGACAAACACAACATACAAACACTATAACAAACGCTAACGTTAACGCGCCATCGTTATAATAATAAATATGTTAAGAGCATGCAAATAAATAACTGCAGGACAAATGACTTAATGTACACATAGAGCACAACACATATATATGCAAACAGAAAAAGATAACAATCTGTATAAATACCTTAAGAATTTAACAGGTTATAAACCGTACAATGTTTGCATCAAAATCATCACCAATGCTGAGTTGCTGAACAGCCTTAAAGAAATTTGTGTCGCATTGGCATGCCCCAGTTATTGTATGAATATTTATAATTATAACAATTACAGAAAATCAATTGTTAAACTTAATGAAATTGACTCAACATTTAAAGAGTTAAGTTGCAGGGAGTTGCAGTCAATTTAAGAAGACGAATAAATAATAAAAACGCATACAATTGATGTTACGGCACTGGTACCGTCACGTAACATTTTTTCTATATTTTATTTTATTTTATTCTATATATATACAGTGTTTAATGTTTAATTCATATACTACATATATATACTCGTATATGTAAGTATATAAGTTATAATGCATATCCAGCTGTTCTCTGTGATAGTCTTGATAGCTTGACAGCGCAATCTGTGGGTGTGATGTGAAATCATCTTTTATGATCAGGATTTTAATTTGTAAAAGTTTGCACACGCACACACAAATATACATATAAAAAACGTATATATGTATAATTTAACAACGACAGAAGAATGAACAGCACTTCGAATGTTTATAATTTGTTAGTCGGTATAGAAATGAAAACGTGACAACCTTGTATGCGTCGCTTCTCTAAATAATTTCCAACATATTCTAAATTATATAAATATCTTAAATTTCAATATCAAAAAAATTAGAATTCATGGAAAAAGCATTGCAAAAATTACAAATTTAATTAACTTAAAACATAGGAATTGAATAGTAGGAAAGAATAGAGTCAGTTTAATATCTCAAATTTTACGATCATGAGAGTGCCAATAAAACATATACAAGACACAAGGACAGACAGACAGACATACATTTAAATTGAGTTAGATTTTAATGCTTTTTAGTATCTCCGATGCCTCTTTCAAACGGAATGTCAAACTTTATAAACTTCAATCACTACATTGGAGATTATAAAAAATTGGCTCTAGCTGAATTTAATTTTTTTACCTGTTTTATTATGAAACATATGATCGTCACCAACAAGGCATGTCAATGTCCCCTTTACAGGTTAATTCATGTATATGAACATTGTGTACTTTGTTCTCGTGTACACACAAGAGAAATGAGAAGTTTTCACATTGAGCATTGCCGCCATGATTTATGAAATCATTATATTCATTTTATGCAACACATCAACACATTGCACTGTTTGTAGGGATGGAAGTGTTTAATCAAAGATTTGTATACTGGAACAAATTTTTTTTCGCACCATTCGTTTTTTCCTTTTTAATTTTTCTCATTTTATACCTACGTACACGACTACTACTACTGCCACACATTTTTGTGACAGCACAACATAAAGCATAAAAGCATGAACGAATGAATGAATGAATGAATATGGTCGCTCACTGTCACTGTGTTCTTATTCTTGTTACTGATGAAAAATATGAAAAAAAAAACAAGTGAAAATGTTATAGTCGATCCGTTTAATACTTTGCATCATTTGGATCCAGCTATTCTTCACAAAATTTTATGTAAAAATATTAGGAATTCACTTCAATATATTAGGACGTTACATGGGGAGAGGTTCTAAAAATGGTCTAATGCGATGCATTGACAAGATTGTTCCCTTTTAGGTCAATACATGTTGTGTACTAATATTCATCAAAATATCTCAAAAAATGCGAATAAATAGATCGATATAATTGAAGATGCGTATTGGTATTTGCCGTTTAGTAGTTACAAAAATCCGTACAAATTTAATAATCTCTAATTGTGTGTAGGGTATAATGCAAAAATAAAAGAAACATAGAAAAATGTATGAAACATTAAGTGAACATGACATTTGGTCGTTATACTATATCCAGTATCAGCTGTTTGTGTTTTTCCTGTCATCTATTTACTTTACTTGAGTGTGACTCTTTCTAACGCCTTATAAGGTTACTGACATTTTGACTCATTTGAATTTTGTTTTTTTTTATAGAGTACACAATTTTATATAAAATAGTTTATTCAGATTTAATTTCTTTATATTTATAAAATCTGTGTTAAGCAGTGGAGCTACTAGTTAAATTGTGCGTAATAATGATTTTACGCATATTTCTTCAGTATCTCTCTAACTAACCGGAAGTCTCGTCCCTTTCTTTTTATTATTTTTCATTTACTTCACTATACAATTATATGAAATACTAATACTTGAAATATATTAAATTTTTTAAAAAATTTGTTACATTAACTAAAAAATAAATTTGAGACTCATACGTACTGTCTGTACGTCCATTGATATATTGATATTTTATAATGGTAAACAAATGCGGCTTCCTTACAAGTATGACTATGATACAAATTTACTTTTAGGCTGCCAGCCAAATGTCTATTTATCAGTATTATACTCTCCTTATAAGAAGTGGGGTTATACTAAGTTGATCATTCTATACACAACTCATCATCATTGTTACTGGCCGCTTACCAACTAATTAGGTTTTGGGCTTGCTGCAAGAGTAAGAACGGTTTTTCGCATATCGTATTCAGTTTTATCAAATATTTGTACCCATTACCGGAGTCCTTTCGGGACTTGAGCCATAAATTTTTATGCAACGGACTATGTCAACGTCAGTGCAAAAAACTCGTACAGCTCATGATTCATTCTGAGTCAGAACTCATGGCGAACACGTACAGAACTAGAAAAGCCTCACCATTTTGAGTAAGTGCCCATGCTTCAGCGCCATAGAAAAACGCAGGGATGTAGAAAGTCTTATAGAGTGTTTTGTTGCTCGAGAGAGGGCTTTGCTGAGGAATTGCCTACTTAGCCCTTAATAGTACTTGTTAGTAATCATAATTATCCGCTTTATCTCCAAGCTGTTATTATTATTATTATGCACCTGGGTAGACGAATTCTCATATTAACTCTAAATAAAACTACCAACGTATATTTTTAGGTGGTATTAAAATAGGAATTAATTTAATGACATCTTCATCCTCATTATTGGCTATATGGTAACAAGTTTATTTAATAATAACAACAAAATTATCTTTATTCACTTTAGCACAGGTGTTTATGTGTCGTCTCAGCTATGTTTTTACACATTCTACTTAGTGCATATAATTCCATTTTCTTGTATCTACTAGCATCCTTATTTTCTTTTTATTTATTTGTTTGTGTGCACAAAGTACCCAAGAGCATTACTTCCTGGGAGAAAAAAGTGTTCTTTAGATAATTATAATTTATATATACTCATGTACAAACAGAACTTCATGGCTTGGCATCATTGTCCAAAGAATAAATCAAGAGTATAAATATTTACTGTTCGCTCTTATATTATTATAAGAATTTATTGTGTCATTATACCCGGCCACCTTATCTAGGAAAAGGGTATAATAAGTTTGTGAGGATGTTTGTAACTCTTAAAAGACTAAACATTATTATATTGATCGATTCATGTCCATCTGTCCGTCCATTTGTTTATGTAAATGCACAAGATTTTAGTACAATTTCCAAGATATTCGCATAAAATTTTCATTACAAAACATTTACTTTCACTTGTTTGTTTATGCACCTACCTACGCTACGGGTATTATTTTTACAAACAAAGTTTCCGTGACAATTCCCGTTAAAATTTATGCACCGTTTAAACAAATATAAAACAGCAACGACTACATCATCAACAACAACAACGTATAATTTCTAAAAGTATGGTATTTAAATACTAAAACCCTTGACTTGTAACACATTTAACAGGAAAAGAGCACAAATTATACGCGCGTCACCCTCATACCGTACACTTAAGTGTACACTTAAACACGTTAAGTATAAATAAGTGAGTATATATGTGTGTGAGATGGAAAAGAGTTTTTAGAATAAAATTTTGTTTATGCAAAAAATGGTAACAACAACAACAATAACAATTTAGTTACTTAAGTTGGCTGCAAGTGAAAGTTGCGTTAATATATATGTGTATGTGTGCAGTAGCTTTATTTAAGGCAGACATTTATAAGTATGTTAGTTATAAAACGCCATAACCGTTGCATAAGCTGCGTGGTGTACGAGTATACATGTGAACAAACGTTTGCTCACAAACTATATCCTACAAGAAACAAGTCAAAGAACTAAATTTGGTTTAAACAAAATCTTTAACCCTCCCCACATGTACACACAAATAAAAATTTACCATCATGAGAGTGCAGATAATAGACGGACATACGTTCACACTTGTCTTTATCGACTTAATTTTTGATGCTGATCAAGAATATATATAAAATTTAGGATCTTTAATACCACCTGCTGGACGTTGCATATGAAATGACAAACTTAGTCCTATGCTGGGAGTATAAAACGTAAACACATTAACGGTTTAAAGCAGAAATAAGTACAAAGTGCTTTAAACTTTAACATATATTCGATGAATATGCAAAAACAAAATAAAAGAAAATTATGCGTGAATTCTTTGTATAACACAAACAACCAGCAGGCTATCCAACGACTAACATATTACGATAACTACGTATAGCAAACAACCAAACAACAACAATAATAATATCTAGCCAACTTGCTGAATTGTCTAGCTAGCTGTATAACCAAACAGAAAGGTTAAAACAGCATTTAAATTGTTGTTGTTGTTGTTTAGAATACCCCGCTTACTTAAGTACACAATATACATAATGCAAACCGGAGCAACATTATATCTACATGGAGTATGGTGCGTGTGTTTACGTGGGCTTACTTGTGTGTGCTGACATATATGTTTATAATGTATGCCCCTGTCCAAGTGGTTTACATTTATGCATGCTTTATGGTCCACCAAATAGCAAAAGCTTTTTATGCATAAGCTTTTACAAGGTTTTAACTGCACAAAGGCCAACCGAAAACAGCCACCTAGCCAACATAGAACGGTGAGTGCTTGACACGGTAATGTACGATAATTCATTCATGCTTCCTATTACAATCCCTCCAACTACAGTTTCTAATATTAATGTGAACAAATTTTTTTTTCTTAAATGATAATTAATTAACCGGGCAAAACAGTTTTCGATTCAAATCAAAAGGTTTGTATACCCTCCAAAAAAGGGGGTATACCACGTTTATTATTCTTTTTGCAACATCCAGTAGGAGAATTAGAGATCTTATATTCTTGATCAGCATCAAAAACTGTGTCAACCTACACATTTATGTGTTCTTTCGTCCGTCTATTGTCACTTTCAAATTTTGAGCAATTAAGCTGAAATTATGTTCAAATACTTCTAGCTTCTGCATACTGGTCACTATATTTAAATTGAGCAAAAAAAAAGCCACGTCTACAGTGGATCAAAATCTAATTATATGCCGAAAAAATTGAAAATTTTTTAAGTGAATTTTTTCTAATTACTGATTATCATTAAAGAGCATCGGTGTCTAAATGGTGGGTGTTCAAGATTTGGCCTCAGCCAATTATAGCTCTTTTTTCTTTCTTTTCAATCACCTGCTAATCGAATTTGAAAATTAAAAAATTAATTATGTAATGAAGTAAACAAAAACGCTCGATATTGAAGGACTCGTTTACTTGTTGTCATACGGCCATTACATTATGACAACGTGAACGTGAAAACTGAGATTTAATGTGGTTGCGGTGTTGATGGTGCTGTTCATGCTCTTGTTAATGTTATGCTATGATGCTTCATGTTGCTATTAATGCTAATGGTACAACTCCCTCTGACTCGCCCCCCCCCCCTTTCATACAGTCTCTCCATCATATTTATATATAAATTTGTTCATTTGCCATTTACTCGTTGAAGGTTATGCTGCCGGCCCCACCGCTCCTGTTCCTTCGTACAACTCCGTTTACATTAATGTAATTTTAATGAAAGCACTAAAATACATGCCCAAGTGCCAACACACATCCATACAACACATTTAACGATTAACGGGGTAGTAAAGTGCATGCATTTATTTATCTTTGCGTGTTGTGCGTCAAGGCGAACACATGTATGATACTTAAGTTCCCCGAAAATGTAATAAAAAACATATACTGAGAAACTCCAAAAAAGTGTTTCATTTACTCAATGCTTAACCACAACCACAAACACATTTGAAAATGATTTTTATGTCATTATTATACAAATGCAGTAATTTGTGTTTAGGGACCTCTCTCCCCATCATTTCTGAGAATATGTTCACGCATAATAAGTGCTTGAGTACTATATAAAACTGTTATATGGAATGTTATTGGTGAAGTAAAATAAGAAGAGTATGTAGTAGTATAGAAGAGTAATAAAAAATGTATGGAAGCATTAAAAACTGAGTCGATGATATGTACGCGCGTTCATCTACTGTTGGCTCTTTCGCAGGCGTAAATTTTGATATATTGGACTAAAATTTTATATAAATATTTCTAGTTTAGATTAAATTGAACAAAATTGGTAAAGATTCACGCCCACAATCGACGAAAATCTTTTTATCTGTTACATTTAATTTTATATATTAAATTGAAATTTGGTACACCCGTGTATAGTTAGTCCTTTAATCGACGTACCAAGAGTAAGCGTAGTAGGATAATGGACACACTTACCATCCGCAAAAATCTGTTTATTTGTAAAAGACGTAATCATGGATCTGTTACGCCCACAATTTATATATGAAGGTGGAAGAAATTTAAAATTCGCTCTAACTTAAATTTAGTTTTTCTTACATGTTTTTTTTTATCCATTATAAAATATTTGTGCTAAAGGCAATTGTGTGACACTTTCATTTACAAAATTTTCAAAATCGTAAATAAAAATATTTAATAATAAGTGCTTTAAAGTAAAAAAGATTACGCACCACATTATTTAATTAAACGTACACATCACGTATACGCCCTAGGAGCCCAACGTACACATATATGTTTGATTAAAATTCATGCGTACAATAAATGAAAAACGAAAAATCCCGTTTAATTGTTTGTTATCACAGGCAGTGGCGGTATAAACAAAATGCGTGCCTTCACTAACAAACAAAATGTAAAATAGACCGCATTCTGTATATCCGCCATTTAATTGTCAAGCTCATGACAATTGGGTACATTAAAATAATTGGAGCATTCATATCAAATGTATAAACGGGTACTATATATGTGAAATAGGCAAACGCTAACAATACCGGGCTAATACATTATGAATCTGTTACTCTATGTTTCTGGCTAATGATGGCATTCAAACAAACATTTTAACATCAACCTACATTCAATCATTCATGTGGATCAATATGTAATTAATAACACATACACGATTTTTGTCCACCCCTTTTTGGCATACATTGTTATATATACTTGTGAGTACATTTTTGTGTCATTTTTAGAACAAAACCTCCTTTAAGCCATGATTGTCACTTGGATGGTAAGTGTTAAAGATTCGTTTACAACTTGGTCCTAACAGCTCTACAATTATTTTGGTCTTGTTGTGGGTTTTTGCGTCTGTTAAGTTATTAAGTAAACAAGTAAGAAGGTTTTACTCGGCTTTTTAATACGCTACGCACCATTGAGTTCCACAAATTATGCTACAATTAATTTGGTTGTAAACGAGGAGCATTGCCATGAAATATACTATCATTATATAGGAAGAGATTGTAAAAATGGTCGGATCGGGTCCAAATTTGTTACAGCCAATTATGGAACTAATTAACTATTCTTTACTAAATTTTTTCAAATTGCGATTTTTTTCCATGTAAAAAATTTGTTTATAATAGAATCTTAAATGGGGGACGAATACTAAAAACGAACCAATTTGCTGCGTTTTCAAAAAGACTATTCTTTAGGCGAAATATCTCAAAAAATGCGACCTACAGCAGGCGGATAGACAGACATGATTAAATCGATTAAGATTTTGTTTCTAAAGCGATCGTTATAAATTAAATGTGTGTGTGTAGCATTTGCCTTTTGGGAGTTACAAATATGCGCAAAAACTTATTATACCCTTTGGAACAAGTGGTGTACGGTATAAACAGTATTACAGCACTTACCCACGTTGTAGACATTCAACACTAGCTCAGAGCAAAACAGCTTTGAAACTTGAATAAAACAACAACAACAACAATAATAATAATAACAGTAAGTATATAAGTATATGCAATTATATGATGTGTAGTGTAAGTTTTTATGTAAACAACAATAAAAACCTTTACTTTAGCTAACTTATGAACTTTTTTTCTTACAAGGGGGAAAACAGATGAGAAAGCTAAACTAAACGTTACTCCCAACATTTAAACTGAAGTTGTATTATTTTTATAAACGGATATATCCGTTTACGCATATTCATATATTTACACACAATTCCTGCGGCTTTATTGTTTAGTCTTTTCATAGTTGAAACCGGATTTGAGTCGTGACTGTTCTGATTTAACGCTGCCACCACTGTGAAGGCTTCTCTTACTCTTGCTATCTTTCTTCCCTTCTTTCATTCATTTCATTTAATACATTTTGTTTATTATTTTACATAAAATGTTACCTTATGAGAAACAGTATAACCATTAATAGGGCAATGACTTGATAACATAATATTAATGTTGTCTTCGTTTAAAATGAGCTGCAGATAACAATTATGCTGTGTGTTTATGTTGTTCTAGTTTGTTTTTCCATTTTTTATACCCTTTACATAAGTATACTAAGTAGACTAAATTTATTATTCCATTTGCAACATTCAGAAGGAGGTGTGACTTTAACAAGTATGTATATAAATTCTTGTTCAGCATCAGAAACTGAGTTAATCTACACATAAATGTTGGTCGTAAATTTAAATAAATAGGTTAAGGTCTAATTTTGTTCCGACACTTTACCATACAAAAGGTTATTTAAATTGCATAAAATTGGTCAAGGGTCACGCCAACAATTTCCAAAAATTTATCGTTCACAAAAATTGAAAGTGGAATTTCGTATATACATATATGTATATGTAAAATATAAGCCAAAAATAGGCATGGTCATAACACAAACACGCCCACATTTCAAAAAAAAACTTTATTCAAAAAAACTGGACTTTCAAACTATTGTTATAAAAGGTAAAACCATGTATGTGCCACGCCCACCATTTGTATATAAAAGTGGAGAGTATCCAAAATTTGACTTAAACCAAAATTCGTTTTTTACTTGTTTCCATTTAGTTTTCCGTTTGAAAGAGAGAGAGAACACAAACAAATCTAGTTTGTCTGTCTGTCTGTCTTCCTGTCTGTCTAGTATATTCATGCTGTTATTCTTTAAAAACGTATGCACAGTTGTTATTATTATTATAAACCAGTAGCCGGTAAAGGGAAACAGCCATTTTTCAAAAATATTCCAAACCAAACTCAACCAAACAAACAAACTTCTGTTGTTGCAACTGCATTACAAATTCCATCAATCTTGATAAACTATATAAGGAGCAGCCGGCAAAAGTATGAAAAGGTAAAGTCAAACTCTGCTTATTGTTAAATGTATTGTTGTTGTTAAACAAGATGAGAAATCCTGGCGGGAAAGCTTTCAAGATTTTAGGTTGACAGGAAATATTCACAGTTTTCATGTTTGTATTAAAACCGCCCTAACTTTGAACCACCGTTGTTGCACGCTTATTAATTATAATTAAAAGTGTAAAGTTTCATTTTGTGTTAAGTTTATGGAATATAATAACAATCATCACCATCGCCACATCCAGAGCAATAGAAGAACAACATTTCGCCAAAATGTTTAAGAAGCAAATAAATTTTTAATTTGATTTTAAAAGATTTGTGGTTTAGTGCTTAGAGTTGGTGAAGGGAGGTATTCTAAGATTGCCATTCCGTTTCCAATACCCAAAAGGAGACATCAGAGTTTTGATAAATTATATAGCAATATACGTTCACAAACTAAAAGATATCTTAAAATTTACGATTGTGAGAGTACCAACAATAAAAAAAAACGCGGACATACGGACATACATATCCACCTCGACATTAGAAAGTCTCTGACTTTTCCTCCTGGATGTTGCAAATGGTTTGACAAACTTAATATACTTATGTAGAAAGTATACAAAAATTACTGCTCAATAATGAATTTAATAAATACCACATTTTCCACTCTCATAAAAGTTTATTTATTTGTATTACTCATACGCTCCGTGGACCGGAATTGTATTGTATATGGTATGCGTATGACTCGTAAGTTTCAATTTATTGTCACACGTTCTACATAGTTTGCACGTTTATATAAATAAAAATTACATAAACTGAAGTAAATGGAAGGAAGAAAAACAAACGCACACCACCCCACATCAAATAATAACAAAAACAAACTAATTAAGTGTCAACAGCAAATGTTGAGAAAATAGAAAGAATTGTAAACATTTACGTATATTTCAGTCAGTATACCATATACCATATAGTTCAAACTTCCATCTGAAAGATTATTAATGGGACTTGTTCTTTAGTTGTTGTTTTTGTAGAAAAAAAGTATTAATACAAAAAGTTATCATTAGCCAATGCACATTACAGACAGAGAAGCTCAAACAAAGACAAATAAAACTTAAGACTCAGAAAAACTTTATTACCTAAAATATGATCAACTTAACAAACCTCACATTTTATGTGAAACGTATAAAAAGAAACTTTCTATAAACTTTAACTTTTCACACGCAAGTGTCAAAAACATAATACGATATTATATTTGTACGTATTTTGTTCAATTACCTTGTTCGACATTTTAACGTGTCAAACAAACTATGTAAACAAACACGACATACACATATGTTTCCATACCACATACAAGTAAACATAACTCTTTCATTAAAAAGTGTGAAATGTTATGTGATGTGGGAAAAATTATACTGAAGATAATTTCACACTTCAGCCTTAAAGCTCGTATAATGGATAAGTGTACTCGGTTGCTATTTAATGGCTTTAAAAGTTGACTGGCACCGCTTGCTTTGATATAAATTTATGTATGCATACATATATAATAGAAGGCTCCACAAGAACCATATTTGTGAAAGAAACGAAATAGTCATATAATCATTAATTCTGTTCTTTTATTTTTATAAGTCCGTATGTCCATATGTGGGTTTATTGTTAACACTTTCACATTCGTAACTTTTGAGATAAAAAAGTTAAATTTTCTTCTAACACACTTTAGTTGCAGATCGGTATTTAAATTGGGCAAAATCGGTCAAAAGCCACGCCCTTAATCGACAAAAATATATTTATCTCTCAAAAAACTTAAACTATGTATAGTAATTTGGTGTATTTTTATAATTAACCCATCTGTGTATGCAAAAAAAGTGGGCGTAGTCGTATAATGGACACGCCTACAATCGACAAAAATCTATTTATCTGCTATAAAAATTAAGCTATGAGGTTGGAATTTGGTACACATATTTACATTCACGATATCCATGGATGAACCAAAAATGGGCGTGGTCACGCCTACATCATACCGCATCCAAAGTGTAAGTTTCTTACACTATTAGAGAACGTAATTATGTACTTGCTTCGCTCACACTTTGTATGCAGTCTAAGCCAAATTGTGGTGTTTTACTTGTTCTATATAAGGATCATTAGTCCATACTTTATAACACCACATTGTATAACTGTGCATTTGAATTTTCATCCTCACTGAAGATAAAACTTAGCCACCATAACAATTTATGGATTCTTTAACATTTTTTGAATTGTTTTCCATTTAATACTTTAAAACAAGTGTTCATAGAGTATTTTGTATATATATATAACATATATTTGGTTCATATGATATCAATAGCTTTTTTATTATTTTCTATTAACTTTATTTCTTCATAATGATATGGGGGTATATTGTGTTTTTTTCAAATATTTACAAGTACAAGAAGTAGACAAGTTGCACCACCAAAAGTATAAATAGAGTAGATTTAGCCCTTCATGTCCTCATTTGTAGCTTTTCTGTAAAATAATTTCACCCATGGCTACTTTTCTTTTTAAAATATTTAAGAATTATGGGCGTGACTGGTTTATGTTTAACTAATCACAATCACTTTGGTTAAGCATAGCGAAAGAGTGGGATAACAGTGAGTCTCCTACATTTGGCGTTCACTTAATATAAATTTTTCATGTCTTTATTATTGATAATCTACGTTTGCCTTTCTTACTGGATGTCAATTATTTTTGAAATGTTACTCTATTCTATAACAATTTTCTGACTCTTTTCCAGGCTAGCTGTTATAAATTTGACATTAATAATGGCATACAAAGAATAGCAATATTTTATATTTTATGAGATTTTCTCTACTAGCATATAAAGAAGTGGATGACGTGTTAAGCTGTACGTTATGATGTTAAGAAATGCATATAAATGAATACAAGCCAAAGGCGGACGTAAGGACAAATGTTTTCTATTCATTTAAAAAAAAAAAAAAGGAATTAAATTAAAAGTTTTCTTCTTCAATTGCTTTTAGAGATTATTTCAAATTAAAGTTTTAAGCAATTTTTGTTGATCAACTTTATCAATATATTCGGAAAACATGCACATGCTGTGTACCATACAGCAACCACAACAGCATCCATAAAAGCTACAGTTTCATACTTAATAGGCGAGTAATCACTATATGGCATAATGTGGTTTAAAATTAATGAAATCAAAAACGTAGAAACAGAGAGAGGGAGATAGTATGTTTTCATGATTGTTTCTGTCAATTGCCCGCATTCAACTTATTTTACATATATAACCCAACCAGACAGGAATGTATATATATTTAAATATTCCCTTTATGGGGAATACTTTTGTGCATACGATTATATAGAAATATATTTACTTTGATACAGTAAGTGTACAACATGACGAATTTTGAAAAACCCTACATACACATATACTATAAAATCGTTAGAAAGAAATGAGTGCAAGCATAAAGGATTTTTCAATAGACACATAACAATTTTGTAATCTAATGCAAACGATAATTTGAAAATTTTTTATGGTCTTTTAACATCAAAACGTCTGTAAAGGTTAATATTTTTATGGTGAACTTTATAAGATTTATAAGACATCTCAGTTGTTGGCCTTAGTCAAATACAACTTATTTACCATTTTTTGTTATATAATTATATACATATATAATCCAATCATATAAATCTGCACATATTTATATGTACATTCAAATTATTTATGTGTATTCTTATGTAAATTTTTATGTTAACACGTAGTGGGTATAATGTATGGTCGTTGTGACTGAACATTGTTTTGCACTTTTAATGCTACAGTTATCCATGTATAGTTGTTGTTGTTGTTGTCCCCTCTGGTTGTATTTTGAACGATGTGAAATGTTTGAAATGATATTTGTCTTTCTATTTTGATGTGCAATGAAATTTTGTAAAGGGAAGCAGTAAGAAAACTAAATTTGTCTAAATATGCTCCACTTCCATATACAAAAAAAAAGGCGTGGCAGGTACACATTTACACTTTTTAGGACACTTCCTTTTGGGTGTTACAAATTAAATGACAAACTTATTATACCTCCATCTAAGGTAGAGAATATAAAAACTAAACTTAGCTTGGGCCAAATCTTATATACTCGTATACACCAAACAATGGGTGTGGCATGTAGTTGATTATGTACTTTATGGATTTTGCATTACGTATAAAACAACAAGTCCAAATTTGCTTTAAATAAAGTTTTTGTACATTGTGGGCGTGTCTGTTATTCGACCACGCCCACTTTTGTTACATCAATGAATGTGCAAATTATAAACCTAAATACATTTTGTGGCTGTGAGAGATTTTTCTTAATTATGGGCGTGGCACTTGACCGATTTTATACGATTTAAATAAAAACCTACGCACAAGTTCAAAAATCTTAAGAAATTACGACTCGGAGATTATATATATGTATGTATGTAGATTTCATAGTTAGTGGAGGTTAGTATAGAAATTGGGCAAAAATTAAAAACATTTTAAAATTTTCAAATAATTTTTCACTCAAAAGTTTCATTTAAATTCATTAAGACCCCGCTTACAATTGTAAGCATTATTGCCTTTTGTACACTTATGTAAATATATGCCTTAAGGTGTTTGGTATTCAGCCTTTTCCTAAATTTCTTATCATTTGATTATACAATATTCCCATTGATACCTACACTACAAATAAATATATACAACGGCAAAAAAAAATATGTATAAACTGAATCAATACAAAAAACTTCCTATTATTCATAGTGATACATGCACATTTTAATTGTTGTACATTGTAATGTTGCCTCAAGGGATAAATATAATGTAAAACTGTTATGTCCTCTACAATAATAGCAATGAATGAATGCGGGTGCCAAGCAATTTATCATAAGTAAAATTTCACTTTAACAAAAAATATTTATAACGAAAATATACGTCTCTCTGAAAATGTAAATTACATTTAAAATGTTATTTTAACAGCAAACAAAAGGATCTATTTTGCAATTTATCTACAATTGTGAAGTTTTAACAGCAAATTACGGAAAGAATGTTTGTACTGAATTTTTACTTAATATCTTAATACAGACAATACAAAATCCAATTCAGTTTGTCCATACAAGTTCTCTATAATTTTCTATAGCTATAATATTGTGTCACATTCTTTATTGAAAATTTAATATCTAACTGAATCAATAGGAAAATGTGTGTGTATGTCCTTGTATACAATGAACCCAAAATGTTGTACCTTTGATTATTAAGTTATAAAATATTAAATTACAAAAGAGAGAGAGGGCAGAAGCATACATATACATAGACTTAAGCGTACACTTCTGTTTGTTGTGATGTTGCTTTAAAGAAGCCAATTTAAAACAAGTAAGGAAGGGCTTTATTAGGGATACACCAAATCTGTGATACCCACTCAAATTACTCTCTTATTTTAAGTTACGTTATGCTATACTTTACTGTGTTATGTTATCGTTATGTTATGCTATGCTATATTAGTTTGTACCAAATTTCCGCTTAATATCTTAATTTTTGCTCCCGTAAAAGTGTCACAAAGCAGAGTGTGAACATTTACACATGTACACAGACGGACAGAAGGGCTAAATCAACTCGGCTTTTGAGGCTGATCAAGAATATATATAGTTTTGTTGAGTGTTGCTTCTGGTACTTACAAACAAAATTTAAACAAAACCAATATTCCCCCTTATCATTATGATGATGACTATACAAAAAGGAAAAATGAATATATATTCTTCACATGTTTATCGAAACATTTTAACAATAGTCACATATTTGTCAAGTGTGTGCATACATTGACAAAACCAATTGAAAAAACTATATATAAACATACATACTTACACAAGTGAATGCCATAAAAACCTGCTTATGGTATGTGTGAGGAAGAAGTGGTACGTAATACCCTCTAAATAACTAAGTAAGCCAATTTAGCACATAAAGTAACATTATATAAAAAAAAATTCTTGAAACACGGTTTCACACACGTTTTTCAGTTCAATTTGTAGTAAATTCATAGCAAAAAGAAAACTAACGTCATTTCCGAATTTTTTTTCAAAAATCATAACAAATTTCTTTCAAGAACATATTTTTTAAAGAAAGGTCAATGAAAATGATGGTCATAAATTATAGGAGTAGTCCTAAACATTTTTCATGTAAAATCGACGGATGCCCAATCGGCAGATGTTCAGGGGGACAGAAATTACATATTCAAGTATCTTAAGGTGTGGCATTCCTTCCTTCCTCAAAACTATTCAACCCCTAAATCATTATTGATAGGTGAGTATAAAAAACAAACTCTAATAAAAGTAAATTAGAAAGGGAATTGAAATCAGTTTGTTCACAAACGAACTTGTGTAAAACTTTTCGTCAATATTCAAAATCAACGTGAAAACTTGTGACATTCTTTATTCACTAACAAGGCCAGTAAGAAGTTTAGAAAACGAAGTATTATATGCTTTCAAGCCATATGTAGATATTTCAGATCAGGGTAATATAAATATATTTATACGGGTTTTTACAAAAAAAGCATATGAACGAAACTTCTACACTCTCTTTATTTACATTCAAATTGTAAGCATAGCATATATATAATTATACACGCTTTTATCAACACCCGAAATATACACTAAAGAGGGCGTATTCATTTAATTGTAGGCGTATCCTTTGACTGATTTCATGGAAACACCTTAAAACTGTAGTAAAAACCTTGAGCACAAAACAATT
Source organism: Ornithomya fringillina (assembly GCA_963978525.1). Lineage (NCBI taxonomy): Eukaryota > Metazoa > Arthropoda > Insecta > Diptera > Hippoboscidae > Ornithomya > Ornithomya fringillina. Next base: position 7,110,475 of record OZ021693.1, read on the forward strand.
CGTTCCAGTCTGAAATTGAAAGATTAATTATTATGCTGCCTTAGCACCATCAAAATACTACACAGGGAAGGTTGAATGGAAACACAACAGATAGACGGATATACGGACATGATTAAAACGATTCAGATTTTGATTCTATACAACAAAACGTGGGCCTCTCTCTACCTGATTAGGAGTTACAAACATCCGTACTAACTTAATGCACCATTTTCCACAAGTGGTGCTGGGTATAACGAATGAATTGTTTGCATTAGTAATAAAAGATGCTTTTAAACCTGATGACATCTATTGTGCAAATACAACATGTGCACATACATATATAAAGGTATGCCCATCAACACCCAGGTACCAATAAAACGATAACGAATGACTGGGTAATATTACACTTGTTGGCACATACGTGTCAAGTAGAGCAAACTGGAAAAAAAGACCCAACCACCTATACAGTGCCAAAAGGAAAGTCGTGTCTGACACATAGTTACAATATATTTTACTAATACTATGTGTATGGCCGTCCTTCTTATCACGCAATTTGTCAAAATGTCAGGTACGATTACTTTTTTTTTTTTTTTTCTTTTACTAATAATCTACCATTATCCTACATTTGCATGTTATCGAAACATGTGCTTTGTTAATGTAGAGAAGAGTCTCTTTATATGTTCACTAAAGATTGTTGACAGTGTGAGTGGTAATAAAAGATGGTCCAAGTTTATTACATTTTTGTTTTTTTTTTGTTTTTTCATTCACTCACTTTCAATGCTATCTAAATTTACTGAATATTGCTAAAATATTCATATATGGAGTTGCCCAGCAATGGTAAAATATTTGTACAAACATTTTTATTTTACAATAAAGTAAAAGTTAATCATAATTAATTAAATTTAAATTAAGGATAAAATAATGGATTAATTTTAATGGCAAAAAAATCCGCAAAGAAACAATTGATACAAGAAAGAGGTTTTCCAATAAATTAGTACAAATTTAACATGTATACTAAATCTGGAATAAATTTCACCTCAACATCTCAATTATTTTGTGTTTTATTTAAATACAAAATTGTTATATCGTTATTGAAAAGAATCTTAATATTTACGCTCACCCAAGGTGTTCTTCTGTATTCGACAAATGTGAAATTATGAAAATTGAATGAAAATGTTTTATCAAATTTTTCCTCTGTCAAAAGCAAAATACTCAAAGCCTAGATACCATACACACACGCACAAACGTATACATATAAAATGAGCTGAATATAACAAGACAATTTGCAACATCTGCTGCTGATCATGTTTTGTTAAGATTCAATATGTTATTTTTTTTTTTCTCAGCATTCAAACTCAGATACCAACATTTTCCATTCAAAGTGGAGACATTACACACATATCTACTCATAGTATATATACACATACATTCTATTTATAGAGATTAGAATGAATTAGGATTGTGATGTTTAAATAGGCACAACAACTCAACCGAAAGCCAACCCAACACAATGCCATCATTTTACGTTGATGCGGTTAGAGAAAGTGAACCGAGAGAAAAAAAAATGAAATTATATCCAATGCCAAGAACATTGTTATATGCTTTCGTGTGTATATGTTGGTTTGGTTTGTGTTTAACTAACTGTATTGGTATTGGTTTAATAAAGAGTCCTTACTTCCTCACTTGTCTACTTAAACAACTAAAAGCATTGGAAATAAGAAAGAAGTGAAAATGTTATAGTCAATCAAACCCGACCATTTAATAGCTTACACCTCTTATTTTCAGTTGTATTAGTAAACGCGAAGAATTTCCGTATGTCACCTTCAGGTTTTAAAAATGTTTCAATCGCGTTCAAATTTAGTTTGATTCATTATTAAACTAATTAACTATTTTTCACTAAATTTTGTTAAAAAATTTTAAGAATTGCGATTATTTGCCTTCTAAAGATTTTTTTTATAAAGGGAAGGGTTCTTAAAATAGTCAAATTGGATCCATTTTTGGACGAAAATATATTCGTGTATCAAATTTCATTTGTAGCTGGCGTACATACGAGTATATACATGGACAGACAGACATTTGTGGTTACATCAATTCATATTGAAGGTGGATGCAGAATTGGCCATTTAGGAGTTACGAACATAACCACTAACTTAATTAACCCTTTATCACATGTATAAAAATCTCCATGATAGTTTCAACAAAAAGACTTACCAACATACGGACGGACTCTGATTATTATATTTTTTCTACTTACTGCAAACGAAATAATAAACTTAGCATACCTCCATCACTATAAAATAATCCCGTCATGTAATACTAATTGCCTAAAGTGATAGAACAAAAAAAAAAAAAAAACAAATGGGTTAAATTTGTCTGTCTCTCATTATTAACAGCCTGTAGATGAAGTAGAAGAACTGGCTAAAATATATTTATTGTACATGAAAGATTATGGGCTTTGCGTTAGTTTTAGGATCTTATCTAAACAGATGGCTGCCATGACTAGGGGAAGTGCTTTTGGCACTGTTTACATTCTGGAGAGGAGAGAAAAAGCAAAAAAACCCTTAAAATTACAGATAACCCCGGTTAATGACTTAATTGGCCTACTTTAAGGCATTACTATTACATTTCGTTTGTTATACCCTTCACAAAGTCAACGTATATGTATACATTCTTGATTAGAAGCAAAAATTGAGGCGATATGTGCGTCCATATGCTTTTGTTGTTCTCACGGTCGTAAATTTTAAGATATTGAACTGACATTTTATACAGATACTTCCAATATGCAAATCTGTTAAGAACCACGCCTGCGTTTAACAAAAATTCATGTATTTGCCTCAAAAATTTAACTATGAAGTTGAAATTTGTTATTTATAATTTATAATTATTCCATCCATTCCATTATGCGCAAAAATGGGCGTAATTAGATAACATACACGGCCACAATTTAAAGAAAACTCTTTCAGCATAAAATTCGACTTGCCAGTTCATACATTATTAGAGGGCATAATTATGTACCTGCCACGCCCACCGTTTGTATGTTGTATAGCTCTAGAGAATATTTAAAATTTGACTTAAACAAAATTTAGTTTTCTTAACAATTCTTTTTTTTTTTTGTTTCTTTATAAAATCAGTGTTTTTGGAGAAAGCAACTTTGTATTTTATTTTATGTGAGGAGTGAATGAAGACATAAATATTTTAAACACACGTACATATATATGCATATTTATTTAACCATATTACTTACATATGAACTACTTTCTCTAGACAGTGATTTTGAGGGCTGGCTGTGCATATATTTTATGCTTCTTTATTCCCATTTAACTGAGTAGAGAAGAATGTTAAAAGATTATATAAAGCAATAATATTTCTTGGCTAACATACCAGCACGTCTCACTTCAAGTGGAAAAATATGTTTATATGTATTTTTTGCCGATAATTTTTTTTTTTTTTGGGGTATAAATCTCTTGGGTCTCCGCCAATGAGATATATATGTAAATAAAAAAAACGAGTAAATAAATGACAGACATTCAGTCTTGCTGTGCAGCCGTATTTTTATGAAAGGAACGGGGAAATATTCTATTGGTGAAGGGACACACGCTGCACAATTTTTGAAGATTTCTTATATCCTTTTTCAGCTTAGTGGTGTCCATATAAATTGGGAAAAATCGCTTGAAATTTCCTCAACGTATTTATAATTAGTACTTCCATTTACAACTCATGAGTGAAAACTCTTTTTTTGTGCAGATCCGTCGTTTAAGTTGATACTTATAACAGTGTTCATCGAATACATGCCACGTTCAAATTAGTACATAAATAAGCAGATTATTTAAGGTTTTTGTCTAAACAAAATTTAGTTTTTATACCCCGCATATAAAAATCTGAATCGATTTAAGCATATCCGTCTGTCTATCCATGTAAAGTTGTACTTAAGCTATTGGTCGAATTTTTTGACATATTTCGATAAAATTTGATACAATAACAATGTCCTTTGCTCACAAAAGAACTTTTTTGAAAATGGACCGAATTGAATCATTTTTAGAACCCCTCTCCATATAAGATCCTATTATAATAGAAGTTTGTATTTGGCAAAAAAATCGCAATTCTTAATATTTTTGATAAAATTTAGTAAAAAATAGTTGATTAGCTTCTATAAGTGGAGTGATGTAGAGTTAAATGGTCGGGCTTGATCGACTATAACATTTTCACTTTTTTTACTTAATATCTTATTTAATATTATTTCATTATATATAAACTTTTTTTGCCATTGAAAGCTTTAAATGGTTTCCTAAGCTTTAAGGTTTTCATGCACAATGTAGAAAAACTCACTTGTTACAGCATAAAGCAACAAATGTAAGAAGACCGTACAGTTTGGTTAAAAACATTTTACTTCATACATGTACTTGATTGGAATAACCAAGTGCCCATTTTACATAATATTCTTTATATCGACCACAGTTGGAAGAACAAGACAAGAAATCTTTATATAAAATCATATCGTCATCACCGTTGTATTGTATAAAACTCCTTTTCTTTCACAATTATTCAATCATTTACTTAATCGTTCGTTATTGGTGTTGTTGTACAGTCTATGGTATCTGTTACTGGGTATTGCCTTTCACGTTACGTGTACCCAATATTGATTGACTGTATACAGTTACATATACAAATATATGTATAACAGAAAAAGCAAAAGTTTTTAATTTGTCTCTGTTCAATCTTTGGTTATTTTATAACAGTATTGGATTATTTATTACCTGCAAACATGCAAATTTCTTTTTATGCCCTTCACCATGGTATTCCGTGCGTCTGTGTGTTGTTGTTACTCTCATTAGCCTAAAATTTTGAAATATTATGTTGAAATTACAGACACTTGTGGTTTTTGCACGCATTTAGATTGTACAAAATTCTTCAAAGGCCACGCCCACAATTGACAAAAATTTATTTATCTACAATAAAAATTAAGCCATAAAATTGGAATTTAGTGTATATAATTATAATTAATCAATTCATGGATGTACCCATAGTGGACATGGTGGGTTAGCATACACGCCCCTAATTTATAAAAAATCTTACTCATCTGGCAAGTTGATACATAACACATACTTTTTTAATAGGCGTAATCATATAACTGCCACACCTATTGTGGAGGGCCTTTGCCAAATTTATTATAGTGGGACAAAAGAGGTTTTATTCGTCTGATATGTTGCATAAGGATGCAGTTCTAAGGTCATTTGGTCTATTGGCCAAGCCTTCTCTGAAGAGAACGTTCCTTTTATATACATTTTTATGTACTTATATTTATGTAACGATTAAATATACAAACGATGTACAAAGTTTTCTTGTTCACTTAAACAAGAAACAAAATTTTACATATTTCAGATGGTTTGAAGGCGAATTTTCTATTGTTGTCAATTTGAAGAACAATAGAATGTGTTTAAAAATCCTAAAGCGCTGTGTACCATACATCTATGCATACCATGCATATAATTTTATTCCACATACTTGACTTATTCTCACCACATAACAGCTGTTAAAACTGAACTGAGGCAAACTTTTGAGTAATATTTCATTTAACCTAAAAACAGAAAAAAAAACCAAAAAAAAACCCAACCATCAGTCAGTCAACCAATCAACCAAACAGTTAACCTCAACCTCAACCTCCCTCATACAATCAAGAGATTCTCTAGCATCCGTTTTCTTCACATATGAATGTGTATGCCTGCTTGCCACACTGTCTAGATTGTTAAACGACTCTACCCGGCTATAAACGTTTATTTATGTAAGATTGATATTCTTGCTTCTTGCTCTTCTCACCTGGTTTTAACATTTATTCAGGAAACTTTTCAGTTTTGTTAGTCATTAATTTAAAATTTCCGCAAATGAATTTCACGAATAAACAAATATTTCATTTATAGTTTTATTACTTTATCTTAACAACTCCTCAGCTCAGGCATATGCTTGCTGCACCTTAACCAAAACATTTCAAGTCCATTACACCATTCTTAACACACATACTTACACACACTATGTATGTTGTTAGTAATTTATGAAAGTAATTATTACAAGTTAAATAGTTGAGGTGGATGGGGGAGCAGTAAAATGTTGCGTAATATATACATGAAGGCATATATTGTTAGCTAAATTTTTATTTTTATTCATTTGCTCTTCAAGTAGCGCCCTTAAAAAGAGTAAACTTTTCTCCCATTAACCTTATTTATTATTGCGTTTTAATATATTTATGATACAAATTACCTGACGCGTACACTTATGCTTGCATGCAATCAAGGCCTATTGTCCATCCTAGTGTTGGGGGGGTATACTAAGTTTGCTATTCCATTTGCACCATTAAAAAGAAAGCGTCAAAGATCTCACAAAATATAAAAGCATCAAAAGCAGAGTCGATCTAGACATGTAGGAGACGACTGTTATGGGCACTCTAAAGACAGTCAAATTTAAGATATTGAGCTGAAATTTTGTACATACATTTTGTTTATTTTCTACACGCAGAAGTTGACACTTGGTATATAATTATCCCTTTCATAGATATACCAAAAATGGGTGTGATTGGACAACTGACACGCCTATAATTTACAAAAATTCTATATTCTGCTTAAAACTTTTTAAGTTGATCGTAATACATACAATATTAGAGAACGTAATTATGTACCTGCCACGCCCCCTATTTGTATGTAAATGTAGAGAGTATTTAAAATTCGGCCCAAACCGCATTTAGCTTTTTACTTCTTCTTTACTGACCATTTGAAAGTTGGAATGCAATTATATGTATACGGCAGCGAGGGAGGGAGAGAGAGACAGAGACCATATATAGGGCAACCTTTCAATCATATTTGGACATACGATAAATTACCTTGTTATTATATGTAATTAAATTATTATTAAAGTAGCAATATTTAATTATAATAATAAATAAAATAAAAAGTTAAACTAATTGAAATTCTACAGTCAAAGCTTGTAAGTCTTGCATTATTAATGGAATAAAACTATTATAAAAATTAAACACCTAATATCACCAAAATAAATTTATTTACATATAAATAAGTATGTATATTATGTGTGTTTTTAAATTAGAAAAAATAAATTCATAAATATTCATCTACCATCAGATCCACAAGTGATTATCATTTGTGACGATTTTTGTTCTTATTGAAGTTAAATCTTCAAATGTGTCATCAAATGCCTATTCCCTATATTTAATTTAAATCAACATTCTATAGAGTACAAAATTATACACAATATACATACATACATATATATGCATGCTTCATATATTGTATATAATAAAATGAACATCGTTTGAAAGTGAAATTCTATTAATATTAAAAGTACAGTGGCAATCACTTCAATAGGTAATTTCTTCCTTAAAGTTTAGAAACAATTTAATGATGTAGTTTTGTAAAAGGATCTATTGCGTATAATGCAAAATAATTTTTTTTTTAATTTACACTATTCTTATATTTTTGACGAATTTTTTCATCGAACACTATCAAAAATTTATCGCTTTTACGTACACTATGTAGAGTTAGAGTAAAAAATTCGCCAAAAATAGATAAAAATGTAGACATTAAAAAAAAATTATTATGTATTTTGCACAAAAGATTCTTTCACCAGACTGCATCATTAAATTGTTTTTAAACTTAAAGGAAGCAAAATTATTGCAAACAAAACATTGCACTGAAGATGTTTTTACCTATTCTTGTGACCATCACTGTATGTATGTATATACATATATATGAATGAAGATATATATTGAAAAATTTCATACGAAACAATTTTTATGTTAGAGTCAACAACACACACATGAAAAGTGAAATTTATATTGAAAATGTCCTTGAATTTTCTCAAATCAAGCAATTGTTTTTTTAAATAAACAATGAGGAGAAATGAACGTGACTCTAAACGAAAAAATTAAGTAAAACAAGAAGTAAAAAACTAAATTTTGGCTTAAACGAAATTTTAAATACTCTCCACCATTTCCCCCATAGTGGGCGTGGCATATACCTGAAAATATTATATTTTTGTGGCGTAAAAATAGATTTTTGTTGATTGTCTGTCCTGTCTGTTTATTTGAGAATGTCTCCTAAAGCCTATATATGGATCAAAAACTTACCCCTTGTAGCAATTTATTCAATTTGTCTAAGAAGAATTAAACTTCGCAAAAATATCTGAAAGTCGAAAAATAGGGCTTACATTACAAACTACTTATGCAAAAAAAAATTCACTGATACAACTTCTTCTTCTTCTTTGTATACATTTGAGTGGAATGAGATTTCGTTGAATAGAAATTCTACTAAATTCCATAGATATTATATAGGGCACCTATGCACATGACTATCTAGTTGAGTTCATATAGAAGAATGTATGTATATATGGGGCTTGGAATTTATGTTACAGTTACAATCATAAGTCTTCCGACACTACTCAATTTTCATTTGAAGTCTTCAATCCTAAGCAAAGTGCAAGATGATGAAAGAAAAACAAGTACTTTACAAAAAAATAGGCGTCCACCAAATCTAGAAGACCCACCATCATTACCCAATATCATGCCAATACATTATGTTATATGTTGTACGTTATTTTAGGGGTGTGGCACATCACATTTTGGATGTTATAAACATTTGAATAAAACCAATCGAAGAAGTATCGGCGCTTCAAATGATCAAGAGGCTCAAACACCAAAGTAAATAAATACAAAACCGTTATATCCGTAATGAAATACCCATTAACATCAGCCAAGGAGATGCTTTCTACAACATTTCCAATTCGCAAACAAATCATTCTAATTTATTATTTAAGTAAGAATTAATTTGTTTTGTTTTGTTTTTTTATTATTTATATTTTTTAGAAGTTTTTGCATAGCTTGAATTTGTTACTGGATTCCATTATGTTTTACACTTAATATATATTAAAATATTAATTATTGGCTGTTTTTGTTTTGATCTACAATTTGTTAATGTCTATAAAATTATATATTTTCCTCTCAGTTTTCCTCCAAAAAAAAAAAAAAAAAGAACCGAACGTTATAAAACTAAAATAAAAATAATTACAATTTGAAAAAAAAAAAAAGATTCGGCAAATTGTGTATAGTGTATATAAGGAAGTGATAGCCAAACATTCTGGCCACATTGTTTCTGATGTAAACTAACCATCAAAAAAGAAATAGTTCTAGCTCGAAATTAAGTAGATTTTAGAGTGTTGTTGTTGTTGTTGTTAATTTGCCATCTAAATAATCCTAAATTATATGCCGAACGCACTTGCACTTGTTCAGATTAAGATTAAGTTATAATTGGACTTTTTACATAATTATTTTCTTCTTTTTTTTTTTTTTTTTCTTTTGTTTTTATTTATTTGTATATCGTTTTATCATCATCATCATCATAATTATCATTATTACTATTAATTATTTGTTTTGTTTTGTTATTTAAATTGAAATAAAATCATGTTTTATCATGTTGGTGAAATTTTTAATGGTATTCTTTTTTTTTTTTTTTTCTCTTATGCCAAGTCAATAATCTGGGTGTGGGTGTGTGGGGGTAGTTGCTTTTATTTTGTTATGTGATAGCGGTTGGTAGTAGTAACTGTCGTTGTTGTTATTGTTGTTATTGTTGTTATTGTTTTAATTAATTTTAGTTGAGTAATCCTTGACCATTTAATTATTACAAATCCAAACTAGACTGAATCTCTCCTACATGATTGCCCGTTACACTTACTGTCGCGACCGCTGTATTGGCATTTTTCAAATTATCACAAAATAGGCGAGCATACTTGAAATGTTTATGACAGGCGTCCTTATAATTAAGAGCGGCATCTCTACTATAACCAAAGTCACCATCCCTTAAAGATTCATAGATTTTCACAGCGTCCTGTTATTAACAAACAATTTTTTATATAGAAATCTTTTTATTATTTTTAATATTAAAATTTCAATTTCATGCATTACCTCAAGTTTCACTTGTTCGAAATCCACTGTAGTTATCAATTTAATCGCTTCGGCTTGTTTACTGTTATCCAAAGTATACATGATACGTGCCCCTTCATATAAATGCTTCACAGAAGCAGCATATTTCGTAATGAATTCATCGTTTAACTGTTGAGCTGTTTTGCTGCCTATAAGTTCTTTCTTAGCCTTGTTAACAACCGTTTCTATATTTGGATTCAAGTTTTTGGTTAATTGCGGCAGCATTTGCGTTAAACGCATTATACAAGTGTGCACCTTGGGGTGTTCCTTATCAATAGCTACGGCCCGCTTAATAGATTGTATCATTAACAGAATTTTGTTCTTGCGCGAGTACACTTCAAATGCTAATAAATGTGTTTCGATGCGATCTTTAGCTAATTGTTGTAATGGTTTTAGGAAGTCAATGGCCTTTTCTAAGGGATCGTCCGGTCGTTCCAGTTTCTCAGGTATAAGTTCATCTAATTGGGGTGCTTCAGGGTCGGCATCCTGATTGGTTTGTTGTTTCGATTTTTGATGTTGTTCCCGTTTGATTTGTGCCTGAGCAGCTTGTGCATTTTCCAGTTCTGCTTTCTTTTTAGCTTTACGCTGCTTACTGCGCAGTTTCTTCAATTCAGACGGCGGTAAATTTTCTAATATTATAAAACATATCAAATCAATTACATGTCCTTGTGTATACATTTTTATAGTCTCCACATAAACAACAACCAGAGACTTTACAAAGTATATATAATCAAAAAACTGAGTCAATCTAAACATATATTGTATATCGGTATATATATAAACGTACGTCCGTATGTCTGTAAGTCCGCATGTCCGTAGGTCCGTACATATGTATGCCAGAAGGCTTTTGTGCCTATTTGTTTGTGTGTCTGTATGTCCTTTTCTTTGTATGTCCATGTGTCCGTCACCGCCATAAATTTTGAAATATTGATTTGAAATTTTGTATAAACACTTTTTTGTTGGAATTTGCTACACATTTTTACTAAAACACAATACACTATAGGAGGACGTAATCATGTGCCTGCCATGCCCACCCATCCATGTTAATATATGTGGAGGGTATTTAAGATTCGGTGTAAACACTAAAATTCAATTTTCTACAAACCTGTATCAATTTCTTCTATGGTTTCTTCCGACTTCAGCGGTTTATCATATAAACGTATGTAAACCTGTTAGTAAACAAAAACAAAACAAAAAAATTTCTCAATAACAAATTTTGCTTTGTACGATGTATTGCAAAATGTCAAACCTCAATGGCACATTTGGCCGCTTTGAAGTAGAAAGGATGACGTCTCAGTACATCTTCCAGCCTTAGCAAGCCAACATAAGCTCGCATTGTCATCTTACGCATACAGTACGTATGAAAATCGAATTGATCTTCGATAATTTCGGAAAAATGACGATCTACTTCGTGGCATTTTTTTAGAGCATCACCCCAACGTTCCATGCGTTGGTACGCGAGGGCGCATTCCGTTTGAAACCACATGCATTGCATCTCATTTAAGTTCTCCATCGGTGACACACCTTCGCGTGTGAACTTCCCGCAAATCTCTTCAGCCTCCTTCACCAAATTCGCGCGCAACATGTATTTAGCACATTTCGAATTTATATAACGATCGGCAGTGTCCATACTTTGCGCCTCGTCCAGCCACATGTAAGCCTCTACCGGGTCTCCGGCATGCTTATAAATGCGTCCTTTGGCAATGAATAGCTCAATCAGTGTGGGCGTATGTTCAATTGCTGCATTAATGAATTCTAAAGCTTTGTCCGTGTGCCGTTTGTAGTCGTAATGTTGTGCCAGAAACAACATTGTCCACACCACTGCCGAAGCCGGCTCTACGGGCAGATTATTTTCAGAATCCTCACGTGAAAAATGACCGGAACGTGTCAAATTCTCGTAATACTGCAGCACCAGTTCCTCAATGATTTGTATTTTTTCCGTTTCTGCATGCAAGGAGCGTACATTTACAAACAATGGCGGGACACCTTTACGTAAACCGCGCCTCAAATATTCATCCACTACAGTACGAAAAACTCCCCCTGTTACATCATTCAATGGCAAACGTTTCGGACACATAGCACGTGGATAAATCTCTTGCAGTTCCTTATACACAACGAGTTTGTCATTGGCATCGGATAACTTTTTCGCCTCAAAGTATTGGGCATAGTAAAACGTGTTTTCAGGATTACGTCGTATAAGACCTTCAAAAATGGGCACAGCCTTCGAATGTTGATCCAGTTTTATATACAAATCTCCCATGGTCTCCTGAATGGCGAGTTTATCTACAATTTGACTTTCATACTTAATCAAATGCTGCAGAGCGCGCTGATAATGGCCGCCCTCTACTAATATTTGATTTTGATATAGCAGCAATTCTGAATGGCGGTAATCATTTGGTTCCTATTTATTAAAAAAAAAAAAAAAATTAACCAAATTACTAAATAATTACTTTAAAATACGTACAATTGAGGTTTGGGATTGATTAAATGCATCCAATATACTGTTGGCCATCTCTAGATCACCCAACAGATGATAACTCATTGCAAAGCCGATCCAGGAAGCATGCTGCGACGGACGCAATTTGAATAAGTGATGGCGCGTCTCTTTATAGCCTTCCAGATCTCGCATTTGTATTTGTAATAATGACAAATCCTTTAAGATTTGCAAATTATCCTTTTCGCACTTCAAGGCATTACGGTAACATTTGATGGCTTCATCATATTTTTTATCGCTGCGTTGCAGTAGACCATACACATGCCAGCACACGTGCGATCTTAAATCGTTACGCAAACCCAACCGTACATACTTATAAGCTTCGTCCCGACGCCCCATACCATTAAGAGTCAAACCTTTCATGGCCAGTGTTTCGCCGTGTTCCGTGTATTTTGGATTGGAAAGTATTTGTTTAGCCAACTTGAGGCCGTTCTTGTATTGTTTCATCTCATAGCACTTCTACAAATACATTAAAATTCTACTCTTTACTATATGGAGTGTAATTTTGAGTATTTACAAATTATGTGTCAAAATGTGTTTACGCTTTTTAAAAGGAAACATTGACATTTGTGTTCCAAAAAAAAGAAAAAAAGAACAAAAGCTATTTTTAGCTTTTTTAAGATTTATCAAAATCTTGCACAAATTTTCATAATGAATGGAATTATTTTAACCGGGCCTGCAAAAATAATTCCCTTCCAAAGGCCCACTTTTTATTTTTTGTTTTTAAAAAAAAAAATTATTTCAATATATAAAGGGGGCTTATGGGTGGTCAAGATTATATATGGACAAAAATGAGGTTATGTGAAATTCATCTGCACAAATTTAACCACACAGTATTTAAATTATTTAAAACATTTAACATGGGAAAATCTCACACTTTTTTATCATAAATTAAACAAATAAAAAGCGAACACATGCACAAGGGGCAGAATAACAATGTGTTCCCCATTTGTAACATTGGAAATATATTAATTATCGTGTGGCGGTTTTTTTTTTACCATCAATTTTCTGAAGAGTGCACTCTCCTTGGGCGGCAGTGGATCACTTGAAGGCATTTCGTATGACTTTTGTATGCTTTTAACTACTACAAACACCGGTTACACTGTGACTGTAGCTAACAATGATTTTTCTTCTTTTTTAATAATCACTGCACTTAATTCTTGTTTATTAAAGCAATTGCTTATCTATTGACTTTATAAAATATTCGATTAAAAAACTACTTATTAATTTATCAATGATTTTTCCTTTTTTAACATTAGTGGAAACCACGAGTAAATCGAGGCTCCCTTACTTGAAGAAAAAAAAAGTTATAGAAAAGACTTCACACATATATATCAAATTAAACCAACTCAAATGTTCTCACAATGATGCCATATTATTTATATTATTGACAATTTGTTTTTTTCTGCCATTCTTATCAAAAAAATTATATACAATAACAATAATATAAAAATTATATTATATAATAAATACATCTAGCACAATAATTAATAATTTATAAAGAACTGTCATAGCACATTCATTGCTATCTATTACATCGAAACTCTAAAAATATTTTTGTGGCAACTACCAGAATTCAAAGTATTCTTATGAAATAAAATCATGAATAAATTCATTAAAAATAGGACAATTAAATTGTTATAAAAAATTAATAAAAGATATACAATTATCATATGCATTACCGCATCAATACCAACTCTTGATATTGCCACATTGCTATACATATTGACACAACATTCTCTATGAGATCATATGTTTTTAATGTAGCCCTGACATGCAAGTAATGCAACAAAGCACTGCAAAATACATGCAGTAATTTCATAATTATATAGTATGCACGAAACATATACAAACATTCTTTTTCATCCTTTATTTCCCTACAATAACAATATGCTCATTGAATAGCCCAGTTGCTATTTTCATAATATTTTACAGCATCAGCTGTCCTTCACAGAATTGTGCATTATGAACTCCTTAACAAAACTTGGTAATTTTGTACAAAAATCTTTACAATTATCTGGTGGCCAGGTATATAATTATAATGTTAATAGTGTAATAAAAGAAAAAGTCTTATTAAAACAATTTTTATTTCATCAGTTACAACAAGTACGAACAAAGTGGGCCGATTGGAAAATGATAAGAGATGTTAAGCGTAGAAAGTGTGTAAAGGAACATGCTGTAGACCGCTTGAGAGTAAATGCTTTGCGTAAAAATGATATTCTACCGATTGAATTAAGGGAAGTGGCTGATGCTGAAATAGCTGCATTTCCCCGTGATTCCTGTTTGGTGCGTGTAAGGGAACGATGTGCTCTCACCTCACGATCGCGCGGTGTTGTACACAAATACCGGTTAAGTCGAATTGTGTGGCGTCACCTAGCCGATTATAATAAATTAGCCGGCGTTCAAAGAGCCATGTGGTAAACAAACAAATAAATGTATTTAAAAAAAAGAAAACAAAGTGAACAGATGAAATGTGATTTAATTAATGATTGGCAATTCAGCTTTCAACTCTTGCAAGCTAAAGCAATTGTGTGTGGTAACCAAGGTACGCTCATAGCTCTCCCTACAAATATCCGGATATTGCTGAAACATTTTTAAAATGGTTGCTAAAATAAAAATGAAAATAAAAACTTTAAAAGTAAGTTTATTATAAAAAAATTTTGTTAAAACAGTACCTTTGATGGCGGCCCGTAGTTTTATTTCGGGTCCATCGTAATGCAAAAATAACAAATCCATGCAACGTTTAATAAAAGTTTCCCACACATCATGTTCAAAATTTTTTTCACTTTCTTCATATTGTTTATCACTAAATGCGGGTTTGAGTTGCGGTATAACTGAAGCAGCCAAAATTCTTATTCCCGAACAAGGATCATCCAAACGTTGCAAGCAAGCTGGTAGTGGGGAGAAATTAAATTAAAATTTTTAAATTTTTTTCCGATTATATTTAGGGCGAATATATATATATATATAATACCATAAGCAATAGGTTTCAAGTTCTCTATGGGAACTTGGCCAAAATTATTGAGACATTTGACCGCATAATGGCGTGTAGCGGTGGCATTATCTTCCATTAAATTACAAAAATATTTTGCAAAGGAAGGAAGTACATAAACAGCCTCCTCGGCTGCACCCTGGGACAAAGAACTTAACGTGGCGGTAGCTAAAGAACGCATAGCTTCTGCATTGGCTCCAGCATGCCATTCCAAGCGCGGCTCTACTACAGCTGTCACGAAATCCTTTAATAAAGCACAGCTCCTCATCAAAGGTCTTCGCATAGTTTCATGCCAATCCAACATAGCTATGGAGACGGCACTAAATATTTTCACCTGGGACTCATCAGCACAATGATTAAACACTACATTTATTTTGTCTTGTAATGCCCTTAAGTAAGGTTCTCGAAACTTGACCAATTTTATGAGCCCATATAACAACAGTATAGGTTCACTACAGGCATCCATGAAAGAATCAATATCTACGACATACTCCAGTGCATTATGAAAATACTTCTCATGAATATCATCTAATGAGAGATTGCAACGTTTGGCGATTCGAGTTAAAAGAACAGAACCTCTGCTTTGCAAGTCAGCGGCGTTAGATTGTTCAGACTCTAAGGACAGGGCCATTACTTTAATTACCGCAACGTAACAATTGTTGTATAAAACATTGAAATCTTCAGCCAAGTCTTCCTTCGTTTCACCATCCGTATCCGTTTTATCCAAAATTGTCTCCACCGTTTTCAAGATATATAATTGAAATTCACTTTTGAGCGTTTGGGAGAATTCCGATTGCATCAATATTTCAGATAAGCGAAGAATATCCTTAAGTTTGACTCCCAAAGCTGGTGTGAACATATAATAAAAGCATTTAAGATAACCCTCCTTAGCGTACCTCTCTAAACCCTCAAAGCCATGTTCATGCCAATCGTCATACTTCAACAAACGACCCATTAAATCAGATACTTTAAAAGCCTCTTGCACTACAACTGATTCTGTATCGCGACAAACTCTTGCCACGTCATTGTAGATTTCAAAAAAGTGGGCCGTCATGGTGGCTTCAGCATGTAAAATGAATTGATACAATAACTTTAGCGAATGCAAACGTACACTTTCCTTCCAATCGGAAGATTCACGAACAATCAGTTTCAACAGCCTCAAAGAGCGCTGAACAACCGCTCGACAGCCAATCGAAGGACGTTTAACATTAACGGGATAATTTGGCGATGGCAAGTCAACAACTTCCTGTCGGCTCAGTTCAGCCTCATTTTCATCGTAATATTGTTTTCCACATTTCAACCACAAGGGCTCAATATAATCCCGCACCTCCGGTGAATCGTCTTTTAAACTGTTTAGTTTAGGGAAAATTTGTATAATCTAAATCGTTTCATATAATTTAAAAATAAAAAAAATCCTTTACTCACCAACACAACACCAAAGGAATAATGCGCTCAAAGTATGAATAACGATCACGCAATTCCAGAAACAACCGTATACCCAACTCGCCACATTCACGTCTTACTAACGGCATGGAATCCATTAGTAAAGGTGACACTTCCATGATTAAGCGCGATAAAACATCACCACTAGCATCAACGCGTAATGCAACAAAGCCTAAAGCTTTAACGGCAGCTATACGAGAAAGCGAATGTTTATGGTATAATAGGCCATAAAGAGATTTGGCCAATATTTCAGCACTTTGCTGGAATGAATATTCACTGGCAGCCGATGATAGCAGAATAACACAGGTACATGCCTCGCGCTGAACACATGGATAGGAATCACGCAAGACTTTACTCAAAATACGCGTAATCTCAGTTCGGCATTCCTGTAGAGAATGTTTAAAACCATTGTCGATAAATCGTTGTTCAAGTTTTAAAAGTTGTTGCACAAATAGTAAACGCATTTCTTCGCTCTCTTCCACCGTCTCCTGTTGACCTAAACGCTCGGCCAATGTGGCCACAATATTTAATAAATGAAAATCATTTGGTGGTAGACACTCCATGAACCTGTTCACCGTATGCACAGATTGATTTCGAACGCTCTCGAAACGATCGCTATAGCATTTTAATAAATGCAAATAGCAATCATCGAAAATTTTTTGCACAACATCGCTTTTAGATTTCTCACATTGCTGCTGTAAACTCTCTAAAGCGTTCAGCTTACGGCAACGATCCGTGTTTTGTAATATTTCACAAATTTCTTCAACATTGAAAGACATTTTTCTACAATTAAATTGTACTGTCGTCTACGGAATATTTTTATATTTATTTTGAAATATAACAAATGTCTGTTACTCGGCAACATATCGAATACAATTGTGATGTCTAAAATAGACATGTCACAGTTAGCAAAGTTATCTACTTTTTTTCAACGTAGTGGCAACGCTAGAAAGAGAAATTTTATTATATATATATTATAAAATACAACTATGTTACAGCTGCTGATTTTTATTTGTAAACAGATTTGTGCTAATCTGATTGTTAATTATTTAAATAAAAAATGAAAAAATCATCAGCGAAATGTGATGAAACTGTAACAAATCTAATAAATTTTTCATTTTGTGATTTTAAATCAGCCTTACAATTTGTAATACAAGGCAATGATGTGTATAATTGCATGATTGAAGATATAGCGGATTTTTGGAAATTTGTCAATAAATATGAGACAATGTTGAAAAAGGCAGGGCAACCGATATTGAAGCCCCCTTTGGATAATGAAGAATTTACATCATTAACGCCTTACCATAAAATAAAATGTATACCCATCCAGTTCAAAATTGAACCTATAAAAAGGACTCCTTTAGATGAACAATTGACTGTGCTGCAAATCAAACAATTTCAAGAAATTGTTCTCATTTATATAGATTTCAAACAAAAGGAAAAATTTAATAAGATTCAAAAATTAAGGAAAACTCAACGTAACTTACCAATATGGAAGTTTAAAGAGCCGCTGGCAAAGGCTTTAGATGAAAGCAGAGTTTTAATTGTGGCCGGTGATACAGGTTGTGGCAAATCTACACAATTACCACAATATTTATATGAATTTGGTTATCGAAGCATTGGTAAGGTTGATAATAAACGCATGGAAATCATATTGTCATCAATTATTGTGCTTAGCATGTACCCAACCAAGACGTTTGGCATGCGTATCTTTATCAAAACGTGTAGCAAATGAAATGCTAGACGATTACGGATCGAAAGTGGGATTTCAAATACGTTTCGAAAAGCATAAAACCTCCCACACCAATATATTATATATTACGGAAGGTTTATTGTTGCGTCAGGTGTGATGATTATGTAGCCGCCTAAAAGAAATTTCTTTTAATATATTTTATTATACAGTTGGCTTTGGAAAATAACTTGGATCAATATGATGTTCTCATTTTGGATGAAATTCATGAACGTAACCTTTTTGGTGACTTTTTATTGGGTGTCACCAAATGTCTGTTACGCGCTAAACCCAAATTGAAGGTTATCCTTATGTCGGCTACAATAAATGTGGAACTATTTTATAATTACTTTAAGGATGAGAGTGCTCAGCTCTTAAAGGTACCTGGTCGCTTGCATCCTATAAAAACAGTATATATGCCACCTGCTGCATTGGAATTGCACAGCAATGCGTCCCATTCAAAAGCATTGTCAGCACGTTTGGATCCGGCACCATTTATTCAAGTCCTAAACATAATTGATCAAAAACATACACGTAAGTAATGATATTGCTGCGCCCACGCTCAATTTTTTGTATTTGTTTTTTTTTTCATATATTTGTTACTAATGAATTAAAAACTTTTCCAGCCAGTGAACGTGGCGATGTGCTCATCTTTGTAAGCGGTGTCAACGAAATTACTACTGTGTGCGACGCTGTGAAAGAGTATGCTGAACAACAACCTCATTGGATTATTCTACCTTTACATAGCGGTCTGTCTTTGGCGGAGCAGGACAAGGTGATACATTTGTCTTCTTTTTATACCCACATAAGTTGAGGGCGTAAACTAGGATTAAATCAAAAACTGAGTTTATCTAGACACGTCTGTCAGTATGTCCGCATATTATTATGCATTCCCACAATCGTAAATTTTGAGATATTGAGCTGCACGTATATCCCTATGTAAATTGGTCAAAAATCATGCCCACAATCGATAAAAATGTACTTCTATGCCATAAATTGACCCATAAAGTTGAAGTTAAGGTTAAAAGTTGAAAAAGGATTTATAAGATTTTAAGTTTAGTTTTCATAATTGTTTCTTTTTCCAGGTGTTTGATTATGCTCCGGAAGGAATGCGCAAATGTATAGTTTCCACAAATATTGCGGAAACTTCTCTAACCGTTGACGGTATACGTTTTGTAATTGATTCAGGCAAAGTGAAAGAGATGAGTTATGATGCATCGTGTAAGGGTCAACGTTTAAAGGAGTTCTGGGTGTCAAAGTCATCCGCCGAACAAAGAAAGGGTCGGGCAGGACGTACCGGTCCAGGGGTAAATTGTGATTTATTGCAAAAAAAAAAACACTATTTAATCGATCTAAGTTTATAGACTTGCTTTCGTTTATTTTCCGAGAAGCAATATAACGCTTTTGAATCGTACCCGACACCAGAAATATTTCGTGTACCCCTAGACACCATTTTGTTGCAAATGATTTCTATGGGTTTGCCGAATGTACGACAATTTCCATTCGTTGAAGTTCCCGATGAGGAGAACATTGAACAGACAATTCTGTCCTTAAAACAACACGTGGGTGATAATTGAATTGTAACGAAAGTAGTAAAATTTTATTCAACCGTTATCTTCGTTATTAGAATGCTTTAACGTCGGAGGAGAAAATTACAGCCCTGGGTAAATCGCTGTCCAATCTACCAGTGGAAATATCAATTGGTAAAATGTTACTAATGGGTTGTGTCTTTCCCGACACGGAGAAAATACTAACCTTGGCTGCCGTGATGAGTGTACAAAATCCTTTTACAAATCGCGCCTATACTGATCCCAAATGTGAGGTACGTTATAGCATAATTAATAAATACATGATTAAAAAATTCTGGGCAATATCTTCAATGCGAAAAGGAGGCACGCAGTGAATTTGAAACCGATCAAGGAGATGTTTTCATTTTAATGAAAGCCTTTCATGAATGGCTTCAATTAAAATGGCATCGTGAAAATACAAGAAAATGGTGTCACAAGATGGGTATTGAAGAACAACGGTAAGGCATAAAATTTACTTTTTTATAGCAAAAATCACTTTCAATCCCTGCTTTTTTTTAGATTTTATGAAATCACAAAATTACGAAATCAATTTCAAAATATTTTGGAGGGCTGTAATATGGCAACAGCAAACACTAGAGATGAGCAATTATCTAGTGCCGATAGAGCACGTCGTCATGGCGAGGTACGCATGTTAAAGGCTATAAAGCGTAAACAAAAATATCAAGAGCCACGTAAAAGAAAAGTTCTCAAGCACAACAGTAGCTATGGGGCCAATGAGGAAGATTATGAACATGATGGCGATGACATTAGAGATGTGGATTTTCATTTAAACACTAATGCCGTTAAACTAGAGGTGAATATAAATTAAGTTTGCTGCATATTTTGAAAAAACATTTCTAGAGACTCCTCAACGTATAAATATTGTTAATCAAGCTCAAAATCTCATTCAGTACAATTTCAGATAAAATTAAAAAAAAAAAAAACTTATTGTTTTTATTGGTTCGACCTCTCATATATGAATTCTATGTAATTATTTAATGACCTTGAGCTGGAAGAAAAAGTATTTAAAAAATAGAATTAAAAAAAAAAAACTTTAATATTGTTTCTCAACGTAAGATGGCACGTATACTAAGTTTGCCATTTCATTTGCACACGCAAAAACTGTGTCGATCCACGCACGATTGTTAATTTTGAGATATTGGTCTGAACTTTCTACAAACACTTCTAGTTTCAGTATATTCAAGTATATTCAGTATCAAGTATATTCGGCTTCAGCCGAATGCACACGCTTCTCCCTCAAATAACTTATATTTCCACATTCTTGTTGTTGCAGATTTTACTGAAATCCTCTAAAGTGGACAAATTGCGGGACGTTTTATTATTAAAATTAATCATAGCAAGTGGTTTTTATCCGCAACTTTCAATAGCGGATGAATTCAATTATTGCAAAGGTGGCACACAGCAATTTTTTCACACTTACCTGAAACCCTTCATATCCATACACCCGAACACATATTTTGCCAAATGCTTTGAGGTGTTGAAACTCAATAATAGTGATGTTTTGGAGAAGCCATCTTATTATACACCCAAACAAACGCTAAGCGACGCCCATCAGGTGTTATGCTATCAGTTGAGTATTGAGTTGAGTTTTGCTGGTTAACGTTATAAATATTATTGTAAATGTTACAGAAATCTCTTGGAAACGGCCAAACCATATTTGATGAATTGTATACGCATGCCAGCTGCCCAAACCCTATTATTATTTTCTTATACAATTGATACAAATGAGTCAATTACCAGAATCGTTTGCGATTCGTGGTTATGTCTGGAATTTCCAACACCTGATGCCGGTTGTGAGTTATTATGTCGAGCTGTTAAATTAAGACGTTTATGGAACAAGTTATTAATGTCAAAGTTGGCGGGTAAATATTGTTTTATATATATGAGAGAAAAACAACTTTGGATTTATTTAATTCATACTTAAGATTTAGAAGTTCAGCAGGATGAAACGAACGTTAAAAAATCAATTACAGATGAACAGGATCTGTGGTCGGATTTAATCGATTTTATGAGTCAATCAGTTGTATATACCATTAAACGTTTACTGCCCGCCGATCAGAAAAATTTATATAATTATCGTCATTTAGAAATCAATGATAAATTTAAAATAAATCCATTCGCTAATGATTATGAAGTAACCATAAATGAAGATAAGGGTGGTTGGAATGTTACCGAGAATATAGTTTACGGATGGTAAGCCTTGCCTTCTAATCATTCCTTACAAAACCATTACCAATTATTACTATAACTCACAGTTTGAAAGAACCGCAATGGTGTCTTAATATGGAATTGCAATTACGTGAACAAACTTGGTCTTGTAAATACTGTAATTACGAATCAGACTATAACGTAATGGAAAATCTTTTACATAAAACCAGTAAGTTTTATAGTTTGTTTAAATTCGTTTATAAATACCT
Organism: Ornithomya fringillina; assembly: GCA_963978525.1. Lineage (NCBI taxonomy): Eukaryota > Metazoa > Arthropoda > Insecta > Diptera > Hippoboscidae > Ornithomya > Ornithomya fringillina. The sequence goes on from OZ021693.1 coordinate 7,133,094, forward strand.
CTAATGTTTACATTTTGTTAGCTTGTAAGAAGCGTTCCAGGATAAAAAAAGAAGAAACCTGTACTCCTACAACTGATGATAAGGTGACTGCGTCTACATCACAGAAAAATAAATTACAATTCAATTGCCTGAAATGTGGTAAAGAGTTTGTTTTAAGTCAAATTGATATATTAAGGCATAAAAAATCTTGTAAATAATTTTTTGAAAAATATATTCAATAATGTGTGATGTTAAGAAATTAAATTCATTTTGTATGTTAATGTGCGTTTATATGAACACTTTGTTCATGTTTAGCATTTTTATTATGAAGCTAATTTACCAAAAACATAATGTGTACACTATTAGAGGGCATGTGTTGGCCACGCCCACTGTTTGTATATAAGCGATATTTAAAACTTGACCTAAGACAAAGTTTTTACTTTTCTTACTTGTTCGTAAATTATAGAGTTGCCAAATTATTGACACAACGTTTATAACAATGATTCATAATTGGTTCAATTTATTTTTGCTTTAAACAAAAAGTTCTTCACTTTTGTCATAGTTTTTCAATAATGAATTATGATCAATCAGCTGCACATTTTCAATAATGATAATGAAAACGCATAAGTACCGTAAATAGTTTTCAAACATGTCCCTTGAAAAGACAAACATACATCAAGAAAATGATCATTTATTTTCTATTCATATTTGGTGCATAATCGAATTTGGCCGCAATTCTTGGTTTACGGGGTCCTCTTCTAATACATCTAACAGTTGGGTCAGTAATTGTTTGCTGTTAGGGATATAAAAATATTTTTAAAATTTCAACATAAAACTGTAAATTTTGGAAAAATGTTGCCATCTCACCTCATTGCATTTATCAATTGTATTATGTGAACGTTTTTCTTTACACGATAATCCCGTTAACTGCAAATAAAACACAGACAATAATTGTATGTTGATTATTATAAAATCATAACGGTATACGTACATTGCGTATTAATTTATCATTTAATTCGTTATTATTGACAGTCTCACTCCGGCCAGTATTTTCATTTGTTGAGTGTACAAATGTTAAAGAATTTTCTTCAGTTACTTTTAATTGAGTATTTTGGGGTTTGCGTCGAGCTGTTTGAGAAGGAATAAAACTATTACCTTGATACAATTTATCCTTTTTAATTATGTCTTTGTATGACTCTTCATTAATATTTTCATATGTATGTTGTGCGCCAGCTTTTGTTGGTGGTGTTGTTGGATTCCGATAATTTATAAATGGCTGCTATATTCATTTCGTATGAATGAAATAAAATTAAAGAAAAAAAGGGAAAATATTATAATATTCTTCAATATTATAAGCATCAAAAGCCAATCTAGAAATGTATGTCCGTTGTAGCACACTCGCGAACGTAAATTTCGAGATATTGAACTGAATTTTTGTACAGACGCTTCTAGTATCAGAATGTCGGTCAAAAGCCACGACCATAATTGAACAAAATTTGTTTTAAAGTTGAAATTTATAATCGCTTCATTTATCGATGTGTTAAAAAAATGGGCATGATCGGATTATATATACGCCACTAAAATAACGAAATGCTGTATTCAGTCGGCGTAATCACGCACCTGTCAGCCCTACTGTTTATATTTATAAGGACGTGTTATTAACATTTAGGATTGGGTTGAGCCAAATTTCAGTTTTTTACTTGTTATTTTATTGATCAGCATCAACCAATCTCAATCATTCAATTCATTTGTCTATCCTGTCCGTCCGTACATCAGCTTTGTTTAAATATATTTTAGTTACCTGTATTTGGAAGTATGGTTGGGCAGGTGGCGGTATATATGGAAATCTCGGCATTGATTGACTCGATGTAGTTATGCGTTCAGTGGACATTGGCGACATGATATTTATTGGTGGCATATTGTAACCGAAAGTAAATGGTATACCAGCTGCATGAGTTACTTTTGATTGATTGGAGTTGGAATGATTTATGAGGGGTTGTGGTAGCGAAAATTGTTGATTAAAATTAGGCTGATTTAATATATTTTTAATATGTGCATTTTTACGCCAATAAAGAGGTGGCTGAGGTAGTTGCTGCTGCTGTATTAACATAAATAAAATCCTTGTGATAATATACATAGTGTTCAGTTTTACGTTAAGATTAATGAAATTACCTTAATAGGATTGTAGAAAGACGGAATTCCTGCAGATGACATTTTAAGTCCATCAAACTTATCGCTAGACCTTAAACCCAAAGCATCTTTTAATATATCAGTCGAATGATTTATGGGTAGAGGGGGTGTAGTATGGATCATCTCATTTGCGGCTGCCTCTGTATTCATATTAATGGAAATGTTTGAATCAAAATCATTTCTTCTCTCCACAGTGTTGTCACTATCCGAAGTGTTGCCATAACATATTACATCAGCATTTGTTTGTAGCATGTTCATGTTTATAGATAACTTTCCAGATGTACTTTCCAAACATTTTCCCGATTTCATTTTAGCGTTAGAACTTGGCCTCCAAAAATCCTCATTATTTGCTTTAGGTGCATTTTCTGTTGAAGTTCTTAATCTATTGTCATTTTGAGTAACTTTCATTTTACTGTTTGGCGACGGCTTCCAGAAATCATCATTATTGGTGGGAGTAGCAATCATTTTATTTTTGTTTATATTAACACTAGAATTATTGATATTATCCAGTCTATTAATTAAGCTGCTATTAACATTACCCACTTCTAACGGTACTGTTTCTTTCTCAATAGAGTCCAGTTTGTAATCTAAGCAAATAAACGTTACGTTTGCCATATGAATACCCGTTTATGAAATTATTTTTATTATTGATAATATACTGTACCTGGATCAACTAAAAGGACAGATGATTCGGGCACTTTTTCAACACGCTGATGAGCTATATCACAAATACTGTTACCGTTCGGCAACTCATTGTCAAAGAGTATTTCGAAAAAAATATGTACTGCTTTGACACATTCCAGGCGTACCGGATTAACATCATAGTGCGGATAAATGCCTATCACCGTTCCTTTAGCACCAATCGGCACCTAACAATACACACTTATTAAGCGTTGCCAATTTCTTATTATTTGTAATACCTCACCATATATGTAGAGCGTACTATGACAACTCTATCGAACAAGCGTATAGAGCGCTTTGCTTTATAGATATCAGGCAGTGTGACATCCGGTTTGAGCAATAAATTAGGATTGATTTGCAGTTTAATAACTTTAATCGGTGAATGCTGAATTTTAATAATGAGTATGCAAAATGTGTTGTAAATGCCAATAGATAATTTGTAAAACATACTTTTAAGCTTTCAACGGCCGTTAAAATTTTCTCAATGACTTCCTTTTCCAAAATACTAGAGCCGCACGGCACCCTTTCGGCTTTTGTGTGATCTTGCTCCTTCAACCACGTGACAATCTCTCCTATTTTATTCTCACCATTTGATTGCGGAAAAACATCCCCTTCGAACAGCAACTCTGACCTCTCTGACGTTATGCTAAGATATTCTGTAACCTTGGGGAAGCGTTTGCAATACTCTTGTATTAGATTCAAGGCTTTTGGGGAATAACGCCATTCCTTGGAGTGATTGTCCAATCGTTTAGCATAACCGATCAACTCTTCCTGTTGTTTTATGTACTTAAACTGGAAGCCTATATTGAATTTGGTCACATGTTCGGGTAGATCGTTTTTGGCACGCCTGGGACCGGGCACAATTAATACGCTACCGGTCAGACGACCTAAACATTTACTATTAATACCCAACTGAGCAGCTGCTTGATAACAATTGACATAATCTCTTTCCAATTGACTCTGTAGAAGTTTCGCTTCGGAAAAATGCGGTTCCGCCAAAACACTAATATTTACTACAAGAAAATTAAAACAATTTTGTGAAAGAGTGATTATCTCTTAAACACGTGTCAATACGTTACCTTTGATGCGGCCAACTTCATGCATAAGTGACGGATTCAATACAATACCCTTGCAGCCATAATAACGACGGCCCAGGAAGAATACTACGCTATTTTCTGGATATAATTGTTCAATGCTTTTAAACTGTTTGTTGCATACAGTATGTACTGATACGTTTGACACGACCGCTTGAGCAGGAACAATTGTTATCGTGTGACTCCATTGTTCAGTTACACTGACTTTACCCTGACTATTGCAAGTGGTAGACAGACCGCTGGAGATGCGCGTATGAAGCATAACGGAAAAGTCTTGCAGTTCTATGCCCATGCGCGTTGTCAAACTGTAATTATTCACAATATATAAATTTAGCATAAAGAATATTTCACATATACTCAACTGTTCGTTAGCAGACTTGACGCTTAAATCAAATTTTTGTGAATCCATTGGCTGTATACCATCGACGTCAATGTATTGGTCACGACTAGACACAGCCACAACTTTGGCCTTAACCAAGTGCGGCCAACCAATAAGAACGATTTGCTGTAACAGTTTCTCAGCCACCACTAATACATTGTCGTAGTTGTGACGATTTAACGGTTTTAATATCACATTTTCATTGCGACTGCAATAATCAAAAACTTTGACACGTGCCGCTTTTATCTCAAACTGTAAATATTTAAAGAAAATGTTTAAAACATTTAGGGATGGCAAATGGGAATAGAAAGTAGTGATGGGTTCTTACATCATATTTCAAATGTTTCATGGTTGGAAAACCTGGAAAGAATTTTTTTCGTTCAGCATTTGGCAAATCAAAGCATACAGTTTGGTGCGGAGAAATGGCAATATCTTTAGACCATAATGTTTTTTCTGTACAAAATACATGATGCAATGCTTTCAGTGAATAAATGCCGGCCATTGGTCCTTGAGATTCAGAATGATAATCATATTGAAACATAGGTCCATGACAGTTGCGTTCTCGTTCGCTTGCAGTTAGATTTTTATCACATCTGTCCATGGCACGTAACAGAAGTTCCTACAAAAAAAAAATCGCATTAAATTTTTAATGAAATGGAAAACACATTTTCTTCCTCCACCTCATCAATGAATGGTATTAAAACCACCGCTTCCCACTCATGTTGTTTGCCATTCAGATCCGTTTCGAAGTTTTCTGGATAAAAATGAATTAATTCACTGCTCGCACTGGTCATCAAATCACGATAAGCCGCTGGTAACAAATTCTTACTGGCTGCCGGCAAAACTGCCAGTAGCTAAGTTCAAACGGTAGCCATTTTATAAACTATTTAAATTATTTAAAAATGTATTTCATACCTGTTGAAATGGCAAAAAGGGTTTGCCCAAATTATACGAAATATTGTGATCTTTGAAATTTTTCAAGTCACTAATAAATGGGGCATAATGATGGGGGTAATACCAATCCCATGACTGAACACCGCGATAATAATAGTCCAAATTCCATTGTAAAGCAGTTATATAGCAAATGGCTTGTTCACGTTTTTCTTCACTAATATGAAATATATATATATGTGTATAAAAAGCAATAATTATTTAAATCCTATTGCATACCCATTCATATTATTTTTATTTAATTTATTCATGTAGTAATTGCGCTTGTAATTCTCAAATTCATCCATTATGTGTTGATCATCATCTGACAGATCCTCGTCATCCCCAAGAAACTGTAAAAATCGCTACAACATGAAACCGGAATAATGGAATAAATTTTTATCATTACGCAAACCTCTCTACTGCTTTCAATTAGCGCCGTCAAATCATCATTATCCGTATTTTGATTATTAATCTCAGCCACATCAAAATCAAACGCCTCATCAATGCCGTTCTGTTAATGTATTGGCGCCGTAAATATATTAACAAAACAATAAAGTTCACCAGCGGTACAAACCTTTGATTTTTTAGCTTCAAAATACTTGAGGTCGGCATATTTTTCTTGAAAGATATCATACTCAACATCAGTCAGGGCCGCAAAATATATTTCCAAACGTTTCAAATTCAGTTTGCCACGCTCATTAATATTACCTTCAATTAAGTAACAATCAGGAATATTTTTCCGATACTGTTCACAGAATGGAATTTAAAATTTAATTTACCTTTTAGAGTGGGATAAACCTTTATGTAGGTCTTATACAATAGGGGTAAAGCGTTTGTATTAATATGTAAGCAGGGCAGATGCGGTATAAAGTCATTGCCCACCAGAAAACCCATCAGCACCCAATCATCAATCAGATTGGCTATATCGAATTCGGGATACTGTTTCAATTCGTGAAATTCCAATTCCAAATATTCTCGCATCAATCCCAGGTGGAGTAAGAAGAAGCGAGTTTCTTCTACCGCAGCACGTTTTGTTTTCTTTCCAAATTTGACTTCTTCACGTAATATAACGAAATGCAACTCATGCGTGCACAAACCTAATATGATCAGGTCAGCATCGAGGCCGTATAAACAGTGTCGGGTGTTGGGGTTAAAGTTTTTTTGCGATTTCAGATAACGTATATAATCCATAATTTTATGTTCCCCTTCACCGGGAGACTGCAATACGACATTTGTCATTTTTAATGGAAAAGTATTTTTTAATAATCCTCCATTGTATACTTACATTATGTCCACTAAGTATAATACGGCACTTTTGCCATAAAGGATCCGCACTTACTTTACATTTGATAAAATAACGTAAAGCATCATGCAAACGTGCCATAAATTCGGTACCCGGTGTTATACAGTTGCTATCGAAACGTTCATGCTGGCGTATCTCACCGCGCTTCAAAGCTTGCTTTTCCAATACTTCGGCTTCTTTAGCTGAACGAAACCGGCGTCCACGCTGTTGATTCATTTTAGCTCGGGGCGCCACCCCATCCACAGCCATAAAGAACAGTTTACGCGGTTTTATTAGAAAGAAAAGTTTGTCAATGTAGTTAAAGATATCCTTAAACATTTGTTCCTCCGTAATATTAAAATGTATATTGGTATCGTCAGGATGCGAACAATTGTGTATAATACCATTCATGTCCAAATATAAGTTGTCAAAATCAGGAATCTACAGAATTAAAAATAATTAGTATATATATATGTAAATAAATATACATAACTTACGTGTTGTTCTCTAGCCAATTCACTGAGGCAAGGATAACGTTCACTGATATAACGGAAAAACTTTGGAACCCCCATGCTTGCGTGTAATTTTTCAAAGTGCCTAATTTATTACGGTACATAAAATTTACCAACATAACATTGCGAAAATCCTTTTGCACTATTTAGTATATATATATATTTATACCTTTTACAATTCGATTGAGGCCACTTGTTTGGGGATTACTTCGCGAAATGCTTTTATTTTCAAAATGTTATCAACAATTTGTTTTTAAAACTTTAGATACATATTTTAAATAATGACGTCTTTTACAATTACATGTAAATTTTTAAAATATCAAAATAAATTGTGAAGGAAAAGTAATGTCTTGCAAAATGTTGATTTATATTAGCAGTGTTGCAGTGAATTTAAAATCGTAATTACTAAAAAACTGATGATATCGTAAAGTATCAGCTGTTAAATTTATACATACAAGGATAATTTAATTATCAACATTTCTGAAAAAAAAAAAACATTCTAATATATGTTATTTCTTTTCATAGTTTATATTGGTTATTTAGTTAATTTAATTTAACGTTATTTACTACATTGAACTTTTAAACTTTTTAAAAACACATTATTATTATAAAGATTATGTAGCTTGTTGATAATATGATCATGTATACATCCCTGTTTTTATATTAGTGGCAGAATTAATTATATGTGTTTCCACGTCTAGTTGTCGCTAGATTGTAACAAAACTTTATTGCCACGACATTTTATAGTGAAAAAAGTTTTTAATCAAATTAAATCCAATTTAAAAGAATTTTCCGGTTTAATATTTTAAAGAAAAGTGTATAAAGACTAACGTGTTCACTCATCCAAGTTCAAGTTATATTGGAGTCAATTGTAATGATAATGTAAGCATATATTTATGAGAACACGATGATACTCCACAAAATGCCGCCAATCATATATTTACGCTTAAAGAAACCATTCTTTGTATTATGTGTTACAATTTTATATTTAACATTTGACTTGGTGGAAAGTGTACAACTATCGAGCAGTAAAAGTTTTCCCATTACCACTTTAATAAATGCCAAATGGCAGCAAACACCATTACATTTGGAAATAGCTGAATATTTAGCTGATGAAAATCCCACATTATTTTGGGACTTTATTAATGATGTTAATCAATTGCCGACCAGTTTGAGTGACTATGGGACAGAGTCACAGCGGTATAAAACGGTTTTAAATTTATTGCGTTCCCGTTTAAGTGAAATGCAAATGCCGGTAATGAAACTTATAATTTCTATGCACAGTTTGACGCCACGCATACAAACACATCTACAATTGGGTGCAGAAATATTACGTAAAAGTTCATGCCCTGATGTGGAAATATTCGCGCAAATTGGAAGTGAGATAACTTGTAGTTTACAGGAAATGCAGAAAAAACTGGAGTTGCAGCAGCAGGAGTCTTTGGATGCGGCAATCGAAACGTACAGTTTTGATCACATTTACCCCGGTTCGGAGAATAATACACGTACTGTAATTCTGTATGGCGATTTGGGCTCGAATACTTTTGCTAAATATCATAATGTACTGGCCGATGAAGCGGCCGCTCGCAAAGTGCGCTATGTGACACGTCACTACCTGCCCGAGCATACGTTAAAAAATAACAAACGTGTCCGTTTATCCGGCTATGGCGTCGAATTACATTTAAAGTCTACAGAGTACAAAAGTCAAGATGATGCTCCGAAGCCAACAGAAGAAAGTGATAATGGCGATAGCGATAATGAGTCTACACCACCTGAGAGAGAGGTGCAGGGATTTGATTTTCATGTCTTGAAACAGCGTTATCCCAGTTTGGCGCATTCTCTGGATAAATTCCGTCAAAGTTTGTTGCAAGGCAGTGAGGAGATTGCTCAATTGAAAGCTTGGGAATTTCAAGATTTGGGATTGCATGCGGCAGCGGCAATAGCTGACATTGAAGGCGAGGAAGCATTGCAAATTTTACAATTTATAGCTCATAATTTTCCCATGCAGGCGCGTGAACTTCTCAACCACAAAATCAGCGAAGAGTTGAAAAATGAAGTGAAACATAACACAGAGAGTTTTGGACGCACACTAAATATCATACCGCCAGATGGTGCTCTCTTTGTTAATGGTTTGTTCTTTGATGTTGACACCATGGATTTGAATGCTTTGATAGAGACTTTAAGAGCCGAGGTCCGAGTTTTAGATAGTTTACACAGCAGCCAAGTGAAAGGTTCGTTAGCTACGTCCCTATTAAAATTGGATTTTGCTGGCTCTGGCTCAAAAGATTTCGCCATAGATATACGCGACACAGCCATTACGTGGATTAATGATATTGAAAAGGATGTTCAGTACCGTAGGTGGCCTGCCAGTGTTACGGATTTGTTGAGGCCTACATTTCCGGGCACTTTACGCAACATACGCAAAAATGTTTTCAATTTGGTGTTAATTGTGGACCCTTTGCACCCGTCCAGTCGTAACATTATTAAGTTGTCGGAAAGTTTCATCATTCATATGGCCCCTATACGTTTGGGTTTAGTATTTATTAACCCGTCAACCGCGACAGACACTGTGGAGGATCACCGGGCCATAGTGTGTGCATTTAACTACGTAAACCAAAAAAAGGATAGTCGTGCAGCTTTGAGTTTTCTGACCGACGTGTTTACGGATGTGTCCGCCGAAGAGCCCGTTACACGCCAGCACATAAAAACTCGCTTAAAAAAAACATTTAATAAACTATCACGTGACACCATCGATGAGATATTGGATGAAGATTCCGATTATGATTATGGCCGACAATTGGCTAAAGAGTTTGTGGAACGTTTGGGCTTCTTTGATTCCGTACAAGCTTTGTTGAACGGGGTCCCTATGACCAGCAATTTACTGCAGTCGGACAGTGATTTTGAAGAAGCCATTTACTCGGAAATTATACAACAAACTAGTAGTCTACAGAAAGCTGTGTATAAAGGTGACCTAACGGACAGTGGTGACATTTTGGATTACTTGATGAATCAGCCACATGTAATGCCCCGCTTAAATCAGCGCATTTTGGGGGATCACGAAAATGCCAAATTCTTGGATTTGTCCGGGAAGCCACATCTGGATTTAAGTAATGTTAAGCTATTGGCTCAACTGTCTAATAGAGATATGACCGCCACTCTGATGCATAATCTGAAATATTTTGAGGGTAAACATTCCATGGAGAAAATTGGTAACGCCAAGCTCCACTTTTTGACGTTATGGGTGGTGGCAGATGTGGAGAAGCCTGCAGGCAAGGATCTACTATTAAACGCTTTGCGTTATGTCAAGACCGGCTCCAGTGTACGCGTAGCCTTTATACCCAATACTGAGGGAGCAACATTAACGCGCTCTCAAAACCTTAATCGCTTGGTATGGTCGGCTATGCAAACTTTACCACCTCAAGAAGCCACTGAGCAGGTAATTAAGTGGTTAAAATTACCCACACCAGCCACCTATGAAATACCCTCTGGCCTGTATGACATTCTGGCCAGCACCGAGCTGCACATGAAAATGTTACGCGTATATGCACAAAGAGTGTTGAGCCTCAGACCCGCCGAACGTTTGGTTATAGCGAACGGACGTTTTATCGGAACCTTGGCTGAAGAGGAACAATTTAGTTTGGAAGATTTTGGTTTAGTGGATCGCTTCAATGCCATCCAATATGGTGACAAGTTGCGGAAATTGTTGAAAACGGAATTGAAAAAAAATCAACAGGATGTTGACAAAGCAGCTAACTTGGATAGTGACACCTTGTTGAAATTGTACACTTGCCTGTTGCCAAGAGAAGGGAAGACACGTTTCAAATTGCCCGAAGATGTGCGAGAAAAACACTCGGTGGTGGAGTTGAAGCCGAAATTGCTTGATATGCCTCATTTTGATATAGCGGCCGTGGTAGATCCTGCTTCGCGCAGTGCCCAAAAGTTGGCCCCCATTTTAATATTGTTGCGCAATATTCTTAATTGTAGCATGAAAATATTTTTAACACCTCTGGGTCAGCACAGTGATATGCCAGTTAAGAATTTCTACCGTTATGTTGTGGAGCCTGAAGTTCAATTCGAACAAAGTGGTGCTTTGGCTGAAGGCCCCATAGCCAAATTCACCGGAGTACCCGCCAATCCTTTGCTAACGCAAAATATTCAAGTACCGGAAAATTGGATGGTGGAGGCGGTTCGTTCTGTTTATGATTTGGATAATATACGGTTGAGTGAAATTGGTGGCCCGGTCCACAGTGAATTTGAATTGGAATACTTGTTGTTGGAGGGTCATTGTTTTGATGCGACTACGGGAGCACCACCCCGTGGCTTGCAAATTACTTTGGGTACTGCCGATCAACCCGTACTGCATGACACCATTGTTATGGCCAATTTGGGTTATTTCCAATTAAAAGCAAATCCCGCAGTATGGACGTTGCGTTTACGTGAAGGAAAATCTGCCGACATATACGACATCACTTTTGCCGAAGGGCCCAATACCATACACCGCTCCAACGGGCACACTCAAGTGGCAATCACATCCCTGAAATCGCATGTTATTAAATTACGCGTAACGAAAAAGCCGGGCATGCATACCGCCGATCTGTTGGGTGATGACAATAACAAACCACAAACGGGAATTTGGAATTCGATAGCTAACTCGTTTAGTGGTGGCGGCGGTGATACCACTGATGCTGATACGGACACAATAAACATATTCTCGGTAGCTTCAGGGCACTTGTACGAACGCTTATTACGCATTATGATGTTATCGTTGCTGAAACACACCAAGTCTCCTGTGAAGTTTTGGTTCTTAAAAAACTATTTGTCTCCACAATTTACCGACTTCTTGCCGCACATGGCTCGTGAGTATGGCTTTCAGTACGAGTTGGTTCAGTACAAGTGGCCACGTTGGTTACATCAGCAAACAGAGAAGCAGCGCACTATTTGGGGCTATAAAATTCTATTCCTGGACGTATTGTTTCCCTTGAATGTGCGTAAAATTATTTTTGTAGATGCCGATGCCATAGTGAGAACCGATTTAAAGGAATTGTACGATATGGATTTGGGTGGAGCTCCTTACGCCTACACACCGTTCTGCGATTCCCGCAAAGATATGGATGGTTTTCGTTTTTGGAAGCAAGGCTATTGGCGGAGCCATTTAATGGGCCGTCGCTACCATATATCCGCATTATATGTGGTTGATTTGAAACGTTTTCGCAAGGTGGCTGCCGGTGATCGTTTACGTGGTCAATATCAAGCTCTTAGTCAAGATCCCAATAGCTTAGCGAATTTGGATCAGGACTTGCCTAATAACATGATCCATCAGGTGGCCATCAAATCGTTACCAGATGAATGGTTATGGTGCCAGACCTGGTGTAGCGATAGTGCTTTAAAATCTGCTAAAGTTATAGATTTGTGCAACAATCCAATGACGAAAGAGGCAAAACTAACAGCTGCTCAACGTATTGTGCCCGAATGGAAGGATTATGATAATGAAATTAAAGCTCTTATGTCGCGCATAGAAGATCATGAAAATGCTGAACATGGCGGAGCAGAATCAGTTGCGGAAGCAGAAATTCCAATTGGTAAACATTCACCACACAGTGAACTGTGATTTAAAACGTATTTTGTTCATAGTTTATAATTGCTTACCTTATAAAATAGTAAAAAATTCATATCCATCTCAACTTAAAGCCATAATTAGAACTTTTAATTGGAAATTTCTGTTGCAGTAAAGAAAACGGCAAAAAGAAATAAACTTAATGAGGTGTTATATAAGTACAATATTAAACTAAAACTTAAATAAAATATAAGTCAAAGACGAAACGTTTAAACTAAACAATATCAATTCAATTCTAATAAATTTTCGTTTATAATAAGTTCGAAAATTGTTTCATTAACGTATCGGTAAGAAACATGAATTAGAGTTGTATGGTTCGTAAAGAAACTGCATTTTTAGAAATGGTTCACATAACAACAGTTTGAACTAGTTTATAAAAAATTCTTTTGGTTTTTTTCAGTTTATACTTTTTACTTACTTTTTTGCGGTATCAGACATTTAAAAATTGAATGTTAAAATTTATCGCCATCACTTTGTTTTAATTTTCTTTCACTTCTTTTTATAATTATACTAAAAATTAACGCAAAAAGTAAAATTGAAAGATCTAGTGAACTAAAAAAAATCCAAGATCCATAATACAAGAAAGAAATCAATCATTCACTAATACCAAATTTTACAACTCTGAAAGTAAATGGTACACAGAGTTGTATCTCAACTTTAATTATAAATTCATTACTTTTTTTTATAAAAATAAGGAAATAATTTCTTGTTTTTATTTAGATAATTTTCATTGCGCACTTCTTAATATTTATATGATTAGATAAATAAATTTTGAAATTAAGTTATTAAGTAATATTTATTACAACTGTGTGTGACAATAAAACAACAAAAAAACTATCAAAATTTAAAAAAACAACGTAAAAGCAAATAGGATAGAGAACATAGTCGAACACAGAATAATACAAATTCAATATCAAGAAGTCACAAACTTTTTCATAAAAATTTCTCGTTTATAAAAAATCAATTTAAAAATTTAGTAATTTTAATAAAGTTTGTTTCAAGAAACTAAACGTAACTGGGTATGTAAAAAATATTAACAAAAACACCAATATATAAAAAAAATTTGCTAATGGGTGCGTCTATTATTTGGTCATTGCATAAAAAATTTTACTAAAGACATTTAAATAATGAAATTCTCCTGATTTAAAAAAGAAATGCCAAAAAGAAAAAACACAAAGTCCATTGCACTCTGAGGGGACAAAGTGAATTTATTTTATGATTATAATTACCGTTTTTAGAAATATATATATGGTGGTGATAGTGGTGATATTCGTGATTGTTTACCAAGTATATGAGTTAAGGTTGCAGAAAAACAAGTGTTTTTATTTTTACTTACACAATCTATTTACACACACACACACAAATTAATCATTTTATGGGATTTTATTGTAAAAACAAGAAACCACGTCATTAGTATAGTTTTGTTTACTTATTATATATGTGAAGAGGATTATTCTGATGCGCTCTGTATACCTAATTAATATTCTATACAGAAATGTCTTTCCTCTTATAACAATAGACCTTGACGGGGAATTTCTTAGCAGTCATAATAAATAAGAGGTACTTTTAAATATTCCAGTTTTATAACAGCTATAATTTTTAGAAAAGGATGCCGAACAGGCCAACATCTTCTGCAAGCTTGACAGGGCCTTGGGGTGCTGCTTACAGCGAAAGTGATACAGACATTGGCAGTGACAATTCAGCAACGGTTTTATCAACTACGTCATCATCATCTACTGCTTACTCGTATGCTGGCAGTGCATTGGGCAATGAACCTACATCGCATTTGAATAAAAAAAAGGATTCAAGCATAAACAGTGCGAGAGTGTCTACGGCAGGGGGAGATAAAGAGGAAGAGGAAAAAAACGATGAAACCATGTTTGAGTGCAACATTTGCTTAGACATTGCTAAAGATGCGGTGGTTAGTATGTGTGGTCATTTATTTTGTTGGCCGTGTTTACACCAATGGTTGGAAACCAGACCACATCGTAAATTATGCCCCGTTTGTAAGGCAGCCATTGCAAAAGATAAAGTTATACCGTTGTATGGACGTAACAGTACCAAACAAGAGGATCCTAGGTGATAAAGTGTTTAATACATTCCATTGAGAATATAAATAAAGATTCTTTTTATTAAAAATTAAAAATATATAGAAACAAGATACCACCACGCCCAGCTGGTCAACGTACTGAGCCGGAATCGCAACAAAGTTTCCCGGGTTTTAATTTTGGCGATGGTTTTCATATGTCTTTTGGTATTGGAGCTTTTCCTTTTGGTTATTTTGCTTCATCGTTCAATTTCGGTGAACCTCGCCCGGCTCGTAAGTTTTCTAAAAATAAGCCAATATTTAATCCAATTTTAAACAAACACCCTTTATATATATATAGCAGCCAATCGTGGCACTACGCAATATGAAGACGAACAGCAGTTGTCTAAATTGTTCTTGTATTTGGCTTTCTTGTGCATTGCTTGGCTGTTATTCGCATAGCCCGACTTTTATTTATTTTAAAACAAAGAATTTTTAACAGCTGTTTGTCTATTACCGCTGTTAATTTATATTTTATTCCTTTAAGCAATTCAACTTTCTATTTCATTTTAATAATTTGCCAGATAATATAATCGCCAGGCAGATTTATTGTATCAAGTATTTAGCGATGCGACCGTAACAAACAAAGTTTAACGAAAAATTTCATTTGAGTTTATAAATTAGAGGAATGTGTAAAATATGAAATTCTATTATGTACGAAATTCTATTAGGTATGGTTTTGGTTTTAAGAAATTTTGGAATGTACGACTTTTTCGATGTCAGGAATTTTCTGTACAGCAATTTTAAAAATATAATAAAATTAGATTTTTGATCACAAAAAACAATGTATATACATTTAATAAGAAGACAAGAAGTATGTAATATAAATTTGAATTTTCCGTTATGTATTTTTGCCGTATGCAATATCTGTATATTCCATTGGTGCAATAAAATCATATGAACCCTCAGAAAAATTTGTTCTTCAACAAAAAAATTCTTGCTGCAGGTTTAACAAAAAGTTGCAAATACTAGGTGTATATAAATAAGAACCTGCTTTACCACAAAAATAACGGTTTAAAACATTGCCATCTATTTCAAAAACTGCGTAATTATCACATTTAAGTTTATTTTTCATCAATTCCTTTGTGCAAAAATTTGTTTTAGTGTACAACGTTCAAAATTTCCATTTCGTTCCACTTTATTATCATAACGTTGACAAGCTCAACAATAATTGACAGCTTGTAAAAAATTGTAACATTTAAATCTTTTGTTTTTTTGCTACTTTCAAATGGAATTTTAAATTTATAAGTTTTGTATATACAAAAATTTCTTTTAACTTTTGCTATATTTCGTGACTACTTTTATCGCAAATGTTAATAATATGGAAAGAAAATGCCAAACAAGTAAAACTAATTTGCCTCGCACAAGCAGAGTGTGCGATAAAATAATAGAGTATTACACGAAATTTGGGCAAGATAGAGACTTGGAAAAATTTATGCGTTTATATTCACCAGCTACCAGCAGCAGTCAAGATAGCGGAAAGACACAAAATGATGAGAAAGATAAATGTGGCCACAGACAAATACGTGAAAGTCAACCTCAAAATACTAGAGAAACGTGCAATCAACAACCACATTGTCATATAAGAGAATATTGCATGTTGGGTAGTCAGAGTATGCCAAATATAACTAATTTAAGTGAAGATCGACAATATTTAGCTAAGACAAATCCAACAATACCGATCACTATGGAATATGTGAGTATTTATACGAGTGTTAGTAAGTATTGTTAAAAAATAATGAAATACCTATTTATCAGACAACTAGGAAATCAAATGAGGAACTGCAAACACCTGAAAAGCTGTTGGAAGTGAAACGTGTTGTGACACCAGACTCAATAGCAAAAACACATAAACGATTAGAATGGGATTCATTGGCTGATGTTGGTTACAAAAAATCTATATCCACTACCAACATCAGCCATTTAGAGAGATCACTGTTGCATGAGTTGTTTAAGGAACACAATACATCGGAACCTTCAACATCGAAGGAAGCTGCTAAGAAATTGCATAAAAGCAGACAATATTCAAAACAAATAACAATCAATGAAACAGCAACACCGGCACCTTTGGCTTCCAGTACCCTACTTACACGTAAACCAAAAATGATATCTCAAGGAACCGATATGATGGACAAACGAAAAACCGAAAAATATTGCCAGACGACAATGCTGACTGTGCCACAAGTGAAGAGTAAAGAAATACAAGTGAATTTTTCATCATCCACTTCATTAATGGACAGTACAACTACGCCTTCCAGTTTTGAATACATATCATCACATTCAACAAAATCCTCTAATTTTTCGAGTAGCAATAACAATTTGGACAAATCGAGTGAAGTGCAATTTATTGCCAGCCTTAGTGACTTTCTTTTGCAGCGTAGAATTTTGGGTGAAAGACAACAACAACAACAGGATCATGCTGCCACTGTTAATAATATTAAAAATTTACAAGAGAAATTTCTAGCTGCCATTGACGAGAACAAAGAAAACAAACAGCACAGTTCTCAATCAGATAATTCTGCACGCTCCACGCTCTCTTTAACACGCAGTGCACCCGAATTGGATTTGGGTATACAATTGATATGTTCCCTGATAAATGCCAAAAGTCTTAATGATCGACAAAAGAAACGTTTAGTGCGTGATATCGTGAAGCGTATTAGTCGCATTAGCGGTGGCGAAGAGAGGAACCTTTCACGATTTCCACAGCAATCACAGACTCAAAATAAAGATATTCCCAGTGAAATAAGTGAGGATTCAGTGACGCCCTATTTGCCACAAACGCACGGAAATACGCCCAGTAACACAGGAATGCCAGGAAGTCGACAAATATTCGAGGATGACAAAGTAGATATTATATCTATCCGAACGGGAACAACAATTTTTCCCAACTCTTATACACCTCAAGGCAGTTCAAGTGATAGAACTGATGATGACACACTAATCAGAGTGTTGGGTAAGTACACATACAAGTGTATGTTTAGATAAACATTTTTGTAAAAAAAAGCTTACAGAGTATATTGTGAATTAGACAAGGAAGCCATGTCCATCCATCCTTCTATGCTTCTTTGCATTACTATTATAAAGATGTGAACGAAGTTGAGAAAAATTAGTATATTTTTCCTTATTGTTCATTCATGTTATACCCACCACCCATATATACATATATGTGGGAATATGTGATTTTGTCAAAACGTTTGCAAAGCCAGTCGATATAATCGTATCTGTCTGTCCATCTGTCCATTACGTATTCACTAATACTCACTTTTTTTTGGTGGTAAAACTGAAGATATCGATTCCAAACTTGGCAGCAGGTTGATATTGAAAATGATCACGCCCACAATGCAACAAAAACTGAATAAGGAGTAAATTTTCCCTATTACTTATAAAGTGCAGAAGTTATCTTCACATATATACTCCAGGGCACCCATGATAGGTATTCAAGATTTGGCCTCAGCCGAATATAATTCTTTCACTTATTTATACTATATTTTATTATATATTGCTTACCGTGCTTAAGTAATTTAGAAATTTACTTAAAAAAAATTGATCGAATGCTCTAATTGAAACGCTCTGCGTTCAACCATAAGGTGTTAATTTTTATTATTTTGTGCTATAATTATACACTCCACACTCCCACATTTGGAAGGTATTTATATTTTGGCGAAAGCCAAGTTTAATTTTTTTTTACTGATTTTTTCCTATTCCTATATAGTTTACACAGCGCCGCCATCAAAGAACGTTTACACTGAAGTTCGCCAAACAAACAGCTCAACACCTACATCCACCGAAAACATTAGACATATTAACAAAATAACCGAAAAACAACGAGAAACTGCGGGTGGTTTTGCAGAGGATAAAAATACAAAAAAGGAGAAAATTTCAAATAATATAAATTCGTCTTCTTCCGTGGCGACAACAAATATTATACCTGACGTAGTCGTCGATAATAATTCAAAATCGAATGCAGAGCAGGCAACAATGCGTGAATGGTTGAATCCTATAACACAGTCTGAAATTGAGTATGAAGAGAGAAAACGTTACACGAACCAAAACGCTAAGACTGAAATAGAAAAACCCAACAAACGGAATAAACGTGGCCATCGTTCAGCAGGACAAAGCTGTGGTCGTTTACAACAATTAAATTGGATAGAAAGTGAAATTAAACGTTTGGAATGCTTAAAATATTTATTACTAAGAAGTGACTCGGGCACTGGCACTGCCACTACCACTGATGCAGCCACAATTGAACAGCCAACCACTGGGGACGATGAAAAGACTGAGTCAAGCAAATCGGTTAAAAAAAAACCAAATTTACTCTCTGAACCAATATATGATTCGGTTAATTCGGAAAAATCCGATCATCCTGGAACAAGTGATAAAAGTGCCAAAGCAAAAATACACGAGATTGAGGTTATAATCGAGGAATCGAATGAAGATGTTATTAATTTGGAGGAAAAATTGAAGAAGACAAGAGAACGCAAACGTGAAACACAGCTGGTGTATGAAGAACCGTTAAATGAAAGAGATGCCACCCAGAAACGAGCGAAATTTCGCAGTATGCGAGAAACCACCACCATAGCGGAGGAACAATTGTTGGATGATAATAATACAACTAAAAGTGATTATAAGCAGAGACAAAAAGTTGAGACACCAACACCATCACCACAAAGTCATAGTGAGGGGAGGGACAGTTTAAAAAAAATGGTGAAACAACGAAAACGGGATTTCATAGAATTATATAATCATAAAAAGCAGCAGCATTATGAAATGTTAAAATTACAGCAACAGAAACAACAACAACTACTACAACATAAATATAGAGATAATAAATACTCTCTCATAAATAAAGTTCCAGATAAAATAGAACAACAATCACAAAATGGAAAAAAAGAACCTTCCACAAATCCAAGTAGTTCTGCCAGAACAACAGAAGAAAGCACCGATACGCACACACAAACGAATACTGCAAGCATCACATCAAGTATCAGTACAGCAACTACATCTTCCACTTCTATATATAATACATCGACAGATGTGTCCGTATCGCTAAGTATGTCCTCTTCCACCCTTACCACCACCACACATAAGTCAACCGGAGTGGCCATACAAACCAGTGACTCATTATTACGTTCAGTGCCAATTTATGGACCATCCATGACCAGATGTAATACAGTACCAGGCAAGCGTTCGGTAATAACTCGCAGAACTGATAAAACGATTTCCACCACCACTGGTATACAAGTCAAACCGAAAGGAATCGCTTATGTTATTGAATTTACGAATGATGACAAAACACAAAATAGCACCAACGAAGAGAATGCAGTAGAAATTGATTCCAAAACGGATATACCAGCTCTAGCCTCAACAACCACTTACATAACCAATAATATGAAAACATATGATAGAGATGATCCAGAACAACAGCCAATGATTACGTTGCAAGAACATTTAGAGAAAGCCAAACCGAAATTTATGGAGCATTCAATCGAACGCCAACGTATACTTCAACAAATGCAGGAAATGCGGCAAGTGCGGGATCGTCAATTACGGGAAATTATCGATAATACCAGTTTTAATTCTCTAAATAAACGTTTACGACATTTACCACCACCACCGACCGGTACATGAAAAAGCTGTTATTCTGTTATGTATAAAAATTAATTGAAATTCTTCGTCTTACAGAAAGAGTCAGAGTTTTGAATACCAAAGAAATGAAGGCTTTAACCAATAAGCGTTTTACCCAACTGCCAGAAGTGGTGGCAAGGCGACAACGTGAACAAGAAGAGAAGCAACGTCGTGGCAATCGTATTTTGCGAGATATATTTAATCAGGTACAGTTAGAGTGCTAGATTTATTGAAATCATGTTGATTTTGTTTAATATCCATTTATTTCATCTCTGCAGAGGCTACAGGAGCGCGTGCGTACTGGTAAACTTTCTCTCAATCATAGCAAAACTGTTATTTAAAAAACAACAGTTTTATGTTTAATACAATTCGGATTAGTTTTTGTTATTTTCTCATTATTTTTGTTATTGCATATATTTAGGTAGATATGTATGTACATTGACGGGTTAACATAAATAATAAAAAAGAATTTATGAATATAAATTCCACACTTTTTCGATACATGTATTTTTTTTTTAAGGATCAATACTCCGGAGATGTACGTTTATCAAACTTTGCAAGTTTACCGTTTTTTTAAGCGATTTGCTTCACTTTCCACAGAGACCCACGTGTTGATATTATAACTGTTTGTTTGAATTATCAACTTAGTATTATGTTCATTTTGAATACAGTTAGATCGATTCATCTTTATAACTAGTACAATATAAAAACAACAACAACCATGCACACACAACACATAATACAATAAAAAATATTATTTAATACGCATTATTATATAATGTAAGTGCCACAATGAAACAATGACAGCAGTTCTTCTCCCCAAAAACCGATTACATGTACAACCATCATTATAGATTGGTTTCGTATAGTGTAGGGCTATGTTCTCCGTGAAAATTCGGTATGTTCGATTCAGTCCCGGACGGCAAATTTTCATATACTCCGATGCATAATCTGGTTTGAATGAAAAGCAGAAACATTGAGAGAACTCCAAAGGGAGGATGCGTTTGCGCTTCTCTAAACAGAGAAATTTCTTCTTCATGGTGTACTGAAACGAGTTACATGTGGTCGATAGGAGAGACTCATCGAATGTGATGAAGACATATGGCTGCTCTGCTTGTGTTGTATACAAAGAAAATTTCGTTCCCGGATTTACCCGTTTGTCCTTGTATTTTATTTTAATTTCATGTGTCATGACACCGTTACATGTTCTTTTAAACGTTATATTGGTGAATGGCTGGCAATATGTTGACATGGTTTTAGGAATATCCTTTAGCTCGTAAAAGCAATGAGTCACTTTCGATGTTGTGAAAATAAATAGTAGAAGAAGCCAAGAGTTTTGTTGATGGAACATTAAAATGTCCAAAAAAAAAAATTCTTCCAATGAAATTGAAAATTCAAATTATAACGATGTGAGAATATCTGTGTTTATCGAAAGTACATTTTACTATGTGATGTATAACAGTAGTTCCCTACATTGTGGAGAAATGCTTCATAAGATACAAGATTCGAGATTTGCGGTGTATTGCGGAGTCGCGGGTTCGACACCTCCAACAATGTTTTTTTTTTTCATGTTTTTTAATTGAAGGTTGAAATCGTGCGCATGGTACGGAGATATTTCATGAGAGCCGATCTTTTTTCTTAAAAAAAAAAAAAGGTTCCAGTCGAAAAGCTTGATTATAAGATGGGGTTATCCTAAGTTTGTCATTCCATTTGCAACATTCAGAAGCAACATTAAAAATGAAACGATCTAGACATGTATGTCCATGGAAGTTAGAATTTTGGTGTACATATACGTGTAGGTGCCAAAAATGGGCGCGGTCAGATAACAAATAAGCCCACGATTTATAAAAAATCGTACTCAGCATAAAATTCGACTTTTCAGTTGATAAGTAATACATACACTTAGAGGGCGTAATCAACGCCCACTGCTTTGTAAGTACATGTGTAGAATTATTACGATTTGGCCTAAACAAAATTTATTTGTTTAGTACTCACCACCCTGTGATAAAGGGTATATTAAGTTTGTGCGGATGTTTGTAACTCCTAAGAGGCACATGCCACACCCACCTTCAATTATACCGATCGATTCAGAATCAAAATGTGAATCGATTTAGTCACGGACGTCTGTATGTCCATGTAAATTTGTGCGCAAGATACAGATCGCATTTTTTGAGATATTTTGATGAAATTTGGTACAAGGAAATGCATTGGTCCATAAATAAATGCTTTATAATATAAAATTTTTCATTTTTCAAAGAAAAAAATTAAATTGAATAATTAATCAAGTGATGTAGGGTATTGACCGACTATAAATTTATAAAAATTGAGAGACCACTCTCGAGCAGTAAACACTACGTAGTATAGAGTATGTAGGTTTAAGCTAAAGCCATACAAAAGCTTGCCCAAGGAGATAATGTTAATTTTTTTTAACGTATTTATTTGGAATTAAGTATTAGTGTTTTTTTTAAGTGAAATACATTTTACGTTTGAGTGTAATTATATTTTCATAACAATTTTAAACATTTGTTAACATTGCTCTGCTTTCATCACATTCACAAAACCAATTATTCTACCACTACCACCATCACCATCACATACATGTTAAAGCATAAACGAAACATTTAACTAGAGAAGTAATAATAATAAATAATGGTTCTGTAGATATCTTTTAGGTTTCAGGTAGAAAGAAATCTCTATAGAACTTTCAACTTAAATGCATATAACAGTTTAGGTTTATCATTTAAGTCACTACAATAAGTATTTGATTGCATCTCTCTAACATTATTATGGAATGTCCTTTATGGTAAAGTACTTATGAAAAAATTAAATACAAGGGAAGAACGAAATTAATCTTAATCTCTCATATCCTTACTCAATTTATGAATCATTCAATTATATCAACAGTCAGTGAGATAAATGCAGAGATGTACTGCAAAGTTGTTTTGGAGTAGAAGTCGTTTTGTTAAGCATTATAATATATATAATAATATAGTATAAGTAATATAATTAATGTAGAGATAATAGATCGCGTATATGACCACCATAGTCTGCATGACAATATTACGGACATTTAGAAAACATCGTTGAGCTCAACAATGGACATGTTCAAGTTATTATGAAACAGTTAATGTTGACGTGCCATATCCAAACCACCTTCGTCCTCCATTTTGCTAAGGAACTTTATAGCCCGGTGTTGCTGATCCGTTTGTCGTGCTAAATCCACCAAAGCCAACAGCTTCTTAATACCAATAAACAGTCTACGATAAGAAAAAACATTAACAAAAAATATATTATTAGTTGGTTTTATTCAAACATTCAATACCCTATACCACTTAGTTTCATACATTATACTATAATTAATTTAATTGTATCAGTAACTTGGAGTTTTTGTCTTTTTCTAAAATAGCGTTATATGAAAAGGGGTTCTAAAAATGGTCAGATCTGGTCCATTTTCAATAGAGTTCTTTTTTAGCCCAATACATATCCTTGTACCAAATTTCATCGAAAATATCTCAAAAAATGGGACCTGTAGCTTGTATATAAATTTACATGAACAGACAGACTGAAAGTAGTTCTATTAAGTAAAAAAGCTAAGTTTGGCAGAGATCAAACTTTAAATATCCTTCATATATACATACAAGAAATAGGCGTGACAGTCAAAAAATTCTTTCTTTCTCTCTCTGCAAAAAACGTCTACAACTACTTACCGTTTACCACTCATTTTTTTGGCCACAGCCTGCAATTCACCTTTATTAAAAATGTCGTATTCTTCTAAAACGGCCACAACATGATCAGGGCTAGACAGATTAGGTACATGTAGCACAGCAGTAAAAGCAGTCAACATTTCCATTTCTTCCAGAACCTCTCTGTGTTACAAATAAAGAATTCACTTTAATACAAACTTTATTATTTAAAAATTAACTGTGGTAGTACTACCGTCTACTAGAGGTAACTAGAACCAATAATTTACGACCTTTAGGTGGTTGTTTCTTCAACAGTACTAGTAAAGCTTGCAAGGTCAAATTCGAATAGCGCGGTCCAATGGGACCATAATCCAATAAACGTTCCACATTATCAACCACAATACAACTTAAAGTGGAACGATAAGCATCATCAAATATCTAATTTTTTGAGAATTTTTTATAAGAATCATCAGAATGAAGAAGTTTGAGGAAAAATATTCACCTTGCGTATATATAAGCATTTGGCTGACTCGGTATAGCCGACCATATCTTCGGGAGAGCACACTTTCACGAATGGAAAATTGGACATTTTAGCTAATTTGGCCGCCAAAGCAGATTTGCCCGAATTGGGTGCCCCCTCAATTAGAATGGATACCAAACCAGAGCCCTCCGCCGCTCTGGCCTGTTGTATATATAGCATACCATCTTCCAGTAAATTCGATACTGGTTGGCCCCAAATAATAATGCCGCGTACCAACATATTTTCCAATACTTCCAGAGCCGTACCGAACGCTGGTTTAATATCGTTTTCTAAAGCGTGCATAAAGTCAGCTCGTGTTACTTTTAATTTTTCCATGGCCTCCGGATCTACCGAAACCTTCTGATCGGCCTTAATTAAACGATTCATGGCGGTGGATTGAGCAGCTCGCACTAAACCTTCCAATTCGGCACCACTGAAGTTTTTGGTAAGTGCTGCTATTTCTTTACTGTCCACATCCCCAGCTACCTTGTTAAAGTCACGCATTCGTTTCGTGTGTATATTGAGGATTTGTACACGGCCCTCTTCATTGGGCAAACTGATTTCCATTTGCACTTCCAGGCGGCCGGGACGCATTAAGGCCTCATCAATCATGTCGCGACGGTTGGTCATGCCGATAACTAAAATATTATTCAACTGTTCCACGCCATCAATTTTGGCCAACAATTGATTTACTACGGTATCATGAACACCGCCACCACCACCGGCTACCGAACCACGCGCCTTACATATGGCATCGATTTCATCGAAAATGATTATATGAAGACCGCTATTGGGGCCCAACTATAAGAAAAATGATGACAATTGATTCAAAGTATGCTTTGGAAACGAGAATCTCTTCAACAAACTTACTCTTTTTTCTTCCTCCTCAGCTTCAGCAAATAACCGCCTTATATTAGCCTCCGATTCTCCCACATATTTATCCAAGATTTGAGGACCATTTACAATTTTTGGTTCTCGTGCATTCAACATATTGCCTATTTGGCGAGCCATTAACGTTTTGCCCGTACCGGGTGGCCCATACAACAGGATACCCTTAACATGTTTACAACCTAATTGTTCCACCACTTCGGGGGGAAATACACGTGAAGCAAAGGCTCTTCGAAAGATGGCATTGAATTCCTTGTCCAAGCCACCAATCCCCATTTTGCCAAAATCCCAATCGGGATTGATAATGGATTGGCGCACCACTTTGCCCTTGGCCTTACCTTGCAAATTCAATGATGAATTCTCCGCCTTTTCAAATTGTATCAAAGTATTGCCCGTGATACGGCCAAAACGAACATTTTTGGTAGCCGTTTCTTTACCGTCCCCAATAGCTTTCGGATCAATTGCTTTTGAGATTTAGTTGTAGAATGTTAAAAATAATTTTATAGAAGAAGCAAATAAAACTTGTACATTACCTTCTAAAGTTTTGACAGCTAGGCCGAGTAATTTTTTGTCCTGGAAACTAAACACTAATGTTTGACCAACGGTCAAGGCCAAACCGGCAAATTGCATAAGGAACTCTTTCGCCATTTGATCTGAATCATATGGTTCCTTAGAAACACTGTATAAATTATACAAATTTATTTATTAAAAAACTCTGTGGTTGGGTAACCAAAAAAAAAGACGTTCAACTTACGTCTTCTTTTGCAGAAAATCCGTTTCAAATGAAGCTAAAGTTATTATATCGGAATTGGCATCAAATCGGTAGGGACGAATGTCAAGTTCTTGGTTAATAGATAATGTTGCCCATTTACGCTGCACCAAAGAGAAGCCAACATAACCGCGTGGTACTTCAGGTGAACGTTCCAAAGCAAATATATAATGCTGACCGGGACCTGGAGATATGTCTGCATACCTGGGCATTCAAAAGATGTACAAGGTCATACAAAAATAATCAATTTCAAATAACTACAAACTTGATATCGTCAGGAAAATCAGTATTATTAACAATCGCTCTGTTCGTCAAAGATAATTCGTCCGTAGGACACTTGGTAGCTTTCATACGCTGTACAAAAAAAAAATATTGTTATTAATTTTGAAAAAGTCTCAACATTAATTAAACTTACGTATGACATTTTACTAATTTAGTTTAAAATTTGATTTCTATACTAGAATGCAACACTGTAATACTATTTGGTAAACAATAACAAATATTATGCTAAGTCAGCTGTTTGCTGTAATTACTCTCTCTTGGGTATTTGTGTTAAAAACCACACTGCACTTTTTTACTTTCTTCTTCTTATGCTGGTGGCACAACAAATATCGATCTACTCTTGCAATTTTTCCACTTTATGAATTTTTCACTATAATATATTGATTATTACGTTATTGCAATACGTTTTAGTTATTATTAAATTAATATAAACACATTAACATTTTCATATCACCTTACAGTTATAATAGAATTAATACAACAAGTTATATATTATTATATTTATAATATTAATAAAATAGAAATTTTTTTGTTTTGAAAAATTTGCCAAAGAAAAAGGTTACCCACGTCTACTCACTTTGATAACTCAACACAGAAATGATTTAAAACTGCTTGGGGGTGTATAAATGCATGGATTGCAATTGCATTTGTGGAATGTAAGCTTCCGTAAGTAATAGACCAATTATTCACACTTAGATAAATATTACGGTAAATGATGTAATCCTAAGCAAACGAAATCATAGATAATTGTCGAAACATAACAAACGTGCTGTTTGCTGATGTGCGTGTAGTACTGTTGAATATAACGCATAAATGTGTATCTCTAGGTTAAAGCAATAAAGCTTCGATTCCTGATGGTCTCCCAACAGAGTTAAAGCCGTTGGTGGCGAGTTATCAAATTGCTTGCTTAAAATCATCAGCAAAATTTTGTCAAAGAAATGCAGTACTTTAGAGTACTGTGCCCAATCTATAAGAAAGAAGACTCAAGTGTTTTCGCCAATTATTATGGTATAAATCCTCATTCTGCCTCAATATGTGAAGGTTTTAATACCATCGTCAACCACCTGAGAGGCAACAATTAGAGAACCAAGTGTTTGATGCCTTGCAAGAACTTGGTAGACACAATTGGAGGACATGCAGTAAACTAAATTGGGGTCCCTATACATTTATAAATAATTTAACACCATATTTTTTTTGGATCATAGCATTGTAATTTATTTATTAAGTATGAATTACATATTTTATGTTTCCAATTTATTTCGTTCTCTGCCATGCATCATTTTGAATTTTTGTATGCATTGTAAACTCATTGCTTATGCTACCTTATTATGTTTTATGTCCATGATCAATATGAAATGCAATTTGTGTATATGTATGAATCCGCCTTAAGTGACATTACATTTACATATCCATGTAAACTTGTATTTTTTTTTTTTTTTGTAATTTCGAATTTCGAATTAATTTTAGTTTCGTTTCATATTTCAATTTACATTATCATTGAAGCTCATTACTAAATATTTTTAAGTAATTATCATTACATATTAAATTCGACATTTTTTCATACCCTACACTATTTGAGGCAAATTCCACAATCACCTTCACCTATACTAACCAATTCAGAATCAAAATCTAATTTTATATAATTGTATCCGTCTGTCCAATTAATCTATACTTAAGCTGCAGGCCCCATTTTTTTTATAGATATTTCCATGAAATTTGGTACAAGGATATGTATTGGCCCAACAAGTGTTGGTGTATACGAAGAAGTATAAATATACTTTGAAATATACTGTTTTAATCTAAGTAGTTTGTATGGTTCTCTTATAGTGAAAGTCTTTATATAAAAAAAATCTGCAATTCTTAATATTTTTGGACAAAATTTGGTGAAGAATATATAATTGGCTGTACCAAATTTAGACCCAATTGGACTATTTTAAGAACCCCTTTTCATGTAACGATATTTAGATTTTTTTTTTTTTTGCATAATCCGTAGAATTAAGTGGTGTAGGGTATTAAATGGTCGACCTGGACCGACTATAACTGTTTTTCTTGTTTATAACAAACGCATAATGCATCATGGAATACATAGATATTCGTTTCGTTTTCATTTAGACATATTAGAAGAGAATTTAAAAAAAAAGAGTGAACGGTAATAGATTAAAATTAACACATACATACGAGTATATATATATATAGATTGTAAGCAAGTATAAAAACTGGTATATGTATGTACCGTTTTTTTCCGAAAATAAGACACTGTCTTATAATTTTTTTAAGTCCCAAATACGCACTAGGGCTTACTTCCGGGAGTAGACCAAAATATACGTATTTTTATATTCTTTAACTTAATATAAATTTTACACAGCATACAGAATTTAAAATTTATTCAATTACAATCATTTCATCTCTTCTTCATAAACATCGTCATAAAGTAAATTCTGAATTATATTTTGATTTTTTAACAAATTTATTTCCTGTTGAATCATTGGTCCAAATCCCTCTTGTCTTTTTATCTAGGGCTTATTTTCGGACGATGTCTTATATTAAAAAAAGTTTCAAAAATTGCAATAGGGCTTATTTTAGGAGGATGTCTTATTTTCGGAAAAACACGGTATGTATTTGTTTGTTTGTTTCTTAAAAATATTTAAAACAAAATATTTGTCTGTGGAAATTTTCATTTAATACTCTATGTAAATCATATAAGTATGTATGTATGAGTGTATGATTATATTTCGAATTTTATATGAAACTTATATATATGAAGAGAAGAATATATATCTCTCGTTTATAAAAAATATTATTAAAAAAAAAAAAAAAATCAGATATTTTATAAAGTGATGCGCTTAGCAATCGGTGTCATACCAAGCGGCCAAATTGTTGTTGTCATTTGGTGGTGTGGGCATAGCATCCAAATCGAAATTTAAAGCTCCAGCATCTATCTCACCCACATCCATATCCATCATATAGGGTGATGTGGGTGCAGCGCTCGATACTGCTGCTCCTCCTCCATTGCCCCCTACCGGACTACTGATTTCTAATCCCTGCATAGAGTCTATTGGTAAAGTATCATATCCTGCTTGAATTAATGAATTTAATGAAAACAGATTGAAATCGATTATGGAAAATTGCAATTTTGTGAAAATTATGTGTGTGTGTGTGTGTGTGTGTGTGTGTATAAATATAAAGTATTTAAAATATTACACATATGAATGGGTTCTTTTGAAACGGCTGTGACGGTTTTGTAATTGTGATGAGATAGACACTAATGCCACTTTCAATATAATCCATTCATTCATATGTAATGTGTAAAGTTTTAGTAGTTCAACATGCCTTTCTATGCATTTAGTTATCATGCTAAACAAAAAACGATATTTTCTTAACAAAAGGAACGAAAAAACAAAAACAAATACAAAAACTAAATTTTGTTTAAGTCAATTCTTAAATATCCTTCACATCTATGTACGAACGGTAGGCGTGGCAGGTACATGATGTATGTATTATATATCAGATCTTTCAAGAACTTTTTTGAACATCGAGTTTTAGGTTGAGTACAGCTTTTTGCTCATTATGAGCGACTCTGTTATACGACCACGCCCATTTTTGACACATCAAAGTATGGCATAGTTATAATATATTTAATAGCACCATTTTTGTGGTTAATAATTAGAATTTCAACCCGATCGGAACACTTTCCACCAAACTGATATTTCACGAAGTGACATATGGAAATGTTTGTAATTGAAACATAATGTGTATAGTAGTAGTGTAGGATATTAAATGGTTGGTCTTGACCGACTATAACATTTTCAGTTTTTTGTATCTTTTAGTTTGCGTATGTTAGGTGAGTGGTAGAAATGGTTGGTTGCTGAGATGTGTGTTTTAGTTAAATTGCAGGAATTTTCAATTGGTTTTAATTAATTAATAAATAAATTAAACAACTTTTGTTATTATTTGAAATATTAATGAATTAAATTCAAATTCAGTTAATTGCCCTTTTAATGAAATATTTTTTGTTTATCGCCAATAATGATTTGGGTACATTTGTGGAAAATAAAAAGTGGCCACTGGAATTAAAGGATAATCGTTCTAAAAACATTTTAACAAGCACAACCATATATAGGAAATGTTACACCATTCTGATAATTATTTGTTTGGTTAAATGCGTACAATTTTGAATTTCGACAACAACACCGACAAACACACACAGGGGAACAATAAATGGCTTATTGTAGAATGGTTGAAATGGGTTAAGGCGGAGGGTCAAATGTGTACTTTTGTTTCTTATTTTTTTTTTATCATGCTATTGCTCCAATTGAGTGAATGGAGGCCTTGGGGGGAGAACACTTTATGGAAAGAAGAATGCTGGACATATACATACCTTGTTGAAATGCAGGACCGCCATGTGAGCTGTGTACACTGGGTGGCCCTTGCCCATAAAGGCCCTCATATGCTTGTTCGGGACCAAGCATATCCTGTTATTGTTTATCAGGACGATGCACATTGGATTTGTTTTTAGAGGTTGTGTTTTTTTTTCGGTAGATGATTTTTATGATTCATGTTATGTTTGAATTAGTTTAGTTTTTAGGGGAAAGGGTAACAAGAAATGTCACAAGAAGTTAGGTTGAGAGCAGTCGAGAATGATGTTGTGATAGGTTTTTTTTTTAAATTTATTTTTGCACACACAATTGTTGAAAGAGGCAATAAACGACGTAAAATGGGGGGGGAAGTGATTTTTTTTACAGGTGCACAGAGTAGTTTTTGTATCCAAGTGTTTTGCATTTGTAATCAGTGATCAGTGATGGTGGTAATAGGTGGTAATTTGCAAACCATACATGTGTATATAAAAAAGAAAATAAATAAAGAAAAAACGAAACAAAAAATCAATCAATTTAATCAAAATAAAAGATAAATTATATCAAGCTTAACCAAAAAAATTAATTTTAATATGTCAGAGAACTTCACTAAATTGGTTAGTTATAATTTCCGTTTCATTCCAATTTCATTCAAACGAAAAATTGTTATAATCTAAACTTATGAATTTTTTTAAAAGTGAAGGGAAAGTTTACACATAACTAGTAGTAGATACAATAAACTTTTTAAATAATTTTATGTAGTTTTATATATAAGTATATTTAATATAGCACTATTTATATGAAGGAATTGAAATATTTATAAAATCAACAACAAATTATTAACACTGAGCAAAAAAAAAAAAAAAAAAAAAAGGTTCAACTATATAAAATATTTGCAGTATAGGGAATAAGTAATTTAAACATAACGCACCTGTAAGTCAGGACCCATGCCCAAATCATTGCCCCATATGTTGTTGTCTTCGCGTAAAAGTGAATTTGTCAACTCAATGGAAAGACGCTTCTTATAATCTTGCGGCTTATCTTCACTCATGCGAAACAGTACAGCAGCCGCATATGTTGCCACACCTTCATTCCGTGAATGCAACAGATTAGTTAATGACGCGGTGGCACCCTCTTGCTCAATAATTTCGGCACCCTCCTTATCACCAGCTAGTTCACACAATACCCCAGCAGCTACTCGCTAAAATGTTTATCGATAACTTTATTAATAAAAAAACAAACGCAAATATAATCACGGGCGTTACCTGTATATTTTCAATTTCATTGTAAAGCAAGTGTACAAATATCGGAATCACCGATTGTTGTCGTATTAAAGCACGATTATTTGATTCACGCGCCAAAATATGTAATGCTCCGACAGTACCCTCTACAATCTCTTCCATGCGTACTCCATCAGCATAAGCAGATGGTTGCTGTGACCCCGTAGTGGCTACAGATGAACGTTGCTGCTTAAAAAACAAAAAACAAGTGAAAATATTATAGTCGGTCAAGCGCAAACGTTTAATACCCTACACCACTAAGTTCGGTGGTTCGATCGGGTCCATAGTCATTTATTAAGCCAACTAACTATTCTTCAACAAATTTGGCCAAAAGTATTCGACCGTCGAACTCGCAAACCTCCAAACCAAGTGGTTCAAGGTATAGGAAACAATAAAAATTGTTATAAAAACTTACGCCTCCTGTGTCTTGGAAAGCTCGCATTAATAAACGTACTAAATGATGAATAGCACCGTGCTCTCGTAATGGTGCTGCATTAGCCGGGCACAATGCCAGGTTGCGTACCAGACCGATGGCGGCTTTTATGAGCGGCCAACGTGATGGAGGATGTAGTAACTTAACAATTACCGACAAACCGTAATTTAAACGGACAGCATTCTGAGCCATTTCCGAGTCGGCGTGACGTGTAGTTAAGTGACGCAAAGCACACACCGCCGGCTCAGTGATCTCCTCACGATCTCCAGCATTGATAATAGTGCGCACCAAAGCATCTACACCGCCCACCTGACAAACCGTGGCCTTGTTGCGTTGATTATTGCAAGTCAAGTTGGATAAAATGCCAGCAGCACAAGTAACCACATTCACATCGGTAGAAGCCAACACTTGAACCAATGACTGCAACAAACCCTCCAGACCATCCACCTTGGTGGCGGCATCTGACAAATTACGCAACGTCCACAGACAGTTCTGCACTAAGCGAGGCGACGGATTGCCCAGATGCATGGCCAAGGCCTGCATACCACCAGCATCCACAATGGCCGGCTTATTGCTGGAACATACCGACAACACTTTTAAAACTCGTGATGTGGTCCACAATAATTTCTCGTAATCGTAAGAGCGCATAATGCGCACCAGTTCGTTGGGCCCGCCAGAGGCCAAAATGATTAACTTGCTCTCTTGATTTCCATATGCCAGAATTTGCAAGCAATCGGTAACAATGGCCAGAAATTTCACATTATTACGCTGTAGTAAGGTAACCATCTTTTGTAGGCCACCCGCCAAACGTACAGCCATCTTGGAACCATCCTGATGCAACAGCAAATTGTGCAAAGTGGTGATGGCATAAAATAAAACGCTTTCGACCGGCGAAGACAACAGTTTCACCAAAGCGGGAATGCCGCCACTCTTGAAAATGGCCAACAGACCTTGACGGTGATGGGATAAATTGTGCAGAGTACCAACGGCAGCCTTGGTACTTTCCAAATCATTGCTATTGGAGATGGCACGCACCAAGGCAGCCACCATTTGTGGACTGTTCATGATGGCGTGACGAGAAGCCTCCTTCTTCGACAACTGATGCACCATCATGGCCGCTTGCGATACCACCACCTGATCCTCATCGTTCAATAGTTTAATCAATTCGGGTATAGCCCGTGTAGCCAGCTCGGCATCATCTTGATAATTAATCAAATTGACGACAGCATGTTTAAGCATTTGCGAAGGTTCGGCCAAACGTTGCACGGCAGTGGGTTGGCCCGGATCAAATTGGGTGGATGGTATTTCGATACCCTCCTCCAACGTTTCGGGGAATATAGCGGCACGTACCCGCTGTGAACGTGTCTGACTTAATTGTTGATTCATATCGTTGACCTGATCTTGGGTGAAATTTTGTGGAAAACCTGTATCCAAATCGAACATCAAGGGATCCTCCATCTGTTCATCGTTATCTTGGCCGCATACAGATGGTGCCTGGGTGACTGCACCGGAATGTATGCCCGAATCCCCCAAATATGAATTTTGCTGCCACATTAACGTTTGTTCTTTCGATGACACCATAGGCGGCAAATCCGGTGGATTATACTGATTGTTGTGAGACACTAAGAGAAAACAACAACAATAACAACAACCATAATATGAAATCAATTTCTTATACATTTTTTTCTTTCTTATTTTGAATGAGTAAGAAAACGAATTTTGGCTCAAGCCAAAGCTTAAATACCCTCCACATCTATATACAAATTGGGGGTGTGGCAAGTGGATTATTTCAATATTATAGCTCAACTTTTATAGTAGATAAATCGATTTTAGTCGACTGTTGGCGTGGCTCTAAACCAATTTTTGCCTCATTTAAATAGCGATCTACGTGTAGAAACTAGAAGTATCTAAACAAAATGTAAGCTTAATATCTTAATATTTATGAACGTGATAGTGCCTTTAACAGACAGACTCAAGGGCACGGATCGGTTCAGTTTTTATTGCTGATCAAGGATATATTTATATAGTTTGTGGGATCTCTGACGCCTACTTGGTGGGTGTTGCAAATAGAATGACAAACTTGATATACATTCAAGCGTACATTCAAAATGCATTAATGTCTGATGTATGATGAACGGAAATTTGTATACCCTCCCTTTTCCAAATATATGATGAGGCATACCTCTAAGTTTGTTATTACATTTGCAACACACAGAAGCTCCAAGTTTAGATATTTTTTATCAGCAGCATACAACACCTAAATTCTAGCCAATATCCTTACGTCCATCCATCTCTCTGTAAAGGCACAACACTTGTCTCTACTGCGAAGGATTACGAATTCAATACCTTCAACAGTCGAATCCGTATGAGATGATTTCTTTATTGGGTATAATTTCTATGCTTGAGGGAAGGAAAGGATCGGCATGATGCATTCCCTTAAAATGATATACCTGACACTCCTACGCTTTACACATGCATATGGAGGGTATTTAAAATTTACTCTAAGCCAAATTTAGTTTATATATATATATATATATATATCCGTTTATATTAACAACCACCTGCCCTAAGGGAGGATTTTCTGTAATGGAAAACAAAACGGATAAGAACACAATCTCACACCATAGCCGTACAGCTTCATTGAAGCAAACATTAAATGTGATTAAATGAGGTTGTAGGAATGCCTCCATCCCCACCCCAATACCAATACATTATCTAGGAAAGTAAACACATAAGATATGCAAACGGACCACAACACGCCATTGTAAAAAAGATAACAATTATTTACACATAGAGCAAGAAAGTACATTAAAAATATTGGTAAGAAGAAGAACAGACATTAAATGACAGGATAAACAGCAAAAAAAGCCACCGACGACTATTGTATCCAACAATGAATGGAGAAGACTCGTAGAGTCGTACAGTATTTAGAAAGATTATAACAAAGTAGGAAAGAGACACAAAACAATTTCATTAATATTTATTGCAAATAATTTTTTTTTTTGTTTTATATAAATTTTCTATCGAAGAAAGTTCTTTGGTAGAAAAATGTACGTTTAATAAAAGTATTTCATGGGGAATATTGCGGCAAATATACCTGGGTCTTCTAAAGGATAGTGAAAGGAAATGGACTATGTTTGAAATTCCACTTGCAACATCCAGAAGGAGGCGTCCTAGGACCCTATAATGTATATATTTTCTGGATCACTAGTCAATCTAGACATTTATGTCCGTACGTCCATACGTATAACTGCTACGCCCACTTCTTGTACATACATGAGGAGCATATTCAAGAGTTGACCGAAGCAAAATTTAGTTTTCTTACTTATATTTTACTTGTTTATAGATCAATAGTAGACGATAGTAAACAATGTTTACTTGTGCAAACAACCGTAGGCACATGTACAGATTAATGCGTAAATATACAAAAATTTCTATTCTTTATTTTCCATCACTCCTACCAAGAATGTAAACGAATCGGAAATTATACAACGCGTACCTTTTAATATGGATGGCTGGATCACCCTGAATGCTTGCTGCTGCTTTATTACAAACTTATCCAGAGGATAGATTTTTTTTTTTTTATACATATTAATCAAAATACAAACACAGGA
This sequence comes from Ornithomya fringillina, assembly GCA_963978525.1. Taxonomy (NCBI): domain Eukaryota; kingdom Metazoa; phylum Arthropoda; class Insecta; order Diptera; family Hippoboscidae; genus Ornithomya; species Ornithomya fringillina. The sequence goes on from OZ021693.1 coordinate 7,169,290, forward strand.
TTACAAAGGGTTGTTAATTCAGCTTTAAATAAAGTAGACAGCTTCCTCTAGCCAGCCATAATGAAAATAATGTGCGTTTGGATGTATAGTAAAATACATCCAATAAAAAAGGGGGGGAAATGCAAAATGGAAACAAATGAGGAAGCTACGTTTGGCTGAAAGCAATATCTACCTTAATGCTTTAAAATCAGAGACTAGATTTTATCGATATATTAAATCATTTAAGTCGTTGAAAATCTTTATTGTGTTTTAAAAAAATTTAAAATCAAGAATAACGATTAAAAATTGTGGTAATTTCACATAATAACGATTAAATTATTATGATCGATCACGACACACCAATTAATAAACTAAACTAGGTTATAATTAGTTTAGTTGTGTCAGTATGTCCCTTGATGCAATATCATTATAAGGAAACAGGTTCTAAAAATGGTTTCATCACCTCCAATTTTGTTACAGCCAATTATTAAGATAATTAACTATTCTTTCCCAAAATTTTGTCAAAAAAAAAAAACTAAGATTTGCATTTTTTTGCCATAAGAAGCATGTTTTTGTAAAAGAACCTTATATGGGAAGGGGTTCTAAAAACGCTGCAATTCGTTAAATTCTCAATAGGCTTTCCCCTTCGGGACAATACATGATTTTGAACCAAATTTTATTAAAATATTTCACAAAAAGGTGACTCTTGCAGCGTATATATATAATTTTACATGGATAGACAGACGGACATGGTTAAATCGATTGAGGAAAAAGACTCAAAACTAATTTACATAAAGTTTGATATGTCCATTTTTGGTATCCATGAATCCACTAGATAGAACAAGTCTTTGATCACTCCCTTGTGCAATTAATTGTGTGGAATTTGCCACTTTATTGTATTGTTTAATAATAGACGTACCTTTGATCTATTAGAGATAATTTGATCAATATTTTGGCTGCTGGCTGCACTTTTCAATCAACGGATGTACAGACAACAGTATAATTGGTGAATATAAAAAAAAAAAAGTGCAAATATATATATTTATACGCTCACATAATATCAACCATTATCAAAGATTGTATGAATGTGGCGGAAAGAAATGGTATAACAATCACATCGTTACGAGCACCACCAATTTATGCCACAAGTAAGCTGCACCCACAAAGTGGACATATAATCAAAAGGATATAATATACATATAAATAATAACGTACATATGTAAGTATATACCAATATATTAACATACCAGTGCCTCATACACATGATTTGCTTTTATTTTCATATTAAATGAAAACTGATTTTGACGTTTGCATAACTGTATTTGATCAAAAGAACATACGTCCCCTCCAGGATTACATGAAAATATATCTTACGCATAAAAAAAGAAAAGAAACGCTTCCCGCTGTTTTATTAAAAATGGATAAATAGGCAAAAATTACCACCAAAGAGTCTCTAATTTAAATTCATTTCAAGTCAATTGAATTCTCAATAACCAACAGTAGGGGAATTATAAATAAGTAAGGAAACTATATAAGTTTAGCTCTAGCCAAATGTTACATACCCTCCACATCTACATACAATTAGTAGGCGTGGCGATATTTAGCTTTCTTACGGGTTAGATTTTCATCCCTTTTTAGGTGATGAATGAAACAAGAGAAACTCTTTTTCAAATCTTCCAAGTGAGTGTTTTTCTTGAATTGCATATTGATTGCGAATACATACATACTTTGTAGGGTATATGTAGAGTGAATAAACGGCTCACTTTAACGCTCTGTGTATAAAATATAATAATAAGTAAGTAACTAATGTCATCATGACAAACTAATGGATTAGTATTCTCATTCACCGGGACGGCAAGATTGCACATTTTATGTAGTATATCGTATATGTATTAATAAGTTAGGCAATAGAACTTTTACAATATGTTTGGAACTGCACACAACCATTTATAATTATGTGAAAATGAAAGAAGGCAGAAGAAAATGACTTTTTCCAACTGAAACTGAAGTGGGTTCGAGTGAAGAGCACTCGTGTACCACAAAGCAACAAAGAACCGAAAGCATACAAACATATGGAACATAAGAGGAAATAGTGCAAAAATCCAACTCAACCCAATCATCATACTTGAGATTATGAAAAATGTTGTGGGAAAGGAGAGTTTATGAAATTTGGTTGTGTTTTTTTTAATCCTTCATACACTAACAAGATTAACAAGGGTATTATGTGGGTGAGTGTTAATAACTGCATACTCGTATAATTTAAAAAGTTATAAATCCCTTATTAATGAATTAATTCAATTACATGTAAACAATGCATGGACCAGTATTACATTCATCGAGACCACATTTTGAAATCATCAAAAATCACTCCAAACATATTCTGCTTGTCTAGTTTATATATCAGAAGCAATTATTTGTTATTTAAAAACAAGTGAAAACGTTATAATCGAATCGATCGATATAATTGAAGGTGAGTGTATGCTGTTTAGATGTTACAAATATCCGCACAAACTTATAATATCCTTGACTTTGTTCTGTCAGCATGGTATGAATCTTGCGATAGATTTTTTAAACACGTCCTTATATCATATTGTACCTCAATTTATATGTTAGGTAAATATATTTTTGTTGATTGAGGGTGTGGCTCTCTGTCGATTTCATCCAACTTAAATAGCAATCTGCCTAAACAAACTGAAATTTGAAAATTTCAGCTCAATTTCGACTATAAAAGTGCCAGCAACAAATTGACTTAGCTTTTGATGCTGAAATACTTTGTAGGATCTTTGATGCCTTCTTCTAAGTATTGCAAATGGAATGACGTACTTAGTGTACCTCCCATCCTATGTAAAGGATATAATTAAAATTTATCAGCCACCCTCCCACGCGCACCTTCCCAACTCTACTTGTTTATTTTTTTTACCATTTCTTTAACTCGTCAGTATAAAAAAAAAGAAATCCTTATTAAAAAATTTTGCTGGCGTGTTGCTTGTTGAGTGTTCTTTTTTTTTTATTATTATTATTATTATTATTTTGTTCAGTCTCCTTTTGAAACGACCAACAACAAGTCCATGTGTGTAACAAGTCTCTATCGGCTTATTGAAGTGAATTTTAATTTTACATGGCAAGCATAAAATTACTGCAAAATCACACCCCGATGATGTCTTAATCGTACAACAACTTCATACATATATGTACACACATACACAAGCACAAACTTATGTTCACTTGTAAAAATAATGACAAAAGAACTTTTCGTTTGTGTGCATAAAACGTATTTGAATTTATGCAAATTGTTTGGCTTTTCTTGCCTTAATTGGAAACTCTTATGTGTTCTCTATGAACATTTTATATGAAATTATTACATTTTTTGACATTAATTAAACCCTTAATAATTACACGCAGACGTTGTTGTTATAAAAGTATCTACGTATGTCGTTCATGTTATTGTTATAAATAAGGAGCTATATTTTTTTTTGGCTTAAGATAAATTCGATATAATCTGGGATATTTAGAAAAACATTTTGGGCGTGGCGTATGACCTTTTTTTAATGACATAAAGATAAACTGCTTCAAAAAATTCAATTTTTGTATATTGTGGTTATAGGTGCCTGTTATACGATCCCGCTTGATTTTTTCATATCGTTTCATAGACATTTCTGTTCTAATGTTCAAATTACAAATGTTCTAGTCGTTCTGTGGTGGCTGTAAAAAAATTTCAATTCAACCATTTTCCACAGACCACTAATTACATGGACAGAGAATTAAATTTTACTTTAATATCTTGATTTTTGAGATTGTAACACACACACACAAGCATCATTGAAATGGTTGAGATTTCAATAATAGACTATCCGTCATCTTATATGGAGGTTATGAAAATGTAATAATTAAATATTTAACAGCAAGATATGAATAAAAACTTACTTGTACGATTTTGTGCACAATAGCTCATCGTGATGAATTAAGTGCTGAACGCCGCAACTGTAAGAAAAATAATTTAAAAAAAAGAAACAAATTTAAAAACCTCTGTTTGAATCTCGATTTAATCATTATATATTATAATTCAACTTTACTCAACTAATAAGTAGAATTTGGTAAGAAATGTGGCTTTTACTCGAAACTACTCTAATACAAAAACAAGTGAAAATGTTATAGTCGGTTAAGCCTGACAGTTAAAACGCTACACCACTTAGTTTCACACATTATTATACAATTGGTTTAGTTCAGTATAAGTAAACGCAATGCATTAGACATCTAAGACAAATTCAAATGGATAGACGGACATTGTTATATCGATTAAGATTTTTATACTGAATCTATGGATTTAATTGAAAGTGGAGTGTGACATTTGCCGTTTATTAATTACAAACACACAAACTTAATATATAAAATATATATAAAATGTAAAAAAAATCAATCATTCCATTTCAAAAAAAGTCGTTTTTGTTTTCATTATTATAATATATCTGTTTACTTATTACTAACTACAAATTAATAACATTTTTATTAACACTTATTTGCTGTACAGCTGAACTATAAAAACAATAACAGCACTAATACATATTTACATAATTTTGAAATATTTTCACAACATTTACCATCAAAACTAATTTAAAAGAAAATTCGTTCGTAAATAACTGTTGTCAGTAAAGTAGATCTCAACTGGGATACAATTTTAAGCAAATTTAAATTATTATGTTTATTATTCATATTACCTTGGTTTATGATTTTTTTGTGAAAATTTGTCTCTTACAACAAATATTTAACGTTCAGTTTGTATTTATGGATTATATTGGCTTGCCCAAAACCCGACTATATCAACTTCACGCTATAACAGCAGAACTATAACAGAGCAATGTTTGTAGATATTATAAAATCTTTAGTTATATTTCTTGAATACAATAATAACAGCGACTGCGCTGTTGTGTCATTTTTTTACACATTTTGGATTTATCCTTATCAACCACTATTGGAAGTATAACATCAACATATAATACACCTTACATATAATAGCTTACTACAGAAAAACGAAACACGGTCTCTTTCTCTCCCTCTCTCTTTCTTCATTAGCATAACAAGAAATTTGTGTGTACAAGAAATTAAACAAACAAGTAGAAACGCATGCATAACTACACATTTATACATACAAATTTTATAAGCGTTTATGCACTTCTATTCTTCTTGGTATTGTAATATTTCTTTAACTTCACTTTAATTTTTCTTTACCTGCTGTAGTATAGCATTCTTATGGTTTTTTTATTCATGAATAAAATTTATGCAATTTTCATTTCATATAAGAATTTTAATAAACGAATATTTTTACTGTCCTTTAATATGCAATATATACACTGTATGTAAATGGTGTAGATACATAAATACCTATGGAAATTTTCATTTTGTCCATCTTTCTTTCGGCATTACATTACCCATCTACATGTACACATATATATATATATATATATATAGATGGAGTATATTAGAAATAAAAATGTTTTCTCGTTAAAGTAAACTTAAAACTTGGCTTCTTTACTAATATATTGTAAAATTGATTTACAACCAATAAGTAATAAAGCACTAAATAAGAAATTCACCACACCCACACAAAAAGAATTAATTCAAGCCGAACAAAATTTTCATACAATATATTCATTTTAATTCTTTTTACAGCTGCATTTTTTCATCAACATTTTTCTTACTTACCACACTTGTAATATTTTATATAAATTTTTCTATATTTTATATATTTTTTCCTTAAAATTTAATAAAATTTGCACAGAGAAAATAATTTTACAACGAACTATACCTCGGAAAGCACAAAACACGAATGCAATTATCACATATATGAGGTAAATATGGACGCTGTATTGAATAAAAACGGGTTTGTTAAATTACTATTGTGAATTAAAATTTATGCTTATTGTGAATATAAAACGTCGCAATTTTATACGAAACTAATTTGTTTAGTTATTCTCTTTTTAACAATTTATTTGAACTTACTGATTTAAACGTTAGGAGGAAAGTGTACAACTTACATATTATAAGTAATAATATAAGATATAAACATTGTAAGCAAATATTTCTTTGTAAACGAAAATTGTTTATTTTTACGCTCCCTGTAAATCAAAATTTTATTTTAGTAATAATTCATATATATAAATATGTATATATATATACTATATATAAATTATGAACTTCTGATTTGAATGTTATTTACTTGTGCTAAAAGTAAAAAATAATTTTTATAAATAATACTTAAATATAATGATTTATCACCAAGATTAATTTGCATTATTATCAGATGGCAAATGTGTTCCATCGCTTTCATTTCGTATGAGGTTTTCTAAAGACTGTTTCTGACGTTGTATATCGTTATACCAAGCATACATGTTGGCGAAACCAAAATATGAAACTCCACCCACAGTACCAACAAATAGTAATACCAAAACTAAAGCACCCACCAGACCTATTAACATCATTGACAGAAACGTTAATAGAGTACCTAAAAAGTATTAGAATGAATGACAAACATTTGCACAAATTGTCAAATACTTTTAATCATATATTTACCTTCCAATACTAAGAAACCAGTTAAAGCCATTAGCAATGTGGACAAACCAAATAAAACTAATAAAAGAAATGGCAAAAAGGCAACGCAACTACCTGCCAATACACAAATGGCTATATAAGGATGTTGCGTACACCAACTGCCCATCAACTCAATAATTTGATAACCGCCTAATTCATCCATTACATGATGGAATAGCTGTGTGAATTTTGCCACTACAAGATTAAACATGGACATTATAAATTATTTAATCTTTTCTTAAGTGTGTGTGCTGTTTACCCAATTTTATCGTTGTTTCCATTAGGAAATTTAGAAATATTTCAAGAGTTATATTCAAATTGGGATCATTTTGTGCTTTATAACTTTTCTTTTGCCGTAATTGTTTTTGCTTCTTTCTTCCAACATATTTATGATTTGCAACATATGCGAATTCTTCAACGTTTTCTTCATTTTCACTTGTCGATAAGTTACTTTTATTAGTCTATTAGAAAATTAATAATGAATTAAAATGAAATGAAGTTATAGATTATTTTATAAAATCTTACCATTTTAATTATTTTAATTGAAAGAACACAGCATAAACTGGAGTTATAAAGAGACAAATAAAACCGGAGATGTTACAGCTTACAGTTTTTTATTCTATTACGACTTGCAATAATATTACTTCAGCAAATAATATTTAGTTTAATTGATAATATACATAACATTTTAATGTGTTAAACAATTTTATATATTTAATTTATTGATTATTATAATTCATAAAATCTATGTGATTTAAATCTTTGTAGTGTTATGTACGCATTAGACAATTATCGATAACGTTATAATATGTGGAGCATGTAGTGTACATTTAAAATAAACAAAACGATTAAATATTTTTTTTATTAGAATAGGCTTGGTTCGTTATTCGTGGTTATACTTTCAAGCGCTCTTGTACAAATTTAAGTCACGTAGTAAGTAATTTTTATTACATTTTGTATGAGTGTGTTGAAGTGGTCTTATAATTTGAGTAACAGGTGTTAAGCCTGGCGTATTAAAACGATTTATAAGGAATCGTGTTCTATAAAAATAAGTTCCCATACACATCTAGTAATCTTTTTGCATTTCAAAATTTGTTGTTTTAGTAACTTTAATCGCACAAGGACTCTACGGACTGATAAAAATGGCCACCCAAGAGGTAAGTAAAAGGAAAAAAAAAACATAAATAAAATATTTTGAACAATTATGTGTTAAAACAGGAATTTAATAAAGCGGCTGAAAATGTTAAGAATTTAAAATCAACACCGGCTGATAATGATTTGCTCGAATTATATGGTTTATACAAACAGGCCACAGTTGGTGATTGTAATACTGGTGCGTATGTTCGAACGCATTCCTTACTTAATCATCATAATAATCTTGCTCCAAAAAGAATAAGCATAAGAAAAATTTAAATTACAGCTAAACCAGGATTATTGGACTTTAAGGGCAAAGTGAAGTGGGAAGCATGGAATAATCTTAAAGGTAAATCAACGGGCGATGCAATGACAGCTTACGTGGAAAAAGTTAACGCCCTTGTTGGTATATATGGAATAAAAGTTTAGATTTATGATGTGACCAATACATATCAAATACATCGTATGTGTATATATGTAAATTCATTTGTTTGTTTGCAGATAACGGTTAATGCATTTATGTAATCGTACTACCTGTAAATAATACAAATGAAGAACGTTTTATTGAGACATATTTTTATTGTATTGCACATTTTTTATAAGAAAACAACGAACAAATATATTTACGTTTTCTAAAATTTATTTTTTCATACATTAATGTACTTTTAATACTATAGATAAATGTGTTATTAAAGTATTAATGAATCTACTTAAAGGTGAGAAAGTATTAACTAAGCGAAAATTATCGGGTTGATTGTCTTTTTCTATTAGTTGTCAGGGCATTCAGTTGGATAACTATTTTGACGGTTGTAGAACTCTTTTTGCAATTCTCTCAGGTTTATTTCAAGAGTCTCCACAACTTCAAAATTCATATCTTGTCTAGCTTGTTTAATGTAACTCTTTATTATATTGATTTGTTCCACCAGAGGGTCATCGCTTGGTATTCTTCCCGCCGGACGTACTTGATGGGCACTCCAATTGTCCAATGAATGCAAGTCCGACTAGATGTGAAATCATGTAAAATATAAGATGCAACGGAATATTTTTATTAACTTACTCCCTGAGCGTAATATGTTTCTCCATTTGGGTGTTGTCTGTGGGAAGAAGCCTCCAATTCGTATCTCTCGTACGCTTCCAAGGCCATTCTGCGCTCCGTAGCTATGCGTTGTTCAGTTTCCATACGTTTTTGTTCTTGGATTTTGCGTATCTCGTCGTCTTTGGGCAAGGGTGGGAGTGATAACATTTTCTCTTTAATCAATTGTACACATGATAGACGTATCGCCCTTTTTAAGCTCTCCTCCCGTGAACCCTCCTGACATTCTATGGCTAGTATCCGTTTACTATGTACATCAACCGTTTCCGCAATTTGTCCAATTTTACCTCGCAATGCACCAGCATCGTTTAAAGTAAATATCGACTCACCCACGTACAAGCTATTTACAATTTTCACATACATCTCAATATCGGGCATAACATTTGTTTTCAATTGCTGAATTTCAGCATAAATTTCCGTAATGGGTGGTCGGCACGTGCGACTCTCTTGAATTTCTTGCCGCGTTTCTAACAACCATAAACAGTGTCCACACGCACGGATACCCGACTGTTGTACTTGAATAGCAGTACTTGAAGTGTTATTTTTTTCAACTCCATGCTTTACATATTCGTTATGGGCATTTGTGAGACTAGCCAGTTCCCCTGACAATGATACAGTGTAAGAAAGAAACGTGTTTAATAATCTTAACTATTTGTATACCTCACTCACTTGCACTTGTTATGGACAAAAACTTGGAACAATCTTGGCACATAATACTACCGCATAGGCGACAATGATGTTGGCGTCGGGCTATGTGGAAACTTTTGGCACAATTTGGACACAATTTTACAGAACTTCCATCCAACCAGGGAACAATCTATGATTAAAATGTACACTATTCTCTCTTCACTAATTTAATTATTCAAATATACTGCATACTTTTTGTTCGTGCTGTTTGCGTTGTATTGCATCTGTGGGCATGTCTTTTAGTAATTTATGTAAACGTATTATTAATTTATTTGTTTCACTGGCATAACGCTCCAAACGGGGATTTCTCATCGATTGAAAATAATCCATATGTAATCGCTCTACACCCGTTTCTTGACGATCCATAAAATTGTATATGTTCAAGCGTGTACGGGCGTTACTGGTAAGGGCTGGCGTTGTGCCGTCATTCAGGCCTGAAATGCTTTGTTTTTCTAAACTTCGGTTCAAATCAGTGGCATCATCAAAATTTAAATTAATCTTTTTCATAGCTTTACTAAATATATCCTTAAATAACGACTTCAAAACGTCCTGCTGTTCGGCATGAGCTCGTTCAAAATGTTCAGTTAGGAATTCTACAGATTTCAAGTCTTCACGGCATATGGGACATAAAAAACCTTCCAATATCTCTGTGGTATTTTCACCATCCTCAGCCTCACCAAAAGGATTCGACATTTTTTTATTAGTAATTTTTACTTTAATTTATACGTAAGAAAAAAAAAACACTTCTTCTTTTAAGAATCAATAATAAAACTATTAGCGAAGTTCTTCTTCTTTTTATTAGGTGAGAGTGTAAACATAAAATTGTTTTACACTTAAACACCTTTGATTAAAGTGGTACTTTTCCCTTACACTTATTTACACATTAAGGTAAAAGAAGAATTAGTTTCGTTAGTGTCCCATAACTAATGCTAGAATGACGACTTTCTATTTTATGTGTTTTCATTAAAAGTTTTCGTATTATTAAAATACTTAAAAATTATAAAATAATTTAATAAACAAGTGCTTTCAAGTTCATTATTATTAAGAAAGTAATCGTGTTAATAATATTTTATTGTTTTAAAATGTGCGTAACAAGTTTTCCAATTGTAAATTCGCAGAAATTCCAAGAGCAATAATGTCATTAATAATATGTGTGCAAGTAATTCAAGGCATTTATAAAAGCCAATAGAAAATAAAGCAATTAAAATAATTCAAATGAGAGACTGTTTTACATGTATATGGTATAAGTATGAATTGTACTTTATATCTTAAATAATTATTACAATGAAAATAGCACAGTCAATCGGAAACGTGCAATGTGTGGGTTATAAAATATATATATAATTATATATAGGTATATGTGTGTGGTGAAAAACAACGGCTAAATGGTTTAAAGAGAGTGAATGCGTAAAAAAGAGATTGATTGTTTTTGTTATAAATTATTTAAGTTTGTTTAAATTTATATAAAATAATTTTATGTATTTTACTCAACATAAATTGTCAGGGATATCACAATACATCATATCACATCACATAAATTAATTATTGAATTAAATTATTAAGTGATGCTACTGTTATTGGATATTAAATGTAAATGTTATGTTTATATGAATTCTACAACTGTCTACGGTAACTGTATATACATTTATGTTAATTCCTCATATTGGCAATCTGTTATGTGTGCTTTTTATAGATATTTTTGATATGATCACAAACACAGATGTAGAATATATAAACATCCATTAACATAAAACACAATTTTTTTTATAATATTAAGATTGTAGTGTAACATGTAAATTGTTTTAATTTTTGTTTGTGTTTATTCAGTGTGTACATACATATATAAAAAGTCTAGGGAGAATGACCGTCTGAAGAAATAGAATAAAAAAAAAAAAAAAACACTTCCCTTTTGATGATAAAGCATTAATGTTGTGCACGCGTATGGTGTGTGAGGTGAAAGAAGGCGTAAATTGTAAATATCCAGTATAAAAAATTATACAATAAAAATAACCAAGTATGAGTTGGTTACGCACCAGTCCTTTACGTCAAAGTTTACCGCGGCGACAAAATAACGGCTCGAATGGCATAAACACATTTTTCAACTCGTCCAGTGGCATTGGCAACGTTAACCAATCAAATTATTCTGTTCTGAAACAGCGACCCATTGATAATGCCACCGATTGTGATCCGCGAGCTTGCTACGATAGCTTTTGTAAGCATTGGCAGCAAGCATACGAAATCATACAACGGGCGGAGAGCGCCGTCCAGAGGTCTTCGCCGACCCATGATGATGTTTTGGGTGTTGTGTCACATTTGGACTTTATGGTAACGCTGCTGCTGGTGGAATTACACAATTGCAATAAAATCTCTTTGCCTGACATAACGAACAATCCACCTGCACCATGTCTGGAGTATATGCTGAGTGAGAACCTGCTCGATAAATTGTATGAGTGGGGTTGCACTACCGGCCGTTATTCAAATGCAGTGCGTTTGGAGCAGTTAAAATTGTACGAGCTATTGGTGAGTCATTCGCGCCATCAGTTATTGTGTCATGAGCCATTTTTAAGACCGTTACTCAAAATATTGGCCTCCAGTCAGAATGAAATTTTTCCGCCGGACTTGGAGAAACGTTTGGTCATACTGCTCAATCAGTTATGCGTCCTGCTGATGCAAAATGTGGATTTGTTAGATTTATTTTTCTTTACATCGGCCCAAGAAACGCACAGTCCCAGCAAGTATGCTCAACTCGTTCCTTTGCAAAAACAGCAACAAATGTAATCATGTAATTCTTTTTTTGTTGCAGTTTCATCATATTCTCTTTACTAATACCTTATGTACATCGTGAGGGCAGCTTGGGTCATCAGGCCAGAGATGCTTTACTGCTCTGTATGGCTCTGTCTCAAAAGAATTCGAACATTGGCATTTACATAGCAAAATATTCTTCCATGTGCCACTTGTTGGTGCATGGCTTAGGTGGTCTATACTCACGTCTTCCCAACACCATTGAAATCAATTCCACCGATTGGCATCGCATTACACCAGACGATGTTACCGATATACCGGAGCTCACCTTATTCATGAATGCTTTGGAGTTTTGTAATGCGGTCATACAGGTGGCTCATGAAATGATAAAAAATCAATTATTGGACTTTATGTATAAAGGCTTCATTGTTACGGTGTTGGGTTCAGGTATTTTGCAGGTAAGTTTTTCTACTGCTCTACATTGTAATTGTGTGTGTTTGTGCGTGCGTGTTCATACATTTTTTTCCTAATGTATACCTTGCGGTTGTGTTTGTGGTTAAGTCTTTATATTGCAAAAATTGTCTTCGATTTTATGTGGTGTTGGTTTTGAAAAATTTACTCTTCTCGACTCTCTTTCACAAACCTTTAGTTTACACTATTTAGTACATAGTCTTACACTTTACGATTCTGTAGAAACTGTTTTATTGTATTTACTAACTTTTATTTAAAATAATTTTTTTTGTAAATATTTCAAATAATTATGTAATGAACGAGTGTAGAGTAAAACAGTTTCTCTGTGACAGAGTGTTAATTTTTGTTTACTTCTTCAACACATCTTTTTCAACATCTGGCTTATATTGTAAAAAATCATCTCAACACCAGCAAACAGAATCGAAACAGTTTTTCTTTCATAATTTTCACAGAAACTGAAAGGCAAACATTTCCAGACCAATGTTGATTCGCAAATATCCGCCATGTGTTATTTGGATTTGATTCTACGCTCCGTAACCGAGCCGGCCTTGATAAAGTTGTTTCTTAAATTCCTACTGGATGCGGAGAAATTCGATGGTGAACGCATTTTGGATGTTCTAGTTGATCGTTTATCCTCCAACGACCCAAATCTGTGTTTGGTAACGATGGCCTTATTCGAAACCTTACTGAATATGCACTGTGAGGATCTGATGTTGGAATTATTGCTCAAATATTTACTGCCAGCTAAACATGTGCCCATTTCACATCGTCACAAAATTAACAAAGTAAATCCGTACGCCAATGTGGTCGATTGCTATTTGGATTTGACGCCAGAGGTGATGAAACGTGCCCGTGAATTGACTAAGCACAAACATTTAGGTGATACGGCTCAACATACTCATCCCAGCATGCCGTCACCTACCTCCACCATGAGTAAAACGATTGGAGCAAATTGGAATTATTACGGCCTTCACACCGGAGATAGTCTTTATGCCAATTATCATGCCTATCTCTTGGAGGCTCATTATCGCATAATGCAATCTATGAAAGCTTGTACGAAATGGTCAAATCAGTACAAATATCAAAAATGTCCTTTAAAATCGGGACGCAGCAGCAGCAGCAATAATAATCAAACGTTGGAATTGGTGAAACAATTCGTCAATGATTACGGCAACACGAATTGCGGTGTGCTGGAGCAGGTCGATGACAAAAAACAGTTGGACAGCTTACAATCGTTGGGGGAATCTAGTGGTTATGAGTCATTTAAATGGCGTCCACCCGACGAGGACAGTGCCATTAGTGAAATGCCTTCTGCGGCTGATGCTGAATTGGACAGCAGTTTGGGCAGCACTAAGAGTGTTGTAAAAAGGGAGACGTGGCGTTTATCTACTAGACGAACCGATTTACAATTAACTGATTTAGATTTCTCGGAAGATCTTTTCGCTCAGGGCTCAGTATCATTGGGTAAGAGCATTTAAATATAACCAAATAAACCCCATATGTATGTAAACTAATTAATAATAAATTGCAGGGCCCTTCTTGAATGCTCTATGGTCTAAACTGCAAACCTTTACAAGCAATACTTTATACGTGAATCTGCATTTAAGCGGTCTGATTACACGGCTGGCCTGTTATCCTCTACCACTAATACACTCAATTCTATTACGACCCGACATTGTCATCACCTCGGATACGCCGACATTTTTTCAAATTCTGCGAATTCTTAAACAACAAATCGATGCCGAATTGCCGGTTGTTGAGGATTCTCTGGAAGTGATAGATGTTGCTCGCTCTTATTTAATTGATCGTGAATTTCGTTTAATAAATGCCCGCAAAGCTACTGAGAATATTACGCTGGCAGCAAGTCAAGCAACAAATTCTGCACAATCGTCTTATGCCAGCATATCAGCATCGTCGCCTGTACAAGTGACCCCATCATCATCGTATGACCCCTTCAAACGGAATGATAATAAACGCAAGAGTATAAGCAAATCGATAACGAGTATGTTTTCACGCAAATCGAGCAATGGTAAGTAAGAGAATGTGTTTGTCGTTTATTAACAACAACAGATAACAAACTTGGTTGTGAATTTTAATTATTGGGGACTTTTTATGTTTTATGGTTTTCTATAAATTGAAACACCTTGTAAAGCACATATACTAAGTTTTTATTTAACATTTTTCATTTAATAATGGTTTATTTACTAAATGATCACATTTGTTTTTATCATTCTCTGTTTCCATTTCTTCTGGGGAAACATCTATTTTTCTTAGCTTCATCAGGCTTCTCACAAATTTACGCATTCTTCACCGGTAAATATTTCACTATTTTTTATATATATGTGTGTTGGATTATGTGGTGGTTGCATGGTTGTATTTATTAAATGTTAAAATATTACCGTTACTTTGCTTTTTCTTAGACTTGCTTGCTATCATTTTACTCTCGCTTATTATTCTAAAATACCTCTTTGAAATATTGTACAGAAAAAGAAAAACAAAAGAAGAGTTGGAAACCCAACAGAATTAATATATATATTCTAAATCTGTATTGAATAAAAAGTCGATTTAACTATGTGTGCTTGTTTTTTCTGTTCCTCTGTGTAATTAATCTAGTCGCAAAAATTGAATAAATATTTTAAACTTGAAATAATTACGATGATTGGTATTGAAATTGCATAAAATCGTTTAAACAACATGACCAATGTGTAAACAAAATTCAAAAACTTTATTTGGCTTAAGCCAAATCCAGAATGCGCACCACTGACGTACCACAAACTCTCCCAAGCTACGGATTATTAATGTCAATATAAATTCTAAGAAGAATCGATTTTGAAAATGATTCCCTTGAAATGATTTATAATAATTGTAGATGTGCAGGAGATATTTAAGATTTGGCCTCAGCCAAATGTAGTGTCTTTACTTGTTCATTTTTTCATGTTCATCTTATTTTCTTCTATAGTTATTTATCGCTTATTTGATCTTACATAATATCCAATTATATTATTCGCATACTAACGTTTAATTGTATTACATATAATTGTGTTATCAGTTTACTGAAGAAAATGTCTAATAAAATTTTAGGTTCACCATCTTTGTCTTTGTCAACACCGAGTGTTAATAATATGTCAGTGCAAACATCAACAAGCAACAGCATTAGCGATTCTACCCATGAGACTAGCTTAACAACAACAACGACGACAACATTGATGTCTACGAAAACCACTTGTACAATAAACGAACAATGCACGAATGATCGAAAAGGTAGTTTGGGTAGTGGAACTAACACCTATCATAATCGTTTACCGGTCGCTTCCATAATGCCCACGCCTCCCTTAACAAATGCAAACATTATAAATAGTATGTCCGATATAGGAGCTGGTGCCTTGGGCTCAGAACCAGTATCTCTTGACTCTTTATCGTCCACAATGGGAGCAATAGCCACTGCTAGCGGTGGCACTGAACGTACCAGAGATTTAGCTGTGTGTGCGGTAATTTTAGATGAGTGGCTTAAAGAATTAGCCGCTATAGCTCAAGAGCAAAGTGTAGTAATGGTTAATATTGATAACTGACCGCGTAATATGTTGGCTGCATGTTTAACGTACACTTTTGTTTAGTTTTTATAACATATTTTTAGGGAAACCCCTTCTTTTTTTTTTTTTTTATTAAGCAGAAAATTTCATTTTGCAAGGGTTTTAAGTTATTACACATGTATATAATCTATATATATATATTGTAAGATTAGATAGTTGGATGTATGAGCTTATTATGTACGGTACTTGCAAGGTTTTTTTAAATCGGATATTGTATATGGGACACATGGATTCGACGTCATCGTTTTTATGTAGCCTGCTCAAGAATTGAAGAGTCATGATATAAAAAGTATTATATCTGTAAAGAAAAATTGTACAATTATAGCAATACAAGTATATATATAAATATGTATGTATTCTAATGGGGAAAAATTTTGTATATCCTGTGTAGTATCTATTTTGATTTATGTTATAAAGTTTATTTATCTTAATTATTCGCATTCATTTACAAGATTATTGACTCGAGCGTGTAAGTGTAATTTGTTCTATAATATTTTTCTAATTTTCATTTTGCACAAAAGTTTTTTGTTTGTTTACATTGTTGTTATATTGTATAATTGTATTATGTTTACACAAAATTACTAAGTAATTAATTACATGAAACAAATGTATGCGTATGTATAAGTGTATAAAGTGAAACCCAAAGCACAAAATATGGAATTTTTATAAACTACACCACTTGTAGCAAAATCAATCATGTCCGTCTAGTTGTTAATGTCATTTTTTACATTTTTTGAGATATTTCAATGAAATCTGGTACAAAGATATTTATTGATTTTATATGGAAACCCATTGAATAAGATTTTTATTTTAAATAAGAGAGTTTTTATATAGGAAAAAATCGCAATTCTTAAAATTTTTTGACAAAAATGTGTAAATAATTGGGTAAACCAAATTTGAACCCAATCGGGCCATTTTTAGAACCCTATTTCAAGTAATGATATTTCATGAAGTGACTTATATGACAATGCCTTGCATTTACTGTTACAACTAAATTAAATGTAGCATAATTTGTGGCTCTAAGTGGTGTAAGGTATTAAGTAGTCGGTTAATTGACCGAATAAATTTTTATTTTATTTTTTTTAATAAATTTACAACAGCAAAAAGTGCCTCTGTATATTTTAGAGAAGTACCTGGCACGTCAAATTTGTATTTTTCTTTTACTAAAACAATCTCGCACAAGAAAACTAACAATATACGTAAATTTTATACGAAAATCACAGTTATATTAATATAAAGATGACAATGAAAAAAAAAAATCGAGTATTTTCATGCTTTTATTTAACATCACCTCTCTTTATTAATAATCAAGAAATTTTTCATTCTTATATCGTGTGGGAAAGGCAGTACCTAGCAATACTAATAATATCGAAGAAACAAGTAAAATCCTTTGCATTTCTTGATGCAACCACAGTAAGTAAATTAATAAACTCTACCATATAGCAAAAGTTATATGATGATATTTATTATTATCGATTATATGAAAAAAAAAATCGTTGATATATTCAACAATTAGTACATATTGTGTTGAAAGAGAATATATTTAAAACTTTTCCTGTAGTAACAGCAATACATAATATCATATCTTAATATATCGCCTTAAAGGATGAAATCAAGTTTTTTTTACCTCTCCATTACCTCTAGGGCGTTTAGGGATGGCTCCCGTTGAGGGACCGGGACGATTTGCCTCTTCATCATTCATATCCTTAATTCTTGTTTCAGTACGAGAAGTTCTGCGCTGTTGTGTTCGTCTGCATTTTATATATTTGAACCGTTATTTTAGTTCATATAACAAAAATTTTCACAAATATTCAGTTAAGAGCGAATTAAAAGATTTCATAGAAAATAACGAAATCGAAAAAATATTTCTATGCCACAGAATGCTATGTAGTTCAAATTCAGTATATCTATAATTATGCCATTCATTGATGTGCCAAAAATGGGCGTGGTCGCATAACAGACAAGCCTGATAAAATTTTACAATATTTAGTTTTTTTTAATTGTTATGAAATTATAATAACCGTCAATTATCTGAATATTGTGGATAGATTTAACAAAACCGTTACCTGAACTTATTGGCTGCATATATAGCTGCTTCGGGTGTTGTGAGTTTTTGTAGAAATTCCTCTTTCAGGTAATTTTCCTCACTTTTTATGTCACTGGTATGGGAAAAATGTATCAAAGCATTGGGTACCAAATCCAATGCCAATAATGTTACATCCGATTCTAGAATTGTTTTGGGCGGTATGGTAACTAAATATAACATAAATTATAACAATAATTGTTTAAGGATGTGTAGTAAAGTAGTCACTTGCATAAATAAAACGGTATTTCCGGTTTTTTTAGAAACTGTTTAACAAATTCTATAACATCAGTTACTTTATCGACGGGCTTAAAAATACCCTGCAAAACGAAACGATCGGGAAATTGAATGCGTATGATGCAACTCTTGTATTGCGAAATTTTATGTAACATGGTTTCATTATTGCGAAATTCGCGCAACTTTTCCGTAAGCAGTGGGGCATCTTCATTTCCGGCTGCAATATTCTTCAAGTCACGCAATATCAATTTCAAATCGTTAACGGTTAAATCATAAAAGGAATCAGGCAAGTCTTCGATTTTAGTGTGAACTGCATCCAACGAATATATTATGGCATTACGTTCACCAATCTGTGAGTTGGAATGTGTAGAAGTGGACTTTTCGATTATAGTGTGGATATACCCATAAGTATTTTTTTTTTTTAATTTGGAAATGATTGTGATTAAGTGAAAAACAATTTTTATAAATATTTTGCCGAGGTGGCTAATGAATCGTTTTGAACAATTTCAAATTTAATATTTTTTTCAAACATACATCTGTTCACAGTATTAGGCCAATAATTACTTATGGGTACATCTAAACATGAAATATTCATACAATATTATATTCCGGTTCTTCTTCGTTATTGTCATCATCCCTATTGTCTTGACTCGCCTGCATATTGGCAACCTGCAATGAACGTCCTAAACCAAAATCCCAACTCTGCTTTGGTTTTTCCGCTTCATTTGTTTTATTGCTTGTTTGCGGTGTTTCCACATCCACCGAGCTTCCATCTTCTTTATCACTGTTCTTAAGGTTTTGTATTAAATTTTTAGTCACAGCAAAACCACCACTAATACCACTCGATGACGTTGCCTTTTTATCATTGTCATTTTTTTTATTTTCCTCTTTAATCTCTGACGGCTTATATACATTGGCCTGACTGCAATGTAAAGGCCTTGCATTTGCAATTTTTCAAACTTTTCAATAACCCCATTTACCTTTTCAATTCCTCCGGTTTTTTATCCAATAAACGCATTAAAGCTCTTCCCTCCAATATGCCCAACGATTTCAATGTGATTTGTGACATAGACTTTTCACCAAATATTTCTTGACGAGTGTAAATTATTACAGGATTTTCATACTTTGGCAATTCCTTGCCAGTTAGCTGGGTGACGACGTACCATACATTATCTTCGGGTTTAAATTGTGCCTGTTTGCGTGTACCGTCTTCATATTGTATACATATATCAACAGACGTTGAAGCCACCCGTTTGCGGTCGCTTTCCGACATTTCCAGCAAACAGTTATTTGGTAAACCGCTAAAGCGAAACATTTGCGACATGGGTACGTCCTTGTTGTAATGCTTCAAGCAATACTCGTTACTATCAAAACCATGCTTTTCGCAAACTTCTTCCAATATTTGTAGTAAAGTTGTATTTGGTGTTACTTTTACATTAACTCTTCTGCCCCTTGGGGTTAAAACAATCACTTTACTTTCCATATTGTGAAATTTTATTGTTAAAAAAAATAAAAATTAAAACACAACAATATTGATGATTCCACAAAATTTCTCAAATATGCCGGTAGAAATTTCCTTCGCCGCAATAAAAACGGAGATGTTAGGTTGTGTCACTTAAGGCAACGTTAGGGCCGAAGCACAATTCTTGCTGTTCTGTTATATAAAATGTAAATAAATTAATCATGTTTAACGGATTTGCTTGTCCACCAATTGAAAATTGCATCCCATTGGTTTTGCATACAAATTTTTAAGGTGAAAGGTGTCAGCTGCCCAATATTTATAAAAATAATCGTTATGCTGCATAAAAATGTATTTTTTTTTTTTAATGAAAAGGCCATCATTTCCACTTTCTATTTAAATATTTATTTAAGATCAGAATCTATACAATTCGTAAAAATAATATATAATTTTTAAATATTAAATACGTTTCTATCTAAAAGTATATATTTTTATATTCCAATTATAAATTTTAAATAACATGGCAAATTTTCATTTTATACGTATGTATATAGTATTATATTTAAGAAGGTTGTCTATCCGTTAAGTATTAAATAAATATATATCCCTAAGGTAGTTATTGTATTGGTTAAAATTGGAATATATTTGTTAGAGTAATATACGAGAGAGAAGAAAAATTATAACAAAAAGTAAACAATAACGCACTCAATATATTGAAAATCTTAATCTTAAGTCTCGTCAGAATGTTCAAATATTTTTGTAAAAATAAAGGGTATTTCTTCAATCATATTACTGGCTAGCATACTACGTCCCAGCTTTTGAAAAGCTGAAGCATTACACTCTTTAACCATATAACTGGCTGCAAAGGCAGCCAAAAATGCTGGATTGGCTTGCTTCGATTCAAGACACCAATGAAAAAATGTGGATAGAGCACCACTTAATATGTCGCCTTGGCCACCACATCGTCGACCAGATCCGCCAGGTGGCAACGTGTACACTTCCGATGTGTTGGGTATATGTATACGATCGATGGCACCCTTTTCCAAAACTATGACACCGTCACCCAACAGAGAGATTCGTTCGTAATTGCTTCTGCCACTATCATCATCACCAAATAAGCGGCGAAATTTAACTGCGTTGGGTGTGAGGATTATATTGCGTTGACCTTGAATCAAATCTAAATTGTCCATTAGAATGGTCAAACCGTCAGCATCAATAACCAAAGGTTTCTCTTGCTTCAGACAAACTGTGATAAGTTCAATGACAGTCTTTTGTATGTTTGGATCTCGCCCTAAACCGGGACCAATTATCTGATTAAACCAAAAAAATATATATATACATGGTATACAATGACGTTAGGTGACGTTAAATAAATATGTACCACTACATGTAAGCGCTCCAACCAAGGTGTAATTAATTCAACAGCATCTTTGTCATCCAGCAAGGGATGAACTATCAATTCTGGACTGTATGATTTAATGACGGTGGCGGCCTCATGTTGACAAAAAACATGAGCCAAATCAGCCCCAACTTTAAGAGCCGATATAGCTGAAAAGTAAGGCGCTCCTGTGTACTCTAATGAACCACCTATCACACCAATCCGTCCATATTGACCTTTATGTTTACTATTCGTTAATTTCGGTACCACCGATCTCGATAATTTCAGAAGCTTTTGCGTCTGCACCGGCACTTCAATGGAACAATTATGGTCCGACATTTTACGGATCCGTCTAGAAGTACAGTAACCATTTGTAGTGGGACTAGGATAACATTTTAAATGTGACAAAAAATATATATTGGCTCTGTGGTTTGAACGTATTATATTAGCGTGCATTTTCCTAAATATTATTAGTATTAGGTATGTATTTATATTAGTTTATATATTTGTTAAGTATGTTGTACTTATGGATTTTTATATTTTTTTTTTACATTATTCAGTTGTACGCTCTATTTTGAAATTAACAAAGCTTAAATTTAATGCTTCGATAAATGCAACAACAAAACCAAAGTTAAATATTCATTAACGACACAAAATATCAAAAATCAATTGCAATCCTTAATAAACAATGAAGAGCCAAGAAACTGAAAGTGATTTGCACTATTTTTTTTTATTATTATACTGTGCACGCATACTGTATACTGTAGAGGGTATATTAAGTTAATCATTCTGTTGGCAATTATTGGTTTAATTATCGGTTAACAGATTTCCTTAAGAACTGCTTCATTAAATTCGTGTGTTTTAAATATTGATCCGAAAATAGATATTCTTATGTTATAATATTAGGAAATGATTAGAATAGAATTTTCTAGTTAAATTAAACCATAGCAAACATTAAATATCTAAATGTGTGAGTATTACAAACTATGCCAAACATTTTTTAGTTTTTGCAGTTTGGCTTCTCATAAAACAGGGTGATTACAAAAGTTTTTTTTGTGTGGCAAAAATAGAAAGATTCAAAGGCACTACAGAACAAAAACGCAGTTGTGTAAAAATATTTTGCTGTGATGGAATCACACACACTTGCATTTGTAAATAATTGAAAAAATAAAATATCGAATAAATATCAATTCTACAAAATGGCTGAATATTTTCATAACTGCAGTAGGTTATGAATAAATATAAATGTTAAGGACATTTTAAGAGTGAAGATCATTTTTAGTTCAAGGTCAAGATAATAATATGAACGATCATAAGGAGCACGATAATATAGAATGCATGGACGCGACGAAACATTATTCTCGATGTAGTAGCGCTGGAAGTTTGCATACTCCAAATTCGTCCCCACATCACACGGGTATCAACTACATTAAATCAAACTTTTGATAATAAAAAATGTCCTTTACAATATTTTCCTTATAGACGACGATGAAGATAGTGGCGATAATTGTGGGCGTGCAAATAGTTGTAATGCTACAACTTTAAGCTACAAAGAACGACGTCGTGAAGCACACACTCAAGCTGAACAGAAACGTCGTGACGCAATAAAGAAAGGTTACGATAACTTGCAAGAATTGGTGCCGAGATGTCAACAAACTGACTCGACACCAGGCTACAAACTAAGCAAAGCACTTATTCTGCAAAAATCTATAGATTACATTGGATATTTGAATCAACAGAAAAAGAAAGAAGAGGATGAGAGCGTAGCACTCCAGAAAGAAGTGATTGCTTTGCGTATAATACGAGGTATTATTTAAACAGGCGCTTAATTAAGATTTATGGAAAAGTTTTTTTTTTTTTGCTAATTCATAGCAAGTTATGAGCACATGTTACAACATCAACAAGCCAATCCTGGACCTGAAGAAAGCCGTCTTACAGATGAAACCAAATTTCAAGTGGTAATAAATACTCTAGTCACTGCTCAGATATAATAATAGTAAATAACTTTTTAATAATTTTATTAGTTTCAAGCAATAATGGATGAAATGTTTGACTCTTTCCAATATATTCCCATGGATAATTTTAAACAACTAACATCGGGTGTAATACCATGGCTGGAAGAAAATTGCAAACCGCATATATTACGAAATATTTTAAGTCAAACCTTACAAGTTATACAAATAAATCAAATGCAAGGTAAATGAAATCAGATCAATAATATTAATATTGAACATAGCAATACAATATATGTTTATAAACATAAAAATATACAATGGAATTGCATTAACACATATTCAAAAAGAAAACAAAAAAAAAGCAATAAAATATTTTTGTAAACTGTAAAACTTTATTTTCAATTGAACACCGTTTTCTTGGTCAACTTTTCTACAAATGTTTCAAACAAATCCAAACCGATATCATTTTGTCTGGTTCGTAATTGTGCCGTGTCTGTAATTATAGTTTCCGGGTGTTCAAAATTAAGCAGTAAAAGTACATCTAACAGTTTACATAAAGTGTAAGGTCTGTGAGATTTTGTCAACTTACACTTTAACTTGATATTAGATTTCAATTCCGTTATGAAATATTCGGACGTATCATTTGCAGTAAATTGTGATTCGTGCATGATTTTAAGTATTCCCTCGTGTATAATGAATAACAAGCTGTCAAAAAAATTTTCATTTTTTATATGAAAAACAATTTCTGATATTTGCAATAAAATCAACGGTAATTCATATTTAAATTCGTGACTGTTGACAAAGCAAATCGAGGCAAGTTTTCGTATTTTTGCATAGGGATGGTACAGAAGAGACCACATTAAATGGCGAAATTTCTCTAAAAATTCCAGTTCAATTGCATCATTTTTGTGTATATACGGTACTTTATGAAAGAATTCCAATAACATGATCATAGAGCGTATTTCTTGGGAGTTAGCGATGTTTTTATTTACAAGAGATAACACGTAATCGCATAGTGAAGGAAATTTGCGTACAATTTCACCAAAAGTTATTGAACATGTCTGCCAAGAAATTTCCAAATTCAATTCATCATAGATATGGCTTGTGGAGTTCAGTTGACCGATAATTTTTGAAAGCAATGCTCCAAACAGTTGTAAAGCGGCATTACAAATGGTCCAATCATTGCTATTAGTATAAATCAAGGCGTGCATTATCATTTCATTGTAATAGTTGTCGAGGAACTCCCGCAGTTCAGCATCTCGCACCAGAACGCATAGATAATGCAAAACCAAAGATTCTAAACGGTCACAGTTTATACTCAGTTTATGTTGATTTTCAAAAGTGCTGCATTTTAAAATATGAAACAGATTATTCAAAGTCTTTCTCAAAAAAGGTCTCGAACATTGACTTTCGTTTTTTAATATATGTAAAAACATTATGGAAAAACCTGCGCCTCGGCGTGTTGTACTTATAAATTTATCATCTAAATCATATAATTGATGTAAACGGGACTCAAGAAACTGGCATATTGAAGCGTTTTCTGGGAATTTTGCTGTTAAGGCTTTTGTTAATGTACCAATACAAATTCCGGCATACTCTATGGCACCTTTATGACGACAACGCGTTAACACAGATTCAACCACAAGCAGACAACGTTTTAAACAATCTATATAGTTATTTGTCTCATTGCAATTGTCTATTATGAAATTGCCTAGAGATGTCACCAATTCACAGCAGGCTTTTAATGTCAACCATAAAGATAATAACAAGAATTTACGATTCTCCTCATCATTGCACTGTACGTACGAACTGTTGTGTACTAAAATTAAAAGACTTTCTTCCATATCTTGAAAACTGGCCGATCCTGTTGAGCCGTTTGTAATATTTAACATATTTAAAATTATGCTCACAATGTTTTCTGTTGTGTCCAAAAGTTTAAAGAACGCTGAAGCTAACAAATTGGCTTTAAATTGCACAATTTTACTAAGCACGCTTATATAACCAAATAAATGCGAACCTTCTGTTTTGCACGCTAGCAAAGGGTCCTTCTTAAAGCCAATAAGTTTGCTGTCCAGTAAATGGAATATATCATTATAGAAATCGAGAATTAAATCATTTGAGTTTTTAATATTTTCTAGAATTACGGTAGCGTATGTAGAACTCAAATTGCATTCGTCGATCTTTTCATGTGCACAGCAGTCCTTACATAATTTAATTATTTCAGAGTTTGGAACCGCAACGGGCATTATAAGTAATAACTGCAAAGCCAAATCGTGAGTATCATCATAGTCAGCGGTATCGTTTAGTAGAGAGAGCAACTTTTTTGTAATCTCTTTATTGTCGAAACCATTTTCCCGTTTGAGAAATTCCCCCAGCTTTTCATTATCAGATATGTCGCAATTTTTTGCATTTTTTGTTAACTTATTTAAATAAACTGATTTTAATAGTACTTCAAGTATTTTTAATGAGAAAATCTTTGGCTGATATAATGTATTAAAGATTTCCTTTTCCACTAGAAGCTGCAGTTGTTGATAAAATAACGCAATCGATAATGCTGTGCTATCAGTTATCATGGGGTCTGTTGTTTGAGTCTTTTTAAATGCATTGCTTGTATAATTTATAATAACTGGTAGTTTGGCCAAAATGCTATTTCGTATGCGAGCATTTTCCACACATTTATGCTGTAGCAAAAATTCATATATAAACTTCAAATTTAGTTCAATCGGAAAATCTGCCACATTATCAACAATGGATTTAAATATTAACAATTGTGTGTCGGGATCAAATTGGAAACACTTTTCAATCAATATTCTCTTTAGATGATGGTACGGTGTACGGTACAATGAATGGAGTTGCTTTGGAAATATACTTAAAATTATAATTAAACTATTCAAGTTTTCACTTTTTGTTGGCTTTAATTTCATCAATTGTTTTATATCCACTGTTTTTTGCAAAACTTCAAAGAGCAGTTCTTTCTTGTGGATGTGAGGCAACCATTGTAAACATAAATTTTGTATTTCCATTGTTGAACCATTCATTAGTATGTTGGCTATTAAAGTGAAAAGTGTTTGACAGCCTCGCTCAGCCATTAGCCTGATCAGAAATTGACCAGCCGGTATTAAATTTTTATACAGAAGACTTAAACGTATACCATTGTAGAAGTATTCTTCAGAGTAATCGCTCAATAGTAAAAATTCTTCAATAGAATGATTTTTTATTATGTTGTATAAAATATACAACTTATTTTTATTCGTCCAAGGCCAAAAATTTATTATGTGCTTAAACATTTTCAGTGATGTTTCTTTGTTAAAGTATATTTGGTTCAGCAGTAATATTGTTTCATCCTTTACTGAACTTTGAGAAGATTGCAGGCAGAAGTACAAATGATGTAGGCAAAAAGAAGTGGTTTCCTTTCGTGGACATTTCTTCAAAAGTAAATTAACAGTTTTTAGTATTAAGCCCAGGTTTGCCTTATTATCATTTGCAGCTTTTGCTAAAGCTGCAAAGTTTGTTATGATTGTATTATTAGCATCGGCAGTTACGTTGAATTGGTTTGATAATAACAAAGACTGCAGTTTTATATGATTATCAACACTCAAATCGCATAGTTGTCCAAATTTTAAGTATGTATTATTTATGTTATACTTTTTACTTATTCCAAAGTGGGCTCCTATTGCCAACGATAGTAATGGCTGATTAATTGTTAAACCTTTCTTGTATTTGCTGATTTCATTATCTATTATAGTTTCAATATATTTCATAGAAGCTGAGGCCTCCTCTATATCTAAAGGTAACTTGTGTATGTCTCGAACGTATTTAACAATCAGAGATGTGCTAGACAGATCGGTTGGATTATGTTCCATCGTTTTATCACATTAATGATAGTTTTGATTTTTAACTCCAGCTTATATGTCCAGAAGAGAAATGATCTTGTTTTCTTGTTTTAGTTTTGTTTTTATCTGGACTGTTAATGTTTTATTGGATTAGGAAGTTGGCTTAAATTCCCAGCTTGGCGATACAGCTTAGATTCCCCAGTTTAAGCACTTAGCACCCATAAACTAAGATTAATGTAATAGTCCAGCATTTTTTCTTGTTCACTTTTGTTTTTAAGATTTAAATTCCACTGCGCTTATATTCCAATTCAACACTGTTAACCAGA
This sequence comes from Ornithomya fringillina, assembly GCA_963978525.1. Lineage (NCBI taxonomy): Eukaryota > Metazoa > Arthropoda > Insecta > Diptera > Hippoboscidae > Ornithomya > Ornithomya fringillina. Next base: position 7,196,842 of record OZ021693.1, read on the forward strand.
GAATACAAATTTCGATCTTGTTATGAAATTAACATATTTTAACATAATAAAATCTTATAACTTTGTCATTAAAAACTTCTTATTATATTTTTTAAATCGTTATGCTTAAGTTAAGAGAAAATTCTTATAAAATACAATATTTTGTTAGAGATGAGCAGAATGAAAAACCTGCGTTTTATATGAATTCCGCAAAACCAACTAGTACTTTTTGGAGAATTGAAAGTATGGATATAATAACAGTTAGAAAACCAATAATATAAATTGCTGCGATTAAATGAATCTAAAAATTAATAATCCACAAATAATCCAATAATTTATATAATATATAAATAAATACGTAAATTGTTTATATGTTAAAGGGTTAAATGCAACATATGTTTAATGCATAAGTGCAGTACGCAACAGTTTATTATGTTAATTTTGTTTTTGTATTGAGTTTATTATATATATAATTTAAAAAGAGGTAAGATTTTAATTGCTTTGGAAGATTTTATTTGTAAACATTACAAACTTTCTTTTTTATATAAAAAATAGTACTTTGTAGAATACTGATAGAAGTAAAAATTGTAAAAAGTAAAAAACTTGGTGTACGAGCATAGTGAGGAGAGGTGTGTACTTACATTTTAATTGGCATTCATTTATACAAGGAAAATATCCTTTTTGTACCCACCACTTTAAAGTCGGGGCTATTCTTGCTTTGTCAAAACCTATAAGGACCTATAAAAGTATATTTTGAGACTCGTTCACCATGTCTGTCTGACTAACCGTACTTTGTAACGTCTCTGACACCTTCTTCTGGGTATTGCAAATGGAATGACACTATGTACGCCTCATCTTATGTGGAGGGTATAAAAAAATATGAGCAGTTGAAATAAAGAATGAAGTATTTATCATCATCCATAATTGTATATATATACATACATATATATGAAATTTTTATTTATAAATATAAATAACTCATACGAGATAAGGTCAAAATCAGTCAATCCATTATTAGCATCCTTTAATTACTTTAATTGCTGAAAATACTTGGAGCATTAAATTAAAATTGTTTGTTACTTTGGAAGACTGCAAATTATTACTAGAGATTATCTCATAAAAGAAAAAAAATCTATACAAAGTTAAGACTATTCAAGCAAATAATAAAAATACATTTATTAAAAAATCTTTAGCTCATTATTAAGAGCTTATCAAATGTAAGGGCAACCAATATAGTGATTGTTGATATCAAATAAAAGAATAATAATAATAAGAATTCTCCAGAAGTATAAAAGGTTCCACATCTTTCATTCAGATTATTAGTCGTTAAAGTGAAGTGTTGAAAACGTTAAACTATTTAATTATAAATTGTTAGCATTCGTTCAAAAAAGGTAATAAAATATATTTCCCTATTACATGTAAATCTTACAAAATATAAATACTAATAGGTAATAATTTGTATAAATAATCACTTCTTCAGTAGGTTAGGAGGAGTAATAATATTGCTTCCTTCAAATTTAAAAATAATTTAATGATGAAGTTTGATGAAAGGACATTCTATGCCTATTGCGAGCGTGGCTCTTGAACGATTTTGCCTATTTTAAATAGAGATCTGCGTGTCAGTAAGAAATGTCAGTTGAATTTTAATTTACGACCGTGAGGATGCCAACAACAGACAGACACACGGACACATATGTCTAGATCGACTTAGTTTTATTCGCTGGTCAAGAATATATATACTTTGTAGGGTCTCTGCGTCTCTCTGTGTGTTGTAAGCGGAAATACAAACTTAGTATGTTTGGAGGATATAAAATATATAAAAATTCGCCAAAAATAGAACAATAATAGAGATTTAAAAAGAAATATTTTTTATTATACATAATAGATTCTTTTATTAAACTGCATCACTGAATAATTTTTAATATCGATTGAATAAAAGTTATTGTAAAAATCGTAACCAAAAATCATAAATAAGAAAATGATCTTCTTTGATAGCTTTAAAGTAAAAAATTCGCCAAAAATAGACAAATGGGCAAAATGATTTAAAAAAGACACATTTTGTATTATACACGATAGATTACTTTATCAAACTGCATCATTAAATTGTTTCTAAAGTTGAAGATGGAAAAAATATTGCAAAAAATTGTTACCTATTCAAATGACTAAGACTGTATATATATAGATATAAAAAAACCTCTTGTATACAATATTAATAAATTTATGTTACCATATATACACACTATGTTTTGTTTAAGATATTCTGAAATCTTACCATTATATATTTAACAATATAAAATAACATTACTAATGTATAAAAATGTTAGTTGCTGTTAAGTAGTGGTTTCGTGTGGTCCAATTTAAGCCAAATTAAGTGAAACGACGATCTCTTGTTATTATGAAAATGTTTAACCAAAGCTTTCTGTGGTATTTAGCTAATATTGTTATACTTATAAACTTCATTGATTATGCCGCAAAAGCTGATGAACTCGTTCAGATCTCAATGATTGTTACAATACGTAACAATAATGAAACGGTACAAGGGGAGAACGTTTGTTTTATCTTAAATTAAAGTGACAATTAATTAAAAGAATTTATTGAGTACGATGCTACAGTTTTTTTCCTTCCAAATAAATCGGTTTTAGTCGTTTATAATAAAAAGCAATTTTGCTTTAGAAAATTTATTTTATAATGAATATATTGTTTTGTTGTTGTTGTTATATATATGCAGATGTCATATAAAGTTGAACCTTTACCCGACTCTAATGCTGTTTTGGGTGAGGGACCTCACTGGGATGTGGCCACACAAAACCTTTACTTTGTGGATATAGTGAATGGCAAAATAATGCGTTACTCGTATGCCGAGGATAAAGTGTATAAAGCGAAAATTGAAGGCGAAAGTTTAGCGGGGTTCGTAATACCTGTTGAAGGCACGACCGATAAGTTTGCTGTGGGTGCTGGCCGTCGTGTTGTTATTGTTCAATGGGATGGCTTATCGGAGATGGCTCATGTGGAGAGATCTCTGTTTGAGGTACAAATGAATGATACACGTTTTAATGAAAATCGCTTCAATGATGGTAAATGTGATCCGCGTGGACGATTGTTTGCTGGTACAATGCGTTATGTCGGAGATGAATTTGAACATCGTTGGGGTGAATTGTACAAGTATGAGAAAGGTGGTAAGGTGGAAGTGATTAAATCGAATGTGGGTATATCCAATGGTTTGGCTTGGAATGAAAAGGCAAAAAAATTCTATTATATAGACACCACCGATTATGAGGTTAAGGAATATGATTACGATATTGATACTGGTAAAGTGGGTAAGTTATAAGTTTACATAAGATACCCTACACAAATTATATACATATATTTTTGATCAGTACGAAAAACCAAACATGATTGTCCGTGTGTCCGCATGTCTATCTATTGTTGGTACTCTCAGGGTAATAAATTTTGAGATATTGAGACTCTTCTAGCCTTCCAGTAAGCAAATCGCTATTTAAATTGGACAAAATCGGTCAGGAGCCACATCCGCAATCGACAAAAATCTACTTATCAGAAATAAAAATTGACCAATGAAGTTGCAATTTAATACTACTCCATTCATGGATGTGCCAAAAGGGGCATGGTTGTAAAACAAACACGCCCACAATGAAAAAAATCATTTTCAAAGTAAAACTTAACTTACAGGTTAATATGTAATATACGATTAGGGGGCGTAATTATGTACCTGTCACACCCACCCTTTGTATATTGATATAGAGAGTATTTAGGATTTAGTTTTTTTACTTGTTTTTTTTTTTTGTAGCAAATCCCAAAGTCGTTTTTAATTTACGCAAAAATAATAGTAAAGATCATTTACTGCCCGATGGTATGACCATTGACACGGACGGTAACATTTACGTAGCCACCTTTAATGGTTATACAGTTTATAAAGTAAATCCAAGGTATGTTTTCCTTTTTATTGCCATTCTGTTTGTTATCTAATAGTTGGTGGTTTTTTTTTAAGTACTGGTAATATTTTGCTGGAAATAAAGTTTCCTTGCAAGCAGATAACCTCAGCTGCCTTTGGTGGTCCCAATTTGGATATACTGTTTGTGACCACCTCATCGCGTTTCAATGAACCGGATCCGGCTGGCACTACATACAAGGTTACTGGATTGGGCGTTAAAGGTTTTCCTATGACCAAGATGCAAATTTGAAAACGTATATTTTTATATACAATTTATATAAACAATGAGAAATGTTACGAATTCAAACAGACATATTCATACATATAAATTCAGTAATAAAGTCATCGAAAATAAAACATAACTCCTTTTTAAAATTTACAAATTTAAACTTCTTTGCTTACACACACATATATATATATATATACATGTTTATATATTTTAAGTACGTTGTAAAGAAAGACTCAGTGATCGATTCAAAATCACTCTAAAGTGTTGTAAGGGCCTTTTCACTTCTTTTTATAATATTTTTATTGTTATTATAATAATACTTTATTGCACTCATCAGGTAATATATTTTTGTCGTAAAATAATTTAAAATCTTTCACTTCTAAACTGACTTTCTCTGCTCTATATATATATATATCTAACTTGATTTTGATACAGTTTTGTAATAATACATAGATACAAACAATATATACTTTATATGCATGTGGATAATTATACGGATAATAGTTGTCATAAGTTGTTTTAGTAGAGAGTAGAGAAGAATGTTTCCAATCCAATTTAATAACCCAGTTGATATAAAGCAGCTCTCAACTGTTGAGGTATTCGATTCCTAAAAAAGGAAATATTTTCAGTTAATTTCAAAGTTATTCAATTGAAACTTATTAACTGGGTTTTTAGATTTATAACTACTTACTTTAATTCGCCTTTACTTTTTAAAGCTGCCGTCATTATAAATGTCAGGAATAAGGTTTGGATTAAGCCGAGGTAGCGATATTTAAGGAATACCATAAACTTCTCCAATTTGTCGCCAATCAAAAAAGAAAGTCCTCTTTGTCCTCTATCGATTCGCTTATTAATTGAATGTATTTCAGTTATAGGACCACGTCTCCACGCTAAACCATTATTTTCATTATTTTGCCATTTAGCTGTGTCAGTCCTTTTAAATCTGGTATCTCTGATACTATTGATAATTGGACTTTGTTCTATAGAACGGTCATTCCTATATGAATTTTCGTTATGGGAATTTTCTCTTTTAATTTGTCGTTGTTCCCTTTTTTCCTTGTTAATCTGATTATTCATACTTTGCCTTTCAAATATTTCGCGTGATTGTGGCACTCGATAATTTTGACGATTTTCATTTCTGTAAACTTGTCGACTATTTTGTTCATTGATTCCGATTTGGTGATTCTTTAATTCGTATCGTTCTTCTCCATGAGTGGACTGAATACGTTCATATTCTTGAGGTTGTTTAAATAATGTTTGATCTAGGCTTCTTTGGCCGTTTCCTATTCGTGAATCATATCTGACATCCTTTCTATGTTCTATTGTTTTTTGATCGATATTTTGATTATTACGTCGTTTATTTTCTTTCATAAATTGTTCTGGAGAATATTTTCGTTGTTGCTCTTGTTCATGGTATCGCCTTTCATTATAAATTTGGTTATATGGCGAAATTCTCCTTCGTGAAACAACTCTTTTTAAATGTCTTTGATCTTGATTTTGTTTAGTTCGCCATTCTTCCCCATTTTGCATAAATTGTTTTGTGGATTTGTCAAAATCTACTTCGCGGGTACCAAGTGTCCGTCTTTCATTTTGCTGTTGTGCCTTATGTAATCTTAAACCATTCATTCGATCATATCTTTGTCTATCGGTTAAAAGAATTTGTCGAGATTCTTCTCTTTGGATAAAGTTATTTCGTTCTATATTACCAGGTCTCTGTTTACGTTCAGGAAGTTGTTCTTTTTCAATATTCTTATATCGCGAAACTATACGAATGCTAGGGTTACTAGTACGACGAGCTTCTGAAGTTCTTCTTTCAGGTATTTGTCTTTCAACACGCCGGTTATCAGTGTAACGTTCAGGTTTAATTGTTCTTTGTAGTCGTTGAGGATTGCTCATGCGGTCAACAGTTTGAGTTCGTTCTTCCCTTCTTATGCTTTCCCTGCGGCCATCAAAGAATTGTTGCCTTCTTGCGTCACCACTTATACCATCTCGTTCTGTTTTACGAAATCCATTTAATGAGTAACGGGATCTTTCTTCTCTCAGACCATCACTGAATCCATTATTTTGGGCACGAAATTGTTGATCTTTAGCTACAACTTCTGGATTCCTAGTTTGCTCGTTGCCAGTCCTTGCCGAATATACATCGTTTTTCCGCCAAAATACATTAGTCGTTGTTTCATAACAAACATCATTGTCACAATTATGCTGCTGACTAAAAACGGTGACTAAAAGCACGAATTGAGCAACTGTTGTCAGTTGCCAATAGCGACACAGCATTTTTGCAAACTAGATGTTCTTTTTTTTTAAATTCTTTTAAATGGTTGTTGTTATTATTATTCAAGACAACTTGTTGATGTTAGTTTCCAAACTCAACTGATGCCTTTTTTATTTTCCGACACGATTTTATACTCATGGAAAACCATCGCATAAAGTTTAATTTAAACTTGATTTAATGTAATTTTCTTATCGCATATGTGCACTAGTGCCCCTTTAGTCAAATGAATATACATATATATACAAATAGAAATAAAGGATAAAAATCCTTGTTATTCAAACACCCTTCATTTTAAGGATTAGAGTACATGTATACAATTTTACAACTCAGTTGACGAATATTACTCTCACGGTCGCAATAATGATTTCTTTTAACAATAAACTGAAGTATGAGTGACTGAATCGATCTAGCCATGTCTGTCTGTCCGTGGTATGTGATAATCACTCCCTTTTGGTCTCTCAATAAATTGAGATATCAATTCCAAGGTTGTCCAAAACTGAAAATTTGTTTTTTCTATATTACCTGTAAAATGCAGAAGATATATTGACATATACTCCTTGGGAAGATGTGGTGAATCGATGTTAACTATTCCAGATTTGTCCTTAGCTAAAAATAGCTTTTCTATCTCTCAGAATAGCTTTTAATCATATTTATTACAGTACAGTTAGATTTTAAATTGACATCATATTGAAAAATTGTGAATATATAATATACGTATGTACATAACAAAAACCGATATGAGGCCAGCTTAACAAAATTGAATTTGATAAAAATTTTATAGATCGCTTTAGAAAAATCATTTAAGTGGAAGAAACAAATGCTTCTGTATGACGACAAAAGAAAAGTGAAAATGTCACCCAACCATTTAATACCCTATACTATTTCGGTCTACAAACTAAATTATAATTAGTTTAGTATATCGGTAAACGGGAGGCATTGTCATAAACAAGTCATTTCGTAAAAAAGGATATAAGGAAAGGGATGTAAAGTAAAGATGGCTTGATTGGATTCAAATTTGGTTTAGTCTATAATTAAGCTAATTGACTATTATTTTAAATAACGCTCTTATATGGGGTGAAGTTTTAAAAATGGTTTAATTGAAACCATATATTTGGATCATAAAACGCCCATTTACCAAATTTTATTGACATATCTTAAAAACCTTACACAAAATCTTACCTGGATATACAATAATAAGACAGACAGACGGACATCGTGAAATTAATACAGATTTGGATTCTAAATTAGTGAAAATAGGAAAAGATATGCCCATCCTTAGCCGTTACAAAGATCTACACAAACTATACCCTTTGCTACAAGTGGTGTAGAGTATAATAACAAGCAAAAGCGAGGTTTGATAGAAAGTTTATATAAATACCATGAATTTAAAACGAATTTGGAACAGTTGATAGCTGAAACTCTGGCAAAGAAGAAAGTAAGAAATATAAAGTTTTTCTACAAATAAAATGTTTTTTCATGTTTTTCTCTACTTTTAGAAAAAAGCAGATAAATAATTTATCAGCTACAACCATGAAGTCTCTATGGGTGGTATTTAAACCTCCATAAATAATAACAACAAATATCATGTCGATCTGTTTGTGGACAAAATATCTCAACATTAATATAAACAAATTATAAATTGTAGTTTATAAAAAAATATTCATTAACATATATCTATTAGAGAGATATTTAATCAGCTATTTAATTGTTATTATGTGTAAAAGTTATTAAAAAATACAAAAAAAAAAAAATTACAAATCAATTTATGTGGCTATTAAGCAAAATATTAATAATAACTATTGTGTATTATGTAACATATGTTGCTGTTGTTTTGGGAACAATTTGTAGAACATTAAAATATTATATGCACATACATACATATAAATAAAACTATATAATCTTCTTAAAGTGCAAAATTATGGTAAAATAAGGCAAATATTCTGTGGCTAGAAATTGTACTACATACCTTTTCCAAAGATTATAACCATCTTTAAATAAACATTAAATGCAATGAAATAAAAGGTTTGTGTTTATTAGCAGACAGGGTGCGTAATTTTTTTTTCCAATAAGAACATAACAATTTTGAATTTAAATAAAACTTGAAATAAATGAGATATTTAAACAGAAATGTATTCTTGGAACAGTGTACATATTAAATTTAAGTGAAAAGCGTCATTACTGAAGATGATTTTGAAATTATATTAAGCGGTCTTAAAGATGCAAGCACCGTCTTAGATGCGATAAAATTTTTTAATAATTACCAAACATTACTTATTTGTAAATATCATGTTAAACGTTAACTTTGACTGAGGTTTTGACGTTGACAGATCTTGAAAAATGTTTAAGGGTAAGTTCGTATGAATAAAACAAAATTGTTATGTCTTTATTGAAAAACTCCTTGTGTCGGTAGTGTAGTATTGAAAATGCCTAAAATCTATCTAAGGATCCACCTACAATGCTACAAACAAAACAATATAATTTTTGTGATTTTTTCCATTCTTACGACATACTAAAATCAAATTTTGCCAGGATATTAAAAAATTTTGCATATGTGGAAAAAATTCTTCTTAACCCCACCCACTTTTAATGAGCATATTATAAAGATTGGTATCATATATTTGATATGACTTTCTTCCTTATTTTTAAAATGATCAACAACAACAACAATTATTTAAATTTTCATTAAAAGTTTAATTTTTTATTTTTTTTTTACTTTTTATTACATAATTATTGTATGGTATACAAAGTGCATATTTATTATTGTATACTAAATATGTAATTTCATGTATAAAATGTGTATAATTTTAACCTAAACATAATTTAACACTCATTTGTAGAAGGGAAAAAAAATTACTAATTGAGTAAAAACAATTTTTATTTGGGCTATGACATTATAAATAAAAACAAAACAAGTAAAAAGAATTTATATCTTATTAATTTTAATAAACGATAAAAGTAAAACGATATTTAATGTGAATGAAACCACAAGTTGACTTGAATACTGATTTAAAGAAGAGGACGATGAAGAGAACAATAATTTAAAGTTTAATTTGAAATACAAAGCAATTAAGCAAATATTTTAGTTGGCTTTCAATCAAATTATATTGTTTATAATTGTTTTCTATTTATTTTCTTTTCTTCTAAGTTTCAATTACTTTATGTTGAAATTTTTTTTGTATTTAAAATCTTTGATACCAACTCTATTATACATTCCACAAAGAAGTTGGGGTATACTAAGTTTATCATTCTTTTTGCAATATTCAGAAGCAGGCCTCGGAGATCCTACAGTTTAAAAAATTGGGTCAATTCTGACATGTAAGTCTGTATGTCCGTACGTCCGCGTCTTTGTCTGTTGTTGGCCCTCTCACAGTCGCAAATTTTAAGATATTGAGGTAAAATTTTATACAATTCGAAATTTTGGACAAGTGGCTATTTAAATTTGGCAAAATCGGTTAAAAGCCACGCCCTCAATCTACCAAAACCTATTTATTTGCCATAACAAATAAGCTATAAAGTTGAAATTTTCCACCCATGTTTATAATTGTGCCATGTATCAAAAATGTGCGTGTTCGTATACCAGGCATTCTCACAATTTATAAAAAAACTTTATAGAGCCTAAAACTCGACTTGCAAACTGAGATATACACTATTAGGGAGCGTAATCATTGTTAGCACAGTAGCCACCCATTTGTATATAGATGTGGAGGGTATTTAAGATTTGACTTAAGCCAAATTTAGTTTTCGTATTTGTTATTATTATAATTATAGCCTGCACCACTTGATATTAAATATTGTGTGAATGTTTGTATCTTATAAACAGTTGAAGATAGTACATCTTTTACTATATCATTCACAACGATTCAGAATCACTCCCAAAATGGATTTAAGTGTGTCCGTCTGTCTGTCTTGTGTCAAGGTTTTGGCCACAGTCTTCAAGGTATTTCAATGACATTTGTTTATAAGAATGTGTTTTGAACCAAAGATGCGTTGCATTAATAATGATTTTAATTGAAGCATTTTTAGAACTTCTCTCCATAAAAGGTTCTATTATAATTTGACAAAATTTGATGAAGAATAGTTAACTAGTTTAATAATTGACTAAGCCTAATTTGGACCCAATCGGACAATTTTTAGAATCACTTTCCATATAAACATATTTCACGAGGTGACTTATAATGGCAATGCCTCACGTTTAGTGATAATTAAAATATGTGGAACTAAGTGGTGTAGAGTATTAAATGGTCCGGCTTGACCGGCTATAATATTTTCACTTATTTTTTTTCCTTTGAAACTCCTACTTTTAATTTTAACAATTTTTAACTTAGAACAAGAACTTCTACAAAGTTAATGAAAGTGAAATTTCTCTAAGCTAACATACTTATATGTATGTGTATGTATATGTACTACATATATATATATAAGTAATTGATGTAATAAATTAATTGGTTACGCTTATTATTTACGCTTACTGTTCCGAAGGGTTTTCGGCAATAACCGGTTGGAAGGTATTGATAGTGACGGCGTATGTTTTTTCTTTGTTATTTTTATTGGCTGGCATAACTTTGGCTTATGTTATCTTCTCTTTACACATAAATGTTTATATTTATCTTTATATTTATGTATGTATATAAACGTATACATATTTCGTTTGATGTACTTAAAGAGTTAAAAATTCCTCATTTTATATATTAATACTGTACTTGTGTTTGAACTTAAATTCTTTTACAATAAAAATATATTAGTAATAAAAAATGACGTTAATTTATTGTTATGTTGTGTGTAGGTATGTACGTTAATCAGTCCTTAAAGCAATTGCTAACTTTAAAAATTCTTCCAAACGGAAATCTTATCACCGAACTGTAATTTCTAATCATAATTGTGAGATTGCACTAATTTTTTTTTCTCTTTTGGGATTTCCTAATTATTTCTTTTTATCATTATTTGTTCCGAAAATTTCTTTACATGATTGTTTCTTCTGCGGATTAGAATTATTGATTATTGTTGTCACCTAACAAATCTTCCAGGGCACTATTCAAACGTCCTTTACTAAGAGCCTCGACCAACATATGTAGACGTTCTTCACGTTCACTGTGACGTCGTTCCAGCGATGTAACCTTTATATATGTATAAATAAAAATTTTAATACAACAACATTTTTATGGCATACTATACATGAACTCATACTCATACTCTGTAATTAGTTTGAGTGACTTAAGAGAAAACATATCATTTATAAAACTTGAATGAAATTGTTTGAATTAAAATAAGTATGTCGGGTCAAACCCGACCATTTAATACCCTACACCACCTAATTCACCTGGCAAAAGTCACTTCGCCAAATATATGGAAAGGGGATCTAAAAATTGTCCGCTTGGGTTCTAATTTGGCTTAATCTATTCTTACATTAATTAATTCTTATTCAATATTTTTATATTATTTAAATGGACAGACAGACAGACGGAAATGGTATGGCGTTTGACATTTAGGAGTTACAATTACTCACACAAGCCTAATATGCCCTTTGCCTCAAATGGTGCAGGGTATAAAAAAAAAAAAAAACAATTTATTAAAAAAAAATTATATATAAAGTACACTATAACGTATCTTTTATTACATTATATAATTTACAATCGTACAGTATTTAGTTTAGACAATACATGAATGCATATAATAAATGAGAAAACCAAAATGAAAATGAAAAATACAATGAAATTTAAATAATTTTTAATCATCTAAAAATATCTGTTGATTACGGGTATAACATTTAATAGGGCGATTAAAACAAGTGTTATAATTGTTAAATATAACAGATTTGTGTTAGTTACCAGACGGCAAACAGTATGTACACTGAATAATAAAAACAGACCAAGGGCCAGTAAATCGTAATTTTTTGCATTTGAGAGTATCATGGGATGAGTAGATTTACTACAACATACCTTGGCTTTCAAAGCATAATAATCCACGGGTAATTTACGGCGTTTTTGCATGGAATTCTGTTCGTCACGTTCGCTGAGGCGTTGCTGCAGTATGCGTACCGTCTCATGACATGAGGCCAATTCACGTTCGTGGGCAGTTTGTAAAGTTTTCAGCTACAATGAAATATGTTGTATAAGGAAATTGTTTGCAGATTGTATAACAAACATATAAAATCATAACGTACATCTTGTAAACGTTTCTCATGTAATATTTTATAATCAGCTTCCAATAGTTTATATCGGCTTTGAGCTTCCTTTAATACTTGTATATCCGTTGAAGCTGGTATATGATCACTAGTTTGACTTTTGCTACTTATGCTGGCAGTGCTATGATGCTTGAAAACTGTAATTTATATAATAATACGAATCAAAATGTTATTACAGTTGATCAAGCCCAACTATTTAATACCCTAAATTATTTTACAATTTTTTTTGTACATATACCTACCTGTCCATCTTATAGGGAGGGTATACTTGTTGTTTTTATGTGTAAGTAACGGGTTTTTCAATAAAGACATAACAATTTTCTATTTTAATATTAGCGTACCCTTGAAAGATTTTCATGATCTGTTAACGTCTAAATATCAATAAATGTTAACATTTTCATCGCGATGTGGTTTTACAAATGAAAAATGCTTTGAAATTAATAATATATTGCAATTTGTAAGGTTGCAATAATATATTACAACCATACAAAACTTATGTTATGTCCTTGTTGAAAAGCCCTATATATGGAATTATAATGCAATCTTCTAGGGTTTACTGTTTAATAATAATAAAGGAAGCAAGTAAAACCTAAACCTTTTTTAAAGTCATTAAAGTGTGAGTTATAATTCAATTTCGTTTTTTGTTTTGAAAATTGTACGCATGTCTAGTATTCAATCTCAACCATTATTAGCTAAACATTGGACATAATTTATATAAATAAAAATTTTTAGCTTTAGGAATACATATCAATAATATAAATACATCTCAAAAACGTGTAGAGCACTGCCCTCTTTCAATTATTAATTTCGTGAATTATTTTGAAAAAAAAATTGCATAATACCAGCCAGACATTTATGTGTTCAGGTGACGCATAATAAATTAAAATGAGTTCAAGAAAAAAAAATTGAGATTCTTTTTTAGTGTAATTCAGTCAAAGGCGTGCTTCAAATTTAAAATATTATTGTTACGTATTATATTTCCTATCAATTCATAGACACTTTCTCTGCCGTCTTTATTTTATATAAAAGCAACGCGTACGATAACAAACAATAAACAATTCCGGAAACATTAAAACACTCCACGTAAGATGGGCGGTATACAAAGTTTTTCATTTCATTTGCAACACTTAGAAGGAAGCGTCAGATACCTTCTTAAAGGCATGCCCGTCTGTTGTTGCTATTCTCACGGTCACAAATTTTGAGATACTGAGCTAAAACTTTGTACAGACACGTTTAGTTTCTGTCGGTAAAATTGGTCAGTAACCACGCCCACAATTGACAAAAATCTGCCACAAAACTTGACCTTTAAACTTAAAATTTGGTATGCCTATCTATAAATATCCAATTAATCGATATGCTAAAAATGGGCATGGTCACATAATAAATATGCTTACAACTTACAAAAACTATACCCAACGTAAAACTTGAATTGCCAGCTGATACGTTATACATACACTATTAGAAGGCGAAATCATATACCTGCCACGCCCACTGCTTGTAAGTAGATGTGGTGGATGCTTAAGATTTGGTCTAAGCCTAATTTAGTTTTCTTACTTTTTTCAAATTTCGTTTTATACAATAATTGACAGCTTTGGCTAATGGTTGGTAGATAGGAACACTTTACTTTTCAAAGTTCAAGCATAATGTAACCATCAGGTAATTTAGAGTAAGAGTGGTATTGTATAAGTTTATATGTTACGGGAGCGAATGAATGTACAGACAGACAGACAGACAGACTGATAGAGGTAATAAGTGTTAAATAAGCCTCTCTTACCGTCTCTTTCTTTTTGCAATTTCTTAATTGTTTTCCTGCATTCATCCAGTTCCCGGGTAAGACGTTGCAAAGCTTTGTTTTTAATAGCCAAATCAATACGCATACCACGTATAGTGGCTACCAGATGAGCATCTTCTTTAATTGTTGTAGTGGTAGCAGCAGGAGACACAGAATTAGTAGTACGGGATGGTAGAACATTAGTTGAATTGGATGAGTTGGAGCTGGTTGTTAAAGTTGTCGCTGTAACCTGAGGTTTGCGTAGACCACTCTGTTTGGAATTGGGGCGGGAATTGTTTGGTGTCGAATTAGCGGTACTGCTGGCACTAGAATTTGCCGACTGTTGACTTGATGTACCAATTGTATTCGTACTACATTCTCGGGTACAATTTAACGTCTGAATGCCGACCGTTTTGTGTACAGTTTTTGTATTTGTTTTATTGTTCTGATTATTATTAGTTTTGGGTTGCATGGATTTGGGGGTAGCTGGTGACAGCATTACAGGAGTAAAGGGATATTCGTCAGTTTGGGTGCAATTATTATAATAACGTTCAGCTTTTTTAGAAACAAAATAATCCAAGGTACGCACTTGGGATTCAATTTTCTCATTAAGTTTGGTATTGATTTCCTGTAAACTGTCGAAAGGAAGAAAAATTACTTACTTGTGAACTCTACGTTGTGTACTGTGAACTGTACCTTAAAACTTGGGTTTCCAAGTCCGCTATATGAGTTTCATATTTGGCTTGCACCGAATTGAAGCGAGCCTGTACATTGGCTAAAATTTTTTGTGCTTTAAAGTCCTGTTCTTTGGCATCTGATTCCAATTGAGCGATACGCTGTTCCAACAGTTTGCGACTGCTCAGACTCTCCTGATCACCCCCACCACAACTCATATTTGAGTTTTTGGAGGCCACTACAAAATGAACTTTGATTAGTATTTAAAGATAATCAGCTTTAAAGAAAATCACCTATTAAAGCGGACACGGAATCGGGATGTTTACGCATAAGAATGCGTTCCATTTCACGACACTGACGCTGTAAATCTTGTATCACTTTGCCATCCTTTTCTTTTAGCTCCTGAGCACGTTTCTTTTCCGCTCGTGTTTCTTCCAATTCGTTTTGTAACATTTTCTGTAATTCTACCGCTTCGTCGCGATCATGACGGGCCGATTGCAATTCGTTCCGCAATACACTGGCACATTCATTCAAATGCTGTACATCCAACTTTAACACATCGCATTGTTCCTGCAGGGTCGTATTGCTTTCACGCAGTTTGCGATGTAGTTGCGAGAGGGTATCGTGTTGTAGGCGAAACGATTCCAATCTCTCTTCTGTATCTTTAAGACGTTCTTGTAATTTTTCAATCTCCTGTTTAAGAGTGTATTCTCGAGTTATAGACATGGAGCTGTGCGTTTCAATGGGTGATGTGTGCGTGGATACCATGTTTTGAGGTGAACAATTAACCGATTTGTTGCAATACGTAATAAAAGGTGTACCAACGGCTACCGATTTGTGTAACGGACTGGAGGAGAGTGATGGCGTAGATGTGGTTGGTATATTGATTTGGCTGCTAATACCACTATCGGGTGTTGTCATTGAAGATCGCCGCATCAGATAATTGGAACTGCGCCGTTCAATTGGCGTCAAACGTCGCAATGGACTTCCCAACAAATTGGTAATGCTGTCACGTGCTTGAGGTGGCGTGTAAAAAGTTGCCATCGCATTGTCATCGCCACCACTTGAACGTCGTCCCATATTATAATCAGGTATGTTTTGGTTATTTGGCAAGTAGTGATGGTGCGATTGTTTTGACTGCTGCACAACAGTTGGGCGATCAGATGCACACGATGGCATTGCTGAGAATGCTGAAGTCATGGTATTATTGAACGTTGTGTTATTTGATAGAATCACTGCTTGTTGTTCTTCACTGTCATCGTGCACAATTTCAAGTTCAATAGTTTCCATGGCTTCAGCAATTTCTTCAATCTGCAAGAACAAAAATAAACATTTTAATAATTTTGTTACAGACTCTCTTAATCTATTATCCATATTTTATTTTATTTTGGTGAATAGTAGTATAAGTAATGTGTATAGATATGGAGAGTATTTCAGATTTGGCCTAAGCCAAATTTAGTTTTTCTTACTTGTTAGTATTTAAGTATTGTAGTTAGATGCAACTAATACTTGAAAAAAAAATTATTATTTTTATGTGTATGTTAAAACATATCAATAACAATAATTGTCAGTTTCACTCTCTGTACAACTCACACCTGACATGATATTCAACAAACATCAATTTCACTGCCATGCAAATAAAAAAAAACACAGCATCTCACGAGAGGTATAGAGAGGTCATTAATACAAATAAAAATTTGTGTAACATGTGATTTTTTTCTCATATAAATTAAAGTCCAAAGATATGTGTGTTGGTATGTATGTAAGCATTATATGGCGCATGGTTACCGAACCAATCAACTAACCGAACGAACAACAAACAAACCACTTTCCATTTTTATGGAAAAGTTGTCAAAAAGCAAAAAAAGAGTAATATCGATTTTGAAAAGAAAAACAACCGCAAGATCTCATCTCATTCAAAGCTGACGCTAGCAGGCTGACTCTCTAAAACATAAAAACACAAACTACAGCTCCTGCTGTTGCCGCATTCAGCAACGTTGACGCCAGACCAGATTGTTGACACAAACAACTCGTTGTTGATCACATAGTGCGATGATCATTTTTCAACCTAACAGCTTCTCACAGCATGTTGCCTATGTAGCGGAGGACTTGGTAATGTTGTCATTATTAGTTTCTTTCGTTAGTTGGTTTAATCTTTGGTTTACTCCACACAACACATGCCGCACAACATGAAAGAGATAAAAAACCAATTTAGCCAATTAAATCCAAGAGGACATTAACATGTTACGTTATGCTGCTACAATTTTTACACCACATGTATGCTTAGGCGATTTGTGGGACGATGTAAAAGATTTCGTATTAAAGATTTAATTAGTGAATGTTTGCAAATGTTTGCCTTTTCCTTTTTTTCAGCTAAACAGTATTCTGGTAAATTTCAAATATAATTAGAGGGTTTTTTATACCCACCACCACAGTGATAGGGGATATACTAAGTTTGCTATTCCGTTTGCAACACCCCGTAGTAGGCGTCGGAGCATCGGATAAAAAATAGGCCCGCAATTTACAAAAAAAAGGGGAAGAGGACTGTACTAATCTTATCCTCTGCGGAAGGGAATTACTCCCCAATTAGGAAACAATAAATACCCTATCAGCCCATGGAAGCTTCCTTTTAATTCAATACCCTTTGCCTCATTTTATGCTGATTATCTGCTGTATTTGATCTTTACTGGTAAAGAGTGATTGACGGTTTAGTCATGTAAGAATAAAGACCGCATAGAAAATGGGACAAGCAATAAGTTGGAAATAGAAGAAGCTGCTAGTTTTGAAAAAAATATAACGAGTGCGGTAGTATCCAACTTGTAAAAGGTCTCGCTTTATCTTGGTGGAACACTATACTTTTTCTATTGACCAATTGTGGCCTTTTCCGTTTGAATAGTTCATTTTACTTGTGTAGTTAATGACAGTCTGTACATATTCAGAATAGATCGAAGACTCGCACGTTAAAGCATCCCTTGAAATCAATTTATTTAGCTTTCATCAGCTTCAAGTTCAAGCCTTATTACTTTCCGAACAACCCCAATCATTACTTTCTTAAATCTATGAAATATTTAAACTTTTTTTCTTAACACCTTTTCCGATTCGTTGTTAGCGCTTAAATTTTTTCTGTGATTCGAACCGTAACGCAGTAAGGTGCTTTAAATTCAAATGGAATGATTAGCGGTTAATTTTTAATACTTTTATTCATGTTTTCTCTAGTTGTTTAAATAGGTCATCTCACCAATCGAAAGTTTATTATAGCCTGCGAAATATTCAAATACAAATACAATAGAAAACAATTGCGTATATATTGGCCAATAGTTTTCACTTTCAAAAGCTGTGGTTTTAAGAACTAATAAAAAAGAATCGTTAAAATCGTTGCGATTTTTGAAAGGAATTAATTGTAAGTGAAAGTGTGTTCATAAATATATTTAAATATCCAATGCGAGTAAAACAAATAGTAATGAAAAAGAAATGATGTTGTTTGCGATTGTGCGATAAAAAAATTTAATCAAAAATGAAAAAAAAAAAATTATTTAAATAAAAAAAAAATTTATAAAAATATTTTTTTTTTCTAATGTCATTCAACTCATCATTCTATGATCTGCAATAGTATTCTTTACATGATTGATCATGAAATTGAAAGTTAACCATTCCTTCTCATTTTCCGTTTATCCGTAATGACATCTTTCCCAAGTAAATGCTGCCGGAGAGCGTAAAATTCATGTCGCTCTCTGCCTGAGAGCTGGTGAAATGTTGAATAAAGCAAAAAACCACTTTAAGTCTCTGGTTAGACATTAATTTGTATGCGAAGAGCAGCTTGAGAGCATACTATTAAAGATTTTATGATGGAGCCAAGCCGAGTTGAGGTAGATGGATGTTTTGTATGTAAAACATGCTACAATCGGTCATCGTTTGTCTATACTTTCCTCGTTAGCATATCTGTATAAAAGTACAACAGTAACCACAACACTTGTCTCACTATTGTTTCGGTAGCGAACTCGCAAACATGTTGATACGGCGATCAATTCAATCAAAGGCCCGGATTGGCGCGTTTTCTATTATAACCGTTTTAATAATTGCATATTACAAAGGTGCAAATGCCATGACTTTGGATCGCTTAAGCACAAATTATAATGATATTCAAGAAAACGATAAGTCACAATACTTGCAACATAATAAAATCGGTGGTCAAAGTGTCGTATATGATAATATCGAATATCTACCGGTAAAACAAAATGATAAAAGTGATATGTACGTGTTGGCAACATCAAATGATGACAATTTTTCAAGTGATATAAAAGATGTGACCGTTAAACAGGATGATATGTTAATGTTGGAAAGTCATGATAATCCTATTATAGAAATGCTACAATTACCTGCCACTACAAGGAATAATGGAACACAATCTTTAATGGAAGAAAACGAAATGATTCATCAAATTAATGAGCCGCCAGCAATACATTACAATAGTGAACAATTAAGTGAGATGAGTGAGGAAATGGTAACTGAAGTGATTAAAAAAATGCAGCAAGAAATGAAAAGTGAGAATGAAAAGAAAGCACCGCTCGCAAGTGAAGAATTGTATGATAGTCAGACTTTAGAAAATGAAAGGAATACTCAGACGCAAGAATCTTTGGATATTCCAATGATTGGAGTGGTGCAAGAAGAAAGCCTAAAAGAACAGGACACACCTTTCAAAGAAAGTGAAATTAATCATAATTCAAATAATGAAAATGAATCATACTCCCTTCTGGATAATCAATCCCAGGAAAATTTATCAAAACCTGCTGACTGGCAAGAAGTTCAACAGTTAATGGATAAAGTAAAAGAAGATATATCCAATATAGAAGACTATGCCTCAAATGAAGAAGAGTTGCCGGAAGAATGTGGTGATGAATATTATATGAATCCTAATCAAGACTCTAATGCCAAGGACACGACGTCGCAAGAGTTCGCATCAAAGCCCGACATGGAATTACAAAGCGTACCATCACATAATGAAAATGAAATGCTTGAAGAAACACAAAGTCAACAAAAACCGGAGGAAGACATAACAAATCTAGATAATGGATTGTCTGGTGAATCTGAAAATATTATGGATTTACCTTCCGCAGAAACACAAAGTACAGCTTTTGCTGATAATCATAATATTCACAATATTTATGAACCATTGGAACCAATCATAATGTCTGCACAACCTTTTGACATATCACAGGAAGAGCAAGGAACTAATAAGCCTTTACAGTTGGAAACTGAAATTAATGCAATAAATGGACTTGCAGAAAAAGAAAATAATACTCTATTGACTACTATTATAGAAATGCCACAGACATCTATAACAGAAAACCCCGCCATTGTTACAAATTCTGAAGAAACTTTCAATCAAGAGGATTTTAAAGAAATTTTAGCAACTACGATGAATCCAAACTTTGAGATTATTACTACTATTCAACAAGAACAACAGCAACAACAACAACCAATATTAATCGAAAAGGACATTGTCAAGGAAGAGGAAATTGAAAACGTTTATAATTCACAGTTAAGGCGTTACGATGGCGCTCAAGTGTGGCGTATTGTTGTACAAAACGATAAAGAAAGACGATTGGCTGATGAATTGCATATTAAATATGGTAAGTAAAGAATAGGACAGGGGGTCTCATATAAGTTCATATTTGTCGCTCGCAATAGGCTAAAGGCTTGCGGAGATTCGTGGGTTCTATACCTACAACAGTTTAACTCGTGTATGGGGTATTTTCTTAATTGAGGGGGTAATTTTTAAATGGTGAGGAGAAAGATCGGCAGCGTTCCATGCATTTGCAGAAAACATCTTCTGGGTGCTGATCTTTAAGAAAAAAATTTGATTTGAAGCCGAGTCAATTACACTATCTGTTCTGGTCACAGTAGAGACATTTAACCCACAAAA
This sequence comes from Ornithomya fringillina, assembly GCA_963978525.1. NCBI lineage: Eukaryota > Metazoa > Arthropoda > Insecta > Diptera > Hippoboscidae > Ornithomya > Ornithomya fringillina. Next base: position 7,217,824 of record OZ021693.1, read on the forward strand.
GCATTATTTCTGAAGCATACATTTTATAGAAATGCATTGTTTATTTAAAAAAATAGCTAATACTATAACATGAGCTAAAAAAGTTTACATTTCACTCAAACATATTGTTAACAGTTTATTGTGAAACCATGTGAATAATAATATCACGAAGATGTCTATCGTAACACTGGGTGCCTGTTTGCATTGTTCTTTCCATTGTTAAAAGAACAAAAAGAAATCATTTTCCATTATTCAGTAAAAGATGAAAAAGTATTATCGTGGGTAAACTTTCTTTAAAACGATTATATATCTATACGTTTAATAGAGAAAACAGCGTTTACTATACCAAGAAGGGTTTCCTTTAAATTTTTCCTCATTAAACATGCTTTCAGCATATCTAATACAATATGAAATATTTAAAGTAAAAGGGAAATATTCCATTATTGTAAAGAAAAGCTCATAGCAGAGGTATATAATTATTGAAACTAATGGAAAGGAGAGTCCACATCAAGAAAATTCCATTTCGTTTGTCGTTTAAATGATTAAATTTTAGAATGTTTTAACTTATCTTAATATAACTTCGCATTTTACAAAGTTTAATTATATTTCCATTTTATTTCATTATATTTATACGATTTTTTTTTTCATTTCTACAGGTGGACAATTATGGAAGGAGATTAAACAAGAGGTTGACTACTTGTTGAAACCACAAGTTCTAGTGGAGGCAGAGCAATATGTTAGAGCCGCCAACTTATCACGTATTGTGCTTATTGATAATTTGCAAAAAGTTATTGAAGTGGAAAATCCACCAGCCGAACAAATTGCACAGTTACAAAACCGAAAGGGTAAATTTCAAAATATATTTTATACACAACTCCAATTTTTTTACAATATCCCCCCAAAAAAAATTGCAACTTACAGTTGAATGTTATAGTCGGTTAAGTTCGACCATTGTATACTTTACAACACTAAGTTTCGCAATGTTATGTTAAGTCACGGTTTACTTGTATCAGTAGAAGTGAAGCATTATCCTATAAATTACTTCATGAAATATCATTATGTGGAAAAAAGTTTTAAAAATGGCGCAATTGGGTGCAAATTTAGCTCAATTTTCTTTATAATAGAACCTTACATGAGAAGAGGTTTCAAAAATGTTCCAATAAGGTACCACTTTGTGCAAATTTCTTTGAAAAATCTCAAAAATCCAATGTGTAATTTGTGAACAAAATGACATGGATAGACAGAGGGACAGACGGTTTTGATTAAATCGATTCAGATTTTGATTTTGAATCATCCGAATATGAGTGTGCCATTTGTAGTTTTGGTTTAAGCAGTTACAAACATTCACATGAACTTGATATACCCTTTGCCACTTGGGGTGTCGGGGTATAAATAGACTCAAACCAACCACAATTAATAGCAATCACTAAAGAGTGTTTGTGTTAGCAACCGCTGTGTAAACAAAGGGATATATAGGTTCATTGATAACTGTTTTAATGAGTTACAGTGTTATTCTTACACCTACACTTAACGCCCAAAATTCATTTTTAATGTGCCACCAATCAAAACCATAATAAATTGTCCTTTAAATAGCTCCAAAAAAAAAATAAAATAAAAACATAACAACACAAATCAAATGAAACTAATCTACAATACTTGAACATGCAATATTATATTTGTGGCGAGTTAGGTATGGTAAAATGTCTGGAAAGTTTGTGCCGTGACGTAGTTGTGACGCTTTAGATAAATGGTAGAATTATTATACAGGTTATAATAACCTGTCGCTGTAGCTGTCACTGTTACGTCTTGTCAATCAATATGTAAAAGTACAACTGATTTCCGTAAAAGTTGCGTACATGAAAGGTAGATGTGTAACCCGCGCCAGTTCTATGGTATAGTGCGTTTAATTAGAGAACATTTCCCTCCACTTACAATTCCAATAAGATTTACTAAGAGTTGGTGTTTAATCAATAAATATCTACAGTAACCTCTTTATAAACACGGTATTTACTGTACACGGTTTTTACTATACACTGTTTTTTAACAACATGAAGGAATACATAGTTTCTTGAAAATAGATTTAAAGAGATCTACATATTTTCAGTTTAGATAAACAATAATTTTGAGCAAATCGTTATGGAAAAGGTATTATATTACTCTAATATATATACCATATACCATGCGGTTAAAGATAGACCTAAATATAAATCAATTTAACCATGTCCGTCTGTCCACCTGCCTGTGAATAAAATTTTAAGCTACACGTCGTATTTTTTGAAATACTTCGATAAAATTTGATGTAGTAGCATAATTTGTGAAATTAAATGATGGAAGGCTCGGTGATCGAGCTTAACCGACCATAATATTTAATTAAATCAACCGATAGCGAATTATTATAAAATTGGTTAGAAGAAGGCCTTACAGACTTCTTTTTCTTAATATTTTATAAGAATGTTTAAGACGTAGGAAAATTTAAAAATCTCCTCTAAATTTATAGGTCACCGCCTTACGTGGCAAGCTTATCACCGTTTAGAGGATATTCATGGATTTTTTGATTATTTAGCTAAAACATATTCCGACATATGTTCTGTGGAAATTATTGGGTATTCAATTGAGAAAAGACCCTTGAAAATTTTAAAGTAAGTTATTGCTGCTATTCAATTTATTGATTTAAGATAATAATATAGGAATTATATTGAAGGATTTCTAATGGTCAAGCGAATAACACGGGCATTTGGATAGATGGGGGCATACATGCTCGTGAATGGATAAGCCCTGCGGTAGTTACTTATGTGGCAAATCACTTAGTAGAGGGTTGGGATGATTTGCCACCATACATGAGAAATATTAATTGGTATATACATGCGGTAGTAAACCCAGACGGTTATGAATATTCGCACACCACGGATCGTTTATGGCGTAAAAATATGCGTTCGCATGGTCGTTTATGTCCGGGTGTCGATTTGAATCGTAATTTCGGTTATATGTGGGGTGGACGTGGAACATCAGCTAATCCCTGTTCGCAAATATATCGTGGCACTAAAGCTTTTTCAGAGCCTGAAGCATTTTATATATCAAAATTTATTAGCGGTTTTCCTAAGGAAACCTTTAAGGCATACTTGTCATTCCACAGTTATGGACAATATATATTATATCCATGGGGCTACGATTATCTGGAGACAAATGATACAATGGATTTGGATTTGTTGGCAAGACAAGCGGGAACGGTAAATAAATGTTTTGAATGTTGTTCTAGAGTAAAGCTAATTTATATGATTCCAGAGTATAGCGAAGAGTACTGGTGTTAAATATACCGTAGGACCTGCCGCTAATACCTTATATCCAGCTGCTGGCGGTTCAGATGATTGGGCCAAGGGTATAGCGGAAATTAAATATTCCTATACGATTGAAATGGGCGATACAGGACGTTATGGTTTTGTGCTGCCGGCCTCACAAATCGAATGTAATGGCAAAGATGCTTACACGGTAGTGGAAACAATAAGTCGTGGTATAACTATGGGCAAAAATGGTCGCAGACGTAAATTAAAATTACGTCGCAGCTAAACAAAGATTTTTGGAATATAACACAAAAAGATTGTCCATGGAAGGCAATACTAAACCTATAGTTCAATTATTTATTTTTGGAAATTGTTTCGTTTTGTTTCTAAAATTATATTTATATACATATAAAGCAATTAATTTATTTATTTATTTAAGTATAACATTTTAGTTTGAGTTGAAAATAAATTCAAGAAAGTTTCTTGTGTGTCACTGCTTTAATTAAGCTGAGAAGGTAAAAGTTTTGAATTTTTGGGAAAATTTATTATTCTATAGAAAATATGTTTGAATACTAAAATTGATTCATGAAAAGTCAACAATCTTTGTTATGCATTACATTTGAACAAATTTAGTGAAAGAATAAACTTGAGAATCTTTAACAACGTCCTAAATAATACCACCTTGACTTTATTTCATTATTTTTCTCAACCATAATACTCAAGGTATTGATGCATAAGGCAGACTATTATGTTCTAGTAAAATTTGTTTGAATAAGCCTCAACTGAATGTGGCGTTAATTGTATTATATATAGAAGCGATGAACACTTAAACATGGAGAATATTATTCTGAATTAAACACAAAGTCATACCTTTTGCAATTAAGCCTTAAATAGGTGTTTAAATGGATGTTATTATAAACGGTTTTTCAATAAGAACAAACATAACTTTCGGAGCTTTAAAGAATTATTTTATTTAAAATTTGCTTGAAGTTGTTTGAAAGAGATTCTCTAATACCTGTAAACGGCATGGGGAATAAACTAATTTGACTTACAGTTGCCATAGTTTCGGTTCATCGACCTAAGCGTGGTCTCTCTAATTTAGGAACAACCAATGGTGAATATTTCACGCTAATTTATCCATTACAGCAAGTACAGCCTACCTGATGGGTTAAATTATTATGACTAAAAATTGAAATAATTAGGTCAGAGTTGCGAGAGTAATTTTTAATAATTTCCAAATGTTGTTCGTTTATGAACTTCATCATAATAAAAATGTTAACCGTTATAAAATGTTTTGCCATTGAGAGATGATAAAAAAATATTCAAGAGTGCTTTTGCGGTAAAATATAAAATTGTTATGTTTCTATTGAAAAACCCTTTAGTTATTTGTGCCATAAAATACCTGACAGAAGATTAATACTTCAAAGCATACTTTTAGACTTTAAAATATATATACATAATAAATAATAAATATTTTTGCATATAGTATGCAAACGAAACGACAAATTTATTTAAATAGTTTTAAAAATACCCTCTAGCAGCAGTTAAATAAAATCTACAGATGCTTTCTTGTCACTTGCATGGATAATATCTACAAAATATAATAGTTTTACTTAAGTTCAATGTCAATGTTAAATGCGTAGGAATAAAACCAATCTATACCTGCTGCCAATGTGAGAGCTTATAATTAAACTAAACAAGTAAAAAGGCTGTACTTGGCATAAGATAAAACTGGGATACCCTTCACATTTAATAGTGTAATAGTAATAGTGCGATTAATAAAATTTGTGTCACAGTTTAGGTTAAAGGTCAAATTCTAAACTAAACAATCTGTACTGAATTTCAAGCTCTCAACTCTATTTTTGTGGCTGTCAACCGTTTTTGGCCATGGCATAATAGTAACCTTTTCCATATGGAATAAAATTATATGACAGAGTAAGAGACACAGATGTTGATTTGTTACAAACGGCATAACAAAACGGAAGGCATATAATATATATATACAGATATACGCAACAATTACTTGGAGAGAGTAGAATTGCAGAGATTGACTAAATCTGATAGACAGACTCAACTACTGATTGACTGATTGGTGATAAACCGAAATTCAACATAAAAAAACAAGTAAGAAAAAAAAAAAATTTGGCTTAGATCAAATCTTAAATACCCTCCACATCCACAACAGACAAATGGATACAGGGTTGGACATATCTAAATTGACTTGGTTTTTGATGCTAATCGATAATATATATACTTTGTAGAGTCTCCGAAGGCTCCTTCGTAGTGTTGCATATGGAATGATAAACTTGTTATAAGAGTAGAGTAAACAATTTATTATAATTTGTTGTGTATTTGAATTGTGTGCGTATTGTTTGTGTGTGTGTGTGTGTGTGTGTAAACGAACGGTATGAGAGTTATAAACTCTCGAATAATTCAGTTTTGTTTTCAAATATAAATTTGATGTTGTTTCATTTCCGACCTTTAGTCTTGCAACTGAAGTGATTGCGCGTACGCGTGAAAGTATTATTAGTTTAATCCAGCTGCATCTGCTGTAAATGATCAGTGTTTTAGCGGTATACCTGGATTTTTTTTTTTTTTAAATAACCTAAATCCGAAACTATTGTAGAAAGAAACGGAAAGTGTGTAAAGTATTTATATTCAAATGACGGTCAGCAAAAAAATAAAGCGCATGCTCACACTGTTTTCATATTGTAGTTTAAAGAAATGTGCACAATAAATATATAGGTAAAAAAAAAAAAAAAAACGTTATATATATAGCTTGGGTCAATTCTTAAATATCCACCATTTATTTATTACTGGAAATTGTTTTTGTGTTAATTATTGTGGTCGGTTAAAGTTTAAGTGGTTACGGTTTGTGAGTAGACGTGGTCAATTTAATAATTATCAAGTCAGTAATTGTGTTAAATGGTAGTTATACTAAATACATAAACCATGATCAATTTTGCTCAAACCTTGGCCTTACTTCAATACAGTCTCCAGTGACACATATATATAAGCTTAGAATTCAATGTTGATCAAAGGGATATTTTATAGATATCGGAATGTTGTCATCAAGTGAATATAAACTTGATTTCGAAAGTGCGATGATGTATGTAGCGAATCCCTTAATGTGCAAAAAACAAACACCCACACAATTATATAAAATTGTTGTTGGCCTTTTTTTTTTCTTAAAGAAGAAGATAAACAAGTTTCTGCAAAAAAGAAATTTTCGGTGAAAGATTTTTATATGAAACGAGTTTTTTAAAGTTACAAATGGGGAACAAACAAAAAAAAGATTTTTGTTTTTTGTTTTTCTTTGGAGGGCAAGTTTAATAATTATACCTTAGATTAAATCAAGTTGTGGTTTATTTTAATGAAAAAAATTTAGCAAAAAGAATAAATATGGCTTAAAGCAAATCTTAAATATATTCGACATCTATATACAAAGAGTGGGCGTGGTAAGTATACGATTACGCCCTGTAATAGTATATGTAATATAGTGCCAACAAGAGACAGACGGACAGACTTACATGATTTGAACGAATTTTAGATTCTGATTAAGAATATATATACTTTGTAGGGTGTATGATGCCTCCTTTTGGATGTTGCAAACAAAATGATAAAATTTGTAAGTGGAGTATATAAAAAGATAAGCGTGGAGTAATAAGAAGCTTTGAAAAAAAGGTAGAAATTGTTATGTCGTTAGATTAAAGTAGATTTTGATATTGATCGTAGATCGTATCTTTTATGTCTTTTATTGGTAGTTGGAAACGGAATGACCAACTTATGTACTTATTCCTAATTATATTATGAAAGGTGTAGTAAGTCCCAGATTAGTCGGTTGGAATTGAATATTAAAACCTCTTCACAACTTCTCCTCATTTAATTTAAATTGCAATGCTTTCAAGCTAATGCAAAACACTTTTAAATCATCTTTCAAAACAAACATGTTTTACGTCTATATACAACTTCTAGATAAGATTACGTTCACTGAATACAATGTATATAAATGTTGTTTTGAACAATGAAAGGAAAGTGAGCTAAATTGAAGAATGTCTTGTGTAGAAGCAAGCTTTGCAGTTCTTTAGCCGGTCGATCTTTGTCACTTTGTAAAAACGTTTGCAACGCACAAAAAGAGGTGTCGGAGACTTTACAAAGTATATAGTAAAGTATAAAGTATAAAATTCAGAATCAGTTTCGAATACTGAGTCGGTTTAGTGAAGTCAATGAGAAATCGATTCCAAAAGAAGTGTTGGTAGTTCCGTGATCCCTCGCAAAGTATATATATTAAATCAGCATAGGAAACTTAATCGATTTCTATAAGATTTCTTCTTGGGTCAAAATTTTTTCAATATATCTCTAAAAAATTCGATCTGTGCTGAAGCACAAATTTACATGAATGGACGGACCGACAGACGGACATGATTAAATCACTGATATAATTGAATGTTGATGTGGCATTTGTCGTTTACGTTACACATTCACACAAACTTAATGTACTTTTTGCACACTTAGTGGTGAAGGGTATAAAAATGTGTGACATTTCATTTTCTTGCATAAGGATTCATTGCAGATGCAATCATAATAACAATAACAACAAAACACAGCTTCAAGATTTAAAAAATATTAACGAATAAATAGCAGCTGGAGAAGAGGAGAAAAAAGATGCAGAGAATGATTACACATGATAGTCAACCATGTAACCTTACAAGGCCGCTAACAAAAACTACAGCATTGACAGTAACAACAGGAAAAAGAACAAGAACAACAACAAGAACTTTTATTGTGATATTTCTAACGGTGGTAATAACATTAGCAACAACAGCAGCAACCACACAAGCCTTAACATATAACGTAACAAGAAATGCTGAAAATACCAGCAATAGCGGAAACAGAATATTACAACTAACAACAACACCAACAACAACTACAAAATCTCACGGAGAAAAATTTCAATTTGAAAATATTGATAAACATGAACATATAGATAAGAGACCAGTACGTTATGATGGAACACAATTGTGGCGCATAAACAAGAACCAGCAACGTAATCCAATATTTATGCAATCATTGGTTAATATATTGGAGAGTCGTTATGGTAAGAGATGAAGAAGAGTACAGTTGTACTGCGCGTACAGATGATGAACTAAATTTGACTTAGGCTAACATTTATATACAAATAGTGGGCGTGGCAGGTACATGATTACTCCCTTTAATAGTGTATGAATTACGCATCAGCTTGCAAGTCAAGTTTTATGTTGAGTATGGTTTTTTGTAAATTATGGGCGATGATATTATTCGACCACGCCCTTTTTTGGCTAATCGATGGTGTTTATATTATATATAAACTAATTTTCAACTTTATACCAATATTTTTGTGGCAGATGAATAGATTTTTATCGATTGTGGGCGTGGCTCTTAACCTCTCTTACATAATTTTAATAAGGTTCAGAAAGTAAAAGTGTCTGGTATAAAAATTCAGCTCAATATCTCAAAATTTAGTACCGTGATAGTGCTAGCAGGAAAGTGGACGTACAGACATACACATCTAGATGTACTTTATAGGGTTTCTGACTGACAAACTTAGTTTATCTTTACATATATATTTACAGGTGGCAACATTTGGAAGGATGACATGGAATATCTGGATATTTCCATAGCGAAAAATCAATTGCTGCCAGCTCAATATTACCTTAAACAATATAATATAAGTAGTCATGTTTTAAATACAAATATACAAGATATGATTGATTTGGAGTTAACAATGCACAACAATGCAACACAAAATGAATTAATGGGCCAAAGAGTCAGTAAGTTTTATAAAAAATTTATGAAAAAAAAAACATGATTGAGAACAAAACAATTTCTTATAGAAAGAGCTGCATACAATAACATGAATTGGAACGATTATCATGACATCAATACCATATACAATTTTATGCGCGAGATACGCCTACAATATCCTCAACTGTGTCGTCTCTATACAATTGGTAAAACGGTGGAAGGACGCAGTTTAAAGGTAATCAGGTAAGTTACAAATAATATTAAAATAAATCCAACTGTTCAAGTATTGATTTGTTACGTGTACTAACGCGAAAACTCAGGAAGTCAGGCGATTCATTTGTAACAATTATCGATATAATAAGTGAAAATGTTATAGTTGATGAAAAGCCCTACCACATAATGCAATTAGTTTAATGCAGTACCAGTAAACACCAGGCATTGATATCGAAATCACTTTGAGAAAAATCATTATATGGAAAGGGTTTCTTAAAAAGGCTCGATTGGGTTCAAATTTGTTACAGCCAATTATTAAACAAATTAATTATTCATCACCAAATTTGGTCACAAAATATTAAGAATTGTGATTTTTTCGCTAATAAAGACTTTCATTATAAAAAAATCATATATGGGGAGAGATCCTAGAAATGGTTCAATTTGAATCATTTTCAATATTGGACATGTTTGGGCCAAGACACGTTCTTGTACTTAATTTCATTAAAATATCTCAAAAAATGCGACCTGTAGCTTACGCACAAATTTACATGGATAGACAGACAGACATGCTTAATTAAATTCAGATTCATGTATGCGTGTGATATTTTCCGCCTAGAAGTTATAAACATCCGCACAAACTTAATATACTCTTAGACACTAGGGTGCAGGGTATATATATATGTTTTTTTAATAAAAGCATTCCCAACACGCTATTATTTTTTTTTTCCATAAATATTTTATACATATACCTTGAGTAGTTAAATATTCAGGTGTATGTGTGAAATAAATTTTATGATATATTTTCGAAAAAAAAAAAAAAAAAAAAAAAACGGGAGTGTTCACTTTCTATAGAGAAAACTATAATACATTGAATTGTTGGGAATGAAAATTTCTTTCTTTTTCGGTAAAATGAAAGACATAACCGTTATTACAACACATATATATGTATATAGACAATAAATCTAATCAGATGTAACAATTAAATAAAATGTATATTGACAACAATAACAATAAACTGTCAGCTTATTTGCAAATATGTATGTAGCTCATGAACATTATGAGGGACAGCTATTCAACAAATATATAATAAATTATTGCAACAAAACATATTTACAAACAAGTAAGCTTATAAATAAAACACAATGTATTTGTGTCATTATGCTTGTGTGTGTGTGTGTGTGCATAAAGCATCAATCAAGATTAACAAATATGGGTTATTTTTGTTGTTAAATGTTTTGTTTGTTATTTGTTGTTTGATTTAGAATCTCTGAAAATCCACGTGAGAATAAAAAGTTTTGGATTGATGGTGGTATTCATGCTCGTGAATGGGTTAGTCCGTCCACAGTTACATTTATACTGTATCAACTGATGACACAATGGAATGAGTTGCCCGATTATATGCGTAATAAAACTTGGTATTTTATGCCGGTAGTGAATCCGGACGGTTATGAATACACTCGGACTGTAAATCGTTTATGGCGTAAAAATCGTTCACGCTCTAAACGACCCAATTGTATTGGTGTCGATTTAAATCGTAATTTTGATGTTGGTTGGCTTGGAAAGGGCGCCTCCGATAATCCTTGCAGCGATATATATCGTGGCAGCGGTCCATCATCAGAACTAGAAACTGAAGCTGTTACCAAATTTTTAGTTAAACGGAAATATAATTTAAAGGCGTATTTAACCTTTCACAGTTACGGTCAACTAATGGTTTATCCGTGGGCATTTAAGCCGGCCAAAGTGAAAGATGCCAATGATCTACATAAAGTAGCGGAAACGGCTGTGCAGAGAATCAAAAAGAAAACTGGTGCATATTATCAAGCGGCTGTAACGCATGAAGTTTTGGGTATTGCTGGTGGCGGTTCTGATGATTGGGCGCGTTTCGCTTTATGCACCAAATATGTCTATACTGTGGAATTAAGAGATCGAGGGGGATTTGGATTTGTTTTGCCACCAAATCAAATTATGGATACCGCTCTAGAGGGCTATACAGTTGTAGACACAGTGGCACAAGCAATTGTTTAGTGAAAACACTGTTACAACAAATCGATAAACATATTAAGAAAATTTATGTTATGTTATTATTGTCTCACACAAGAGAAAAGAAATGTCCAGTTCTTGCTTTTTAAAAATCAGAAATCAGAATCACTGAGTTTCGTTTGCTTTTATTTGTGCTTTATTCTATTTTTAACTTATGCACAAACGATGCAGAGCTTAGAAAACAAATAAAAGGATTTTAATTGTATATGCATACAAGAAAAAAAAAGAAAAAACTCGCATCACTTACCGTATCAGTGCCGCCATCTGTATCGTCACTGTTCAATTGCTGCTTAGTAATAACATCCTTGCTGGTATTGTTGGTACTAGTGTTTGTGTTATTGTAATTCAAACCCTGTGGAGCACTTTCCTGTGATAATACTGATTCTGTTATTATATTATCCATAAAGTTATCAAAGGAATGACCATTTGTTAATGTAGGTGTTGGCGTACCAACCTCCGGCGAGGATATTTTTGATTCTTTGGGTGAGATGGTATCTCCTTGCCCTTTCTTACATTTCACTTTATACTTTTCTGGCATTCTATTTTCAATGCTTTTGGTGAACTTAGCATTTAATTGTACATTGTTGTTGGACAATTTTTTTACGGGGGATTTTTTTACCGATTCCATTAAGTGTGAACATTTTAACAATATTTCAGCTTCGCGTAATAATTCGTCTACGCTGCGCGTGTCTGAATTATCTGCTAAACGACTAACTTCCTGAAAAATTTTTTCTGCATCCATATCACTTTCTGAACTAATGGCCCCACCCATTGATCCGCCATTTTCATAGCATTTTTCTTCCTGCTTAAGAAACTCCATAATACTGCTGTTGCTGGTGAGATCTTCAAATTCCAACATGGTGTTTGTAGATCCGAGTGACATATTTTCATCACTTGATGATTTAGGGCGGGATATGACATTTTTAATCATTTTATTTGGATTACCCTTCAAAATGTTTGGAGGCGATGTACCGTTACGAGCAGACATCGGTATAGAGGTATTTCTCAGCTTAGGCGATAAAGTTTTAGACATTATGCCTATTGTTACTAATAGAACTAATTTTTAATTTAATTTTTTTTATGCACCAAATATGTAATTTTTGATAGAAAAGATATCACCATAAAATTTGTCTATAACAAAAATTTTATCCCGATTATGTTGAAGTTTTATTTATACACATCACAACAGTCGGAAAAACAAAGTGGTTGAAAATATAATAAATTTTTTACACAATAGAATATGCCATGTATTATAAAACACTAACCGACAACAGACAAGAACATAATAACGAATACCAGCGAGTAATTTACAGGATAACGCGAATTGTCTAAGGACTTTATTTTGTTATTAATGAGACAAAACTTTGATAACAGAGCATATTTAAAGAAACTAGTTCAATGGAATCAATCAATCACGTGAACTTAATATCTAACGTTACATTTGTTACTCTTAGTCACTTATCGAAAAGAACACATCTATGAAGTAGAAAAACTTCTACATGATGAGAGTTTGTGCTTTGTAAAATTATAAAAAATATTAATATTGATTTATAAAAACGAAATAAGGAAAAATGCTTTATTTGGAGGATTATTTGGAAAGTAAGTATAAAATTTATTATTCACAACATGTGATTAACTGGTAAAATTTTATTAAAAATAATCATACTTATTTATATTCTAGTGATTGAGCATTTGCCTCAAGAGCTGAGGGATCGTTTCACTGAAATGCGAGAATTAGATTTATTGGTTCAGAGTAAGGAAAAAGATATAGGAACACATTTTTTATGCAGATATATGACATAATTTTTTAGATAGCATGGACACACTGGAGAAAAAGGCGCGTTCATTTTTCATGCATTGTAAGCGGGGTGAGCTGCAAGATGAACCCGCTGAAATTGAATTTCAGAATCTACGGAAAGAATATTACAAAGTTTTAGAGGATGCAGATGAAAAGGTGACCATAGCCACACAAATACACGAATTGGTGGAACGTTACCTCAGACGTTTAGATAGTGAATTGTTTAAATTCAAATGTGAATTAGAAGCGGATAACAATGGTATTACGGAGATATTAGAAAAGCGTTCATTAGAAATGGATGGCGGTTCCAGTGCTGCTACCGCTTTATTAAGTGTGGCTGGTTTGAGCCAAAAGGAGAATCGTTTCTATGGTGGATTGAGTGCTGCGGTGGCTGCCTCCGGTAGCAATGCGCATGGTATCTTGATAGCTGGACCGGGTGGTGGCATAGGTGTAGGAGGGATTACAATTCCCGCCACTCCCACTGGAGCGATCAAAGACAATCGCTATCGTACACCTAAACCAGAAAAAAGGAGGGACAGTACTCCCGCTCTGCAAGGATCAATGCCTGAAAAGCGAGCAAATCTTGTCAATAGTTTAACATCGGGAACGCCTCCAGTAGCAGTGGTCAGGCCCATTACACCAGGTATTGGAGCTGTTTTAAATCCGGCAACCGGTGCGGTATGTACCCCGTCTGCGGTGGCCTACAACTTGCAACAAATTGGTGGTTCGGGGACGACAGCAATAGCAGCAGCTGCCTCTCAAGCCATAGTGGCCACACAACAAATGCAACAGGGGCGTCGGACTGCCAGTCTCAAGGCCAGCTTTGAGGCCATACATGGTGTCGGTGGTGGTCCCACTGAGTTTTGGATAAATAGAGATTTGGCCACGGCGGCTGCTAGTGCAGTAAGTCAACATGCAAGTATGGCAAATTCCACTGCACCCACAACCACCGAAAAGACCAAGAAGAAGTATGCCTCCAAGTACTTAAAATCATCATTTTCAGCCGTGACATTTAATTATTAATGATTTTTTTTCTCTTTTTAGAAAATTAACCTCGAATATGACACATGCTGTTGGAGGTGTGTCCAATTCGTCCAATATTGCGTTAAATCTAGGCTCGTCATCTTCATCAATGAGTATGGATTCAGTGGATATGCTATCTTCGATTGGATCTAACCTAAATGTAGCGTCCGTAATAAGTGGCGGTATCGGCCATATCACCGCTTCCGGCATCACAAGCAATGCAATTAACCGGGGTGGCGTGGCAGCCACATCCTCTTCCTTAGCAGCCGGTACTTCTGGCACTTCTACAGCCTTGACACCGGGTTCAAATATAACCCTAAATGAGAATGGCATGGTAGTGGAGCAGACACCCGAAGGAGAATGGTGTTTTGATCCAAACGAGCCACGTTACTGCACATGCAATAATGTGTCGTATGGTGACATGGTGGCTTGCGACAATGACGCTTGTCCGTATGAGTGGTTCCATTATCCATGTGTCGGCATAACACAGCCACCGAAAGGCAAATGGTATTGCCCCAAATGTACGGCTTCTATGCGACGTCGGGGCAATCGTAAAAATTAAGTAAAATGTTTACAATTCCAATAAAAGACGCGTTGCTTGTATTGGTTTTGTGCGTTCTCTTAAATTTTAATATCGACAGACTTTCGGAGGTAATAAGTTACAAAAATAGACATTTAGTTTATATACAAATAATCTGCTGATGCAAATACAATATTGTTGTAAAAATGTTTCTAATTTGCGTGTTTCACTTGGGACGTGTAAACGTCATAACCTAGACTTATAACATTGTCGTAGAAAATGCGATACTTTAAGGGCAACCAATAAAAGTTTATAAATTGTGCTGCTGGCCATACCATCCATTCTGCGGCATACAATTTCCACGCCTTCTCTCTCATTTCATCTATCACCTCTTGTTTTGTCTGGTTTTCTAAAATGCCCATCGTAACGAAAAACACTGTTATGTATATGGGCGAACAGATTAGCTGATCTAATAAGACTTTTTTGGCCACTATTTGTATGGTACGACCCGGAAGACGTGCATCTAATAATTGATACCAATAATGACACACCACACCCACTGTCATCCCAGATATACCCATATGGCAAGTGCGCGCTCTGTCCCATTTTTCCAATTCACCACTATACATTTCATATTGTTGCTCTATCACGTCACCTGTTGTACTGAGACACAATGATATGCCGACGTTGGTGATTAATAAATATTTATTACTAAAGGCGTCGTGATGGAATTTCTTAATAACACGAACTGCTTGTATGCGGCCAAACGATTTCCAAGCCGATCTTAAAAAGATCATCATGTTTTTCGTGGGCTGTTGCTAGTGACGTTGCGTAATAAATAATTATAGTATATTAATATTATTTCACTATTTCGACAAATTTATCATTGGTCCCTTATTGTTTTATTATTATTTTTCCCTTTTTATTATAAATGCATATATGAAAATATGTTTACATTTTCAATTTTAAAATATTCACGTGTAATAATAACAAGAGAGTATAGAAAGGGTTTGGGAGAGTAAATTAGCTAATGTACGCAAGATGGCGCAAAAACAAATAAAAAAAAAACTGAAAATGTGTCTTTATATTTTCAAGATGGCGCAAAAACGAGCAGATTTGGTATCATTGAATAGTTGCAAAATTTAGTGCAAACCAATTTTTTAATACGCCTGCTTGGTGTAAGTTGTAACCGTACCTTAATGTTGCGAGAGTACCAAAATTATCAACCGAAGATATTAAAAATAAAGAAACTTGAGTTTTCGCGCTGTTTGTAAAAAGACCGCAGATCTGGTGAAAGGAAAAATAATTATTATTTATTTTAATATATATTCAAACAGCCCCAATAATAAAAAAGGAAATCAGTATCAGGATGTAAATCGGAAAACAAACATAGAAATTTATTTATTTCCTTTTCTCTCAAGATCGAGCAAAGATAAAGAAGTTTTTTTGTTTCCTGTACAATTTTATAGTGATACCTTTTTATAGTGAGTGAATAGATAAGAAGAAGCATAGGTAAACAAAAGTAGTTTTAATAAAAAAAAAATAGCATCGTTCGAATTTCATAACGTGAATAAAAAAAACAACAATATGGATATTTCCACTACTATAAAGTTTCGGGTTATTTGTAAAATGCTTCAGGATATTAAAGACACTGAAGATAAGAAAAAAAAGCTGAAAATTATTGAACAGTATTATAATTCATTTTGCAGGCATAGGGAAAAATTCCGAGAAGAGCACAATATAAAAGCAGAAGAGGTGCCAGGCTTAGCGTTTGGTTAGGGAACGAAATTTTAATTAATAAATTATTCTTATTACACACAGGATGGTTGCAGTAGCTTTTATTGCGTATTACGATGCTTAATTCCGCGTGCGGATAATGGGCGTCCAGCGTATGGTCTACAAATACCCTCTTTGGGTAAAGCTTACATTAAAGTTTTACAATTGGGGACAAATTGTAAGTAAAAATTATTAATTACACATAATACTAATAATATATTTAATATATTAGCTAAAGATGCGGAAATTCTGGAAGCAAAAGGTTATGCCAGGTATTACGGAGATTATGCTGAACGAGTGTACAAGGTGTTGAGACCGCGTTGTAAGCAAGAATATAGTGAGTTTAGCTTGAAAGAAATACACGATATGTTGGATGTTATAGCCAATGAATATCGTGCAGGTAAGAAAAAGTATCAGTTAAAATATTTATGCTGTTTAACGTTTGTTATGTTTTAAGATACTGAAAGGATTTTAACACAACTCACGGAGAAAGCGTCGGCCCATGAGCAAATGTGGTTTATACGTTTGCTACTAAAATCAATGCATTTGTCCTTAAGAGATGAATTAATACTTAATTTACTCGATGCCAGAGCCAAAGCCTTTATGCAGAATTGTAAAAATTTATCAATTTTTTGTTGTAAATTGGCGGATAATAAATTAATACCTTCGTCTTCAAACAGTACTACAGATAATAATAATGAACAGAAGAGTTCAGCGATTAAATTATTCGAAGTAATACGGCCACAATTATGTCAAATATTCCCGGGAAATATTGAAAATTTAATGGCCGAGGATGTCTTATATATGGAATTAAAAATGGATGGTGAACGTTTTCACATTCACTATTCGAACAATACATTCAAATATATATCACGTAATGGTTGTGATTTTACAGCGAGTTTTGGAGACACGGCCATTGCAGAGGGGAAGTTAACTGCACGTTTATACCCATTATTACCTCAAGGCTTACAGTCGATTATATTGGACGGTGAAATGATGGTTTGGGATACTCAGCGCAAAAGGTTTCTGGAGAAGAGTGAAAATACTGATGTCAAACACTTGAAACCAAATGGTTCATGTCAGCCCTGTTTTGTAGCCTTCGATTTGTTGTACTTTAATGGACAGTCTTTGCTAGCATTACCCTACGTTCAGCGAATACATAAATTGCACACTTTGCTGAAAGAACAAGAGGGTGTTTTGCAATTAATGCAATCTCAGAAAATTGTTTCAATTGAGCAGTTTAAAGATTTGTTTCAACAAGCATTGGACAATCAACAGGAGGGTGTGGTGGTTAAGAAACAAAATGCCATTTATCGTCCTGACGGCAGAAATGGTGCCGGCTGGTATAAATTAAAAGCAGACGTGAGTTATGACAATTTTTTTTATGCCCTGCACAACAGACGTTGGCGTCACAGAACTTAAAAAGTACATGTATTTTTGTACCTGCCACGCCCAACATTTGCGTATAGATGTGTAGGGTATTAAAGAATTGGCCTAAGCCAGATTGTTAATTTATGACTTTAGAAGATTTGTATTTTATTTGGCAGTATTTTGATGGTTTGACCACCGAATTTGATTTGTTAATAATGGGAGGATTTTACAATCGCCAGCGTACATTTATCGAATCGTTTCTGGTCGGTGTACTAAAGTACAACAATGAACAAGATTTTGAAGTGTGGAGTGTGGGTAAGGTGGCCAATGTTACCCAACAGCGCAAAGCTTTAAATGACATTCTAAAGACACGTTGGCATTTGACGCAACAAGATCCACCGCCCATGTGGTATCACTATGAGAAAAATAACACCGAGGGTCGCCCGGATGTATGGTGTATACCCAGTGAATCGTTTATATTGCAAATTAAAGCTACCGATTTAAATCCGTCACCAGCATTTGCCTTGAGAATGGGACTGCATTTTCCACGCATACAGGCGTGGCGCAATGATAAATTGTGGCATGAGTGTTTCACCCTAGACGAGTATCAGCAGATTAAGCAGCAAAATTCGAAAGGAAAAAGTCTCAGGAAGATAGTTAAACGTCCCATAAGTTTAGAGGATTTGAAGACAGATCGGGTGAAACGTCGAACGTTAACGGCAGCTCAAAAACGGAAATTAAGTTTATTGGCTTATGAAAAGAAATTTCTATTAAATCAGGTACAAAATTGAAATTATTTCATGGATTTAGATTTTTTACTTGTTATTCGTGTTCTGATGCGAACCGTGTTTATTACTTAACAATTTTTCCAGGTTGATAAGTTGAGCGATTTATTGGAAGATCTCAGTGTTTGCATTTTGAGTGGCAGCATTGAAAAAGGCATTACGGTGGATTATTTAAAAAGATTGGTGGCACAAAATGGCGGAACCGTAGTAGAAAATCCATTGCCCAACAATGAAAAGTGTATGGTGGTGGCTGGTGATAAGAATTATCGCGTACAAGTATTGTGCAAATCGCAACAATACGATATCGTCTCAATGGATTGGTTCATCGGCTATTGTCAAAGGAAGAAACAAAGGCCCGACCCATTAGATATGTTGGCCACCACCGAATTACTCAGACAACAATTCGCTGAACTGTACGATGGGTATGGTGATCATTATACCGAAAATCTAAACAATAGCAAAGAATTGAAACGTATTATGGATAATATGAATGAAACGGAAATTCGTGATATGCCCGATGAGGATTTGTGGCAGCTGGAAAGGAATATTTACAATTTAACAAATTCACAAGAAATGAATTTTTTTCGCTGTACATTCGCCTATTTCTACAACTGTGATTTGAATACCAAACATTCTCAACTGATGTATAAATGGCATGGTGGCCAAATATTAGATGATCGCATAAAAGATTGCCTTAGCTTGCCAAAGCTTAATTTCATTTTTATAAACTCGTTGCATGTGTGTAAACAGAGTTTTCGTGATTGGTGGCAGCAGCAGCAGCAGCAGCACAGCCTACATCACGTGACACATTTGAAAATTGTAAATATAAATTGGATTTTGGAATCGCACAAGGCACGAAAACTACTCGATATCAATGAATATTTGTGGCTTGATTTTTAGTTGGAATATAAAGTGTTTTAAAACAAAAACGAAGTAAAAAAAAAATTAAATTTAGCTTAAGCCAAATCTTAAATACCTTCCACATCAATTTACAAATGGTGGGCGTGGCAGGTACATGATTACGCCCTCTAATAGTGTATGTACTACGTATCTACTTAAAAGTCGAGCTATACTCTGAATAGGGTTTTTTGTAAATTGTGGGCGTATCTGTTATTCAATCACGCCCATTTTTTGCATATCGTTGAAAGGAGTAATTATAAATATGTATACCAAATTTCAACTTCATATCTCAATTTTTGTAGCAAATAAATAGATTTGTGTCAATTGTGGGCGTGGCTTTTGAACGATTTTGTTATTTATTAAAATTTAAGTACAAACTACAAATGTCTGTTCAGATTTTCGGCTTAATATCTCAAAATTTATGACCTCTGAGGGTAACAACAATAGACAGACAACCGGACGGATATATCTAGATAGACTCAGTTTTTGATGCTGCTCAAGAATATATATACTTTGTGAAGTCCTCAATTTCTACATCTGGGTATTGCAAAAATGGAATGACAAGCATCTCTGTGGAAGGTATAAAAAGAAACTTTTTCAATCACTAAAAACGATTTAAAGTATCGATCGACATTTTTTTAATAAACATAAACGAATTGTGCTAGAAATTCTGTTAGTGTATTAATAAAGGACGAAGTAGAAAACATTGCTTTTCAAAAATGATGAACAAGTTCACACGATTTATGGTCCAAATCCAAAGCCGATTAAGAAATAAATCATATATGTATGTATGCGTGCATGCAATAACAGCAACAATGGATACAACAATAGTAATATTCGAAAATCCACAAACATTGTTTCAAGTTTCAAGTTTCAATTTCACGTACTCTGTCTCGCCTGGTATGAAAATTTTTTAGAGGTAAGTTTTTGTGTGTATGTATGTATATAGTAGCATTGTATTTACGTTTTATAAATTGATTCTAGATCCTAATGTTATTGTTTTTTGTTATCTCTATGAAACGAATGGGTAAAAATATTTTCGATTTCCACTAAATATCTTTTCGATTTCCACTAACGCTATCTTGGCTAAATCGATTCCGATTTTGATAATAGTCAAAGAGATTATTTGTAAATAATTTTGCGTATATGTAGGTTGTATAAAATTTATATGTATATGTGAGTGTGGGTGTGTTATTTAAATACAAAATTGTTATGTTCTTATTGGAAAACTCTAAATGTTATTTTGACCTTTAAGTATAGTTTGTGTATGAGTATATAATGTATGATAAGAATAATTTATGTTTATTTGTAGATCTATCTACAATCTACTCATTATATATAAATTGTTATACAGTCTTGTTGTATATTAATGTAAATTTAAGTTAATTGCTTTCATGTAAATTATGATGTTATGATGTTGTAATCATTGTTCATGGCTAAGGTTTGTATTCATATTTATTAAAAATGATATTTATGTAGATGAAAAATGACATAAAATGAAAATTATTCGCTTTGCTAATTAATATTTAATAGAGGATGTAAACTTGCCTCCAAACATTTCCTTATGAAATTGCTGTTAAGGTTTAAGGCAATATTTAGCGAAATAGTTTTGTATGTTCGGTTTGCTCTAAGTATTCAGTTTGGCAGAAACACTATACAACTGATGAAGAAAGATTTGACTAATTATGTATCCTCTTTACGCATTCACTCGTTTCCTCATTATGGTCATTAAAAAGTTTTATTCACAAAAAGGAAATAGAATAGAATTCCTAGTGGAATGGAGTCTAAAAAATAGTCGGTATCCATTTTCTTTTATTTCATATTTGTTTTTTTTTTAAATGAAATTTCATTAAAGCCATTGGAAAAGCAGAGATGAAAAACATTTAAAACTCTCTACAACTCTTCTTTTTACACATTTTTGTTAAAAAATATTAAGAATTGTGATTTTTGAAAAAAAACTTCATTAGTAAGATATTGCACGGGAACGGGTTCTAAAAATGGTTTGATTTAATACATTTTCAATAGGGTTTCTTTTTGGACCAATTTATGTCTTTATAATAAATTTGCAGTCATTATGTTATTGTTGTTGTTGTTACTGCTGTTAATTATGATAATGTTTTCGCTGTTGTTGTCGTTTCGGATGCTTATATTGTTGTTGTTGTTTTTATTGTTGTTAATACTATTATTAATGTTGTTTCTTTTTGTTTTTGTTATTTTTGTTGTTGTTGTTTTTGTTGCTGTTGTTTTTGTTGCTGTTATTGTTGTTATTCTATCGTTGCTGCTACTGTTGTCACCGTTGTTATGGTTGTTATTGTTTTTGTTCCTTTTATTGCTGTTTTGATTGTGGTTGTTGCTAATGCTGTTGCTGTTGTTGTTGTTAACATTGACGACACATATTTGTGCATGCCATTCCATACAAAGCCACATACAAGTTATATGTATTAATGTATACCCGTGTGTAATATTATGTGTACATATATATGCATAAACAAATATACAAGTAATGTTCGTATTTACATATATAAAGGAATAGAGTAATCCACAATAACATCCTCAATGGCATTTATAAATAAAGTGACAGTTGTTGATAATAGCGTGGAAAATATAGACGATGATGATGAAGAAGAAGAAGAAGAAGAAGAAGAAGAAATAAGAAGAAGAATAACTGTACAGAGGCACAGGCAACATATTGCTTAAATGTTGATTACTATACCATAACAAGCAATTTAAAATGTTGAATGTACGAATGCATGTATGTATGTGTATGCTATATAAGCCATTTATTGTATTCTAGTAAAACAAATTTTGTACGATTTCAAAAACACATGTTAATAACCCACAGGAATTCATATACATATATATATATATATATATATATAGCACAGACCTATACAATATACATACATACATTTTAAACGTTTTGTACATTTATATGTTTTAGATATATTGTCCGTACATCCGCATTTTATGTTTATATTTGTGTTAAAATTAAAGCACATTTCATCAAATCTCAGTTAAGTTAATTTTAACAATTTAAAACAAGTGAAAATGTTAAAATCGTTTAATACACTACACCGCTATAAACTCTGTGATTAGTTGAGTCATTGTCATATAAAATAAATAAAATTTTTATAGAGTAAAGGGTTCTAAAAATGGTCCTATCAAGTACACATTTGTCTTGGTCAATTATTAAGTTAATTAAATATTTTTCATAAAATTTTATTCAAATATTTTAAAAAATTACGGATTTTTATCATATAAAGATTTTTATTA
Organism: Ornithomya fringillina; assembly: GCA_963978525.1. Lineage (NCBI taxonomy): Eukaryota > Metazoa > Arthropoda > Insecta > Diptera > Hippoboscidae > Ornithomya > Ornithomya fringillina. The sequence continues at coordinate 7,240,564 of OZ021693.1, forward strand.
TAAGGGAACCTTATATGGGAAGGTGTTGTAAAAATGGACCGATCCTAATTAAAATCAATAGTCATTGTTCTTGTCCCTAAAAATGTCTATGTATAAAATTTCATAAGAAAATATACAAAATTGTGATCTGTGGCTTGATAACAAGAAAATATATAGACGGGGAGGCACAGACACACTCGATACAGATTTTGATTTGGGTATTTAAAATTCGGCCTATTTTTAAAAATTACTTTTTCCCATTTTTTGGAAAAGCTCTGCACACATACATACAAATTTTTTATGTAATTAATTTAGTGTATATATCGTAAAATATTGTCCGCACAACGGAAAACAAATATACGACAAATGTATGTCTGTTGTGTGTGAGTGTATCCGTTTGGCATCGTTCGCAAAAATATATATATAGTTAAAAAAAATTGTTATCGTTAGCATGTTAATATATTATATTAAATATGACAGAGGGAGCTGCGGTTCGGCGGAAGTCATTGTAAATATTTGATACATTTGAGTCAATTTTTTTATGAGAAATAGTATGCATGGGTATTACAGTTTAATCATTAGCTTATGAACCATTCTTATAAAAGAAAAAAAAAAAAAAAGAAAAAAACATTACAAAGCTAATTTGCTTTGTTTATGTATTTGGCTTTATATTATTAAAGTAATAATCTCGCATAATAAGCTCGCTCCCATATTACAGCCTTCATTTAAGTATTAAATTATTTGTTCATAAAAACAAGTGAAAACATTGCAGGCGGTTAAGCGCTGACTATTTAATACCCTAATACCACTTGGCTCCACATATTATGCCACCGTCATAATAAATACATCTTTGAAACGTAGCATTATAGCAAATTTCATTTAAATATCTTAAAAAATGCGCTCTGTAGCTTATGCACAAATCACATGGACAGACGGACGTACATACGAAAATGGCTAAATCAATATAATTTACATTTACAAATATTCGCATAAACTTTATATACTAACACATACATACCTATCTACTTAACAAAGTAAATTTATTTGTTGTCATATCAAAAGTCAACAGACGTATCTTGACTTGTATGAAAAAAGTGTAGAATATTCTCATAAAAAGAAAAAAAAAACAAAAAAATTAAAAAAAAAATATAGAAAAAATTCCTCATTAATATGCATAAATTGTATTAAATATAATTAATTATAATGATTTATTTATGTAAACATAAATTAATATTAATTATTAATTCCGTTTCTGTAAAATGCTTTTCTGTATGACAAAAACATTTTGTGATTATATATAAAAGGTCATAAAAACCATATGATATGGTATGACGCTCTTGGCTATTATGGTACAAGATATAATGCCATTTTGCCTTTATGATAATTACAATATTATTTTTATACCGTATCATCAACATAATAATTATGGGGGTGTATTGGTTATTGTGCAAATGTTTGTAAGTATCAGAAGGTGCCGAGTTTTATTGTAAATGGATAAAATTGGATCAAGATTATGGCCATAACTTTTAGCAATCTCTCTGTAGGGTTTTTGGAGATACAGATCCAAAATTTGGCATAAATATTCTTTATCAACGCTAAAAGTATCCTATTGAAAATGGGTTAAATCCATGGTTCATAAACTGGCTCACAACTGTGATTAAGTTCAACATGCTGAGTTAAGCTATATATTTCGATTCCAGTTAAGTAAATTGCGATTTCAAAGAAAAGCGGTACATGAATAATAGAAATTGGATCAGCCGTTCGGGTGGAGCTGTAGTTTGCAAAGGGGTCTTCTAGATTTTACATACCCCAAATATAGCATTTTTTTAATCGGTTTCTTAATTTTTTTTTTTTTAATTTTCCACTAATGATGAATTATTTGATAAGTTGATGATGAATTATTCGATACGTGCTGTATTCTGCAAATAATTTATTAATTTGTTTAATCGGTTATGGATTTGTGAGGAAAAAACAAAAACAACAACAACAACATATAACTTTTTTTACGTTAAAGTATTAAAGCTATTTATAACTGTTAATTATGGTTTTTGTTTTGTGTGAAATCTTTCAAAAGCACCAACATCTTGTACTAGTAGCATGTACGGACATACGGACGAATTTTGATGCTGATACTTTGTAGAGTCTCTGACATCAGTTTCTGTCTGTTAAAAACGGAATGCGACACGTATGTATTCTACAGTTTAGGTGCCAAGTCCTGGAGGTTATATTTCAGTGTATTAGACGCTTTGTTCTGCGACATTAAATATTAAAAAGAATTACAGACAATAAAAGTGATAGCAGAACTATTGAGATACTCTAAGAATGTAGTCTGCAGCTGTTCTATAAGCATATGGTGGCCCAACATCTTATTAGTAAATAAATATTGTATATGTCAGGTGTTCATATTATTTTGTCTTTGCTCTATATATTATGATATATTTTAATATACAATAACAACTGCTTTCCAGTTAGGATTAAAAGTTTTCTACTTACTAACAACATATTAAATCTAAATTTTATAATTTTCATTATATATGAATAATATTTATGTTATTATTGTACATTTAATTACGTACGTTATGTACACAATTTACACACTTACAAATAATCCTTGGCCCTTGTTAAGGGGGGAGTGTAACTTGGTAAGTATTTAAATTTCATAATTGCTCATTGTACTGATAACAATAAATTCTAATATTAGTGAAATATATCTGGAATATGAGATTTTATTTTATAGTGCTAATTGAGGCGTATGAGTGACACAAATCAAATTATAATAAAATTTATTATACTCTCCACTTAAAATGGGTTGGGGGGGGTTTACTAAGTTTGTCAATCCGTTTGCAACATCCAGAAAAATGCATAAGAGACCCTAAAAAGTATATATATTCTTGTCTATGTGTCCGTCTGTTATTGGCATTCTCACCTTAGTAAATTTTGAGATATTGAGCTGAAAATTTTTACAAACTTTTTTAGTTTTTGCATGAAGAGCGCTATTTGAAATGTGCAAAATTGGTCAGTAACCATGCCCACAATCAACAAAAATTTATATATCAGCCACAAAAAACTGCCTAAGTATACATAAATACATAAATATATATATATATACAGTCTGTGATGCTTGCAAATGAAATTACAAACATTTTATACCGCTCATCTTATGTGGAAGACTAAAGACTAAAGCTACTCTCCAAATAAGCTGTGCGTTTGGTCCACACACACGTATATATATACATCGTGTTTATGCGTTTAATGCTTAAATATTTGACTGGATGTTGTTGTTAATTATGTGGCGTAAATAGAAGGTAATATCTGCAATTACCACATTTTTAAACATTTTGTTAACAAAATAATTTTAATTGCTGGCAGCAGATACTATATAAAAACAAAAATAACTATTAGTGGATGTATATGCTGTGATTTAACATACATACAATACTAACGTACATTATTACGATGTATATTTAGCACACGCACACATGTTTATATTGGATACACTTACGCTTAATGTATTAACCCGTTTAATTGGGTTCTCTGGTTATTAAATGTTGTTTTGTTATTATTGTATTATTATTGTTTAATTATTTTTGTTGCGGCTTTAATTTATTACATTCTACGTACCTAACAAAAGTAAAATAAGTAGAAACAGGTTAGATATGGTTTAGGTTAAAGCTTGGATACTTTTTACCTTTATGAGTAACTTGTAGGCGTGTTATGATATACATAATTACGTCTTTTTTAATGACTTTTTAAATTAGGCGCATTATATATATAAAATAAACTAAATTCTAATTATGGGTGTGGCTTTTGAATGATTCTGCCCACTTCAATCAGTAATCTGTCTACAAAAACTAAAACTGTTTTCAGCATAATGTGTCATTTTATGATCTTGGGTGTTTCAAAAAATGGATGAATATAACGAAAAACAAGTCCGGCTTTGATATCAAATATTTGTAACACATTTTTCTGTTTATTGCAAACAGAATAACAAACTCAGTTGACAGCTAATTTTGGGTGATTGGTATAAAAATATATCTTTTTACCGTTATAAATGTCATTTTATTATGTTATGCACACTATATATGTATTTAGTTGTTGTTTATATTATTTTATATACATAAATACATATAATTCGAAATTTTGTTTATGTGCACGATTAAATGCGGTTTACCTTAAATGGTTTTGTTTAACATGGCCGCCAATGAAATGAAAATAAACAACATAACAACAACAGCAATGGTGAAAATATTCCCAAAAAAAAAACAAGAAAAATTTGAAACACATTTCATGTGTCTGGCGTATAAAGCAGCGTTCTGGTTCTGGTGTATAAGTTGGTTTTGTGAAAAATTTTCCACAAAATTGAATTTTCCAACCATTTCGTTTCAATTCGCATTTCATGTGATTTTACCGCAGTTTTTTCCACTTCGATTTCCATTTGCGATTTGCTAACTCTTTCTACTTCCACTGCCACTGCCACTTCCACACTCTTTTTCCCTCTACTCACTCATTTATAGTAAAATCTTTTGTTTGCCTTTTTCAATGCAATGCCACCTAGTGTTGCCAGCTAGTATTGTTACCAATTTTGTATACTTTTGGTTGTATTTGCCTAATTGGTATACAACATAGATACACATGTGCATACATATGTATAGATCTTGCTTATAAGCGGTATGTTATGGTTTTACACACTAATTTGATTGTTGCTTAACATTTATAGTTTATGTGCGTTATTAGTTATTAAAGGATTTTTTGGTTTTTGTTGGCATGGAAGTGATTGTGTGGATTGTTCAATGAGAGCTTTTTCGAATGTGATGAAACATTACATATATGTATATTTATTTGTTCGAATTTGTTAGTAACTTTAAATAAATTTTGTTTTGTGTTGTTGTAATTATTTTCTCTCAAAATTAGTTTTCCACGTTAGTGTTAAAGAATTTAGATTTTCTCAACATATTTAGATTAATAATATATTTATTTTTATACTTGCCATATAAGATGGCCGCTGTATTAAGTTGGTCATTCCATTTGCCACAACCAAAAGAAGGCTATACAATGAATTCTTAGGTAGTTTCAAAAACTGAATCAATCTAGAAATGTCTGTCTGCATGCCGGCCTATCTGTTGGTGTTCTCACAGTCGTAAATTTTGTGAAATTGCGTTTGTACAGACATTTCTCGTGTTACGAATGTTATATAAATTGGAAAAAATCAATCAGGAGCCACGCCTACAATCGACACAAATCTATTTATCTGCTACAAAAATGTAGCTATAAAGTTGAAATTTGGCATACATATATATGATTACCCTGTTTATCTGTGTGCCAAAAATAGGCATGGTCGGATAACAAAAACGCCCACAATTTACACAATCAGTATTCAAAGTAAAACTCAACTTCCAAAGCTGATATGTTATACATGCAGTAAAGAGAGGGCATAATCGTGTACGTGTACAATGTTGTAACTGTGGCAGATATTTTAGATTTGGTTAAAGCTAAATTTAGTTTTTTTTACTTGTTTATACTACAACTGTCAATGTAGGCCCCAGGCCAACATATTTTAAAACTACCCTCGCATATGTTTTTCTTTAAAAACAATACAAAATGATATGTAAAAAATATAACATATATATATATATGTACAGTTGTTTTAGATATTGTTGTTGTAATTATCGTTATTGCAAGTGTTATTATGAAGTTGGTTTTCATTATTCTTCCATTTAAATGTATAAACCGTTACAATTATTTGTTAGTTGATTTTATTGTATTGGTTGTGACTGGGTTTACAATTATATCTTTTTATTTGAATATTGTTAATATTAGAAAATTGTTTTGTGGCATATAAAACCAAACAAAACTGACTTTTTTTCCATCCTTTCTATTTGTTTGTTGAGGGCTGTGTGCATGGATATACAAAAGTGTTTATTGTCATTGTTGGTTTTGTTGTTATTGTTATTGAGTTAAGTTTAACACATAATTTACTTATGGTTGCACTTATTTCCTATTATTATTATTATTATTATAATGAATTTTTTTCCCACCTATAAAATATTGTTTATTTGAATTTATGGCGAATTGCCAACAGTTGTAATATTACATGTATCGTACTTGTACTGTACTTGTTTCTTATTATAGTATCCATGTATGCCAGCACGTAATTTAGATTTTTGTTTTTTTTTTGTTTTTTGTTTTTCTATAATTTTGAAATTATTGCTTTTGTATAAATAAATGTTATTGGGAGAGTTGAAAAATTTGTAAACATGGCGTATAAGTGTTATATAATACGCGTGCGAATTACCTGATAATTATATTAAGCATATGTTCGGTGATATTAACAAGGTTACAACAATAAATTGCTGTGGCAGGAATATAATGAATGTTTCTTACATCATCATTATTTTTATATGTAAAGTCAGTATGGTGCCATTTTTATACACTCTATATAAGATACGTACGGGAGTATACGAAGTTTGTCATTCCGTTTGCAATACCCAGGAGGAGTCGTTAGAGATCCTACTAAGCATAAACTCTTGATCAGTATCAAAAACTGTGTCGATCTAAACATGTATGTCTGTTGTTGGCATTCTTACGGGCGGAAATTTTGTACAGACACTTAGTTTTTGCCCGCAGATCGCTATTTATGATCAAGAACCATGCCCACAATCTATAAATATCTATTTATTTGCCACAAAAATTGATCTATGAAGTTGAAATTTTGTATCCATATGCATAATTATATATATATAATTATGCATATGGATACAAAATCCATCCATCCATCCATGTGCCAAAAATGGGCATGGTCGAATAATAGACGAGCCCATAATTTACAAAAAACTATACTCCGCGTAAAACTCGACTTGCACATACACTATTTGAGAGAGCAATTTATATCCATATATTCAAGCCAAGCTTACTATTGTAGATGTGCAGATTTGGTCCAAAGCTTAGTTTAGTTTTCTTATTTATTTTCAATTTTATTTGAGTTATTTACAATTTCGTTTGGAAAGAACAAAACATATATAAATTTCATTAAACATTTATATAAAATAATAAACACGTAAACAAATAAATATAAATTATTTGTACATTTATTGTTATCGCTGTGACACTCATTCACTCATTGATTATACACTGCACCACTTGTGGCAAAGGTTATATTTAGTTAATTTGTAAGTCTTAAACGGCAACAGCCACACCCACCTTCAATTGTACTGATCGATTCAGAATTAAAATTTGAAACGATTTAAACATGTCTGTCTGTCCATGAATATGTTTGCTTTGCCTACAGATTGTAACTTTTCGAGATATTTCAATGAAATTTGGTACAAAGACATTTATTAGCCGAAAGGGGAAACCTATTGAAAATGGTTTGATTTGGTATATTTTTAGGACTTCTTCTCATAGAATGCCTTGATTTTAAATCAGTCTTTGTATGAAGAAAATTCCCAATAATTACTACACTTGGACAAAATTGAATGAAGAATTGTTAATTCGGTTAATAATTGAGTAAGGCAAATTAAGATTTGATCGGAATATCTTTTAAAACCCTTTGCTGTATAAAAACATTGCGACTTAGTGACTTAAAAGTCATGCCTTGCGTTTACGGACACTGAACTAAGTGGTGAAGGATATTAAAGGTTCAGCTTAAGCGACTTTATCATATTCAATTGTTTGTTAACTGACATAGTGGTAATAGATATTTAAAATTCTATAGATAGTTGAAATATCATAATTTTTAAGGCTTCTTATATAAACAAAATATTCGCGTGTTTGTATGTGTACATGGGTATTATAGTGAAAATGGAAAATTTTAAGCTGCTACTTATCGCATCCATGCAATTCGTTGGCCGACATCATTATGTTGCGTCAGTTCGTGTAGCAGTGTGTGTGTGTGTGTGTGTTGTGGCAATTAAGCTAATCAGTAAACTTCTGGTCACTCCCAAACAACGTACCACGTTTACGTTACGGTACTTTATTTATATATATGCATTGTTTATATAAATGAATGCATAGCTATGTGTATGAGTGTGTGTGTGTGTGTATGTTTTTGTATATATCCATATATGTGGTTGTTTATATGTTTCGGTTTTGCATTCATAATTGTGCCTTTTCAATATTTTATTTGCAACAAAATTTATATGAATAGTTGACTTAGACTGTTGCCACCAACCAAATGGTGACTTACCAACCGAATGGTTGACTGGCTGAGTGTTTTGGTTGCCTCACCATATATAGAATGAAAGCAAAATTTCATGTGGCTCCATTGTTATTGTTGTTGTTGTTGTTTTTCAAAATTTTATTTCATGTCAATTTAGTTCAAACCAACCCGTCTGTGTCATATACACATGAATGCTTTATGTTTCAACTGTACTCACACGAAGTGCCCATTTGGTGCTTATCTGCTTTAAAACGTTAATAATAACCAAAGCAAAACTTTACCCACAAATTAGCTCTTGTGCCATTCACATTTATATAGATTACTTACAAATGAGTGCAAATAATAATAAAGCATTGAGCAGTGGTTGAGGATAAGGCTCAAAAAAAAAAAATTCAATTCACTGAATATACAGGGTTATCCAAGGTCAATATCGGAAAGTAATCCGCTTATATTTACAAATACAATCTATCGCTTTAATAAATTTATTTTCTAATTTATTATTGGTTTTTTTCTATATCCTTCACATAAAATACTATTATTACTATATTAAGTGTGTCACGCCATTTGTAACATTCAGAAGGAGACGTCAGAGATGCCATAAAGTATACATGCTCTTGATCAGCACTTAAAATTGAGTCGATCTAGACGTGATTGTTTGTGTGTCTGTATGTCTGTCTGCTGTTGTTATTCTTAGGGGCATCAATTTTGAGATATTGAGCTGAAATATGGACTCTTTTAGTTTTCTAGGACGCATATATTTTTTTTTTTTTTAATTTGGCAAAATCGCTCAAGAGCCAAAAGAAGTTTTTTTTTACTTATTTTTATTTAAATTCCATAATAATTTTTGTAAAGCTGGAATGCATTACTGCTTCTATTCATCTATTCTTAATACAAAAAACCATACATAAGAAAGTACTTTCTTTTATTCTATACTAATGTGTGTTTTAACAACAAGGAAAAAGGAATTGTTGCGCGTCAAATATGTTAAAATATTTTTCCTTTTTACATATATGGTATATATATACTCGTATATATCTATGTATGCACGTATATTTTTACAGACAACGTTAGCATAACATGCAAACACATAATGCATATAAAGAATGCATTAAAGTTACTTTTCTTAAGTATAACGTATCGTAACTCAGTTTAAAAGAAAACACATGCATATGAATCCTCTGCACATATACACATACATACGTAGATAAAGTGAAAGTCATAAAGACTTTTATTTTAATTTTCCGCTACTTAACATACCATGTGTGTAAGGCGGCAGAATATTGCATAACAACAGAGTGGCAGGAAAGTAAGAAAACAAGCTAGATTGCTATTGTAGCAAACAAGCAAATGCTAAGCACTATATCATAACGATATAACGTTGGTAGGATAAGTTTCTATACGGTATGTGTGTGTAAGTGTGGATTTGTATATGATATAATAATAAGAACAAGCACAAAAACTAAAATTGGCTTAGACCAAATCTTAAATACTTTAAAAATGAACATTAAAAAGTGGGCGTGGCAGGTATATAATTGCACCATCTAATAGTCTACACATTATGTGACAGCTTGGTAGTCGAGTTTTACGCTGAATACGATTTTTTGTTAATTTACGACGGTGACAGTCGTAAATAGAGAGAGATGCGGACACCCGTAATTACCTCACTAGATCGACATAGTTTTTAATGCTAATCAAGACACAAGCTAGCTAAAGCTACCTTGTAGAATCTTTGCTGCCTCCTTCTGAGTATTGCAAATGATATGACAAACTTAGTATTTATGTGGAGGGTACACTTAGACGGCATAATATATATAAAGTAGCAGATAAGCGACCACAAATACCATTCAAAAAATATATACAAAATCAAAACAACACTCAAGATGAATGAATTCCCAGATAACTACGTCAACAGATTGATAAAGGAAGTTAACAAACACAGCAACAATGATAGAACAACGCCCAAAGAAAGTAACAATAAGATTTATAAAGGGGTACCTTACATTCCAAATCTAACAGAGAGAATATATCTGAACAACAAAACAAAAAACAATGATATAGGGATCGCATACAAACCCAACAACAACACGAAAAGAATATTCTCCAACACCAAAAGTAAAATACATAAAAATGACCAATCTAAGATCGTACACAAAATCGGATGCAGTGGCAACGGAAAAGAAAGATGCGACATGACGTACATCGGCACAACACAGAATAAACTAAGGACACGAATATCTGGGCACAAGTCTGACATTAAATGCAGAGATAAGAACAATACGCCTAAAACAGCCCTAGCGGATCACTGCAAAACAAGAGGTCATTTACCAGATTGGGACAATGTTAGGATCATTCACAAAGAGAATAACTACCAAAAACGATTAACATTAGAAATGTTACACATACTGAGAGAACCGGAGAAGAATAGAATGAATTACAAAACAGACACAGATGGTTGCGCTCACATTTACAAAACGATGCTCTAAGCAGAAATTGAATAATAAACCGTTAACTAAAAGCTAATATACGTAATATACTTTTCACCTATACTTTTCATTTATTCTTTCCATTAACTCCAGTTTAGTAAGCAATGTAATTTAATTAATTTTCTACCAAAATTTAATGTGTTATTAAATATTGAATATGTGTATAAATAGTATAGTACAGATGGTAATTAGATTATACATCACATGAATATTAACTATGTTGTAAACCATATTTACATATTTTAGCCGAATCACCCTGATGATGACTACAACACAGTAGTCGAAATATTGGTTTTTATATGAATAATTTAACAACATAAATAAAGAAAAAGGACCTAGAGCTTGAAAAGGAAAAAGTTTTTATTATATAATATAAAGTAGCAACAATTTGTTGCTTTAATTTTCCTTTAATTTTTCTATTTCGTGATTTTCTTACTACAGGTATATACGTTTAATGTGTAAGAAATGCTTTTAAGATCATCATCATTAACAACCCCTAAACTGATTTAGTTATAAGAAGACAAAAATCAGTAGCGCACACATATTTATTTGTATGGAACTTTTCATTTTTTTAACGCTGTATACTTTGTACTAAAACAGTAACCGTTATATTTATTGTATAAATAAATATAATATAATTAATTTTCAATATATTATAATTATATATTATTACACTGATTTATATCTTTTTTTTTGAAAAGCTCTCGTTTAGTTTCAATTCATATTTAAGGCTTGCTTTAGAAAATTAAATTAATAATTAAATCTTAATTATTCTTCATATGTATATAAAAGCGGTGGATCTTCAAATATTTTCTAGAGATTTGATCTAATTTTATAAAACATTGTTTCAAATATCTATAAACCTACCTGTCTACAACGAATCGGGTTTTATGAATAAAGTTTGTAGACTGTTTTTTTCTTGAAATATATGAAATATTATTTATACAACTATGTATTATTGCATATGTATATATCACATAAAAAATGTATTTGATGCTTAAGTATAAACTATTTTACGCTTATACTATGTAGACTCCTTTATAGAGCATAAGTACGAAAACTCTATGTATTCATAACATATTATTTTCATATAAAAAGAAAATATAAAAGTTTACTTTTACTATATTTTTATTTTATTACAGTGTAAAATATAAAATATATGTATGTATGGTACAGTGGTGGTCACTTGAATAGATAATAACTTTTTGAGTAGATTTTTTTTCTTCCTTCAACTTTAGCACCAATTTAATGATGCAATTCGATGAAAGAATCTTTTGGTTATAATACAAGATAGATTTTTTAAAATTTCTATATATTTTTCTAATTTTGGCGATTTTTTTTTCTTTAACACTATCAAAAATGCTATACTTTTTTCGCATGTGATTTTTAAGTATGCTTTTTTACAATAATTTTTCTTCTTTCAAATTTATAAAGAATATAATAAAGAATTTTGATAAAAGAGACTTTTGTGTATAATATGAAATATTTTTTTTATAACTTGTACAAAGTTTTCTTTTTTTGGCGAATTTTTTTCTTTATTACCATCAAAAAATGTACTTTTTCATATTGTATTAGAGTAAAAAATTTGCTTAAAATAGAAAAATTATAAGAAAAAATATTTATTATTTTATTTAAGAGATTCTTTCATTATACTGCATAATTAAATAGTTTCTAAATTTAAAGGAAGCAATATTATTGGGAAAAAAGAAATCCTACCAATAAAGTCATTACCTATCCAAGTGACCACTACTGTACGTATATGTATTCTATTTGTTGGTTTTATAATATTGTTTACCCCACAATGCCAGCATACATATGTAAAATATTCTTCAGTTTTTTGGTATTTTTCATGCATTTATTATACATACAACTGAGCTGTCGGAGTTACAGTTTTTTTTATTTTTTACAGAATTGTAGACGATATCTTGAGTCGAAATTATGTAAAAAGTTTAAAAATTATTGGTTGCACGGAATATTTAAAATATAAATGGAGAATTTATTATTTCTTCGAGCAGCCGCCATTTTAGATTTTACTTACCATATGATAGACATCAAAACCTTTCCATTTGTTTGAGTTGAGTTATCGGGGTTTTAAAAATTTATAAAAAAACAACTCCGGAATTATAAAGATGCAGTTGTTTCTTTCACTTCCGACATACCTGATATGCACTTCACACATTTGCATTGTTTATGTGATGAAGAACATAATAATCATTATCAATAAAATGATTGTATTACGTGAGTGACATGTACAATAAAAAGTAGAAAATTATTTGTTAAGTGTTAAAAAACAAAATAGTTGTTTGAACATAAAAGATGATGTCATATATTGCATCATAAGAGTTATTATAAGTTTGGTTAGAAGTAACATTCCTTAAGGAGGAGGAGGAGAAAACTATTTTGTTGATTGAAATATATGTTTTATAACTAAAAGTAAAGTTTTATGAATATTTCAAAGGATAGCAGTATGATCTAATGGTTACTAGTTGGAGAATAAACTTTATGACGGTAGAGTGTGAACTTTTTAAGTTGAAATGGGAAAAAATACGGTTCCAGTTCAGAAAATGGCTTGAAAAGTGTTATGCTCCGTCGAAAACAATCATTTGTCGGTGGTTTAATGATTCCAAACGATAAGCGTACGGGCACAAATGATGCTGATTGCTTTCTTTGATGAAAATGAAGCAGTGACTTAGAAAACCACAAGAAAGTCTTGAAATCATGATGGAAGATTGAAAAGTAAAAGTGCGTAAGATAGCTGAGATTATAAAGATATGAATTGGTGGTGTTTTCACTATTTTGCATCATAATTTGACCCTGAAAAGCTTCTTTTCAAAAGGTTGCTGCATTTGTTCATATAATGCATTGATGATTCAGAGTAACCACTACTAATCTAATAAAGGGAAAGTTAGGTAACCGTCTCGCCTCATTTTTGCCAACAAGTCATCAACTTTAAAGTAGTTCAGGAACACTATTAAGCGCGAAATTGTTGCAGCCAATATGTTGTAAGAAAGAGTAATGGATGAATGGCTCTAAAGAATCGATCGCTTTAAATATGCTTGTGGTGGCCATATAAGCAAGATCAATTCCATAATTAAATGTAACCCATGTACTAGACCTGAAATAAATTTTATTTCAATATCTCAATTAATTTGGTATTTCATTTAAATACGAAATTGTTATGTTGTTACTGAAAAAACCCTTTACAAAACTCTACAGACATATTTTGTATGTAAAAGCGGGAAAAACTTTTTTACACTTTCCATTTTATTACACAGTGCTTGGAATAATAAATGAAATGAAATGCATGAAAGAATGAATGTATTTCTAATGCAGTACTAATTTCAACTCCAGTTGTAAATTTGCTCGTACGTCCCTTGACTGCATTTACAATATATTTGTATGTACAACGATTTTGTAGAATTTTGGTTACAATTCAAGATATACAACTCTAGAGGGAAGTCATTAGAAACACATATCAAAGGCAGACTAAAAGGCGTTAATTGATTACATTGTGAAAATATTAAATAATACGAAACGGACATTTTAGCGGGGGTGGTGGGAGGAGGTTGGGAGGAAAACCGCAAAACTCACCAACATTTCACACAAAATTCTAATCCACAAGTACATGTGTGACTGTGTTGTGCGCGTGTTTGTGTAGAAAGGAAATATGTAGATTATGTGGTTGGCGCCTAAGGCATGTGTCGTCCCTTCTTCTTCTTCTAGTTGTTATGTTGATGTCTATATATTATACTTTAGGTGTAAAGTAAATTGTCAAAATTGTTTTTGTACTGTTGGTGCCATTTGATGTTCAGCACTTATGACAGAGTTTGAGTTGAAGGTGAAGGTGAAGGAAAAGGAGAAGGTGTTCGTACCGATGTAACCGTATTGTCATTGACACACATTACCAGCACTTTATTGGTTCTGTGTGAGAATCTTATGCGTTTTCAAGTACACCACATTGTGCATGGGTGTGTGCTAGGTGATGGATAAAATATTATAAAGTGTGTTGTTTGACAAAATTTCTACAACGACAATCATAAGCCACAAACCATAGGGAGAGTAGACACTTCAATAAATATGTAGATCACGTAAACTGTTGCTGCATACTTGCACCTATCGAAAGTTTTGTGGTGTCTATACAGTATATAAAACTTTAATGTAGTTCAAGCGAATAATAGGTAATCAAGGATATTTATAAGTTTTATTTCCACAAGTAGTCCTGTTGTCGGGTTTTATTCTTAAGTATAAGGTCACATTTTCTCTTACAAGAATTGCATATAAAATTAAACATTCTTTGCTGTAATGGAAATTTTATATAATAATAACTTTGGATATGAACTTGGCTTTCATCGAAACTGCAACATAGGAACGATGTCCGTACATCCGCTTTTTCTTTTTTTTTCTCAAATTAATTAAAAACAAGTACGAAAACTAAATTTTGCCAAAACTAAATCATAAATATTCTCCACATCCACATACAATGGAGGGCGTGGCAGATTCATGATTACTTGTTTTAATAGTGTATTGGTAATATGTATCAACTCTCTGGTCTGAATCTGGATAAAAGGGTTTTTTGTCAATTTTGGCCGTATCTGTTATACGACCATGCCCATTTTAGGCACTTGAATAGGATAAATAAGATAATTGTTAATATATATACCAAAATAAACTTTATAGGTACAATTTTGTGACAGATATATAGTTTTATGCGGATAGTGGGCGTGTCTACTGACCGATTTTTCCTATTTTAAATGGTGTTCTGCCTACAGGCACTAGGATATTGCAAAATTTCAGATCAATATGTCAAAATTTACCACCGTAAAAGAGCCAACAACAGATAGACATACGGACGGACATGTCTACTTTGACTCAGATTTAACAAAATCAAAACTGATATGCCTTCATCAAGAATGTACATAGATAGAAAGATAATACACCTTTTACCACAAAACTTAAAATACTCCCATTTTTCACATGACACGGACATTAATACTAATTCATATACATAAAGAGATATTTAGTATGTGAACGGGCCAAGTTTGGTAGTGATCATGGATTTTATTCATAAAAAAGTACTTTATGCATATCATTGCGTATTTCATGCGTAAACAAGCATCACCATCAGCATCAATCAACCCTTAATGGGTAGAAAGATAGATAGAGAGAGAGTATGTATTCATAACGGGACATGAGTATGAAAATCCTTAGTTCAATGTAATGAAATGGACGTAGACATAATTTGGGTACATATATTTGTGTGTGTGTATATGTTTGTAATAGGGAAATATGTATGAAACATTTTTATCAATACTGGTCCGATGTAATGCTATCTATGCATGAACAAATTAGATGAAAACGCACTTACGGTCAACAGAGTTTATACATTGGACATGTAAGTGTATGTGTGTGCCTGTGTATTTGATATTTCCGTAACCGTTGCGGACATTGTCCACATCTCATGTACATACACGGATAATATAAGCGATTTAAATCTTGTTGCATTAAGTCATGCAAGGACACTATGTGGCCGCTATAAGCAATTATGTGTATGCCGTCACACTGAGACACATGCGAATATCGTACATATGTTTCAAACTTTAACTAGAGGATATAAATAGTCAGCAATGTTTCATGTTCTGCTTTCACATATTGTAGTATTAAGCACTTGTGTATTGTATATGCGATATAATGCATTATATGTGCGTGTGGCTAGTAAAGCATGCCATGGCATTTATTTTTGTAATTTCATCGATTTGTGCTGTTGTTGTATCTTATTCCTATATATATAGGAAATTCTGTTCGCTATTTTGTTCTCTTTCACCTTTTTTTTTATCAAATATCAGTCGCTATATAAAAATATTGAATACTGTAAAAATTGATTTTATTTCTTGATACTTATCCACTTATGTTATGATACTTGGCTATGCAGCTTGTTGCCGTTGTATTGATAGTTGAATGAGTAGTTGGCTGTATAAGTTACATTACATGTAGTGTGTACTCGTATATGTGTGTGTGTTTGTTCTTCTTTTCTTTCTTTTTTTTTTGTCAATTATCGATTACGAGTTAGTTTGATATTTTTGTTCGTTCAGTAGTCCAATACACTAAATGTACAAGAAAAATATATTTTTTTGTCATTTTAAACCACTTAAGAGTTAAAAGTATATATATACATATATATAAACCTTGCAACAGTTTTGTAACATTTTTTCTGAAGTATCATTCACAAGTGAAATTTAACTTTTTTTCTTTGACATACACTTCAACAGAACTGTACTGTCACTTCAAGAATCATACGATACTGTAATACTGTGTAACACAATTCAATGGGTTAGGTTTTGAAGACATACAGTGATGGTCACTTGAATAGGTAAAAACTTCATATCAGTAGAGTTTTTTTTCTAAAAATTTATTTATTTAAAAATTTGCCAAAAATAGAAGAATTGCAGATTTTATAAAAAAAATTACTTAGTATTAAACATAAAAGATCGTTTTATCAAATTGTATCATTATATTGTTCATAAAATTCAGAGAAGAAAAAAAAAAACGATTGCAAAAATTGTATTCAAAAATTTTATTGCTTTTTTGATAGTGTTAGAGTAAAAAATTCGCCAAAATTAGAAAATTTTATGGAAATTATAAAAAATTATTTTGTATTATAACCAAGAGATCCTTTTATCAAACTGCATCATTATATTGTTTCTAAAATTGAAGGAAGAAAAATTATTGGCAAACAAAAAATCTTCAGAAAGTTGTTACCTATTCAAGTAACCACCACTGTTTTTTATTGTGTGGATATGTGGGTGCGGAATGTGTGTATGTGTATGAATATACTACACATATTAAGCCAAGTATTTTTTATAAAATGAATGTTGAAATGTTACACCATACAGATGCAAGTGCATATTTCAACAACTTGTTACCACTTATGGAAGAAATGACCGTATCGGATGCTATAACAAAAGATAACTGTTGATAACATGTTAGAATTTCAATTAGAGTTAAACGTTTTTGGTTATGGTTTGAGAATAGAATAGTCAATCCTCTAACACAACTAACCATACATCGATTTATACTATAATATCATATGTATGTGTAAATTGGATATTCATACTAGGGTATATAATTTTTATATTTTATAAGTGACAATTCATTGTGGTGGATAAGAAAAATTCACTTATTTATCTGCTCTGATGTTTATTGTCATGAACTGGACGAATTGAACGATTCATTCAAACAAGAAGAGCTCGATTTGGTTATGAAATTAGGAGATTGTGTTTGGTTAAACTAGTGTGAGAACTCAAACAAGTTTGATTAAAAGCTCTTATAGTTTTATTGAGATAGTACATATCACACCCTTTCATATTTTCCAAATGGTTATTTTTTATATTTGCTACAACATTTTTTTAAATGGCAAAATCTTTACTTCAAATCAGAAGAGCAAAAACAAGTGAAAAAATATTGCCCGATCAGTTAGGTTCACAAATTATCTTATATTTACTTTAATTATCATATATCAGTAAACGGGGGCCATTGCCATATACTTACACTTACATTATATAGTAAGTGGTTCTAAAAATGGTCCGTTTGGGTTCAAATTTTGCACAGCCAATTGTTTAGCTAATTAACTATTTTTCACCAAATTTTATCAATTTGTATAATAAAAAGTGGGTCTATCTTTAACCGTTACAAAAATCCACCACAACTTTTTATACACTTTGCCACAAGTGGTGCAGTGTATAATGATTTAATCAGTTTACTTTTGTATGTATTATAATTTTAAGCAAGTAAAAAGACTAAATTTGGCTTGAATCAAATCTTAAATACCCTCTACATTCATATACACAAAGTGAGCGTGGCAGGTACCCGTATAGTTTTTATATTACGGTATCAACCAACAAGACGGACTTTGCGACAGAAAAGGTTATTTGAACATTATGGACGTTCCCATTTTTGGTCTAATTAAAGCATAGATATGTTTACAAAATTGTACCTTCATAAATATATTTTTGTAGTTGTCAAAGTTGTGGGCGTGGCACTTGACTGATATGGACCATTTTATATAAAAAGTTATGCATAGATACTAAAAATTTTGGGAAAAATTTCAGCTCAATATCTAAAATTTGAGAGTTCTTACAGCGCCTCCGTCTCTTCCTTTTGAATGTTGCAAACGGAATAGCAAACTAAATATAACATAATATATATATTGTTGTTGTAAAATGTTACGGTATTAGTCTTCTTCGAAATTGCGTTTTCTCCATAAAACTTTCCTTTTATTGATGGCTTTGAAATCCTTTATTAATATTTTTTTTTTGTTATTGCTCTATTACGGCAAACGCGTAAGAAACGGAAAAAACTAATTAAACTTTAGCTCCTTGTTTTTTTTTCTTTGGCTATTTATGTGTACATATATTTTTTGAAAAAAAATCCGAATATTTTATAATCACGTGTATGCAGTTGTGCGTTAATAATTTTAGTTTTCTTTTTTTTTGTTTCATTTTTAAAAGCTTAAAAACTTTTCTGCTTATAACAAGTAGTTATGTTAGGCTCTGGGTGCTGGCACATTGATATTGTAACTTATTGTATCTGCATACATAGAATATTTGTTAATAAAAAATATGCAAAATTTATGCATAAACAAATTACTTTACTTAAGAGAAAATTGCAAATAAGTTTTTACACCCTACACTTAAGAGAGGGGTATTCTAATTTGGTCACACTATTTGCAACGAGCATAAGGGTGTGTTTAATATCCTACAAAGAACAGATATTCTTGATCAGCATTAAAAACCAAGTCGAGCTGCGGGCAAATGTAAAAGATCAGTTAAGAGCCACGCCCCCACAATCCATAAAAGTTAATATATCTAACACAAAAATTGAGCTCTGAAATTGAAATTTGGTGTACATATTTATAATTAGTCCATTCATCGATGTACTAAAAATGGACGTGGTCGGATAACAATTTACAAAAACATATTAAACTTAAATCTCGACTTGCAACTTAATACTTAAAACAAACATTATTAAAGGGCATAACTATGTGCTTGTCACGCCCGCTATTTGTATGTAGATTTGGAGAGTGTTTAAGATTTGGCCTAAACCAAATTGAGTTTTCTTTCTTGTTTTTTGACCAGAAGAGTTTCGTAAAAATTTGTTTTCTTTGTTCTTGCTTTATCTTGCTGTTGTTGTCCAAGTAGTTAAATAAGAAGAATATGATTTTGCAAATTAGCTTCTTCTTACTTTATATATGTATATTAGATTATAAATAAAAAAACTATATTTGGCTTTGGGCAAATCTTAAATACCCTTCACATTTAATTCCAAATGGTGGACGTAGCAGGTACATACATACGGCCCCTCTTCCAAGGCGAGTCTTATGTTGAAAATGATTTTTTTAAATTTGTGAGCGGGTATATTAATCGACCGTGCTCCCTTTTGGTACATCCATGTATTTATAATTAGGTAATTAGAAATATCTATATAAAATTTCAGCTCAATACCTTAACATTTGCGTTTTTAAGAATGCCATCAACGAACGGACATACGGACAATTGGACATACAGACATTTATGCACAATTTTTGACGCTATTAATGTATGTATATTTCAAAGGGTCTCTGTCATCTTTCTGATATTGCAAATATAATAATAAACATAGGGTACTTTCATCTTTCGTGAAGGGTATAAAAATGTTTACAGTTAGTAATTATGAGTGTAGTACATAGTTTGTTATGCACTTTTTTGATTATGTCGCTTATTAAAATATTTTATTTGAAAAGCTAAAGTTAAAAACTCTTGCATATGAAATGAATTAATTATATTTTTATTAATTGGGCTAAGAAGTAACCTTGTATTATGATGATGAGTGTGTTATATCGCTTTATAATTAATGGTCTAGTTTTATCACAATACAACTGAGAAGGTCATTCAAAGAATTTCAAACGGTTTAAGTATTAAACTTGATTTTGGCCAGCCAATAATTTCAGGGAATAATATACTCGTTTTTGCATTTCAAACCGTTTACGAACGATGTCGTGAGGTTTTTTTTTTTGATAAAATGTTTACCTTTAAAAAGATCCATGAAACTGGTTTTTGTATGATATATATAGTAAGTATGATAATAGTTATCATATAAAAATTAGTATAAGGTTAAAATGTAAATTTCTTGAATTAATTTCTTAGCAAAAGCTTCCGCTTGTTTTGTTTCAATCGAACTGAGTTTTACTCTTCATTTATTTTTATAATATTATTATATTATTTAGTTATTCATACAAAGACAAAGGACAGTTTAAAAACGAAAAATTTAAAACCTAAAGATATACGATTTAAAGATTTATTTATTTCGCGGTATATTTTTTTACAAAATGTATAAAAATTAATTTTTCTATCGACACATAACGTACTTTAATTTAGCGCTTGAAATTTGTTTTTTATTTACAATAGGTCCCTATTTAATTATAATGAAAGAGTGGACAAATCCAGCTTCCTTTACAACTGTGACAATATGCGTAATGAAATAATTCTCTAACCTATGTAGACTATATAGAATTCGATCCAAAACACTGCATTATTGATAAAGTTTTTTTGCTTAATTTAATTTAAATATCTCCTCCTTCCTCTCCATGCTGTTCTTTCTTATTAACTTTGGGCTTTTTCTTTGAAGAACTTTTCTTAGGTTTTTTATATTTCTTTACCCGAGGTATGGTAGTAATTGCATCAGTATCAGAATCAGCACGAAGTAAATTGGCAGGATTATTCGGCTTAGCCCGAATTTTCTTTGTCTTAATAACATCACCATCGGTTACGATGTCACTTGAGTCAGATTTCTCAGTGGTGATAACACCTGCATCTATAATTCCGCCAACAATATCACTGAAACTAAATGAACGTTGATCGTCATCATCATTAGATGATACCTTAGTTGACGTTAAACGTCGCTGGCTATTTTTTTTCTTGCCTTCTTTTTCTTTTCTATCTTTATTCTTCTTTTCTCTGCGAGGGGCTCTGGTTGGAGGAGGTTTTTTAATAAATGAATTCTCATCAGAACCATCTGTATCGTTATCATCATCAAGCTTCCTTACATTGTCATCTTGATTATCATTAGGGATAGTAGATTCTGTTTCACTGTTTACTGTTGAAGTGTCTTCATTATCTTCAATATCATCACCTGAATCTAATCCGTTTTGTAAAGTTTCAGAATAAGCCCGACGTAAATCAAAATTAGGATCAACTACAATGGGAACAGGATTTCCCGTAGGAGCCTGCGGTATGAGAGTTGTATCAGCAGCAGCAGTGGTATCTATTGGATTGGAAGTAGGATTGTCTGTCGCAGCTGAAGAACTGTCTGTTGAGGCTATAAAATTATCTGTTGTGGCTGCAGGAGCAGAAGTAGATGTCTCAGACGTTGTTGCTGAAGGGGCAGACGGTGTTGAGACATTTAGAGGACTATTACTAGGCGGCATAAACACGAAACTGGGAAGTGTTGTTATTGGTGTTGCTGTCGTTGGCATAGTTCGGGGCTGATTCATAGACTGACCTCCCGAAGTTATTAAATTCACAAACCAATTTAGTTTAGCAGTCATAAGAGTATTTATAAGAGCTTGAACTGTAGCCGAAATTGCCGTTATTTGCCGCTGTTGAGCCATAGATGTAGCGGTACGCGTTGCCGATCTAATTCGAGGTGTCGGTGGTACTGCTGATGATGGTATTGGACTGGGCGCAGGTGTTGGACTGGGCGCTGATGTAGGTAGTGCTCGTTGTCCTAGAAATGGTAAAAATGGTGGTGGTGGTGTTGAGGGCTGTGATTGTTGTTGCGGTGCTTCAATCAAAATTTTATAATTCAAATATCATTTTAAATTTAAAAATCTTTCAATAATTTAATTCCGTTTATATCGTTACCTTGCAATATTAGAAAGAACGGACTTGCATCTACCATTTGTTGGCTTAAAAGCGCAAAGATGATAATAGATTTTATCATCATGCAACCCATGATTATAGTACGCATTTTGTCGATACTAATCGTTATTGTGCTGGCTCGTTTCAGTTACCTTTATCTTCGGCACTCATACATGAACTGATCATTAATTTCTAACTTGAATACAAATTTTGGCTAAAAGCTGCAGATTCATCTATATTAATATATTTGCAAAAAAAAAAAATGGATTTTCAAGTTCGATTTTTAGTTAAAGATTTAATTACTAATTATAGATGAATTTATAAAAGAAAAAAGCAACAATTATAAACGAAATTCAATATTGTCAAACTATAAACAGGTCTAGAAATATAAATAATGTTTATCTTAAAATTGTTGTTGGTTGGTTGGTTATTTTTAATTTTGGGTCTTCGTTTCAAGAAATTGAAGTTTCATAAAAGTTTTAAAAATAGAAGTAACATTTTGGATTGTATTGTGTCTAAAAAGTTTTCTATTTCACATTTCAATTTATTTTAACGCTGCATTTATTTTGTCTTCAAAATAATTTTTGGTTTCTTTTGGATGAATTAATTCGAGGAATTATAAGGCAAGTGTAACTCATGTTGTCGTTGCAAAACTAAGCTAATACTTTTTTTCAACAGTTACTTTATATTTAGTGTGTTACGTACTGAGTTATAAAAATGTTTATAGAATTTTTATACTCACCACTCCATGGTTAAAGTTATATATTACTCTATCAAAACGTTTGAAACGTCTTAAAGAAGGCGACAGAGACCCTACAAAGTGTATATGTCCTGAAACACCATTAAATAATGATTCAACCGAGCCTTGTCTGTCTGTGCGTCTATGAATGAAATGAATGAGCACGTCTCCGGATTGAAATAGAATAAATCGTTCAGAAAACACTCCTACAGTATATAAAGTAAAGGAAAAACAGCAAACTTTGACGAATTTCTTTTCGTATTATACATAAGCTATAGACGACACATTGATGCTTATATTCCTTACACGACTTTACCGCATTAGTGGTGGGTCTTCGAGATGTGACCTAAACCAAATTGAGCTTTTTTATTGCTTTATTTTAAAGACAAGGGTAACGGTTTCAGGTTTATAAATTTGTTTATTGTCAATTTATTACCATTTTACAAACAATTTTAATGTTTGTATACACCTTATTTTATGTGGAACGTAATTAAAAGCATAACAAGTAAAATAACTAAATTTGGCTTAATACAAATCTTAAATACACTACATATGTATGTACAAAAATGAAGCGGCTTAGGAACATGATAACGTCCTCTAATAGGGATTGTATGTAACAAAGCTCAATCTCATAAAATTTACGATCTTAAGAGTAGTTTTAACAAAAGGTGGGCACATGTAAAGTCTGTAACCGTTCCTTTAGTGTGCTACAAATGAAATGACAAACTTAAACCCTCCAACTTAAAAACCAGTTCAATAAAAAAGGGAAAGTAATATCTTATATATCATATCATACATGTATTCTATATAAAAAGAAACCAAAATCATAAACTTTAAATGGAGTTAAAAATAAAAAAGAAAAAAAAAAAATGGCAATAGCTGCGTAACATTCGTTCATGGTCAAGTTTATGAATTTCCAACACACCAATAAATAAATTGAATGTTTATAGGTGAGTAGTAAACATATAAAAGTAGACAACGTTTGATTGTATGTTATTTGTGTTCAGGTTTTAATATTGAGGTATATATGAATGAGTTCCATATTAAATGCATAAATTTTGACATAGTTTTCATATATAATAGATTGCAACAGTTTATATATATACCTGGATAAATTATAAGTTATAGCAACTAGGCTTTCTCATCATGTTCTTTTTAAAATATATTAATAATTTAAAGCAATAATAACATTTACACAATGCAACATTTATGATGTTTGAATTGTGCTTCAATAATTGATATGGAATGCTGGCACACTTTGTTCAACAAATTGTCAATTAATTATGCTTCACATGCATTTGAGGTATATGGAAGAAGATATTAAAATCAAGATTAAAATCAATGAGTGAGAGAGATAGAGAAGTAGGAAAAGAAAAATATGTTGAGTTGTTCGGAAGGTAATTTATTTTATTTGTACAGTAGACCCTTCTATAGCAAGGGTTTATTTACGACGTTTTGGTATAACGCGGTGGAATAGTTGTAATACTTTGAAATAAGCTCATTTTTTGCTTCATCTGTTTGTTTTTCCAGTTACAACGTTCGCTGTATCATTATAAATTGTTCTAATTCCGAAGAACTGATCCTTCGTTGTAAATACGTATGTAGATTGGTTATAAAGAAGTGATCCTTTGAATGTAGCTCATTTTTTTGATCATTATGTTTGTTTATTAAAGAAGAAGTGGACCCGTACGGGACTCTTTAGCGGGCAACTTTCGTTAGCAAAACTCTTTTTTGCTTCTTTGAATTCCCATATGTTTGGAAGCAAACTAGACAGGACTGGTTGCTGATTTGTCGCATAAGACGCACTCTGTTATCAATCATTACTCTCAGATGTTTTATTGCGTGCTTTGACGGTGAGATGCTGTTTCTGTATAAGGTTATTATCGCATTATCTTGGTGGTATAGAGCACCCGTTCTTTTGATTAAGGCTGGCCTTTTCATGCTTGAATGAAACTTTAAACGGAATTACAATAACTTTCCGTATAACCCAATTTTATATTTTCATACTGTGCTTATGATAATACAAATGAAGCGAGCAAGTATTTCTTTTTTATGGACGAGTACAACAACAATAATAATAACTGCGTGAAATAATATTTAATTATACCGAAATTAATTATGTAGAAATATGCTGATGAAAAATATATACCAAGCGTATTATAAGTTAACTGCATATGGTGTGCGTGCGGTAATTAAGACCCTGATTGCTGCTGATGTAATGTTGTTGCATTCAGCCAGGATGCATAATCAATTTTTATGAAAATTAAAAATTATATAAATTAACCTTTTGGAAAATGAAAATTTATCCAATACAATCCATCAATAATTTACAATAAATTTAATGTTGATCGAATGTGAAATGTTGTTGATTTAGCTTAATGGCAGAACATGCCTAAAGGAAAAACCACATACAAATATAAGTCTGTCACGGAGATTTAGTTGAGTTTGAAATGTTTTCCACATTTCATTATAAAAGTCTTTCCTTGTTAACTTGTCCATTAGCAAGATATGTTTAAATAAGTGCTTAACAACTGTGACCACAAGTTTAAGGTTAATTGTACGATCTTTATCTTAATCAGGTTAATCAAATGAAATCCACATAAACGTTTCTTAGCTTTTTAATATTCTTTTGTAAACAATATGAATGAATGGAAAATTGTTTACTTTTTAAATTATATAAATCATAATTATGATATTGTTGTACATAATGAAGGTGTCTTAATAGATGTTTTATGTATAATATTACTTCTCACACATATACATCACTTCATATGCTTTGAAAGTTTTAAAAAACAAGAAAATTATAGATTTGTGCAAAACATGTTAAGTTGTTAAACAAAAAATAATAAATTATTTACAATATTAAATTTTGAATAAATTAAAATAAGTGAAAAGTTAAGGCAAATCTTGGATACCCAACACCTGGCAATGTTGTTTATGAATGGAAGTAATTACCCTTGAAAAAACTGCTTTTATTGATAATAAATTATTGTTTAATGCTTATGTCAATAGTACCGTTAATAAAGCCAAACATACTATGGTCTTTATTAGCCTTTAATATAAAGTATTTCTAAATTCACTAAAGTCCTCTACAAGTGGAGTGTATGAAATGGTGATCCATTGAATTTGCCGATCCATGCGGTACTAAACTTCTCTATAAGTTCATAAGGCCAAACATACTTTGAACTTTATGTAGTACTGGTTTTTAGAATCCATACCCTGCTACGTTCTTAAAGCCAACGATACTTTGGGCTATATAAAATGCTGGTCTAAAACATTCATACCCTACTACTAGTGATTTCGGTGATGGTTTTGCTGAAGTCAAGAATAAAATAATTAAATCTTTAAACTGCTTCATTCAATCATCATGATATTTAGTGTATTGTTCGCCGTACAGAACACCCTTACGTCCCTCGATTGGTGGCTGTGGCAGTGTGGGTAGAATGCGTAATCTTATAATTATAATTTAAAAGTAAAGTAAAATTCTAAACTTGTTCTCGAGAATATTTACTCTAAGCGGATGGACAGATCGATCGATGCTAAATTGACTCAGAATGTCATATTAATGAAATACTCGTATGTATATATAAATATATATATTGTGTAGTTTTTGATTTGGTTATTTCAAACATCTTGATATTATATTATGAATATTATATAATACCGATCTCAAGGTTGTGTTTATAAGAAAAAGCCGGTTAAACTTCTAAATCAGTTAATCTAATATTCTTTGATCTTTCAACTTGTACTTTAAAAGAAGTTTTTATGTTTAGTCTACGAAACAAAGTTCTATTCCATTCGTATACATAGACATAATACATTCGGAAAATTTTATTAGTAAAGGTTTATTTATAATCTATAAAATATTTCATTTTTCAGTTTGCTGAAATTTATTTTCATCTATTATGATTTTGAAAATGTTTTACATGTAGGAAAGATACATTGTTGAAGCTGATGAAGGCAAAATTGTGGCATTTTTTTAATGCAAGGTAAAATCTATTGCGATTATTTGCAAAGATTAAATATAATAAATTGACATATGGGTTCTACATGTTCTGACAGAACACTGATTTGCTTCTTAAGTGTAAAGAAATTTATTCATTTTTGAATCGTTTCATAGGTGGGTAAGAGAAAAGGGTTCTACAACGTTAAACAAAAGAGATCATAGAGTAAAAAGATCAACCGGCTGAAAGCTTTTCGAAAACATACCATTTTTACTTGTTTTTGTTAGATCGACTAATTCTGGGTTTACTCCTAAAAATGCTTCATATGTTATGTATAGTTTTCAAGCTAACGTTTTATATTCCATAACCCATCCCTTGAAAGGTTTGATGGTAAATTCTTTTAAAATTTGTTTTTTTTTTCAGTTTTTGTTGCACTGTGAGCGTGTCGTTTGATCGATTTTGACTTGCTTTTGAAAACCATCAGATATCCAATCCATGTCTTAATTTTTATCGATATGAATGAGGAGTGTGATTACCATACCATACAAACGGATAGAAACACAGACAGATATGACTAGAGTGACTAGGATTCAATGCTGATTCAAAATATATTAATTTTGTGGGATCTCCAACGCCTTCTTCTAGGCTTTGCAAACGTTTTGACGAAGTATGGCCCCATATAAATTAATTCGATTTGAAGAAAATATTATTTTAAAAAATTTCTTGCAGTGTTGCTTTACTATGTGTTGATGTAAATTTACTTTGTTGTTGCTATAGAGATACGTTCTTATATACATACATACATATATACATTTATCTATTATAAATTTTAATTTGTTGACTTACATTTCAATAAGTGCCATAATAATCACTCACACAGTTAGAGTGTACACATATAAGCGTGCGCCTATTTATGGTGGATATGTAAAATTAAATATTCATCGTGTATGCTGTGATTGTTTCTTAGGTTACTAATGGTGACTGTAGTAGAGAAGCGTGCACGCAATACATAAGCAATTAACGCAGTCACCAATTAGAAATACATGTAAAAAAAATAATTAGTTAATATTTTTTTCATATTAAGCCGTTTATGTTGAATTAAACTTGGGCGCAGTTGTAGAATTATTTTTTTATAATTCTGCACCATTTGTGCAAAAAGGGTATATAAAGTTTGTGAGGATGTTTGTAACTCCTAAGCGGCACCTTTTAGTACCGATCCATACAGAATTAATATCTACCTAAACTAAAATTTAACAAAATTTGATGAAGAATAGCTTAATAATATGCTGCAACAAATTTGGACCCGATCAGACCATTTTTAGAATCACTTTTCATATAGAGACATTTTACGAAGTAACTTAGTATACCATAGTATAGGGTATCAAATGATTCGACTTGACCGATTATAATATTTTCACTTGTTTCTATATGCAATATAATGTCTCAGTTGTCTCAGTTGTTCTGTTAATGATGCAGAAAACCCATAAATAGTGTTTGTGTGTTTAATAAAGAATAAAGTCTCTTTATTTGTATTCAATATGAAAATTTAGCAGATTGATTTGTGTGTGATTGAGTTTTAAAAATGAAAATTGTTTAGTATAAAAGATACTAACCGACAATGACAACGTTTTGTTGCAAGCGTTAATTTGTGCAGTTAAAGAGGAATACATTCCAGCTGGTGTAGAATAGTAAAGAAGAATATGTTTATGTGTTTTGCAAAATAAAATACAATTTATAAACAAAATAGAAATGATGAAATATATAATGATGTTTTGTGTTGGTTTGGCAGTATTATCTCTGGTGGTGGTGCAGCAAGCAGAAGCTTTTAAATTGATTCCCATACGTCAAGGTTTTATTGGCAACAACATATCTTTTTTAGCCAAAAAAACTTAATCAAAGATGGTATTTATGCGTGTGTATGTGTTTTTTTTTTCTTACTTAGCTCCTCCTCCAAGACCAGCTCCAGCGCCCGCACGTGCTCCACCACCAGCCTTTGATCCTTCAGCCCTACTGCAAGGTTTACAGTCTGCTGTGGCCGGTAAGCTTCAACAAGTTCAGGGCTTAGTTGGTGGTCTGGTACAGCAAAAACAATCTCTACTCGGTAGTTTAGTGCAACAAAAGCAAACACTTTTCGGAAATATTATAACGCAGAAGAGGGGCGCAGCACAAACTGCTTTAAATTCACTGCAAAGCATGTCGAGTAACAGTATGCCAGTAGCAAATAATAAAGGAAACGGCAATGGAATAATGGGAAAGGCATAAAGAGGAAACATTGTAATTACGACGAGAACTATTGAGAACTATTCTTTCACTTTCTTATAACCGATCATTATCTAAGTTTCAAACTTATCCGTGGGGAAGCATATATTTCAATAAGATATACATCAAATAAATAAATAACATATCCTACACCACTTATAACACAAATATTGTTATAATTGTTGCCTGAAACTCAGAGTCCTTGTCATGTAAGTCACTTTGTGACAAATCATTAAATGGAATGGGGATCTAAAAATTAATTAACTTTTCTTAATCAAATGTTGTTAAAATTTATTAAGAAATACGATTATTTGTTAATAATTATAGACTTATTTCAAAGAAGGACGTTATATGAAAAAGGGTTCTAAATATGGTCTAATTTGTTTCATTCATTATAAAATTCCTCTTTAGTCCAATTAAATTTCATTGAAATATCTTAAAAACTGTTGCCAAAACCTTCTAAAAAAATTTTCTAACTGGCAGACGGGCAGACGGACATAATTAAATTGATTCAGATTTTGATTCTGAATAGATCAGAATAAGGTGAATGTAACATGTGTCATTTAGCAGTTAGCACAAGTGGTGCAGGGTATATAAATTGTAGAATATGGGCGAACAATAAAGCTGCTGCTGCATTGACTTTCGATGCGATATTCTATTACAATTAAAATCTTGACTCATTTTCATAAATATTGTAAATATTGTCATTCACGCAAATATGTTTTAATTACTTAATATTTATAATAAACAATTATTTTGGATAAATTCCGGAAAAATTCCATGCATAGCTTTAATGAAAATGCACTTGAAACGTTTCTGTTAAACCAGAATTTCATAAAATTACGTAAATAAATAAATTGAATCCTTTAGTTGTTTATTCAAGTGTTGCACAAGGAAAAAAAAAATAAATAAATAAATGTATTGTCCAGCATAAATTTAAAAAATATATACAATAATATCGTTTGTTAATTAACAAGCAATGCATTTTTATACCCTAGACATAAAGTGGAGGGAGACTCTACAAAGTATATATATTCTTGATTAGCATTAAAAATTAGGTCAATATAAACACGTATATCTTTGTGTCCGTTTGTCGGCTTCATGTTGACATTCTTACGGTCGTAAATTTTGAGATATTAAGGTAAAATTTTGCCTAAACATTGAAAGTATTGAGCTTGAATTTATGTACCAAGCTTAAATTCGCTTAAGAGTCACGCCCACAAACAACAAAAAAAAAAAAACACAAAAATTTAGTTATATGTAAAGTTGGAATTTGGTACAGATTCTTATTATTAGCTTATTCATCAATGTGCCAAAAATGGGCGGGTTCAGATAAGACTCAATTCCACAATTGAAGTAAGGCTCAACTTACAAGTTGATTGCTACACCCACTATTTGTTTATGAAAGTGAAGGGTATTTAAATTTGGCTTAAGCCAAATTTAGTTTTCTTTAACTTGTTTTTTTTTTTATTACTAATGATGAGTTCATTCAAGTAAATGAATTTTATAATTAAGTAATCAGAGAATCTATATACATGTTTGGTATAAACACATATTCTGCTTATATATTTACACCGAATCAAATAAATTTTATTAAATCAATTGGTAGCTTAACCAAAACATAAAATAATATTTATCCCTATCACGAGTAAAGAGAAAAAATTGTTTTTAACACTTGAAAAAATTATGTTTTGTTTTTCTCCATATATGTAAATGATTTATGTTATTGTATTTGTAAATTAAAAGATTCTGTTTTTTTTTTTTAAGTTGAATTATAAAATGTTATGTATTTATTTATGTGAAATAATATATATACGAGTATGTATGTGTATAAATATAATAGGGGACAAAATCATTCTATGTATGTGTTATGTATGTAGTTGTAGGCAACAATCAATCATTCAATGAGATTCGGTATAACAATTTTTAAATATTTAATTGTATTCGTTATAACAGTATAAAGTTTCATTGGGAAATTATTAATTCTGGGCAAAAATAATCCCTACTCGGCTGTTTCGGTCATTTTATCTTCATTTTATTTGAGACAAAGTTATCAGATAATGTTTGAAGCCGATAATCTTAAAAATAAGTAAAAAAAAAACTGAATTTAGCTTCGACCAAATCTACAATAATGGACGTGGCGGGTATGTGATTACGCTCCATAATAGTGTATGTATTATGTATCAGCTTGCAAGTCGAGTATGGTGAGTATGGTTTTGTGTAAATTGTGTGCGTGTTTGTTATCTGACCATGCCCATCGATGGAGGGGATAACCATAAATATGTGCACCAAATTTCAAGTACATATGTAAATCTTTGTGGTAAATATATATATTGTTGATTATGGGTGGGGTTCTTGACCGATTTTGTCCATTTTATATAACGATCTACCTGCAAAAAGTAAAAATTTCAGCTTAATATCTCAAAATAGTGCAAATTTTAACAACACACAGACACACAACATACATGTCTAGATCAACTCAGTTTTTGATGCTGATCAAGAATATATGTACTTTCTGGGGTCATTGATGCCTCCTTCTGGATGTTGCAAGCGGAATGACAAATTTTAAATACCTTCCCCACCTAAATACAAACAAAAGCATACATTTAATATATCCTGTACTCGTAGTGACAGATATATAACAAAAAATGAATTGGTTCAGTAAATCGCATTCTATATCGTGTATTTGGGTGTGTGTAAATATTATGTGTGAAAAAGATCTATTTGATATATATTTTTTTTATATTCTCTAACATGTATCCGTATGGTTGGTGTGTTAGTGTTTTTAATGCATACAAAATATTGGTATTAATTTAAGCCGCGCGCTGTTTTGCTCTTGTATGTAACAAAAACAACCAGCAGTTCAACAAATACAGATTGTTAGATAAAAAGTAAATAAAAAGGGGTAAAAAAAAAGCAAAATTTAGCTTAAGCCAAATTATAAATTCCCACAACTTTATAGCATTAAAGTAAAATTTTTGAGTGGCAATGACACCAAAGTTTAAAGATTATATATCAAATTTGAGGATCGCAGGAATGACAAAAGAAAGCGGATACATAGACGGACATTGGTTCAATAGACATTATATCGTTGGTGGGCATAGCACACAAAAACAAATACAGTTTGGTCAAAAACTCAGTCGATCTGGTTATATACATTGGTGTGTTTGTATGTCCTTCGGTTGTTTGCATACTAACTGTCGTAAATTTTGAGAAATTCAGCTGAAATTTTATTCAGAAACTTCTAGTAATGCAGACTACTATTGTAGTAGCAGTGTGCAGGGTATGTAAGATTTGTCCGAAGTCAAATTTAGTTTTTTTGTATTTGTTTTTTTCTATAAAATATTTTCAGTAAAATTGTTTGATTTAAAATTTTTATATAAACATTTTAAAAAGCTATTCAGTTGAACACTTTATGGTTTTATTATGTAGCAATTGTTGAAGTGGGAAAATGAAAGGAAAGTGTACGAGAGAGGGAGATAAAGGAAGCAATTCTCCAGCCTGTATGCCATACAGCGTTTGTGTGAATATTTGCCTACTGGCACTTAATATGCAATCAAGTGGTTTTTTGTTAGAACACATTTTTGATTTGGTTATTGCCATAAGCAAGGAAAAAAAGTCTCTATGATTGGCAGCAAAGTAGGTCAAATCAAGCAAACAAAATATTTGCACTTGTTCTCTTACAGTGTTCTCCTTCACTGCTACTTACATGCATCCTTAATATGTATACAAAAAAAATATATATTCACACTTATTATCTCACAATGTCCATATATGTATATGGTATGTATGGACTATATTGTAGCATAGGCGTAGTTAAATATATTTTCTATAACGAGTAAAGCATTCATGTTGAGGAGATAATAGAAATTCTGTTTTAAGAAGTGAAAGCGTTAATACCCTACACCACTTGGGTTCGCAAATTGTGCTACAATTAGTTTGGTTGCATTTGTAAAAGCGAGGCATTGCCATATAAGGCAGTTCGTGAAATATCAATTATATGGAAAGGGGTTTTAAAAACAGTCCGATCGGGTCCAAATTTGGTTTACCTAATTATCAAGCTAATTAACTATTCATCACCAAGTTTACCAAATATCAAGAATTACGATTTTTCGTCATATAAAGGCTTCTAAAAATGCTCTAAAAATGGTCTCATCGGGTTCAAATTTGTCACAGTTAAATATTATGCCAATTAAGTATTCTTTATCAAATTTATAAGGGTAGGGATTCTAAAAATGGTTCAATTCAGTCTATTTTTAATAAGGTTTTTCTTTGGTATCGTATATTCTGTTGTATCAAATTTCCTCGAATTATCTCAAAAAATGCGACTTGTAGCTTAAGTACAAATACAGGTATATAGGTAGACAAACGGTCAGTCATAAAAAGGATGGTTTTTAATGAATTGAATGAATTGAATTGAATGAATGAATCTGCATTCTGAGAGTATAGAGTTTACTAAGATAAAACTTTAGCCACTTAGGTTATTAAAAGTACAATCGATTCAGATGACGATTCCATCGATTTAATAAAGGTGGGTGTGGCAATTTATATAACCTTTGCCACAAGTGGTTTTTGGTTTATTTGTAAAAAATTGTAAAAATTATGAAAAAAATCATTCCAGACTTTTTTTTTTTTTAAATTGAACCTCTTATAATCTAACGTCGTCTATTATTGTTTATATCATCGTTCCTGTTTTTCATATCATGCAGGCAGGCTCCTGACACATGTTATCACCTGTAAATTGTTGAACATTTTCATAAAACATTTGACTTTACACTCTGTACTGCTGTTCGGTCAATTGTTGTATCAACCTATATAATCATATGTTGGTGCAGTTATCAGCACTGGTTAAATTACCTTACCAAGCAACATTGTACTTAAATATGTACACATGCATACATATCTGTATGAGACCCAGGTCGTCTACCACACTATGCTATGTGTAAACATTATCAATAAAAAGGAAAACTTTTAATGACTTGATATTGTCATCAGTAAAAAGGAATTGTGCACGTGCGTTCACATATTTATACACGTACAGAGGACAAACAGTCAGTTATTATAGGCCATCAGTACAATGAGTTGCTGTGCTCACATGTAGAGTATTGGAAACTTCACTTCATATAAATGTCTGCCATTTCTTTCTACGGTATTATTATTATTGTTGTTGAACGTAATACTAATGTTGAAGTAATTGTTTTATTGATAATAACCACTAATCAACATGCACAGGTGTCCTGTGTATAAAACCAAGCTTATGAAAATGTTAGAAAGTTGTTTTTCCCTACATACATATATACAGGATTAGAATGGTTTTATTATTATAAGAATAAGAAAAGAACAAGAAAAACAACTAAATATAGCTTACGCCGAATCTTAAATACACCACGTTATCTGTGGTATGGAAGGTTTTTTGACATGCCCTCTAATAGGGTTTATATTACGTATCGGCTTGAAAATAAAGTATTACGCTGTTTATAGTTCTTCTAAATTGTCCTGGTGTCCGTTATTTAATCACGCCCATTTTTGGTTCTTTGATGGGAGGGGTAATTTTACATATGTATTCAAAATTTTAACTTTATAAATATTGCGCCTATTGCTTATAGAATAACAAACTTAATATACATTATCTTACTATCTTATGTGGTAGAAGTAGAAGAAAGATAAAAACAATAAAGAACGAGAAGAAAATAAAATTTGAAAAATCTTTAAATGAAGGAATATGTCGGTCACAGAGAAAGAGGGAGTGAGAGAAAGCGTAACAGGATTACAATTCATAGTTAAATTACATATGCAAATGCGATCTTAATAAAAATGTACAGGCATGGCCCAGGGTGATATTTGTTCACATATTGTAGCTTCGGGTATGAAAAATATTTCAATCAACAATCAATTGATATGCTTATACCCATCCCCACAAGAAATAGATGTTATACTAAGATTGCTATTCGGTTAGCAACACGCAGAAGGAAATGTCAGACATCTTACAAGGTGTATATTCTTTATCAGTATTAAAATTTGAGTTGATATAGACATGTCCGTCCGTATGTCTGTCTAATATTGGCACTTTCAGAAGTAAACTTGAGATATTGATACGAAATTCTGTACAAACACTTTCTCTATTTAAGCTACAAAGTTGAAATTTTTAATCTATACATATTTATAATTACCGTAAAATGGGCGTACTACGCCCATATATATCAAGAAACTTCTTTTTAAATGGAAAACTCCACAAAAAAAAGGTCACACATAATACACACACTTTTAGAGAGCATAATCTTAAACCAGCCACGCCCATTATCTGTATATACTATATATATATATATATATAGAGCATATTTAATGTTACGGTTTAAGCCTAATTTTGTTTTTCCGTTATACTTTTTACATGGTACATTTTACATGGTATCTACAAAGGGAGGGAGGGTATAAATATTTCCCTCAGTTTTTTTTTTGAGCTGTTATTTGTTTATTATTAGTGACGCAGTATTATGACGGTAACAAATAACATGTGACATGTTTATATAATCAAAAATATGTGATTTGCTGATATTTGTGTCATTTTAAATTTTTTGGAATTTTTCAATTCGCACAAACCGCCATAAGCATTAATGATATATTCGAATTTTGCAAACGCAAAATCGAAAGCATTGTGCAAAGACTATTTAAAATATGTAATATATATAATTATATATCTTATCAAATAATCTTAGCTATTCTACTACTACATATATAAACAGACAAGAAATAATAACACTAACAGTAATAATAATAATAATAAGAAGAAATAATAAACAATACGCATGTGGTATAAAAACTTTAAACTGCTTTATGAATTTACTCTAATGTTGGGGCGTTAAGCTTTGACAATAATTTCCATTGTTTAGATTTACTATTGTACGAGGATTTATATATAAAAACATACGAACTTATATTTATACATACAAACAGATTTATTTATATTTATGTGCTCTTTAACCTTTTCCTTCTATTCCACAGTATTCTATACGCATACACTTGTATTAAGCTATTGGCCAGTTAAGATTTACTTCACTGAGAACACATGTGTGCGTGTGTGTGTGTGTGTGTACTCACGGTTGTTGTACAAGGTACTGAAAACTTTGAGTTAACATTTTTTTTTATTGACTAAACCAGTAATATTGTTCATTGTTCATTGTTGTTGTTGTTGTTGTTTTTTTTTCCTATTTTTGTTAGTTTACACAATGCTTAGAATTAAAAACCCCATACAAACGAATTAAGTGTAAGCAGCTTAAGGATTTACTTACTCTTCGACTTTTTTTTCCCAACAATAGTTTTTTCTTTTTCTTCCCAGTTATCGGAAAATCTCTAATTTTTGTTATGGGTTTTATTAGCTAAGCAACCGCTCTGTTTTTCTTTCTCTTCTAACCGATTACTTATAGTAATTGGAATAATTGTTGAGACCATCAAATACACTTCATAGACTATTAATAAAATTTACATATTCCCCCCATAAAGTGGGGGGCATACATTCTACGTTGGCTATTGCATTTGCAATAGTCAGAAGGAGACGACAGAAATCTTATAAAGCGTATATATTCTGGATTAGCATTAAAAAATGAGTCGATTTAGATATGTATGTCCGGGTGTCCGTACGTCCTTCTGTTATTGGCATTCCCACGGTTGAAAATCTTGAGACTTTAAGGTAAAATTTTATATAGAGGCGTAGAGAAATTCGTCAAAATCAGTCAAGAGCCACGCCCACAATTGATAAAAATTTATTTATCTGCCATAAAAATTTACCTGTGAAGTGCCATAAAATGGGCAAGGTCCTATAACAAATACGCCCACAATTTAGCAAAAAAACGTACTCTGGGTAAAACTGGAATTCCAAACTGATACGTAAGATGGACATTGAGCAAAATCGATTAATTTGTCAACACGTCCACAGTGTATACAAATCTGAAGGAAAGAATAAATTGTTGAATTTTTTTTTCATCATATTAAAAATGTATAAAGGAGAAAGTTGAATATGAATATATGGGCCTCTAGATTAGACCTTAGCTGAGTTAAGCTTTTCTATTTGTTTTTATTCAAATCTTGTTATTGTTATCATTCATCAGAGTTTATTTATTTCTTCATTACTTTAAGTACAATTTTCTTTCTCACTCTCTGTCTCTTATATTAATTGGCATTGTCATTCCCTATATATTTTTTAAATTGTATAAAAAGAAATATTTCAATTTAAACAAAAATCTAGAAATTTTTCTACACACTCTCCACATTAGTTGTAAATGTATTCAAAGTTTCATTTCATTATATATTATCTTCTATGTGTTTTAAGTGTAAATATATTCATTAGAAACAAAAGCAAAAATTATTGAAAAGAATTCAAAAGATTTTATGGGACATTTTTTTAAAAAGTATTTTGATAAATTTTCATTCATATAAACAATTCGGTCTACTCATATTATTAAAAAAGACTTCTTTGTTTATTATTTATATTTTTCACAAAAGTTTTAATTAATTTTGGAAAAAAAGAAAAGTAAGAAAACTAAATATTATTTAGGCCAAATCTTAAATACTTTTCACATCTACAGAGATGGACGTATATAGACATATTACGTCATCCAATAGAGTAGCTGGCAAATATAGTTTTACGTTAAAAATTGTTTTTTTGTAAATTGTGGGTGTGCCTGTTATCCGACTATTTTTGGCCAACAGAATGACAAACTTAGTATACCCCCCTTATATATAGGGTATATAAAAATTTGTCATCACAGATGTTTTTATAAAGTGGTTGAAGAATAATATCAATTATACATATATTATCACTTAAGTTGTAACCTGTATCAGTATTACATGATTCTACGTGCCTGCATTGAAATCAATTTTATGTGTAATATATGGCTTAAGCATGTGCTTTAACTTTCAATACATCGCATAACTTAACATCTTAAGATTCATATAAAACACATGTTGAAGCACTTACTCGTATATGCATACCTAACATAACATGTTATGCACGCTATATTCTAAAGAAGTATTTCTATATCCTCTACATATATACTAAGTTAAGATATACCAAGTTTATCATTCAATTTGCAGCTTTCAGAAAGAAGCTTTGGACACTTTATAAAGTATATATATTCTTGATCAGCATTTAAAAAAATGGGTCAAAGTAGATATGTATAATCTAATCCGTATGTTCGCATATTGTTGTCACTCTCATGAGCGTAGATTTTGTCATGGTAGTCTAAAATTTTATGCAGACAGTTTCTGTATGAAGATCGCTATTTGAGTTTGGCAAAATTGGTTAAGAACCATGCCCACAAAAAACAAAAAAAACCTTATTTTAAAAAGAATCCGACGCTTAAGTTGATACGTATTACATACCGTGTAAAAGGGCATAATGAGGTACCTGCCATGCCCCCTTTTTGTATATGGAAATAGAGGATTTTTAAGATTTGACTTAAGTCAAATTTAATGATCTTCCTGGCTCTTTTTAACAGGCACTTTTTCTCTCTCTATAGGCGCAGTTCATCCTTTTTTAAATAAATCTTCATTTGTACAATTCATAAGATTTTTATTCAATAAAATAATATAGACGTGCTTTCGAAGAAATATCCTTCTTTAATTAACTTTTAATTGCAAGACGGGTAGTACAATAATAAAAAAAAATACATAATAGCTGGCGCCGAATCTTTGGGTAGCTACCATGTTAAGGTATTAAAATAAAATTTATGATTGTAAAAAAACTAAAAACTCTTACTTTTATAGTGTGTTTCTTATTTGATAATTTCAAAATCAACCTATATGTCAGAACTATCAATATTTTTTCCAAATTTAAAATCACTATTTAATAACTATAGACAGAAGCACAGATGTATGAACGTATAGAAAGACAGACAGTTACAGAGATCAATTCAGCTTTTATTTATATAATATATATTAATGTTTTACTTTCAAGCGTTACAAACCTTTTGGTAAAGTTAGATTACATCCGTCGCGGCTATAAAAAATCAATTTTTCCTTTCCAAGGGAACTGTTACAAAAGTTGCTTGTTCCACTTTGTAAACGTGGTGTATGCTGTGTACTGATTAATATGCGTTCGTGCTTATAAAGTAAACATTTTTGTTGCTATTAGTATAAAGGAGAACCCAAAAATGTTCAATTAATGAAATCAATTTTTCGTAAACTATCATCGTCATCAACATCATGGTCGGTCGTGCTCTTTATAATAAAGTTTTATAAAAAGTAGTGGAAAAAAAAAATAAATGAAAATGTTATAGTCGGTTTAAACCGACCCTACACCACATTGTTTCAGAAATTTTGTTACAAATTAGATGATATAACCTAACTTCAATTTTTTAGCTCAATATTTATGCTACATAAATACATTTTGGTCTATAAAGGGCGGGTCTGTTATCCAAATGTACCAAATTTCCACTTTATAGCTCAAATTTTGTGGCAGATAGATAGATTTTTGTTGATTGTGAGCGTGGCTCTTGACTGTTTTTTCCCAATTTAAATGGCGTTTATTTAAATTGCAAAGTGTTTGTACAAAATTTCACCTGTAAAATAAGCGAGAGTAATAGTTTCAATAACGGACGGACAGACGTATGCTCGTGGCTTTCTTGTAAGTGTTGGAAAGGGATTGACATACTTAGTATGCCTTAGTATACTTAAGTGTAGGGTATAAAAATAATCACAACATTTTTTTCTATAAAGCATTACATATGATAAAACCCTGTAAAGTTTAGCTTTATATCAATATACATATAAACTCATATATTTTTGTTAACAAACGTAATGTAAACTTTAGTATATCGACATAAATTCTTACGGCAGTGTATTGTAATTGCTATAAAAAAAAGGAAAGTGGTGCATAAAAACATAACATCAATTAAAACTGTCATACATGCTCAAGCATCCATACACTTACAACGTACCATACAAAATTTATATAAATGTTTGTATGCGGATGTACGGACATATATGTTATTGTATATGTATATGTATATATGGTGTGTTGGTATCAAAGTTCAAATGAATGCATAAGGCGTACGCATTTTAAACATCAGTCATCAATCACAACGCCATTGCTTAAAACATGACCCATCAGCGTAAGCGTGCAACTGTATTGCATTGATATAGAATGGAATAAATGTGTATATAAGGAAATGCTTAATGGAATGGGGGTAGAGTTAGTCAGAGAAATAATATCAACACGATAAAAACTGAAGGGTATCCTTGTGACACGAAAGCCTGTTCATTACGCCAAGTCCATAACGCATTTTGGCTCTCTCGAGCACATAAAATCGATATGAAAAATACTACATTGTACATGTACATGTATACACGCGGTATGTATTGAAAAAAAAAACATAATAAAAAACACATCGATACACAAGCATACACTAGCATGACAACTGCCTGGTGTTTTGAGTGTCTGTCTGTCCGTCCGTCTCCGCATAACTATGACTGAGTGAATGTATGCATACATTTGCTGATTGTTCCCTAAAGCATTTTAGCTTATCCATTAAGAGTGCTAACGCTTACATAGCATTATATTGTATGAATTGTTGCATCCCAATAGAGACTCTGACTGACTCTGGGTTTGGACCCAACCTACCACACATACACAACTATGGTTACCACATAAAATCCACTTTTTGTATATGCGTTTGTTTGTATTATTTCACATTTTTATTTATTTTCATTTTTATTTTCAAAATTGTTGTTTTTTCTTTTTATAAAATTTTGCTTTTAAACTAAAAAAAAAATGAAGCTGTTATATACTCAGTCTGTTATTCCGTTTCCAACAATTATTAATAAAAAAGCGGACGTGATTATATAACAGATACTTTAATATTTAGGTTTTTTAATTAAGAAAAAAAATGGGCGCGGTCATATAAAAAGCGAAAAAATGAACCAAATCAGTAGATTCCACGACGTTCACAGGAACTGGGAAACCAAACGTTGTGGTGAATTTTGCATAAAGTTCATAGCTTACATCCTTACAAAATTAAATAACCTTAAGACCTAAAGCTATTTGACCATTTGAAGTGGCAAAATTTTTCCGCTGACGTTTAAAGAAAATCTTGAATTTCATTGAAAAATGATCTTCTTCGGTGAAGTTCTTTTCTGGCTTATTGGTTTTGTCACTAATTAAAAAATATGTTATTGGTCATGTACTTCAAGAGACTTTACTAAAACCTTAAAAAGTGAGCGTATGATGTGGTTTTCATGCCGGAAATGATCATATTTTTTCATTGAAATTTGCTGCAAACTTGCTTACAGTGGTCATATGAATAAGATCATAGTTAAATATAACTTGTATACTATCCCTTAAAAAAAATGTAAGTTCTTTATTTTAATAATTCTTTATTTTATTTAAATAGAAAATTGTTATGTGCTTATTGAAAAATCCTTTTTATATGTCGTAGAGTTTTTGATGTCTTCTACAGCGAGTTGTAAATGGAATGATAGACTTAGTATACCGCTCCTGCTTTCTTTGTTTCTATGGAGTAACTTATACTCTTAAAAAAATGTGTAAGTATTGTAAATATTCCAACAATGGTTTTGTATTGAAAATATTTGTTGTTGTAAATGATATACATTGTTTTTTTTTTTTTTTGGAAACTCTTCTCGCTATTTGTTATTGTTTCAACAAAATTTTGTTAATTTTTTTTTTTTGGTTTTGGCTTGCTTTTCTTTCGAATTGCAGCAAATATGTGAGTGTGTAAAAATATAACCCTTTTTTTTTTTTAGAAAAGAAATTCTGTGGTTTTAACTTTAATTTCATGGCGATTATATGGTGGTGTAGAAATCTCTCCATATTGTGATTGTAATTTTCACACTTAATGGTTAAAGTTCATGATGGTTAACTTACACAGCATACATACATATATACGAGTATATATTTATATTATATTTAAACCAAACGAAGTGTAAGCTTATGTCGTTTTTTTAGTATTAACTTGTAAAGTGGACCAGTTCACACATTTCACGTTTTTTTTTTTAAAATATTTTACTCATTGATGATGCAGAAGCCAGGTGTGGAAAATATCATGGTGGGGTTGCTTTCAGGGAGTCAACTGTGTTCAAGAGTAAAGACTCCAACTTTTGCATTCTTACAACCAACATAAAGACTTATGCGTAATTTATGATTCATTCTCCCATTGAATCACTACTACGGACTTATCAATCCATTCTCCCAATGTTCTGCTGGGAACCGTCCTAATATAGATTTTTTTTGTGAATGTAAATATTTGTTTGTATGTTTACATATGCATTAGTATTATAATACCAGTTGTGGTTGTAATTGTTGTTCTTGTTCTATATGTTTTTTTCTATACCCTCCACATATGCTATAGGGGGGTACACAAAGTGTCT
Organism: Ornithomya fringillina; assembly: GCA_963978525.1. NCBI lineage: Eukaryota > Metazoa > Arthropoda > Insecta > Diptera > Hippoboscidae > Ornithomya > Ornithomya fringillina. The sequence goes on from OZ021693.1 coordinate 7,283,391, forward strand.
CATCAGAGATACTACAGAGATATATATATATATTTGATCATTATTAAAAACTAGATATGTATGTTCTTGTGTCTGTATGTCCATCTATTGTTGGCACTCTCACAATTGTACATTTTCAATTTATTGAACTAAAATTTTTTACAGACACTTTTAGTTGCTGCACGCAGAATTATTTTATAATTGTGTAAAATTAGTCAAAAGTCACGCCCACAATCGACAAAAACCTATATAAATACTACAAAAACTCACCTAATAAAATGAAAGTTATTTTTTTGCCTTATTAATTATTATATAATATTATTGATCTCCCAAAAGTGGACGTGGTTGAAAAATGGACATGCCCACAATCGATCAAAATCTATATAACTGCCACAAAAATTCTCACCCATTTTTACAAATGATATTCAGTTCATATACTTATAATAAATGTGCTAGGAATGGGCGTAATGGAATAACAGATACGCCTACAATTTACAAAAAATCTTACTTGACGTTCAAGCTAATACGTAATGCATACACAACTAGAGGGTCTAATCATGTACCTGCCACCTTTGTATAAAGATGTGAAGTGTATTTCAGATTTGGCTTAAGCCAAATTAAATTTTCTTACTTGATTTTTTCTTCTGTGTTTTGTGTGTTTTGGTTTTCACTCAAATTGCCTACGACCACAAAAACATGTGCGGTCAGTTACTATTTTACACTTTGCTAAGTATTTTTCTATCAGTAAATAGTGTTTTATTTATATATAAATATGTATGTGTTTGTGTGTATGTATGTATGTAACGGTCGGTTGTTTAATGGCATACAACACATAAATATGTTTACAACCGCATTTGTATACGTATGAAATAGAACTAATTGCACAAAAACTAACATAAACAAACACACAGATGCACACAAATCTTTTGTATATACTGCCCAGCCACCTAAACATTTAGTATTTGCAACTAAAAATATAAGTATGGACTCGTATAGGTGTGTGTATTATAATTTCTTCTTGTTTTTCAATCATTCTCTCCCTCTCTCCCACTCTCTCTTTCTCAAGCATCCGTTTTTTAGACTTTATAGTTTAGTTTTTTTAATTTGTATTTTTTTCTAAAACAATTTTTTTTTATTACATTCATACTTGCTGTCTGTCTGTTTAACTAAAATTTTAGGTTCTATGTTAAAGGTTATTGTTATACCCACCATGATTGTGATTAAGGGGGTATATTGTTTTTGTGCAAAGCGTTTATAAAAACCAGATGTGGACATAACACATCCTGAAAAGTATATATATTCCTAATCGGTGATAAAATCCAAATTGATTTAGCCCTTTTGTCTGACTGTGTATATGTATGCATTTTTGTAAGAATATCTAATCGATACTCTTATGATCGCAAAACTTGTTAATTTTATTTAACAAAAAATTTATTTCAAGTACATTTTTATTGCCGTATTTTGGATGGTGATGGTGGATATTCTAGATTTGGCGTAAGCCTTATGTAAACCTTTTTACTCGTTATTGTGTGGTTGTTGTTATTGTATAAATTTAATTTTTTTTTTTGTAGTATTTTGTGTGTGTCAGATGCAAGTACTTTGAAAATTATTTGTGGTCAAACAATATATACTCTATCTGTCTTTCCGATTCATATTATTGCATACAATGGTACAATGTATGATAGTATGAGTATGTGTGTGTTGGTTTGCCATTAGAATCGACCGAGTAGGATTTAAAAACTAAACATTTTTGCGGTTTCTTTTATATTCGTAGGCTTACACAAAATTTATAAAGGAGAGAGGGAGAGAGCAAGATAACTCTCTAACTGTAGTGAACAAACTGAATGAATGAATGTATAAATGAATGAATAACTGAAACAAAAACTACTTATAAGTCTAGTGTAATCATGTTCATATAATATAAGCAAAATAAAGTATGCAAAAACATATATACATACATAAGTATGCAGATGAGGTTTAGGACTATCAAATATAGGATAAAATTTTGAAAACCCGGTTTTTTTTTCAATTTAAAAACCCGGTTTTTTAAACTGAATTTTTTTAATACATTGTAAAAAGAAGAAAAAGCTAAATTTGTCTTATCCTAAATTAGAGTCTTTTCAAAACCTTGCATATCAGAGGTCTTCAATGTTTTTCCACTCATTGCTAAATATGTTCATTTACATCAAACATTTAATTTCGCTATCAGACTAAAAGAATAAGTAGAGAAGGAAAAATTTGATACAGACATAAAAGAAAAACCTTTTATTAACGTTGTTGATGTAAAACTCCATTTTTAAGTTGTACATTACGGTACACATTATAAAAGGGAGTAATTATATCTGCCGCGACCACCATTTGTGTATTTATTATGTATTTTTTCGTTATATTTTTCGTTAAAAAACCCGGGTTTTAAGGTTAGGAGAACAAATTAAAACATTTGGCAAGCCTATCATATATTTTGTTATAAAAAAAGTATTACTTTTAGCATTTGGTATTAAAACTATGCAACTTAACTTTTTCATTTGTACGATTTTAGCAGTTGTTGTGTATTTTTCTTAAACATTCTACATCACAATGGGGGGTATACTAAGTTTATCAGTTCGTTTGCAACCAAGGGAAGAAATATTCAGAGATTCTATAACATATACATATATCGGTTTATGTCTCTCTATTTTTAGATATTGAAACTTTAACCTTTGCAGGTCACAAAAGTCTCTTAAGATCACAAAAAAAAAAAAAATACACAAAGATTATATATATACAAATAAATTTCACCTAGGAGACACGCCCACAATTTAAAAAACCCTTATTTAGTACACATTGCATGTGATGTGATTAAATGTATTAATCCAACGCATATTTTATTAGTATGTATGCCACGCCCACAGTTTATATATATATGCGTATACATAGGGTATGTAAGTTTTGGTGTCAGCTTAATAAAGCTTTTTTTATTTGTTTTTCACTAATTACTGTCTACGATAACCCAAACATAGAGCCATAGAGATACAATTCCTAAATTAAAGAAAATTTTTAAAATATGAAAAAAGAAAAAAAAAAAACTGTAAAAACTTTAATTCTCCAAAATGTTTTTGTTTACCAACCAAGCGGTTTAAATGTTATTTAATGAGAAAACTAAGATGGAAATGTGTATATGGGTTACTTGGAAAATTGGCCCAAATCCTCTTTTTAAAAATTTTTCATATTTTCAGGAGACTTAAGTCACATAAAATAAATGAAAATTTTTAAATCTATATAATTGTAATTTATTTAAAGTTAAAATATTTTTAAGAAATATTTATCTGATGATACAGGGACAGATACAGTTGAAGCCTTGGAAGCATGTTTTTATGTCATTTGACTAATTTCCGCTCTAAAGCATATTCTCGAATTCTATCTTTGACTGATGATCTTTCAAACTGTTTGCTTATCTGACTGTTGTGTTGTTCTTTTTTTTTTTTTTCTTGTTTAAACTCTTTTTTTCTACTTTTGTACAATATTTGATGAAGAGTCCTGGACAGGTCTTTCAATTTTTTTACAGGTTTCTTTTTATGATATGTTCTGCTTTTTTTGCTTTCGGTTATCTTATTCCGATCTCACAGTAAGAACATTTCATATGCGTGTCTGTTTGTTTTTCTAACCTTGATGAAAAGTTTATTAAGTTTGCTATTACTTTGTATTCAGAAGGATGCGTTCAAAGATCCCACAAAGTACATGGTATATATCTTAATTAGCTTCGAGAACTAAGAATATAAGATCTAGACATGTCCGTCCGTGTGTCCATTTGTCGATGACACTCTCGCGATCGTAAATTTTGAAATAACTCTACAATTACATATAATTATAGTTTCTGTACGCAGTACGTTATATATTGGTTTAAAGCCACGCCCACAATGTATACAACTCTCATTATTTGCTACAGAAATGATGCTATTAAGTTATTTATAATTATTTAAAACTCAAAAATAACATGCCTTCAATCGAAAAAATCCGTTTTTCGAACCCCTTTACTTTGATATTTTATCTCAGTGACTTTTATGATAATACCTCAAGTTTACCGATACAACTAAACTAATTATAGTATAATTTAAGGAGCTAAGTAGGATAGGGTATTAAATGATCGGTTTTAATCGATTGCAACATTTCCACTTGTTTCCTTTTTTTCTTTCTAGAGTTTGTGTATATTTCACTCATGTTTGGAGTAGCAAGTCTAAGCTCTGTGACAATTACAAACTTTTCACTCGTTGTATTGTTTTCAGTAATATTTTTATTTCCGTTTTTGTACTCATCTCAGCTTTCCAACTATGTGTTATTTTCTTAACTTTGACGTATCTCAACTCATAGTTATTGTTGTTATTGTTTAGTTGTTTTCTTTTTCTTTTTTTCTCGTACAGTTATTCTTAAGCAGTAAGGTCTCTATATTTACATTGAATTTTTTTTTAAGAGTTTCAAACAAAACAATGGACAGAAAATACTCTAAAGATTCTCACTTGTTTAACTTTTAGATAAATTTAATTTTTGTATAATTATTAGGCCAAATCTTAAATACCCTCCACATCTACAATAGTGAGCATGGCAGCTCAATATCTCAAAATTTACGCCCGTAAGAATGGCAATAACAGACGGACACAGGGACCTACATGTCTAGATCGACTCAGTTTTTGATGCTGATACATAATGTATATACTTTGTAGTGTCTATGACGTTTTCTTCTGGTTATTGCAAGCGGAATAATAAACTTAGTAAACCCTCCCATCTTAAGTAGAGGGTATAAAAAAATCAGTTGCAACAGCGACAAAGGAAAGGAATGGTTTAATGCCACGTACTAAAGAAACTCTCATAAATTTCATTTAATTTCATTTCGTTAAAAAGTATAAACTTTTTCCATTTAAATTATGTGTGTATGTGTTCTGTATACTCGGTAAACTATTTATCTATAGATAAAGAGAGGGAGAGAAAAGAAGATAGCTAGAGAGATTTTTACGAGTATATGTTTATGTGTCTGTTGGCTTACACTAGTGGATTTAATGTTGTGTGTAGGCACATAATTAAATAATTATCCCCGTGTATGTTTGTATGTTTCTATGTATGGCTAAATGTGCGTATGCCACAGAAAAATGATAACTTTTTACATAAATTATAAATTTAATCTTTTTTTTTTTTCAAGTTGTTGGAGTCTTTTTTAAGCTTTCTCTATAATGGGCTCCACTTCTAATGCTATTATTATTATTATTGTTGTTGTTTTTTAAATAAATATTGTTGTGATAATCTAGTTTTTCGTTTTTCAACGTTTTTTGTACAAGTAATTGCTGCGTCATGTTGGCATCTAGCAGGACCCTATCAGGTATCCATTCACTTAATTATATAGAAAGGAATTTTTGAAGAAGTCTTTTTATTTTATAGCCTTTTTTCGATAAAATGATTTCTTACGCTTAAAATTATGTTTCCAATGAGAACATAACATAAGTTTCGGCGCTGCAAATAATCAACAAGCTTCAGTTCTTCAGTTAATTTTCCAAACTTTGCTCGTTTGTGTTGAGCTTTACCATGATAAGAATATTAACTTTGATTAATGTTTTGACATTAACAAATTATGATAATGGTTTAAGGTTGTTTTTGTATTAAAATAAAAAATTGTTATGTCTCTATTGAAAAACTCTATATTATTTTTTTTACATACAAAACTGAAATCAGCTTAGATCGAATCTTAAATACACTCCCACTTATTATACAACTTATGAACGTAACAAGTAAATAATTATTTATATTAACTTATAAGACGTATTATAAGTCAAATGAAGATTTTGCGAATTGTGAGTGCATGTGTTATCCAACCATGTCCACTTTTGGCATATCAATCAATGCATAGGCTAAATATAAATATAATATGTGTACTGAAGTACATTTTAATAAGGAAATATTTGTGATATATACATAGATTTTTGAGAACTGTAGGCGTGGCTCCTTACCAATTTTGCTTTATTTAAACAGAAATTTGCATATAGTGAGTAACAATGTATGCAGAAAATTTCAGCTTAATATATTAAAATTTACGATTGTATGATTGCTGGAGTGAATACACAAAACGTTTCATTTTTTAATGCTTATCAAAAATAAATTTACTTTGTAAAGTGTGCGAGACTTCCTTTTGGGTGTTGCATATGTAACAGGAAAGTTAGTATATCTTACACTCACTATTGGTTATGTACTCATGTATTATAAAATTGCGCTTATATGTGTATGTAGATGAGTTTGTTACCATTAAGGTGATTTTTTTTTTTAACAGAAAACTATTAATTATGTATTTAACAAAAGTATAACTCTTCTCTACTCAACTATACCATATATACTATACTATACATATGTAGCATACTTTTGAAAGTGACATAAGTCACATCCGCTTAGCTATTTCAATAGTTATATATCTTTATAAAATGTTGAAATATTCACATTTTTAATAAAGTAAACTTAGACTACGTTTGAAAATAATGCATTCTCACATACGTAATGCTCTACTAACACAAGTCAACAAATGTTGTTTGCTTGTTTAATGTTTCAAATAAAATAAACGCTACCGCTTTGTAGCTGTTGTTGTTAGTTACACTTTTGTTTTTTGCAGTCTCTGTGGCTTATAAAGCAAAACAGTTTATATATTTCGTTTGTACAGCTTAATGAGATACATAATTTACCGTTAAAAATATGCTTGAAGATGTACATATATATATTATATTTATATTGGCATATAATTTCATCACGGCTGACATGACTATGATATGTACTCGTATGTAATGTAAAGTGCATGCTAGTTGTGCATTCAAAGTGAATGCGTTTCCTTTTAACAAGTCAGTGGGTTTTTTCATAGTTAATGAGCTCATTACTAAGAAGTTTATTGTTTATATATATGTTTAGTATTATCCAACTGAAAAATTTAATTCATATGTTTACTCTTTATGTACCGACATAAAAGAAAAAAAAAACAAGCTAGAAAAGTTCGGTTAAGACCGAAGCTTAAATACCCTCCACCTTTAATAGTCCTCTAAAAAATAAGTTCCTATTGCCATGTCTACGTATATGACTATTTCATATACTTACGCAAATAGTATTTTTTTAAAATTATAGGCGTTTTCGTTATTCAATCACGCCCATTTTTGGCACAGTGTTGAATAACGGTACCACTTATATTTATACCATTTTTCAACTTGATAGGCATATTATTGTGCGATATATAATTTTTTAAAGATACAATTTTTTCGAGGTATGATGAGATTTTCGTTTATTGTGGGCGTGTCTCTTAACCGATTTTGCCCAATTTCAATACGGAACAGCGAAATTGAACTAAGAATACGTATGCAAAGTTTCAATTTGATATCTCAAAAATTACGACCGTGAGAGTGCCAACAACAGACGGACACACGGACACACGGACACACGGACGGACATGTCTCAAACGATTTCTCTTTTCATGCTGATTAAGAATATATATGGTTTGTGGGGTCTCCGAATCTTCCTTCGATGTGTTGTAAACGGATGATCAAAGTGAATATACCCTCTTCCCTAAGGTGGAGGGTATAAAAATTATAATGTTTTGATAAAGTAAAAAAATATACCAAATATCGAATTATTAAACATCGTTTTGGAGCCAAAACACAACCTTAAGTAGTGTTTTTTCTACATGTTGCAAGCTTCTGTACAAATTTGATGTATCGTTATAATATAAATATACATGTGTGTACATATACATGTATATTGAATATACATACTAAAATGTTAGCAAACAAAAAGAAATAAAACAGCAGTACATCTAGCATCGATAACTTTCTGATTGATTTCAACAAAACACAAATTGTTTTGGGAGGAAAATTACTTTTTTTATTGTTCATTTGTTCGAATGTTTTTTTTCTTTTTCTTATTCTAGTGCATTTATTTTTGTATGTTGTATCGGATGTAAATTTTGAATTATTAAAAATGAAAATAACCAACACATGGGTATCTGGAACACAAAACATTTATTACCTATCATCGTATTCATATAATAAAAATATACATAAAATGTAGAAACGTACCAATCAAGTCAAATTGAAGTATTAGAAACGCTCTGTTTGAGGGGGTGCTGGAATAAAAAAAATTAACTAGAAGTGCAAATTATACGATATTGCTCAATTTAAACTTAAAGACAGGCACATAGAATGGCTTTTTTTTTAATTCTGATCAATAATATATATAAAAAATATCTCTGACCCTTTCTTTGTCAAATCGAAAGTTAGCCATTGAAGCAAGAATAGTATTTTCGGTACGATTAATGTTTCATCCCTTCCTCTTTTTTTCTTATTCAAGAATGAATTTAACTAATTCCTCTTCAACCAACTTTATACATACTTAACATTATTTTGTTTTGCTTTGTTGGAAAATGAAAAAAAAAATATTAAAAAAATTGAAAAAATTAACGATTATCACACTTTTTGTTACCTAAGTAAGTAATGTTACCTAAAAGTTTATAATACTCAGAGTTGTGTATATTATATATATATATATTATTTTGTCCATCCCCTGTATATGTACGTAAATACCAACCATAAATATTCCCATTCTGTGTTAATAAAAATAAGCAAAATGAAGTACGTCTACGAAATATTTATTGAGACCATTGTATGGTGACCGCAACAGACAGGTAAGCCGCAACATTTTATTCCAAAAATCATCAGATCCTATAATGGAATGAATGAGAATATGCACACCATAGCATAGCATACGCACATATACATGTCACAAGGCAACTATAGCAACAACTGCATACAAATAAAAATACGAGTAAAAATAAAATTTAAATTAAAAATGTAAAAACATGAACGACATCAATGTATGTATGTATTGTAACAGCGATCAAGTCAACAGGGCAAGAGAACACCACATAAAAATGCACAAGTTGACACATACATACACATACAATTATAGTTACATAAAATAACAAAATAACAGCATTAACTATGTTGAAGGAAAAAAAAAAAAAAAACAAAAAACAAAAAAAGAAAAAAAAAAAAACTTGTACTCATACAAATAAAAACAATTGACAGCCAGCCGGATATATCAAGTAAACGTATGCGAAAGTGCGTGGTATGCTTGTGTGTGAATGTGGCTGAATGTTCGCTTTTGAAATTGGCTGCATATGACCCAACGAGGCACAAAATGGCAATTTTATGCCAATAATAACTCAGGTTGACCAAAAAGAAATGTCGCCTCGTTTACAATTTGCACTGCTGCACTGAGTGACTGTATGACACCGGTGAGGGTATGAGCCTGGCCATAAAATCGAGGGCAAGAAGAATTTCTTGATGTCTCTAATTATACAGTTTGTAATGTCATACAAATACACCGCGTTTGCAACGTCCATATGAATCATGTTCTTAACTAACTTTGCTGGACGTTAATAATGTAAAGGCATATAACATATATGCGCTTACCATATAGTCATCATGAAAATACATATCTTTGCTTCTTTGTTATGAAACCAAGAACAAGAAGAAGATTTTTTTTTTTTCATATCACAACATTACAAAATGCACAAGCACAATGTCTATGCGGTCGTATGACAGACTGTTTGTCAGGTAATTAAGCAGGAGTTGTGTGTGTGTGTGAGTGTACAAAGCAAAAAAAATATATAGGTGCCGAGGAATGCGTATATGTGTCGTGTTTATTAATGTATTATACAGGCAATGTTCTTTTCACTACGCACATATTTGTATTGCATATATATGCAAGTCCGTTACTTTGTGCAATCTATATATTCAACAGTTGTTGCAGTTAAAATGAATAACCATGAAAACATGAATGGCAATAAAGAAGCCAACAAATTAAATGTGACACTTTATTATCATACTTTATAACAAATTAATGAATTAAAGAATTAAATTTTTATATTTTAAATTATTTTTCCTTTTTTTCATTAGTTATAATATTAATTACGAATTAATACAGATCTTATACGAGAGGAAAAGCTTATGACACCTACACAATAAATTATAGTGAAGTTATTTATATTAGATTATGGGCATGGTTTTAGTATGAAAATATGACCAATTTGGGAAACTGACTATAAAAGAAAAAATTTATGTAAAAATAATAAACCATTCTGTAAAAAGCTCTAAGATAACAAATGAGAACAAAAATTACAAAGGGAATGCTTTGCTCTCTTCCAATTACATTTATACCTAGAAACGGAATATATGAAAGTCAGCAGCAATGGCAACAATAACAATAATAGCAACAGCAATCTTTTTATATATATTTTTTTTTACCATTTTGCCATTAAATCAACAAACGAACGGCCTTTGTTACTGCAGTTGCAGAACTGACAATAACCGCAACATAATTCATGTGAAGTCATATTATTAATAAAGTAACGAAGGTTTAGGTGTTTGGCAGGTAGGCAGGCAGGTTAGTGCTTGAGATTATTTTTCATTTTGTTTTGCTTCCGAGAGATTAGAGAATTGCCACAATCACTAATGGAAATGAAGCATTGGGGAAATCAAGTAAATGACTTTTTTTTTTGCCAAATCATCTGTAAAAATATTCCATCTGATATATGAATGAATTATTTTAAAAGTGGTGTAAGTTCAATTTCTAAAGTGTTGGTGAGTTCGGAAAGTAATTTAAAAATTTCAAAAAATTATTAAGAAATACGAATTCTCGTCATATAAAAATTTAATTGAAATGGTAGTGTTATATGGGGAGATGTCCTAAAAATGGTCCAATCGGATCTAAATTTAAAGCTGCCAATTATTAAGCTAATTAACTATTATTCTGTAAATTTTGTCAAAAAAATATCAAAAATTGCGATTTTTTGCTATATAAAGACTTATTTTGAATAATAGCTTTATAAGGGGACTGGTGGTAAAAATGATCCGCTAAGATTTATTTTCATTAGTGTGAATCCATGTCCCAAAAAACATCTCTGTACCAAATTTCAAGAAAAAATATTCATAAATATGAGCTGTAGGTGGATCAAAAGAACGTGGATGGACAGACGGACATTGTTAAACCGAATCAAAATTTTGATTTTAATCACAAATAAATAAAGGTCCGTAAAGGTAAGTGTGGCTGTTACCATTTAGCAGTAGTCAATACATCGTTTTACCACTTTATAGTTGTAGGGTATAAATGACCCCGTCTGTTGGGGGTGGTGGTGATGGTGTTGCTTATGAAATGTTTAGCTTCAGTCAAATATAACTTTTTACTTGTTAGCTTCAAATTGTTTTGTTTTATATTACAATACTTTTCGATGGGAATGTTCTATTAAATTTGTTTTGTTTTGTGGTTTTAATGTTTGTTTTTATTAAAAGTATGTGCATTTGTGTGTGTATGTATAAGTATTGTATAATTTTTCTTTTCTCTAAAAAGTTTTATAAAAGAAGTTGAAAAGATTCTTTAGTTCAAAACTTACGTACAATACAATGCATATATATTTGTAAATATATTTTAATGCTTGTATGTATAAAAATAAACATCCACACACACACATATATATATATATATATATTTGTGTAGAGTTAAGGAGAACTATTTTGGGTTAATAAAAACGTAGTGTCGGTTTTGTAGTGTGAAATGGAATTTAATTATTAAACAAATAAAATGTCATACTTAGTTAAATGAGTAGTTAAGTTAGTTGCTTAAGAGAGACTTTATTTATTTATATGATTCTCAGCTGAAAAAGCTTTAACATTAGTATTAATAAATTTTTCCTAAACAAATAATTGGCATTTCATATAAATAAGAATATATCCAAAATATATTGTATAATATATAAAAAATTATTGATTTCCACTTTGTCTTCTGAAGATATAAAAACTGTGAACAGTGAAAAGAATGTATAAGGTTTAAAGACTAGCAAAAACTAAAACTAAAAGACTAAGTTTGGCTTAAAAGAAATTTTAAATACTCTCCACCTCTACATACAAACATTGGGCCTGGCACGCCTTATAATATTAAGTGTATTAAGTATTAGCTATTAGAAGTGTATACATACAATGTCTACTAAATGTCTCAAAATTTACCATCATGCTAACAAAAGACAGAAACACGGACATACGGACACAACGAGTTTTCCAATAGGTACATAACAATTTTGGATTTTAATATCAACTTATCTCTGAACGCTTTTTTCATGATCTGTCAACGTCAAAATATCAGCAATTTTTATTAAAAATTTTTGCCATAATTCTGTTTGAAGTACTTCAAGTAAAAGTCATTTTCAGCTTTGAATCTAATTTTTAGCTTAATGTTTTTATCAATAAACAAAATATGCATTATTGGACAACAACAACCTCCATATGCTTCAAGAGACTCTATAGTGAAAATCGTGCATTGTAGATTTTATGCTGAGGGTGTGATTGGATAATTTTTTTTATAATAAAAAATCGTTTATTCAAACGATCGAATTCAATTGTTAAACGTAACATGTATTCTATATATAGAATTAATTTCAGCTCAATATCTTAATTTATTCTGTATTTTATTTAAAAACGAAATTGTTATGTTTCTATTAAAATATTTTTTACATTTGCGGCTAGATCGACTTAGCTTTTGAGGCTGATCAGTAATATGTAAGGTTTTAAGGGTGCTCGTTTGGGTATTGCAAATTGAATGATAAACTTAGTATATATTAAGGCGGAGGAATAGAGAGGCTCAACCCTAGGTGGCATATATTTTGGTATAATTCTTAAATGAATTATTTACAAATAATTGCAAAAATTGATTTTAAACAAAAATCTTCCCAAAATATTTTTATATGTTGTGCGCTCATATTAAAGATTTTGGTTTTAAAATTTAATAAAATCAAAGTAAATGTTTATAATTGTTTTGTTGCTTTTTGTTTTAGTTAGTTTTCCTAACATGCAATAACAACAACAATGACAACAACAACAACAAAACTCATCAAACATATATACACAGCAATAGTTAGGTGCTAGAAAATCAAACCACAACCAAAGAATGTTGTTGTTTTGGTTTTTTTCTCACACATTTCTTCTTGTTCTTCTATGGAATTATAAAGTTCTTATGTTCTTGCTTATGTTCCATGTTACACTACTCCTTCAATAGGTATAATAAGAATAATGTGGATGTTTGTTAAGTTGAAGCAACAATCATTATAAATATACTGCAGTACACAGTAGTAAAACCTTTTTTGCGATATCGTTGCAGACACCTTGCTAAGATCCACATTTTTTTGACTTCCCTCTATATGGGGAAATGAGATATACGCAACCACATGCTGATTTTAGGGTTTCTCCTAAACAACTACAATAAACAATATTTATTTGTTTTATTTTCATGTTTTTTTTTTCTTACTCAACTTTTGTTTATATTTTCGTAAGAACAGCATCGAAAATAAAAAAACTTTACAAGGTAAATATTAAGATTTTGTGTGCTAGTGTGCATTTTTATATAAAAAATAACTTCATGTGTTCTTTACAACTTGTTATATGTGCATACGTGTGTATGTATGAAGGCAACTGCTACAAGATATACAAAAGAAGTGGTACATGATTGGTCAGACTGTTGGTTAAATAAGTTTACTACCCCATACAAAAATCAACAAAAATCCTAAAGTTTCCACTCTAATCCCTTTAATATTATTTAATACAAGTGAAAATGCTATGGACGGTCGGGACCAATCATTTAATATCCTATACCGTAAGTCATTAGTGTAAAGAAATTAAACTATCCCATAGAAAGGGTTCTAAAAGTAGTTAGATTTCGCCCAAATTTACCTTAAACAAATATTAAGCTAATTAACTATAACTAAGATTTTATTTAACATATTTGCCAAAATCATACTTACTCAAGAACTAAAGCCTTGGGATCATTTGCATTGCTGAAACTCTTGTTATGTCCTTATTGAAAACCCCTTTCCAATAGACAGACTTACAGACATGCTTAAATCGATTTAGAATTAGATTTGGCTTATTTTGCTTTACCTGTTTAAGATAGATTAATGTATCGTTTAGCACAAGTGGTTCGGAATACTTGTACAAGTAGAGAGGCGCCCAATTAATGGTCTATTTTTAAACATATTTAAATAGACTCTTCTTTAAGATCTAATTCAACATGAAATTTGTTATAAATACCTTAAAAGTGATAGACTCTAGTCAGCATACAAATTAACATCAAAACACTATAGACGGACCCACCCCTCCCTGGAAATTCTACATGCAAGAATTAACATTATGACTTTTGTCAATATTAATAAAATACTTATATATCTCTATGGTTATGTGATATTAGATATAAAATGTACCTTAAGAGAAAATTCTACAATACAACAAACGAATCGATTCGTATTTATATACTCGTCAACCATTTTGTAGAATTGCGTTTTGGGCGATATTATACAAACGTATTTATATGTAAATGATGTGTCATGGTTACCACATGATAAGCGTAAGTGTATGTACATGTCTTTTGAAATTTGCTTGATGCTGCCAGCTATACTACTGTACTGTATGTGCATAATGTGGCAGTTTGGGCGGATAAAGGTTAAAGTGATGCAAATATTAATCAAGTTTTAGAATATAAGGTTTCTAAGGACATTTTAAACATAATGGATGATATGAACTATAAATGATTGAAACATTTTCCAACATTTTGTACACTGTCAAGCTTGAGATGACTGGAAAAGGTAAACGTCGTTAGCAATAGTTCCTTACAAATTTCAAAAATGATTCTTGATGTTAACTGTTTATCAAAGTATTGGTATCACTAGAAGTTAAAGTTGAAAAAGGCAAAATAAAAGACAAGACAAAAGTTGACATATCTTAAATATCTTCTACAAATTGTGGGTGTGACAGGTACCTCATAACGCCTTTTAACACTGAAGTTATTAGGTATTAAACTATTCGACAGATTGTGTCCAAAACAATATTTTTTGTAAGTTGTGGTCGTATCTGTTGCCCATTTTTTAAACCTACTTACAAGTGCTAGTTATAAGTAAGCGTCGCAAATTATAATAAAATAAATATAAAAATATTAAAATAGATAAATTTTTGTTGTTTGTGGGCGTGGTTCTTAATATCTCAATATTTACGATCTTTAGAGTGTCAACAATAGACAGACGTAAGTACACATGGCCAATAGCGACCAGTAATTATAATTTTCTTATTTTTAAAAAAATATCTCTGCTCAGATGATAAATAAGTGCACCTTACCGATCGTACCTCCCAGATATAGAAACTACTGCCTAAATAAGAAACAACTTTTTAAAATAAATTATTACGAAGTTATTTTATTCAAACCCTCCGCTTTAGAGCTAAATGTTATATCTTGAGCCTATTTCGGACGAAGATGATGTTGAATGAATGATATTGAATCTAACGATGATGAACCTTTTGTGCAGAATATAAAAATAGCGTGACACAAACTTGTATTGAAATTAATCCAATTCTACCATGAAATGTCTTGGTTTATTATCAAATCTTAATATAAGGATCCGGAGGTTCTTTTACATAAAGAAGAAAGAAAAGATTTAGACGGGATTTGATCCCGTTGATTAAGAAGGGACTTTATTGTTGTTGTCTTTGGCAGCATTTATGTATAGATAAATGAAAGTGTAGGATCTCAAAAATGTGCTTTAAATTAAAATTCTATTTTAAGTAGAAACTAAATCTTCAACTGTGCTAATGGCGTTCTTCACAATAATTATAAATTATTATATCACACAAGCATTTAGAATTATTACATTATTTACATTATTTATGTATATAGTGGCTGTCGTATACATAACTATTATTTATATATGTGTTTAAATGAATATTTATGCGTCTTCTTATTTACATGTCACAACAATTCGCAATTGATAAATATTTCCGAAATGGTTACATTATACATTTCTTATATATGAACTCGCACACATATATAAGGGAAAACAAATATCATTAAACATTAGAGAATTGGCATTTATGTAAACATATGCTCACTGTGTAGATAAACACAAACGCAAATGCAAACACAAACATAAACACAAATGCACAAATGTAAGGATTATATAGAATAAATTGAAACTACATTGTGGTGCATTGTGGTTGTTGTTGTTATGGCATTTTGTAATGTGTTATTAATTGTGTTAAAATTAGCATAAAACATTAAATGGGCACAGTAAGCGATCAGTGCCATTCACAACAATGACCAAACACATCAAACAGAATAACATTTGTTAAGAATTTCGATACACATACCTTAACACATTCCTTGATGGAATATTTAAAAGAAATTATTGAAAAAATAGAAAAACAAAATATCAATATTTCATTTCCCTATGTCTAGTTATTATGTTAACTAATATATTCTATAGAAAAAAGTCACAAAAAAAAAAAAAAAATTAAAATAGGATAAAAACTTACTTCTCTACTCTAGAAACTATTAAAACTCTGAATTGAAGTGAAAACGTGTTTATCATACAAACTGTAAAGTTTTAAAAGCGGAAAAATTGGGTGTAACGTGAAAATAAAAATAAGAAAAACAAATTTGTAAAATACCTTACTTTACAATCTATCGAAATCTATTAAAAGTTCTTGAAGCTTTCAAGTTTTTCATCATCAATATTATGCAAATACACGTGCATATAAATAAATACTTTGCATACTAAACAGTGGCAACATTTTATTTTCGCTATTATGTAGACACCTGATAAATAGATACAAAACATACATATAGAGTGGCCGCCGGGAAGGTGTACTACTTTCTGTTGCTGTCATTTTTGTAAATATTTGATAGGAGTAAAGAGGTGGCAGCTTTATTTAAAAATATTCTATAAAATAATGTGTTAAAAGATTTTATGCAAATGAATCATTGAAATTTTTGGTGGAAAGACATAAAACCAACAAAAAGGGTAATAATTGATTTGGAAGATAGAGAGTTTAAAGCTGATAAATCCACCCACTGAAGAAAACATTGCGAGGAGGTATTTCAAAACCATCGATCAACCTCAATTCCATACCGCACCGAGGAACTTGGTTTAGGCAGAGCAACTTTGACGACAATTCTGCGAAAGGATTTCGATTTGTCATCATTTAATATTTATTTAAAATAAGAGGCGCTTCCATAACACTATTTACGCCGCATTGCCATTAGGCTATGTTCATATGGAGAGAGTTTCAAATTTAATCTCAAAGAAATTTATTTTTTTTTGCTTATCCTAAGTCTGGGGTTATTCATATGATTGTGAGCATACTTATTAAACTGTTTCGCTCGTCATTGGACTGATTTTTATTTATTAAGAAGAAGAAGAAGTTCTGGTATGGAATTATTAAAATTAATCGCTACTTGAGAATGAAGACATTGACAAAGAGAGAGAATTTTTTATTAGGCTGTATTCATTAGTGAATAAATTCATTAAACTTCATAAGAAAAAAGTAAATTTTTTTTACATTTCACGTACGTGTATTATGTTATACATCATTGGCAAAATAAATTGTAATCAAATATTACAAAATACTCTCTTTTCCAATTTTCATCAAAGGTAAATAATACGATAGTTTGGTTCATTTTTTTTTTTTGTTACATAGCAATTAAAAATTTGCTTTCAGAATCAGTCTCTGATTTTGACGTATGAACATTTATTGCACGGATTTTATTATAACGTAAATATTTTTTATACCCTCCACATAAGATGAGGGTGTACTAAGTTTGTCATTCCGTTTACAACACCTGGAAGGAGATATTAGAGATCTTATCAAAAGTATATTCTTGTCAGCACCAAAAACTGAGTCGTTCTAGAGATGAATGTCCGTAAGTCAGCGTGTCTGTCTGTCTGTCTAAACAGTCAACACAGATAGCAGATATTAAAAGTTAGCTAAATCGGTAAACAGTCACGCCCACAACTGAGAAAATTCTATATATCACCCATAAAAATTAAGCTCTTGAGTTAAAATTTGGTATATACTCGTATATTAATACATACTCTATGCATAAATGTACTCCTCGTTAAACTAAACTTGCAAGTTGATACATAATACATGCATTATTAGAGGCCCACTATTGTAGGTATGGAGGGTATTTAAGATTTGGCTTAATCCACATTTAGGTTTCTTACTTGTTCTTTATTGCATTTTTATTTCAGTTACAGTTTAGAGCAATATTTGTGGAGCATTTTGAACACTTTTTTTGTATTGGTATATCAATCAATGGTTATCGATAAAATAAATTTAGCAAAAATTATTTTCATCGAGAACAATAAAAAGCAGACTTTTTTTTTTTTGTTAAAGAGAAAATACATCAATTCGACCAGATTTATTTAAACAATTTTCCACATAAACGATTTTGTTGTGGTGATGTCATAAACTGTTCCACTGACTAATCAAAATGATGAGATGAGTGGAGGGAACTCAATCGAATCGAATCGAATAACTTAAAAAGATGCTGTACAACCTGCACTTGAAAAGTGCTCTAAAACACTTGATATTATAAAAAGGACAATGATTTTGGCTTTCTTATAAAAAGTCTGCTCTCGCAACTTAATGTTCTCCTATGCGACCGATTTCAAAGATTTACTTCCATAAATCCATTCAAATAAATAAATAATTGAATTATTTTTGTATTCGCTATATTAGTTATTAATAGTAATCAATAATTGCTGAATCGACATGATTAAAAAATATGAAAAAAGTTGCTTACCATACTGTAGAAAAAAAAAAAACAAGAACAAAAATTTAGTAAATTGTAATTTCATTTGCTGGCATTAGTTGCAGGCGGTAAAATTGTTAAAAGTTTTTACAACTTTTGTGGCTTATATTTTTTTCTTTGTTGTACAACATAAAATAAGTTTCTATGGTACATATTCTGGCTTATACTCTCCACATATGATGGGGGGTAAACTAAGTTTGTCATTCTATTTGCAGCACCCAGAAGAAGGCGTCAAAGATTCTGAAAGGTATATATATTCTAGATCAGCATCACAAACTGAGTGTCAGTGTGTCTGTCTGTTGTTGGCCCTCTCACGGGCGTAAATTTTGGGATATTAAGCTGAAATTTTGGTCAGGCATTTTTAGTTTTTGCACGCTATTTAAAATGGGCAAAATCGACCATTTGCCACGCCCACAATCAACAAAAATCTATTTATCTGTCAGAGATAGACATACGGACACATGGACACTAGGACATTCGTTTCTAGATTGACTCAGTTTTTGATGTGGTTCAAGAATATATATACTTTGTAGAATCTCTGATGCCTCCTTCTAGTTGTTGCATATGCAATAACAAACTTAGTATACCTTTGTATTTCATGTGAAGGTTATAAAAAGAAATCAGTTTGAATATTTTTTCTCTGTCTCTGACAAATTAAAATTTGATTGCTGATGTCAATTTACAACAGACTAAAAAACCAATGAATGTATTTTAGGCGACCAAGCGTCACGATTTAATACCCTATTCCGCCTAGTAAATTTCATAAATGCAATGAGTATAGTATATACATCTGCCTTTACCACCAGCGGTGTAGATTATAAATATGGATTTCAAACTTTTTTGTATAATATATATTGTAAAAACAATTTTAAACCAACGCCATATCTAATTCATTATACCCGGTGTCAATGGGTATATTAAGTATTTGAAGGTTTATGTAACTCTTATATAGAAAATATCACGCTCACATTCAATTACAGCGGACGATTCAGGAAGGCTATTGAAGGGGGTTCAAATTGGACCATTTATAGAACTCTTTTATACATATATAAAGTTTATAATATAAAGCAAGTCAATATATGTCAAAATATAGCAATTTTTTAAATTTTTTGGTGAAGAATAATTAATTAATAATTGGCTGTAACAAATTTACACGAGATCGGATCATTTTAAAATCTTTTTCTATATAATGATATTTCACATGGAGACTCATCTGGCAATGCCTCTGAGTTTCTAGGACCTAAGTATTAGTATTAGGGTATTAGTTGGACAAGCTTGATCGTGTATAATATTTTCCTTTTATTTAATTTTATTTTATTTGATTTTTTTTTATTTTCTTTTTGATGCGGTAAATGGTTTTCAATATTTGATGGAGTACGCGCTGTAATAAATTTTGATTTGAAAAGAATGGCCACACACAACATTCATACATTATATTGCAGATTATATTGTACAATATTTGGTTGGTATTAGATTATTATTATTGTTATTGTTGCTGTTGTTGTGGTTGTTTAATGTTTTACATGCATATAAACACTTTAGATTTTTTAATTAAAATTTTTGTATATTCACTTTAAATATATAATAGATAAATATGATGGAAAAATACGTAAGAAAAAAACTAAATATGGCTCAGGCTAAACCTTAAATACATTTCACATCTATTATGGAATGGGATAACTGTATATGATATATGCATACCAAATTTTTTTGGTACATATACAGATTTTTGTCGATTGTGGGCGTGGCTATTGACCGATTTTTTACACTTTAACAATGGACATATGAAAATAATCAAGAACATATATACTTTGTAGTGTCTCTGACGCCTCCTTCTAGGTGTTGCTTTATTGGTTAATAATGTCGAGCATATCATAGTTGTGTAAAAATTTTTATAAGGAAAGAAATTTTTTAAAACTAATTCGCTATGATCAAAAATGACAAAAAACTTTAATTTTCCAGATAAAGGTCTACATTTTCATCACAAAATTTTTAAATTTACGAAATTTTCTTAAGTAGAAACTTATTTTATATTAAGGCCTTACATGTGGAAGATTTCCAAAAATGACCCAATTCTAATTTCAAAAGATATCTTTTTTGAGATAAAAAGTGCGTTTGTTTTAAATTTCATTGAATTATCTTTAAAATTGTGCTGTGCAGCTTATGAGAAACTTTGTATGGACGTATAGACGGACTAGATTAAATTGATTCAGAAAGTGATCCTTTGCGTCTATATATGCATTATACATTCCTCCAGCTGTTGTGATTTATACTTAAAATACTTTAAAAATATCTGCGTTAATTATTTAACACATTTTTTCGCCCTTAAATTATGACAAAAATTTATGAAACATATGTTGTTATGTATGTTTCTCTACCTGGTCATTAAATTCATATACATACATTGTATAGGTTTTAATTGTGGGAGATGTACTAAGTTTGTCATTCCATTTTGCAACACTTAGAAGGAGGCATCGGGACCTTATCGAGTATATATATATTCTTTATATGCATCAAAAATTGTGTGGATCCAGACATGAATGTCCGTACGTCCGTTTGGTTGTTGTCACTTTAACGCCCATTATTTGTGTGTATGTAGTTGTAGAGGGTATTTAAGATTTGGCTTAAACCAAATTTAGTTTTTTTCTTTGTTAAAATTTTAAATTATAAATATTCCATTTAGCTGCTAAGTCATGCATGTTGTTTGTTTATCTAGCTAAACCTTTACAATTGTACGCTTGCATACCTATATGTCGCATATATATATATATGACAAAATTGTCCCGTAAATATTGCCAATTTATTACAATACTACATACATGTACTTATAAAGGTAATTTAGCGTACATATGCTTTTTGGCAATAAATTCACTTTAATTTGTTCGCGGTCATGTTTTTCATTTTGTTTTTATTTGATTCACTACAAAATGTAATAGAAATATGTATGAATGTGTATGGTATGCATTACACATGTAAATATTAGCAAAGATAACAATTTATGTAATTAATTTAGCAATTTAGGTTTAGGCAAAAGTATGAACGGTCAGACATGGGGGACATGGTGGCTTTGAGGGGCGACCTTAAACCATAAAGTTTATTAAATGTTTATGTGTTTATCTTAAATAATAATAATAATAATTATATATGAATGTTTACTAAAGACTCTGTTCAAATTTCCTTTAATATCCAATAAATGGTCTAGTTAACAGGGGCCTGATACTATGTTGATATGTTTACATTTTAATGCATTAATCAGGTCTACTGGCACGTAATTGTTATAAAAATGCACCCGCATATGTAACACACACACACACACACACACACACACACACGTACACACAAATATCATTACAAAAAGGTTATTGACATTTAACCATGTTAATAAGCAATTAAGCATGGGTGTGTATTGGTGTAAACTCTATGTTATGCAAGAGTGACATTATTAACCACAAGCAGCTTTAAAATTTTATGGTTTTAAATGTATATATAAGCAAACATACCAACATACAGGGTGTCTGGAAAATTAGTTGCATAATTCGGCACATAATTCAAGGTTTTGAAAAGAAGAAAAAAGATTGGGTCTAGAGAAGTTGTTGATGAGTTATAACTAATTTTATATGAATAAAATTGTTTACAAGCCCCTGGCAGATTATAATTTGTAACAGATGTATGTCTCATATCATCTCAATTTCATCCGAAACGTTTTCTACATTTTTCTACATTGTACATATGTTACGTCCTCTTTTGATTTATCGATGGATGGGATAATTATAAATATATGTACAAAATTTTAACGTTATGGAGAAATTTTTAGAGCGTATATATATAATTTTGTTGATTGTAGGGGTATATGCTATTCGATCACGCCCATTTTTGAGAAATCGATGAACAAAGTAATTATAAATGCGTGTACCAAATTTCAAATTTACAGCTTCTAAATGACGTTTCCGAAATATTTCTGCTCAAATTTTTCAACACCCTGCATAAATTGTATATGTGCGAGCGGGAATAACGAGTATAATATTCGGTTTCATTTTACGCATACATAAGTATATACCAATAAATTTTAATGCATGTGTCATATATTGTAATTATTTATTAAGGCAAAATTTGACTTATATGTTTGTCGTTCATGTTCATGCGGCCACATGCACACGTTCGCACAACTGTATGTAGGAATGTTATCAGGAGACATTTCTTTCAGCAATAATTATGGTAATTATTTTTATAAACAAACTTGTTTTAATATTTTTTTTATTTTTTGGTTTTGTTTTCTTTAAATACTCGACTCTGGTTGAGTTGAACAACAGCCCTTAGAATAGAATTTATTGAATTTAACCGAGGAACGGTTGTGATTAATATCAAAACTCAACATGTGGATTTTACACGAACGAGATTTGATTCGTTATGATTTCATGTAAATTTCTAGGCATTTTTTTTTTTTTACTTGAAGTTTTTGATCTTTTCAATATACTAAAACTTATATTTCTATTTATATATACATGCGTACATAAGTACGCATACGTATGCTGTACTATAATGTATGACCTTTGTGTGCTACAACTTTATATAGAGCATGAAAATGAAAGTGGTGGGAAGTGTAAGTACATCATTATAAAATAAATACTCACACACACAAGCACACGTGTTGTGTAAGAGTATGAAAAATGCAATAAGAATATAAAATGTAACGTTGCAAGTATATTAAAGTGGAATTTTTTATTTTTTCCATAACTCGTAAATAGTCAAACACATACTTACGAATATACCATATACCGTCCAAATTGAGGCCATAAATTGTTCTTTCATACAACACTAGAACATGTATTAAATCTGAAAATTGTTGTACTTATATATATGTAATCTTGCATGTGGGTTATAATCTGTTATTATAATGGTAGAGTTATCAAATGTTTCCCAAATTTTGTCTGCATGTGAATAATTTCGTACAGTAGCGGTTGTGGTATATAATCAATCATTTTTTCATCCACAAATATTTTCACCTTTGTTTGTTGCTCTTTGTTAAGTTTAATTTTAGTTTTTTTACTATAACACTTTCTGACTGATGTTTATATTGAGTGCAGATGATTAATGGTTTTTTTTTTTTAAACGCTTCAGAAAAAAAAGGGGAGAGTACACAAAGTTCGTCATTTCATTTGCAAAGATTATATAAATTATATATATATATATATGATTATTAACAAAAACTGAGTTGATCTAAAGTGGCTGCGAAATGATAACACACACGCCCACAATCAACCTTATAAAGTGTAAAACACGACTTGAAAGTTAATACGTATTAAATACACTATTAGAGGCGGTCATCATGTATCTGCCACGCCCACCTGTTTGCATATTTCATGTTTTTGATAACGGAATGGTAAACTTAGTAGACCACCGATTTTATATGGAGGGTATAAAAAATGTGTAAATGTGTGTGCATTCTTATAATAGTTCCACACAACTATCTATTTTATATTTGACATACATGTGTAAATTTTTTGTACGCTCTTAAAACATAAAACTATAATTATATGCATTTTTTCAAAGGCATAAAAACAGAGAATAAAACAAAGAGAAACCTTAATTTTTTTTTTGGGTAGAAATATATTACTCATGTAAATTCAACACCTACAATACGTAAACGTCATAGCATGAAAAATACAATGATGATCAACATTTAGTAGCCACACTTTTATACTTTATGATCATGTAGGGTAGATATGCACATATGATGTAAGTATGCTTGTAGGTGCAGATTGGGTGACGCCTAATAAAGATTTTGTTTTATGTTGCTTAATAACATACTGTGAACCAAAATAAAGCACATAGAGGACAGGATTAAAACAAAAGAAGCAAATAGAACAAAAGTTAAATGCTTTAAAAGGAGCAAAGTGTTAATGTTTATATTTTAGATCAGTTGTGGTAAAGTTTTTTATATGGATTAAAGAATCAAAGTCTGATTCGATTAAATTATATGAGTCTGTACGTCTGTCTATGTAAATTTGTAAGCAAAGTTTTGGCCAAGGTTTCTAAAATATTTTGTTAAAATTTGGTACAAGAATGTAATTTGACCCAAAGATGTGTTTTGTGTTTTTAATAATTTTTAGGTCCCCTCCTTATATGCGTCTTTATTTTAAATAAGTTTTTATAATTAGCTTAAAGATTGGCCGATTGGACTATGTTTAGAACCTTTTTCCATATTATTCATATATCATAAAGTGACTTGTTTGGCAATACCTCGCGCTTGCTGATTCAATTTAATTAATTGTAGCATAATTTAGGGAACTAAGTACTGTAGTGTAAATCGTAGTATGGTTGGATAATATTTTCATTTATTTTTTGTTTATTGATTTTATTAAACAATTAATAAATTGATTACCAAGCAAGTGTTTGTTTAAAAAGAGCACCCAATGTGTTTAACCAAATATTGTATATAATTGAAACAAGTTTTTATGGAATTTTTGTATATTTTATTTATACATTTTATTAAAAACCTTGTAATTACACAAATTAATTGATAGCGTTAGTTTACCTCAA
Organism: Ornithomya fringillina; assembly: GCA_963978525.1. Taxonomy (NCBI): domain Eukaryota; kingdom Metazoa; phylum Arthropoda; class Insecta; order Diptera; family Hippoboscidae; genus Ornithomya; species Ornithomya fringillina. The sequence continues at coordinate 7,308,582 of OZ021693.1, forward strand.
CTTCACAATAATGTAATTTTCTTCAATATTTCCAATAATAGAATAAAATAAGGAAAATTAATTTCCAAAATTTGTAATTACAGGGCATGGAGAGTGAAAATTGCAATTAATTTAAATGAATGTAAATAAATCAATTATTGTAATATTTACATGTTTTCATTGCTGACAGCCAAATGCCAGCTCTACACACACACACAAATACACACACATCAATAGAGAAACATGTGTTGATCAGAGCGTATCGGCTTTTGTATGGATGATGGAATAGTAGAGGCACCACCACAGTGTTAGGCCTCAATTGGCAATTGCAATCGAATTAATTTATTTTCAATGTATTTACATATTAGATGCACAGCCACATAAACACACATGCTTACAATTGCAAACAAAATGTATGCGAATGTGTCTAAATGCATACATGAAATATCTGCTTATTGGGTTAGTGAGAGGGACAGACAGACAGATAGACATACAGACATATACGAGTATATACAAACACAACTTACAAAATAATTTGTACCCACAAATACAAATACAAACAAAAGCCATTCGCCACGTTATTACTGTTGATACAATAACCAACCAAACGCGTCATTGTCAATGCAGTTACAAATCAATTGATGAATATTTGTATGACAATATCTTATAAACAAACATATGTAATTACGCTTACAACGAGTGAAAGAGATTCGCCCAACTGTTTGTATCAATTGTAGACGAACTAGCTATTTAGGCGTATTGAACTATTGTTTGAAGTGTAATTTAGATTATCAGCGTCATCGTCATCATCTTCATAAACATTAATATTTGCCGATTACAAACTATTTACGTGTTTGGTCTGTGGTAAGAGAGAAAGCCAAACACTTGGTCCCACCACCAACCTCCTAGCGATCCAAGCGTTGTTAAATCATTTGCGCTGAATTCATGTTAGGTTTACTGCCTAAAAGGCAAATAAATGAACCAAAAAAGCTTGAAGCTTTATTTAAAGGATCATTTCTTTCCTAAAAATCTGCCAATTCGAAAGGATTTCTGGTGTTGCAGATAACTCTGTAGCTGGATCATGGTAGCGGATTCAGAGACATGGATTCACCTAAGAAAATGCACCGACTCACAAACAAAAAGGTTGATTTTGCTTATTTAGCAAAGCAAAACTTAGAAGTATCTGTATAAAATTTCAAGTTAATATTACAAAAATATAAGATTGTGAAAGTGTCAACCGGACATGAACTCACAGACGTACCGAACTAGATGAGTTTTAGATGTTGATTAAGAATATGAAGCTGAAGCTCTCTATTTTGACTGTTGCAAATGGAATGACAAACCTAGTATACCTAGTATATATCTTTTGAGAAGGGTACAAAAAACTCCACTACCATGGGACAGATGAAGCTGTTATTTGTTTTGTAAAGTCCGATTACGATTTTGTCAATATTTCTGCATGAACAAGAGTAGATTAGTACTAAACTCATACCTATACATATATATTAAAATTTGATTAGCCAGAATGCTTTATATACATATATGTGTACAAACAAACACCAAACCAATTTACCACTTGCATAACAAGTAACAAAATGATAAAATTTCAAACAACCATCAATTTCATAATTTTGTGAGAATACAGAGCAGCTGGGGGACTGCAAATGGCAACATGGTCGAAAAAGTAATGTATGCATGTAATGTATAGTAGTAGTAAGCATATTCTTTATATAATGAACTCTCCATTACATTCGTATGTACTTGCTCCCTCTGTACTGTTTGCACGTAATGCACCAAGTGTAAAGGAAATGTGTTAACATTATGCCAAGTATTGTCAACATAATACTTTCAGTCTGATTGCAATTGTTTCCTATTTTCTCGTATTCTTACAACTTTTCATTACATAATCAACATTTACCATCATGCACATATATGTACAGCATCAATTCTTTATCTGTGTGATAGATGCTAACGAAAGATGCGTATTGACAATGGCTACGTAGAAATGTACGCAATCTGTGTCCTATCTCTCTGTTAGAGAATTTTTCATTTCTTTATTCCTTTTCATTTGATTTTATGTTTTTATCTTTACTCAACTCTAAATTTTTACTTTAATAGTATGCGTATTATATGCATTTCTTTTTCATCTCTTTATCTCTCCAAGCACTTTAACAATTTTATTATACTCTTCTTCTTAAGATTCTAAGGTTGGTAACAGCAAGCTTCAGGGACTGAACAAAGTATATATATTTCAAATTCTGAATCGATTTAAAAATATTTAAAATTTTACATAATTAAATGAATATAAAGTTGCAGCGCATTTGTTGGCTTCTGCCGTCAATATTGTTTTGTTTATATCCAATGACAATTTTATATGCATGCATGTATGCATTATTAAAGCATAACATACATGAAGGGGTTAATTAGTGTCATTAATTATGTTAATATTTGTTTTAAAAAAATGAACAGAATTTTTCAACAGATGGGGTCAACTTTTCATATTTATTGTTTTTGTTTTGTTTTTTTTACTCTTAACAAGAATTAATTCTGTTTTTTCATGTTTTACGTTTTATTTAATAACGGGGCATTCTTGTGGCAACAATGAATCTATACATACATACATCGATAGTGTAACAAGTGGTATTATAGCAATTAGCGGACTAATGTTTATGCAATGACAATGACAACGACAGCAACGATGCACAAACATTCATATGATGTTATGTTGCGGCTGATATTTATGGTTCACTGAATAATGCGTTCTTTAAAAATCCCGTTAGCTGATTATTCTATTAGATTAAAGTGTATTGAGCAACGATTTGTATTTGATATGCGACTGAAGAACGAAATTGAGTAAATTTTTTTTCTCCTCTTGGCAAAAGGAAGCAAGCACATGAAACATATTTTCAACAAATAAAGAAAACTAATATTGGCTTAAGCCAAATCCTTAATACCTTCCACATGTACTTACGAACAATGGGCGTAGCACGTATATGATTACGCCCTCTAATAGTATTACGTATCTGCTTGAAAGAAGGATTCAACGCTGATTAATTTTTTTTTTGGTAAATTGTAAGCGTCTCTGTTATCTGACCACGATCAAGAGTATATATACTCTATAGAATCTTTTACAACTCTTTCTGAGTGCTGCTAATGAAATGAGAAATTTAGTGTACTTATGAAGAAGTCTGGCAACGCGATTGTGATCGGTATTACTTTTCTACGCGCTTAATTATTATTGTACAAAATATTAATTAACTTTGTTATTTTCAATTTATAAATTTTTAAATTTTGATATAATTAAAGAGTGAGTTGTTATATATTAATTTGTGCAGACACTGTGATACTTGTGTACTTGGGTTTGCCTAATTTTTGGTGAATTGTCTGCCAACAACCTCTTCTGTAGGTTTGTTGTTGTATTTCACAAATATTTGCATTTTTTCATGTTCTTTTAATTTGATTGGATATTACTTAAATTATTTGTTTGGTTTTTAATTTGTTCATAATATTTGTGCATTTTTTTTCTTTCTTAATAATACGATTTTCGTGATAATTTTTATATTGAATTTGTTTTGATAATCTTTATTTTTATATAGATTACGGTACTTTGGTTAGGTGCTACATTTTTAATTGTTATTGTTGTACAGCAATTTGCGGGTAATTTGTTACTATTTATTGTGTGTTTCGATTTTTGTTGTTTTAATTTTGAGTGCTTATAAATTGTTTCTTATTTTCTTGTTTTTAGTAGCATAGCTTTAGGCGATATCATGATTTGTTCTTATTCTGGATGCAAAATAAAAAAATCCGATGAACTATTTCTTGCTTGTTCATTGTGTGATAAATATATGCATCTTAAGTGTGCAGGTTTCTCGGGTCGGGTTTTTGACGTTTTAACTGATGAATCTAAAGGTTTGCGTTGGTCCTGTATGGATTGCAGAAAAATAGATACCGACTTTTATGAACTGTTTCATCATACAAAAAAATGCTTTTCTAATATAAGTAAGTGTTTTCAGAATTTAGCTAAAGAATTTGAAGAGGTTAACTCTGCTTTCAACAAACTCAATAATCTTGAAATGGCTTTATTTTCTAGAAAGGGTGTTGATGTTAATGCTTGTGATGATGTTAATATAAATGGATGTAACAATATTGTTACTAGTCGTTCTAATTTTGTTTCACCAGTGACATCCATTACGCCTTCAATGCCTCTACTCAACAATGATGAGTTAGTTGAACCCCCTGAATCAGCAACAAATACTTTAATTAATGATGTCCCAAATATCATAATTAATGACGATGTGATTCCACTTACTAATAAGTGTCATTCTAATGCATCTAATTCTGTATCACCTAATTTATTACAACTGAGTCCCTCTAACGTTATTGCAAATGATGTTAATAATGTGAATAGCAATATTTCAGATGTACGTGATAATGTTGCTTATAACAACAATACTAATGAAATCTGTACAATTTCAAATGTTGATAACTGTTGCTTAAAAGCTGTTCCTCCTCGCAAAACTGTTTTTATATCTCGCCTGGTTCCCGACACTACTACTGATCAAATCGTCAACTATATTCGGTCTAATAACCCCTCTATTAATGGAAGTGATTTAAAGGTAATTAAAATCAATTTTTCTTCGCCCAGGGATATTTCTTCTTTTAAACTGCAAGTGCCACTTGAATGTTTTGATTATGTGGTTCACAAAATGGTTTGGCCCTCTGGTACTCTTGTTAAAGAATTTATTCCAAGAACGCGTAGGAATATTGCGACGTTACCTTCCTCTAGCAACAGTCAAAAAAACTAATAGAATCTCTTGCCTTATTTTATCAAAATGTTAGGGGATTGAATACTAAGATGCAATTGCTTTTCTTAAATAGTGTTGGTTGTGAGTATGATATTATAGTTTTGACAGAGACTTGGTTAAAACCTGATGTTAATAACTTGGAACTTTTTTGTAATGAATATCTAGTCTATAGATACGATAGACCAAATCGTATGGGTGGAGGTGTTTTAATTGCTGTTAATTTAAAACTTTCCTCCGAAGTTATAGATATTCCGTTAAATAACGATGTTGAAATTTTGGTAGTTCGTATTGGTAGTGGAAATAGGCACATTTACGTAACATGCTCTTATATTCCTCCATCCTCTAGTCTAGAGTGTTACAATGTTCATTTTGAGTATATAAAAAGCGTATTTCAATTACTGAATACTAACGATATACTTATTGTGTTAGGTGATTTTAATTTGCCTTTTGTAACTTGGAATTTCCACTCTGACATCAGTAGGTGTATTCCTCAAGCTACTAATCATGATATAAGTTTTCTTCACTCACTCTTGGAATTAGGTCTTTATCAAGTAAATGATGTATCAAATTTTATGAATAGACATCTTGATCTGGTTTTTTGTAGTGTATCAGAGGTTGTTGTAACTCGGTGTCAACCACTTGTTACACCTGAAGATAGGTATCATCCTAGCATACTCGTTTCTTTTGAATTATTTCCCGTCAAACGTAATAGTTATGTTAAAAATCAGCGTCAATTTAGCAGGACAAATTATTCTAAGCTGTTGAACATTTTACGACTAATTAACTTTAATTTCGAAACTGATGATTTAGAATTATGTGTAACTTCATTTTATACCATGCTTAATGATGCCATCTCAACTTGTGTACCTTTTAAGACAATCAGAATTTGCTCAAATTGTCCTATTTGGTTTTCGCGTGAGCTGAAACGTTTAAAAAATGAGAAGAACAGATTGTTTAAAAAATTTAAAAAATCTGGGTCGGTGGTTGATTATTCAAATTATTCCGTTTCTCGCCAAAAATACTCTCAAATGAACATCATATGTTACACAAACTACTTAAATAGAATTAGTAGAAATCTTAAAGAGAATCCTAAATCCTTTTTTGCATTTGTTAAGTCTAAAAGGAAAGTGTCCTCTATTCCTCCACTTTTGAAGCTTAGAAATTATGCAGTTAGTGATCCTCTTGAAATGTGTAATTTATTCGCGACTTATTTTGAACAAAATTATTCGAAAAATACCGGTCCATTGAATTATCCTTATAACATCTCATCGTATAATTTTTTTACTCCTTTTCTGTTTGATGAAATGGATGTTTTGAAAGAAATAAAAAGGTTAAAATTCTCAACTGTCCCAGGTCCCGATGGAATCCCATCTTGCATCCTTAGGTCTGCAGCTGAACTTTTATATAAACCTTTGACCAGAATTTTTAACTTATCATTATCTAATGGTATTTTTCCATCTATATGGAAAGATAGCTTTATTATGCCTCTTTTTAAATCTGGTAGCAGACTTCTAGTTGAGAACTATAGGGGTATAGCAAAATTAAGTGTTATACCAAAGCTTTTTGAAAAACTAATTTGTAATTATCTATCGATGGCATTAACTTCCGTTATTACTCCTTCTCAGCATGGTTTCATGAAAGGAAAGTCTACAATTTCGAATCTTCTTGAAATGGTTGACTACATTCATAAAGGCTTTTCTTCTGGTTTTCAAACGGATGTAGTTTTTACTGATCTGAGTAAAGCTTTTGATAGAGTGGATCATAATTTGTTATTGTATAAGTTAGATAAATTGGGGTTGCCTTTAAACTTGGTGAAATGGTTTAGGTCTTACTTATGTAATCGTTTCCAATCGGTTGTATGTTTCAACAATAAGTCCCGTAAGATACCTGTTACATCTGGCGTTCCTCAGGGTAGCCATCTTGGGCCACTTCTTTTTACATTATTTATTAATGATCTACCTCAAGTAATTAAATATGCTAAAATTTTGATGTATGCGGATGATGTGAAAATTATTTGTCATATTGTTAATCAAAATTCTTTTAATAATCTTCAGGTCGACTTAAATGCTTTAATATCATGGTGTTGCACGAATTTACTATCTCTAAATGTAAAAAAGTGTAAAGTAATGTCGTTTTCTAAGCGTGCAATTGTATTTAACGATCTTTTTATAACTGATATCATGCTTGAACGGGTGGATTTTTTTACAGATTTGGGTATTCTGTTAGATTCTAAATTGAATTTTGACAGTCACATTCAATTGATCAAAGGAAAATCTATGGCTTTGTTGGGGTTCATAAAAAGATGGAGTAGAGAGTTTAATGATCCATATATATTTAAAACCCTTTTTATTAGTATTGTCAGGCCTGTTTTAGAATATGGATGTGTTATTTGGTCTCCCTATTACAGAAATAAGATTGACAGTTTGGAATCTGTTCAGAAGCAGTTTCTTTTATTTGCCCTACGTGGTCTAGGGTGGAGACAGGATATCCCTTTACCACATTATACTGATCGCTTAAAATTAATTAATTTACCTTCTCTTGAAACCAGGAGAGTTTATCTTAGGTTGTCATTTATGGTGGACTTGATTAGAGGCTTTATTAATTCACCAGTTTTGCTTGGTGAAGTTTTTTTTAACGTTCCTCAACGTCAAACGCGAAATTTTAGCTCTTTAAAGTTATCTCAGTGTCGCACGAATTACGAATTGTACAGTCCATTGAGGAATTTGTTTACTATTTATAATAAGTATTGTGATAACTTTGATTTAAATGATAATAAAAATAAACTGAAAGATGTGGTTTTTAATTCATAGCCTATATTGCCTGCCAGACTTTCTTATTTCTTATTTCTTATTTCTCATTTCTTATTTCTTATTTCTTATCTTTTATTTATTATAATATTCACTTGTACATATTAACATTGCCATTTTTGTTTGTTAAATTATTATAAAACACTTTTTAATAACTTATATTTTATCTTTATATATTTATTTTATTAAAAATTTCATTTAATTTATTTAATCTTAATTAATTTTATATTGTTCATATATTTGCGTCTATTTTGTTATATATTGTTACTTATTAGCTGTAAGCATATTTAATCTATAATTTAATTCATCGAAGCTGTTTTGGTGGTTTGTTGTTGTTGTTGTTGTGGTGAGGAGGTGTTTGCTGCTTTCTAGTTTTAAGTTAATTTAGTTGGCTGTATTGTAATTTTAGCTAACTTTAAAACAATAAATGAAATGTGTGTGAAGGGGATAAGATTGAAAAAAAAAAACGCTCTATAGAAACACTAATATATAACATACATATACAACATCCTGCATATTAGTACTTGGGCAATTATGTTTTAATGGGAGGGGTATAAAATCTATTGTTTGCTGCCTGTCAATTGCAAATCCTGTCTATGTAATAACCAACTTTATAATAACATTAGCAGCCGTAACCAATAGCCAACAGCAACATACACATACAGGCACACATGCACACACAACAAAATACATGAACAAATGCTTTCAAAAACCGCCTATCATGTTAGTGTGCAGTCATCTGTGGAGCCTTTTTTTTCGTTTGAGTAAAAAGTATGTTATGTTTGTGAGACCGAAGGGAAGCCCATCTTTTATTATCACACTCACATACTGAAACCATTTATCTATAACTGTCCGTCTAACCAGGTAAATTTCTGTATATATTTGATATAGATTTCATTTTTTATAATATTTGAAAATTGGTACAAGGACATGCTTTGGCTTAAGGAACGAATCGTTTACTGTTAGGTTTTGTACAAATTGTTGCATAAATCGGGTTAAATATATCGTGTAGAGTATTAATAGATCTGCTTCCCTTATTTTTTAATCCTGTATTCAATATATGTCATATTGTTTTTACTAATTGCATGTACCTGACAATGACTTTGTGACAGAATGCATATAATTTTTTTTTTTTAATTTCACTCAATAGTTAATATATCTCCACTACTATGGTATATTGTTGCACTATGTTAGCATCCTTTCTGGGTGTTGCAAACCGGGAATAACAAATTTAGTATATTTTCTAAAATATAACCTTGAAGTCTTTGTGTATGTTTAACAAATTTCAGACCCATTAGATAGATTATTAAAACTTTGTGCTTTAGTAAGATACAAAATATTGAATTTTCAATAAAATTTTCCAGCTAATGGACCTAAGTAGCGGTCATCACCAAGACCATCGCCTACAGCGCCACCTAATACACCTTTGGCATCTACATTAAGAGGTCCTACATCGCCATTAACATCAGCACCAACTTCAACATTATTAACCCCTTTAGTTGGATAAGGTTGACCCAAACCGAAAAAATGTTTACTGCTTAGACGATCGTCAAACGGACGACTTAGATCGCTAATATCATAAGGATTATTTGGTGTATAATAATTAGGCCTTGGACCATAATGAATTTCTGTTTTTTTAGTATTAGTAATTCCGCCATGAATATTAGCCTGAATATCAGCACTAATTGGACCAACGTTAGCTCCAATACCAGCACCAACGCCACCACCCAAACCTTAAATATCATAATGGAATTATAATTACCTAAAGATAAATTTATAACTGTAACAGGTTACAACCTGTTGTACCAGGAGCAACAATACAACCAACACCACCCTTAACACCAGCACCAATACCAGTATCTAAGGGACCAACGTTAGCAACAACGCTACCACCAGCCACCCCAGTCACGCCTCCTTGTGGCAATGCTGCTACACCAATTTTTCCCTGTTTATGTCAGCCCACATTGACCGGATCAGCATTAGCGCCAAGTTCTTTTCTAGTCAAAACAAATGTACTGCCAACCTCACCTATAATATGTTGAATACAAAGTTCAATAATTAATATTTTCCACTTAACCTTTTGATTTAAGGATAACAAAAAAATTACTTATATAATTGGCACAAATTAAAGTACATATAATAAAATATGTGACAACTTTAGGCGAATAATTAAAGATCCAGTTACAATCACTAATTTAATTAATTACGAGTAAATTGAAGAAAATTGCAAACTTCAAGGTTTTAAAATAATAATTATTGAACTTTGTATTCAACACATTATAGGTGAGGTTGGCAGTACATTTGTTGTGGCTAGAAAAGAAATTGGCGCTAATATTGGTCCGGTCAATCTGGGCTGGGTTGAACAGGGAAGAATTAGTGTAGGACCATTACGACAAGGAGGCGTAGCTGGGGAGGCTGGTGCTAGAGTTGGTGCTAACGTTGGTCCCTTAAGTGCTGGTATTGATGCTGGTATCAACAACCTCATACCCCAAATGCGCTCCAAACTCGTATAATTGTTCATCCTTCACCTGTGTATGAAATACATTTAGCCAATGGTGTTTGCACCAACAATGCAACGTATTCAATGATAGCATTACCTCTATTATTATTAATGTTTTGGATAAAGAATTTAGTTAAAAAAATGTATAGTTACAATATTACAAATGAATTTATAAAATAAAAAATTAATAACCTTAATAAACGTATTGCTACACTCTCACTTCAGTTGAGTTATAAGGACTTAACAATTTTATATTTTAAAATGAACTTACTCTTTAATGTATTTTCATGATCTGTCAATGTCAAACAGTCCTTCAAAGTTAAGATTTTCTATCAAGTTAACAAAGTGCAATATTTGGAAATTATTAAAAATTACTATTAGTTCTCCCTAAGGACATAACATAACATAAGTTGATTTCAGTTTTTGAGTTACTTTGATCTTGTAAGGGTGTAAGACAAGATCTTTCTGCAAATGTGGTTGTGTGAGACTTTCCCATTCCTGTGAACGGTATGTAATTGACTTCTTTGATTTATTGTAAACTTACGGTTATCATATTATCGCGACTTGGACTTGTGAATTGTCTCACTAGTATAAAAATATTTAATAGTGTATATTTTCACGCGAATTTATCCTTTATAATAAGTACCGCCCGACTGATGGATTTGATTATTATGACTGAAAATTAAAGTAAGTAGATATTAAAGTTGAGATCACAAACTCACAACTGCTATAGTCATTTTTAATAATTTCCAAATGTTGCTACTTCGTAAACTTTACCATGATAGGAAATGTTAACCTTGAGGGACTGTATGACATTGACAGAACATGAAGAAACCTTGAAGAGTAAGTTTGTTTTAAAATATAAAATTGTTATGTCCTTATTGAGAAACCTTGTGCAATCAATCTTTAAGATCAACTGAAATGAGAGTTCAGCGATATGCAATATTATATTTATTAAATTAATTCATTTGTTATTTTATGAATTCATAATATTTGTAATATTGTAAAACTATATTTTTTTAACTAAATTCTTTATCCAAAACATTAATAATAATAGAGGTAATGCCATGATTGAATAGGTTGCATTGCTGGTGCAGGCACCATTGGGTAAATGTATTCCATACACAGGTGATGGATGAACAATTATACGAGTTTGGGATACGTTTGGATCTGGTGGTTGTCGAATATATGTTGATGGTGGTTGTTGTTGTTGCTGCTGCAGCTGAAATTGTTGTATTTGAAATTGTTGCTGGGCTTCAACAGCTTCTGCAATAATGGAATTATTATTTTATAAATTACCAGGACACTTGAAATAATTTTATTAAGTATAATTATTACCCATATAATTAGTGCAAATGATAGAAAATATAACAACCAGAGTGAAAACCTTGTACCGCTGCATTATTGAACACCCTTTTCCCATGATGTTTTTTTACTTAGCAGCGCGATCGAGTGATTTTTAGCTTATATACAAATACTTCGGACATGCATGAAAACCCTAATTTATTATACCCTCCACTTAAGATGGATGGTATAAAAAGTTTGTCATTCCGTTTGCAAAACCCAGAAGAAAGCGTCAGAGACCCTACAACGTATATATATTCTTGATCAGAATCAAAAATTAGGTCGATCTAGACATATATATACGTATGTCCGTGTGACTGTTCATTGAGTGCATTCTCCCGTAAGTTTGAAAATATTGAGCTGAATTTTTGACAGACACTTTTAGTTTCAGCACACGGATCGGTATTTAAAAGGGACAAAATCAGTCAAGAGCCCAGCACACAATCTACAAGAATCTATTTATTTACAACAAAAATTGACCTAAAAAGTAAAAAATTTTATATACATATTAACAATTATCCCATTCATTAATGTGTTAAAAATGGGCGACGTCAGATAACAGACACGCCCACAATCAACAAAACTTATATAAGTTATATAAAATTTTCAACAAAAACCTATATATCTGCCACAAAAATTGACCTATGAACTGGAAATTTGGAATGAATTTCCCTAATTATTTTACCCAAAATAGGCCTAATCGAATAACAGACACGCCCACAATTAATAAAAAAACTACTTTCAGCGTAAAACTCGACTTAATCATATACCTGCTATACCCACCGCTTGTATGTTAATGTAGAGGGTGTTTAATATTCGGCCTAAGTTAAGTTTAGTTTTTCATTTAATTAGTCTTGTTTAAACTGAACAATTGGTTCCATTTGTAGGTTGTAAAGAATTTTGTAACAAATTTGATTTTAATTTAATTATGAAAATAATTTTAAAATGAATGGATATACCGTAACGAAGCCATGATTGGCTACATTTATGGTACTAATTTTTCATAATTATATTGCAATTTTGAAAACGCTTTAAACAAATGAAAGTTCATTAATTACATGCACTCCTTATTCGATTGGGTATTGTATTATATTTTGTCTCCATATATATTTTTTAATGAAATAAAGTCGACTTCATGATCATCATGAGAAGTTTTTTTAAACAATTTTAGTATTGGGATCTCAAAATATTGATTGCCAATGAAAATATATTTACTTGCTCATCTTCAAATATATCAAAATATATATAATAAAAATTTTTCCTTCTTATTCTTGAATCCATACAAATGTTAACTTTTTACTATTAAATAATTTTTTTTAATAATCAAAGGTTATATAATTTTGGGAAACAATTTTTACAAGCGTTAATGCATCATTAAAAGTAGTATTGTGGCACCAAACGTCTACTACTTGAACTGCCAAGAGAACCAGTTAATTTACCAGAGACACCAGCATCAAGGGGGCCAACATTACCACCAAGTCCTCCACCAATAGCGCCCCGAAGTACATTGCTACTACCGTAACGATCTCGATGTTTATAATTGCCTAATTTAGCAAGAGCGGCAGCCCGAGCACCGACACCAATCGGACCTAGATGACCATCCAGATTACCACCAACTCTACCACCCAATTCATCTCTCTCAGTAATCATATATCCCGAGGGTATATAACCATCTTCAATTGTTTGTGGAATACCTGGTTGGATGTTTGTGTAAAGAGGTGCATACGCCGAAACAGCTGGAGGAGTGTATGCACTTGCTGGTATATATACTTGCCCGGAAGGAATTATTACGCCTTCACTGTAAACGACATCTACAATTACGAAAATAATACGAAACAACAATTTCATGATAATCAATTATTAAGTTATAAAATAGCTTTATAGCTCTTTTAATCCTAGTGAATTACTCTCAATTTTAATTGAGATCAAATTCCATCGGAAAATTTGTTCTCCTTTCAACTTTATACAGAGTTTATTTGGACCAAGCCTTAGCCAACTCAGCTACTTAGCCCACAAAAGTTATTAAAATAATTACCAAAAAGAATTGCAAATATGGCACCTAAGGCCACCGTTTTGTAATTTAGCCCAAACACTCCACTATTACACATGATGTCTCACTGGAATCGTAATTTGTCACTCCCGCTTCGAAGATAGGCTTCTTCTCTCTCTGTGTTGTATATATACTCAAAAGGTTTTTTTTATTTTTTTCTATAAACCTTTGAATTTATTTCCCATTCCATTCAAAATTTAATTAACATTACATAATGGAGAGCTCTATAATTCTATTAACTATGCTGAATTGGGGGAATTGAATTTTATAAAAAAAGAAATTATTTATGTAGTTATTAATTAAGTGGACTCATTTTGAGTTAGTTTCACCTAATTATTCTTGCCGCCGCAATTATTACGCTTTTAATTTTTATTAAAATAAATTTTATATAAAATTATAAACTTGTATAAAAAAATGAATAAGAAAACTAAATTTGGTTTAAGCCAAATCCTCAGTACTCTTCACATATACATACAAATAGTGGGCATGGCAACTATATGATTATGCCTTCTAATTGTGTATGCATTATATATAAACTTGCAAGTCGAGTTCTATGTTGAGTATGGTTTTTTGTGGGTCTTGACTGAATTCGCCTATTTTAAATAGCTATTTTAAAATTAAAACTAAAAAGGTTTGTACAAAATTTCAGCTCAACAACTCAAAATTCAAACCTGTAAGAATGCCAACAACAGTTTCTAAAAGTTTCTACCAGAAAGATCAACTACACTGGGACAATAGTTCTTTGTAATTGTGGTTCCCGCGTAGTTAATTTTAATATGAAAAGTTGTTGCTTTTCTTTAATGCGTGTCTGTAATGCATCTAAAGATAGATAAATAGATAGGATAGATTCCTAAGAGGAGCATAATTTACTCGACAGAAAACCTTGTTCGAAAAGATTATCAAAAATAACTTTTGAAACAGGAGGAAGTGTTTCCGATTAACAATTTGGTTGTAGAAAAGAAAAATCCTTAAGTTATACCAATCATCAGTGATCAAATTAAGGAATAAACGGGTTTTGGAATCAATTATTAACTATCTAAGTCAAAAATTATAAATATTGTATATGATTGATTATAAAATTCGGGAGGATTTCTACAGGGACCTGCCTTAGGTTAAAATACTACACGGAAAACATACTGATGATAGATTTTAGGTGGTGGGAAAATATATTGATGGATTATAAAGAGTGAAAAAGTACAATGATGTTATCAAGAAACTACAAGCTTAACATAGGTTGAAATAGGTTCTTTAAAATTTTGTCAACAATAGAACCGGGGCGTTATTAGCCGGTAACTTCTACAAAAGGCCTAAAGTTTATCTTCTTATTTAAAGGAAAACAAAAGACTTACATACATATATAATCTTAATACCTTTCGATGACTATCTCTAACAAAATCATAGACTAGGGTCCTGCTTAAATTATTGTATATTATCTTTGATTAATTCAAGGGCATACTTAATATAACAAGAAGAAGGCCATCTTAACGCATATATAATTAAGCCTATTATTCGTTATTTGTAAAAGTTTAAAATCACTTACAAAAAAAAGTGGGATTCAAAAAATATTTAATTGTTTTGTGTACCTTTTGAAATTGGTCAAAAAATGTTTTTTTAAATTTTATTAATGCATTCCAAAGATAATATTTTTTATTTACAAAAAGTACAATAAGCAATGAGATCAGCTTCCAATTTAGCTCTTTCTTATACTCAGTTAATCTTAGGACTTTTTGCTTGTTTTTGTGATTTTAAACTTAGTACTTCCTCTAAAGCCAAGACCACCAATACTAGCACCAGCACCAGCTCCAGCTTCTACACTATGAATATTCTCTTTGGCTCCGTTAGCTTTCGTAACATCGATACTGCTTTCATTAGCGCCTACATTAATTTGAGCTTCTCCTTTTATGCGTCCAATGTTTCCTTGTGTTTCACTTCCCAGCGAAATATTTGTCTCATTGGACTCAACCATGTCAGGTAAAGGGAGAGCAACAAGGGTCGGCACGCCATTCGTATAATTTAGTACATATGGTGGATACGGATACATTTGGTTCGGAGCTGTTTTTACAACGTTTGGTTTAGCAACTGCAGGTTCTTCGTCGCCTAAAACTGTTTCTAAAGAAAAAAGTATTAAAAGTACTGACCCTTAAAAAAAATTAAAATTTTACTCATATTATTAGCACATATAGAAAAAAGTATGGCAACTATGACCATAAATTTGTATGGCAGCTTTAGTAATTCCATACTTTTCCTTATATTTGTTTCCGACTAAAAATATCGTATATGTTACTCTAGTAAATTATATATTCAAACTGTAATTCAAGCGACCTTGTATTTTATATTGTTTTTGATGCTTGGTCCAAAACGTAGAAAATCAAATTATAAATGGACTTTAACGTAACTTCATTAACTGTCACAAATTTGTAATATATATATTATTACATATAAATAAAATTACGTAATCAAAAGCGTCTTAGTAAAAATATATAATTGTAAAATATTGATTTTAAAACTCACCATTTCGAGAGCGGGGGTACTTAAAAGGAGTCGTTAGAGGCTCTTTGAAATTACATTTTTTATATTCAATACGGACAAAGAAGAACCGTCGTATAAATAAGAAGAATCATTAAAATTCGAACACACGAAAAAACTCATAATTGATTCACTATTGTGACAATTTGATCAGTACAAAGTGCCTCCTAGTCTCGAGGGTACATTGATATTCATTTACTTAAGTATCACAGGAAAATTAACTTCAGTTTAAAAAAAAAAATTATCCCTAACTCAGTACGTCTGTTCAAAATGCAATTTATCATTTTGCAGCGGCTTCCGTACGGTATAGAGGTATTGCGAATTTTAAAAAAGACTTTTGCACACATTCGATAAGATAAATAAAAACATTATAATTAAATAATCAAACCACTGCAGCTTATTCCAAAATAGAATAGGCTGAACTAAGGAAACATGAAGCGCATCAGTCACATTCGCATCAAGAAATTCCTGAGACCGGGTTTTACAAAACTAAGAAGATACTTATATTTGTTAACAACATTTGTTACTTCTATTTTTTTTAAATATAAATTTATATTTATATATTACACTTAAAAGGATGTAAATTTTTCTAATGGTAGTGCCTTATATGGCTAATAAGATCCTTTTGCGACATTTTATGTTAACCGACGGAAAGATGAATTAGAAAAAGGGCTTCTTTTACAAATTCCTTAAATTCTGTCATATTTGATACTATATCTGACCCTAAAACTATAAATTTTGCAAATTTTCCTAATTTTCATAAAATTGTAAAAAATTAATAAAAAGAGGGATATTTTTTGTATTCATTATGCAGAATTTATTTATATTTAACAAAATATTTCTAACCAGTAATTGCATCCACAATGCTACCACCAAGGGATGCACCTAGGCCAACATTTAAGCCAAGTACGTTAACACCAATTCCAGCATCAACTCCAGCGTTAATATCTGCAGTATCTTTTGTGCTAACAATTTGTTGTGGTTTTGTCAAAATAATGGGAGGCGCTACTACATGAACCTCCTTAATATTCCCTGACGAACTGACTGCGGTCGTGTCCCTTAAACCTTGGTTGATATTGTTTGTAGTACTAGTACCAACAACAGTAGTTGTTTGGGCACTATGTTCCGCGCTAGTAATCGTCGAACCTCCACGAATACCTGTAGTAGAACCTCCACTAATACCAATTGCATTATTAACACCTACGTAGCCACTCTGTCCGCCACCGGTAATTTGATTTTGTCCGGTTTGTGTAGAGTGATGACTTTCTTCGTGCGTTGACTTTACCGTTTTAGTACCTGTAGTAATTTTAGAACCTCCCCCAATACCAATTGCATTATCAACACCTAAATAGCCACTTTGTCCGCCACTGGTAATTTGATTTTGTCCGGCAAGTGTAGACTTTTCGTTTTGTTCAAATTTCGTATTCTGTGTAGACTGTACCGATTTGATACCAGTAGTAGAACCTCCACCAATACCAATTGCATTATTAACACCTAAGTAGCCACTCTGTCCGCCACCGGTAATTTGATTTTGTCCGGTTTGTGTAGAGTGATGACTTTCTTCGTGCGTTGACTTTACCGTTTTAGTATCTGTAATAACTTTAGAACCTCCACCAATACCAATTGCATTATTAACACCTAAGTAGCCACTCTGTCCGCCACTGGTAATTTGATTTTGTCCCGCAAGTGTAGACTTTTCGTTTTGTTCAAATTTCGCATTCTGTGTTGACTGTACCGATTTGATACCAGTAGTAGAACCTCCACCAATACCAATTGCATTATCAACACCTAAGTAACCACTCTGTCCGCCACTGGTAATTTGATTTTGTCCGGTTTGTGTAGAGTGATGACTTTCTTCGTGCGTTGACTTTACCGTTTTAGTACCTGTAGTAATTTTAGAACCTCCCCCAATACCAATTGCATTATCAACACCTAAGTAGCCACTTTGTCCGCCACTGGTAATTTGATTTTGTCCAGCAAGTGTAGACTTTTCGTTTTGTTCAAATTTCGTATTCTGTGTAGACTGTACCGATTTGATACCAGTAGTAGAACCTCCACCAATACCAATTGCATTATTAACACCTAAGTAGCCACTCTGTCCGCCACCGGTAATTTGATTTTGTCCGGTTTGTGTAGAGTGATGACTTTCTTCGTGCGTTGACTTTACCGTTTTAGTATCTGTAATAACTTTAGAACCTCCACCAATACCAATTGCATTATTAACACCTAAGTAGCCACTCTGTCCGCCACTGGTAATTTGATTTTGTCCGGCAAGTGTAGACTTTTCGTTTTGTTCAAATTTCGCATTCTGTGTTGACTGTACCGATTTGATACCAGTAGTAGAACCTCCACCAATACCAATTGCATTATTAACACCTAAGTAGCCACTCTGTCCGCCACCGGTAATTTGATTTTGTTCGGTTTTTGTAGAGTGATGACTTTCTTCGTGCGTTGAGTGTGTCGTTTTAGAACCACTAGCAACGCTAGAACCTCCAACGATACCTTCGCTTAATCCCCCAGTAATAAAATTGGTAGATGAAGGTTGAACAGTAGTAATTTGTTGCATCGTTGCTTTTGTCGATTGAACTGTTGTAGAACCCAAATTAGCGCCAGTGCCCAAACCAATACCAAGGGCACTACCTACTCCACCAACACCCAAACCAGCACCGACACTAATACCAGATCCAACACCAACACCCAAACCAGCACCACCGCCAATGCCTGCACCTACATTTAAGCCCAATCCAAGACCACCTAGAAAATAAAAAGGTAATAATTATAATGGGATTTAAAACATATATTACTTGTATTGGGCAGAATAATAGCAAATATGATTGTTATTGATAAAAATTTGTCCTTTTTCAATAACATGGCGGTGTAAAGTTATGTACTTCACTTTTAGAATTGAGTCGAATGGACTTTAATTGGTTCTTTTTAAAGGGTTCCCATAAGTTACCACGAAACCGTATAAAATCGTAAAAACTACACAATTTAACTCTAACGTTTTCACTTAAAAAATGTTAATTGAATTAGAAAAACTAAAAACCATTTATAATATAATTATTGTTAAAAAAATTAACGCAATAACAATAATTTCTTATAGAAATGTAATGAGAAAATGAAAGGTGAGAAAGAGATCTAAAAAATGTATGTATATCGAAATTCTGGAAATAAATACTTAAACAATTAATTGGCCTTTTTTTGATGTAAATACGTGGCTATTTCAATTCATGACGAAAATTTTCCTTTTTATTCAAAAGGCTAAAAGTTATTACACCATTCCGTTGAAAATATTCTCGAATAAAACAGAGATTTTCTAGATAACTTTAAATATAGAACGACTTATGTAATGTGTAAGTACCTATGTACTAAATTGGTATCACAAACTTCGGAACTGGGAGAATGTTTACTACAGGTAGAGAGACATTTCATATACAGCCTTATCATAATTTTATGCTGGTAAAGAAAATACCTTATGAGATCACTGATGCTTTCTGTACACATATTTTTATATCCTCTACATAAGATCGGAAGTACGCTAAATTTACCATTCCGTTAGCAACATCCAGAAGGAGGCTTAAGAGACAAATTATATATATTCGTGATCAGCATTAAAAGCTGAGTCGATCTAGACATGTTTGTCCATGTTTCCGTGTGTCTGTCTGCTGTTGGCATTCTCACGGTCCCAAATTTTGAGATATTAAACTGAAATTTTGTCCACAAAATTATAGTGTATGCAGGCAGATCGCTATTTAAAATGGGCAAAATCGATAGAAAGCCACGCCCAGAATAAACAAAAATCTATACATCTGCCAAAAAAGTTGACGAATGAACTTAAAATTTTGTATTCATATCTATAATTATTCCTTTCGTCAATGTGTTAAAAATGGGCGCGGTCAAATAATAGACACGCTCACAATTTACAAAAAATCATACGCAAAATTTGACTTCCAAGCTGCAATGTAATACAAATATTTTTAGAGGGCCACGCTTACCATTTGCATATATATTTAAGATTTTTAGTTTTCTTATTGTTTATTTTTTAGATTTTATGAAAAGTTTAATAAAAGGGTCTATTTTGTATGCAATATAAAATAATATATATAAAACTGGTACATATTTTTGTATTTTTAATGAATTTTTCATTCTAACACTATATAAATTAATATATATAAGTGTACATATAGATACACATGGTAGCAATTAAAAAAATTTTGTTTTATACATAAGAGGGTTCCTTCATCAAACTGCATCAATAAATTGTTTCTAAATTTAAACAAAAGCTCCCAATAAAAAAGTTATTACGTATTCAACTGACCACCGTTGCATATATTATAAGAATTTTTGTATTACATTATATACCATATAGTATACGAACCAGGCGTTGTTAAAAAAGTACAAAATCACCTGATAATTTACAAAAATAAATAAAACACACACCATAAACAATACATACAATATATTGAATATATGTGTGTATGTGTAAAAATGTGGGAGGAAAGTTGGTAAAGTTTTAAAATTCAATTATGCAAAAAAAGCTAATTTACTAATTGTGTACTTAAAATATTTCACAGCGTTTTTATCTGAACATTGCACAGGCTGACATATAGGTACACATGGTAACACCCGCGTATTTGTACGTTTGTGCATAAAAGTAAAACATGTGTGTATTTTCCTGTGTGTAACTTAACATTTATTTATTAATACAAAAATGGGGCATACAGTGTGAATGCAGTGCAGTATGCGTAATTACGGGAATTTACAAAACAAGAGAGTCGGTGTGAATGGCAGTTACACGAGGAGTGTTTTGTACGATTTTAGCGTTTACTGCATTTACATTAAAAGGGCTTTAAAAATTTTACAGCCTTTTAAGTGTACAATGCATATAAATGTGTTTAAGTTGGTAAAATTTTTGTTTTAATATTCAACACAACTGCGTGCACACTATAACACACACACACACACACACACACACGCAAAATATCAATGAAAATATTATAAATAGTACAACAATAAATATTTATACATTGTGCTGTTGTGAACTGTGAACCTAATTAGTTTGCATTAGGGTGAAAGGGGGCCTGACGATACCATATCTTGTGTTTGTGTGTCATGTTCAGTATTTATGTGCTTACGGACGTGCTCATCAACATAATTACACTCTTAAACAATATTACAATTAATATCAAAATCAATTATTGCAAAATATAAAATATTTCCCTAAATTACAATAACAACAAGAGTAACCCATGACAATAACAAAAATAAGGAGAAACAAAGTAAAGAAAACAAGTAAAAGAAATAAATATAGTTTAAGACAAATTGTTGAATATGAAATACTCTTTATTTTTATATTCAAAAAGTGGGCGTGGCAGGTACATTATTACCTTTCTATTATTGTATATATTATGTACCAGCTTCCAAGAAGGGTATGATTTTTTGTAAATTGTGGGCGCATCTGTTATGCGACCATGCCCATTTTTGGCACATAATTGGATGTTTTAATTATAAGTGTACATATGAAATTTCATCATGTTTGTTAAACGACCATGCCCATCCGTGCTTAGAATGGCTCAGTTTCTAAAGCTGATCAAGAATATTAATAATTTATAAGGCCTTCTTTTGTGTTTTGCCAGTGTAATGACAAACTTAGTATATCTTAGTATCTTTTGGAGCAGGTATAAAAATGAAAATTTATTTGTTATATGACCCTAGCAGCTTAATAAAATTTAAATATTATCACATACTTGAAAACCTAGGAGACATGCTCGTTTTTATTATTATTATTATTTCTTGCTTTGTTTCTCCCCTTATACTTATTATGTGTACGAAATATTACACCAAGGTTCATATTAAGGCTTCCTTGTGCTTTCGCCTAAAATTATACTACCTTTTTTAGGTTTGTTGTTGTTGTTTTTGTTGTTGTGTATTTTGTTTGTTGCTTCAACACAACACGCATACAAATTCTTTTACGTGGAGACGTTTAGAGCGCCATCTTTACAAAGCGTAAACATACAGCAATGAGCAAATGCTTATATTTACAACAAATAAACATATGCAAGCTTGATAATCATATCTAGTATAGTGTTGAGAATTTTCTACTTTAAACTCTTTCACACCACTGCACTTGTAGCAGGCGACCGCTGAGCGTTGTATAAACATTACCATTTATATCACCATAGCTTTCATTTTTTCCCCCCTCAACTTTTTTTAGTTTTTCTTAACTTCTTTTTGTCATTTACTCCACTTAATGGTATCATACATACATACTCAATTTTCTGGAAAGGGTAAGTGCGTATATTCATGCATATTTTTGGTGATGGTTATTTTTACCCTTCACATAAGATGGGGGCATACTAAATTTTTCATTCCATTTGCAACATTCAGAAGAGTCGATATTCTTGATTAGCATCAGAAACTGATTCGATCTAGATATGCACATATGTCCGTGTGTTTGACTATTGATTGCATTCTCATGTAAGTAAATTTTCGCATTGGTAGCTATATTTATTTTAAATGGACAAAATCAGTCTACACAAAAATCTATATATCTGCCACAAAAATTGATCTATAAACTTGTAATGTATCTGGCACGCCCACCATTGTGGATGTGGAGGGTATTTAAGATTTTGCCGAACCCAAAATTATTTTTCTTACTTCTTTTTTTTTTTTGGTTTTTGGTTTTTGAAAAACTTTCTTCAAGTGCATACAGTTTAGAGATAAAATACTTGTTTAACAACAACTACGCGTTAAAAGTTTTTCGTTTCCTTTCTTCTTCCTCTTCTTTTTATTTTTTATTTTTATTGTGTTTATCATACGGAATGCTCAATTAAGTGTTTTTATAACATTTGTCGTATAGAGAAAAGTGTGGCTGGATAAACGTGCAAACTTTGTGTGGATTGTCACTAAATATAATAAATTTTGGCTAACCTGCAATATAATACGTAAAAAGAAAATGACGAAAAAAAATAAAAAAAAACGGATAGTTTTAAAAGAACATTTTCAATAGAGTTGACGATGAGTTCTATATTATAATGAATCATAAGCTCTGACAATGATTAGATATGTGCTTCGTTTAAAGTACATATAAAAATAAAAGAGTTACTTAAATAAATCACATAAATATTTTTTAAGGTGACAGTTTAGATAATCTCTATATTTTGGCTGGTAAGTCTAGATTTAAAAGTTTATAAATCATGTAAAATATTTTTCAATAAGGACATAACAATTTCGTATTTAAATGAAATACCAGAATTATTGGGATATTTGCCCGCAATTTATTCTAGATAATGTATGATATCATTAATTATTAAATTTCGGTTTTGTTCATATAACTACCCAAACTAGTTTACAGCAATCGATCCAATATTTCATCAATCTTTCACACAACATATCGCCCAGAACGTTGGCAATTCTCTTTAAGCTACTATAACTTTATTGTTTTGCTAAAGGCATAAAAAATTAATCCATTGCCTTTAAATACCATGAGTAAGGCGGCCATTTGACTGAACTATTTCTCGATTGTGTACGATTAACGAACTTCCCCTTTAATTGTTCATTTGTTTGAAAACCACACAAAACGGTAGGATATTTGTGACAATTTTGAACCTTTTGATTTATGCATTACACCATCTACAGTTTGTCTGGTGGATTAGATTATTACGATAGAAAATAGGAGCAAGCGCTTTTAGAGTTTGCTGCCATGGACGCAATATTGCGGTAGTAATTTTAAATAGTATCGAAACATTTTTTATTAAACAAACAAATAATAAAAATGTTAATTTTGACAGATATTTTACCATTATCAAATCATAAAAAAGAAAGAAGGATGTGTTTGCATTCAAATACAATATTGTTATGTTTCTATTGAAAAACTCACTATGTGTAGAATACTTTGTCCGTACATCCAGCAATTGAGAAATGGAACTAATAGTAAATATAGAAATTAAATCGGTTCGAAATGTGTTAAAAATAATATTATTAAAGATAATTAGCATCTATTTGTAACATGTTTGAATCAAAGACACGCCCATAATTACCAAATATATATAAATGGGTAAATTCAACACAACTTATACAAGACCACATGATCAATTATATGGTCTACCTTGTGTAGATGAGTGCGCGTGTCAGTATTATTCAGTGAGTTTTCCTACTCTACGAAATGTCAATATGTACCTGTAATAATAATGACTTTTATACTAGGATACGAATGAGAAATTTCTTTTCATATGTATGTATGTCTGTGGTTAGTGAATGAATGTCATATATATTTACATCGACATTCAATCAGTCATACACCAGCATAAAGAAATCAAAATCACAATTACAATCAGCCATAAATGATATATCTACCCACTAGGCAAGCCCCTGAGTTCAATGTGAATGTGATGAAAGCGTGAATGAAGCAAGTTTTCATATAAGTGTATTATTGTACTGAAGAGAGAGGGAGATAGATTGAGATGGAAAGTGAAATACCCTTCATATAAGGTGCGGGGTATAATAACTTTGTTCTTCCATTTTCAATACCCAGAAGGAGGTTTCAGAGACTCCACAGAGTGATGAGCATCAAGAACCGAGTCGATCTAAACATGTCCGTACGTGGTATTGCACCAAAAAAGGACGTAATTGAATATCAGGTACGCCCACAATCGATAAATATCTATTTATTTACCTTAAAAATTGACTTACGAAGTTGACATTTTCTACCCATATTTACAATTATCCATTTAAACGATGTAGTAAAAATGGGCATGATTGAATAACAGATACGCTCATAATTTACAAAAAGCGGTGATCAGCATAACACTCGACTTGCATACATATTATACATACAGTATTAGACGACGTAATTTTAGCGCTTAACGCTACGTCTACTATTTGTATGTAGATGTGTAGGGTATTTAAGATTTGGCTTAAGCCTTATTATTTATTGTTATTTTCATTTTGTTGCAACGAGACACTAATACTAATGAATCACCAGCCATAACATACCAACATAAAATATTATGTATGTATATAATAAAATACAACCCAACATTTCATTTGTGACAAAATGGACTGAACATATAAAAATTGTCGATATGTATCAGCTGGATGGAAATGTGATGATGATGATTCTTTTTCACTAAAATTCAGTTTACCGTATATTGTCCTACGTAGTTGGTGCGTTGGTGTTTTTTTTCCTTTTTTTAAAAATAATTGTTTGTACATATATATTTTATGTTTTTAATTTGCATTTCATTATAAAAGAATTATACGTGTATGGTATGTTTATGTGGGTTGACAGTTTTCAACTTAAATAAATTGTATAATTAAAATGTTATCATCAAAGTCTGACCACTCTTTATTATGTTGTGTATGTATGTACATCATTTTGTAACATGTGTAACAAATGTAACATTTTATAGTTCTTATATGCAATAGAAAAAGTTCACATACAAATAATTAAAGAAGTTTCTTTTCGGTCAGCGTAGATCAAGTTTTTGCATAGTTTCAATATTTTGAATGATAGAAAAAAAAAAATACAAATTATTATTCTTCCTTGGATAGTGTTACAGTAACACATTCAGATGGATGCTCTTAGAAACGAGCCTGGTAGTTATTTCTGTCTGAGAATGTACATTTATAATAGGGTTGTGTTTTGGGGAGACTCTGAAACCTTCTGGAGGGTGATTCAAAATAGTGATCATTCATAATAGGGGCGTAATCATATACCTGCCATGCCCACCATTGTAGATATGAAGAGTATTTAAGCCAAATATCTTTGCTAGAATTCTCTATATACCACCTACCAATGTTCCGTTATTTTCTACATCCCATGTGTACCATACATCAATAAAAAATAATGCAAAATTTTTATAACTGTTTATTTCAATATAATTTTATTTATTTTTTTTATTTAATTTTATTTTATTTTAGTGCATTGTTGTATGTTTTTATATGTTTGAAAAGGACATTGAATAGAAGGATATACAGTTACATACATTGTATTGCAGAGGTTTAGGATAAAAATTATGTTATAATGTGGTTTATCAATAATTGTTGATATCCTTACCCTTCTTACCATATATTAAGAATTATTTTAATGTTGCTGTTGTACAAATATATATATATTTACAAAAATAAGAATAAAAAAACAACATATTTACATTGCAATATGCAGTACATAGAACGTGTAAATAAAATATGTTTTGTAGGAATAGAAGTGTTGATTTTATTGTACCAGGCATCACTTGTCACAGAAGGTATATTAAGTGTGCGCGGATATTTGTGGCGGCCAATGACACATACATCTTTAATTATAACAATCGTTACAAAATTGAAATCGACTTAATCATATCCGTCTGACTGTCCATGCATATATGAGAGCAAGGCTTTGGCCAATTTACTACAAAGGCGCGCAAAGATGTGTTATAATGAAAATGATTTAAATTGAATAATTTTAAGGAGACCTCCTCATTTAACCGCCTTAATCGGAATAAGTCGAAAAATTGCAATTCCTAATATTTTTTGACACAATTTGATGAAATAATTTATTTAATAAAATTTGAACCTGAACTGACTACTTTTAGAAACACTTCGCCTATAACGTCCTCTTCTAAAAGTAATCTTTATATGACAAGTTTTTGCATTTCTTAATATTTTTCGACAAATCTTTTTGAAGAATGGTTAATTAGTTTAATACTTGGATGTACGATATATACAATCGATCGAATCATTTTTAGAACCCCTTTCCTTATAATGACATATCATGCAGTGACTGACTATAACAATGCCTGACGTTTACTTATACAACTAAACTAATTGTAGCATAATTTGTAGAACTAAGTGGTGTAGGGTATTGAATGATCGGCCTTGACCGATTATAACAATTTTACTTGTTTCACATAAAGGTGTTTATGCATAATATGCACATGAGACTAACTTGGGTTTACTATAAATATAATTTATATATTTTTTAAGAGCATACCTGCTGCCTATATATACATATAGAAGGGTGTATAAGTATACTTATGTATATATATTTTTATTATTTTTATATTTTTAATTATTAAACTAATATTTTACAATTTTTATATTACAGAAGTTTTCTCTCTCTCTCGCTCTTCTGAATTCTCTTCGTTAGCAATGTTTGCAAAACCAAAAGAAAAAAAAAAGGAAAACCAATAATATTTAAAATATTGAAAAATATGAAATCTTTGTATATTTATTTATTTTTGTTTTTGTTTATTTTAACAAAATTATTTCATTTTTATGACAGTTGGTACGCACGTCCACTTATTTTTCACTTAACATTTATTTGAATAGGAACTTATATGAAATGAAATAAAGTTTGTAATCATTTTTATAAGTTTTATTGCTATTAGTGTTTATATTATATTATATTGTATTCAATTGTAAATCAAATTATTTTATAGACAAACATTTGTAAACAATAAATTACATTAAAAAAGAAAATTTAAAAAAAAAAAAATGTTAAGAGAAACTTTTTTGTTGAAAATTTGTTTATAAGAATATATGCTGTGTGCGTTGGAAAGTTCTTTTAATTTTGTATAAAATTAAAGAAAAATAAAACAAAAAGATTCGGAAAAATAACAAAAAGTTTTCAAATATATTCCTTCTTGTGTTTATAAATACACACATATGCATATATGGTGTGCATCCTTACACTTCATATGACTTGGTGAGTTGTGGTTGTTTTCTGTAATTGTGTTTAGAATCCTTTCCATACATACATACATACGTAGCAGAGTTAGGAGCCGCACACTCTGGCCAACCCTTTACTATAAGGTACATTTTCATTTCATTTTACACCTACATATATATACATTCATTTTATTGCAAGGCTATCAATTTGCATCACTTTCGTCGTGCTTTTCGAGTTTCAATTTCTCTTTTCTTTTCCTATGTTTTTTTTGTTGGAGAACAGCCGGCATTTTGATTGTGATTCTCTTTACTTGGATTCAAAATTTTTAATTCTTCTTCCTCGTTTCCATGCTGTAGTAACTTGGTATTTCTTTTATTTTGATTTCGCTTATAATATTCGACTTCTTCTTCTGATTCTTCGCCCTCACTTGGCTTTACGGTTTTGTGGCATTGTTTGGTCTCAGCGTGATGCAGTTTTTGTACTGTCTGAGCGGTATATAAATCTTCAACATCCACATCATTGTCATCTTCGTCATCATCTTCCTCTAAGTTAGTTTCGGCATCAATTTTTAAGAGATTGGTAGCGGAAGTAATGCGTTGCCTACTGCGACCATTAGTGGGCACTTTATTATAGCGTATTGTTTTGCGGGTTGGACGATTATTCGAGCGCTGTAAATGAGAAGAAATTGATTTAATTACTTTGATTACTTGATTTAAATTTTATTATTAAGTGGGCGCGAAAGAATTTTCTTTATTGTCACACGACATTTTTGCAATAGTTTTGAAAGACTTTAAAGTAGCTCAAGACTTTCCTGGGCTTAGATTTCCTTTGCGTATTTTTCAGATACGCCCATATTATATAAGTGGTGTATAGTGTCCCGTATAAAGGCAAATTAGTTAGCTTTGTAGTTCCAGCAGCTTTCCGTCTTTATTGAAAGATTTTATAAACATTTGGCTTGCCTTTGGCTCTTAATGGTTTTCCAATAGTTGGCAACCTTTTTTGGTAAGGATCAGAACTTTATAATTAAAAAGCTCTGAAAAGTTTATTGGACTTGATTTCAATTAAAGTCTATCCTTTCGAAATAAACACCTCAAAAAAATGTTAATAAAACCAAAATTTCTTTCTGGTCAACACTTTCAAGTTGATTGTACTGCTTAAGATAATGTCAGCTACTTATATAATGTTATCCTACCTTAGTCTTTGATGTCTATTTTTATTTTTTATTTTTATTATTTTATTTTTTGAAATTAAATTTAATTGTTTCCTAATCTTTATCTAAAAGCTGAGACAGCATAAAATTGATGTATTTTTAATGTAAATTTTATTTTATACCTTTAGCAAAAGAAAAGGAAAACGAGTAAAAAAACTAATTTTGGTTTACATCAAATCTTAAACACCCTTCATATGTACATAGATATAAAAGGTGGGCGTGGCAGGTAGTATATGTATTATTTGTCACCTTTCAAATCAAGTTTTATGCTTCACAAGGTTTTTTTTATTAGTAAGCGTGTCTGATAACCGACCACGCCAATTTTTGATATATCGATGAAGGAGGGTATTATAATTCGAAATTAATTGGTAAATGTTTGTGTCAGATAAATATACTTCTGTCGATTATTGGCATTTTCGTTATTTGAAATATATTTTTATCAATCGTGGGCGTGATTTGATTTGGCCAAATTCAAATAGTGCTGTGAAGTGTATGTATAAAATTTTAGCTGAAAATCTCAAAATTTACAACCGGGAGAGTGCCAACAAGAAACAGACACGCGACATACAGAAGGACATTCTGAGTGAAGTTAGATTTTAATGCTCTGACACCTTCTTTTGGTTAGGTTTGTGTTGCAAAGAGAATGACAAACTTAGTAATCTTGTCCCATTTTATGTGTAAGGTTATAAAAGTTCCCTTGATGTCCTATATGATTTTCTCTTAAACACAGATGCACAAACAGAAGAAAAACAGATAAAATAACCATAAAATTTAGTATTTCCTTGAAAAGGAATAAAAAAATGGCATATTTCCTCTTCTCTACTAAATGCTTTGATTGCGTTTTTTATTTTTTTGTTTGTTTTGTTTTTTATTCCTTTGGTTACGGAAAGGATGTGCGAGCATTGCTGGTGACATCTAGTGCTGCACGAAACTGACAAAAACATTTTGTAGGCAATTTGTCAAATGTACGATATGTACACGTATAGATTTTATATATATATATACTATTATTCATTTATCTACATATCTCGTGTCTAGAGGCATTTTTATAGCTAGATCTATTGCGTGCATACGTTTGCGCTTCTCTCCTTTTGTACAACTTTAACTCGTTTATTTTATGGTGTTTTATATGATTCTCTTCATTCTTTGCATACGTCCTTCTTCTAAGTGAACATATTTAATGAGTTTTTGTCAAGTTTCCACTTATCATGTGTTGTGTATGCACAAGTCTTTAAAAATCCTTTGAGAATTAAACTAAATTTATACCGAAGCGTATGTGTGTTGAAGAAGAGACACATGAGGTATATCTCAGTAGGTTAAAAAAAGTTTAATTTGACTTAAAGAAAATGTGAGATTCTAGGTTATCTCCTTTTTTACAATTGTTTTTTCCCATAAAAAACAATCAGTATGTTTAAAAATAGAGAAAGTAAAATATATTTTAACATAATTTAACATATAGACACACGGACAAATGAATGTAAAAGATTTTTCAATAAGGGCATAACAATTTTGTATATAAATATAATAAAAAATAATTGAGGTATATGGGCGGAATCCTGTATATATTTCTGGGTTTCCATAAATAATATTAAAAAATCTCCAAAAACCAAAAAGACTCCGCTTAGCTTTACGTTGTTTTCTAATTCAAGAATGCTGGCAAATATGATGAATGATGTGGCTGAGTTAAGTTAAGTTTCAAGTATACAAGTATACAGTGTAGCTGTTGTTTTTGCTGGTATGCGAAATATTAGGAAATAACTGCTCATTCGTTTTAACTGACTTTAAGTCCGTACATACATAATCTAAATTCTTTAGGGCTCAGACGCTATGCATGAATGCATTATTGCTTGATAGATTGCAGTAGTGCAGCAATGAAATGAATATTTCTTTAGGTACTAGGTCCTTTGATGTATAAAAAAAAACGGTTTCTTAATCCCACCCCCAAATCTTAAGAGCCTACTACGTGTCTGGCTGTAAGTTTGTTTATGCGATTAATGTTTGGTGCTAAATTTTAATAATCTTTGTTATGCTGGCTCTTTTCTTCTTTTCCTGGCTTAACGTCATTTGTTGATGATAGGAACTCATGAGTAAAGATGACAGTGATGAATTGGCGCTCAGTTTTTTTCCGTTTATTTTTTACGTCTCGTCAGTTACTGTTAATATTTTTCTTTTCTTCCCTTTAAATGTTTTGGAAATGATAAAACATATTCTTCACCGCATGGGAGCCTTCTGAATAGAAGAACTGTCTATCTAGGTTAATGGCAAATCGATTACATGAATAGTTTATAAATTTATATAAACCCAAGACGGCAATTGGCAGTTTAAGTACTGGAGTAAAAGTTGAATGATAAGATTAACCAAACCCTATACAATCGTTATAATGAAAAATATATTTGACACACTCAAGAACAGATAAGTTTTTGTTAACATATATAATGGAATGTAGATGAAGTAAAAGCCTACCTGCAGTACGGCAAAGATGAGTGCAAATATGGTAACAATCAGTAGACATGCTGCCACAGCGATAGCAGTTACGGTTGTTAGAGGCGAATTAACATGAGATAAGTAGTCGCTTAAAGTGCCGGCAAAACCAGATGTTGCGCTACCTCTATCATCAAGCAGATTACCGTAGAGACCACCACTGTTACCATAAGAACTACCAAATTGTTGCTGTTCAGCTGCGGCCGCTATCCGTCTTTTGCCAGCAGGTGAAGCATTCACACAACCACCTGTAGCAGATAAAATATGTGAATGGAAAGATTAAGTTCACATGGCATGACAACATAATGAAATTAAATGAATATTGATAGAGTGAAAGAGAGCAAGTGTAATTTTTAATTACCAGTATCCTTGTCGCAGTGACAACACGATTGATCCTCCGGCGATGCATCATTTGCACAACAGGGTACACATTGATTATTTAAGCGATCCAAGTGCAATGGAAATGCACACGTTTTACAAGAGTATTGGCCGGGTCCAGTACAAGAACGACACGACTCATGACATGTTTTACAGGTTTGGGTAGGTGAGTCATAATATTGAGAACCCAAGCATTCCATGCATAAACCACCATCCAGCATAAAATGTGGTGGACAAGAGGTACAAGCCAAAGGACCGGCACCTAAATACGCAGGTTTCAAGTAAGAACAGAAAAAAAGCATATAAATTGTATAGCATACCTTCAGGATTAGATTTAAACAAAAGAGAAAACTTGTCTAATTTAAGGAGAACTTTTTTAATTTTTTTTTTTTATACAAAGTTCAACTTTTAACTACCATTGACATTAAAAAAATCAATAAAAAGAATATAAAAATGAACCTGCACAACATACCATTACAAGTTTTACAATAGTGATGACACTTTTGACAGCCAAACTCAGATTTGTAGAAACCTTCGGGACATTCAGGGTGACATTCACCGCCAGCCAATTGCCAATCACTGGGACATTCAACGCATTGATCACGCCGTGGACCACTGCAGGTGTGACAGCTGAGATAACATTTAGCACAAGTGCCACGGTCACTATAATAACTGCACAATGTTGCCAATAATAATAAAGTGTGCAAAGAGGGAAATAGAAGAAAAAGAAACTTTGTTTTATGATCATTCCAAACTATATGAAAACTGCGAATAATAAGACAATGTGACAACTGATATAATAATAATATTCTAGCAGCTCCACACCTATAAAAGTTAATGGACAGTAAAATTAAGAATTCAATAAAAAAAGTTAAAAAGTCTGTTACATTTAAAAAAACAATTTTATTTTTTTCTTTTTGCTTTGATAGAAAAAGCAGAATGTGGAAAGTTATATAAATTCAAATGCTGAAGTGATAATTACCCATCAGCGCAGGTGGTGCGACATTCGCCGCTTTGTAATTGCAGACCTTTGGCACAGGCCGTACAATTCATACGTGACACGCATTGCGTACAAGTGTGCAAACATTTCGCACATACACCAGCCTCCATGTAATAGCCATCATCGCAACTGCTCACACAACGATTGTTTTGCAACAATAAACTCTGGGGACAATTTAAACAATTTGATTCGGTGGGCCCATCACAAGTCTCACAAGTACTATGACACGAATGGCATCTATTGTTGTCATAGTATTCAGCTGTAAAAACAAAATGTGAAAAAGCAAGAAACCAAATTACAAAATTGCAATATATAGCTAGGGTAGGGTATGCGAACATGGAAATATGTAGTTTGCGTTAGATGAGAGGTGTGTTATTAAAAAGGATAATTTTTATGATTTTGGGGAACTTTTTAAGAAAATTTTATTAATTTTTATCATCAGATTAGGGGTACAATGACATTGCTAACCCATTCAAGTATAAATCAGCATCAACATCTGAGTCTATCTAAACACGTATGTCCGTGTATATGTTTTTGTTACTCTCATGGTCGTACATTTTAAGATATTGAACTGAAATTTCGTACAAGAATTTCTAGTTTCTGCACACTGATCGCTATTTAAATTGGGCAGAATCGATCAAGAGTCACATAAATTAGACAACACATCGATGGGCTAAAAATGGGCATAGTCGCATAAAATAAACGCCAACTACCGATAAAAATCTACTTATCTATCGCAAAAGCTTAGCTATAATATTGAAAATTAGTAAACGTATTTAAAATTATTTTCAAAAAATGGACGTGATTGAGTAACAGACATGCCCACAATCGACCAACATCAATTTATTTGCCACAAAAATTTAGCAATAAGGAGGAAAGTTGGTATATTTTTTTACAATTACACCTCTCAAGCAAGTGGAGAAAATAGGTGTGGTCAATCAATAAACAAAAAAAATAGTTACAAAAAATCGTAGGCAAGGTAAAACCGTAACTGTAAGATGATACTTAAACCATACACTATTAGAGGGTGTAAATATGTACCTGCCACGCCTACTGCATATAGGTATATGTGGAGGATATGTAAGATTTGGCCTGACACAAGATTAATTTTCCAACTTGTTTACTTGTTAGTATTATTGCATTCCTTTATGTTTAGAAAATTTCATTTCTCAAGGTTATCAGATTTGTTTGTAGTATTATTTTTACAAATTTTATAAAAAAATTCTATTTAGTTTCATGCAATCCCCAAAGGCTGGTTGACTTTGTTTGTTTATGTTAGACAGCCCCAAAGTATGCTATGTCTAATATTTCCATTGTTTTGTTTTGGCTTCTTATCACCGGCCGTGCGTCATATTTATACAACCGGCTACAAATCTTTACACCTTTTAAGCAAAAATGTGTTTAAAGGGGAAAATCAACGTTTGTGGTTTTTGCCAGTATCAACAAACAAAAATGTATTCTCGTAAAAAAGTTATCGTACCGGCAAACTTCTTGTACCGCCATTCTATCGTGCACGTTTTCCTATTATGACGGAAAGCAAAGCACATGTATACGTGTTAAATTTTGCAAATGTCCTTCAAATCTATACTATATACTGCAATATATTTTTATACCACAACATTACAGCTACGCCTACATACATACATTGCTTTATAAGGTAAAATGCGAAATCAGTAGCTGAACGCATAACTGCCTGCCTGTAAGCAGCCATACTCATACGCATGTATATGTGTATGTGTATACCGATGACAATGTTGTTGTAATGGCTTTTGTTATTGTTGATATATTCATACTCACATTCATCACAATTTTCACTGCCGGTGATAATACATTTTCCCTTTTTGTTGCGTGTCCAATTCTCTTGGCACGTAAGACAAAAACCATTGCTGCTGCATGTGGCACAACCAGTCGGACATGCTATGCATTCCTGACGCTTTTTGTCGGCATAGAAACCGTCAGGGCAACTATTTAAACATTTACCATCATGTGCAAAACGGCCGGAACGGCAAGTGATGCATTGTGATTCCGCGGAACCATTGCAAGTGGCACAAGATGAATGGCATGAAGCACAGCTGTAACGAATATTTAAAAAAAAAAAAAAAATTATATGAGTATGTGTGTGTATGTGAATAGAGAAGTAAGATAAGAAGAAAAAACAACAACAAACATTTGGAATGTCGACAGAGAAGGGAAGTCACCGAATGAAAAAAAAAATAAATAAATGAAAAAAACAAGTAAGAAAACTAAATTTGACTTAGGCCAAATCTTAAATACCCTCCACATGCACACACAAACATTGGGCATGGCCTCTAATCATGTATGTATTCCGTATCAACTTGCAAGTCTTGTTTTAAGCGGAGTATGATTTTTTGTAAGGTTTGGATGAGTTTTTTACTTGACCACTCCCATTTTTAGCACTTGGATTTATGGGATAATTATACATGTGCATACCAAACGTTAAGGCTCTAGATCAATTTTTGCGACTTATATATAGATTTTTGTCGATTGTGGGAGTCTCTGTTATCTAACCACGCCCATTTTTGGCACATAAATGGGTTAATTATAAATATGCATAAATTTTATGGCAGATAAGAATATTTTTGTTTATTGTGGGCGTGTCTCTCAAACGATTTAGCGATCTGCGTATACAAACCATTTATAAGTGATCAATATCTCAAAATTTACAGCCCTGAGAATGCTAAAAACGCCTGGACATACATTGCTGAGTGACTCACGTTATGATACTGATAAAGAAACTGTATGCTATCGCTGACGCCTCCTTCCAAGTGTTGCAAATGGAAAGACAAACTTAGTACACCCCTTATATCTTATATGGAGGGTATAAAAAAAAAAAAAAAAAAATAGAAAAACGTAAAAAGCCCCATAACAAAGTGTAGACAAGAACATAACACGAGAGGAGGGAAATTTAATTTAGTGTCACATCCACAAATACTAAAAAACTTACACCAACAAACTGTAAAATAAAAAACTGACATTATTTATATAAATGTGAATGTATGTGAACCGGCTTTTTTTTTGTAATTTTTTTTTTGCAGTTTTCATTTTTCATACCTATTGGGACCGACACATTATTCACAAATATGCACACACACACACACACACATACCTACTTACTTTCGTAATACAATTATGGTTTTGTTTGCCAAGAAAATCTCTTGTGCTTGTAAGTATTTTCGTATGAGGATGTGTGTGTGTGTGTGTGTGTGTGTGCAAGCATTTAAACTTGTTCAATATTCATTCTTTTGGAAATGAAATTAGGGTTTGCCTTTTTCCGGTCCTTTCTTCTACCACCACTACCATCACCTCTGTGTAATATACGTTTAAATTGTAGCACTGCGTGTGAAGAGTTATTCACATATTGTGTTGAATTTGGGTTTTTACTTTTTCCTCTATAAATAGCTTTGCCAGAAAACTATCGCAAAACTATATATCGAACATACACACATATGCGGAATAATTGAGCGTATGTGTGTGTGTCTATAATTCAAGTGTAAACATAATGGAGCGTATAGAAGTGTTTGGATATGAAAGTGCGTTCGCAACGCCATAAAAAAATGTGTGTTTTATTATATGAGAAAGAGAAACGCAAAGAGCAGACAACTTTACCTACTCCATGACTCAAGTGTGCTGAAATATGTTTATCTACACATTTTAGTTAGTTTCTCTCTCTCTCTCTCTCTCTCTCTTTTTGCATTTTATCCTTTATTTATCATTTCTATGTAAATATACACATATGCAGTAGTCGCATACATTGGCAGTTTTATCTCCATTGAACGCGTGTGAGATTGAGTTACTGTTGTGATCCTGTGCTGAACTGAACTTTGCTCTAACACAATTTCCTTTGCATTGAATATCAGGTTATACATAATAGGGCAGTGAATGGAATGGCAATGTATGCTTATGACTGAACTAATAAACTAACAAACTATTCACAAACTACGAGTAGTTTGGCTTTTGTGAATGGTTTTATTTTATTTTTATTTTTTTTTTTGAATGAATGAAAAAAAACTTACTTCAATGCAATTTTTTTATACCCTTTTTTTACATAAAATGAGGGTATATTAAGTTTGTCATTTCACTTGATCCTATAAAAAATATATATTTTTGATCATCATTAAAAATCAGGTTCACCTCGATATGTATGTTTGTATGTCCAGCTGCTGTTGGCATTCTGAGGGTTTTAAAAATTTGTAGATTCTTTAAACAATCAACTAGAATAAATATATATAAAAAGTCTTAAAATAATAAACGTGACATATATATTTGTGCAATTTTATATACTTAGCAACCATTTCACATTTTAATTAATACCACTTATGAGCAACAGTTACAGCGCAGTCGCACAAACACATAATTATTATCTATACAGTCTTCTATTTTACAGTTAAATTTAACACATAGAGGAGTGCGATGATGTGGAGTTTTGCTTGTATACAGACTTTCACAATCCAATACAATCATAGTTAAGTTAAGCATTAATATCCGATTCAATTAACAATAGGAAAACCAACAACAACTGCTATAGTATAGAATACAATACAATCGTAAACACTTCAAATGTCAATTATCTGACTGTATAATAGCACCAACAATAAAACATTGCGATATTATCGAAACAGGAGCTAAGAGAATAAGACATTAAACTTGAAAAAACAAAAGGCTAGACTAAATGGTAAATTAAAACAAGAAGGACAAGACTTACTTAGTTTAACGTAGTTTAACTTAAACTGGAAACAGATATACAGAAAATAAGGCATAAAGATATTGAGCTCTAACATTATTAATTAATGGAAGTGTTAAATGATTTTAAGAATTCTGTAAGGTCTATAAGAAGGATGAAAAGGAAAAATATATGAGGTTTGTTTATCATTCCATTTGGACCCCGCAACATAATCTAGTTATCTGCAACAAAAATTAAGTTATGAAGTTGAAATTTTTAACACATAATTGATCAATCAAGATAACAAAGACGCCTACAATCGAGAAATATTATTCAAAAATCTTTTTATTTGCCACAAAAGTTGAGCTATAAATGTTATGCTTATAATTGGTAAACATTATCTATGAATATGCCAAAAAAGTGGGCGTGGTCGTATAACATAAGTGCTTATAATAAAAAAAAAATTTCAAAAATAAAACTCTATTTCCTGGATAATACGTTAAACATACCCGATTAGAGGACGTAATCATGTACTTGCGACGCCTATTATTTGTATGTACATGTGGAGGATATATTTGCCTATAGCTTTAGTTCTAATCACAAAACATTATAGAATACTCCAAACATCGTACAATTACGCCCGAAAAATGTTCTCTTTACAATTTATATAATATGGGTATCAAATGAAAGATTTTGATGCATAGAATGCTGGGGGCAATGTTTTATTACTTTTAATTAAATAAGGCGATCAAATTTATATAAGAATTTATTTTATTTATTTATAATCGCTTTCTCTTTCATTAAACTATATTCCTTAGCACCCACCCATAACTTTCATTAGCTTCTATATAAAAGTAATCAAAGTATAATAGGCCATAGTATACATTTTTATTAACCATCATAAATTAAACGATCAGAGTAGATACGCATAAATTTATATCGCATAACATAGAAAAAAAAAGAAAAAAAGAAACCATTAAACGTCCGTTTATAGAGTTAGTTAAAAAAAACCCAATAAAGGATATCAATCAAATAAAGTCAAATATTTATAGGCGTATATACGCTACACCCTGAGAAATGATGATTTAACAACAAAAAAAAATTCGATATATACGAGACTATACGTACAATACTATTTTTTCTTACATATTTTTTTTTTCAAAAGACATTTCTGAAATACAAGCAGAAAAACGTATAAAATCTTTCAAGAATATAAAAAAACTAAATTACATAAACATAAATGAAATTTATTGAATGTTTATGTATACCAAACAATATTTCAATGTACCCATATCGGGCTGGTTTGATAGACAGTCAAAGATATGAATCATTTAATTGCTTTAAATAGCTTTGACTACGCATACCATTCACTGTCAAATGTTCTTGATTTTCTTCTTCTTATTACCCTCATGAACACATATGTCATTGCCTGCAGGTATATGAATATATACTATATGTGTATGAGAGCTAGTGCTTTTGTATATTATGTGGCTGTATTGTTCTGATATCTTCGT
Organism: Ornithomya fringillina; assembly: GCA_963978525.1. NCBI lineage: Eukaryota > Metazoa > Arthropoda > Insecta > Diptera > Hippoboscidae > Ornithomya > Ornithomya fringillina. The sequence continues at coordinate 7,347,507 of OZ021693.1, forward strand.
GACATGTTTTGCATATTTGTGTTGATATAGATTAGATGATGTCGAAAGGATCTTTCCGGTTAACATATGTATATACTATTGGTATATACCTATACATAAGTACAAAGTATAAGAAGAAAAAATGTAAAAGAATGTCAACTACTATATATACAGTGTTGGTCACTTGAATAGGTAATAACTTTTTCTGTAGTATATTTCATTTACATTTAAATTATTTTGTTTAAGTTCAGAAACAATTTAATAATGCAGTTTATTGAAACAATCTTTTGTGTATAATACCAAATACATTTTTTTAAAATTACTAAATTTTTTCTATTTCTAGCGAATTTTTTACTCTAACACCATATAAAAACGTTGAGTTTTTCATAGTGTTAGATTAAAATATTTGCCAAAAATGGAAAAATAATAGTAATTAAAAAAATAATATTTTATATTATACACAATAGATTCTTTTATTACACTGCATCAATAAATTTTTTCTAAAATCAAAAATAAAAACAATATTGAGAAAAAATTTCTCTACAAAAAATGTAAACCTTTTTTGATAGTATTAAAATAAAAAAAATTCATCAAAGAAATAAAAATTATAGATATTAAAAAAAATTAATTTTGTATTTAACAAAATAGATTCTGTTATCAAACTGCATCATTATTATTTTTTAAAATTAATTTTAAAATAATTAAAAAAATTATTGCAAATATTCCACAAAGAAAGTTTTTACTTATTCAAGTGAACAGCACTGTGTGTATGTAAACTAATAGAATTTTAATTGATTTCCATTGTTATTAAATGACAACGAAAGAGTAATAGCAAGAAGCGATAGCGAGTGTTATTATTAAATAATATAGTAAATAAATTTTACTGATAAACCGGATATTGCCACATACCACATACCATACAATATACTTGAATTTCAAACTAATTGAAAAACGTTTTTAGCTGTCCGACTGTCTGTCTATCTGTCTATTTATCTAAAAGAACACTGAAAGGAAACCAAAGAACATTAGATATCGTAAAAGGAAACATGATAAAGCTATTTAAAATGGTTGATGGTTTGCCCTTTTCTTTTACTATTATTATGGGTTATATCAATACATTTTGTTGACGACTAGTAAACTGTCAGATGTACTCGTATAAAAATATAATAAGGGCAACGATAATAGCTTGTATATAAATAGCAATCACAGTAAATGATATTATATCAAAAATTTTAATTACTTATAAATGAATAAATAAAACAATTGTATGACGGAACAAATAATTGACACTGCTATGGTATGGTATGATATTAAGGTAGGAATATTATTGATTGAAATTCATATTACAAAGGATTACATAATATCGCATCTATAGTTTCCTATTGAAAGATTATTAAACCACTAGTCAATTTGAGAAGTCATTGTTTAATAAAATGGCCAATTGAATGCTTAATTAGTGAATGAAAAGTTATTGTATAACGTGTTTTATTATATTATGAAATTATCTACATTTTTCAATTACTTAATTCATCAAAAACTAACGAATCTGAATATATTTTAAATACTGTTCAAATAATGATTCATTTTTCACCAAATGATACAACTAAGACTTCGGTTAACCCAATTAATAATCACTTTTTTTTCCTTATTAAAAATGTTAACACTCTTTAATCTAGAGCATGATGTGATGATAATAAATTATACCATAAGTATATATATACTTAAATATTTCTCTGTATATTTCTTTAATTTCGATAATCCACATATAACTTTATCATATGTACGTTCAGTGGTGGTTACTTGAACTTGTATGCACAGTACATACACAAAAATTTTTTAGGAAACATGCGTCTCAAATACATAATATATAACTGTTATTTATTGGGTTTTACTTGTAATTAATGTAGAATATCTTATATTAGCAAAGTTATTAGATTAATTAACTAAATTGACTTTAATATGATAAAAGGTTAAAAGAGAATTATTTATAAGGTAAACTTTATATACGTCAAATAAATATTCATCAAATTATATAATTCGAATCATCATTAAATATATACTTAATATTTTTGGATGATCGAAAAATATCAGCTAGATAGATGCAGGGGATAGACAAAATAATATGAACACTTCATATATGCACAATATTTATTTATTAATAAGTTAAAGGTGAATTATTTGTACATAACGCGTTATACGGGGTAATATGAGCACGTCTTATAATCAACCGTGTTATAGGGGGTATTACTGTAATATACAGATATATTTTATAACTTCCAGGACTTGTCACGTTAACGGTGCAATAATGTGTTCATATTATAGAAATTTAGATTAAAATATTTTGTTAAATGTCTTTTATTACTGAACAAAAAAACAACTTCTTTATTTTATTATTATACTTAATTAAGATAAAACTTTATATCCCACACTTTTCGCTAGGAAAAGTACTCATGTGTATAAAAACGCTGGGATATGGATACAATCGTTTAACTGTATGAACTAAAAACTAATCCATTAATTAAAGATAATGAGAAAATTGTATATGAAAGGAGAAGAAACTGTAATAATACGAGGGTTAAATATTTTTATTTTCATTTTCAACTTCATAGAATTGTTTTACATTTTAGAAATTTCTCTAGCATTTCGTGCATATGCAAACGTAGACGTACTCATACAATGAGGATTTTCAATTTTATTTAAAAAAATATATATATTATGAATACCTCAAGTTATTTATACAAAATGTAAAAGTTAATGATGAAACCCTTCTCTAATGCAGAATGATGAAACCCTTCTCTAATGCTGACTCAACTAAATTTCTAGCTACATAGTTTCCATAAATACGTAGAGTTAAAAAGACTAAAATTTGAAAGGTCAAACAGAAAAAACCTACGCTTTAAAGACTGAACCGTCATAGAATAATTACCTATTTAAAATGAAATAAAAGGAAGTGAAATTACACCCCATCACTAAGTACGTGTATATGGTATATAAAAAAAATATATTAAAAAAAAAAAAAAAAAAATATTCGCTCATACTTGTTTTCTGCTGTGAGAAATCCTGTCTTAATTTTGGGCTACATATACAATAAGTAGTTTTATATATATATATATAAGCGTGTCGTTTATGTTGCCAACACGTAACCTGCAGCCACACTTAATGAGTTTTTGTATATCACGTTTACAACTCGATGGTTATACGATATCGTATCGTATCGTATCATCATCATCACACATGCACCCCGACTTGATATGAAAAGCACGGATAGTTCTTCCTACCTTACTATAATACAATATATACTCGTTAACTCATATATACACACATCCGGCCTTCGTTTACCTATGTTGTTTATGTACATGTATACACACGTTTATAACGATTTTGTTGTTGCCGTATGACAATGTTTGTAATTACGTGTAACATGTTGATGATATTTTTTGGGGACAACCACAATTATGTCAAGACTTATGTGTGTGCATGTATTTTGTATTTTAAAGTGAACGAATTATGTGAATATGTTTAAACCTTGAAACGAATCCGGTGATTTCCATAGCTTGCACTAGCAAATGGGAAAATAGCTACTTAACTGACGAAAGTTATTCTATGTACATGAAGTAGAGAGTAGTCCTAGTTTACTCTGTTTACTATTTTAGGAAAAGCCTATTGATATGCTATCAAATATATGTTAATGTGTACTTCACTCATTGAGCTTGATGCCCTAATGAGGTGCTTGTCTATTGGGGTTCGGTTTATTCTTATTGACATTTACAGTACATTTCTAACTATAAGTATGTAATCGTTGTGTCCAATACCTACTCCTGTAAAGGTGTTAGTGCTGTTGACACAATCCATTACAAATTTCTATGCATTTTATAAAACAGTAATTGGGTAGAAGAAGAGGAAAGAAAGTTTTCTAACAACTTTATGCTACGCTGTCATTTGCCACATTCCCTTCACATGACATTTCCAACCTTCTCAACATCTGTCTGTTCGTTTAATAATACTTTTGTACTTGCACTTACTTGTAATCCTCCGTTTCATAGGTATGCAATGGACATGAAGAGAAACACTTATGGTCGTGCATAACTAAATGATGTTCACAACTGGCACAATAGTCGGGTCGATCTTGACATGAAGCACAATTCGCTTCACAAGGTACACAAGTTTTGTTGTCATAATCTGAAGAAAATGTTGTTAAAAAAGAAAGTTAAACAAAGAAATTATTAATAAAAGATGTTGTGGAAAGGATGAAAGATAAAAATGTTCAGTTTATTTAATTTAGACTCACTTTCATAGTAACCCTCCGGACACACCTGTAAGCAAACAGCTAAATCTGTAACATGTAAATGGGCAGGAGCACATGTTAAGCAACTGTCCTGTCCGGCCCCAGCACATGTTTCGCAAGATTCATGACAAGGCCAACAAACTCCCCCTTGATTTGGAAAAGATCGAGGTGGGCAGCGGCTCACACAAGTGCTGCAAATAAAAACAGAAACAAAAACTGAGTTATACCTCCTTTTGACAAAGCTTTCATGCTTACTTATCCAAACGATAATGTTTGCAAGCTACACATTGGGTAGGACCGCGGCCATAGCATCCCTGAGAATCGCACTCGGGATCACAATCATGTAAAACCAATTTATTATTCGAATCGGCCATAACGTTTTGCCTTTGCGGAGTGGGTATGTTGTGGCCATCTATGGTGGAAACCGCTTGTTCTGGATTTGAGGCTGCTCCAGTGTAAAGATTTTGAAAACTCAATACACCATTTATCGGATCCATGTTATAAAAATCACCATTTCCATTGGGCGGTCCCAAATCCGATTCGGATGGGAAAGCATAAGGATTCGCTGAACCACGCAATTGTTGATTGATGAGATCATTTTTCAAACGTAATGGCTGTACGGCAGTACCATAGAAAATCAATTGCCATTTGGATAAAATGCCGGGTTGATTGACACGTCTCTGGCCACCATTAATTATTTGTAAGGACCAACGACCTTCCGCCTTCTCACCCCAGAAATGTACACTAAGGAAGGGCCAATCGTCAAAGTTTGATTTAACAAGGTCCCGCGGCCGTTCAAACAGCAGAGTACTGGTCGTGCCCATGGGGGAAGTTAGTAGTATTCTTAGATTACCGCGTGGAAAGAAACGTAAGGTGATGCGACATTGAACATGTTCAAGGAAACGCACTTCATTAATGGTTCCGGCACACCCGTTAACATCCATGTGAGTGGCCAATGTAAAACCATAAGTAGCCTCTATCTTACGATCCTCATTATTTTCTCGTGATTTGCAAATATGTTGTGGAGGTACTGTAGTCCATTGTTCCGCCAAGGATACCATAGCACCAGCATCCATAAGACCATAACCAAACTTGTGACTATATTTACGTTTCACACCATTTAACATCCAACCATTCTCCTTCTCCAGCGGACCCGGTCGAGATGTGTAAACGACTAGATATTGCATATCACGCCAAGTCAAATTAGGATTAGCCTCCAAAGCTAAGGCACAAATTCCAGCAGCCAAAGGAGCTGAAGCTGAAGTTCCCGTATGTTCTACCGTACAGATGTGATCAGGCCTTAAGCGACCATCCATATCAACAGTAGCCACACTCTTGTCATGACCGGGTGTACCCGAACTGTAGGTAGTAGCCAGAGTTGATGAACATTCCTCCAAGTACCAAGGTTTAAAGCTATTTAAATCGAACATGAAATTTTCTGTATTGCGTGTACGATTATTGCAATAATATCTGCATTGCCATTTAATGAAAATTGCATTAACTTTGGTGTGGACGCATTAATTTGTAATTATTTTTTACACATATTTCAACGTTTCATGATCGTTGCAATGAGTTTCAAAAAGGAAACTACAGTAACGAATTATAAGATGAACCTTCAGAATCAATGTAATTTAATTTTTAGTATAAGCGGTTGACACTTGGGTTGGTTTGTACTTAACTGCCCCAAAATCTTGAAAGTATATCGTGAACACGTTTAAGGGTATAATGTATGTATAAGTTCTAAATTTCTTTTGTAAAAATAATTACTTTACTTGTAGCATTTTTACTCCTGTTCAAAGTCATAATAGACCATGAATGATATGATTCAAAATGATATTCTATTAATATTTTTCATTCATTTTACTTCATAACCACCCACAAAACTACATAATAAGTCCCCCTCTCAGATATATTAAATATTTTTCAACAAACAGATCAAAAAATTAATTAGTGTTTCAGATGAAAAAATAAAAAAGCGTTTTCATTGTTTGCTGCCGTCAATGCAGTTAAGTGTTGGACAAATGACTTCAGTTACGCTTAATGTTGTAATATAATATTTTAATAATTTTTTAACTCCGCTTTAAAGTATGCTATAAATTAATGCGTCATTGTATTGCCCAAGGATGGGCAATCACATATTAAATAATTAAAATGCAACATAACTGAAACAACAATAGTGTGTGTTCCATAGTTATTTTTATTTTCAAATTTTTCTTTATTTTTTGCCCAAGGATAGGCTTTTAAAAATATTATTTTTTATTTAAAATGAAACCATTGTATCAGCGTAAGCAGTTTTACATAACATAGTACTTACCCGCCTTGTGTGGCACTTGATATGGACAAAGTAAAAATGGAATTGGTGTAACCATCACAATTGCAAGAGTCTGTATAACGGCCGCCGTTGCCGGACGCCCAAACAAATATTGAACCTTTACCCTGACGGCCGCTCGTTACACCATAAATAAAAGCACGCCGTGCTAAAGGTCCTGGACCATCAACTGTAGAGCCATCATCCTCCGGACCCCACGAAGCACTGTATATGTCAATGTGTGAGGGATTTAAGCTTAAGGCTTGAGCTTCTACCACGTCATTCACTTTGCCGTCCAACATGCGAACGCCTGAAAACAAATAAACATAAAGAACAAAGAACAATAAAGTACGTGATATGAACATTTGTGTACGTAGAGAATTGTTAAAGGAAATACTTTAAATTTTTTTCTTTTTCGGTTCCTTTAAAGTTTTTTTTTTTATGCACCCTTTATATAAGATACTAAGTACTATGTTTGTCATTCCATTTGCATTACTAAGAAGTAGGCGTCAGAGATTCTATAAATACTTGTATTCTTGATCTGCATTAAAAACTGTGGCCACCTAGACATGTAACAGTGTTTTTCAATATGTACCCAACAATTTTTTAGCTTAATACAAGCGCACTCTTAAAACATTTTTAATAACTGTCTATGCCAAAGCGCTAATCATGGTTAACACTTTTATCCTGATCAATAATTACAAACGAGCAATGTTTGGAAATTATTAAAAAGTATTATCGCAATCCTGAGCAATTTAAAGAGTGCTTAATCCAATTTTCAATCACTACTGAGACCGTGTTTGGTATAGTGGCTATATTTGTATTAAAATATTCCCTATTAAATATTTTTAAGTCAGTGAGATAATGCTTTGGATTAAGCATTGAAAATATTCCAGTCGCAAATGGTTCAGTTCAAAATGAGTCAAATGAGTCAATTCCATGTCTTTCTCAAACCACATTGTATTTATTGAAAAATTTAATAAAAAATGGAGTGTCACTAAAGTTTTTTCATGTAGATTTTTATTTAAATTGGCCGAAATCGATCAAGAGCCATGCCCATAATCGACAAAAAACTATTTACATATATGCCACAAAAGTTGAACCATGATGTTACATTTGGTACATTTTTAACTTGTTTTTCTAAGCCCACAAAAAATGGGTGCGGTCTGATAATAGATACGTCTTATTTACAAATTAATACATACTCAGTTTAAAACTTGATTTTAAAGCTGTTACGTCGTAATACAGATACTGTTAAAGAGCGATATTGTGTGTATGCCACGCCCCCAATCGACAAAAATCGATTTGTTTGCTATTAATTAATTTAACTATGAATTGGGATTTTGATAAAAAGATTTCTTATTACCTTCTCCATTTATATGCGAGAAAATGGGCGTGGTAATTTTATAGATACGCCCATAATTTATAAAACATAAAACTCTACTTTTAAGTAAATACGTAATATATACGCTATTAAAGGACGTCATCATGTACATATCTGCCACGCCGCCTAAGTATTTGTAGATGTGGACGGTATTTAAAATTTGGCCCAAACCTAACTTTAGTTTTTTCTACATATTTTCTTTCGCCTCACTAAATGTCAATACACTTACACCTGCTGCTTAACTAAGAATAAGGAATTACATAAAGAATCGAAATGAAAGATTGATATCCTCAACAACATAGTAAACAGTTTTATGTAGAAAGGTACATGTACTGAATACATCATGAATACGAGGGGTTAAGTAAATGTACCTGCCCCACTGAATTAAATATTTTTTTAAATAATTCTGTCACGCACTGAGTTGGCTTTACTTAATTAAAAGTGACTGAAGATGTAATGACCGGACATACAATTAATGTTATTTCTACACTTATACGTCAGTTGAACTTTTACCAGCATTTAATGGATTCCTTAACACACAATATTCACATTAATAAAAGATATTGTTATGTATAGATTTTTCAATTAATACTTGAATGCTCAAGTGTTCCAAAAAAAAAAAAAAAAAAAAAGACATTTTGCTGAAGGTATTTGTAATAATGAAGTTACATATTCATTCTGTAGCGCGTGTGTGGGTGTGCATAAAGCATATAACAAGGTTTCAGTTTCATCAGGATGCCTTAAGTTGAATATCTTTTTTTAATGATAAAATTGCCTATAGCGCATATACATATACTTACAAATACCCATAAGCATGTACGAATACAATCACTTAGTTGGGTACAGGGATACTGGCGGAGGTTAGATTATATTTATATGCGGATGGTGTTGAGAGGCAAACTGTCTAAGTAAAGGATGTCATGTTTACTTTCTCATCTTTCACTTTCTACACTGTTTTGTTTGTTTGTTTGTTGTTGTTGTTATTTTTAATCTTGCTCAATTGTTATTGTAGTTGTTTTTAGACAAACAGTAAAATGTGTTAAAGCAGTCATGAAGCGAAAGACTTTAAACAAAAAGCTAAAAAGTTGTTGTTTTTGCTTCCTGAGCTGCAAGTGCAATGTTACATATACAATAAATGAAATATATATATATATATATATATATATCTATATGTCTATATATATCTTAAGTTTGTCGTGCTGCTACCAGCGTTTATAAAAGAAGTGTCAGCGACACTTTGTGAAAATATTGACAGAAGAACTTAAAAATTCACACTTACTAAACCAACCGCATACACACACCCACACATCATATTGGAAAATTATATATGAGAATGTGTGTGTGTGTGATGTGTAAGTGTATATTTATTTATTTTACTATAGCTGTTAATACATTTTCTACTTCGGTGCAGTAAACTCATCATCGTCATCATCGTCATGATATTTTTATTTGTTTATATTCATACCCTCCACATAAAATGAGAAAATATACAAAGTTTGTCATTTCATTTGTAACATAGAGAAGCATGCAGCAAAGACTATAAAAAGTATATCTTGTCTTGATTAACGTAAAAAATTGAGACGAACTAGACATGTATGTCAACGTGTCCGGGTGTCCTTCAGTTGTTGGCACAGTTATGTTTATAACTTTTGATTTATTGATTTAAAATTTTTGAATTTTCAGACATCTATGACAGACTGCCACGCCTACTGTGGGTATGTATATAAGTAGGATATTAAGGATTTGTCTTAAGCCAAATTTCGTTTTTTTACTTGTTTTGTTTGCTGTTGTTTTCTTTAATGGTTCTTGTCTTCTTCTTGTCTTTTTATTTAGACAGAAAATGTCTTGATATTATATATCAGATCTTTATACCGTCAAATGTTATTTTTTAATTTTCATTTCCTTTATTTTATTTTTGGTTTTTCTTTTCCCTTGACAGCTTAAGTGTTGTTTTGGTGGTTCTTATAATTTTTTTTTTCGTATTCCAGGGAGTTGTTAACAAACGTAAACCGTGAAAATGATATTATTACCGTTGTAAAAGATTTCATTTTCGCCTTACAAAAAAATTAAATAAAAAAAAAAATAAGTTTGGTGGCCATCAATTGAATGAGATTTTCGATTTTCTATTAAGTTGACTTTATTTTCTTTGTGACAATTTTAAAGAGTTGGTTAGAAATTGTTGCTGAGAGGAGGGCTAAAACAACTCTAAGCTGTCGATAATGCTGTCGGCTTATATATCACCAACAAAATAGTTAGTTTTTGCCAACGTTGGTAACATTTTACGTTCGCAACTATAATGGCGTACATTACACGTTCAGAACACACTGCACTTGGGCTTGTTAAGCTGATAAAATGACACAAAACCTTTGTTATTGTAGTTTATGGCATCTTCATTGGGTATATTGTTGCTCCACACATACACACACACACTACTTGCTACCGTTTCTATCATAAAAATCTCAGCTTGTAAATGCAAACGCTTGATATTAACGATCACTAATGGATGTCTAGTAGCTGAAATGCTACCCATAACCACCAACAGTTACGTGTACGTACATATATATGTAAGAGGCTCTAGCATATGTAGAAAGTTGTTTTCTAATGACTGCCGTGTAAAATACACAAATTGGCCAAATGTTCTTTTGCGAGTTTTCGAGGACAACAACGAGCATTATGTGGTAGTTGGTCGTTATGGTTGTGTGTTGAAGAGTTTATAAAATACAACCATTAACGGTGTTTCTTAAATGAACACGATACAAGAGCTTAAAATTTCGTTTCAATTTTCCTGTTTATACTCCGGCACCACTTGTGGCAAAAAGTATATTTAGTTTGTAGGGATGCTTATAACATCTATCTTCAATTATACCGAAAGACTCATAATCAAAATCTAAATCGATTTAACCAAGTCCGTCGGTCTGTCTGCTACGGACCCCATTTTTCGAGATATATCAATTAAATTTAGTAAAAAAGAGTGCATTTTGGCTTCAAGAGGAAGCCTATTGTAAGTGAACTATTTTAAGACCTGTCTCTCCGCATATAACGCACTTGTATTAAATAAGTCTTTATATGAAAAACAATTTTAATTTTTAATATTTTTTAATAAAATTTGGGGGGAGAATAAGCAAATGGCTTAATAATTGACTTAATTTAGACTCGATCGGACAATTTCTAAAAACACTTCTCATATAACGTTCTTATATAAAAGAAATCTTTATATGACAAATTTCGCATTCCTTAATATTTTTTTGGCAAAATTTAATGAATAATGGTTACTTAGGTGTCTAGCGTTTACTGATACAACAGAAGTAATTGAAGCGTAACTTGTGCAGTTACGTAGTGTAAGGTATTAAGTGATTAATGCTTTTATTTTTCTCTTCTTGTTGCATCCTTTTTAAACCACATCATCTTTACTATAAATCACACATTTAGAAAAGCGTGAATGAACAAATATTAAGGACATAAATTTTTGAGTGTTTTAAAGTAAGTGGGGGAAAAATTTTGTATTTCATTTTCACTTACCACCAATACTAGCATTGTAAGCCACACCCACACCACAATAGTTATTGAAAGCCACTGCGGCCACTTCACCAGCACATCTAGTGCCATGCTTGTTGTCACCATTATCTTGTGGTGTGGGATCTGAATCATTGCCATTTATATCGAATGAGGCATCAGGATCCTGTGAAATTAATACAAAAAAAAGGAATAAAGGTTATAAAAAATTTAAATAAAATTTACATTCTATTCACATATTATACTTAGAATAAAATAAAATTCTGTCAAACTCAAAATTCTGCGTTTTTTTAAGCATTGTTTGACTATAAACCCAAATCCAAACCGAAATAAGTAAGAAAGTAAAATTTGGTTTAAACTAAACCTTTAGTACCCTCTACCTTCATATAGAAAAAGTGGACGTGGTAGGTATATGATTACGCGCTCTAATAGTGTATGTATTACATGGACAGACGGACGTAAATGGTTAAACTGATTTAAATTTTGACTTTGAATCGCTTGGTATAATTGCAAGTGGGAGTGGCATTTACCATTTACAAGTTACAACAATCCACACGAATTAAATATACTTTTTGCCACATGTTCTGCCGTGTATGAAAAAATATAAAACAAACAATTACGTAACGAATGCTTTAGAGATTTAAGGGTTCACCAAGCACACAACACAGAACAGTTTGGTTTATGGCATAATTCATGAAATGCATGAATACATATTTGATGTGTTTTGAAATACAAAACAAAAACAAAAAAAAAAAAAAACGTAAAATAAAACTTACTCAACAATAAAGTTTTCCCAAATTGCTAGATTACTCAAAACATTTTACACAATTTTAGGAAAAATGGAGAATCAACAAAATTGAAGTTAAAAATTCATGAATGCAGTGAGTAAGTGATTTGTCCATTTTTTTTTGGAACAAACAGAAAAAAAAAAAAAACAAAATATAAAATAAAATCCATAATAACACAATATAAATAATGTGATCACTAAGCTGTCAGTTGCACACTCTTCCGTTACATAGAAACTTTTAGAATTGTCCAAAGTACTCGCATTGAATGAACAATGCGACTGTTTACAATGTGTTGCCCAGGGTAAGGTAAGTTTATTTAAGGATGCGTTTGTCTAATAAGCTAAAGTAGGCGGCAAACCAACGCGTCTCTACGTTCTGCATAGATTCCCATTTAATATTATAAACTGTCTTCTACAATAGCTGCGATCTTAGTCTCTAGGTATAAAAATTAACTTTCAATGAGGTAAACACCTCATCTATAAATACACAGGTTAGACTGTTGTAGGTGTTGAACCAGAAAATCTACGCATTAGAGCCAAGCTTTGTGCCTCTAGCCTATATGCGGGATAATCGTGGTATTTAAAGCTGTAGCTCAAGGGCATTCTATATAATTTTATTGCATTCGAACTTGAGCTTAATAACTTTTCGAGTTTGGTCATGACATTATTAATTTTTTACTTTTCTGGTATTTCTCCTATTTTTCTGTGTAATTTATGAAATCTGTAAATTAGTTAGATGAGGAAATATCTTTTTTGTCCTATTTGGTTTTTTACAATTTTTTTGTTTTCTTACATTGTCTCAAAGTAATTGTATTCATTACGTTACACACTCAGTCATATGAAATGAATTGCTTACAAGCTCCTATACATTGTCTATGGTGTATGGGGGGTATAAGCGGAGGTCGGGGGATATGTTTTGTTGGGTGTATACATAAATTATGCAAACAAATCATTCTGCCAAGAAATGTAAGATATGCGTTTGTCTGTTTAGCAATCTACGTATAGAATTGTATATATGTATGTGTGTGCGTGTATATATATAAAAAGCATTTTCCTGCTGTTTTTTCTCCTTGATAAATAATGTGTTGGAAAAAAGAAAAATATGAAAAATTTGCTTCATATCATATTCACAGGAAAACGGCAAACAAATGCAGACTAAACTTAACAAAACACATACAAAAAACACACACACACACACATACATATTTACATACTTGGATAGACAGGCAAAACGGATAGACAGGAAAAAATAATTTTTATTGAGAACACTTTAGCTTCAGTTTCCGTTTCGAGGGGCGTTTTTAAATAGGGCGGATTGCAATAAAAACTCCAATAACAAATAAATCAATTTTCCATTATTGTTGGTAAGTGTGTAGAGTGTGGAAGCTGAATTCTATTTATTCTAATTTCAATGAGGACTTCATTACCAGTTTAAGCACTTTCAAATCAAATTTTGTTCTTGTTTGAGTACAAAACCAATACACCTGTATATGCTTAGTTTAGAATATTTACTAAACAAAAAATGAGAGATACAAATATTTGAAACAAAACAAATACGAAATAAAAAACAAACTTAGTCCACCATCCACCTTATGTGAAGGGTTTTGTATAAAAAGAAGAAGTAAAATGAAATTAAATTTGGTTTAGACCAAATCTTAAATGCCCTGCACACTTTTACATATAAATAGCGGGCGTGGCAGATTCATAATAATGGTGTAGGTATTACGCATCAACTTGCAATCTGAGTCTTACCCTGGGGCGTGCTTTTTGAGCGACTTTATCCAATTTAAATAGCGCTCTACATGCAATAAATACTTAGAAGTATTTGTACAAAATTTTAGTACAATATTTGAACATTTACGACCGTGAGAGTGATAATAATAGACGGACTTACGGATGTACAAGTCTAAGTCGATTCAGTTTTTCATTTTGATTAAGAATATATAAACTTTATAGGGTCTCTGACATATCCTTCCGTTTGTTATAAATGGAATAACAAACTTAGTACAGCCACCCATCTTATATCGAAAGTATAAAAAACAATATTATGGTTTTGTATTTAAAGAGAAGATGAATACTTACATAGTTTTGAGCCAGATCAGGATGATTTGTTTGTATGCCATCGTCCAGTATAGAGACGACAACACCCTTGCCGGTATAACCTTTCTGCCAAGCTGGTTCCACATTCATGTCCAAACCATCTTTGGCGCCACCATTCTATTTGTTGTTGTTGTTATTATTGTTGTTGTATTAGTATTTTTGATTTGTTTTTTGTGTCATTCCATTTTCATTGTTAGCAGCACCAATCCAGGGAAGCGTATTAGCCAAAGTGTAAGCCAAAAACAAAACGGGGAAAAATATAAAATAATATAGAGACACACAGGAATAGAAAGAGATATCTATGGATATATAATTGTAAATAAACTATTGTTGTGCTGTGCATGTGTGTATATGTGTGAGTGAACATTAATAAAGTAAATTGATTCTGGACAAAATGAACTAAAAATAAAGTGAAAAAAATTAAAGTTGGCTTGGGTCAAATCTGAAATACTCTCCTTTTCTATATGTTAAAGAGTGGGCGTGGCATTTACCTAATTACTTCCTTATATAATTTGTATATTACGTATTAACTAGCAAGTCTAATTCTTTGGCAAAAAAGTGTTTTTGTAAATTGTGGGAATGTCCAACGACCACGCTCACTTTACGAACATTAATATTTACAAGACTAATAGTAAAATTTACATTCCAATAAAAACATTTTGAAAATAGACATATTTTTCTATATGTGGGCGTGGCTCTTGATCGATTTTTTTTTATAGAAACTGAAAATGTTTATCAAAAATTTTACTTCTACAATAGACATAACTCATGGATGTATAGACGGGGACATTTACTGCATCCATTTTATAAATGAGGCTAATTCAGAATAAATGTGTATCCTTGGTGAGTATGTCTGAAGCCTCTTTGCGATTGTTCCATACCTAATGATAAGCTTGATGTTACCATTCACCTAGCAGGGCATATATCTATTGTATATATGTGTATGTGTAAAAATAAAACGTATAAATATTTCCCAGTTCATATAAGCAACACCATTACTAGCAGCAGCAGTATTAAACAAAACCAGACATTTTTTACAAAAAAAAAAAAAAAAAAACAAAATTCTCATATGATTGCTTGCACTTAAAATTATTGTATATGCACATGTATGCATGTTCATGTGTGTGTGTGTTTGTGTTAATGTATAATAGATGAATTAAAAGTTAATTTATATTCAATTTTCCACAGTTTTGTATTTGTTGTTGTGCATTTTATATTCATTCCACTACGATTACTAATAACATTTTAATTACGCACATTCACGCACACCCATACACACATATACAATATAATCATGTACAGCTAACCCAGCTCCTCGGAAAATTATTCTAAAAGCATTGAGAGAAAGACAAGATAATTTATTGTCTCACATTTTACTGAAGAGTAGTAGTTTTTAGTTCTCGTTCGTTTTTGTCTTCTTCTTGTTCTTGTTCCGTCTAAATCAATGGAAACTGCTGAATACATGTACAGGCACAATATAAACATCCATATAAACTTTTACTTATTTTTATATATGTGTGTGTATGTATGTAGAATACTATACTTATAAATCAACGCCAAATGGGGTGAGAGTGAATTTAGTAGAGTGTAGAGGAATTTTACGTTTCTGCGATAAGTTAAGTAGCAATTAGTTTTTATAGGTTAGAGAGTAGAGTAACAAAAACCAAAAACTTTTAAAGTGCTATCTATATCAATTTTATGTATGTATATATATATACGATGCTATGAAGCTATTCTCCTTTTTCTTTTTCTTCTTCGTTAAGGCATTGTTTTGTTTGAAGTGATACTAATTAACTTAATGATCGGCCAATCAGTATTCCATGACTATTATACCCTCCACATAAGATGGTCACTGCTTAAGCAACGCATAGACGGAAGTATCAGAGACCCTACAAAGTAAATATTATTTGTGTCTTTTTGTATTTTAAAGCAATGTATCTTTAAAAGTTTGATTTTGAGATGATTTTTAAACAAAATTGAAGGCACTTGACAAAAGCTGGACGCATGGGGCATGTTGATACTGTTCATGTTTAAAAGACCAACTCCAAGCTCTTCCAGGCAAAACATTAAACAATTTTTGGGTAAAAATCATAAATTAATAAAATCCATAAATTTATATTAAATATCTACACCAGACAGACGAGACGACCCTCTTTAGATTATAAATAATGTATTAATGATTTACGATAATGACATAAGTAAGAGGAAGAAGAAGAACAAAAATGGCAACAAAAACGGTTAAGTGCAGACTTTTACATGATGATGAATCCGAATTGTTTGTTCGTTCGCTTAGCATATGCATAAATATGCATTTTACACACTTAACTTTTTTGTGTTTAATGGATGGAAAGAAGAAAACATAATGCACACACACGATACATACATTAAATATTATATATTCAAGAAATCAAACATTGCAAAACCAAGAAGACAGTACAACAGCAGCAGGACTGCTTAAACTGTACATGGTGGTATTCGTGGTAGTAAGAATGCATATATGTACATATATGGTGCGTACGTGTGTGTGTATATTGTTTTGTTTGTTGTGGTTGTTTTCTAGGTTTTAAGTAACATACGAAACACACACTCACACACACATTCGTCTTTATAAAGATAATATTAAATGTGTGGTAAAATAAACAACAAACAAATACACACATGCATACATATATATAAATGCATTTATATCCATATATATATAGAGAAGCTGCATATTGTAACCAAACTGAACAGAACCGTGTCTGGTCTTTAAGGAGTATTTAGAGAAGAGAAATAGTGAGATCATATCTATAAGTTTAGATATGTAGGTGTATGCGTTTAAGTGTGTACAATCAGTGGTATGGTTTCAAATGTGTATTTGTATGTGTGTATGTGCGTGTGCTTTGTGGTCTTGTTACCGCAATATACTGTGGTCTTCAAGGAATCATGTGTACGATGTCAAGGCAACACCAAACATTTAACATTTTCTGTTAAATATTGCTATTTTCATTATCGCTCTCTATCTCTCTCTCTCTATCCTTCTTTCTATATCGCTCTTTTTCTATTCTTCATATTTCATTATATTCAACACACACACACACGCACTTTTTTCTTTAATGTTTCCAAAACTATTACGAGGAAGTGGCATTGCATGAGAATATAGATATATATATGTGTGTGTGAACACACACAAACACATTTATGTATATATATATAAGTTATAGTTGAAGTTGTTATTGTTACAAAACATAAAATAAATTACAGTTGGAAAATTGTGAACATAAATTTCCATGTGTGCTTGCTACTCACACTCTTTCACACTCACACAAATATAATAATAATTCGCTCATGTGCTGTTATATAAAATACAACTACTAACATTTTATACATTGTTGTTGGGTGCGAAGATAGTTTTTTATTCTTTATAAAAAATAACGCATTTTCCTTTTTATACCCTCCACATAACATATAAGCGAGTATACTAAGTTTGTCAATATATTTGCAACACTCAACATTGATGTGCTAAAAATGGGCCTTATTGGTTAATAACACGCCCACAATTTACAAAAATGCGTAAAGAGTAAATTCGTCTTGCAAGCTGCTCCGTATTTTATACACTATCAGGGATTGTAATCCTGTACCTGCCGCGCCCACCATTTGTACGTAGATGTGTGGAGGATATTTAACTAAATTTAACTTAAGTCAAATTTAGTTTTTTTACTTGTTGTTCTACCATATTCTGATAATATTCATATCTTTAATAATATTTAACAATGTTTCCAAACTTTCGTTCATTAATTCTTATGAATGAATGTTTTTGCTGCTTAATTCTGCTTGAATAAATTTCGAAAAGTTTATCTTTTAGTTATATTCAGTGTTATATATATAAACATAGGTATGTGTGGGTATGTATTAATTTAGAAATCTCTTGTAAAGCCTTGGATATAAAACACCTTATTACTACAAACACCATATAATTGTCGCAGCCAACTACCCCAGAGTCCATAGAGCCACAAATTCCATATCTTACAATAGAATAATAGAAAATAATAATGTTCACATACATACATTACTCACCAAATACCATTGCTCCTTGAATAATGGATCCGGGAAGATATTATGAGGACCCGTGTCACGGAATTGTAGACGCGGTGATCTTAATACAACCGGATGGAATATACTGCTATGAGCACTGTGCAAATTAGAGCCAAAAGAGCTGGGTGGATGGAGTAGGGAAAAGCCACGAAAACTGGATAGAGAGGGGAAAGGTCCATCACGTTTTTTTCGTATTTTTTCATGCTGCTGTTGCAGCCAATGGACCTAAATCATTACAAAAACTTAAAATAACTTTCTCCGTAATATTGAAATAAAACGAAACTAACCTCTGGTTCAGATTTTAAGGCTTTATGGTGTTCATGGTTATTATTAACTGATCGTTTAGATATATGTTTATGATGAAAGAGATAATAACCCTTTAATGCACCGATCTGTAAAGAAATAAAATCAATTATTAGCTAATGATTTAAATTTTTTATATTTACTAGATGGCTTATTAAAATATTAATTAAGAAATTCATTAGAACTTCTTTACAAATTCATAATAAAACATATTTTAATGATAGCTTCTCTTGAGGGCGGAGGTTTGAAATCAGTCCATCTTCGAACCCTACCGGTAACCAAATATTGATTGTTAACAATTTTCTAATCCAATTATCACTTCAGCCACATAGTCCGCCAGAAATAAATGTTTTATATGTAAGACAAGAACACCCGCTATATATATGACAGAAACAGATTCACACCTGTTGTGGCAGAGTTCCTCAAAGTGAGTAATACCTTTCTATGTGGCTAAACCTCAGAAGGCTTTCAAATTTGAGTTGTGTCGATGTCTGTGCTAATTACATTAGTATGTGGTCTTATTTACGATTCATTTCATATAAAACCATTGAGAATTATGATCATCATATGTGAGCGCTCATTGAAAATGTTATAAACTAATTGAGAACTATAATAGTATCCCTTTTTTTTACATTGAAATCATCATCAAAATATTATATTTGTTTTATATTTTTTCACCTTTTGGTTGATAAACTTATTAACCCTCCATCGTTTTATGTGGAGAACACAAAAAATTTTAACTTAATCTATATATTTAACACGTTTGTTAACAAAGTTTTATGAAGACAATTTTAACCTTAAGTATTGACTGACTTTACACTATTTATCGTTTCACATTCGAACGATATTTCGCTTCATCAACCGCTTAACTGTTATTTTTTTTTATTTATATTTGTTTGTTTGTTTTGTCGTCCTTAGTTTTCCCACATCACACATTTACATCTTCATTTACATATTTCTCTAACATTTTCACCTTATTTTACACCAACTTATGTAAATGTTGCAACTTTTCACTTGACAACTTTTCCACTTTTTTCTTTCGATTTAACATTTTGTGAGCATTTACTTTGTACAGTCACTTTTTCTTTTTTCGTACTTTTCTGTGTTGAAGTTTTGTTTATTTGGGTGTTGGAAAACACTGTTTTTTATACTCTCCACATAAGATGGGGCGGTATACTATGTTTGTTAGATTCATTTGCAACAATGAAGAAGAGGCATTAGATACTTTAAAATAATTGATTAGCAAAAAGAACTGATGTCCGTCTGTTTTTGGCATTCTTAGGGTTGTAAATTTTGATGTATTAAATTTTGTATAGATAGTGTTATTTTTACTGTTTTACAGTTACTTTTTCTTTTCGCAAATATTTATCTGCCACAAATATTACGCTATGAGGATGAATTGTTACATATATTTATAATTATCATTTCCATTGATGGAGTAAATATGGGCATGGTTGGTTACCAAATATGCTCACAATTACAGTACAGCTTAAGTACGACTGATGTGTTGTACAAGTACTATTACAGGGCGTAATAATATATCTGCCATGCCCACCATTTCGATGAAGATATGGCGGGTATATAATTTTTTAAGTTTAAGTCAAATTTAGTTTTTTTTTTTTACTTGTTTTTTTAGTAGAATTTCCTTTTTTTTTATATCGAACTCCAAACACAATCAGAATTGTTGCAGAAACTTGCTTTTTAACTTTTTATCGAAAACTTTTCATTCACAGAATGTTGAATACACACTTATTTGTTGTTGTTGGTAAAAAAAGAAAAGTTATTGTATTTCAATATGTTTTGTAAATATACGGAAATAAGTAATTACACTGGACTGAATGGCAAGTTATTGAACCGTTGAAGAGTACGTTGAGGAAGATGCAATATTTACAAGAAAAAATCATTACCACGGTGACAGATTTAGTAAAGGTGTCAGAGGCTTTTCATAAATCATTGAAATTAATGCTTAGAGAATTAAGTTCAAAAATGAAATCTATTAATTTTAAATCATTTTAAATTGTAATTATAGTGAAATGAGTTTGAAACTTTCTACCATACCTACTAAACGCTGAATCGTTTTTGAGGAATTGAGGTTTATATACATGTATGTATATTAATGACAAAATAATGATTAATATTAATGTCATGCCTATCTAGTTTGGCCTTGGGTGTGATCATTTGTTGAAGAAACTTTGTGAATAAATTCTAAACTTAATCTCAAGTCTGCAACTTAATTAAACTTTGTATTGAAGGAATGTTTTCTTTTCTATATAGTTTCCTAAATTCATTAAAAATCTTTAAAACGAAACGTTGCCACTTTTTGTGTGTCACATTTTCTATAATTACACTTAAAGTTTTATTTGATATTTCATTTAAAATGAAATGGCGACAAAGATAAGGAAAATTCTGGCTACTTTTCAGGCACTTGAGGGCATACTTGCTATTCGTTAAAGGAAAATCTGTAACTCAATCTTTTCATTCGCATGAATTGCTGCCAGCGCTGGGTGGTGCTTGGTGTTGATGCTGATAGAGATGCTGCTGCTGCTGGTGTTGGTGCTGAGGTTGGTGCCAGTGCCATTTTACCACTCAATACCGTACAATACAGTGTACTTGTGCGAATTTAAGTTTTGCTTTGTACTTGCTGTTGCTGTGATGTTTGGTGTATATTGAGAGTATACGCTCATGAAGATGCATGTCACGAAAATCGCATTACGTTGCACAATCTCTAAATCAACGGAGTTCAATCAAGAAAAATTTCGCCATCCTGTTGACTCACGATTCGCTTTGCTGTATATAAATACATATGTACATATATTCGTATGTTTGTTTATGTGATGTTTTTGCTTCTGTTGGCTTCTTGGAAACGGTACATGTTACATGTGTTCTACTATTACACCATTTACAAGTTTTGTTCTATTGCTTAAGGATTTGGTTTTGTGAGGGGAAATATACACTTTTATAAACACACACATATATGATTGTCAATGTATTATAATTACATCCTTTTGTATGTCACACAGTTTGGCAATCTTTCTGTTGATTCAATTTGCTACGGATTCATAAGCATCTACATTCATACATTTAGGTGTATGACTGACTTTGTGTGTCTGACATAAATATTATTACTTGCTCTAAAAATGTATACAAATATTCTCATAAACGAATATATACGCTATGTACGTATTTTCCTATTATGTGGGAATGAATTGAATGTATGATATTTTGTGTGCCTTTGTAACCTAATATGGGGGATATAGCGAGTTTGTCATTCCATTTACAATACGCAGTAGAAGGCGTCAGATACCTTACGAAATATAAATGTTCTTGATCAGCATCAAAAACAAAGTCATGTACATATGTCTGTCCATATGTCGGTCTGTTGTAAGCCCCCTCACGGCAATAAATTTTGGGAAAATCTATTTAAATTTTACACATAAACAATGAATTTAATTTCTATATAAATTGGTTAAAATTAGTCAAAAGTCACGCCCATAATTGTGAAATATTTATATATTTGGCACAAAAACTGAGCTGTAAAGTTAAAATTACATATTTATAGATATTCCATACAAAGATGTACCAAAAATGGGCGCGTCCGCAAAACAGATATGCCCCGATTTTACATAAAACGTTATAGAGCGACTTGTAAGTTGCATTATTAGAGGGCATCTTTATGTACCTGTTACGCCCATTTTGTTTATAAATATAAAGAGTAAAAGATTTCAATTTAGTTTTTTATTTACCAGCAGAGTGATTAACCACAGAACACACACACCAGACAGACGGATAGATAGACAAGGTTATGGTTTCAGTATTCGGTAAAAATTCAAAATATATATACTTTATAAGGTCTGCGATGCTTCGAGTATAAAAATAACCGAAATTTTTCCTTAAAACTAATACATATTTCAACTATACAGCTTTTTTCACCTGTACACCTCGTGCTGTGATTAGACCATATTTTTTCATCAAAGAATCAATAATAGCTTTAAACGTACTCACGTTGGTCATATAAAAGAGGTTGAGATTGCATAATTAAATGTAACATGTTATGTTTTATCTAGAATAAATTTGAGCCTAATAACTGAAAAATTCTGCATTTTTCTTTAAATACACAACAGTTATGTCCTTATTGAAAAACTCTTTACTTGTTTTCATGCGCACAAATTTAAATGGACACACATACGGACATGGTTAAAGCGATTTAAATTTTGATTCTGATTCAAAGGGTTTAAGGTAAAAAGGTGGGTGTGACATTTGTCTTTCCTGAGAAACTAAATAATTCTACGCTTTTCTTTAAATACAAAATTGTTATGTCCTTATTGAAAATTTATTTTCTTTATTTACACACATATTTATAGGGATATATAGACGGATATGTGGTTAAATCGATTTAAATATTGGCATTTGTAGGGTATAAAAATTGCTCTGCACAAAAATAATTCAATTATTATATTCTATCTACACACATACTGGCACATGTACTTGTACTCTTATAAAGAAAAGAAAAAAAAAATTTAAAATATACAAAAAACAAACACCTATACGTATGTATGTAAACACCTTAACCAAAAGACAAGCAACACATGCCTTGGTGTATAATACATATATAAGAAAATCTAGATGCAATATTTACAACTTGCAAGCACATCTCGGGTGTAAGAAATACAGGAAATTTTCAAACTATTCTGAGATATTGTGTTTCCGCTTTCAAAACACGTAAACAAATGCCGTCTTATGTAAACATGTATTGATGTGTTTATGTGTCTGTACGTTGGTTGGTTGGTGTGTTTGAAGAACACCTAAATAAATACCACATATGTTGGCACACATTTTATCAAATACTTTAAACATACCGTACGTCGTACAGTACATACAAGCAATTCATTCAATCATTCTTGTTCATGTCTGGCATTTCAGCTTTTCTATTGTATTTTGTACAACAACACCGTTAAGATATTAAAAGTAACAAGTGAAAGAGTTGTAGTGTACTCCTGGATAACCACCAACATCATATGGGGCAAGAAACGCCTGGTAAGTGTGTGATAAAGGAAAAATCATCGAAAAATTGGTTTTAGTGTGGAAGACAGGGGTTCTGGGATCGACTTGACGATCATTTCTATTAAATTTCATATATAAAAATGTTCACTTGAGTACACCATAAGGAAGATTGACTGGGAATTTGGTGCTGAGCAAAACTATTGTTGTTTTTTCTTGATGTTTCAAATGTTTACACAAAACTAATAGATCAATATTACATATTACAATGCTTGGTAAAATTACAAATATTACATTTCTTTGGCATTCTTACAAAACAACAACAACATAATCATTGCATGAGCTCTATCATATATTAGATGCTGTCTGGGGTGTTGGATATACATTTCAATTTCTATATACATAATCCCATAAAAAGTGCCTACGTAAAGTAAGTTATTAACTTTATACCCTTCATATAAGATGGAGGATAAACTAGATTTGTTATTCCATTTGCAACACATGAGATATGGGAAGAGTCAAGTGGGCTAAGAAACTAGAAAAGATTTTATGTTAATGCAAACTACCCTCGGGGTACCTTCTGAGGGGTATGTGTTTTAGTTCATAGACATACGAAGTACATATATAGAGCTCAAATCAGTTTATGAACCGCGCATATCAACAGACCATCTAATGGTATTTATGAGATTTCATAGAAGGAGGTGTCAGCGTCTCTAAAGATTATACATATTCTTGATAAGCATTAAAAACTGAGTTAATCTAAACATTTTGGTCCGTATTTTTACTTATTTTAAATACTTATGCGAACACGTTTTTATATGCTACACATAAAATGGGAGAGAATACTAGGTTTGTCATTATGTTGTCATTACCCATCCACCGATGTTTCAAAACAAGGTATTTTCTCCTTCTTTTAAACACAAAAAAAAAGTTAATTTCATCTTTTTTTCCATACATACAGTGTAGTATAAATGATGTAAGGGTTGGCTCAAGCTAATTAAAGCTTTTTTAATCCTTTTCTTTCTTAAATTTCATTATTACGAAAAAATTTACTTTCATACAAAAGTACATTTATTGCTTTAAAGTTCATAATTAATTCTGATGTTACGTAAATATTTAAAAGTTCTTTAGAAACTTGTCTTAACAACTTCTTTTGCTGTTTCTTCCATTAATTAAGATTTCATGGCATTTCATGCATTTGCCTTTGAAATGAAATGAAATTGATGCATGTAAGCATGAGTATGCATACATGTGTTATGTAATTGAACAGGTGTTGAGAATTATGTCTGTGAGTGTGTGTGCTGTTTAATTAATACATAAAACAAATAAAAAAAAAGATTTTACATAAATTTTACAATTTCTGTTATGTACACAACCACACTATAAAACATATACATGCGTACGAAGAAGCCCAATAAAGAAAAATTAGTGAAAATATATATCGGCTATATCCGACCATATCATAAGCTACATCATTTCGTTCTATAAATTATGTTACAATTAGTTTTGATGATGATTCAATCCGATCCAGATACAGTTTCGCTTTGGATAAAATCACGTCCTTGTACCAAATTTTATCGAAATATCTCAGAAAATGTGACCTATACTTGGACCCCAAATTTATATGGAATCTCAGACGTACTGACGGACATGGTTAAATCAATTGAGAATCACTTTTTGATCCTTGTAATTGAAAATAAGTGAGCATATGCTTTTAAACATCAGCATAAACTTAATATAGCCTTTGCCGCAAGGTATGCAGGGTATAAATAGCTGCAGAAAAAAAAAACAAAATAAATTTGTTTTAAGTGAAATTTTAAATACTCTGCCTATATATATGGAGATGGGCGTGTTGAGTGCATGATTATACTCTTTAATAGTGTTTCTATTAAGTATCAGCTTGCAAATCAGGTTTTACGTTTTATAAGGATTTGTTTTCTAAAATGTGGGCGTATATTTTATCCAATCACGTCCAATTTTGGCTCTTCGATGTATTTACTAATTGTAAACATGTGCATAAAATTTACACGTTCTAAGTTAATTTTTGTGGAATATAAATAGATTTTTGTCGATTGTGGGCGTGGCTCTTATATGATTTTGTCTAATTTAAATTATGATCATTAAGAAAGTAGATTTGTTTGGAAAAAATTTCACCTCAATATCTTACAATTTACCAAAGTGAAAATGCTAACAACAGATGGACGTACGGACACTTGGTCACCTGGTCATCTACACACTCGGACTTATATGTCTGGAGCGACTGAGTTTATGATACTTAATATGCCCCCCGTGTTATGTGGGGGATATGAAAAAAGATGATAAATGAAATTTACGCACTCAGCAGCAACATATACGAGTAACAAAGGGAAACGACAATGATAACGATGAAGATAATGATAATGGAAAAAAATGATGATAAAACGGAAAGAAGATGTTGTTGATGATGGTGGTGGTGGTGTTGGTGGTGGTGAGGTGGTTGTGTTAGCTTATGTCTCTACCAGTAAATTATATTTGACAAGCAAAAATCTAGTTAGTACCAACACATTGAAGAATAAATGAAAGGAGAAAAAAAAACTCTACATATGACTGTAAAACTATTAAAGAAAATGGAAAAACATAAAAACTAAGTAAAACTCTTTAGACAGACGGCAAGAATTTCGTACAAACGCACATAATTACGGTGCAGTGATATGGGGCAGAGGACGAGTAGAGTTGCAAGAGAGTAGATTTACATGTTACGTATACAAACGTATGCAAATATGATTGTTGACATATTCAAAATGCTTTAAAACAGTTTGTAGTTGAATGTATAAATATGTTTCATACAATCACACACATACATATTGCCTTGCCATATGTATGAGTTTATATTTACATATTAAACAAACAGTCAAAACAGGCATTTCAACTGTGATATATGTGTGCGTGTGTTTGTCTATTACTATTTGTTTGTTGTTGTTATTATTGCAGTTGTTATTTTTGTCTATTTAAAAAGCAAAAGGAATTGCTGTCGCTGCTGACGTTGCTGTTAGATTTTCACATGTGTACGTTAAATAAATAGTAAGCGGAAATACTACAAACGCATACAAACATAACTAAAGTGCATGTTGTAAATATTTATGTGAACATGAAAATGCAAAAACACATACCTACACACACGCACACGAATATCTAATAAAACACATATATATATACACTCATGTTACTTACTGTTTACTGATAACATTTGTTTTAGTAGTTGGGTATGTATGTACAAGTAAGTAAACCAACCAATACATAAACAATATTAAAGGCCACTGCCTAGAACGGTTTGGGAGCAAATACAATTTAACTGAAAACCTTAAGAGTGAACAATAAGTTAGTACGTGTAGAGTTTCTGTGTTTATTACTTTCAAAATTTTAATTTAATACACAATTGTCCATCCGTCCATACGTCCAGATGTGCTTCAGCATAACGTAACCATCTTTCTTTATAATAATAAAGCTTTCCTTTACAATCACAGTACACTCATGTAAAATAGTTTCTTGGATTTTGCTATAAATTTTAAATCTATCGTTATTAATGCATTAAATCTTTATATGTACGTGATTAAACCTTCCACATAAGATAAGTGGGTATACTAAAGTTGGTATAACATTAGCAACACTCAGAAACTCTACGAAGAGTATACATTATTGATCAGCAGCAAAATCTGAATCGATTTGATCATGTTCGTCTGTCTGTCTTTCGATCGCCCCCTTTCCATAACATATTATAAAATACTTCACGGTGGGACGGTTACAGCACAAACTAAATTGTAGCATAATTTGTGGAGCTACGTGGTATAGGCTATTAAATGGTCAGGCTACAGTTACATCTCTTCCTTCCTTTCAACTTATTAAACGTTTCAGGTCAATATATGTTTCGTTTAATTTAAATTTAGATTTTATTAGAAATTCTGTACAAGCATGAGCATAAGTGTGCATTACATTTATTCGAGCAATCGTCTCTACTCCCTATATGGGTGCGTGTGCATGTAACGGAAATGCAATTAAATATTGTCTACATATTTAACAAACCGTCGCCTTACTGCAGGAAATTTAAATACTGTTCGTTTGCTCTACAACAACAAAACGTATATAAACATAACGTACACACACATATATATATACGAGTATATATATATGCTTTCGAACAAAATTTCTCAAAATCAACATAAAAATTACACAGAAACCACAAACGTACACACACACACACACACACACACACACGTAAACACTTATTCACATTTTTAGAAGGCTACTTTTTTCCTTATCACAGAAACCTTTGTAAGATTAATGTTAGGGAAGTTGTAGCAGTAGTTTACATACATATAAACATTGTACTATACAAACAAAGCATTTTCATTGCCTATCTAACAACAACAATAAGAACAATTTTATACTAACTGTCAGCAATATGTGAATTTTATTTAAACATATAATGTGAGGAAAATATCTTTTGCAGAATATGCCTGAGTGTGCAAGTTTGCATATATAACAGAATAGAGAACATTTTCCTAAATTTCAAGTACTTAACATTGTGACAGTTTTAATTATGTGAATTTTTTATATCCTCCACACATAAGATTGGTGAGGGCGGAAGGGGGATGGATGTATACTAAGTTTGTCATTACACTTGCAACACTTAGAATATACATTTTCTATCAGCATCATAAACTGAGTCACTTTAGACATGTATGTCCGGGTGTCCGAGCTTTTAAAAGTGTTGGTGTCATTTGTATGTTATTGTAAATGTTGAGACATTAAGCTGAAAGAATGCAGATAACTGTTTAAATTAGACAAAATCGTTCAAAAGCCACGCCCACGAAAACAACAATCTATATATATCTTACACAAATATGTTGCTATTAAATTGAAATTTAATGTTGATATTTATAATTACGCCTTCCATAAAAGGCGTGGTCGTACAACAGAAATTGTTATGTTTCATACTGACTCTTTATTATTGTCTTCTTTTATACTTATACATTTTTTATCATCTTATTCTAATATTATGCCTATAATTATCAATGATGTTAACTATGTTGTGGTATGAAGTTAACAACTTATATTATTTTCTAAAGAGTAAGAACTCTCTTGCACACACAATTTAAATAAAAACGGTGCTCAGTATAAAACTCGACTTGTAAATTGACATGCATTATTAGAGAGTGTAATCATGTACTTGCCACGCCCACATTTTTTATGTACTTGTGTGGAGGGTATTTAAGATTTGGTTTAAGGCAAATTTAGTTTTCATACTTGTTATACAATAAATTTCATATGCCTTCCCTCTCTCCATCTCTCCCACTCTGTCTATCTTTCTCTCTCACAATTTGTGAAGAACGTTGACAATATTCTGCATTTAAATATGCATTTACACATGTGTTAGCATATGTATTATATATATATATATGTACGCATGCATACATGAGACTCAAACTAGGAAGGAAGTTATGAATTCTTCTCTTAATAGGTTTGTGGCTTTGATAAATTTTCAGGCAGGGTGTTTTTATACTCTCCATATAATATGAGTGTATATGATATATATTCTTGATTCGATCGGACCATTTTCAGAATCCTTTTAATGAACTGACTTATAAGGCGCGTTTACTGATGCAACTAATTGTAGCATAATTTTTGGAATGGAATGGCTTGTGGGATATTGGCGCAAAGCCAATAACTAACCAACTATTTATTTAATAGTATTCAATAAAACTTTAGCAGACAACATATTTCATTGTGGAACCATTTCAACCATTGTGACCATCATTCGTATCCTTCACTATATCCTAAATGCATACATTCACAATATCATCCATGTGACTTTGATATGTGTCAGGAGAAGTGCTATATTTGTATTTGCATATGTATTTGTAGTCGGGCATGCATGCAAAAAAGATTCAGGAAATTAAATTTAATGTAAACTTTTATTGTTTTACTTTTAAACAAGAATCAGTCCTTTGTGTAGATCCGTACGAGTTTTATTAAAGTCCAGTCATGCAATTTTTTGTTTCATTTTAAAGATTTTCAAATGAAAGAGAAAATTTAAAATTACATTTTAATAAATTGAATCCTAGGGAGAAAAAAAAACTACACATTGTTTTAAATTTAATAAAAATTATCGAATTATTTTAACAATTTAAACTTCTGGTTAGTTTGAAATATTTCAGATTTTTACATGCCACACCTAAGATGCGGGTATTCTAAGTTCGTGATCCCATTTGCAATACATAGAGAAGTGGGCGTCAGAGACTTCTCAAGGTATATAATGCATCCTTGATTAGCATCCTTGATTAGCATGTGTCGGTATGTCTTGTTGTTGGCAATTTGGAGATATTAAGGTACAATTTGATACATAAGAAATGGTCAAAGTTTCTAAACATGAACACAATCGACATAAATCTATTTATCTGCCATTAAAAATTGAGCTATAAAGTTGGAATTTGGTGCACCCATATATATATAATTAGACCAAAAAGTCGCGTGGTTAGACAACAATTTGCAAAAAACCTGTATGTAGACATGTTGAATATATTTAAGATTTGGTCTAAAACAAATTTCGGTCTCTTACGTGTTGTTGTCCTTCTAATTACATTGAAAAATTTCAATCACATAATTTAAAAAAAATAAACTTAACTTCAACTTAAGTATTTAATGCAATATTAAAACAAAACAAAGAAGAAGAAAAAAAAAAAAAAAGAATTAAATAAACAGTAATTTAATCTTTGTTTATTTATGTTCATATGTACATGCACGTGCATGTGTGTGTGTGTGCATATTATAGTTTGTATTACACAGTAATTTAAAACTCACCATATGTGGCATTTGTATTTACTGTTTGCTATTTTTGTTGCTCTACTTTGTTGCATGGCACATATACACATATAAATGTGTTTGTGTTTGTGTTTGTGTGTGTTGATGTATAGCAAAAATGATTATATAATTTAATAAATTGTAATTACTTGGTGTCATATTGTTTAAATTGGGTTATGTGCCATAACATTAATCATTTTGTACAGCACAGCACAGCACAGCACAGTACAGTACAGTACAGTTCAGAACACACCTCACACTCGCACACCCATACACGTTTATTTTTATTAATACTTAATAAGAATAAAAATAATAATAAAAATATATCTCACGTTAACGATGTATGTCATACATATGTAACATAATTAACAACAATAATAATCGCCTACTAATTATATGAAAAATTATGCATTAAATGTGTGTGCTTTGTACGCATTATTTCCCGGCTCTCCATGTTAATGAGGATAATAAATAGGCATCGCAAAAATAAACCAAATAAAAAAATAAATAAATTAAATAAAATCATAAAATAATAATAAACAAATAAAATTAATTAGGGAGACAGAGGTTTTGAAAATATCCAACTAAATAACAACCTACTACAAAGTAAAGAGATATTCGTGATTTTTTTCGTTCAATATATCTAAGGCTGTGTGTTTTTTGAAGTAAATATTTCATACAGACTTATATTGAAATTAGTGATGTATTTGAAGATGTGAAAAATTAATACTTGGCATCTGGAGGGGTTGAATCTGGACCGGTTTTAAATAAAAAAAAACACACATATTGAACGAAAAAAACTCACGAATTTATGTAGAGAAAAATCAACATCAACAAACAGTATTCAAACATAAGCTCAGGCTACTTCAGCACAAACAAAATAGTTTGACAAGTAGTTGGATTTGATACGGTTTTGGATCCAAAAAAGAAATAAAAAGGAAGGTCTTTATAAACGCAATTCTTAATGTTTGATGATATTTCGCAAAAAGAGACTTAGATGGAAATTCCTCCCGTTTACCGACACAACTTAACTAATTGTAGCATAATTTGTGTAGCTTAGGTGTAGGGTATTGAATGATCGGGCTTGACACGCTATAACATTTTCACTTATTTTAATTAATATTGTTTCAGTCAAAATAAATATTAGTAGCGTTTGTTATTATATTTATATTTTATTTAAATATGTTTACACGGGGATCCTTTATACATTTACATAAATAAAAATTATTGTCTTGTTTCTCTGCGTTGTTGCCATGTTGAAAGCTTTTTAATTAAGTGCTGTCAAATAGGAAATTAAATACTTGTAAAAACAGATGAATCCGTTAAAAATATTGTTGACACTAATAAACAAGAACTGTTATACACAATCGTTTAATTTGAAATGATAAATATAATAACAACAAAACAAAAAACAAAAACATGAAGGAACAACAATAGCTGTTGACATGACATAACTGTTTACTCCATTATTTTATAAAGGTAGAGAGGACACATTAAAAATGAATGATCATTAATGAATAATGCTTATCAGGGATGAATATTAAAAAAAAAAATTCAGCATTGAAAAATTTCCAAAAAAAAAAAAAAAAACTTTATTACCTAAAACTAGGCAATATTTTATGTAACACTTGCTATCTGTTTGGTTATGCTACACAACACAATGCTACACAAGTTTAACATATTAAATAGTATACATCAGAGAGAGGTAGAGAGAGAGATACAGCGAGTATAAAATGTTACTTTTTAATATATTACCTGACCCATATTAATGAAATTATGTTTGTGGGCAATGGTATCGGCCACTTCTGGACCGTCTGGTATATGAACAGCGAATTCGTTGGTATATATAGGCTGGCGTTGTGAATTATGTATACCGCGGAAACTGTCCAAAAGCTCATCGTGTAAATGCCAATCATCAACATCAGCATTTTCATTAACAATGTGTTGTTGTTGTTGTTGCTGCTGGACATTTGCTAAATGATTACCGGTTGTAATGAAATTATTACTGCTGGTTTTGCTGAAGCTGTCGGCAGGACTGCTGCTGCTGTTGCTTCTGCTGCTTTTGCTATCAGTGCCAGTGTCGGTGTCAGTGTCAGTTTTCGATGCGTTAGGTTTTTTTAGCGGTGCTTGTTGCTGCCGTTCTGGCTTTGCATTAACATTGTATTGTTGGAAGGCCCCATTGTTGAAATCATCTAAAATTAATTTAACAGCCTCTGTGTTGT
The DNA here is from genome assembly GCA_963978525.1 of Ornithomya fringillina. NCBI lineage: Eukaryota > Metazoa > Arthropoda > Insecta > Diptera > Hippoboscidae > Ornithomya > Ornithomya fringillina. The sequence continues at coordinate 7,380,297 of OZ021693.1, forward strand.
AGTTGTTGTTGTTTTCAATCTTGCTTTTTGAAAAATGCTTTTCGTTGTTGTAATTACCAATGCTGTCATCAACATTCTTGCCATCATCATCGTCATCATCATCACTACCAACACCGCTGCTCTCCCCCCCGTCAATACTCACTTTGTTAATATTTATAGTTTGACTAATTGTGGTGTTGGTAGTGGCGGCGGCGGCGGGGGTAGTGATGTTGGTGACATTGGTAATACTAAGGCTTCCAGCTTTAAAAGTTGTGGTCGCGGTGGTGGCTGTAACTGGTAAGGTGGTCGTGGTTGGTGTAGTGGTGGCTTTTGTTTTAGCAACTTCATCATATCCATACCCTAAAGCATTTATTCTATGCACTCCATCATGGTCATTTCTATATAATTGTTTCTGTTGTTTCTGTTGTTGTTGTTGTTGCTGTTGTTGTATTGTAGCTACAACACTGGTTAGTGGACAACAGCTTAAAAACATTAACGTTACTAGAAAATATGTACAAAACTGCCGGCTATTTACATTTGCACATTTGATTATATTTTGTGTTAGCTGAGTCAGGGAGTGGAGGAATAGATTGCGGCGCCATTGTAACAACATGGCTGCTGATGATAGTGATGGTGATGTTAATGATGATGATGTTGATGGAGACCCTCGTGGCCGTTCATGCCATTTTTGTGATTTCCTTCTATAGGATTTTTGTATTAAGCAGATAGCACAACTCTCGCTAGTCCAGCTATCCAATAAACAACAGTTTTGATATTGTTGGTATTGTATTGTTGTTGAGGACAACGTTGCCGATACTTTGATTTTCGTATGCGAGCCTCTACTGTCAACTGCAGTTGTTTTGTTGCCATTGTTACTATTATTATACTTACTGTTGTCGCTGCTACTATTGTTTGCTACAATTGTATAAGGTGTTGTTGTGGATATTGAAGCGCCACATTCGTCATCGTTAGTTTGGTTGTGATGTAAATTCATAGTTAGTCAGTTGGTCTGCTTAAAATTTATGAACTACTTTTACTGCACCTCGACCAATTTATCGTTAATAACTTTCCTCTTTCCAGTTTATTCAAAGTAGTCCCGTTAGTAGATATTGTTCCCTTTCCTTCAAATATTATAAATTTTTATAACTTTTGCTTTATATTACACGTAGAGAGCAGTGAATTGATTGAGTGTTCTGGTACGTGGGAGCAGCATTTAATGTTATTGATGTCATCGGGTTTATTAGCGACCACATGTGTACACTTTTATCACAAAACGGGATGAAGTTAATAATGATTTAGAGTTTACAATTTGGTACGGAAGAAGTTTTATGCTTTTCAATCCCCGTTACAATGGCATTGTTCGGCACTGAAAGGAGAACGGAAAAGAAAAAAAACACAATTGTTAAACATTTTAATGATCTTGGTTCAATGATGGTAGAAAATATCATTATTTTCAACAAAAACAACACCAAATATGTTGAATCAATTATCATGACAATAATAAAGGAACCTGAACCTAATTTATATAAAACAATTTATATATATATACACCCATCCACAATAATGGGCGTGGAAAATATTATCTATTATCTGACTAAGCCCATTTTTGGCACATCTATGATAAGGATAAATTTGTGTATGTGTGTAAATTTCAATTTCAAAGGCTATTTTTTTTGTGGCAGATGTATAGATTTGATTCTAAATCGATTCGTATAACTAAAGGTTGGAGTTACAAACATCTTCATTAACTGAATATACCCTTAACCACAAGTGGTGCAGTCTTTGAAACTTTTAAATTGAGGTTGAAGAGTTCTTATAATAATTCGCTAAAATTTGGTACAAGGACGTGCATTGACGTTCTATTTGAATTAAATTAAAACAGCCCCACCCTTATACGTATAGTTTTCGTACCGGTTTTATTTTACACATACATGTTAGTTATATGATTGGCTTCAAAGCTGATATGAAAGCATTGACTTATGACTAATTAACTTTTTAAGTTGAATATAAATATAAATGAATAAAATATTTAAAATGTTTTGTTTATACATTAAAACACTTCAGCTGTAGTGTTATACGAAAAGTTGTTTTGAGTGTGAAGAAAAAAAAAAAAAAAAAAAACAACACTTAAAAAATATATTATTACCTGCTCTGTTATATATACCCCATATATATCCGTATATTATTAGAATGAACTCAAGCACCGGTTCATATTATTCACAGACATTTTTGACTTTATGTATGAAATATTTACGTTAACATAAAGACCCACTTATAGTACGAGTTAATGCGTAACTTGAAAGGTGAATGTGCTCTCTCAATAGTAAATATAACTTTCATTATAAGTACCTACCGCCCGCCCACCCACCAACCAACAAATCGGTTGGCTTGTGTAAGCGAACTCATATTGTTTACATTTTCATATACAAAGTACGATATGAGTATTTACGATTTTTATATACTCGTATATATGTATTTATTTGCATTTCTACATATATAATATTTAAGCGTGTTTTGCTTAAGTTGTTGGCCTTAAGTGGCATAAAAATACTATGCGTTGTTTATGACTTTATTTATTGTTACATGAAAATTTCTCTACTTAACATTGTCTGACTTATTATTTATGTACATATTTTATACACATTTTAAAACTTATATATATTGTGCATTTAGTATGTACATTACGTATTATATTGCACACTTTTATAGTACATAACAGTTTTTGGGTAAACTTTTGTAGAGTGAAACAAAATGAATTAAATGAATAGATATATGAAAATAGCAAAAATTTAATGGAGAATTATTGATTAGGTTAATAGTCTAACTGAAGACCAACTTGAATCTGAATGGAGCTCCATACATTTAATCAAAGAAACTTGAATTCATTGTTAAACAATATTGAATATTTTAAATAACCAAAAACTACTGCAATGTCTGTAAAAAAATTCATCTAAATATCTCAATTAAACGTTTTAATAATAGACATATAGAGCATGATTAGATTGATTTGGAATTTTTTGCAGATCAATTATTAACAGTGTTGTTCACTTGATAACTATGTAAATAATAACTTTTTGAGTATATTTTTTGGATTAAGTTTTTTTCTTCAAATTTAAAAACCATTTAAAGATGCAGTTTGATAAAAGATCCTATTTTCTAAAATACAAAATAATTTTTTTTAAATATCTATTATTGTTCTATTTTTAGCGAATTTTTTACTTTAACACTACGTGTATCAAAAAATGTTTCATTTTTGTAAAGTGTTAGAGGGAAAAATTCGCCAAAAATAGAACAACATTTGATGTTATAAAAATATTATAATTATATATATATTTCTCAAATGTGGGCATGCCTTTTATCTGTGCTCTTCCTTAAATTAAGTTAATAAACTAATAAATACTAAAAGATAATAAAATTTTACGAAATAATCATAAAAAAATGTAAACATTTTCTGTCCAATACATGTCAACAAAACACGTATTGCAGTTCTTTTGTTTTTTAAGTGTTCGTATAAGTAATAAAATCAGGACACTTAAATACACATATCGTTACCCTTCGAGTATATTTTGTGAAGGAAGGGAAAAAAGAGAAAAACTTGTGAAAATCAAGCCGTAAAATTGCAATGAAGCATAAAAAAATGACATTTACACACCACTCACACATCATACTTACACAAACACAATTTTTTTTTTTATTATATGATAAAAAAAAAAAAGAAAAAGAAGAATAAAAAAGTTGAATGAAATGAAATGGATGGAGTTATGGGGTAACTTTTAATATGGCTGGTGGTAAAAGCTGAGTACGGGAGAGAGAGAGAGAGAGAGAGAGAAAGTGAAGTAAACAGATATTGTGTTATGATACACACGCTATGTAACATTATTTCCCACTTGACATGCTACTGATGAGCAGCAGCCAGTTTACTTGAACTTAAGCCCCGCTTATCGACAATGATGTAAATGTATAGAGAACGGTGGCGTACGCGGTTTTACCCTTATGCTTTCATTTCCAATTATGAAAAATATTATCTAGAGAGAAGCAGTACGTGTGACATTATTGTAACAGCTTAATACGTGCAACAAGAATGTGATGGCAACTTGACAAGGTGGCGGAATGTGAGATAATATGACAAACTATGACATAATAATATAATAGATAAATAAAGAATGTTTTTGCCTCATACCTGATTAGGTTTTAGTGTAATCATGGTTTAAAATTTTTTTCATTATATCCTGCATCTTGTTTGGTATTCTGTTTGCACAAAAGGTATCAGAAACCCTACAAAATTTGTATAATTTTGAACAGCATCAAAATCTATCCGTATACCTATCTGTTGTTAGAACACTTACAGTCCTTAATTTTGAAAAAAATCTCTCACAGACATAAAAATGTCCGTATGGAGTTGATATTTGGTACAAATATTTATAATTACAGAAACGGTTTAGACTAATTTTAGAACCCCCTCCCATATAACGTCCCGGCAGTGACTTATGTGGCAATTCCTCGTGTTTTCTGCTGTAACTTATAACATAATATGCGGAACAAACTGGTGTAGGGTATTAAATGTGTTCTATGCATAGCATTTTCACTTATTTTTTAAAACTCTCAAACAACTTGCCTTCACTTGTTGTATATATTATAAATATTTATTTATAAAGAATGTCTTTGGGTTGCTTTCTAATCTTTTACACAATCTCTTTATGATATATTTATATACCACCATTCATAAAGTCATAGTATATACTTAACAATCTTACAAGTATGTCTTTATTATAGAGTTCAACGTTTCGTAATATTTGACGTTAAGAGTCATTTACGTTCCTGTATACACAGTCATTGTTTGAGTACATATTTGGCCATTCATTTATATTGTTTGATACATAATACAGGCAATATGTTATTTCAATAAGTAACCACCCGAAGGAGCATAACAATCAGATAAAGTGAAACCCTTAAAAAAGACCTTCACGCTAATTGTGTGTAATTAAATTTAATATGCTACAGACACGAACAGTATTGCACTGTTTGGCACCGCACGGTGTAGCTTAATTCACAACACTTCAAAAGGACTAAATTTGATGATGATATAATCGCTCTTACGTGCATTTGAATAATTCGAGCATATATTGTATGTAGTGTGCCATAAAGTGTATATATGTAGCAAGTGTATATAAGCACTTTGTGTAAGTCACTGCACGGTATACAGAGGAAAGGTAATTCCATATAATACATATGTACATATCTGCATTACCGTTTAACAAGGCTATTTATCGTACCGTTCTATCGCGACAGGATATAAAACGATATGGAAAATCCCTATAAATATAAGAGTTTAAGGTGTTGTAAAGGTTTACGTTCCGCTTTGAACATTTCCACTATAGAAGATTTGAATTTAAGATAAGTATATAATTACAAGTATTAGCAGCACGTAGAAGAGATTTTTCCATCTTAATAAACTTCCGCCTTTGTTACAAAAAGCATCTTTGATTGTTTACAGATTGCGGAAGATTAAGTGATATGCTTTAGCATACAATTTGTATACGTTTTGTATTAGTTTTTGTCAGTATGATCTTTGCTAAGCAAGAAAAAAAAGTATAAATTATTGCCAGCCTCACCCTACCCTCACTATATTTTACATGTTTCTGGTGTTAATATATTTCCACCATCATCATAAATCATATTTATTTGTTTGGGGACATTGCATATAACCGAATACAAGCCATAGTCAAGACAGCCAGACACGCAGGCAGGAAAATGTTAGGAAAATACATACACTGAATATTTAAAAGTTTCAACGACACCTATCCTTGTTGTTTGTTGTGTAGTACTTGTACATATATCAACTAGATTTCCTTTTCCAATTTTACAGAAACATTTTTATGACCCTAATGAAACACACCTTTGTTCTTTCTAATAACGTATTGTACTATTACGGTGGCGTCACATTTTGAAATGAAACTTTAAATGTTGAAAATTGAAAATATGAATTTGGTCAATTTCTCGCAAAGGTTTTTATATCGAAATTTTTAAACGGCGCTTGAAATAAGCCTGCGACAGTTGTTATGATGATATTATCATTTATTCTGCCGCGTTGCACAAATTTTTTAACATGTAACAGCCGTGTGACTCATACGTTAAGTAACACTAGCTAGAGAAAGGAAATTATTTCGGCCACAGGGACTCCATCAGCAAAGGTGTTAAACTACCGTGAAACGCATCATTTCAGTGGTAGTAAGCAACCACTGGCACCCTTGGTGTACCGTCCAATTTTATATGGATATAATGAAAATGTTTCTATGCGCTAATTATCTATTGTAATTTCATACTGTTACCTATTTGGGTTATATCGCATGGAAATTTATTTCACCTTACCCCAATACTTTTATTCTTCCACCGCACGTTCCAGACATTTTATGAAATGTTGCTGATATGCTGTTCTGTGTGTATACCGTGTTTATCAAGGTTTTCTATTATTTTCTGGTTTCTGCCTTTCAACACAAAAATTGATTGCTGACTTTTAATTTAGCAACGAACCATCCACATACAATACAATATGTTTTGGGGGGTAGGTGGTACGTGCCTGTGTGTTTGTGTAAAATATTTCAGTTTCAGTTTTCTGAAAGTTGTGATTGCTTCAGCTATTGTTCGTACAATTTTAGTTTGCTCTTGATTTATATTGTGTGCTGGTTGTATTTTTATTTTTAATTTTTTTCATTTTTCCTTTTCTGTTCTTTCTCAGGTTTGTGTGTGTTTTATTTTCGAATATGAAAAATTGGTCAAAATTTTCTCTATGTACGAGAGCTGCCTACACCTACACCAGGGACTGCAGTTAGCGTTTTTGGTACGTAAGTAGTGCAGAGGAGCATAAGTTTTGTGATACATTTTCAATACAATACAAATACTATAGCATGCGATTCAATTTATTTACAAGATTTGCAATTTTCGTTAAGTGGTTGTCGGAAATTTTTTATGAAAATTTCATTCGTACAAAATGACGTTTGATTAAGGAGAGAAACCTTCTCGAAGACCACTGGGCATAACTATTGAATTAAGTCATAACATATTTATGAGCACATACACATACACAATGGAATCTGTATTGAACCGCATCCAGTAATTTACTTTTCTTTTAAATGGAGCCTTCATTAATTCAATCATTTCAACTCTATATAATTCAGTTTTGTGCTCTTGTGTTTCCTTGCATGCATATATCCTTTTCATTCCCATACAAATATTCATACAGCATATATACACACACAGACTCTTAATTCGTTGACCACCTTGGTGGATTCATATTCATGCTTGATACTTGACTGTATGTGTTATTTTTTTTTTGCAAAGCACAAAAAACGAGAGTAGGATAAACAGTTATATACATAGGTTGCATGTGTTCAATCAAACATATCGCTGAAGAGCAGGAAACAAGTAAAGTTTTGTAAAATAAATCCAGGAGTAAAAAAAATAAAACCAAATAAAAAACACAAAATTTAGCTTAGCTTTGTTATGTGACCATGAAATATTTATGAATGGGAAAATTATACATATGTTTAATAATTTTAAACTTAAGAGGTTAATTTGTGTGGAAGATAAATATATTTTTATAAGCTATCTGCCTAGAAAAACTGCATAGAAATATGTGTAAAAATTTCAGCTCAATTTGTTAAAATTTACAAGCGTGAGAGTGCCAATTACAGACGGACATACATGTCTAGATCGACTCAGTTTGCGATATTGTTTATGAATATTTATACTTTGTAGGGTTTCTAAAGCCTCACTCTCTAGACAAGCGGCGCAAAAAAGGGACCTTCAATGTCTACATGATATGTATTCAAGATTTGCCCTCAGCCAAATATAATTTCTTTTTTACAAATATATTTGAAATGATTGCAAAAATTCTTCATGACAATAAAAGCTTTTATGACCTGATGTAACAATTAAACCCTTAAACCGTGATTTTAAACTAACTGACAATCACTTTGAGAAAAAAAAAAAACAAAAATCTGTTTAGTATTTGTTGCAAATTTAAAGAAATTATTTTAAATTTATATCGCAAATTACTTAAGTTGTAAAATGAATAAAAAAGTTCCTGGAGAAAGGCAATAAAAACTTGTATCAAATTGGTTTAAAACTGGATTTCTCTAATTGTCCATTTAGTTTGCATTAGTTTTTCAAAAAAAAAAAAAAAACAAAAAACCAAAAAAACCGTCAAGCATGAATATGCACAAAAGCAGGCGACAAATTCCAAATATGCTCAAAACGGGAGGGACAACTTTGCAGAGTTTTAATAAATTTTTTTCGAGTTTTTTATTAGAACAAAACATTGTTTAATTTATGTCAGTTTTTATAACCTTCAACTTAGTGATGAACATAGGGTATATTAAGTTTGGAATTTGGTTTGCAACAGCCAGAAGGAGGCTTTTGAGATCCTACAAAGTACTTGAACAGTAACAAAAACTGAGTCAATCTAGACAGTTTTACTTTATGTCCGTATATCTGTCCCTTGCTGGCCATCTCATGGTCGTAAATTTTGAGATATCGAACTGAAATTTTGTCCAAACATTTCTAGTATTTTTACCGAGACTCGGGCAAAATTGGTTAAAATCCACGCCCACAAACAACAAAAATCTCCTAAAGCCTTAAAAATTTACTTTAACGTTGAAATTTTGTACATATGGATAAAATTAGGGCACACATCGACTTGCGACCACGCTCACAATTTACAAAAAACCATATTTTGGGCAGTAACTGCAAGGAATGTTTTAGTTTTATTTACCCTGTAATCGTGGCACGCCCACTTTTGTAGGGTATTTAAGATTAAGTCTAAACCAAACTCAACATTTTTACTTTCTTCTCTATATGTTGGATTTTATTGTTGGTAACAACAATAAAAAATAAAACAATACCAACAACAACAACAACAACAATTTTAAAAATGTTCTTTTTTTTATACCACATTGTGAACTGCATGCGTTACATGAAATGCAGTTATGTGTCAGGTCTGCATGTTAACTTTTCTAACTATTAATTTCATTTATTGTTGTTGTTGTTGTTATAACAGACTATTTTTTTTAAACATTTTCACAAAATAAATTCATTTTTTACATAAGTAAATGATTTTTGTTATTGTTGTTGTGTGTGTACTTTTTTTTTTTGTATTTTGCATTTTGTAAAATTATTATTTCAATAATAGACAAAACAATGTTTCTCTTAAATTGAAAATAAAATTTTAGTTCGTTGATGATATTTTGCATGCATTCTAAACTTTACAATAAATTGCATTTTATTCATAAATGAATATGAAAATGAATGAAAATTATACTAAAATTTTAAAAGTTAATAATAATAATAATAAATGCAAATGAAATGGTGATGGATTGGATGAGGGTTCAGCACGAAGCAAATTGATGGATGTTGCGAAATACAAACATATTCACGTGTAATGTGTATATTTTGCCAAGATTTCTTTCTGGATGTTTGCAAACGTGACACATTGTTTAGAAGCAATGTGTCACGTTTGTAAAACAAAACTAATTAATTTTTAAGATGTGACACTACCTTCACTATTCGTTTAAGCAAAGTAAACGCAAAGTGTACACTTAAGTGTTTAGCACGAATAAAATTTATAGACGCGAGAAACAAAAGAGCTGAAATTTTTTTCTCAATTCTTTCCTTAGGTACATTTGAACCCGTACTCTACAGCATTCAGTTTTACTTAGCCATCTCAGTTACTGTAAGGACGAATTCTCGATTGAAAAAATCTGAAAATGTTTAATTGAATATAATGAATAAATTATTAATCTCAAGTCAAGCTTTACCATTCAATACCCTACATTAACTTCCAAACAATATATTTTTTTGATCAGCCAAACAAAAACTTGCAGCTACCACGCCCACATACATATTTTGTATACATATTAACATATATATATAGAGAGAGAGAGAGAGAAGAGAAAGACATTCAATATTTGTTCTCAACCAAGTGTCACTAGTTTGTATTTGTGTTTTGTATTTAACAATGAATTTAAAAAACAAAATATTTGCATTTTTTCTAAATATAATCCCTGTGTATATACGTACATGTTATCATTGAAAAGTTAAAACCCTTTGAAACACCTGACAGGATTGTTGTGCGTTTATTGTATATATGTATTGACAAATACTTAAACATTATCATCATAAAATTTTTTTTTTTTTATTTATTTATTGTTTTCTATTCTCATTCATATAACAAAACAAATAACGTCAATAACGTGTTTATAGATGTGCACACACAAGTATTGAAAATATCACACTAACAAGTGTAAATACAAATATTTTTTATATATATTTTATATATGTAAATAGCAATATATCTAAATATGGATATAGATACGAATATATGACATTTACATGTGTGTGGTAGAAAGGATGAAGGAAAAAAAATCATTATTATGTACTTATGTAATTTGTTGTTGTATTGAAACACTTGTAATGTATTTTTATCCACATGAGAGGTATATTAAGTTTATCATTACATTTACAACACATAGTAGGAGACGTGTTATGATAATAGACACGCCCACAATCGACAAAAATCTATATACATCTGTCTGCCACAAATACGATATTATCAAATTAGACTTAGGAACGCATATTTATAATTACTGTTGCCATTGTTGTGCCAAAAGTGGGCGTGGTTGGATAACAGCTACGCTCACAATTTACTTAAAAACTTGTAAAACGTAAAACTCTTTTTTTAAGCTGGTACGTATTAGAAAGAGTAATTATGCAACTGCCACCTGGAGGGTATTTCAGATTTGGTCTAAACCAAATTTACATTTTTTTACCTATTTTTTATTGTTATGTAATTTTTCACACATGCTTTTTCTCTTTATCAAATACGAGCCTATTACCACACACACACACACACACACAAAATAAATAAGTGGCATATAGATAATTTATATGTGTACAGAGTTAACAAGTTTTTATAGTACATGTATGCATAGCGCATATTTTATATGAATATTTGTTGTTGAGACTAAGAGGAAAATCAGAAGTACGTGTGTATGTGTGTGTGTTGACAATGGTATTAAATATTATCCTTGGGTTTAATTAGTTATTGTGCTGTTGTTAGTTGTTGTTAAGCGCCAGCACATAAATTATAACTATCTGGAGTATTTAAATTATTAATATGTATGGAGTGTGCGGCGTGTATGTATGTGTGCCGGAAAGACATTTGAAATGTTAGGCATAAACTTTTTAATACTACATCATTTTGCTAACAAAGAAACTTTTCCTGAAATTTTAATACTTACGCAAAATACATTTTTAAATATCTATTTAAAAAGGAATATTTGCAAGAGTTCAACAAAAGCAAAATTGTAAGCTTACAAATGCAGGATATTAAATAAGTAAGCAAAAGGTAGTTGATTTTATACTCTCTACCTTGGTAAAGAGTTTGCCAGGAGACGTTAGGGACCCTACAATATATATATGTTCTTGATCAGCATCAAAAACTGAGTCGGTCTTGATATTTATGTCCGTACGTCCGTGTGTCTGTCTCTTATGTTATTTTAATGGTCATAAAATTTTAAAATAATGTGATGAAAATTTATACAAACACTTTAAGTTTTTGCAAACGGATTTAAATTGAGCAAAATCGATTACAAGCCACGCCCTCAAACAACAAAAAACTATTTAAATGCCACAAAAATTAGACTATTAAGTTTAAGTTTAAGTTGATGTACATATTAATAATTTCCCCATTTAGCGAGGTGCCAAGAAAGGGCATGGTCGGGTTTTTAAGATTTGCCTTAAGGACCAAATGTCTTTACTTGTTATATCCTTTCTAAAATCCCCTCATAGTCATTGGAAAATTATGTCATCTTTTCATATTTTGCATAAGTTTTCAAATTTATGATTCTCGAAAAATTATATAAACTTTAAAAGGTACGTGTATAACGAGTATTTATTTCTTTCCATTTCGTTTCGTATCCTTTCAAATGGTTGCAAATTGTTTGCGGACAAATTGAAAGACAAATGAAAGTAAACACAATTGCATGCTAACTGCAAATCATTCCAAATGTAAACATATCGACCCACACCGAACCAAAGCCAACCAAACAGTCCTTTAAACGAAACGAATTGTAAAGAATTGCTTAATGTTATTGGAGTCAGGTTTACTGACAAGCAAACCCATTTAGCAAATTCATGCCAAGTCTGACGTTGCTTGCCAGCTACCATCAATATATAAGATTTGTTGTTGTTTGTTGGATGACTTAATTTTCATTTGGTTTTGGTAATAAATTCAACACAAAAATATTTTTTTTTTTATTAAAACTGTTAGAAAAATCCTTTTTCAAGATGAACTTAATAATAAAAAACAAATAAAAAAATTAAATTTGAGTTAGGCCAAAACTTAAATACCCTCCACATGTACTTATAAATAATGGGTGTGGCAGATGCATGATTACGCCTTCTAATAGTGTATGTATTACGTATTAGCTTGCAACTCGGGCATAGTTTTTTGTAAATTGTGGGCGTATCTATTGTACGAACAGGTCCATTTTTGGCACATTTCTGGATTCTATTTATTCTTAAATTTAATTACGCCAATTATTTGCACATATATAAAAGCCATAATTATAAATATTTGCATCGAATTTCAGCTTTTTAGGTTTGTTTTTGTGATATTTAAATAAGTTGTTGTCGATTGAGGGCGTGGCTCTTTACTAATTCTGCACAATTTAAAAAACTATTTCAGAATATATAAAAATATTTTTATCCATATCTCACAATTTGCATTCAGAAGAGAGTCAAAAACACATATATACACGGACATACGGACGGATATGTCTAGATCGACTCAGTTTCTTATGCTAATATAGGATTATATACCCTTCTGGGTAATACAAACTTAATATATCGTCATCACTTAAATGAAGGACGGGAAAGGGTATAAAAAACCGAGAACCAATACAAGAGGAAGAGTGTAAACGCAATAGGTCCTCAAATGATTTGCAAATAAATTTCTTTCTTACTAATTGTCAGTTTGCTATTTTCATTTATTTATTTTTTATTTGTATTCTTTTTTTTAACTTTTCTTCTTGTTACGTAAAATCACGAAGAAGAAGAACGAATATAAAATATCACATCATCCTTATGCAAAGCAAATGAATAAAGTTTGACAAATTTAAGCCTGTGACATAACATAAAATATATGCATTGGGGAGATGTTCTTGTTTCATTTAATTTATTTTAAAAGAAATAGAACATCAACGTAAAGGATTAAATGGACAAGTTTTGCGAATAAAATATTACAAATGTCTGCTTCGAATCATAATTGAAGTAATTTAAGCATTTTAAAAATAAATTGACTTTTATTTTTTTTTAAACAATAATTGACCTTATGGTTGTGTTTCAAATCTCTGTGATAACTGACAATTTTAACCTAACACAAACAAATGAAAATGTTATAGTCGGTCAAGGACGTTTATTTAATATCCTACACCACATAGCTATACAAATTATGCAACAATTAGTTTAGTTATCAGTAAACGTGAGATATTTCCAGCTTTTTATATAGGGTCTTTAAAAAAGCACCGATTGTGTTCAAATTAAGCTAAATCAATTATTAGACCAATTATTAGACTAATTAACGATTGTTCAATAAGTTTTGTTAAAAGTTGTTTGTTAAGAATTGAAATTTTTTTTCATATAAAATGTTATTTTAAAATAGAACCTTATATGGGGAGGGGTTCAAAAATTGGTTTAATTTAAAATACCATGTTCGTACGAAGATATTCTTTTATATTAAATTTTATGAAAATATCTTAAAAAGAGCGACCTGTAGCTTGCGAACAAATTGTTGTGAATAGACAGACGTACAGACGGATATTTTTAAATCGATTTAGCTTGTGATTCTGAATGGACATTTGCCATTTAAGAGTTGCAAACATCGTACTAAGATATGCTTTAATACCAAATTTTATGAAAATATCTTAAAAAGAGCGATCTGTAGCTTGCGAACAAATTGTTGTGAATAGACAGACGTACAGACGGATATTTTTAAATCGATTTAGCTTGTGATTCTGAATGGACATTTGCCATTTAAGAGTTGCAAACATCTTTACAAACTTAATAATATTTTTGCCACATTAAAGGACAAGGCATAAAAGAAAAACACACACACACACTCGCACATCCTCCTAACTACAATCATAAATTGTTACTATTTGTGTCCTGCCATTGTATTATTTTCACTTTTATGTGTTTTTGTGTTATGTGTCTACAATTTATCTCTATCGCTGTCAGTACGAATGCTTTGTGGCTAACATTGGGCCGTTGACAATTTGCCTCACTTTTATAGCCCTTGAAAAAACAACAACAACAACAGCAATAACAAAACAAAATTGAAATTGTGTAACGTGCAGCGTGTAAGTGGGCCACAACCAGAATTTACCTTTAGGTAACATTTTGAACTTGGACACAAATTGTTACAATGGGCGATGCCGTACATAAAAGCCATCTGGGTTCCGTGGAATACAAAAAAAAGAAGAAGTAGAGATGTTTGTATATAACATAAAAATATGTGTCGAGCACTACATTATAAACAGTATTTAAAAAAGAAATAAAAATCAAAGAAAAGAGAAATTAACTTAAATCTGTAAAAATATTTTACATTCTTTAGTGGGCAGTTTAAATTATTGTATGAATCTTGTAGAGGGCAGCAGAATGTACTTAAATGTAATGCAGCACAACTTGGTTCATATTGTCTCTTGAATATAATAATCATTCAGTACGTATCATTCAAAAAATTAAAATGTCTGATTTCGTTTAAAGTTGAAACTATTAAGCTTTTTATTAAATCGAAATAATGTCTCAAGTTTCATTGCAAAATATCAAAAATTACAGATTTGTTTCGTATAACATTCTATTCATAGAGCGCCAGGTGGCACAGAGAACTGAACTGTTATAACTTTGCTGAAAATTAATATAGATGAAAAATTATTGCATCATTGAAAAGCTTACATTCTTAAGAATGATTAGTCATCTTCTAAAGATGATTATTCATTTTCTGTTTATTTTTAATTAATTTAAAGAACTATGAAATAGTGGACGTACGGACGTTGTATAATACTTTACAAGAATGTGTATAAAAAAAGTGTCCTCTTGATTTCCAAGTTGTGTTATGAACCTTACTCAGACATTAAGTAAATAATTATACAATAATTGTGAAATGGAGCGAAACTCTTTGGGAGAGAGGCGCCGACAATTGAGCTTCCTTAATGATTTGTATATTACGTAAATTCCAATTCTAATTTATTTTCTTCTATTCTCTGCATCAATTTACATCAATTCACACTCAATTTTCACTTTACACATTTTGATTTAAAACATGTCTATTGTGTAAATCAAGGTATGAGTGTATTTATGATTTATGTTTCTATATACGTATAAACAATTTAAGAATGCATTGAATTGGAAATAATAAATATGAAAAATATGAAACGCTTTCATAAACTTTAAATAAAAGTAAGAAAGAAAGAAGAAAAAAAAAAAACAAAAAACAAAAGAACACTCTTTGAATCACAAACATAACCACAAACATACTTTTAAAGAACACAACTACCGTACAACTCTTACAACTTTCCATTTAACTCAATCTCTTTCGTTCTGACCGATACTTGTCGGTTTTATTATTGAACTTTTTCAATTATTCTATATGGAATTTTTTTGCTCATCGACTGAATATGAAAAAAGTTTATTCTGCTTTTCATATACAGCAAAGTTTTTACTTATATATTTCTCTTTTTTTATTCTTTTTTATTAGTTTGCATATTTGTTGTTTCTTTGCAGTGCATAGAACATAGAATTATTATTTTCACGTTGTTGTTGTTATTGTTGTTATTTTTGTTTTTTAATTACTTGAAAGTGAATTCAAGTGTGTAGCAGCAGTTCAACAATTTTAAAGAGGAACTTTCTTCCTTTTTTTCATTTATCATTATATTTTTTATTGTTGTAGGCGTTGAATATTTATAATCCCAGCTTTGGAAGCGAATGAATGCTTGAATATATGGAAAAAAAGAAACATGAAATTATAGTCATGCAGCACAAATGATGTTAGCAACGATTTTTCAATAAGGACATAACACAACGTAATATAAATTTCAATATTTCAAATTGATCGAGAGACTTCAGTTCTTTAGTTAATTTGATCTTTAAGGATATAAAACAAGATCTTAATGGAAAATTTGCCACAATGTGGTTCAAAAGATCAAACTTTGTATTGTTGTGAAAATTATACTTGGCGCCCTATGAAGGATCGTTATATGGAAAAAAATCACAATTCTTAATATTCTCTCCTGAAGCTTCTTCATCGAGCCAACTTTAAGCAAAATTAAACAATTTTTTTATTTTTCATCAAATTTTTTTCTAAAGTTAAGGTAAAAATGGTAAAATTTTTATATTAAAATGTTGATCCCAAATGATAGTAATTGATCAGTGAAATTTTATGGTCCAAGTTTGAGCTTGATCAGGCTATCCTATTAGCATTTAATGATGATTTTAAATTAGTACAAAAACCGTACAGTATTATGGAATCGGGTCTAATTTGGACTTATCTTGAATCACACATTAAAAATTTTGTATTTAAATGAATTTTTAAGCCAATTTTTGTTTAATAAAAGTTTTTTCAGTTCCGAGTTTCCTTTAAAAGTAAATTAAGTACTTGTACCTTGTACATCGTCTCCATAGTGAATTGGTAATGGAGAGATGTAATACATTTCTATGCACTGTATGGTTTTGCTGATAATGCTTAAAACAATCAATTAGCCAACTGAGCCTTCATTGCCTTCTTAAAAGCCATAATTTATACGATTTACTTAAAGTTCAGTTCAAGGTTACTTTGACTCAATACATTTTCCATTATACGAGTATCCATTCGGTATCTAGTATCCCGCTAATTATTATTATTGTTGACGTCATCCATTTGTAGAATTTCTGGGGTGTGTGTTAACATTTCATCTTATGGCATTATTACAATTGATTTTAAGCTTCTTTTGTTTACCTTTCACTTATGTTTTGTTAAATGGCAAAATGTGAGAAACGTGTCACGTTGCCTTCACATTTGAACTATTCTTTTTTCTTATTCAACCAATCCTAAGAATGTTTATGTAAAATAATTATAATAGAAAAGCAAGAAAGAAAACTAAATTTGGCTTTGGCCAAATCTTAAATACCCTCCACATCAATAATGGTGGACGTGGCAGTTTTACTGTTTTTCTTATTTTATAATAATTTCTCATTATCGTTACATTATTGCTGTATTCTATAATGAACCACACACACGTATTTTATTTTTACCCCCACCAGTCAATCATTACAAATTAACTTAAAAGAAAAAAAACTGTTTCGTTTCGTTAAGATTGTTGTGTCAGATTTGACTTAATTTTAAAAGTGAATTATATGCCAAAACGATTTCATAAAATTCTTTTTTTGTTTGTTGATTATATTAGTACATAGTACATATATAAAATACAGAAGAGAAACAACAACAATATACGTTAAAGACAGTATCTAGTATTCTTAGCAGATTTTTATATCCTCCACCTTAGGGAAGAGGGTATATTCACTTTGATCATCCGTTTACAACACATCGAAGGAAGCGTCGGAGACCCCACAAACCATATATATTCTTAATCAGCATGAAAAGAGAAATCGTTTGAGACATGTCCGTCCGTGTGTCCGAGTGTCCGTCTGTTGTTGGCACTCTCACGGTCGTAATTTTTGAGATATCAAATTGAAACTTTGCATACGTATTCTTAGTTCAATTTTGCTGTTCCGTATTGAAATTGGGCAAAATCGGTTAAGAGACACGCCCACAATAAACGAAAATCTCATCATACCTCGAAAAAATTGTATCTTTAAAAAATTATATATCGCACAATACTATGTCTATCAAGTTGAAATTTGGTATATATATAAAGGGTACCATTATCCAACACTGTGCCAAAAATGGGCGTGATTGAATAATGCAAACGCCTATAATTTAAAAAAAACACTATTTGCGTAAGTACATGAAATAGTCGTAGACATGAATATGGCAACAGGAACTTATTTTTTAGAGAATAACAAAAGGTGGAGGGTATTTAAGCTTCGGTCTTAACCGAACTTTTCTATCTTGTTTGATATATTTTCTGTGTTTCAAATAGCAATTGCATTTACAATTTGAGCTCTATCACTCTTTCTCTTTCATTCCCTTTCATTCTCTGTTTCTTTCTTCTCATCTTCTATATGTTGCTTTATTTTTTCATCATTTTTTATTTCTTTACCATTTTCTACACATATGTTTAAAGGATTTGCGAAATTCCTTCACGTGATATGTTTTGTATACCCTTTTAAAATGGCAAGTATACTAAGTTTGTAATGCTATATGCAACATGATCACAAGGAGTAGTCAGAAATTTTACAAAGTATTTATATTCTTGATCAGCAGTAAAGATGGGGTCGATTTAGACTTATATCCGTATATTCATGTGTCAGTATGTCCGTATGTCCGTATTATTGTTGCCACTCTCATTGAGCGTAAATTTTAAGGTGTTGAGCTAAAATTTTATATGAGCAAAACAAGCCATGCCCTTAATCGACAAAAATGTATTTTTAATTACAAAAATGGGCGTGGTCGGATAACAAATACATCTATAGTTAACAAAAAACCTTATAGAGCATAAAGCGTAACTTCCAAGCTGATCCGTAATTCATTAGGAGGCGGAATCATGTACTTGAAACGCCCACTATTTATATTTAAATCTACAGAGTATTTAAGATTTCGTCTAAAACAAATTTATTTTCTTATTTGGTTTTTTCTGTGTGTTTGTTTGTTTTGTTGTTTTTTGCTCGTTACACTTATTTAATCGTCTAGATTTGTTAGCACATATACTTATAAATACATATGCATCTACGTACGTACTTACAAATACAATTGTATTTATAATCAAATGTATTTATAAAGAAATGTGTATTTGTTTGTATAAATGTTGCTCGTATATGTATGTGTGTGTGTGTAGTAGTAGTAGTAGAACATCGATTTTTATGGCTTTAACAAAATTGAGTCTTACATGGCAGCTAAATTTGTGCACAAGCAAGAGTGTTTGTTACTTACATCACCATCACCACACACATGCATGCACGCGTACATACCGTATATTATATAAATTTATGGATGTATTTGTGTGTTTTCAAAAAATATTCTGGCATGTAGCTGGTAATACGTGTATGCACGTTTATCTATCTGTCTGTGCGTCCGTCCGTCTGTACCCTATTATACGCTGAGGAGGTATTTAAGTAAATTTAGTGTTGCAAAAATATACATTTATTACCGCTAATATACGGAACGTATTTGTAATCACACATACATACACTCGCACATACATATACACTCATTTCTAGTTATATGTAGAAGCTAGTATGTAAGAACGTTGGTTGCGGTAATGGTGCGGGTGTGTGTGTGTTTATCTGTTATATGTTTCAATAAAATTTTGGATTTAATTTGATTAAATTGCTTTCACTCTATCTGTATGTACGTATGTTTAACAGCTAAAACCCCTTTAAGTGTTACAACTTGAAAATCTAAGACTTTATCTAGCTGATTATATATGTTTTAGTACAAAAAACAAAAACAAAATAAAATACATTTATATATATATATATACATATATTGATGGTGTTGGTAGTGAAGTGTATAACATGCCATGAAAATAAATAGATCTCAAAGTTAGTTTAGAGTAATATTTTAACGCAATCGAAACACTTCTGAGTGCCTTTAAGGTATGCTTACGTTTATATTGCAACAAATAAGAAAACACGTTTAACTATGTTTTAAGGCGAAATCTTTCGCATCGCATTCATTTTTATACCCACCATTTTCATGCGCATGGGAGTTTGCCTTGAAGTAGGCATCGGAGACTTTACAAAGTTTATATATTCTGAAACAGTATCGAATACTGAATCTGAATCGATCTAGCTAAGTCTATTTTTCCGTATGTGTGTGTGCAATAATAATCACTTTACATAAATATTGATATAATGATTCCAGCTTTGGCAAAAGTGTTGGAAGTTTCGGTACTAGGGTTGCTATAAAAAGGGGGTTGAGCTTAACTCGTTGTGCTCTTACGACTTAATTGAATAAAGTTGCCACGAATTTATTGTTCTATCATTGTAGACTTAACTTAATTATAATCATTAGTTTTTAGACATGCCTCAATTACTGTAAATATAAACGTATATCGAGTAATATAATTTCAATTTAGAGAGCGCTGCATTTATTTATAATGTAATTTCAACTTGAACATACATTATTTTCGTGTTGCCCAATACATATAATATCTAATTATACTAACAACAACATCAACAATGTATTAAAAATTCAATATTTAAAGCAGCTATGAAGCATGTTTGCGCTTGAATCGTATTTAATGATTTAGCAAAACTTCTCTCTCTCTCTCTCTGCCCTCTATTCAACCATCTAATACTAACCCTAACACTTTTATAATCAAATAGTATCAAAATATCAGTACGGCGCGAGGTTAATTGTAGTTTAGTTCAGTAGTAATTAGCGAAGGTTTACTAAATTTATTATTTTGTTTGCCATCAGTTTATGAGTCCATACATACAATGGTTGTTTTATGATTTTCGCGATGCCATGCCATTTATAGGAGTCATCTCCTGAGTGTCAATATTTAAAAAAAGGTATAAAAAATGATAAATTCCGCTCAATTACAAAGGGGCGTGATCAGATATTTGATATATCTAGGGATGGACATGATAATTTAAAGCGGACACCGTTTCTTTCATCGATGTGACTCTGCTACAATGTACCAAACATAACAAGGTGGTATGTTATGCAATATTTGGCCTAAACCAAAATATGTACAGCTTTTAAACTTGTTTTACTTTTGCTGTCAATCACAACCCAACCAAGGGAAGGGATGGGGGAATAATTCTAATTTTATACATTCATCTACATTACACTGATAGTTACGATATAGACATTAATTGTAATCAAATGTAAACCTCACTGGTATTAGGGAAACAAATATTTTAAATGCATGTTGCTGTTGTTGTTTTTTTTTTGTTTGTGTAATAATTGATGCTCTAAAGGGCTGTTAATCAAGTGCAGTTATTGTAAAATATATATTTTTTTTAAATCTTTTTTCATATTAAATAATATAAAATTGTATTTTGGGAATATTTGTTGGATTTGGTTTTTGGCAGAGAGAGAGACAGAGAGAGTAATTTTATTAAATTACTTTAAATACCATTTTGTTTGAAATTTATCGAGAATTAAGCCTGAATGTAAAACAAATAAATGTGGGGTATTATTAAAATGTTATAGTCGGTCAATATCCAGCTTTTAATACCCTATGTGACTTATTTAAAAATAGAGTGTCATATAGGGAGGAGTCCTAGAAATGGTCCAATTTGAACTATTTTCAAAACTTTATATCTTGATCTTGCACGCCCTTGTACCAAACCCCGACTCACAACAGACAGACGTACCGACGGATATGCTTAAATCGTTTCAGAAAGTTATACTGAATCGATGGCTGTGTCTTTAAACTGCACAAACTTAATATACCCTTTAGCACAAGTAGTGCAGGGAACATTTATATAACTATTATATGATTGTGATACTTATTAAAAATTGAAAATTATTCTGCTTTCAAATCATTTTATAGAATTCCAACTTATTTCACTTTGTTCAATGATTTTATGTATAATTTATTTGGGCACAACTGTGGTTTCCTTTTTCTTTTTTTTCATGGTTTTTAGTTATCATATAATTTTCATAAATCAATTAATTATTATTATATTTTTTTCTGTCTTTTCCTTTTCGTTGGTAAGTGCGTATGACTGGAACGTTTCATTAAAATTTTTAATGCTTGGCTGCATTTGTGGCAAAAAAAAAAAACAGTTTTTTTGTTACAATATTCATTCAAAAAATTTAAAACTAATATGTTGAAAAAACCAAAAAAAAAAAATTAAATAAAAAAAACTTAAAAGGGACTAAACGAACGAACGAGCAAAACTCTGTCCTCTGAGCATAAAACTAAAACAATTATTAGAATATATTGAAATTATAGTTTCGTGTGAAGTGAAAAACAAAAGCAAACTTACAACTTATTGAACGTATTATTACCAATAATATAATAGTTGTGAAATTGTGCAATTTAATACTTGATCGACATCAGTAAGGTTTGGCCAAAAACTTTCATTTCATTGAAAACTTTTAATTGCTTAATGAGTACGAAAATATGCTGGATTTAAGTATTAGATGAAAATATAAAAAACCAAAGTAGATTTGAAACAAATTTAAATCTATTTAGAAACGATGGGCGTGGCTGGGTTTAGTGGTTACGTCACCTAATAATGCCATGCCCTTATCTACGTGCAAGCTGAGTTTTATGATAAATAAGCCGTTATTATAAATGTATAACTATCTACTTCACAGCTTAATTTTTGTAAATTTTTGTTGATTGTGGGCGTGACACTTGAACGATTTTGCCAAATTTATACAAACTTAGTATATGCGAAGGGTATAAAAGAACCAAATTTGTCTTAAATAAAATAATGAACATCCTAAACATTTAAATACAAAAAGTGGGCGTGACAATTATCTGATTTTATTTCTTAAGAAATATTATTACGCATCAACTACCAATTCGGAATTTGAACAAATTTTTTTTTGTAAATTATACGAGTCAAAATCCTTGTCAGTCACCTTTCCTTATGTCATGCTTCCCCTCAGCGTTATATATTTTATTTAGTTATTTTAAAAAGAATTCAATTCATTACAATAAATGCAAAGACGTTTTACTCTTCATTTAATCCATTTTACGTACACTTCACTTATAAAATATTAGTAGAAAATATTCGTACATACGTTGCAGTGCCAATGGTTGGATTTGTGTCGAATTTGTTTTACAGCAGCTTTTACTTTAGGTTTCGCGTTCAGGACTCAATAGACATAAATCTTGAAAATGTGCACAGTTTTGTTTTTATTGTATCATCACACAACAACAATCAACAACGAACAGCAATGCTAAGCGAAAACATAAGCACCCTTTTTAGGGCTGTTGACGATAACAACATTGAGCATGTTATTGACTGAATGCAAATGCCACTCAATAGCGATTGCATTCAATGGCTTCTTACAAAAGATTCAATTTAACACAGAGTG
Organism: Ornithomya fringillina; assembly: GCA_963978525.1. NCBI lineage: Eukaryota > Metazoa > Arthropoda > Insecta > Diptera > Hippoboscidae > Ornithomya > Ornithomya fringillina. The sequence goes on from OZ021693.1 coordinate 7,403,494, forward strand.
GAGTGAAATAGTTACAAAGAAAATCACTATGAGAATATAGAAGAAAGAAAAGAAGAAGAAGAACAAGACATCATCGAAAAAGCACCAAATAAATGAGAATTGTGGCAACCTTGGGTACGTGCTTAATGGTTTAGATAGAATGGTTTTCTTTTCCAAAACATATACACACACACATACACATTCACACACCTTACTGCCTGTTATTCAGTTCAGTTGAACGTGAATGCCGTTGTTGGATTATAATGTGTAACTGGTACCTTGGCTTAGCCACATACTCCACCGCATTGCTAATAAAGAATAAATTTTAAAAGCTTAGTTTCTCTCTCCCTCTTTCTCTCTCTTAAATATCACTTACTTTAGTGGCAACAAACAGGCCACTATGGTCATTTAAGATGAATGGCTGAAGGTCGTATAAGCAGGCAGGCACACAAATCAAATTTTAAGTACTTACTCCCTAAGAGTTATTTATGTAAGCAGTTCATTTTTGTCCTTTTTCCTTCAACTCAACTTTATTAGTTGTTTATTGTTTGTATGTGTTTTCCGTACATACTAATATATGTGAAAATAAATAATTCAACAGTACAACAGAAACGTTTGACTTTCCGTAATAAGAAAGCAGTTTGTCAGTTCTATGAATATATTTTAACAAATTATAAGTTTTTATGAATATGAGAACAAAGCCGGACATAGCTTAAAATACCTACCAATAAATGGATGTAATCTAGATGTAAATAAGTAAAAAATAGAACAAATCCTAAACATCTTCTACATCTTTTTACAATAAGTGGGCGTGTATTTTGATGCCAATTAACAACACAAACACTTTACACATACTTCACATACCTTCTAGTTGTTGCAAATCCAATGACAAACTTAGTATACTCCTAAGTGTAACGTATTATTTTTATCATAGGTGGTTATGTTGCTGAAAAAAAATTATAAACGTAAAGTAAGGAAGGTTTGTAAGAATTTCAAGGATAAATTTTCTTAATCGCTATTTAAATGGGTCAAAATCGGACTAGAGCCAAACCCACAATCGATAAAAATATATTTATTTGCCGTAAAAATTGCGCTAAGACGTTAAAATTTTGTACACATATTTATAATTAACCCATTCATCGATAAGGCAAAACGCCCTTTATATGATAATAGATGTGAAGGGTATTTAAGATTCGGCTTAAGCTAAGTTCAATTTTTTTACTTCCTTTTTTCATTTACTTTACTTTCGAGGGCACTAGTATCGAATTATTATTCCAATGGGATGGCTTTGCGAACCTATCAACGTAGCATCACTTTAAACGTTCAAACATTGTTGATTGATACAGCACAAGTGTAGGTGAACATACAAATATTTACAGTACAATATGTTGGTGTATATGAGTGTGCGGTTTGTATGAGTGTTTTGTACATTTGAAAGTTGTATTGTTCGAACATTTAGCAATTTCAGACCATAGTTGCAGTTCAATCCAATTTAGATCACATTATGTTACCATTTACCACACATTGCCATTCATATTGGTTGTTGGCGCTGTTTGGTCCTGTACCATATAACCCCGGCTGGGGTTGTATAATAAGTGGCTCTCTGTACGTATATGAGTGAGTTGGGCGCAATCGATTTTGTTGATATTTGTAATTTTTTTTTTCATTTTTTTTTTTTCTAAAATGTTTTTAATGTTTTTTTTCCTGGTCGTCATTGTGTTGCTGTTGCTGCTGGTATTGTATTGTAGTTGTTTTACATTTCAGCTGCTCTGATAGCCTTTGTTTCGTACAATATTTGGATTTCCTCAATGTAAGCATGAGTGTGGGTGTGTGTATATGGTTGTGTTTATATTAAATACGTTTAGAAAATAAAAATGGGGAACTATTGCTAGCGTGCATTTGATGTGTGGTGGAGCGTACAGCAACTATTTTGGGGGCCCGTTCCGTCGTGTATGCGGTGGCTGGTGTTTTCTTTTTCATTTATTCCTCCTCTATTTCTGGTTTTTGATACTCGTTGATACGGTGAAAGTAATAGCAAAACACAATTTGCTTTACAATGCAATCAGTTTGACTCGGATCATGCCAAACCATATCGCTACTATTACCACTACCACGACCACTACCCCGTATCGCATGTGCTTACTGTTTATGTTTTTTTTTTTTTTTTGAAAGACGGCAACGAAATATACAACAACAATAATTGCTGCATATTATACTCGAAAAGTTTCTGTACTCTTCACGTAAGATACTAAAGTATACTAAGTTTGTCAGAAGGAGCCGTTAGAAATCCTACAAAGTACATGTATTCTTAATCAACATTAAAAACTGATTCGATCCAGACATGAATGCCCGAAAAACCTATTTATAATTACCGTTTTTATCGATGTACGAAAAATGGGCGTGGTCGTATAACAGACATTTTTAAGAAAAAACCTTATTCAGCGAATAACTCAACTTTTAAGGTAACACAAATAACAAAATACATACACTATTAAGAGACCAAATCATATACCTGCCACGCCCACTGTTTGTATATAAATGTGTAGAGTATTTAAGATTTGGTCTAAACTAATTTTAATTTTCTTACTTGATTTTTTTTATATTTTTGTAACATTGTTAAATGAAACAACAGCAACAACAATCGCTGGTATGCTTTCATCATGAACAACAGTTCACAATAACAATACCAACAACTGTATTAGTAACAACAATAATCGTATTGTTATATAAACATTTTCAACTCGATTTTGCTGCTGTTATTGTTGTTGTTGTTTTTATATTCTTGTATTTCTTCCTTTTTGTTTCAACAACTGTTTTGAAGACCAGTCGGTTGTTATCATGATTCCTTTAACGTTGTGAAGGGGCGTAATGTAAACAAACAAAAAATATACATAAAATACAAACATCCATTCTTACATATATATTTGTTTGAACAGGAACAAGGCTAAAAGTTGGGTTTTGCTCGAATTATTCTTGTTTGTAACGAGTGCAACTATTTCTTTATTTTTTTCTGTCATACATACCACCAGCTTTAGTTTAGGTTTTGTTAAAAATGAATACTCTGTTGCACTCTGTTTTTATGATATTTTTATCTGTTCGTTTCTTTTTTTGCAGATAACCATTTATCTATCTGGCGCTAACGAATAATGACAGCTAATGGAAATGCAGTAAAAACATGAAAAATGCTAAAAAAAAAGTGTCCTTCAGTTTATATAATTTTCTTGACTGTACGAAATGGCAAACAAAAGCAAATAATTTTATAATATAGAAGAGGATGTGAAGATTATTTTTATTATTAGAGGTCACATTTATATTAGATAGTAATAAAGTAAAGCATATAAGGTGGAGGCTGCTTCAGTAATGATTTTAAACTAGCACGCTAAGCGACGTATTAGAGATATAAGGCTCATTTGCATTGCATATAAATTTCACCCATAAAATTCTATACTTACATGAATTTTAAGAATGTAAGCTTTCAAATGATGTAAAAAGTTTTCTTCTAAGATAATTTCTCTCAAAGTTACAACAGTTCAAATTTTGTATATTAGAAAATACCGCTTAGCTTACTATGAAAAGTTGCTTATATGGAAAAAGTTCACAATTCTTAATATTTTCCAATGAAACTTGGTACATTATTTTGATAGGGTTTAAAGCTTCATCATACTAATTTTGAGTGGAATCAGTCCATTTTTACTTTTTATAAAATTTTTTTTCTAAAGCCAAGGTAAAAATGGGGAATTTCCGAAGAAACTTTTATAACAAAATTTTGATGCCAATCCATAGTAAATGATCGTACAATTATAATGATACACTTTTGACCTTGACTAGACTACTCTTACAGCATCTCAGATAATTTAAATCCATCATTTAAACCAGATTTTGAAACTATATTAAATACTTGTATATGTGATTATCGGATGTTGCAAATGCGATAAAAAACTTACCGTACCTTCTCATTATGTAAAAAATATGATTATTAGTAATAAAACCACCTTGAACTCATTGCTAATTGAATTAAATTTTCATAAAAATTTGCATTTTTGATTAACATTAACACTCGATAAACAAAACGTTAATTGTACATAATAATCACCCGCACAACACTCACACCCATAAACACTACAAATGACTGTTATTTTAAATGAAAATTAAATAACACATACTTACATACAATGTATGGCACAAAATGTATACATTTATCCACCTATTATGTGTAATAACATAACAACACTTCTCTAATGAAGTTTTTTATAATAAATGAATATGATTGTAGGTTTGTAGTCCAAATTTAAGCTTCATATCTCATTCTTTATGGTAGTTATCGATTGTGGGCGTGGATCTTGAATGATTTTACATGATTTGAATGAAACTAAAAGTGTCTGTGTAAAAAATTTTTGCTAAATAATGGATGGACACACGGCCATGTCTAGATCGACTTAGTTTTTAATGTTGATGAAATGAAAAACTTAATATACTTAATATTTATATGAGTGTCCATAGTTTGTTTAGTATCATAAAAAAAGAAAAATTCTAAAAATTATTCGTTTACATTGAAACCGAAATTCATACTCTTGTTCGAGTGTAGTATAATGAACGAAATTATATTAAAATACTATAATTAGATATTCACAGACAAAACCATTTTTCTATACGCACACAAATGAATAGCCGTTTAACCATTATTTACTCTGCCATACAAAGAAATTAAAGCGAATTTATAAATAAATGTGCATGTGGTTGGTACGTGTGTACTGTTGTAAATTTTTTACTTAAAGTTAATATAAAACCTGTATTGCATACGCTGGTTGTTTTGGCTTGGCATATAAAACAATACCAATAGCAATAGCAATAACAATAACAATAATAGCCAAAGAGTAAAACACGCCAACCAACATTTTTCATATTATTTAATTTTTCTCTAATTTTTTTGTTTTTTATTTTGGTGTACTTGGCGCTGTTTTCATATATGTGTTCTTTGTTGGCATAATTCACTAACTCATATACACATATAAATATATATATATATATATGTATGTAGTTATATTAAACCAACAGCAATCGCAAAAATGAACCAAATATAGTAAAAATCAACGTTTAACCAAACCAGCCAGTACAGCCCATGTTTATATGGCAAAGAGTTGGCATACATTGTATATAATATGTAAATATATTTAGTCTACCACACACAATAATACAAACTCATAAATAATAATACTCCACTTAAGAAGATAGAGGTTAAAAGGTTTACTATGGTCTAAGTGAACACCTTAAAGTTTGAGAAATTGCTTGTTTCTTCAGTGCTTGAAATTCAACGAACCGTACTTTACTTTTGCCTATTTAAGTGAATGCTTCGCATATTATTGTGACTACGAGTAAAGACTATTAAATTTTATTAACAATGTGTTATAATTGTTTGTTAGAATTGTTAGAGTAGTATTAAGAATTGGGGTCTCTTTCTCCTTATGACAATTTTTGTACTTACTCGTATACCACTTCTAAGCAAGGATAAAAATGAATTTGTGACTTCTAAAGGGCAAAAGTCTCATTCATCTTCAATTAAATCGATCGATTCAGTTTCACTTTCTTAAGATAATTAATAATGTCCTTCCCTCTGCGTATCTGTCAGTCTATCTAATGTTAATTTTTGTAAATATGTACACAAAGTTATGTACTTTTTGAGACATTTTAAGGAAATTTGGTACAAGAACATGTTTTAGCTTAAAAAGAAAGCCTAATGAAAATAGACTGAATTTGATCATTTTTAGAGCCCCTTTCCCCTACAAGTATGACCTAGTATGAAATAAGTCTCTATATGTATAATTTTTATAATTCTTAATATTTTTTCACAAAATTTTATGAAAAATAGTTAATTAGAGAGTTGTACCAAATTTGGACCCGATCGGACCATTTTTAGAACTCCTCTCTATACAAAGATATTTCATGAAATGACTTTTATATAATAAAACCTCACTCTTACGAATACAACAGACCAAATTAATGCATAAATTGTGGATTTCAGTAAAGTAGTCGCTAAATTTGCTCTTTTTCAATTCAATTCAATTCAATTCAATTTGATGAAAAACAAAATCTCAACTTCTTTTCATCCAAACGTAATTTATTTTTTAACAATTATTCATTTAAAACAAAAAAAGTATAAATTAAGTTCAATGTTGAGCCAAGCAAGGTGAATAAGTCATTATACACTTTTGAATTTGCATTTTATAAAGACTCGTAGTTTTTTAATTTCTTTTTTGGTAACAACCAAAATAAAAACAAAGGTAGAGTAACAATAATAATAACAACAATAAAAAAAAGAGAGAATAATAAAGAAAAACTTTACTAATTTCATGTTAAATAATGAACTTGGCTTTGAACTTGTTATTAACGAAAAAAATTAACTCTTTTCATGCTTAATCAAAAAAAATTTCATGCAAAATGAAACTCACATGATTATTATGGAAGCAGGGTGTGCGATAAAGCAAAATAAGCAAAAAATAAAAAGTAAGAATTCCTAAGTTAGTTTAGGCCAAATATTAAATACTGTACCCAACTATATAAAATAAATGGTCGTGGCAGGTACATGATTAGGCTCTCTAATACTTCATGTATTACCTATCAACTTACAAGTAGAGTAATATGGTTTATTGTAAATTGTGGGGGACTCATTATTTGACCATGCCCTTGTTGGGCATATCAATAAATCCAATCCAATTTCCTAGCTCTATTTTAGTGGCGGTTATACAGATTTTTATGGCTTGTAGGCGGGTCTAACATTTGACCGTGCCCATATTTGGTACAGTGATGAATGGAGATATTCTATGTGTACCAAATTGCAAATTCATAGCTTAATTTTTGTGGCAAATATATAGATTTTTGTCTTTAATGGGCGTGGCTCTCGAGGGATTCCGATTTTCGCCTATATCAATATCTCAAAGTAAAGTAAGACGGATATACAGACATATTTGCCTAGATCGACTAAAGTATAAATTAAGAAAATATATCTACTTTGTACTGCATATGATATAACAAATTAAGTATACCTTCAATTTTATGTAGAGCGTATAAAAATTATGTCACTTTATAATGTTTGTGGTTTTGCGGGCTTTTCTGGTTTTGTTTTCTTTTTTTTTTTTTTATAATATTACGTAACGAAACTTTGCTTCCTATGTTTTCTTGACTTACAAACATGTTTTCAGGTTGTTGGGTTTTTAGTTTCATCATTATAAAATGGATACAGAAAAAAAAAAAAACAGGTATCTTAAGTTGTTGATAAAGTTTACATATAAGTATTAATATAAATACCATACATATGAAATGGTCGTATTAAACACAAGATAAAGAGACTTTTTTGTTAAACTTTTTTTTAAATACATGCAATGTCTTTTGTTATTGTTTGTTTTAAGAAAGATTTGTAGGAAAAGTTGCTTGAATTCCCTCTTGAAATGAGATAAAGAAAGAGTTTTCTATGATATGACAGACGTACATCCACATAATCAATTGAAGTTAATCACAACTGAAAATTACTCAGCTAGTAGAGCATTTCCTTATGAACATTTCGTGTTATTGATATTTTAATGAAACCTCTTTGCCGGTTTTTTTTTTTTTATAATAATTTTACCATATTAAGGTTTCTTGTTGTTGTCTGTGGTGATTATTTAATCATGCAATCAATCGCGGTCCATTTCTTTGGCACACTAAAACTATAACGGAAGTTTTGTTTTTCAATTATTTACGGAAATAAATTTGAAACCAATTAAAAAGTGATACAAATAATGTGAGACTACAAACTAAATTGAGTTTAGGACCAAAATTTTGTCTAATTTCAACTTTTCATGTCAATTATTGTGACAGATAAAAAGTTTTTTGTCAATTGTGGGCGAGACTCTTAAACGTTTTTGCGAATTGCTTGCAGAAACTAAAAGTATTTGAAAAAAATTTCTGCTAAATATCTTAAAATTTACAACAATGCGAATGGAAACAATAGAAACATACACGGACAGACGGATGGACATGTCATTATAGACTCAGATTAAGAATACATATACTTTGTACGATATCTGACGTCTCCTTCTAAATGTTGTAAACGCAATGATAAACGGAATGTGAAGGATATAAAAAGAAGGGAAGCAAAAAACTGCATTTGCAAATATTGCGTGTGTGAGGTTGCTAAGAAGCCATTTTTAATTTTAATCGATTTTTTTTTTTCCTTTTTATTAGAAAGAAAATTGCATTTGTTGGCTTATGAAGAACTCATCAAGATTGCGTGCATTCACAACTCTTTGGCTTGAAGATAAAATGTTACTAAAACAGCAACAGGAAAAGGAACATGCAACAGACAGTGAGCAAGAGAGAGAGACACATTGAGATGATATAAAGGATTTGCACTTTTCGGTATTCTTTAATAGCACAAAGGCGAACAAAGATAAAAAGCGAAAAAAAAGGGCAAATAAAAATATAGTCTCTACACTTTTCTGGCTTCTTTTTGCTTTGCCACCCGCCCTCAACATAAAAAAGCGCCATTTTAATTGAGTAAATACAGCAGAAAAGCTTACAAAGCTGCACAAAGCATATAGAGTTTCCCTTTAAAATCCTTTACACTATAGATATATACATACATAAATATATATGTAAGTGTAAAGCAAAAAAAAAACAAAAAACAAAAGAACCCTTGTAAGAGCAACTCTAGCAGAGTAGAAGTTTTTTTCATTTGGTATTTATTTAGTTAAACTTAAATGAGTGTTTAAGTAAAATTTTCAACAAAAAAAAAAAAAAAGAACAATGAATGGAATATGAAAAAAAGTAAATAAAAAATATAAAAAAGAACGACTTAACCAGACAAATCCTGGCCAACATCTTTCTGAGGCTCTTTACGGTTTATGTCTAAATATTGTACAACACGCGAAATGATGTAACAGTCAGTATGAAGGATTAAATGAGATTTAATATTTAAGTAATTTGACTTTGGCCACATTCATGTGCAGCTTTTAAAAGGTCTGTTAACAAAGCAAGTGAACAAACTTCAAAAATTTCATATACATACGTACATATATAATATTTTAAAGAGAAAAAAAATGTTTGAAAATAAAAAGAAATTTCAATTGATTTGAAATCTTTAGCCATTGAGAGTCCACAACATGACGCTTTTAGTAATCAAGATCAAGTAGAAGAAGACACAGGCATTGTGACGATAAATGATCATGGAAAACTTTCAAGGGTGCGTTCTTATTAATATATGAAATTGTGATGTCTCTATTGAAAAGCCTGTTACCGTTTACGACATATTTTAAATAATGCCAGGAAGAGATAAATGATTTGATTTAAAAAAAGTTAATTTAATTAATGAAATAACCAGAAACCGTGACAATTAAGCTGCGGTTAACTTACATTTTCATTTATCATTATATATACCCACATAAACTTATATTTTATGTGCCTTTTTTTTTTTTTTATCAATAGTTGTAAAGTTATCAAGCGTTAAAACCAAATGCATCATAATTTTAATTATATATTACAATTAGATTAATGAATATGTATGGAGGGGCGTATGTACAATACAATAAAATACTATACTATATAATACATGCCAGCTGATAATGCAAAAACAGGTTGCCACTGAAAATGTCGGGTTATGGTGGCACAACATTTTTTTTTTTAATACTACTTCCTTCCTATGCTACATCGAGTGTATATTTGTATAGTAATTATTTCAGAATATGTTTCAAGTAAATTAATTTTAATTCGTAACATTTGTGTAATAAAAAGTTTTCTTTTAATTATAGGCTACGCTCCTGAGTTTTCTTCCTTTGTACGCTTCAATAAGTTGCATACTTTCATTGCTTGCATACATATATAATGCCAGCACACAAATGCATTATGTATATGTATGTATAGAGCAATGTGTTTGTAATTAATTTATGATTAAAAGTAATTTGTACAAGAATTCAATCAAAGCACAAGAACAAGAAGACGTATAATGAATGCGGACGTTTTCTATATTATAAACTTAAGATGGGAATATGTTATAGGCGGTTAAGACGACTATTTAATACCCTACTGGTGTAGTTAGTTCCACAAATTATGCTGCAATTAGTTTATTTATATCATTAGTAAAAACGAGGCATTGACATATAAGTCAGTTCGTAAAAAATCGTTATATGGAAAAAGGTTAAAAAAATGGTCCGATCGGGTTAAAATTTTGCTTAGTTATTTATTGTTCAATTAACTATTCTTCAGCATTCAAATTAGACTTAGCCAATTATTATAAGAAACTGTGGTCAAAACTGGGCACACAACAGACAGATGTACCGACGGTTTTGTTTTTTCGTTTCAGAAAGGGATTTTGAATCGAGGTATACCTTTACAAACATTTACATCAACATAATAGACCCTTTGGCACAAGCAGAGCAGGAAAAACAAAAGTCGCATTAAGTACAAGTGGATATAATGAAATTTATGTTACATGTTCAATCAAGTGAAACGAAGGTTCATTAATTTAATGTTCATGCGTATCCAAGAGGTTTAGTATGTAAGTTGTTATGTTTTAAATTAAATATATATTCATACAAACGACTGTATATGGTGTTCAATACATATCAAACTGAAGGTAATTTTCTTTGAAAGTTCTTTACCTTAATTAAAATAATCTCCTTGTGGCAAAATAGCCCTTAACTGTAAACATTAATGGTATGAATGTTCATAATTACAGTATACTCACTCCAATCACATTTAGTTAGAAATCAAAAAAGCCTTGTTATGAAAATGAATAAAAAATTATATTTAACTTAAACTAACTTCCAAAAATTGAGTCGATCTAGACAAGTATGTCCGTACGTCCGGGTGTCTGTCTGTTGTTGGCATTCTCACATTTGTTAATATTGAGATATTGAAGTGAAATTTTATACAAATAATTCTAGTTTCCGTATGCAGTTCGCTTTTAAAAAATAGTAAAATCGGTCTAGAACCATGCCCACAATCGATCTATTTATCCAAATTATATTTTTGAATGAAACATAAGCTCAAAATTAATTCTAACAATGCCAACCAAAGACAAACGGACAATTACTAGACAATGCCTAGATTTTTTTAGTAAGCGTTACCAATGTAATAACAAATTAAGTATACCGTTTTTTTAATCTTTTTAACTTACGAAACTTTTCATACATTAATAAGCAAATGGCGTGAAATTAAACAAAAAAGTAAAATTCTGGCTGCATAGAGCGTCAAGCGCGTCTGCCAAACACCAAACACTTCCTACTTGGGAAACCGTTTCAGTTACTTTAGTTAGTTTGTTATCGTTGTTATTATTGTTATTGTTATTGTTGTTCTCTTATACGCGTTGAAAACAATGCGGCATAAAGTTGCGTTAATATTGTTGCCACTAGCATGAGGTGTGATATAGTGCGCGAAAACAAAGTAATTTATGCTGCATTTACTGCTGATAAGGAAACCAAATACACACCCTTTAACACACACACACACACACACACACATTCATATACAAACGTACAGACTTTCAAACTCGCACAGTATGCAATTGTTTGTGCATTTATTTTAATTTTAATAACAACAACAGCGCGCACCCCTGCCATCACTATCATCGCAAAGTTTTACTCAGCATTTACCATGATTGTACTGGAATAATTATTGCTACATTTATGCTACATTTAGTTTCCGGTAGGTGTCGAAATTTTATACATAGATTGAAAGTCTCTAAAGATCACACATTGCAATGTATTGCGCAGTCACGAAAAGTTATTCTGCTCGAGAAATATCGGGTAAGGACATAGAAGAGTGAAACAATTAAAGGAAGGAAGGACACTTTCAGGGAAGGCAAGCTACGTTATTATAGGTATTGAGTTAAGTGGAATTATTTCGTATTATATATATAAATTTTGAACCGCTTAACAGATTTTGCTCGTAAATGGAAAATTCTTCAGCTTTACAATGACATATATTTTGTGAAGTGGACACTATCTCCTAGATTAATGGATTCTTCTTTGGATTTAGAAAGAGAAGTACGAAAATGTTAAAACTGATAGGAGCTACCGCTTCCGAGATAAAAGTGTTCGAAGCTTTCACAGAAACATACTGATTGAGAATGAATTTTTTGTATAAAAATTTGTACAAATTTTGATACCATTTCATAAAGCATTCAATGCAAGTGTCAACTTAATCAAGCTACTGTATCAGTTTTTTTTAGTGATTTTCAACCATCATCATGCCAACCGTCTCTTGAAGCCTTATTAAGCCAACACGGCTCATTTTTAAGCTAAACGTAATCTTTACAGACTGTTCGTTTAATATTATTTCCATTTTATCATTTAATTATGCACATGTGTAAGTACATGGTCGCTTTCCGACACAAATTCCATGAAATTAATGAAATTAAACCAACAACAACAATAACAACAACAATGGCTGATATTCAATGTAGTATTCATTGAATCAGAAGGTAATTGTACATCTTCTGTTAATTAAAAAGTGATTGTTGTTTCTTTATATAAGCAGATGCATAAAATTTACATTTTTCTCTTTATAAACATAAACAAACACACACATATGGTGAATAATTATTATCTTTAACACAAACTTATACAACAATGGTATATAAACTTATACAACAAGTGTGAGCATAATGCAGCCACCGGAAGTTTTTTTGTGCAGTTTTAAAAAATGTTCCAAATGTTGTTTTCTATTTCTTTTATATCCTTATACATAAGAGGAAGGGTATAGTAAGTCTATCTTTTAATTTGTAACATTCGGTAGGTGTCAGAAACTTTGAAAAAGTATATATATTCTTGATCAGTACGAAAAATTGAGCCAATCTAAACAACATCTAAATACAGTGTGTGTCCGTGCGTCCCTTTGTTGATAGCATTCCCATTGTTGTCAATTTTGTATTATGAAGATAACATTTTTTTACAAAGACTTTCTGCACCTAGAACGCTATTAAAATTGAGCAAAATCGTTCAAGAGCCACGCCCACAATTGACAAAAACCTACATATCCGCCAAAAATATTAAACAACTTATAAAGTTGGAATTTGGTACACTTATATATGATTAGCACTTTTACCGATATGACAAAAAATGGGCGTGATTGGCTAAGAAATGGGCCCACAACTCATTATCTTATGCGGATACTTTTGGCATACACGCTATAATGTTTAGTGATTTGCATGGTCACTCCTATTTTCTAAGTAATAAATAAATTTTCAAAAAGCCCTCCCTACTGCTTATCTTAGAACATCAAGGCAATCAATCATTTCGATAAATATTCAAATTCTATCTAAAACAAACCACCGAGAGCCTCTTCCCACAAATTTAGTTTTTATAGTAGAAGTAAAAAAAAAAAAAAAAATCTATTACTTAAAGATAATGCTTTTTAAATAACTTTACAATATACATACATACCATTCATACCATTCATAAGCAAATACTAATTGAAAAGGCATTAATTTTACGTGTAATTAAATAGCACTCATACGCCGTGTTGCCCTTTACTCATTTCTAATATTATTTTCTGCTATGCATTAATACATTTGCATAAAGAATTTCTAAAATTTTGAAATTTTGTGAGTAAGGTGACAAGTGCCTTAGGTTCAAATATTTACGATAATGAGAATGTCAAAAATAGACAAACAGACGGACACACGGACGGACCTATTTCTCTAGATTAATACAGTTTTTCGTACTGATCAAGAATATATATCCGTTTTAGAGGTCTCCAACTGTCACTCTTCTGAAAGTAAACTTTAAACAATTTTTATACCCTCCACCTTAGGGAAGAGGGTATATTCATTTTGATCATCCGTTTACAACACATCGAAGGAAGCGTCGGAGACCCCACAAACCATATATATTCTTAATCAGCATGAAAAGAGAAATAGTTTGAGACATGTCCGTCCGTGTGTCCGTCTGTTGTTGGCACTCTCACGGTCGTAATTTTTGAGATATCAAATTGAAACTTTGCATACGTATTCTTAGTTCAATTTCGCTGTTCCGTATTGAAATTGGGAAAAATCGGTTAACAGACACGCCCACAATAAACAAAAATCTCAACATACCTCGAAAAAAATGTATCTCTAAAAAATTATATATCGCACAATACTATGCCTATTAAGTTGAAATTTGGTATAAATATAAGTGGTACCATTATCCAACACTGTGCCAAAAATGGGCGTGATTTAATAACGCAAACGCCTACAATTTAAAAAAAACAGTATTTGCGTAAGTACATGAAATACATAAATATGGCAATAGGAGCTTATTTTTTAGAGAATTACAAAAGGTGGAGGGTACTTAAGCTTCGGTCTTAACCGAACTTTTCTATCTTGTTTGTTCTATTTTTCTATACCTTCAAATTCAATTTACAATTTGATTTCATTTGATTTCATTTTATTGAATACTCTGCATGAAGAAGCACTTTTTACATATATCATATATACTGTCCCTTTCTCTTTTTCTCTCTTTCTTACTTCATCTTTTGCTTTAACTTGAATACGTACACCAACATATTTGTATATATGTACATATCCATTGATTTTAACTAGAGAAGGAGTCTTTCTACATGATTTATGTTGACCCAATTCAATTTGATTTGTTTGCTTAGTGATGCTTGTAAATTACACGATATATTAGACGGAGTTGGCGAAAATGTTACTTTGACTACAAACTACCATCATGTTATTGCCCTCACTATTTGTTTACTTTTATCTTGATGATTTACATAACTGATCAAAATAGTTGATAGATTTAATTGGTATTCGGTGGAGAAAATAAAGAAAATGAAACAAATCTAAATTTGACTTGTAGGCGACATTTTAAATATCCAACACTGATGATGATAAAACCCTCCCCCTCTCAAGGTGTAAGTCACAACATTCAATATTATAAAAATATTTTCAAAAAAATTCATATGTCACAAAGAAACTTTTAAATTTACGAAACGTTTTGATAAACCTCACAGTTTATATATTTTTCTATTTTTGAATCCAATTAGACAAGAGTTTTTGCATTTTAATAAATAGAAAGTTTAAATTTGAAATTACAAAAACAAAACTAATAATTGAAATTTATTTCTTTTTAAAAGCAATAATAATTAAAATCTATGCGGGTGCAATGCAACCAAATTAATAATGAATACGTTTTTGATTCCATTATTTATTTATGGCATTGAATCAAATTTATTTTTTATTAAATTATTTGCACTGTAGAGCATCATGTTGATGTTGTTGATTATGATATTTTTCATATTTTTTCTTACTTCTCTTTATTTACAGCATTTAAACCACAATACATGTGTGGTGAGAATTTCTCCTGCTTCATCATTCAGACTTACCTGAAAAAATGAAAAAAAGAGACATATTTAAATATTTTAAAAAATGTTTTTATGAAAATACATTTAACGGAAATTCATTATAATTTTTATACTTTAAAATAAACGAACAATTTAAGGTGATCTAATATTTAAATAGAATTAAATTTTTAAATTTATGAATAATAAAGATTTCTAAAAAATATCACACTAAAGCGTTCCTGCCTTAAACCAAAAAACATTTACTTTTGAGATATGCAATAATTGTTTAAATTTTCTACCAACCCATCGACAGGTGAGATTTTCTTATAAAATTTTAAGCAATTTCGTAAACATGTCCATATGACATTAAGCTCCCTATTTGGTTATGTATGATGATGATAATGATTTATGTATAAAGATTCAAAATTACAAGACCTTCTTCTTTAAATACTCAATACACTGGAAAACACTGGGATTTTGTGATTTTGAAAAATAGAAGAAATTAAAAAAGAATAAATAAAAACACTAAAAACTTTGCTTAGGCGAAATCTTAAATAAAAATACGTGGCAGATACATAACTAGTGTATATATTATGTATCAACTTGAAAATTAGGTTTTACGCTATTTATGGTTTTTTTTTTTTTTATTGTGGGCTTGTCACACCTATTTTCAGCTTATCAATAAATAAGGAAATTATAAATACGTATACCAGTTCAATTTTTGAAGCAGATAAATAGATTCCCGTCAATATTGGGCTTTACCGACCACCCTCATTAAGATAATTGCAAATATTTCAACGTTATAGCACAATTTTTGTGACTGACGTATATATATATATTTTTTTTATGTGGGCGTGGCACTTGACCAATTTTTACCATTTTAAATATTTAGAAATGTTTGTGCCAAATTCCTGTAACAAAATTTACGAATATCTCAAAGTTTACCAACATGAGATCGCCAACAACATGTGATTGACTGAGATTGACTCAGAATATATATTTTTTTTGGTAGAATCTTTGATACCTCCTTTTGGGTACTGCAAATGAAATGACAAACATAATATTCCCTTACCATCAAGTAGAGGATTTAAAAGCATACCACCAAGAATGTGCTTTGCTTATAAAGTGAAGGGAATGTAAACTTCTTGCAAAAAATCTGATGCAGTACATATAATACTTACTTGTATATCAAAATAATGAAATTTATGATTCATTAAAATGAAAAGGGAGACGTGAACTGAGTTGAGTTTGGTTTAATTTTATTTTCTGCCGATTCTACTGTTCTGTTTTATCTTTTACTCAAGCTTACCATCGCAACTTACTTTTAACTTGATTTCCTGTTGTTTTTTTTTTTTTTTTTATGTATATACACGAGTGCCAGTACAGACACTATTTATGAGATTTTAAAAATAACTTTTCAACCAACCCAATCACTTAATGGTTAACATCATTTATTAACATATAAAATACATTAATTGCGAAAAGATCACGGACCTGCACACCCAGAGAATGTTATAAATACATGAAGAAAAAACAAATAAATGTTAATATGTAATGTTTGATATGAATATTCATACAATATATTATATATATATTTGTGTATTTAATAATCTTTAAAAAATCGCGCATTTAATATGTTCATCCGCTATAATGTACTCTTTCGTAATTAACGTATTAAAATATGTATAGTATTGCATCTCAAAAGTTGTTTTTTCTTTCTGTAAATTCTATAAATTCGTGGACCCTTTAATAATTCGGGTTTTTCTAAAACGTCTTCATGGTAGTTTGAAATCATCACCGAAACAACTGCTACATTATGCCTAAAGGGATGAAACTTTGGCAGCCTACTTTATTGTTAAACAATTTAAATGAGTAAAGGTTTCTTACCTACTGTTGTCTACTAATATTTCTTTGGTAACCCCCTTGGTTAAGTCTTTATTTTAATAAATTAAAT
Organism: Ornithomya fringillina; assembly: GCA_963978525.1. Taxonomy (NCBI): domain Eukaryota; kingdom Metazoa; phylum Arthropoda; class Insecta; order Diptera; family Hippoboscidae; genus Ornithomya; species Ornithomya fringillina. The sequence continues at coordinate 7,420,724 of OZ021693.1, forward strand.
TATACACGGGTTCAAATCTAGCACAGAAACAACTCACAGAACAACAGTATTAAAAATATTGAAGAGAAAACTTCTTCGCAATACACCTTCGGGTTGATTGTATACTTAAATATTGATAAATTTTATAGCATAAATATGGACGCTCTGCAATAATAACAAACATTTTCTTTTGCACCTAAAACTCCTCAAGTGTTGTAAACAGAAGATAATCAGAGTGACCATAAATAGGGATATATTCACTCTCATCCTTAAGCTTAAAGCTTAAGTACTTTATTCTTGGTTTTTATGCTATAGCTAAATGTACTTGTTTACATTAACATAATTTATTACAAAAGAAACTGCTAACTAAGTGAGAATGAAAATGAAATGAAGTGAATTTTTGTAGGTCGCACTGCGAGCATTATATTCACAGACAACTCTCAAAGTTTAAACTGTTTAAAAAAGTGAAGATTTTCAAGATCAAATAAATAAATTTGATTTGTAATCCTGTATTCGTTTGAGTGTTAAGTTGAAAACAATTAAAGATTTTTTTTTAATTTAACATTTTCTTTAGTATTATGCAGGCGTGATACCAATATCAATATGAACGAGTATTATCACCAATACCACATTCATTTTACGTTGCGTTTGTCCATTTATTCTAGAAGAAGGGGAATTTAATTATACGTGGCCAACCATAACGTCAGGTAGAATGAAAATAAAAATGGAAAATGTCAAATGAACAAAACATGCGACAGATAAAATGATAATATAAAGTAAAAGAAAAAAAAAAAATACAAAATACCAGCATAATTACAGTAACGAATGCATATAATTATTAGGAAAGCAGAAAAATAAACCGACATGGCAGAGAGAGTCATTTTCTATGGAGCACGTAACACATGTTATAAACACAGAAGAAATTTTAAAAAACTAACTTTTTTTTTTCAACACTTTACTTAAGTTTAAATCGTATAAAATGGTACAAAAGTATAACTGGCATTGGCACACAAGTTTTAAGTCTCATCCCACACAGTTGACCACATATTAACTTGTAAAAGTCTTATTGATGAAGAAGTTTCTCTTCACCCGAAATAATCACAAATGTATAAATGTAACTAAATTTGGTTTAGATCAAATCTTATAAAAAATACCCTCCCCATGTACTTAGAAAGAGAAGGTGTGGCAGACGAGTTTATTAAGTATAAAGTCAATTTGGGTCCAGTCCAGTTTTATACTGTGTGATGGTTTTTTATAAATTGCGGGCGCGCCTCCTATGCAATCACGTCTATTTTTGACAAATCGATGCATAAGATAATTATAAACATAGTTACAACATTTTAACTTTGGTAGATATATAAAATTTTTGCTAATTATGTGGGTGTTATCCGACCATGCCCAATTTTGTGCCTGATATTTATTTAATGTGGACGTGGCTCTTAAACGATTTTATACAATTTAAATCCGCAAAAAGAAACTAAAAGTGTTTATATAAAATTTTAGTTCAATATCTCAAAATGTGCGACTGTAAGAGTGACAACAAGAGACGGACATACGGACACGCGAATATTTGTACATATCTAGATCAACTCAGTTTTTAAGGGTAATTACGAATATATAAACTTTGTAGAATGTTGCAACACGTTATGGCAAATTTAGAATACCCTAAAGGTGAAGGATATAAAAATAGAAATCTCTAGTAATCCTCTTAAGAGTTTAAAGGTAAACATTGTTTGGTATACAAAACTAAACTAAATTGAGTTGTCTTGTGGTACATAGCATACACCCCACATATGTACAGCTCAAGGGAATGCGATAATAAGAGTAAAACTACTATAAAAGGTAAAAAAAAATTAAAAATAAAAAAATCTTAATAAACTTTATAAAATAACTTAAAATATATGATTGTGTAGGTGTAGGTGTAGGTGTAGGGGCGAGAGAGTGTTTGTGTGGTACAGTAACAATACACAGCAATGTAATTTATAAAACCCATAATTTGCTTCTTTTTCTCTCCATCTCGTACATACTTGTGTATGGCAGTGCGGTGACGGTCTTTGAAAGAAAAAGGCTAACTCAGAAATTCTATGGGGTTGACACATTATATAGATATACCCTTAGCCCTTAGACCGGCACAAAGGTTTACATCTAGGAGGGTGTTGTTGGAAATCGATTTAACCACAAAATGGGAAAGAAGACAAAGACCTATATATAAGTCCTTGTATATATGGAAAAGTTCGAATGTTCACATGTCTATAGAAAGGAAACTTTTTAAAACCAAAGAAGAGGAAAAAGCGAATTTTCTTCTAAAAAGATACCCAAATATACAACAATATACTACTACTACATTATACACTACATTAATATAAATATACATGTGAAGCAGTTTATGGTGAAAGTTAAGAAATGAATGTTGATTCGGTTATTTATAACAAAAGCCCATTTCACCCGGCTGTTTAATGGTACATTAAAAACTCAAGCTAAACGTTTGGACAAAATTTATCGTGTTCCGTAAATAACTGTAAGTATATGTGTCCGTTTGCATGAAAATACCGAACAATATATACGATTTATATTTAACTCTCAGGGTCAGTCTCCTTATACTACTTTTGGGCAACTTAAAAGCCATCAAACCATAAGTATCTCGTAAATTATTCATTGCATCGCAGTTGTTGGTTCGCTATAAAAAAAAAAACAACAACACTTTTTTCCAAATACTTCCACATGGCGGGCATCACATTAAAACATTTTTTTTAATGGTATACGAAAAAAAAAACAAATTAAATTAATTTATTTTGTTTACAAAAAAAAAAAATCATTACTAACGGGTGGGCCCCGCCCTGAAACGGAGTACCGGCATAGGTGCTTCGTCCAAGGATCACGGGACAACAGTAATATTGCAAAAAGCAAATTATATAAAGATCCCCTGGATAATTTCCAGGGATCATAACTACCTTTTAGCAAACATAACATAAATGGGGCACCAACCCATGGGCAATAGGCTGTCCGAAGTTGGGAGATCAAATGATCGACAGTCCTACCAAAGACTAAGTTTGGTACCGCGGGGTACTGGAGCCCCAAGAACTAAGGTTCTTGCCAGTGCGTACTTTTGGGTAGGCCCCCTTGTGGGAGCATCGCGGGGGCTGTAAATTCGCTGGTAGTGCATGGTTGAAAACCCTGGTCACCAAGGGGTGAACTCTACATAGCCTATGATGTAAGTTCTAAAGTTGGGACCTCCTTCGGGGGGGCGCCAGGGACGCTCAATTCCCTTCTAAACGTCCACTCTATGTCTCAACGATGGGTATTGGACGATAAACACACAATATACATTACTAATGGGTTTCAGTTAAAGGCTTATATTGGACATAACTATTATAAAATTAGAATAGAAAATTGTCAAGTTTTTTTTTTTTTCATTTATTGAACGTCCAGACCACTATGGTATAAGTCGATTCCCGTCGATTGAGAATCTCTCAAATCATATTGTGGCAAATTTTTTGTAAAGATCTTAAATGACACTTTTACAAGATCAAATTAACTCACGAAGTGAAGTGGCTTAATAAATTGAAGCTCCGAAACTTTTGTTATTATTATGTTATGCCCTTAGGGGAAATTCCTTTAAATGCATACTGGACATACGGACAAAACAGTAGACCACGGTCTACCTTGTAGTTTTGAAATAAATTGCTTTTGTATTCGTTTTAAAAATAAGACTTTTGCTTAATTGAATCAAAAGCAACACATGATGTAATGCGTACTAGTTATGATGCAATTATGAAAAATGAAAAGCTAGACAAACCAAGTTTTGATTTTGATTTTACTTTTTTTTAGTGTTGACGGCCTACATACCACAATGTATAATATATGTATGGTGGCTGACTAGCACACTTAGTCAGTTTGTAAGTAATTAAATAGCAACCAACTTGTTGCAAGTGTCGACACATAACTCAAGTATTACTTAATACTCTTAAAACTAACGGCACATTAGTTAAGTGTAACGTACGGTTTTTTATTTTTATTTTATTTTATTTTTTCATTTGGTTTTTGTAACGTGTAAAGTGATGTTTCAGCTGATAATTAAATATGTAACAATGTATTATTATACACCATTTAGTTGCCGGCTGAGCCATCTTCAGGACGCCATTGTTGAAACGATATTTACATACATACAAGCATAACCTAAAACGTATGTGTTTTATAATTAAGTGGAATTTATAGCGTAACTAAAAATATGGATCATTATGAATGGTTGGCTGGTGTAACAATTCTATTGTTTAGACAGCACATTATCTACTAAGCTGCAATAAACTAATTAGTTGTATTATTTACCATAACACCGATAGCAGCAGTAGCAAGAGTAACCAGCCAAAAACAGCATGGGTCTTGAACATAAATAGAAATATTTATATATGTACGTACACTGTAAAATATGGTTTATGTAGAAAAAACAAAATAAAAAACACTAAGTTGCATATAAAAAATTACTATGAAGCCATCATTACACAAGTCAAATGTTGGCTGATGTATTATTTTGTTTAACATGCAACTTTGAATCGATCCAGCCAGGTCCAACCATGTTTATTATTTATATCAAACCGAACTGAGGCTTTGCTGAGATGTTGAGTTAAGGTTATGTTTAGATAAAAAAAATCATTATAAACCACGCCCACAGTTAAGAAAAATCCTTCAGGGAATACAAATTATACAAATCAGCCTCTTTCATTTTTCAAGCCCTTCAACATTATCAAAACTCTCTTAAAGATTTATATTACAAGGGTGAACGACATTAGCATACCAAGCGTAATAAAGCGTAATAAAGTACAAAAACAGTCATCATCTTTATCATCCTCAACAGCCACCAACCATCACCAGCATCATTGAAGATAAAGATAATGTTAAAGTGTTGGTTGGTTGGAAGGCCTATTGGAGATAACGGCAAAGTAGTTATTTAGTATGTCTGCCTTTTTATGTCATTTTAGTTTTTTTCTTGTCGCCTGTTTCTATTTACATTACCATGTCGTATGAAATCTGTATAATTAATGCAATTTATTATAAATTAGTAGAAGAGAAAAGTCTAATTAGAGATTATGAAGCAGATAACAAGTATGTCATATTATCCGAACTACATAGATAAGTAGTAGAGGTTTGAAGTTAAGTGTACAGAAGGATGGAAGAATGTTTTGCAATTTGGTCAGTTAAGTATTAATCTTATTTTAATTATTTATTTAGAGTTAGTCTCAAATAGAAGAAAGTCTATAGGAAAATTTAATTTAATAGCTATTGTTGCTGAGAATCATTAACCAGCAACATTTCAAACGGCGTAACAGTTGTAAATGTTATTATAAATTATCCATATAAGGTTGGTTTATATATTAAGTTTGTCATTCTAGGAGATGTCTTCAGGAGGTGTTGGAGATCTTACAAAATATATATATTTTTGAATAGCAACAAAAACTGATTCGACATAAACAAATATCAAATTTAGTTTTCTTATTCAATTCTTTTAAGTAGAAAAAACCAAAGTTTTTTGTATACTTTTTATAATCTACTCACTGTCAGTTCTTTATGCTTATTTTACATTTTAGTGAATTTTTACCAAAGGTAAGTGCCTTGAAAATGTCTCAATCCATTTGAGATTTTATGGTGATAATAAATATTTATAATATTGACGCGTCAAATTTGCTATTAACAAAATCATAAAAAACTTATAAGCTTTTAAAGTATTTATTGACAAATTTATTTATCTCATGAGACAATATTTTATAAAAATTTTTTCTTTTTTTTTTTGGTCCTAAAGTTAAGTAGAAAGTATTCTCTCAAGAAAGTGCATTATCATAAGATAAACTTTATGAGTAAAAGAGAAACTTGTATTATAAAATAAAAAATAAATATACATACAAACACGTCTACATATATGTGCACAATACAATACATAAGAATGTCGAATAGAATGAAACTTTTGCCGATATTATCATATTAAGCACATAATATATACAAACTACAAAAGTTTATCTTAATAACTTTTCAAACATACACTTTATACAAAATATGTTATTCCCCATAATAAACATCAAGGCTAACTGAAGAGTCATTCAATTGCTCGTTAGCTGTTGTGGGGAAATCATACTCAATCAGTATGCTTCTATGAAAATTTTGAACGTTTATATCCCGGAAACGCTTTTTGGGCACATTTTTTCTAAATTTGTTAAAGAACCCATTAGACAAGGTATCAAGAAAAATGTGTTCATCATTTGACAGCTTATAATTTTAAAATTTGAGCGAATATAGAAATTAAGGTTTATATTTCATTTTAAGTCGAAATGAGTCACTGTTTCAGAAGGCACTTTTTATAATTGATTTTAAATTATCACAGGCCTGATTCAAATCAAACTTAAACCATTAAATTTGTTTGGATAATGTCTGTCGAAAACAAGACTCTTGAGAGTTTTTTGTAAAACCTTGACATCCACAGTGATAGGTATATCAAAAATATTAACTTATCAACTATATAACAAATTATTACAATATTTGTGTGATTTCTTTACTCTTCTGTTTTTTCTCTTTTTTTGTTTTTTTTTTTTTTATAACAAAAACTTCATTGCCGAACAACATATAATTGAAATTTTATTTCATCACATACCTACCACACGCACAAAGTCATATAATATGCAATAATTTTTGTAATTTTAATTTTTTTTTTTACATTTTACATTTTAGTTAACGGTAAAGCTTACATAATTACATTATTCAGTAATGGCAGCAATTTAAGGCATTGACACACAATATGTCGAAATATTTTTTTGTTTTAAATTTATTTATGTATGAATATGTTGTTTAAAAATTAATATTGCGGTCAATCGTGGCAAATTATTTAAAATATATTTAATATGTTTTTGTTTTGTTTTTGTTTTATTTATTTTTTTTCGTTGATAATGAAATTTATTTTCTGTTAATGATTTTCAATTGCATGTTTCTACATGGATATAAAGAGAAAGATAGAGAGATAGAAAGAGAGAAAGGGAGAGACATATAAAATGAATGCATGCAATTATATGTAAATTTCATAGAACCCGAACTGTTGGTGTCGTGTGCTGCTGGAGGGTCTTTAATGAAATTGTCGATAATTATCGTTGTTTTTGTAAAATGAATTAATTACCATCCGCTATACAGGTGTAGTTCGGTACTGTATATAATTAAGTGCTTGCCAGCCTATCAAGGTTATCTAATGTAGTGTCATACACGAACACTTTAACTTAACTACTGAGGTCACATGTTCGCGTGCATCAGACACTAATACATAACACACACACACACACAAACAATTGTATGCAAACAGTCACAGTGTTATGATACATTTAAATTGTATTTTTTTTAAAACCTTGGTATTCAAGTATACGGTACAAAATCACTTTCTGAATCTATTTCATTTTGTCCGTCTGTCCGTCTGCTAAAAGTCGAAAATATTGAGATATTTCAACGAAATTTTATACAAGAACATTTTGTATCTTGTAGAGGAAGCCTATTGAAAGTAGACCATATTGGAGTAGTTTTAGAACCTCTTCCCATATAATACTCTCATATGAAATAAGTTTTTAGATGGAAAAAAAAAACGCCACTTTTAATAATTATCAAAAATTGTTGAAAAATAGTTAATTAGCTTAATGATTGGCTGTGCCAAATTTGAACCTTATTGAACCACTTTTAGAACTCCTCTCCAAATGAAAGATATTTCACTAAATTATACTTATACAGCCAAGTTTTGCATTTACTCATACAATGAAACACATTGTAGCATAATTTGTAGAACCAAGTGGTGTAGAGTATTAAATGATGCTATTTAATCAACCACCACCAATATTCGTATCCCTTCGTCTTTTTTATAATTAATGTTAAGCCAGGAATACAATGAAATTTATTTGTTGTAAAAAAAAAAAAAACAATTTAACGCCAGATACTCTATTTGCATTTCAGTATGATTTACCAAAAAAAAAACTAATGAAAACACACCACCAATGCACTCTTAATTCCGTACAGATATATAAACACGTTTAATATGAACATATATGGGTGTGTATGTATGTGTGTGGTGTTTGTGTACATACGCAGTAACTGACATATCTTTGGCATAAGTTCAAGTCAATTATGCTAACGTCACATTGCTGCGCATCAACTCTCTGTGTGAGCATTAAAAAAAAAAAAAACTACAGGTACATATATACATTCCTTTAAAGGCACTCGGCGCTGTTTAACAGAAGCAAAGTATTGTTGTTGTGACAGACGTGTCGCACACGGTAGCGTGAGCTATGTGACTCTCTAGCGTTAATTATTTAAGTTTACAACATCATTTTGCACTCACACTTTTTCTTCCCCTTCTTCCCCTCTGTCACCTGAATTATAATGATTTATTTTTTTATCACTCTGTCTACAATACCTGATTATAAAAACAGATAAATGGGGAGGGGCGAGACAGGGGTGTACAAAAAATAGTTAATAATTTGAAGAAAGTTTTACGCAAATGGAAGATTCATATATGAGTAAATTGACTAAAACACAACACACACATATATATATATATATATATATATATACACAATTTTGGTGGTTGTAAGCGGCAGTTTAAAAAGTTTTCATTTTGTGCAAAGTTTTACAAAATAAGCGTAATGCGCGAAAACTCATTTTATTTACAATTCTCCTTTGACAACTTTATCTTTCTCATACAAAGCGAGACTCTCTCTTCTTCTTATAATAGTGCATATGAATACATAAATATGAAAAGTTTTCAAATTCATGATAAATTGTAAAGATTTTACCGAATTTTTTATAACCGTCATGTAAGAGGAAGACTTTGCAGCCGCTACAAAGTAGTGATCACCTTGAATCTGAATCAACATAATTATCTACTCTTTGTTGGAATACTCTTCTATTTGAAACTTGGTTAAATTGGTAAATTTAAAATCTCCTATATTTCATCTTAAATAAAAAATTTACCGCCATCAGGGAATCTTATAAAAAATGATCCATATTTAACTTTATATTCATCTCTTAACAATCTATGTTATGCAGGCAGTCAATTATACTTTTTTTTTTTTTTGTGGTTTTATTATTTATTGGGCTGTACGAAAAAAAAAAAAAAATTAAAACTATAATGATGTTTCCTTTTTCATTTCTCAGATGAAATAATAAAATGAATGTTCTTCAATTTCCTTCAAGTGGAAATCCTTCATACTGAGTCATTCAATGCTTTATGAATATTGTAGGTAGGTTTCAGGGTAATAATGTATTTGAAAGCGAATGGCGAGGATCTTAAATACTCTCCAACATGAGCGTAGAAAAAGTGGGTGTGGCTTTTCTTAATTGTGGTTATACGACCACGCCTACTCTTTTACATCGATAGATGGGATGATTATGAATATTTAAAAAAAATTTCAACTTTATGGATCAATTCTTGCGGCAAATAAATATATTTTTGTCAATTAATGGCGTGTTTTTTATTCGATTATGTCCATTTTTGGTACATTGTTGGACTGGCTCATTCAAAATTAATGTACAAAATGTCACCTCCATAATTTTTTAGGCCATATAAGAGAATTTTTTTACTTGTAGGCGTGGTCCTTGACCCATTTCGCCATCTGCATGCAGAAACTAAAACAATCTATAGAAAATTTCAGCTAAATATCTTAAAATATATAATCATTAGAAAGCTAATAACATACGTACACCCGGACGAACTTGGCTAGATCAAATGCTGATTTGATGCTTCCTTAAAGGTGTAGCAAATGGAACAATAAATTTAATATACCCGCTATTTTATGTATAGCGTATAATAAGGCATAAAATTACAGTTATGTTAATTAAACTCATTACACTTGTCAGTGTTGAAAAAGATCCTTTTCATTGAAATATCGCTCCTTTTGTTTAAACATTTGTATATTTTTAATAGGCTAGCGTTTATGTGAGTGTGTATGTGTGTAGCATTGTGTAGCTTTAGCTTGCATGTAATGTGTATGTCCGTAGGTACTTATATACATATATTTATACATAACGGAATGTAGGCGCAACGTTATATGTAGCCAGGAGTTGTTATGTTTTCAACAGCCTTTCATTTAATTCTGTGCGGTAATAAATTATTTCACATTTGCACTCTTCATGCCTTTACATATATATGTATGTGTGTATATGGATGAGATGTATGTGTTTATATTGAATATGAAGCATAGATCCATGTAATGTTAACACATTTATGCCGTAAGTAAGTCGCTTCAAAGAAAAAATTATTGTTTTGGTCTAAAGCGATCCGATTGGTGGCATTCTGTTTTTATTGCAACGTTCGCTGCATCTGTACATATATATGTATACTATACAATATATATAATTATTACATATTCATAAACTTAATTAATCCCTTAAGTATTGTAGTTTTTAAAAGCCCATAATATACTATATACGAATACGTGTAAAGAACTGCAATCACTTCCTCTGTCTTCTCTTTCCCTCACTCTTTAACTCTTGCTGTAATTCTTGTTCTTATTCATGCTCTTTATCAACAATCATTGTTATGATAATTTTTAAAGGTTACTTATATACACACACACACATATATATATACATTGGAAAATACCCCCAACAGTTGTTCGTTAATTCAGTTATTTGCTACAAACACATTTTATTGCTTGAAGCAGCTCAACAGCAATATGTGTAAAATTTTTGTATATCTTTTCAATTCAACAACAACAACAAATTTTTATATATAAAATTTTTCAATTTGTTTTACATATTCGATTACTTAATAAACACACAAACACACAAAACTGTTCAAACTTCACTTTATTGTGAACTCGACCCAATCACTATACACTTACTTATACACCAACACATATAAATAAACTTATACATATAAACACACTTTCTGCATTAATATATACAGCTATACAGCATTTACAATTACATTATACATATAAGTCAAGGATGAAACAAAAAGACAGACTGACAGACAGGCAGACATTGGTGCACTTTTAAAATGTAATTTTTTAAACAGAATATCCAAATGAAGAAAAACCGAAATTGTAAGCCGGCTTGACTCAATTGTTGTTTATATTGTTGTGTTTGTACCCTCCACATAGTACGAGTGGATTACGAATTGCGAATTTTTGCGGAACAAAGATCTATTTGAAAATTAAGACCTTATATGAGGAGAGGGTCTAAAAGGGTTAATTTTTTATAGTACATAACTTTAAGCCACTATATATCCTTATACCAACTTTCATTAAGATATCTTAACATTTAACACTAAAACTTTGATCATAAATATTACATGGACCGACAGACTTTACATGCTTAAGAATTCTTAATTTTAAATCGATTGGTATAACAAAAATAAATTGTTTTTCTTTTAGCCATTCAGGAATTATAAATTTAATATATTCTCTCCCCCCCTCCCAAGCAGTGCAGAGTATACATTACATATTACACTGAAGTGGCACGTATCCGGCCACAACAAATGAATTAAACGTGAGATAACGAATATCTACTGTAGAAGCCATAAGAAGAAGAGTGCTGGTTGCCATTCATTAGCTAATGACATCAAATGTCATTAGTATAGTATGCATGTGTGTGTGTATATGTTGAAAACAAAACAAAAACAAAAAATAGTTATGCGCGTGCAGACTACATTGAAAACGGAATGAGTTTGTTTGGAAAGTGATGTACTTGTAAATAGATACAATAAAGAGGCACGCAACAGAGCATGTAGCAATTATGAAGTAACAGCGATAACAGGAAAAACTTCAACGAGAAATACACACATACACACATATACATACATACATACTTCTAAGCACAACATATAAATGATGTTTTGAAAAATTGTTATAAAAGTTTTCCTTTCCAGTTTTTCTCTTCTTGTTACTGTTTGTCTTATAGGGTATATTAGGTGTGTTAGAATGTTTGTAACTTTAAACAGCTTTCATTATATCAATCAATCATTTTCTGCATCATATTTAAAACATCTCTTTTCCTTTAAAGAGTTATTTATCAAGATTCATTTTTTTTTTTTTTTTATGAAAATGACTATCATTGGTTGCTAGCATAAATTTGTTGCTATAAGTTGTGTAGATTATTAAATGATCGTTAAGGATCGACTTTCACTTGTTTTGCCGTGACTCAGCGTGTCAGGTAGCAGTTAAATATTGTTCATAAGCTTGTCGAACAGATTTGTGATATTCTTCACTATTTATGTCATTAAGTAAGACTTATGTAGCAAGCAAGTTGTTTATATTTTCTTCTTCTTCTTCTTCTTGTTATTGTTGAAATACGTTTAGTGTCATCAACAATTTGTTAACTTTGTTGCTGTTGTTGTGTTTGACGTGTGCATTGAATGGAAAACTTTTTAATATAAAAATAAAACTAAAAATCTAAGAAATGTATTTATGTCACAATATCACCCACTGTCTTACATACCGTAATACGTCGACATCAATATTGAAGGTGCTTGGATATATGTATGTATGTATGTGTGAGTAAGGTTACATTTATATGTAAGCTTGGGTAAATGACTATGGTCATAAACATGTATCGTTGTTGGTGTTGTTGTTGTTGTTGTTGTTGTTGTACAGTTCTGCTTCGTTATCACACAACACAAATGAATGACTTTTAACCGCAATTTTTCCTCGTTTTTATACCCTCCATTTATATACACCGAAAAGGTGTATTAAGTTTATCATTCTATTTGCACCAACTAGAAGGAGGCATCAGTATATACATATATTCTTGAACAACTCGGTCTATTTTTGTTAACCTCACCTCGTAAATTTTGAAATATAATTATCTCACTCATCTTTGTGCTAAAAATGGGCGCGATCGAAGAATACACACGCCCACAATCGACTATTTATTTGCAAAAAAAAATTGATCTAAAAAGTTGAAATTTAGTTCATGTATTTTAAATATACAATCTATTGATGTGCTAAAAATGGGCGTGGTCGTAATACAATTTACAAGAAAACCACATTCACGATAAAACTCGAGTTGTAAGCTGATACGTAAAACATTTACTATTAAAAGGCGTCATCATGTATTTGCCGCGCCCTTCCCGTGTAAATGGATGTGAAGAGTATATTTAAAATTTGAATCAAAGTAAATTGAACTTTTTTTCTTGTTTTGTTATTGTTGTTTGTATGCATTTCCACTCTTTTTTTCACTTGTATACCTAACTCACTGTTCGTTAGAACTTTTAACAATTTATGGTTTTGATATTCTTGTTCTTGTTGTTATTGTTATTTGTATTGTCGCATTTGTTTGCCCGCCACAGGTTAAACGTTTATGTGGGCGACAGTGTGAGTGTTTGTGCATATGGAGGGTAGTGTATGGCACTTGTAAGAGAAATGTTACCAATAAACAACTTTACCGACAGTGCCAAATAGCACATGAAAACGGGTCATCGTGTATCTGCGATATCTATGGCGTATCTATAGAAGTTTGATTAACGCTTCACCAAACATTCAACAAGAAAAATGTGTTATTGGTTTTATCCACTTGTGCTAAATAAGGGAACCGCACACCACATAAAACCAATAACAACAACAACAACAACAACAACAACAATAGTGAAATATGTATATAGAATATTATTTTTCAAAAGTTTTACTTTTATTTTAATGTATTTTGCAATTGGTTACAACCAATCTATACATAGCAATCACTGAAGGTAGTTAAACATATAAAACCGCAACATTTTCTATTGATACACATACAACAAACACTATTCAGTTGAATGGACGCTTCAAAGTTAACTTAGGTTAGCATAGGTGATAAAAAGTATATTAAGTTTGTGCATTAGTTGTAACTCCTAAACAGCAAACGCTACTACCACCTTCACTTATTCCGATCAAGTCATTTAAAATCTGACTCAATGTCTGCCAGTCTATTTGTATGTCCATGCAAAACTTTTAAAGTATAGGTTGAATTTTTCGAGATATTTTAATGAAATTTGGTACAATATATATGATTTGGCCCAAAGAGGAATCATATTGAAAATAAAACGAATTGAACTATTTTTAGCAGGCCCTTTATGAAACAAGTCTTTACATGAATAATAATCGCAGTTCTTAATATTTTTATACCAAATTTGGTGAAAAATAGTTTATTAGCATAATATTTGGCTCCACCACATATGAACCCGCTGGAATTAATTTTAGAAACCCTTTCCATATAACGCTCCTATATGAAATAAGCCTTCTTATAGTAAAATTTTGTAATTCCTAATATTTTTTATGATAAAATTTTTTAAAAAGCATTTAATTTAATTATTAATAGTTTATAAGCTTAATAATTGGCTATAACAAATTTGGACCCGATCGGATAATTTTTAGTACCCCTTTCCTTATAATTGATATATCGCGTAGTGACTCATATGAATGTCTCGCGTTCATTGACGCTCATTTGTCTGTTGGACCAACCTCCACTTTTATAGTAATACTTTTTAACTGTCCATAGGTTACCAGTCTAACGCTCTAGTCAAGTTTAAATTCAAACAAAAAATGTTTTCTTTTGATCTGCAGCTAACTTGGACCCCCTGTCTCACAGCAGACAGAATTTTACTAATTTTATTACTTATATAATTCTTAATATAGATATATAAAAATTCCTTTTATAAAATTCCAAATAACAAACAACAGCACAAACATTGTGTGCATTATGTAAATTTAATTAAAAATTGTAAAAGAATGTAGAAAAAGAAAAAAATTCAAGTTTTTATGTACAACGAAAAAAAAAAAATTAACAAAAAAATACAAAAAACTAAAAATCAACGACAGTTAAGCAGAAAACTTTTAAGATTGCTTTAGTTAACAATAGAGAGAGAGAGAGAGAGGAGATAAAAAACTTTGTGATAATGTAAGAAGGCGATAAAAAAAAAACTGTTAGTTGTAGTGCTGTTTACAACCTATCCCAACCACAACTAGAGTAAGTTTCTAATGAATTAATAATAAAACATAAATGCACACAAATACACGTATACGTACATACAAGTGGATAGATAGTGGGTCCCGCCAACACTCAAAAGATTTGTACAACAATGCTTACGACAGCAGCACTTAACTTTAAGTATAACTTTAGGCTACATTAAAAATTATGTATACACGACATATACAGGGTGCGTGCAATATTTAAGAACACTCATATATGTAAATGTAATTGCTGCAGAAAAACTTTATACGTACAGTAGGGATAAAAAAAACTATTATTATTATTATAATTTTATTTAAAAATAAATCATAATTTAACAGCAATTAACTCTAATTAATATGTACACGCACTGAAAATGTCTCAGGCGACTTTTGAAAAATTGCATAATTTAACAGGAAAACAAACACATACACATATACATAAACAAATTATTTATAAACAAGTAAAAAGACAAATTAAATTTGGCTTTGGTCAAATCTTAAATACCCTACATGCGTACTTACAAAATAGGGGGTGTGGCAGGTATTTAATTAGGCTTTCTATTACATAATAACTAACTTCGGCGACTTTTGCATTGAATAAAAATTTTTTGTACATTGTGGGCGTGTCCTTTCTACGATTACAATGTACAATTATGGGCGCGTCTCTTAGCCAATTTTTATAGCCAATCTATAAAACGACCTGCCTGCACAAATTTCAGCTTAATATATCAAAATTTACGAGCAGGAGAGTGTCAACAAAAGACAGACTTACGGACATTGACTTAGTTTTCCTTCTGGGTATTGCAAAATTAATGCCAAACTTAGTATAACTTCCCATTTTATGTGTGAAGAGTATTAAAAACCGTTATTTTGTATATAATAATTGGTAATTGTGTGCGTTAAAATCTATTTTACATAATGTGCTCATTAAAATTTATTGTTATAATTAATTAAAAATAATTGTTGAAAAATACTTTTTTACATATTTCTTCATTTTACAATATTATGTAGAATGGAATGGAAAAAATTTAAAAAAAAAATTTATAAATAAAATGTCACAGCTTTCTAAATAATTACAAGAGCAAAAAAAAAAAAAAATAATTTTCTGTCTCTTTTTATTCCTAACGGATAACGGATAACTAATATAATTGTAATTTACAAAAGTGTCTGCCTCCTGTGCACTCACACTTAATAGATATTGATGTTTTGGGCCAACTCTTCTGACAAAAACTAATGACATAGAGTCCATTTGTCCTGTTTGCCAGCTCGTACAGAATAACATTTTGCTTATTGTCTTTCTATCTCTCTCTCTCTCCCTCTCCTCACTGTTTATTCATGTCTCCCTGTGTATATATGTATGCTTTGTCATTGTTTACTTGTTGGGAAATGTTATACAAAACTCTTCCTTCCTATTCAGAGTGTTGATTAGTAAATGGACTCTGTTCCGTTAAAAGAAAGGAAAAAATATAATTGAAAAAAAAAAATATACAAAAAGTGATAACAATAATATGCAAAAAACTAAGCAGAGTATTCTCGTTTAACAATATATTCAAACACACACATATACACACAGTCATTCATCCCCTTCTAAATGTCCTCGTAGCTACCCGTACAGTGTCTGTATGTATATGTATTAGTGTGCATAGAAAACATAACTATTATAGAATATAAACGGTTACAATGCCTTTGCCAGTGTGAATTGTTTTGAATTAAAACAACAACAACAACAACAACAACAACAAAATCCATTTATTGTTGTAAATATGAAACCGAACAAGACTTACACTAACACCAACATATTAGTAACAATAGTTCAGCTATTATGTATGTATATATATGCATATATATATATATTTTATATATAAAATATACAAACATTTACACTTACAATAAATAATATTTCGACATGAATTGTAGACCCAACCTGGCAGTAAGCAACAAGGTATTAAGCTGAATATGAATTCTAAATAACCAGTCACTGGGCTTAAACCAGTAAACGGAAACAGAAACAGAAACATTGTCCGATTAAACAATGGTAAACATTTAAGTCGCTCACTATTCTGTTTTTATACAATTCGCACTCTGACTGACTGACATTTAATTTAAGAAATGCCACCGTTTTCATCTAAATTTTGTAGAAAAAAAGAATATAAAAAAAAATAATTATAAAAATTAGGCGAAATCTTAACATACAAATAGTGGGGTGAGTCAGGTACATGATAACGCCCTCTCGTCGGTTATATATTATGTATCAGCTGGCAAATCGAATTCGGTTTTTTGTAAATTGTGAGCGTATTTTGGAATATTTTTATAAAGCATAAAACTGGACTTGAAAGTTGATAAGTAATATATACCCTATACGAGAGCTTTATGATGTATATGCCACGCCTTCCCTTTGTAATTTTTGTGCTTTTTTAATATTAATTTCTTATCGATTTTTTTCACTTGGTCACCTTGCCCACTTATAATACCTTGTAAAATATTTCTACAGCTTTACCGAAAACTTTAATACAAAAGTACCACCAAATGACCCACATCCAGTCTACCATATATAAATATTTGTATGCAGTGTGTGGAAATTCACCGTACAACATTTATTCTGTATAAGTACGTTATGTATATGTATGCTATACATGTATAAAGTACAAACGAGACTGTGCCGGACAATAAACAAGCGTACGAATACATGGTGCACGTATTCATTTAAAATTTGAACGCGCAATAATAATAATAATAATAAGAAGAAGAAGAAAATGAAGAACAAGAAGAGTATATGTTGTTGATAATGTAGATGAGTAAGTGTATAAAACACCAGCAACAACACTAAAGTGACATAAATTGTATAAAAAAGTATTATCACAGCAGAAAATGACACATACGCACATAACTGCAGACTGAGAAACAGTCAGACAGACCAGCCAGTACAAGCACCTGTTTCTTTATAATGAACATAGAAAACGGAATACGGAAAAAATAAAATGAAATAAAATTTCTTATTCCTTTCACACACACTCATTATATGTGTATGTGTATGTGTATATGTATACATATTATAATCATTGAATGGATGTATAGCTAGAGCTGGGTATTGTGAACCTTGTGTCATTATTTTGCACAATCACCGTTTCCAACACCCCAAATTTTATACACATACACATTACATAACCAACATAGTCACTATGTTTCATCTAACCACTGCATTCTATCAGTTGTTTATCCCAGTGCTTGTCAAACATTATGTGTGTGTACCCCGATCATTTTTAACTGAGATGCACATAGAACATAAAATACACATTACCTATATATACTACATACAGACATTGTATAACGATTGATATTCTATATAGTTACGCACATGTTTATATGTGTTAATAGGTTTATATACATATAAGCATGTGTGTTACATGATTGCTTACCTAGTGAACGCAAACAAAGGAAAGAAAATAGTAGAGTAGGAAAACTAAATCTGGCTTAGACCAAATTTTTAATATCATAACAAGTGGGTGTGTCAGGTACATTATGTATAGATGGGATAATTATATACATGTAAAACTAAATTACAACTTCAAAGCCTAATGTTTGTGGCAGATAAATATATTTTTGTTAATTGTGGGCGTGACTCTGAAACGATTTTCCAATTTATACAGAATAATATACGTGCAGAAATAAGCTAGAAGTGCCTTTGAAAATTTGCCAACAGAAGATGGAAAAAGGGACTTATATATGTAAGTCGACTCAGTTTTTCATGTTAAACAAGAATATATGCAAATACTTTATAGGGTTTCTAACACATCTCCTTCTGTACAATAATAAACTATCTTTTATGGAGGGTATAATAAAACCAACGTGTCATTTTCACTTCGCACTACGCACACAAGAAGTGCCGCCGCCACTGTCATCAGCATCATCATATTTCCAGGTACCTTTCCTTGTATTTATAATGCACGTGTATGTAAATGTAGTTGCAGTAGCTTGTCCGTATTTGCTTGTAATACATTTCCATTAATAATAGTTGTTGCATGCCTTCACTTTGTATTGTGCGACAGCAAAGTTCTGGTGGTGGTGGTGTGTAAGTGTGTGTATATAGGGGTTCTTTGTTCACAGACTTCCGCCCTTTTCTGCTTCTTATTTCCATTATCCTTTCATTCATTTATTCATTTCTATTGTACCGTTACCATCATCGTCATCATCGTCCATTCACAAAGAACCCATACAAGCACACGTTTGCCCTTCTTTTTCTTTACTTTTATTTTTTATTTTTAGTTTTTGTGTTGTTAGTTCTCACTGGCTTAGCACAATGGGTGTTATGTAAATTACTTTATTATACATAACTATACATAGAAACACACCACACCCATCGTGTGAGTATATTAGAAGATTAACGTTAATAATACTAATTACAGAAAGTCAGGTACGCGTACCGTGTAATACAAAAGACGATAATAAGTTTGTAACATACATATGCCAACTATTCCAATTGTACAAGCACGAACACTTTGTATATTAAATGTAAGAAAAAATTGCATAAAACTTATGAAATAAATTTTTAAACGTTACTCAAATTATAGTAGACGAATAGCAAAGAATTTCTTTGCATATTTAACAATATGAAGTTTATGAAAAAAAAAAAGGAAAATTATAAAATAACAAATGAAAATGTAACAGACGGTCAAGGCCGACCATTCAACATCTTACACCACTTCGTTTCAAAAATTGGGTTAATAAAGGAGTTCTAAAATTGATTCGATAAATACATAAATACTTCCATTATAAAAGGTTTCTAAAAATGGTCAAATTCGATACATTATCAATAGACTTTCTCTTTGGCTTATTTTTGTAACAAAATTTAATAAAAAAAATCACAAAAGGTTCGACCCGCAGTTTAAGCACAATATGACATGGACAGACAGACACAGAAATACTATTGTACACATAATTTCATAGCTCAACTTGGTTGGTTAATTGAGGGTGCGGCTTGTAGCATAATTTTCCCTTTTCATATAGAAATGTAGCAGCATGAACTAATAATGCCTGGACCACACATGAGGTGAAATAATTCATGCGTTCTTAATAGGGTTTCAAAACACGTTTTTCATGTTTCAAATCAAAATCATCACAAAAACTGTCTTATTGGTCTGATTAGGTTATTGGTTGCACTGTTGTGGCCTCAAATTTGTCGTAAATCAAACCTAATTCTTTTACTTGTTAAATAGATCCACCTTCGTTGTTATTGAGGTCAATAGTTAACCTTGCTGTTATCAATTTATTTCCACTCGCATTTATTTACAAAGGTGTTCCCTTATGAGCGTTGTATTGTGCATTGTGCCAGCAAAGAAAGAAAAAGGAAATTATTTAAAGTGTACAAAATGAATTACATAAATGTTGATAGTGTCACAAGTATGTAAACAAACAACAAATTGAGGGACAGACAGACAGACAAACAACCAAACAAGTAAATAAAACGTGAAATTCCTGCCAATTTTCCAAAAAAAAACAAAAAAAAAACAAATCATACAACATTCCTCAGTGAACACACACATACACATGCAAATGCAAACGCGCAAACGCAAATACAAACACTTCCCAAGGGAGAGTGTGTGCTGTGCTGCAACTTTAAAATGATTTTTTTTTTTTGTAAATTTCCTTGTTTGAGTGGCTGTGCACATGCATACTTTAAGTGTAGTTGTGTGTGTGTGTGTGTGTGTGTGTGTGTGTGTGTGTGTAAGTGTGTGTACATGTGTTTGAGGACAACAACAGCAATAGCAAACATATTCCATCAGAGTTCACAAATATTGACCTAGTGATGGCGTCCCTTTGTTTTATACACAAAACATACACACACACATACTCACAAACATACCCCTATTCCAATACATGTACATCTATGTTAGCTTCCACATTATTGTTTATATCGTTAAGTACTCGTTATATATATATATAGGGTAGTAAATTTAGTTGTAGTAAATATTATAAAATGAAATGAAATGAAATAAAATGGAGTGTGTTATGTGTGCCAAACGAAATTGTCTCAAATATTAAAGAGACACGTAAGTGCTACGTGAGCCACTGGAGGTTGTTTTTTTTTTTTTTTTGTTTATGTATAACAACACCAACAATAGCTACAATAACAACACTTTACACAAATAAAAAACTTACATCCTACGAATAGAAAAATATACGTATGAACAGGGAACAATTGAAAATGCTCAAATGCTACATTAGATATACGAGTATATGCATGCTTGTATATGTTATATGCAAATGTACATAACAACACGTGAGAAATCATCAGAATATTTTTGAGCAGTGACAAACAGGTAAAAAGTCAAGGTACAAAAAAAAAAAAAAGAGAAAAAGTTAAAAATTTATCAAAAATAAAAATGTAAAAAATATTCACTTTGCGCATACCTCTTCCACTCCTTTCTCACTTACTCTCTCTCTCTCTCTCTCTCTCTCTCTCTGTCTTTCTCTATCTATCTGTTTTCCCTTCTCCTATATATTAGGAACACATATGTTAAGGAAATGAAAGTGTTGTGCATGTACAGTGCAAGTCACTTGAATGGGTAATGAATTTTTGGCAATAATTCCTCTTCCTTCAAACTTGAAAACAATATAAAGATTAAGTTTGTATAAAATAAAACATAGTTTTTATAATTTCTATTATTGTTCTATTTTTGGCGAATTTTTTACTTTAGTGTTCTATCAAGAAAACTTTATATTTTTGTATATGAGTTTTGATTTCTTTCTTCAGGCTTAAAACACAATTTAATGATACAATTTGATTAAAGGATCTATTGTGTATAATACAAAATTATTTCTTTTTATAAATTGTAAATTTTCTATTTTTGATGAATTTTTAAATTTAACACAATCATAAAAATTTTGGTTTTTCTATATAGTGTAGGAGTAAAAAATTCACCATAAATAGAAAAATTAAACATATTATAAAAATATTATTTTGTATTATACACAAAAGATTCTTTCATTAAACTGCATCATTAAATTGCCGCAAAAAGTCAAACTAAACTATCAAAAAAATCTACTGAAAAGTTATTACATATTCAATAGACCACTACTGTGTGCAGTTGTATGTTTGGCTGGTTATTTCCATATTATATAAAAAGTAACGACATAATTTAACAAAATCTACTACATATATAAGCATACATGTATATGTATTTACATAACATATATAAGACATTTAACTACATGCACACATGATGCTTATGAATACGTGCATAAACATGAAAATTGAAAATGTACTCTCTACAATAAAGTTGGTTTGTTGTTGTTTTGTGTTTGTTTTTATTATCATTTGTTTTTTTTTTTTTGTTGTGAGTAAATCTGAGTAAAAAATATCACCAAACATAAGCACGTATCTTCCTCATATTGTATGAAAAACGTGTTTGGCTATGTATGGTATATGAGTGCGTGTGTGTGTGTTTGTGTTTATCTTCATTGATTTAGTAAATTTTTTTACATTTTTTATATATATTTTTTTGGGGAACAAAACTGTATTGTGTGATTTTTGTTTTTTGTTTTTTGCTTCTAATATTACCTGTTATCAACTACAATTAAAAGTTTTATCATCTATTGTATATATTTACTATCTAGTCTACAAAGATCACACAACAAACGCTAGGTGTAGAAAAAATCAACTTGAGATCTTTTGTATGTGACATCAAATCAATTAAGAGTTATTAGAGAGAAATTATAAAAAAATATATACAAGTAAAAAAAAAAAACTAAATTTACTTTAATCCACACTTTAAGAACTTTCTAAACAAAATTTCAGCTTTTTATCCTAAAATTTGCGACCGTGAGAATGGCAACAACAAAATGACGTACGGACGATATCGACTCAAATTTTCTCCTTCTAGGTGTTGAAAATGGTATAGCAAACTTTGTACATGCTCATCTTTAAGGCAGATGGTCTAATTAACCCCATAAGAACAATCTTTTGAAAAAAAAAAAAGTCAAATAATTTCTTCATAAAAATTTCTTCACATTTCCATCTAAATGATTTTTCTCACCTGAAATTTAATAGTAATGCGACTTATTTAAGAATGCAACAATGGGCTAATGAAAATGAATTTAAATTTAACAAAGCTGAGAACCGTATGGACCGTAAACTCAGCAAACAATGCATTACATACAATTAAAAATTTTTATTAAATTTAAATAAAACTAAACATAATATATATACAGAGTATGTATGTATATGTACATGTGTATGTAGAAATAAAATTTATTGTAATTATAATATACCCGACATAGAAGGTCATCAACATGCA
This sequence comes from Ornithomya fringillina, assembly GCA_963978525.1. Taxonomy (NCBI): domain Eukaryota; kingdom Metazoa; phylum Arthropoda; class Insecta; order Diptera; family Hippoboscidae; genus Ornithomya; species Ornithomya fringillina. The sequence continues at coordinate 7,443,936 of OZ021693.1, forward strand.
ATAAATTTTATTCAAGAAAAAAAAAAAAAAAATTAAATTAACAAAAAAATTTCAGTTCACATGACACAACATCTATAAACACGCAAGCAAACGTTTTTATTGGTATATGTACAATCGTCTGTAAGTGTGAAAGTGATTCAAGTCACATATTTTTAGTTTTCACAAATGAACCTACAAGAGGGAGGTGTGGCAAATTTTTCATATCAGCTCAGTCGAGTTTAACGCTGAGTATAGTTTTCTGATTGAAAATTGATTGAGGACGTGGCTCTTAACCGATTTTGTCCATTTGTAATATATACTGGATCCTGCACGCTAGATAGACGTATGGACAGACATATTTAGATCGATTCAGATTTTGATACCGAACAAAAATATATACACTTTGTAGGATCTTTGAAGCTCTCATTTGTTGTTGTTTTTTTTTTTTCAATTTTGATTTGCACCATTTTTATAATGATTGATTAATTCAAAGTACTACATATCTACATATAATTTATAAGTATTGGTATTATTGCTTTTTGTCGCTAATAGTAGCAACAGCAACAGCATATCCTCTGTACATGAGTAAAACACGTCTTTCGCCATAAGTATGTTCAAGGTAAACATTAATGTAATGAAACAGTGGCAACCAGTCACTAATTGGAAAATTGAATTGAAACCACAGCATTAAGTGATGTGGAAAAAGAGAAGCATGAAGAAGTTTTTGAAAAGAAACGGAAAAAAAAACTAAACTTAGTTTAAGCTAAAATTTAATTCGAATCAAGAGGGAGTGGCAGGCACTGAAGAAAGCTTTTTTAATTGAAAAAAAATATTTTTGGAATTGAGGGCGTGGCCTTTATATCATACCGCCCACTTTCAGAAAAACCTTCAATATAAGTATTCATAGCTCAAAACTTAAGGATGTTAAAGAAATTTTGGGGGCGTAGCTTTGGATAAAATTTCGCCCCATTTAAGTAGAAAGTAAATATTTCTAAAAAAAAATTTACTTTAATAAAATATCTCAAAAATTTATCACCGTAACCATTATAAGAGAAGAAGACAAAACCAAAATGAATAAATTGATGCAGCTGATGGAGTCAATGAAAGACTGTGTGCGGTGTCTAATGATTCTGTAAGCAAACAGAACAACGTACTCAGTTTAGCTGGTATAACATATCATTTATGGAGGATACAAAACATATGTAATTGCTATCGTATAGCAAAAACAATAAAACAAAATGAAATGAAATAAAACAGTAACAAAGAACACTTTAAATGATGGTTCAAGTTACTAATTGCAATCAAACAAGTGCAATGATAATGGCGACATCTCCTGCTGAGTAATAAATAACAAATTAATAACAAACGTTTGAAATTTAATACAATACAACAGCACATATGTTTTATGCAATCATAATAATTATAATCATTGCGTTTATATGCAATGTGAAAATGATCGTATCAATATATATATTAATTAAAATAAGACGATTTACACATTTATGTCCGTATGTCCGGCTATCTTTGGCACTCTTACGGTTGTAAATTTTAAGGTGTTAAACTGTTTGATCTTCTACAGTTTATGCATGCAGACCGTTATTAAAATATAGAAAAAACGATCAATGACCACGCCCACAATGAAAAATCTACATATTTGCCATAAAAATTGAACTCTAAAGATGAAATTTGGTACACATATTTATAATTACATTATGCATCGATGTGCCCTATATAGTTGTGGTAGCATAAGAATCACGCTTATAAATAATAAAAATCTATTTATCTGCCACAAAAATTGAGCTTTGAAGGTAGAATTTTAATATAAATATGTAAAACATACCCCGTTAGAGGACGTAATTATGAACATGTCACGTCCGTGTGAATAATATTTAAGGTTTGACTTAAAACAAATTTAGTTTTTATCATAAGGACAGAACGACGGACATCTTTTACAAATCTGCTGTTAATTTAATAGAGTTCAAGAATATTTATTTACTTCGTAGTGTCTTTGCAGCTTCTTTGTGGTTGTGGTTACGTTCGAATAAAGTGGTTAAGATACAAAATAACAATTATATAATGGAATTTCATTATTTTTGGCTTATTCATGCACGAAGTGAATACACGTACTTGTTTGTATGTATATATAAATATATGTAAATTTAAATTTTCTCTTTTTTTGAGTCACATAGTTTTGCAGTAAATTAAATGAAACGTGAATTAAAGAAAAGTTCAGCTTTATATATACTGTACAGTTATTGTTGTTGTTGTTGTTACGTTTGGCCTTTTTCAGATAAAACAAATGAACGCATAAATAATGGGGCCCTCTTTACACTCCCATACGCACACCACCATAATGCATTGCTATCACTCATCTACCCAGGCAAAGTGCTTGTTGGCATACAAGTAAACATTAAATGTAGGAAAAATGGCTAAATGCGTACGAAACACAAACATACACACATATACATATAAATTGCATGTGTGTGTGGTATGCATTTGTAGAAATGTATAAAAGAGAGAGATTTTATGGAGTAAGTGTAGAGGTTTTCTGGTCTACTACTGTTATGCACAAAGGTATAATTTACATTAATATGCAACAGTTAACAGAAGCCTGCATAAATGCATATGTGTGGTAGATGATGTGTACATACCGAATATATATCCGCAGAGGGATAGAGTGAGTAAGCCAGTAAACAGAAACGCTCGGACGACGTTACACTTGACAACTCTCCACGTCAGATTTTACACTAACACTCACACATGCGTACACACACTATATTTATATGTATACATGTGTATACAAATAAAAATGTAAATTTGTTTACGTGTGTTTTTCTGTATTTTGATGAATTTTGAAAAAAGAGGAATAAAAAAAAACCGAAAATTTCAATTTCCAAAAGAATGACAGACGGACAGAGGAAGAAACGTTATATGCGTTACGTCTCACCTTATACGGTATAAGTGAAATAGTAATCTACTAAATTCTTTGTCATATTTTGTATGAGTAAACAAAATGTGTTTTAGAAACTTAAAGACTATTAGATCCAAAGCGCTTACTGTCTTGTACACACATCTGCATGAAATATTTACGATTCAGAGGTTGACCAGAAGATAATATGTTTGATTCTGCTTTTACATGCTACTTAAGTTGAAGCATTTCTTTCCTTTACTATCTACATAAGTGTAGTATTAATTATAGGCTTACTTTGCCTACTAAACATATTTGGATGATGAAAAAATAGATAACAGAAGAAAATAAGTAAAAAAAACTAAATAAATCTCATATAAACTTTCAATTTACAAACATAAGAGGGCGTGGCAGGTCCATAATTACGTACGTATAAAAATTCCATTAGAGTTTTACACCTTATTGGATTTTTTGTAAAATGTAAACGTACCATATATTCTAATTTTGTAAAACTATAGAATTCATTAATATTTTACATTATTACAATATTATAATAAACTATAAAAAAGAGTGTGGACAATGTTGACAATAATGAAAACAAAAACAAAAAAGCAAAATTGTAAACCAGACGTTTAAACTTTAGCGTTAAGCATTATCAAGTATAAGAGATTGAAGAGAGAATACACGCTTAGAAATTTCCTGCAACGAATGCCAATTTAACCGCATTCATATCTTCTCCCAAAAAAGCCACAAAAACACTATCCTAGTCTAGTATTGTGCCATTATACTAACACACAAACCAAACCGCATCACGCACGTACATATGCTGTACCCAACGCCATTAACATTTAAGCCCGTTATTATAATGTAAATGCATACACACACACACACACACACATACATGTATATATGGATTGGTTTGTGGCATGAGCATGAAAATGGAAATATGTAAATGATAATGTTGGTATTACTTATATATATATTTATAAATATATGTATGTTTTGGGGGGTGGATGGGCGGTCGGTAGATAGAGGGCGTGAATAGTAGACAGACTCAACAAAGATTTATTTCATGTAGACAAGGCAGTCGGCAGGCAAGCAAGTACATAAACTTGTCCACCCTGTATATAAGATATAAAAGTAGACAAGAACAAGGAGAGAAGGAGGGAGGTGTAGACTATATTGCAGTTGTGGTCGTTCGTTACGTTTACTCCTGTCAACTGGCGAATGATAGCACCATCACATACATATGCATACAAATATTCAACATATAGAACAAAATAGGTGGGTTGACTTTGTTGTTATTATATACATATATAATGGCCAGTCGGCGGTACTCACTTTCGACTGACACAAAATGTTTGCGTATTAAGAACAAGTGAAAATGTTAAAGTGGGTCAAGAACGATCATTTATTACTCTACACCACTTACCACCACAATTTGTGCTACAATTAGTTCTGTTGTATCAGTAAACGTAATTGTCGGACACTCCGTGAAAAATCATTTTATAGAAAGGGTTTCTAAAAACGGTTCAATCGGGTTCAAATAAAAGATTAGTCAATTATTCTTCAACTAATTTTATCAAAATATATTAAAAATTGAAAATGCTTGCTATATAAAGACTTGTAATAAAATAGATCCTTATGTATATGAGAAGAATTTCTGTAAATGGTTCAATTCAGACCATTTTCATTAGGCTTCCTCTTTAAGATATAATATGCGCTTATATCAAATTTCATAAAAATATCACAAAAAATGCGGTCGATAGCTTGCGCACAATTTTACATGGACCGATAGACGGACAAGCGAACATAATTAAATCGTTTCAGATTTCAATTCTGATTGTAATCCGTATAAACGTAGGTGGTTGCGACATTTGAGGCTGAGAAGTTACAAACATTCGCACAAACTTAATATTCTAATTGTCTCAAGTCGTGCATTCAAAAAAAAAAACTCTAAAGCCCACCAAACAACCTGAAAGAGAATAAGGAAAACTACAGCAACACAACATACATACAACAGCCAGCGACCAGCAACCAACAACCAACCACCAGCAACCAACGACCAACAACTAACAACTAACAACTTCAACTAAATTAGTTGCTTATCTTAATGCATGATAAAGAAGAGCAGGTAGTAGATATCTACTAACGCATATCCTTTCGACAAAATAACTAAAGTATGTAAATGCATGCATAAAGTAGTTGGTGTGTAATTTTGTGTGTCATTTATGCTTCGCTGGCTGATTTAGTTCATCGTTGCCAGCAACTTGTTAACTGCCCTCTTTATTTTTGGTGGCATTCGTTGGTAGAGTGGTTGTTGTTGTTCTTGTTGTTGTTAGTTATAATAATAAGTAAAGGAATTCTTCAAATAGAACTTGATGAATGTACAATTTACACCCTTCCGATGCTTTCTCCCCCAAATTTAAGTTTCTAAACGTAATCGCAACAAAGTTTCACCAAGTTTGCTTACAAACAACAAAGATGGGCGGCAACCCTTACTCAACATATCTGAATTTCTTTATAATTATCATACTGTGCTATTCAATTAGTTGAACAATTTCAAGGTGGCTGTAAAGGTGCTTCTAATCAACTGGGGGGAAAAGAATTTATAGCAGAAAACAAGTAAGAAAACGAAATTTGACTCAGGACAAATCTAAAATATTTTCAACATCTACATACAAACAGTGGGCGTGGCATTTATTTATTTGCGCTTATTAATACTATATGCTTTTCGTTTCAGCTTAAAGTCGTGACGTTTCATAAAGGACATACGGACACACATATCTAGATTGATTTGGTTTTTGATGCTAATCAAAAATATATAAACTTTGTAGAATCTCTGACGCTTTCTTTTGGATTTGACAATACTTAGTATGCCTTCCCATCTTATTTAGAGGGTATATCACGTCCGCATAATGGCCACATAACGAGGCCAAATTTTTGCTTCTCATTAATATTTTATTTTGTAACTATTTTGCCTAACGTTTTAGCTTCTCATTATATTTGAAATAAAAATAATAATAATCAGCATGGTTTTAAAGCAATAAAATACCAAGGAACAGTAAGCCGAATATTAAAGCCCTGACCTCCCAATTAAATAGCATAACATGCTGTGGCCTACAGAAGAGTCGTATTATAATAAAATTTATGGAGAATTTTCGGTTGCTTAAGAAAATTATGAAAGTTTTCTTATTCTTTATACCCACCAGCTTCACTTCGAGGGTTTATTCACTTTGTCAAAACTTTTGTAATACTTTGAAGGAAGCTTTAGAGACTTTATGAAGATATTACAAGCGTGTGCCATATAAAGTACATAAATAAATAACTATTAAGGCAGGTCTGTCTGTCTATGTATACTCTTGTTTGTGAAAAACATTCTCCTGGTTAGGAAAATTTAGCTAGAGATCCCTAACTGATGTTTATAGTTGTTCTAAGCAGATTGAATGGTCGGCCTTTGTGAGTTTTGAAATGTTATCAGTTATAAATTTAAAATGTTATTGTGTTCTGATGATGGGTATCCGAAATTTAGCCAAAGCTAAAACTTTTCTTAGTTGCTCTTATTTTTCATGTTGAAAATTGTATTTACCCTCTGGTGCCCTACTTATAAGTGGCCGAAGAAATCCGCAATAATGGTTTTACAAGCAGAGCATAAACTTTTTAACAACATATTTACACGATGCTGTTAAGATTTTCTGGGCCAAGATTTTGTAATATTTCGATATTTCTTTGCAACAAACGAAATTGCCGTTTAAATGTTAAGAATGCTTTGGTGTCTGCGCCAGCATCTCCTTTACTTTTGCCATTTTAAAAGGTGTTGCACTTAAATTTATAGACTGTAAATATAGCTCTCGCTCTCTCTCCTTTATTCTCGTTTTCTACATTTTCCTTTTTCACCATTTCCAATTTTTTTGTTGCTTATACCTAACTCAAATAACCTTTAATTAGTCATTCGTTTTGTAATTTGTTTGCTCCAAAATAATCATTAGCTTAAGGTAGTGTAAAAAGAGTAAAACTTGAGAAGAAATTTACCAAGTGGTTACTCAAAGGTAAACACTTTACTCGACTCTTATGTAATTTAGGTTTTTTTTTCTTTATCAACATTTTCTCTTTTTTAGTTTATTCAGAATAAAAAAAGTTATAAAAGGTAATGACGAAAGGTGTTGCTAGTGTTGGGTGATGGAATCATCTTCTTGTTCTTTTGGATTAGTAAGTAAGTAGGTGAGTAAACGAAAAGGTGTCAATTGGATGATTGTCTTTGTCGTTTGTGTGAAACCTTATCTTTTAATAAGAAATTCTTTCTCATCAAAATTTAGAGATTTTCTTATTCGATTTGATATAGAACTGATGCTAAGGTATTTAATAGATAAAAACATTAAATTACTGGTTATTTCATTTTATATTTTCAAGAGAGAAGAACATAAAATTTATACGTTTGTAGCTGTCGTTAATTAAAAAGGATCTTTAATGGCAAAGTCGATTCGATTACACTCACAAAATGTTTACTACCTAGAAACGAGTCTTATTCCTTTCCGGAGAAATTATTTCATGAATACTTTTTATAACCTTTCTTTCGTTTTTACAAAAACTCTCAGCTATTTGAGTCAAGTTAGAAGAAAATCGTCCGCTATCGAAAGAATGTTTACAACAGAGAGGGGGACACTTAGAGAACACCTTTATGTGACTTCTGCATCTTCTTACAGTCACATGACTCATACGTTGAGTCACATTAGCTATAGTAAACTATAAGATGAAACAATTTTTCACGTGACACACATTGATGGAGTAATAATAACTATTTGTATCAATTTTCAACTTTGTAGCTCAATTTTTGTAGTAGATTGTGAGCGTGGCTCTTGACCGATTTCGCTTAATTTATATAAAGATCTGATTAAAGAAATTCAAAGGGTTGGTCCAAAATTTTATCTCAACATCTCAAAATTTACAAGCACGTACGGACATGTGGACATGTAGCAAACGTTAGAACAAATTTTTTGTATTCTTATCATTCTAGTGAGGATATAAAAATGCTGGAGACTGCAATAAACGGTTATTTGGTTGTTTGTTTGTTTTAATTTTACTTGATTTAGTCTTTATAAGGGGCGTACCTCTGACAAACTAAACCGCCATTCTTCTTCTTCTTTTTGTACGTTTTTTTTTTTTATTTATTTAAATATACACCAAATTTTTCACATTCACAACTTCCCCTCTATCTGCTAAAGCGGTAAAAATATTTTCTTAATTCTTGGCTTAGAAAAGAGTAGCGAATGAAAAAAGAAAAAAAATATATAAAATAAAGAAACTTTATTTGGAATGTTCACAAGCTAACCAACAAATTTATGGTTTTTATTTTGCGCAAACACACACACATACACGCATACATTCACACAAATGCATTCATAAGCACAAAGAATGTTGCTGTTAGTATGTACGCTCCTACTTTTTCATTCCATTCTCGCGTGTTGTCTATGTGGTTGGGTGGTGGTTAAAGGGAACAGAACAGAGCAGAGTAGGGAACGACAAATAGAAAGAGTTGTTTATTTGAAGTTGGATTTTAAAGCTGACACGTGTTTACAGTGGTGTAACCAAAATTTTAGCTTTATTTAGCACCCGGCCTTAAGCATGAGAAAACACACAAACCGAATATTTATTTTACCTGAGCACTTGTGTTCGTTCGTAATACTGGTGCCACTGATGTTTGCATTTGTATGTATGTGTAAGAATATATATATATATATTTGCTTCTTAAACGGTGATACCATATTTCACACACAGAAAATTTTTACCAATTTTCAGTTGAGCACGTTCACCATGAACACGTGCCACATGCAGCTTCTAGTTATCTGCGCCACTGTTTCATGCCTGATCTCCCTTCAAATGTGTTTAGTTGACTGTGTGTACGGTATGTAGGTTAGCTTGAGAAAATAATAACAATACAAATACCTATACGTAGAAACAATAATAGCAACATTATGTTGACTTTGAAATTTATATGCTCCTCAACTTGCATATGCATGCATGCTCACCATCCCCATACCAGAAACCAACATGCTCTCAATTCCGTTCAGTTCAGTACAGACAGTACATCAGTTTAGCATCATCATACTTTCATACTTACTGAATATTATTTCTTTGAGAGTATGTATAAAATATTTACAGTTGCTTTAATCACATACACATGCATACAATCAATAAAAATCTATTTATTTAAATACGAAAAATTAATCTATGAAGTTGTCATTGGGTTATATATACACTTAAAATTATCTTATCTATCGACCCTCCTCGATGGACGTGTATGGATATCGAATACGCCCACAATTTACAAAAAACTATATTCAACGTAAAACTCTACTACAAGCAAACGTAATAAATACACTGTCAATCATATACCTGCCACGCCTACGAGTTGTATGTGGGTCCGGAGCACATTTAAGATGTAGCCTAAGCCAAATTTAGCTTCTATTTTGGTTTACTAAAAATAATTCTACAGTGAACACCAAATGGAAAAATTCATTTCAATTTTTAAGATCTCTCCCCCGCTGCTGTGCTGTGTGTATATGTTATGTGTTCTAAAAGAATAAAAGACAGTAACAGTAAATTGCTGAATAGCACGTTTAACTATTTTTTTAATTTTTTTTTTTTTTGTGTGTGCTTACGAGTATGTGGGAACGAAGTGGTTTATTGCAATTCTTAATTAAGCTCCAAATGTTGCAAATTAGTGCAAGTAACATGTTTACCAAAACAAATTTCTATTATACAACCTATGAATAATGAAACGAATCTACGTTTTCCACAATGCCAACAACTGATTATATAAAGTGTTTGGCAAAGGAAATGAAAATTAAAATGAATTCAACAAAAAAAAAAAAAAACAACGCAGATATACAGAAATAGAGGCGTAATAAAAATAAGCTAAAAACTTTATATACGTATATATTATATATGGTAATATTTATTTTACTAGCAGAAAGAAAATAATTAATTAAACTGGTGAAACAGCCAAATTTTGCCTAAGACTTATCTTCCATATCCAGTTAATCCTCTAATGGGATTTATGACTAAAAACTCAAATTTAAATTAAGCCAAATTTTAAATATTCTCTTTATCTACATACAAATAGAGGGCGTGGCAGGTGCACTCTTTACGCCCTCTAATAGAGTTTGTAAAACGAATCAGCTTGCAAGTCGAGTTTTACGGTGAAGAGATTTTTATGTAAATTATGAATGTATCTCTTATTCGACCACGCCCATCTTTGGCATGTCAATGAATACGATAATAATAAATATGTGTACAAAATTTCAACTTCTTAGCTAAATTTTTGTGACAGATATATAGATTTTTTTCGATAGTGGGCGTGAAACTTGGCCAGTCACGACTATTTTCGGCTCAACGATGGATGGGGTAATTATAAAATTTTTATACCAAATTTTACCGTTATAGCTCAATTTTTGTTGCAGATAAATAGTTTTTTGTTGTTTAAGGGCGTGGCTTTTTACCAAATTTACTTAACTTAAGTAGAGATTTGCTCGAAAAAACTTTAAATGTTGGTATAAAATTTTAGCTTAATATTGCCAAATTGCCATAATACCATGAGAGTGCCAAAAATAGGCAGACGCACGGACATACATGTCTAAATCAACTCAGTTTTTGAAATGTACGAGTATACTTATCCACTGAAATAACTTTGCATTTTACCTAATAAAACTAAAAACTTCTACCATTCATTTCATTCAAGTTATTTACACTATTGTTATATAAAGTATTTACAAATAAATATGAGTATAAAATTCATCACTTATATACAATTCATATACAAACATATAGTTTATATAACAGTAATGATATTTTCTCCCCATTAACTATTGAATGATATGCACCAAAAAACTTGTGCTCGATGTACATATAAAATCTGCAAATAGTTAAATAACAACAATAACAAAATAAAGCTATTTATTCAATACGTAAATCTATGTTTTTGTTATAGGAAACAATTGTTATTGTTTGTTGTAGTTATTTGTATTGAAATTCTTTGCATATTTTAAGGTAATAATTTTAAATATATTTGAAGCATATTTTTGGGACGGGAATGCCAATTTTTTATGCATCATATATCAATGTTGCAGCGCCCAGGAAAAGACTTATCTCCAAACAAGATAGGAAATATCTTAAGTTTGTCAGTCCATTAAAAACCCTCAAAAGGAGGCGTCAAAGGCTCCATAACGAATATATATTCTTGATTAACTTAAAAATCGGAATCAATCATGACATATATGTCCGTATGTCCTTGTATTTTTCATTTTCATTGACATGCCAAAAATTTAAGATTTTGCTCAAGCCAATTGTAATTTTATTACTTGTTATTTATTAGAAACTTCAATTATTTGGCTATAAAATCCATACAAATTGAAGCGGCTTGGTTCTCATTTGTAAAACATATATAACTTAAAGTGTGTGAATAAGGAGCTATGTACCATTGTTTGTAGAAATATTGTATAACCTTCACTCCTATCTTCTCTTTTAGTGAATATACCCTCCAGAACTAATTCTGCAGTCAAGATAGCTCGAGAAGCTGTGCGCTGCAACTGTCCTAACAAGAATTCTTTGCTTTTGGTAAGCAGAGCGGCGCTCTGTATGTGACTATCCTTACATAAATTTATATGATTTGACTTTTTTTTTTTTAAGAGGGAGATAGAGAGAGAGAGAGGCGGCCCGCAGCTACGTCAGCTATATGACAGTATGTTGATGTTTTTTTAAATGTATGAAAATGTTACGTAAATTGAATGTGTGTGTATGTATGGTAAACTTAAATGGGTTGGATAACAAACGCTAATTTATTTATTTATGCGCTGCGTACATGTTTGCCTTTATTAAATAAAGATAATGCATCTCATAGCTTATCAATTACTGACTTGCTTACCTTATTGGAATAATTAAATTTTTTCACACTTGACTTCTTGCCTTTGCCTTGCTTTGCCTTGCCTTGCCACGCCGTCTTTCTTTAGAGAGAGTGTTGTATTGTTTATTGTTTATAATTTATGCGTATCATTCACATTTGATAATGATAGTGAAACGTGAGAAATTTTCTAAAGTTATTGTTTTGTGTCATTGTTTTATTGTTGTTGTTGTTATTGTTGTATCAATAATTTCAAGCATTTCATGTAAATAGAATGAAAACAACGTGATTTATAATGAGAATTTGAAATGTTTTTTATTTTGGTTTTTTATTATTATTGTTGTTGTTGTTGTTGTTGTTTAATACAAATTGTATTCATTTAAATTATTTCACGCATTGTACACGTACGTACAGAGAAAGTGAGATAGGAAGGAGGTCGCCCGTTGTAGCAACAGCCAACGCTATATATATATATTTTTAAGTATTTAAGACGCTCTTTGTAAAACGAATTTTATCATTTTATTGGTGAACAATCGGGGGATTTAAAAAAAAAAAAAGTAAAATAAAATAAAAGCCATTAAAAGGGAAGGATTTGTTTTCCTTTTTTTTATATATATCCACTAAAAAGGAAGCTCCCATTATATCCACTTAGGGATTAACACTTGGTTTTTATATTAAATACAATTTTCACCGTTATTTTACATCACCTCACATCACACTTCATTTGTACCAGCAGCCGATTTTGTTGATAAACACTATAAAAATATTTTAAAATTTTTTTAAAATTTCTTTTTTTGTATTTTTCTATATATATATGTATGTACTGATAAAAATTTCTATTGACATTTAATTTTCAAGTTTTTATTATCTTTACGTTTTTTTATGGGAAAATATTTTTTAATTTGATTATTTGCTGCTGCTTCTTTTTTTTTTCTATTTTTATTTTATTTTTTGTCGTTTCTATTTGACAAATTGAATTATTCAGGTCTAGGGCTTCCGCATTGCAAGCGGAACTTTATCTAACTAACTAATAGTGGCTGCACCGTATGACATGCAGTGGCGTTGCGTTGCGAACGTTGTGTGGATTATTGTAATCTATAAAAAAAAAAGAACATTTAATGAGAATAATTTCATTGTTGTTAGAATATAAAGTGATTCATAATTCTATATACAATGATTGACAAATTGAATTTCATTTTTATACACTCCATAGTGATAAAAGTATGCTAAGTTAATCATTCCATTTGCATATGTATCAAAAATAGGAAGCTATGTACTCTACTTGTATCAATATTGCCCTATCTTCTATTTTAGGCAATATACAATGATAGAGTCAGATAGCTCATGAAATTATGCGTCTCGTCCATAATAACAATAATACCTTGCGACTGCATAACTGCCAGTGTAAGCTAGATGACATTAGCAAAAGTGAAGCTTATAATTTTATGTCAGACTCATCTTTAATTGATTTGTTAGCCTCAGAATCAAAATCTGATCTGATTTAAACATATACGTCTGTATTGCCATGTAAATTAAGCTTATAATTTTATGTCAGACTCATCTTTAATTGATTTGTTAGCCTCAGAATCAAAATCTGATCTGATTTAAACATATACGTCTGTATTGCCATGTAAATTATTTCTAGTAACTAACTTACAGGAATCAAAATTATTACGGACATGAAGCTGTTACCATCAAATATGTTTTTTTACAGTCCCTCCATATAATGACCTATTTTAAAATATTGTTTTATATTCCTAAAATTAATTTTTTCTATCAATTTCAGTCCGTTTATGATATATTATATTACTAAGTGATTTTTAATTCAAATTTGATTTGATTTAAACATGATTATCGTATATAACCAATATACAAAAACAAACTTATAATAAAATGAGGCCTTTAGAGAAGCTGAGGACGATCACTAATGAAAAAAATTTGTAATGCAATCCATTATTAGAATAAAAACCTTCTTTAAAAAAAAGCTTTTTAATGACAAAATTTTTCATATTTTATTAAAATTCATTGCAGAGGACATAATTAACTTAATAATTAAATGTAAAAATTTTTGAAGGTAATCGAATTTTTGTTTTTTCCCTAAAATACTTTCACTTTGAAGTGGTTTTTTATATGACATTGATTTGCTGAAGCTTAATTTTAAGAGCTCCTCTAACAGTTGACAACAAGTATTTGCTTTATAAGATTTTTAAAAATCGCCAACTTAAAAGGAAAATATTCGTCAAACGCAAATATAAAGACAAAAACTAGAGATGATGGAGAGATGGAGAGGAAGAGAAGGATTATTAACAATTAAATTGCTGTCGGCTATTCTTAAAAGTTTACCAAGTACTTACAAAGGAAACCGCTTATGATGGATTCAATGCAATTTTCTATAAAATACAACTTTAACAATTTTTCATTCCTTTAAATATTTACAAGATTTTAGTTGATAATGACTTTTCCTAAGGATTCATTCACTAAGTAGAGGGTAGCGGTGAAGAGATTTCAGTAAATACTATTATTTAAAAGTAAACGAATAAAAAAAACCTATATTTGACTTAAGCCGAATCTTAAATACCCTTCACATCTACAATGATTAGGCCCTCTAATTTTATATGTATTACGTATCAAACTGCAAGCCTACTTTTACGTTGAATACGGCTTTTTTTGTAAATAATGGACGCGTATGTTATTCGACCACGCCCTTTTTTAGTACATTGATGAACAGGATAACTATAAATATACGTAGTTCAAGTTTCAAGTTTATATGTAAATTTTTGTCACAAATATATAAAATTTTGTCAATTGTGGGCGTGTCCGTTATTCGATGTTTCCTATTTATTCCATATTCATGAATTTGATAATTATATATAAGTATACCGTATTTTAACTTTGTAGCTCAATTTATTTTGAAAATTATATTGACGGACATACGAACATACATGACTTGGCCGACTTAGTTTTTGATGCTAATCAAGAATATATATATAAAAGTACTTTGTAGCGTCTTTTTTCCCACTACATATATAGGTACGGGAAAAATTTTAAAAAATCTCAGTAATACTTTAATCAGCTTGAGTTTTTTTCTTATTGATATAAGCTTTAGTGTAATGCTTATATCAATAAAAATACTAAAATGTGTGTGTTACTTATTTTATATAATCGAATCAATTTCGACATAATTGTATTTATCCATTTAATGTGGTACTCAGTCATATAAGAAAAAAGAAAGAAAAAACAACAACAACAACAACAAAACAAGTTCTTAAGCTCTTAATAATTAAGAAAAATAAAAACAACTGAACGAACTTGACCAACTTTTTACCTAAAAACTAGTTTCATACTTCAAAACATATTTAACTTTTACTTAATAAAATATTATGAAAACTTTGTACAATATAATGCATAACGAGCATAACGATCTGTACTTGTTCTATAATGAATCAATAAAAAAAAAAAATTTTAAAAAAATGTTGTTTTAAATTTTACACAATCTCTACCTTCATATACATACAATAAATGGGCGTGACAGGTACATGATTTTTATAGTGAAGCTTTTGTTTGCCTCGACTTTTACGTCGAATTCAGTTTTTTTTGTAAATTATGGGAGTTTATGTTTTTCGAACACGCCCATTTTTTGCAATTTAAAAAAGACAATAATTATAAATATGTCTACTAGATTTCAACCTTATAACTTAATTTTATTGGCAGATAAATAGATTTTTTGTTATCCAATATCTTAAAATTTACAATCAATAGAATTCCAAGAGTAAACGGACATAAGGACACACAGTCATATATGTCTAGATCCACTCAATTTTTATTCTGATCGTGAATATATATACTTTGTAGAAACTCTGATGTCTCCTTTTGGGTGTTACAAATGGAAGAACAAACTTAGTCATGCATTCCATCTCATAAGGAGAACATAAAAATCAGTCAAGCACGATCATATAATACAGTTATTGAAAAAATACATTATACTGAAAAAAGATTGTCAAAAACGGATAAGAAAAATTAATGAATATATACTTAAATACCTTTTTCAGTTGTTAAAATTATTATTTATTTGTTTTCATTTAAAAAAAAAACTTGTACGTTTGCCATTAGTTACAATACAAATAGATTGTAATAATTAACACAAAACAGCCAGTGAAATAAATTGGTTGCAACAACTAACACATTAGTTGATTTTCTTATATATCATCACACATTATTTGAAAGTATTGATGAATTACCGTTTTTTAAACTTAACTACCTTAACTTGAAGTATTCAAGTTAAAATTTATGATTACGAGCTGTATTTTTTTTTAAGTGACGAACGTGCGGACAAAATAATTAGTGCCGACTTTAACATTTTCATTAGTTTCATTTGAATTAGACAAATTGCAATATTTCGTATTTATCAATTCAAATGCTTTTAAAAGTATTCAATAGAAAAACACTTGGTCATAAAAACTTTATCGTTATTATTCTATTGTATTTTGTTATAGTTTTCGTTTTCTTTATAACTTCCCAACAGATCTAGGGGATGAATGAAAACTTTTCCTTTATATAATACAAATTATATACGCTATGTATGCCAAGTATAAATTATTATCAATATTTAAGTTCAATAAATAATACCTTTTTAATCATTATAATGTCGTATAAACTAAAGAAATGAAGATAATGGAATATTTTTCAAATTATTAATAAATGATAATGATTATAAATCGAACAAGTAAGAAAACTAAATTTAGCTTGAGCCACATCTTAAATACCCTTCACATCTACATAAAAAAGGTGGGCGTGGCATGATTACTTCCTGTAATAGTGTATATATTGAAGTCTTGAAATTCCAGTTTTGCGTTAAGTATGGTTTCTTGTAAATTGTGGGAATATTTGTATTCCGACCACGAC
The DNA here is from genome assembly GCA_963978525.1 of Ornithomya fringillina. Classification (NCBI taxonomy): domain Eukaryota; kingdom Metazoa; phylum Arthropoda; class Insecta; order Diptera; family Hippoboscidae; genus Ornithomya; species Ornithomya fringillina. Next base: position 7,460,621 of record OZ021693.1, read on the forward strand.
CATTTTTGGCACATCAAGGGATGAGATAATTGTTAATACGTATACTAAATTTCTACTTCGTAGCACAATTTTTTTTTGCAAATCAATAGATTCTTGTAGATTGTGGGCGTCGCTTTTGATATACTGCTATCTGCATGCAAAAACTAAAATGTTCTATACAAAAGTTCAGCTTAACATTTTAAAATGTATGCCCCTGAGTAGAACAGATAAAAACATGGACTCACGGACGTACACATCCAAGTCGACTGAGTTTTTGATGCTAATTAAGAATATATATACTTTGTATGGTCTCTGACGCCTCCTTCTAGGCGTTCCAAATGAATGGACAAACTTAATATACCCCCCCCCTTATGTGGAGGGTATAAAAATTTATTGATAATACAAAAATAACAAAAATGAAATTCAAATGAAATTCTTTTTTTCGACTTTGACCGACTAACCCAAACAATTATTTTATTATCTTTTTTATTTAAACAACACATACCTTCTCCTACAGTTCATTTCCCTTATAAGTTATAAATAGTAAAAAAAAGTGATAGCAATCACATTTCTAATAATAAGAAAGATATTTAAATAGAAATCAACAACAACTGAATAAACTGAAACTCATATTTAAAGTATGTGTAACTTTTTAAAAGATATCTACAACACACATCACTGCTGTATGTTTCAAAAAAGAAAACAATTTACACACACTCTTGTATATGTGTAAGGCATTACATTCATTTACAATTAAATTAAAAAAAAAAAAACTGAAAAAAATTATTGTATTTACTTTAAATATTTAAAAATATATTTATATACACTGATGATCACTTGAATGGATAATAAATTTTTAAATAAGATTTTTTGCAATAATATTTCTTCCTTTAAGTTTACAAACAATATAATGATGCAGTTTGATAAAAGAATCTATTTTGTATAATAAAAAATTATATTTTTAAAATTTATATTATTTTCCTATTTTTGGGGAATTTTATACCTTAACGCTTTTAAAAAATTTATCATTTTTATATATTAGTAGAGTAAATAAATCGTCAAAAATAGGAAAAAATTTTCAATTATAAAGAAAATATTTTCTATTATAAACAGATGATTCTTTTCTTCAACTGCGTCATTAAATTATTTCCAAACGTAAAGGTCACCTATTCTAATGACCATTACTGTATATATATTGTAATAAATTTTACAGTAAACATGCTCGAAGTAATATATGTACAAAGTAATTAGTTTATTAATGAAAATCGTGACAACAGTGAACAGTAATTGGGGGGGAAAACAGAACAAAAAATAATTAAAAATTCTAACAAAGAAATTATTGTTTCAAAATACAGTTTACAGTGGGCAAGACAGGGGTTAAATTCAACGTAAAACTCGACTTTTAAGCTGATAGGTAGTACATACACTAGAGGGCGCATAATATTATATATACATCTGCCACGCCCACCTTTGTAGATGTAGACAATACATAAGATTTGGCTTAAGCCAAATTTAGTTTCCTTACTTGTTATTTTTGTTTAAAATATTTATTTGCAATTCTTATCTTCAAACGTTGTTATATTATATACAGATAAATATTTCATAATGTATAAAATTATATGTTATGCATATAAAGATTTACGTAAAAAGTGGTAAAACAAAATGAAATGAAAAAATATATTTTTTTTTTTTTATTATAAAATATTCAATAGATCACGTATGGCACAGATGAGTCATAACGAAACAACAACAAAATTATCATATTATTATGTGTTTAATAATACTTTTTGAAGTATGTATGTGTTTTTATGATTAAATAAAAACAACTTCTTTCCGTTGTTAGTTTAAAAACAGAATAAGTTTTAAACGATTACCAAAGTATCTATACTTGATTATTATATACTTTCAGTTTATCTTTTTCGAATAATTTCTAATAAGATAAAACCATCCATCTGTACGTCCAACTGACTGCAGTTAGTTAATGGAAATTCGTGTATAAGTTACGGTTTTCATTTTATTTTTCGATGATATTTGATAAAAGGATACTTTTTGAGCTCAAGAGAAAGCATATTGAAAATGGAACAAAATTTCTATATAAGGTTCTATTATAAACCCTCTCCATCTTATGTGGAGGGTATAAAATCAAACGTTATCTATAATTGTGACTGTTTACGTCAATGCAAGAATCTTGTTAAGTAAAAATATCAGCAAATATTTAAGTATATACAACTATATACACATAAGAATGCATATGTTTGGTAATTTCTAATGCTAGATACACTCTTACATATAACGCTAGTGTGTGATAATATACAAGCGTTTAAAAATTCACCTTTTTTTGGTAGAGAACACGATATTGTTATTAGCACTTGATTATTTTTAATATTTATATTAGATTTCTTATACAAACACACACGAACAATATAAATGGATTATTTTTTATTTGTTGTTGTTGTTGTTGTTGTTGTTTATATTCCTTCTTCATACACAAACACAGAGGTAATAATATGACAAAACTGCACAATACCGCAAGGTACTATAAAATGAAAAAATAAAAAATTAAGAAAAAGAAGAAGAAGAAGAGGAAGAGGAAAACGAATATGATTTATATATCTTCATTTATGAAAGTCACGGGGTATCTGACGAGTACATTTGTAATTGATGGTGTGTGTATGTTGTAAAACCGAATTGCGAACAAAAACAACAATAGCAACACAATTGAAAGAAAAAAAAAAAAATTTCAAAAAAAAGAGCATATTTTACAAATTGCCTAAAAATCGTTTTATGGGTATTACAAAAAATACATTAATAGAAACAAATTAACAAAGATCCAAAAAAAAAAAAAAATGTAAAAGTAAAAGTCCAACAACATTTAATAATTTTGCATGATTGAAGGCAACTTTATATTAATGCAGGTATTACTTTATATGCTTGCCAGCAATATGACCCGTAGTGCAAAAAAAAAGTATGCAAACACAAATACACACAACCACACACACATTTATATAAAGTATGAGGCTTATAACACAGCCAGCGCACACAACATACGTTGAATGTTGTTTAAAGCGACACCGTTATGAACGAACCAACCGTTTGGCTATACGCTCCAACTGTGACTGAAGTTCAAATTGGATTTTGTCTAACCGAATCCACTTATCGTGTGTATACGCTTACATATATATACACATGTATATAAACATATACATGCATGCTAATGTCGGTTTTGTCTTATTGTCTATCAGTTTGTTGTTTGTTTGTATTTTTTTTTTCACTATTTTTGTATTCAGTTCTATATGGGACTCCCTTCCATGCTATACGTTTTATTTTCATTTTAAACACCAACTATGCAATATCGTTATGCTCATGATGAAGTTTATATTGTATGTAATAGTAACGAGTGCTTTTTTGGTTTTTTTTTAAACACATAGGCCATGTGCTCTGGTAGGTAGTAGAATGAAACCAATCTCTGTGAAACTAAAGAAATAAAGAGAAACGAAAAGCACCAAAGCTTTAAAGAGTGATATTTATTAAGAACCTTATAATGTACAACAGTTAACTCTTGCATTTATATTCATTTATATACTTGCCAGCATGTCTTTCACCATGACCATTTTCTACTATGAATACATGGCATTTTGGTGAGAAGAGTATTATTTTGGGGGAGAGCACACTTTTAAACTTATTTTTGCTATTAATAAACATTTTATTCTCTTCACTTTTTAGTCTCTTTACTAACTGGCAAGTAATACCAGAGACTTCAAAATATTTAGAGGTCTCTGGTAATACATTGTATAAACCGGAAAACTAAAAGTTATTACTTCCGCTTTAAAAACATATATGTGTCACTCTCTTTTGTCTTTTCTCTTTTGTGTTTGTCTTATAAACTTTCCTCTTAATTTATTTATTATACCTACTATTATTGTTTATTATTATTGTATATATGGCTTGTTTGTTTACTTTGTGGATTACATTCCACAAACCAGCAACAAGCTTTTTGATTTTAATTTTTCACCTTAAACATAAAAAATATACGCTTTTATGAAAATAATAAAATAAAATACAGAATAATTCAGATATTAAGCTTAAATTTTATTTCAAGTCGAAAACATATATTACATTAAACTATGAAAACTCGATCTAATTCATATAAGCACCACTATCAATTTTTTTATGGTTGATTTGTTTACTAACCTCCTACGTGTCCGTATGTCCATGAGTCTGTGTTAAAACCCATAAAAAATTTATATGAGATGAAATTTATTGTAAAAATTTTGTAAAAAAAATGATTATTAAAAAATCGTTAAAATGCCACACCCACACTTTACAAATAATTTCAACGGCGGCCAAGAAAATTTGTAATATTTATATTGAGTGTTTGCATAAATGTGATAAAAATTAGCGTAATGGAATAACAGACACGCCCACAATTTAGATACAATTTATTCTTAGATCGCGATCATTACATCTATGAGATATATATTTATTGTATATGTATAATTAAAAAACATGTACAAATTGTTTGCAATAGCTAAGTGGGCTAAGGCTTCTGCATACTGTGGGACACGGATTGAAATTCAGCTTAGGGAAAAAGTAACGCAACTAACTTTGGCCAAAACTGTATGCATAATTTTACATGGGCATACGGACAGACCGACAGACATCGTTATATGTGATTACGAATCGATTGGTATAAAAAAAGAGGTGGGCATAGCTTTAGCCAGTTAGAAGTTACAAGCACCTACAAAAACTTAAAACACCCTTTGCCACAAGTGGGACAAAGTAATGGACAGCCACCATCCACAATAAGATTTCTTGTTTGCGTTACATACACTTTTTATATGATTGCTTAACATAAATAATTAAATGGACACTTTTGACACTAAATACCTTACTTCAACTCATCTCATCTCATACTTTTTTTTTTATTTCCAGTTCATAGGGTCAAAGAGATACTTTTTTTAACTATCGCCTCTTTTATCTTTGCCACATAATGTTTGTTTAGTTTCCTTTCATGCAAAATTAACTTTTAATATGTGTTACTGAACATGTTTACACACGTACAGGTTAAATGATTAGTATTTAAAAAAAAAAAAGATGTCAACCTATGACAAACATGATTTTCCCTTAACCGACCTCAACCTCAACTTTTGGTCGAAACTTTAATTCCGTTAATGTTAACAATGTTCACCATCAAATATTTTCACTCACCTAACGTCAACACAATTTAGCTGAAATATTAAAAATTAAAAATATTGAAAAAAAAAAGACAATTACAAAAAAGAGTTATATTAGGGGAAGGCCAAATCTAGGATACCTACACATCTACCACCCTCGAAATGGAGACCCACTAATATTAATATTTTACACTTACGTAGAGAAAGAACAAATCAAGCATTAGCAGCGCTTACAATTTTTCAATATTTTACACTGGAGTATCCTAGAAACACTCTAAGAACCCTATGACCTCGTAAATAATCTTAATTAAATTTAAATTAATTCAATTTAAATTGGTCTTAAATAGCATTTTTATTAACAGAATTTAGGATTCTATCCGATGTTCACATTCCATGCAAACAGTCTTCTTCTTAAAATGAAAGGAGAGGGGAGCTCAACATTTGACTTAAACCAAACATATCGTTTATACTTTGATACTTGATTGACTCAACATTGCTTATTGGGTGTAAAGTGAAATATGATGACAAAAGAATAACAAAGTATGCTTTAAGGATGATTTGTTTAAACCATAGTGAAGTATAATTTTATATGTTAGGTTTTCTCTGCATTTTGTATGAATATGCGACAAAGTTTGGTGAACAGTAGAGATAAAGAAACTTTTAAAAACGACATTAACCCAGCCACGAATATAAAAGACAAGGGCACACACGGTATATATATTGCCAAAGGCAAACTTTTGTACTTGATAATAAAAAAAAAACAGCATTTCGATGAAGAGAGTAATCGTTAATATGTGGGTATAAATCCTAACTCTATTGGTCATAGATTTTTGTCAATTATGGGTGTGGTTTTTTACCAATTTAGTTCAATTTAAATCTGCAGGCAGAAAAAATTTCCACATAATATCTAAAAAATTTACAACTATGAGAATTGTAACAATAGACGGATATACGGACATATCAGGCCACAAAGATCGACTCAGTTTTTCATACTAACCAAGAATATATACTTTGTAAAGTCTCTGACGCCTTCTTGTAACTGTTGCAAATAGAATGACAAGCTTAGCTCTTTTGTGGAGGGTATAAAAGAAGAATACAAATTTATAATTTTCATCATAAAAGTTTTCTTACAGAATGAATATAAGAGTTGCATACATTTATACAAACGTACATATTTATGTCGATAAATACCTACATATACATGCATGGTATGAGTTGATTATTAAGTTAGTCTAAACACTAGCACAAAGAAACCAATACACCGCAACTTGATAAAACAGAAATTGGGTCAAATTTGCATCACTTTTGGTTTCACTATATCTGTACCATAAGTAATCATAACAGACGAACAAGGAATATGATTAAGTATCCTGTGCTTAGGGCAGAATCATAAACCATACCCAACTAAATTCTTTACATTCCCAACGACAAGACAAAAAAGTAAATGAGGAAAAAAATGCACAACGTAAGAGTAAAAGTTATAAAACAGCCAACACTGCAAGTACAGAATCCATTCAATAATAATGTTATGGTATAATACATAAGCATAAAAAAAGAAAATCTTTAAAGTTATTGCGAACTTAACACTGCACTTAATCGTAAATTCTTTTATCCTTCTTAGTAATACAATAATACAAATGGTGAAAGGTATACAAATAAAAGTAATTGTCTACATACCCAGTTATATATATTAACCGCTGCGGAGGGTGTTGCGTACCTTTCACAGAATAACCAGAGTATTTTCTACATACCATAATAAAGAACAAAGCAAATATTTTGCACCAAAGTCTCTAATGAGTACAATCTATGGCTTCAACTTTCTATCTTAAAAAATCCGTCCGTATGTCCATCCTTATATGGCATTCTCAATGTAGTAAATTTTGAGATATCAAAAAAGGGAGCAATTCAATTATGAACACGCCCACAATTTACATAAAACTATACGTCACGTTACATATTACTTGTATAATAACGTATGATAACTATTAGGATTGTAATGGACATATCTAGGTTGGCTCAGTTTTTGATATTGATCACTGTGTACATTTTGTAAAATCTCTAACGCCTACTTCTGAGTGTTGCAAATGGAATGACAAATTTAATATATCCGCATCATTAAGTTGAGAGTACAAAAAGGTGATTGATTTTTATTATATCGAATATATTTTTTAAACTTTTTTTTTTTTATTTTTTCACTAATTCCTTACAAATGTCACAGCACGTTTTTCGGGTGTTGCTAATTATTATCTAGAGCGCTTGCGCTTCTTTTCTACTCTCTCTCTCTCTCTCTCCTTTTCTTTGACTATTTTTAAATGTCACATTATTGCAAATTATCTCTGTTTGTTTTTGTAATTAAAGTATCACAACCTTCAGCATAAGTACGTAATGTGTAATATTTCACATTGAAATATAAACTAATGAGTTCCCACCCCTCCGAACAATACCAACGGAATGAAAAACGTGTTTATAGAATATGTAAATACAAACACACATATAAATCTAATTAAATTTTCCAGCTTCATAATGAAGTGTTCTTCAAAAACAGAAAATTCTTAATAATCATAAAAGTTTTATAAACCAAGAATTTCATTGCATTTGTATTCACTACCACCCACCACTAAGGTTGCATTGAATCATTAATGAATTATTGAGTGCCCTTTACTTCAACAGTTGCCCTTGATTGATAATAGCTTATTATATAATTTTTCATGCCAGATATGAAATTGCTTCATAAATTCAATCCCATCAGTCGTTTCAGTCATTGCATCTGTCATAAAAATTGCATTTTTTTGAATTATTTTCACTCTAACCACTTGTGGTAAAAAAGTATATTAAGTTTTTGTAGATATTTGTAATATCTAAACGGCAAATTTCACACTCACCTTTAATTCTATTGTATCGATTCAGAATCAAAATCTGAATCAATTTAGTCATATCCGTATGTCCCTCTGTCTCTCTATGGAAATTTGTGCGCAAGCTATAGATCACATTTTTGGAGATATTTTGATGAAACTTAGTACAAGAACATGTTTTAATGCAAAGAGGAACCTTGTTGAAAATAGTTTTAATTGGACCATTTTTAGAACCTCTTTTCATATAATGATATTTCACTTCAGTGACTTGTAAGACAATTTCACGCATTTACTCATACAACTAAAGCAAGTGTAGTATATTTTTTAAAGTGTATGTATTAAATTTTTTAAATTTTTATAATTTTATATATATTCGTTTTAACATCTTGATGTCCGTTACAATTGACATGCATCAATTTACTTTATGATTTACATTAATCGCACACGAAGCCAAAAAAATAAAAAAATTTAATTTTAATAAGAAATTTTCCAAACATTGATTGACACATATACAACACGCCTAAAGTTTTAATTGAAACAAGTACAAATAGCAAAATTTGGCTTAGATTAAATCTTAAATACCCTTCACATTCACCTGTAAAAAGTGGGCGTGGCAGATGTATGATTACGTTCTCTAATAATATATTTAGTAACAACTTAAATGTTGAGTTTTACGCTGAATACGGTTTTTTGTGGGCTAAATACGATTTTCTGCTTTCTAATCACGCCCACTTTTTTTTTTTTATCATATTGATGAATGGGATAATTATAAATATGTTTTTCAAAATTCAACTTCAAATATTAATTTTTGTGGCAAATATATAGACTTAAGTCATTGTGGGCGTGGTTTTTGAACTATTGAGTCCAAATTTTTTATAATGATCAGCGTGTAGGATTTAAAAGTGTGTATGTACTTCAAATTTTCGTCCGTGTGAATGCTAACAAGAGATAATAACAGGGACATACGGATGGACATGTTTAGATCCTCTCAGATTTTGTTGAAGATTATATACTGACGCCTATTTTAGGGACATTGCACACGGCATAATAAACTTAATACCATTTCCATCTAATATGACGAATATACAAATACTTCAAGTGCATGCTTTATTATCAAACATATGTACACGGAGGTGCAAACAATAATCCTAACAAATCCCAAGAGTAGTAATACCATCAAGTGGTAGCCTAAAATACAAATTGAAGCATTAAAAAAAAAACTTTCCTTACGATGCCAATCACAAAATTTTTCGTAATTTCATTTACGTCAGTGACACAAGTGTACTCATCAGTTCATAGAGGTCAGTCAGAGAGTACGTACGTTTTATATTTGTGCAAGTATCGGCTTTAATGGCCCGTAGAACAAAATTGCCAACATCATCATTGACTTTTTTCTAATCCCCCAGCCGTCAACTATCAACGTTTGTCTTATTTGCATACATTCATACCGTACAACAACAATATGTTGATAATTGGAACCAGATGACAGATGATGTTGAAAGGCGAGGCTTGAGTATAATCTGTCTCTCTATTCCTATTCCTTTCCCTCTTCTTGCTAATAATTTAATTTACTAACGTATGAGGTGCCACAGAGTGCAATTTTGCAAAAACAAAAGATTACACACCATACACCAGACCAAGCAGTCACACTATAGCTTACAACAAAATATTGAAAAGTGTGTTGTTTTATGTACTATGAAAAAATCCCCCACATGATAATGCCCCAACATACATCTAAATGTTAATGATAGAGAGAATCTCTGTTCAATACACAAAGCATGTGTATGCTTGTGTATGTGTTGTGTAATATGGTCGACACTTTTCACACCGCAGTCAAAACACTAACATACATAATAGCCGTTTTATATAAACTGACATTGCTGCCTTCACATCGATTTATAATGTTAATGATACCGAAGAAGATTATGACGAATGTGACGATCATGATAATGATGATGATGATGATGATGATGATGTTATGAAATGATGACATATCGTACGGCATCAATTACGAGTGATAAGGTGATTGCATTTTGTCAATACTGACAATATAACATGTCAATGGATCAATACTAAAAAAACACAAACAAAGCGACACGTATTTACACACAACACTTACATAATTTTCTGGAAGTAATTCAGAAAATGATTTCAAACTTTTCTAAATTTTACATCAAGGGACTAAAATCAACTGTAAATTTGTTGATACAAAGCATTGAAGGTCTGATTGTTATAACATTTCAAAAAAAAAAAAAAAAAAAAAGAGTGTTTCAACCACCCATACCAACCACTGGTCAAAAGTATAAATCATGTAATGTGTGAATAAAAAAAAAAAACCCAAATACGGCTTAAAATAAATTTTAAATACCCTCCACTTCTACATATAAATAGTGGGCGTGGCATATACACGATTGCTCCATCTAATAGTGTAAAAATCTAAAGTGGTAGAACAAATGCTAATTATTAATACATTAACAGTTATGCTCAATAAAGTCGAAAGTATTGTAAGAATGCAAAATACATGATGTTTAAGAAATCAGATAAAAGAGTATTTTACAGGGAGGAATAGATTTTGTTAAGTTCGGATTCTTTTAACTGAAACTTTACTCGTATAAATAAAAATTTACCTTAGCAGTGGTCATTTAACTCCGACACTAAAATCACTTACTCTTGAATGCCAGCACTTGAACCACTGACATAACATACATCTCTCTGGTAATGATTGAGTAATCATTGTATCGTATACTGGTTAGTTTAATAATAGTAACGTTTTTGACATTTACGTAAATATCATGTTCCGTTCGACTCATGCGGTTGTTTGTTTAATAATAAACTCGTTTTCTCTCTATCTCTCGACTTTTATAACCCTCCACATAAAATAGGCGGTCTACTAAGTTTGTCATTGCCATTTGCAACAATCACAAAAGGGCGTAAGAGAGCCTACAATATATTTATATATTTTTGTTAAGCGAACTAGGCGTGGATGTCCGTATGTCCAGGTGTTTTTACGATAGTGAGAAAGCCTGTTGCTGATATTGAGCTGAAATTGTCTAATTCTTGCTTTAGCGCGCAGAAATCCATTTAAATTGAGAAGAATTGAATAAGATCCACTAAGATCCATAAAAAATCTAGTTATATGCTACAAAAATTGAGCTTAAGAACCCGCAACGTCCACTGTTTGTATACAGATGTGCAGGGGTTTTTAAGATTTGTCTTAAACTAAATTTAGTTTTCTTACTTCTTACGCGTAAAGTTTTCCTTTTGGCACAACGTCTACTCAACTTTCAATTTCACAAACACTACAAATATATTGAGGGAGATAGTATTAATATAGTAATGAACTGGAATTCGGTTTTAATGCCACAATTGGGGTTTGGCGAAACCTGTTTGGTTTCAATTTGGGATTGTATGTAAACAGGAAACATGGAAACGAATAAACGCCAATATTACTAAATAATAACAACAACAATAACAACAACCATAATAATAATAATAACAACAACAAAATTGGTTTAATGCTATCACAAATGGCAAACAGGCATTGTACACAGATTGTAACATTTATTATTATTTTTTGTTTTTGTTTTTTTTTTTGTTGTTTCTTTTTGATAAAATTCAACCGGTTCGACACTTGTTTTGCTCCAGATATTAACAAATCACTAATTTTTCGATAACTATAGAATTTTTTCTGATTATTATTGTATTCTGTGTTTTGTTATATTGTTTCTGAAAACAGCTGTGTTCTCCAGAATGCAAAGAAAATGTCAAATAATTGTAAATTCTTTTCTAACCATCGTACGTACTGTATATACTATATAAATCTCATTTTACGATAACAAGAGAACATCTTACTACAGATTTAGCGAACTAAACAATTGTAACTAAACTTAATTTAGGCCTGCGCACTACATGACAGTTCCATTAAAAAGCGAAATTTTCATCAAAAAAAAAATATAGAAAAAAAGTTGAAGAGAACTTCAAAGAGTCGCTACCTCTAAATTCACAAAGAGAAGGCTTTAAGAGAACTTATTATTCAGAGAGAAAAATTAGAAAATAAGTAATACCAGAGAGAGAGACTTCTAAATATATATATTTAGAGGTCTCTGCCGAAATGCACTCTCGTGCTTGTAATCAGCTGAGTAACGCGTAGGACACGCTTTTAAGGGCATAATTGTTCCACCTATAAAAGCCGGTGAAGAAATCTGTAACGTATTGGAAACAAAGTATGTACGTAAAAGGATGTTTTGATAAAAATAAATATTGTTTTTAACTTACATAATCAAAATTTATTATCATTTGCTTACGTCATGGGAAATTTAAAAAAAAAATCAATTTTTACAACTAAAATAAGAACTTCACATATCCAACCGACATGTGTAGATTGGCTGAGTTTTTGATACTCCTTTTTGATATGGCAAATAGAATGAAAAATTAAAAGTATTTAAAAAGATTTAAGATGAACTTCATTTTTCTATTTTGTTGAATTATAAAAAATGGGCATGCGTCCCATGCTGATGAACTTACATGTCCAGTTATTATTAAAAGTTCGGCCACTCACAAAGTCTTCAAATAACATGAAAATCATGAATAATTAAAGAAATTAATTCTTTTTATACGATGAAATATTTATGCTTATTTACACCATAGATTATTTGGAACTTATTTATATTCGCATATATTCGTATTTGATTCATTGTGTCTGGATTTCCGTCTTAATAAATATTTATCGATAACATTTTCTTTCAAGAACTCAATTATTTATTATAATAATTAAACAATTTAACTTATGCCAAATTTTAAATATCCTCCCTTTTCATATACAAATAATGAGCATGGTGTCCCTAAAATGGTTAAAAAATGCGTATCAACTTTAACACACGCAATTTTGGGGTTTTGAGCGATTTTTGACATTGCTATAGAAAATCTAAAAATAGTCCAATCGGGTTAAAATTTATTATAACCAATTACCAAGCCTAACTAACTATTCTTCTGTAGACTTTCGCCATATAAAAACTTTTTTCATATGAAGGCGTTGTATGGGAAATGGTTTTAAATTTAACCTGATCAGGTTCAAATTTGTTTTAGTCCATTATTAAGGTAATTAAACTATTCTGCACCAAGTTTTATCGAAATGTATTAATTTTTTTCATATAAAGACTAATTTCTCATAAGAGCGTTATATGAGGAGAGATTTTAAAAATAGAGCAATTCAAACCATTTTCAATATTTCATGTCTTTGCCGTTATTATTATATTTTCATTTTATTGAAATATCTTAAAAACTGTGGCCGAAATTTGTCATACTAAATAGAAACGGACAGACGGACATGCTTAAATCGTTTCAGGTGTTATCCTTTGTCAAAAGTGATGCAGCGTATAAAAAAAAAATAAATTAAAAATATATATTAATACAACAATGAAAACTATATTTATTATATATGTTTTAAAAATATATATATACATACACACATGCATACATACACGCTTTACTAAATATATTTACTTTCGTTTCTTTACTATACTTTAGTGGCAAGGCAACGTATTGCATATAAATAAAAATTTGCATTTAGATGGAATTTATATTATATATAGTATATATGTATGTATGTGTGTGTATAAATATACTATACATGCGGGTATACAAGATATTGTTGTTACATCTCTATGTAGACTTTGTGTCTACAGGTGAAACAAATTTCTTTTATTGTGCTATAAAAATTAGAAATGCTTCTTTGTTCTTCTCCTTCTGCTTCTTCTTCTTCTTCTTCTTCTTCATCCTTTCACTTTGGCTTACACCTGCAGAAATCTTTAAAAGTGTATTAAGCCCCCAGAATATATATTATGTGTTGATTTTATTTATTTAACACAGTTGCTGTTGCTGTTATTGTTGTTTTATATATAATATTTTTGTATTTTATTTCTTTAACGTATGTGGAGTTGTCCTTATATTGCATTGTATTGTATATTCATTTCTGTATCACAGGAATCCTATAACATCTCCCGGGAAATGCGATTATCATTATTTTTCTCAATTTGAGACTTTATATACCTTTTACGATGATTGAATACGAATTTAATAAAAAAAAAAAACTCTGAATATGATTGTATTGTATACAACATGCACTCAAGTGTTCGCGCAGGTTTCTTAAGTGATGCTGTTGCCACAATAAACTCTATCTTCCTCATCCAACATGGAAATCTTGATTGTATTATATATATATTTCCTATTAACATGTACAACATCACTTCAATTCACAATTTCACCTCTTCAGCTTGCACCAATTGTAGCAAAATGTATATTAAGTTTGTCCGTCTGTATGTCCATGTAAACTTTTATTTAAGCTAAAGGTCTCTTTCCTTAAAATATGTTTTTTTTTTTAACGAAGGGGAAAGCTTTAAAAGCCCAGTCAGTGTGGGACTTGCACCCACTAAAACCCCTTCGAACGTTCTACGGCAATTCCCCTGGAACTACCGTTAAGTATTACGTAAGTATTCTCCTTAAAATATGTATTGATGTAATTTGGTACAAGGACTTGGAAAAGAAGCCTTTTAAAAATGGGCTGAATTGAACAATTTTCAGAACCCCTCCCCATATAAAGTCTTTATGATAAAACAAGCCTTCACATGTCCAAACAACGCATTTATTAATATTTATTCAGAAAATTTGATGAAGAATACATAATTGACTTAAAGTGGGTTAGAACCCCTTCCCATATAACAACAATTCACGAAATAGAGTAAAAAGTTTTTCAATAAGGACATAACATAACATATCATAGATTTCGAAGGCTCAAATGATACAGAAACTTCACTTTCTAAATTTATTTGATTTAAAATTAATTATAAATTAAGATATTTATGAAAAAAATATGGTTTGAGAGCAATTGTAGCATAATTTATGGAGCTAAGTGGTATAGGGTAACAAATTTTTGTGTATAACCTACTACAAGATTTTAACGTATTTATTTATGTCATTTTTATTGAAAAATTTATTCTTAATCACAATATACAACATACTCACGCACAAAGTCAAGTGATGTTTTCTATTTCCTTTTCTTTTCTCCCCTGCATCAATTCTACTAACAATCGTAAATCACGATAATTTTATATAACATACAATTATAATAATTGTGGTGGCAGTGATGATGATGATGACAACGATCAAAATGCTGATAGGGTTATTAGTGATTAAGAAGAAGAAGATGTATTTTTTTTTCCTGATTTCAACATTGTAGGTAGAAAAATTTTCAAGTAAACAAACGTATAAACGTGACAAAGAGCTAATAATGATGATGAGGAGAAAAGTGTTTGGGGTGGAATGGTAAAATGTTTGAGACGAAAACATTTTTTGGATGTTTTTTTTGTGTTTTTTTTTTTTTTTGCCTTCTTCACAAACATTTGTCATAAGTTAAAGTTTCAGTGATCACAATGGGCCTTTAAAAACTACTTTAAGTAAATACAAGGGCTACTCTATATATATACTTACATATACTTACATATTGTAGATTATGTAAATGTAGTTTATAAAAATTCATTTTTATGATGAACGTAACTTCTGTACTTTTTTTTTTTTTTATTATTATTTTTATTTTTTAATATGCGCTAAAATTGCCAGAAGCTTTAATATAACGGTAACATGGAAGTTTCTTGTTAACAAAAACAATTCTTATACCCTACACATATTTTGGGGAATATATTAAATTTGTTACATCATTTGCTACACACAAAAGGAGACTCCAAAATGAGATGTAACGTAAGTTACATAAAATTTGTGAAAATGCCACGCCCACATTAAAAAAATTCTACTTAAAAGCTGTCAAAAGCAGTCTTGAAGTTGAAATTTCTTACAAATGGGCGCAAATATATAATAATCCAGCCCATAATTTACAAAAAAAATTATTTAAAGTTAAACCCAACTTCTAAAAAGCTACGTATGCCATATGAAAAAAAAATTGCTACGCCCCCTCCTTATTTTAAACATAACTATACAGAGTATTTAATATGTGACTTAAACGAACTCTTTTGCATTTGGCTGGCATAAAGAAAATCCCCTAAAAGTATATATTGTATAAAACATAAAAATCCTCAAAATATAAGAAGATCTCCTATATACATACATATATAAACGCATAAAGTATATCTAACCCAAAGACATCTCATAAAATTTTCACCTCCTTTTCTAAGATTGGACGTTTCTTTCTTTTTGGTGCGTCCTTTTTTCCTTTTTTGAGCATTCTTCTCTTGTTTTTTTCCCCTTTTTGGGGCCAATTTAATATTTTACTCAGCATTTGTGAAGCAGAAAATTTACGGTACCATTAAAGTAAGTAGTAAAACACATTTCTTTAGACTGCTTATAGCAGGTGTAATGCCCAGTGAATGGAAATTTACTAAAAGCGATGGCAAGGGAAGGAAATTTTGTCTAAGAATTCGTCGTAATCATGTATATTTTTATTTACAACCTTTTAAATCATGTGTGAAATGTGATTAATAAGGTGAATGGATTATCTACTAATTTTTTCTTAATACTTAGCTTAAAATCTATAACAAGTTACTTTCATAGCATGACTAAATAGAAAAATTTCATTTAACAAGTTCAGATAGTTTTTTAAAACGTTCCATTATTCCTCTACCTTCGAGGATATAGAGAGAAAGATTTCATTCTATTTCAACAATTTAGTTTGTAGTTCTGTAGGTATTGTAGTTTCCTAACGTTTTTCTACTATGTCGCATACAATTTCACCTCCAAGGTATTATTTCTAATTAATTTTTATATATTTTTATAATTTCCTTTCCTCTCATTATTCACTCACGAACTGATATTTATAATTAATTGACGTTATAAACTTATTTCCATTTTTAGTTACTACAATATGTAGAATATAAGTACGTTTAAATGGCAATTTAAACAATTACCACAAATTCACGATTTATTTTTTTTTGCTGCGATTATTTTATAAATAAAATGAAATGTTTAATAATTAGTTGCGGATTTACATATAATTATAATAATTTATTTATAAATGAATGTTAGCATTACATGTACGTGTTATTTCTAATAATTATAAATAAAAATAAATGAATTTTCCATCAATTTTCAATATTAATTATATTAAAGAAGAAATTTAAATTTAACTTGGGCCAAATTTTAAATACCCTATACATCTACAGGGGATTAATACGTATCCAAAGTTTCAACTTTTTAGCTCAATTTTTATCGCAGAAAAATACATTTTTATCGATTCTGTCTTCAGCGTGTCTCTTATCCGATCACGCCAATTTTTGGCACATCAATAGATAGAATTATTATAAATATTGGGACACATATTTACACATATTCCAATTGTATTGATAAATTTTTGTGACAGATAAATAAATGTTTGTCGATTCTGGGCATGGCTCTAGACCAATTAAAATCCCCATATAGAAAACTAGAAGTATCTTTATAAAAATTTGGCTCTAATATCCTTAAATTTAGGCCTGGGAGAGTAACAACAACAGACGAACATACGAACACACAGACATATGTACATGTCTAGATCGACTCAGTTTTTCGTACTGATCAAAAATATATATATTTAATAAGGTCTCTTAAGCCTTCATTTGGGTTACGTAAGGTATATTACCTTAGATTATTATCTTATGTGGAGGATATAAATATATTATTATAGTAATTAAATCAATTATTAATCAATGTATGATAATAAAGGCACTCTAACTAGGTAGAGATTGTGATAAAATCTTATTGAACAAATAAAAAAACTTTTAACATACCGTCAACTTTTATTGAGAAAACTGGAGTGAGCACGGCAAACATAGAATTGTCTACTTTTTAATCTCTTCAGCTATGACCGTTAAAGACTGAGAGGATAAGATAAGCGGAAGTATTTAAAATACATATACTTTAGACACGATATTATTACAACAGATCAAGAATGTAGATTTTTAGAAGACGTCTGAGGACATTTTGCATTCGCCGTTCGTACGATAAGCAATTGTGATAAATGAAAGGATGAGTAATATAATAAATAAAACCTCAATGAACAAGTACAACTGAAAATGAAGGTAACGATTTTTAACAACCAAAACAAAGAAAAAGAAAAACAATCAAAACAAATAGAAGAACAATCATTTGACTATATCAACGAACGGATGAATAAATATATATTGTTTGTGTGGGTGTGCGTGCATTTGAACAAATAGACTGAATGCATCAAGTCGGAAATGATGTTATAAAGTGACAGTTAAGATGTTCCTTTTCAAAGTCAAATGTAATGCAAGTACGTTTGAATGAAATTTAAGCTTACAATGTTCACTTGTAAACACATTTGTGATTGTATACCCCACCAACTTCTCCCATTGTATGGCGAAATGTGAAACTTACTGGCGTTTGTTATTCTTACACATTGTTCCAGCTACCTCCTTCATCCCCTAACTCATCTCCATTACCATCATCATCACCATCTTTAAGGGAGTGCATTGGATTGCATGTATATTTGTTTTTGTTTTTGTTGTTGTTGTTCCCATTTGGTTTTGTTTTACATTTATTCGTTGGTTGTGTTTATTTAAGCAAAGAAAATATTCCGCAGAAGAAAATTTTGTAAATGCATTTCATAAAAACCAAAAAACCTAAACGTTTGTTTTGTCTTTATCTCATTGTCTTAAAAGAAAATACGTCGCTTTGGGATAAAAAATTGTTGTTATGACATTTATGTTAAATACAGTGGTAAATTTATTTATTGTATACCTATTGAATTATAGAATAGCTGTTTTTCATACCATCCACATAAGAACGGGGGTATACTAAGTTTGTCATTCCATTTACAACACTCAAAAGAAGACATCAGAGACCCTACAAAGTATATATATACTTGATCAGCGTCGAAAACTAATGTTCGTGTGTCCGCCTGCTGTTAACATTCTTACGGGCCTAAATTTTGAGATATTGCTCTGAAATTTTGTACAGACACTTTTAATTTGTGATGCGTGCAGATCGCTGTTTAAAATGGACAAAATCGGTTAAGAACCATGCCCACAATCAACAATAATCTATACATATATTACAAAAATTACCCTATGAGTGCCAAAAATGAGCTTGGTCGGATAAAAGACACGCCCACGATATTCAGAAAGTGTTAAATCAGGTCTTCAAAGTCAATTTTTCGCAAACACTTAGTTTAAGTTTCTACATTCACATATTTATTTATGGTTTAAAAAAAATCCACAAAATTTCTCATTACACTTGGTAAACACTTATGATTATAAAAAAAAAAAGAAGCTGAAAATGTAAGGAAATGTAAAATTTTTAATAGGAAAGTATATTTCCATATAACACGCACACATACACACTTACCGGTCAATTTTAAACACTTGCATACGAGGCCACCACCGCCGGCGCCTTAAGCAACACCTCCAACAACCCCACTACACATTAGCAATAAGAAATTTCATATACGAGTTTTCTCATTTCTATTAAGTGATCTTGAAAAAATCCTGCCGCCCTTTCTTAAAACACATCTCAAAAGTCTCCGTCATTTTATTAAATAAACGTAAGTAATTTCATTAAATTTTTATATTTTCCACTAACACTTTGTATAGAAACACATGAAGAATGCAACGATTAATGTATTTAAGTATTTTTCATTATATTTTTAATATAAAATTTCTTTTTCTTAAAGACTAGCACTAATGAAAATTTCACAATTTTTTCTTATTTTAATATGGTGCATTACGTTAGTACAGGGTTGTATTTTTTTACATATACATATATTTTTCAAATAACATGGTTGTGATCATAACGTGAACATAACAAAATATTATGGAGAGAATGTATAAAAAGTTACCAGTGAGAGTAACATTATGTAAAAAAGTACAAAGTATGGGGTGTTAGGCAGTTCTCAAGATCTCTGTTAAAACAATCTGTTATTTTCTCTTATTATTCAATAAGTTTTCCGCCATTTTATTTTAGGGAATTTCATCATTTTTTGCGGAAATGTGTTAAAACTTTGAGCAAAAATTGAATAAATTCAAGAAAAATGTTAAGATTTCTTTAAAAATCAAAATAAATACATTTTACAGTGTGTTTAATATGTTTATTTAATAAAATGTTAAAATTAAGAAAAAAAAATGAACAATTATTAAGAAAATTTTATATAATGTGTACCGGACTTAGATTTTATAGTTAGAAAGTGTTAAAAATAAATTTAATTTTTAGAATAGGAAGTATAGATTAGAGGTAAAAAAAAGAAGAATTGAATGTGTGCTTTTCTATTTAAGTGATACGGTGACGGCACCGAAGATAAAGTGTTTTGTGGTAGTTGGTAAGTTATTGCTTTATACATAAAAGTTATATAATAGCAGGAAATGAAACGAAATATTTTCTTTTTACTTTTCAGTTTATGTTAATCATGAAAATGAGTGATATAAGTATAGGACTTAGTAAGAGAGCAAGTGGCATATATGTAAGTAAATATATATATAATAGTGGAGGCAATTTTGGTCAACTTTTTTTCCATATTTGAAAATTTTTGAAGTTGATGGGCGCGTCACTGTCTGTTTTTTTAGAAAGTCAGTTTTATAGAAAACATGTTCATTAACGAAATGGGTGGTGCCACGCCCATAGAATATGCTTCGCTTGATAGCTGAATTAAAGCTGAATTATTAAGACTTGAAAAATATGTTTAATCAAATTAACTGACTGAGCTATTCTGGGTGCCTGATGTTATGCGCACTTTTGGTGTTTTGTGTGATTTTATACCCTCCACATTTTTTTTGTTTTTGGTTTTTGATAAAAAAAAAAAAATTCCAACATCCAAGTTAATGAACTTTTGACCTAACTACATGTACCAATCAACAATACATAAATGAATTAATTTGACTTTGTAAGATGTGGGTATTTAAGATATGTAAAGAGTGTGAATGGTATGCTTTAAATTTTGTGGTCTTTTCTTTTCCTTTGCTGCTTCGCATAGATTTCCTGTTTGTTTTTTGCATTTTCATTTGGAATAAGGATGAAACTTTATAACATTGTAGAATAGTGTTTGTTGTAGGTTTTCCTGCCACCAAGGAGGAAAAACAGTACAAGATCATGCAGCAGAACAGCAGTAGTTGAGTTTTTTTTGTTTTTTGTTTTGTTTTTTGTCAGACTCTCTTCGTCTGTGTTCTGGAGAAAATATTACAATTTAGTTTTATGCTCAATCAGACACACCAGTACTCACACACAGTAATAAACAAAGGCAATGGAAGACAGACAGACAGACAGACAAAGATTGTTGGCATACAGAGTTAATATGCAAATTGTAAAAGTTTAAATATAAATGTAACCACGTACGATGATTTCCTGCTGAACACATTTATACATACTACTCAGACAATGCCACAGCACAGTCGTTCTTATTATCCTCACATATATCTCATCACTGTTCTTTCTCTTTCTAATGCTCTGAGCAATTCATTTGTTTATTACTACACTCATTGATTCATATGGTTATCATACATACAAGTATACATAAATATGTACATGTATGTGAAGAAGAATAAAACATAAAATTATTTTATAAACATAACAAAAACACAACAGTCTGGCTTTGATTGAAGAAGTAACAAAATTGTTTATTTAGTAAGTTTGTCTTGTATTTACTTATGCATGCAAGAATGATTGTACGTTAATAGGCCAAGTTTTCCGTTGAACAAGATTTTATTAAGGAATTTTTGTTTATATACCCTTCACCTAAAATAAGGAAAAATATACCAAGTTTTTCATTCCATTTGCCACAACTAGAAGGAAACGTCAGAGACTGTACGAATTCTTTAATCAGTATTAAGAAGTGAATTGTATGTCTGGGCGTCCATCTCTTCTTGACATTTTGAATTGGGGCTAAAATCTATCAACAGCCACGCCCACAATTAACAAAAATCCATCTAACAGCCACAAAAATTTACCTAAGAACTTGAAATTTTTTATATATACGTATAATTAAAGCCATCAAAAATGGGCGTGGTCGGATAACGGGCACACTCACAATTTACAAAAAACCGTACTCACCTTGCAAGCTGGCACGTAAAACTTACATTAGTAGACGGCGTAATCATATACCTGCCACGCCCACCGTTTTTATGTTTTATGTAAACGTGGAAGGCATTTAAGATTTGGTCTAAATCATATTTGCTTTTTTTACTTCTTCTATGTCTTGTATTATTTCCATGCAGACATATTTTCTTATTAAGTGAATGCAAAGTTTTTAGAAAATCTGTTACATTTTACCGCATATGTATAGTATTACTGTAAAAGTTTGTAAGTAGATAAGTATTTTTTTAAAGTTAAATTTTAACCATAAACTACAATTTATCCAGTAACCCACGCATACGTCAACGGCAACACGTGTATCCTGCGACCACATGCACCAAAAGGAAAAAATCACAACAACAAAAATTACACCAACCAACAACTGTCGCAACTCGCAAAACTGTCCCTAATCTGTATATGGTGTTTGTGTGTGTGTGTGCGCTTATGTGTTTTTTTAATGAACCATCACTCAAAAAGCATGACGGATATACATGCGTATACGTTTCTCCTCTTTAGTTTTTTCACCAACATACCAATAATTTCTTCACACATCATCTATATATTTTCTTTATGGCGAGTTTCACTTGACATTGTCAGCATTAGACAGATGAGTTGAGTTCAGCTGAGCTGAGCGTAGCGAAGCGCTGCGTTGATAGGCAAAAAGTGTCTCAGTATAGTTGGCTATATATTCCTTGTGTGTGTTGGTTGATGATATTTTGATGATTTTTCCGTTGTTTTTTTTTTGGTTTCTTTTTTTTAGTTTTTTTGTCCTTTTGTTAGATCATCTCAGTTGTATATTGCAACTACACATACATCAGTTTTCCTGTCTGCAAACCTATGAATGGATGGGTATTGGTCGCGGTAACAGACCTGACAGTTTGATAACATAAAAATATAGCCTCAAAGTGAGAGAGCTGAAAATTTACCAATAACAACAATAACAAAACCAACAATAAACGATTAAAAATGTACCAAAAAAATATGGAACTGAAAAGATAATAAAAAAATGAAAAAAAAAAAAAAACCTAAAGTAAAATGTTTTAAAAAAAACTTACGAGTTTACTTACTTACCAGGCAACCACCATATATAAATTTATAATACCAAACGGATGGCGAATTCTTCTTATTATATTCACATCACTTATTATACCTCCGAGTTAGTTAGGGCAGCTCTGTTTTAGTTTATTCTTGCTCAGCAATCAAATCTGAATCCATATAACAACATCCTAGTGCCAGCTTCTAAATGGCTTTGTATATAAATGAAAGTGATATTTATAATATGTTTTAAGCTAAGTTTAGTTTATTATATGTTTTCTTTTCTTTGTTATTGTTATTATATATATATTCCGACTCCTGCAACTATGCTATAAAATTATTTTCTTTTCAAGTTTATTACTACAATATAAACTGATTTAATATTGTACATATTCGTATTATTTTAAAAATTATTATCATCATCATCATCATCATCATCATCATCATTAACATTCTGAGCAATTACAAACTATTTAGATCTTTAGCCTGCTCTGCTTCGCTTTTTCTTACATCTTCACCCGTTTTGTACACCAAGTGCTTGGTCCCTTCTTTGAAGAACATCTTGCACCATTTTACACCTCTTTAACAAATTGTTTGACAAAATTCGAAAGAAAATTGATCAATTGATCATTTTGAGACACATTAGTTATGTGTGAAGACTTTTATAAGTCACTCGAAACGGGTATCAATATACATTATTATATATATACTTTCTTCATTTTTAAATGTTAAAAAAATACCCATCTCTTACTACTTTGTAGCAAAATGTCTTCAGCAATAAACAAAATTTCATGGAAAAAACTAAATCCAAACTGTTTATTTGTTCCGTTTAAAATATTCATAATTAATATACTGGAATGGTCTCCAAGCTAATAACTTGAATATAATTTCATAAATTAAACAAGTTAAATAATTACTTCGAAAAGAAGTTTTGGCAAAACACTTTAATGAAAACTCGGTGTGCCAACAATTAAACAAAAATATTTGAGAAATTTTATTTTCCATTTCAAAATATATGAATTATGTTGCAGTAAGGTAAGAGGTTGAGGTTGTGCATTTCCCTCTAGTTATTATTAAGCATTTTAAAAAGGAAATTAAAAGAAAGTTTCTTAGAAGAAATTTTCACAAAATATTTAACTTCATCTCTACCACTCTTTCTACTTATAGTTAATCGTTCTACAATGACGTATCAAATGTCAAAAATGACCTTTTGAAGAAGTTTCTTTAGAACACTCTTACGTACACGTAATTTCGATAAAAACGTACTCACAGTAAAATTCAACTTGCAAGCTGAACACGTTCCCTGTTAGAAAACGTAATCTTGTACCAACCACGCTTACCGTTTGTATGTATGGTGTAGAGGGTATTTAAGATTTGCCTTAAGCCAAATTTTGTTGTTATCAACGTTTTTAATAATGCGACACCTGCAATGTTTGTTTCTTACACCTTCTCTACCTTAAAACAATTTAAACAAATTTAAAGATTTAATAAAGTACGAAAATTTTGTATATTTATAAAATGAAAATTGGAAATATTTTAATCAGATTTATGGCGATTAAGTTTCACTCTGAAACAAATAAATTTTAACCTTACTTTGTGATTAAATTATATAAGAAAGTAAGAAGAGTTTAAATGATCATGATTTGAAGTTGAATTGTTCAAAATAGAACAAAAACATTCATGTCTAATAAATCAATTTATTTCTATCATTTAATTAAACAATTTTTCCATATATTTATTATCACTTTACCAATCAGACAATAAGTGCTTTAAGAAAACAAAATCCCCCTCTTGCTATAATTATTTAGAGCTAATAGACAAAACAATTGAACTCAATTTAAATTTCTTATCTCCCTAAGTCAGTTCAAGTAAGCTCTTTTCATTTCAGTTACTATCAATATTTGTAAATTTATTTCCCCATTAAGTAAAATTCCCATAATACCGCCGGCAAAGTTAAGTCCCGCAAAAAAATTAATGAAAATTTTCAAACATATAAAAGTTCGTAAAACAATCAAACAAGTCATCAGTTGAAGTGGTTGAATTTAAGAGAAAACATCCTAAAAAAGTTTCATCAAAGAAAATAAGAAAACAATTAAAATGAAAATCTTAATTATTGTCACTTGTTTCTGCATAATTTCTGGAGCTATAATGGCAACTGCCTGTGCTGAAAGTGTTGCAAAGAATTCGATAGATTTCGATGAAGATACATGGGGCATTGAAGATGCAGAAGGTGATTTAACGCGTGCCAAACGATTAACATGTTCAATTGGTGAATGGACTTGTGTGGCCCATTGTAATTCGATGGGACGTAAAAGTGGTTCATGCAATAAAGGTGTTTGTATTTGTAAAAATTAGATATCATAAATAAAGTATTAAAATTGATTTAGCAAAAATTTAAAGAGGTTCTAATGAAAGAAATATTCAAAGAATTTACATTTGGTTCAAAAGCTTTGAATATTATCGCTGTTTAGAAGAAATTTGTAGGTTATCATTATTATTTAGATGTTTGGTTTATTGCAGAGAGAACGCTCCTTCTTCTTTTCCACCTTTTTCACTCAGTATTTGCAGGACATTAAATAATTAGTCGCGACACTGGAGTTTCTTTCTCCTATGCGACGTCCATCCGCTTCTCGCGCACACACCATTCTGTATGGATAATTTTTTTTGCCAAGAGTTGAATTTTTTTATGCGCCAGACCATATCAATCTTGGCGCAAAGCTCATATAGCTTATGATTATTTTTGAAGCTTAACTTATCACGAATGCGTACAGTTTTAGAGGTTTTACGTAAAACTTTTCTATCAAATACATCTAGAAAAGCGTCAATTTCATTAATACATATGATGGATACGTATCATTTATAAAACTTAATTTCTTGCTTAACAATAATCTGGGCTGAAGTGACTATTAGTTGAGTTGAGTTGAAATTGATAAAGATTTTGTCTATGAATTGAATTTATTTCTGCATTATTTTATCATTTATCACTTGTCAAGTGATTCAATAAGTTGCATTAGAAGAATATAAATAGGTGTAATGCTGTATAAAAAATGTTGAATTTATTAGCACCGTTTTTAGTAGACAAAAGTGACACTGCAAGCTTAATATAATTTAGTGGAAAATTTATTTATTTTCTAAAGACGCGTTCGCCAATGACAGCTGTTTTCCTTTTCACAATATTACTTTATAATTGCATCCTGCATCACTGGCGGTAAAATGTTTGTAACTCTTAAACGGCAAACGCCGCAACCTTCTTTGGAATCAAAGTTTTCGTCTGGGTGTTGTGCAAACGGAATGACCTCCAATTTTATTTGAATGGTATAAAAACATTTCAATATTTCACTAGGAGTGTCAATTTTATTAAACGAAAAGCAATTAAAAGTAAAATGTATTCTGGACAGAACCATATGGATGCTATAGATGATCATTTATTATCCTTGTGACAACTAGCAATCAAAATCAATTACAGTCCTCCCTGTATTCATACAAAAAAAAAAAAAAAATTAAAAATAATCTATTGTATCTGTAACAATAACCGCTGAGAAACTAAGTTTCGAAATAAATCTTGAAAATGTATACCACAACAATAATATTTCAAAAACGTATACATACACGTTCACACAAATCGATTTGTCTATCGAACAATTTTGCTAAACTGTGTAAAATACAATACAATGAAAATATTAGAAAAGTGAAAGGAAGCAAGATTACAAATACAATAATGTGGAAGAGGATAGAGAAAAAGAAGAAGATGAAAAAAACAAGAACATCCAAAGGTATACGCATGAATGTTTGTATGTTTGT
Source organism: Ornithomya fringillina (assembly GCA_963978525.1). NCBI lineage: Eukaryota > Metazoa > Arthropoda > Insecta > Diptera > Hippoboscidae > Ornithomya > Ornithomya fringillina. The sequence goes on from OZ021693.1 coordinate 7,487,523, forward strand.
AGATATAAATTTTCGGGTGAGAAAATCAATTTGCAAGTGGTCACCACTATGGAGTTGAACCCGAACAACAACAGGATACTATCAATGACCGCATACAATCACACATAAACACATACGAGTACATGTTGCTTTTGTTGGATAAAAGATAAATTTGAATATCTTGGTAAAATGTCTTTGGAAATTTTCAGCTATTATTCAAAAATATTTCTTTGCTTTACAAATGAAAGACTAGCCCAGTAGAGAATATTTGGAAGGAAAGATTTATTATTTGATTTAGAACAAATTTTGTATACCCAACATCTTATTATATTAAAATAGGATTTAAAACGGGCAAATCTAATGAAATGGGTTAAGAAGAGCTAAAAGTTTATTGATTTTTTTCTTTTTCTGAACTATGAACGCTCTAGCGCTTTAAGTATTTGATTTTCACATATGGACAGAAGGAGGGATAAAGCTAAATTCATACTCATACTGGTTGATGAAAAATATATATACTGTATATAGTGTATTTATACTACATATATATACTTTGTTGGGTTACTTACGCCCCTCTTCTAGACGAATGTTTAGTATTCTTAATCTTAAGCTGGCGGTTGTACCGCCCTACAGATGTGGTATAGGTATCCTCTATATATTTATGCATATATATATATATGTATATATTGAAAAATATTTGCATTTTCAGTTGCATACGACTCCCAACAGCAGCAGCAAAACATGATTAATGTTGATGTTGGAGATAATTGCACATTTACCATAAATCATTTGTTCGGTCTCACATTTGTCCGGCCATTACATTGTTGTAACAGTATCACTCTAAACTTGTATATATATACAAATCATACATTGTTTAAATATATGTACATAAGATTATATATGTAAGTAAATTTATGTATGATACATAGACTCTGCACTCTGTCTTAAGACTTTATCCCAGAACTATGTAGAAACGATTAAGAATTATTTAAAAAGAAGTGAGAAAATTAAATTTAGCTTAAACCAAATCTTAAATATCCTCCCCACACGTATATACAATTAGTAGGCGTGGCAGGTTTTTTATTAGTGCATGTCTTACTTATCAAGTTAAATGTCAAGTTTTATGGTGAATAAAATGGACATACGATATATGTCTAGATTAACTTAGTTTTTGATGAGAGTCTCTGACGCCTACGTCAGGGTTTTCGCAAATGGAGTAACAAACTTAGTAAACCCCTCCCATCTTATGTTAGGGGTATTAATATATTACAGCAATTTATTGTTGTTTTATATGTTACTTAAGAAAATCTTTAATATATATAAAGATTGAGTTATGTAGCTGTTACATTAATGCGAGTACGTAACAATAATAGGAAGTAATAATATTTGATTAGATTTAAACCTTAAAGGAATCTAGGTAAATATCTCTTTCATTTTGCTTGATTGAAATAATCTGCATTTTACTTAATGATCATTTTACTTTCCTTGAGCTTTTATCAACAATCATGTATATGCAAATTCATCATTCGTTCACCTTCTGGCCACATTGCTCTCTCTCTCAAAGAGTTTCATTCATTGTCATAGATTTTTTAGATAGGTAGCTCTTCTGGACGGATAACAACCATGAGATATGTGTTGAAAAAACCTTAATCGTTTATTGTTTATAACCGGAGTCTAAACAAATGATTCAGTATTTGATAATGATTCAGAAAAGATGATATATGCATAAATTTAAAAATGTTTAGATATTTGTTGTAGGCGTATACTTGTAACTCCTACGAGGGCCACCGGAAGTAAAGAAACGTTGAATTCTTAATAAGTAACAAGACTCTGCGTACTGTAATCTTATAAAGGTTATATGAAAAATTTTGTTAATTTTTCTTTGCTGTTGGTGGGATTTTTCTTTTTTATAAATTTTTATTTTTTTTTTTTAATTTTTTTCTTTGTTTCTTTAATTTTTTAATTTATTATTTTTAAATTTATTTTTATACTTTCCACCTTAGTGATGAGGGTATACTAAGTTTTTTTGTTACTTAATTTTTTTATTAATTTTTTATTTTTAGTATTTTTTTTCCTATTTTTTGAACCATTTGTCTTCTCGTTCCTTTCAAATTTTGAGTTTTAAGAAAAATTTAAATTACATCATTTCCCAAATGATGTATTCTTATATATTCGTGAAATGATGGCTTCATTATTTTTCTGTAAAAACCAGTTGCATACAGTTTATAAACTAAAACAGTGATTTTTTAAAGCTCTAATATATTATAATATGAAATATGCATATGATGCCAGTGTTGCTGTCACATAGAAAAATGTCTTGTTCTTCTTATTTGAGCTTATGTTGCTGTTGTTGTTGTTATTATTACATTGTTCATTCTGTCTATCTAATGTGAACGCAATGTTGTAGGGTATAGTGTGTGATTTTTCTTTAACTTCTAGTCTTTCTTCTTTTACTTTTCCCTCTGCCATCACAACAGTTTTGACAGTTTCTTACGCTACGAAAGAAGCGTGCAAGTTATGGCAAGCATGAATATATAAGCTGTACTTTTATGCATAAGTTTAGTCATCTTATTTCGCATATGTTGAAATCATGCTTCACTTAGTATTGCTATGTTTTCGTTGTGGTCTTCTCTATGGAAGAGTATATGCGTATATCACGCAATATTTTTTTTCCAGGCAAACAATTTTTTTTATAATCTCTACCATAAAATGGACGGAGTATTACGTTGGTTATTCTATTTACAACATACAGAAGAAATGTATTGTTGGTCAGCAGCAGGAAAATCTGCATATCTGATGAAACCAAACGTCTGTACGTCCTTTTATCAGTCTTTTGTTAGCACTCTCACGGTCGTAAATTTTGAGATATTGAACTGAAATTTTATACATACAGTTTCTACCCGCAGAATAAATTAAGCAAAATCGATTAAGAGCCACACCCACACTTGACAAAAGTCCATTTAACTGTCACAAAAATTGAGCTATAAAATTAATTTAATATGCTTTTTTATATATCCTTCGATGTGCTAAAAATGGGCATGGTCATATAACAGAGATGCCCACAATTTTCCAAAATCTGCACTCAGAATAAAACATGACTTGGAAGTTGTTCCTAATACATACACTAATAAAAGACCTCATAACAAACCTGTCACGCCTCCTTCGTATATGTGTGAAGAGTATTTAAGATTTTTCCTAAGCCAAATTTTGTTCTTTTGTTTTGTTTACTATTATTTCTACTTGCACAATTTTCGTTTATTGTTGTTATTGTTGTTGTTTCAAACTCACGTCTAAAAGCAATGTTTCTATGAAATGCAAGTTATATCTTAAACAACATGCATATCTTAAACGAAAGCCGACAAACAGCAGGAAGCAAGAAGCGTGTAGATGTTGACACATGCATTTCAGAATTTTCAAATTAATGTTGGATTTAAAAAATTTACCTCATCATTTCAAATAATATGTAAATGTAACACCATGTCAAAACATAAACATGTTACGTACACTACGTTCTAGGAAGAACAATAATGGTACTTTTTTTAGAACCACCCCCAACAAGCTTGGAATTACTTAAGGTTTTAGAAGTAGACTTCGGCGACCAATAAATAACATGAGTTGTGTATTAGCATTGAAGGTCCAAGTCCATGCAGCCATGTCCGTTTACACATCAATTCAAAACTTGACAGGTTGGATAAAAACTAATTTTTGAAATTGTATTGATACCATCATTCGATTCTTCATCTGAACTCTACGATAAAAACACATTTTTTTAATCATTTACTTCATTCATACTATCGTTCGTTTCCATATCTGAATTGTCTTGAAAATTACAAAAATTCATGCAAGCTGAGTATACTTTATACCAGCAGTGTTTTAGAGCTTACAATTGAAGGAGGAGACAAAAGATAAGAATGCATATTATGTTATTTTTAATGTCATCTTATGATTGCATATCTCTCTCTCTCTTTCTCTCTCTATGTCTGTGTGTTTGCATACCGTTCCGGAAACATTGTTATAATAAGTCTTTTGAAAACGAGCAAGAAATGAAACGTTAGAAAAGAAAATATTACCAGATTATTAAGGGAAGTATGAGTGCAGCATCTACACATGTAAGTAAGTATTAAAATAAATTTAAATGTGTGGTATTTGTGGGTGAAACTTGTGAAACTTTCTTTAAATAACTTCCTACTCAACTTACAAATTCACACACAAGGCTAGAAATGAACAGCGTCTTTTGCTATTTTGATACAATATTTTTCTTTAGCAATTTAATGAGTGCAACAATTGCTGGAATTTAAGATAGGAATAGAAACGTAATTGTGACTTTTACTTCCTCGTAAATTTTTACATGTGAATATTTCATATTTAATACCCAGCATGCATTTAGGTCTAGTGATTAATTTATAATGGTCTCATACAACTAAACCTATTTATTTATTCCCACCACAGCAGCATTTCCTAGCAGTCCTTTTCCACTACAACTATATACAGCATAATATTTAGTCATGTTTTCCTTTGAGTAGAGTATGCATCACATGAGTAACACAGTTTACAACTACAGTGCGAGTGTGGCCTTTATTTTAATAGTATTTTGGTTAAATGAGGTGACACTTGTGTAAGATCTTCTTGCAACTCGCATATGAACTCAAGTTCTAATCGTTTTCTATCCACATTCACATACATACATATAAAACCCCATAATTTTCCCAACTTCTAGATTAGAGCTGGCTCTTGATATATTTCCATGCATTATTATAGTTTATTTGATTTAACTTGTCTCTCATTTGTTTATCTTGGTAAAATTATGCATTACGCTTAGTGCAGCTATGCTGTGCAGTAAAACAAGTAAGAAAACAAAATTTGGCTTGAACCAAAGCTTAAATACCTTCCACATATCTAAATAGAAACAATGGGTGTGGCAAATTTATAATTACGCCCTCTAAAATGGTATGTATTACGTATCAACTTATAAGTACAATTTTTCATCTTACATAGTTTTCTGTATGGTGTGAGCATACCTGTAATTCGGCCACATTTTTAGTACATCCATGAATAAGGTAATTGTCAATATGTAGGCTAAATTTCAAATTCATAGGTAAATTTTTGTGGCACATAAATAGATAGATAGATTTTGTCGTGTGTGGGCGTGTCTCTTTTCTAACCGCACCCATTTTTGTCAAATCAAAGTATGGTGCAATCAGAAATACGCGTACCAAATTTCAACTTTATAGCTCAATTTTTTATAAAATAAATAAATTTTTGTCAACTGTGGGCGTGGTCGAAGACGATTAGTTTTTGTTACTAATGAGGAATATATGCATATGTATACTTTTTACCAATTCTGACGCCTACTTTTGGGTATTGCAAATGGAATGACAAACTTAGTATACCTCTATCCTTTAGGAACAGGGTATAATTGCAGTAAATAACCAATATCAAGTACTATATACCATTTCCGTTTAGAATTATCTTGAGTGTTGAATTTTAGTGCAGTTCAGACTTCAACTAATGTAATCAGGGAAGGGTTTTCTCCAAGAGAATTTCTTTTTGGAAACTTGAAACATATATATACGAGTCCCTGTTTTGCCTCTTTTATGCTGTTTTTTTCTGGTTGTATAGAAGTACCATTCCATTGCGCTTCAAAAATACATATTCTACATATATAACGTAGACAGCACCAACCAATGCTCTTTTATAAAAATATCTGTCAAATTTTTTTTACTTTTCACATTTACTAACGCACATAAAATAATGCAATCCTTTTTAAACAAGTGAAAAACTTTCTTATTGCTCACTGTAACCAAGTAAAAGGATTATGCAGAGAGTAAAAAGTACGTAAAAAAACAAAATTTTGCTTAAGCCAAATCTTAAATACCCTCTATACATCAATATACAAACAGTGGGTGTGGCAGTTACATTATTGCGCCCTTTATTAGTATTTGTAATACATATCAGCTTGGAAGTCGATTACAGTTTTTTGTAATTATGGGTTAAATGGGCGAAGTCCTGCCCATAGTATGTATGTCCTTCTAAAGCTGAAGAATTTTCCAGATACGGGCAGTTAGTTTGAACTATATCTCTACAGAAGTTCAAAAATTATACTCTATTGAATACGAACATTTTGACAAGAAAAAAAAAATGGAAAAAAATTATTTCAACTGATTTTGCTAAATTCTCCAACACAACAATAAAAACAACTCAACTACATCAAGAAGAAGAAGAAGAAGAAGGTAATCTTGATTTGTTTATAACTTCGATTTTGATCAAATGTTTTGCAAACATTTGGAAATAATATTAACGAATTATTTTGGAAGATCTTTAATTAAAGTACGTGGCACTACCCAATTGCTTAGGAAATAGAACTTTTTAAAAATACATGTCGTCGGCATCCACAAAATCTTTGGTTTGAAAGCTGAATTAATTGTCAAATTTTCACAAAAATTTTGAACAAAATCCGTTAAGCCGTTTCTAAGTTATTTCTAATAAAGATTAGCTTACTAAGCGCCTGGTGTTTTTCCAACATTTGATATAAATATGATTTTCAAAATGTTATTGCTTCTAAACCACCACACCCATTTTTAGCACATCGATAAATAAGATAATTATAAATAAATGTAAAAAATTTCAACTTTGAAGTAAAGTTTTCGTGGCCGATAAATAGATTTTCGTCTACTGTGGCGATTGACCGATTTTACCTAATTTAATTAGGGTTTTGTAGCTGTACAAAATTTTAACACAATATTTACGAAATTTACGATCCTGGGAGTACGGACAGACAGACGTACGCTCTTACGGACATACGGACATATATGTCTATGATTGACTCAGTTTTTGATGCTAATTAAGAATATTTATATACTTGATACTTCTCAGTGTTGCAAATGGAATGAAAAATTCATTATATCCTTAATATAGTACAAGAGGATATAAAAAAGAAACACACACACACTTTATATTGCATTTAGATGATGCACGTACAAAGCTGTGTCGTTGTAACAACATAAATTACATACTTGTCCATTATTTGTAGTACGTATTGTTACGGAGTGGTAAGTGTCCCTTTTTATTCGGGAGACAAAAGAATAATGGCCACAATAATAACAACACTTAAAAGACGTTCGTTCTTCTTTTCCCATACACGCAAACTATTGCATATAAGTGTACATGTATGTGTGTTTATTTAATTTATTGTTTGTTTGCGGAAAAAGTTTCGTAAAGCTAAGACAATAAAATAGTGTTTACCTTAAGGCTTTTAAATAATTTATTTACAATATATTCTACATGAAGATAATAAAAAATTTTTTTGTTTTCAACTGTAATTTTATTTGAAGTACTTTTCCAACAGTCAAGTGGAATGTGTTGGTAAATGAAGTTGTTTATAAAAGATTTTGACTGAAAGAAGTAAAAAAGAAAACGAAATTTGGTTTAGGTTAAATCTTAAATACTCTTCATCATCTTTTCCGTAATATATCTTTGGTTTACAGCATCAAAATCTGTATCTATCTAGACATGTGTGTTTGAGTGTCCGCCTCTGAAAATTTTTCATATATTATTCCAGTATTTTTGGGCAGGAAGCGTAATTTGTAGATATGTAATAAATACATAATTAGAGAACGTAATTATGGATCTGTCGCGCCACGTCTGAATCTTCCACATAGACAGTATGTATGTAGATGCGGAAGATATTTAAGATTACACCTAAGCCAAATTTAGCTTAATTACTTATTTTTATATATTTTTTGCAGTGGGGGAGTGGCAGTTCCTGCTCATTGTTGGAACAACAGTAAAAAAATTTTTAAATAATAAATAAATATATTTGACTTTCAATTGTAACGTCAAAGTTTATTTCCAATTTCATTTTAATATGTAAAATACTCCAAACACACACAGTTTGTATGGTTCAAACAACAAACGGACTTAAACAATGTAATTATTATAGTAAAACAAAAGTTAGTTTATTTAGCAACAAACGGACGTACGGACAACTGAGAAGTTTCTTGATATTGTTTTTCTTGGGATACAAAAATTCAAAACTCATATGGTTAAAACTCCATTTCAGTTGCAAGAAAACTCAATAAGTCATATTTTTTATTGTTTTTTTCATTTTTTTTTTTTTTTTTTTTATAAATTGCATTTGACATTTTAAACATGTCCAGCCAACAAAGTAAACAAAAACTTTTTCAATACCACAAAAATGAAACTTTATATATATGTATGTACACATTTATACATATATCTATATATAATATATGTATATGTATGTATAGCCAATAAATGTCCACTTCGGTTGTGAATGTGGTTGCGGTTGATTGTGGTGGTTGACAATAACGACGACGACGGCAACGGCTACGACTGCTGATGATGAGAATGATGACGGTGGTGGTGGTGCTGTTGGTTCAATATTAAGTGCACACAAATGTAGGGGAAAGTTTTTTGATGCTAGCAAAGGAAACTTTTTGGAAACAAGTTTTTTATGTCTTTCTATGCGGTAAACTACTAAATTGCTGCAGCCCAAGAGTAAAAGAAAATGGACAGACAGACAGACAATAGATTTAGTAAACGGCAAATATAGAAAATTTACAATTCAAATTTACACCGCAATACAGTAACAATAATAATAATAATGAAACAAAAGTTAACCTATTTAGTTCAAACAACAATAATAACAATAGAGCGCTTTCCTTTGTTTTTAATCAGTTATAATTGGCTAAACATGCATTAGGCGTCATTGTACAATTTCCTTTAACATGCGGCTCTTGGCAATATGCAGAAAATTTAATTAGTAATGTAATAAGAAAGAAAACTAAATTTGACGTTATCTTTAATATCCTCCCCGCCTCTATATAAACAAGTCGGCGTGGCAAGTACATAATTACGGCATCTAATACGTATTAACTTGCAATTCGAGGTTTATGCTGAATAAAGTTTTTTTGCAAATAGTGGAAGTATGTGATATCCGACCATGCCCATTTTTTGTATATCAATGAATGGGGAAATTATAAATATTCATACTAAATCCGAACTTCATACGTAAATATTTGTGACAGATAAAGAGATTTTTATCGATTGTGGACGTGACCTCAATATTCCAACATTTTTAATCGTAAAGGTTCCTACAAACCATGGACGTATAGAGATGATCTTACACACTTTTTAATGCTAAAATATATATACTTAATACGATCTCTGAAGCCTTCTTCTTGATTTTTTCAAATGGAATGGTAAACTTAGCAAGCCCCACTTATCATATGTGAAGAGCATATAAAAGTAACAACAACGATTTTAGCCAGTGTAGTTTAACAAAAAGTGTTGGTTTGCTATGGTATTATGCATTGTATGTCAATATTAAGCCATCGAGAGGTATGAACTTACGCCACTTGCAACCGCACGTAAATTTAAAGAAAACTGAAACTACATCAAATATTTTCTCATCATTATTATTTTTTTTTGTAATAAAATTAATGAAATTTACTGCCACTGTGATCACAGGACACACAATACACACGCAAAAAAACCTGACAATTATTTCTTTTTTTTTTTTTTTTTCTTTTTGCTATCCTTTGTATTCCATGGTGTGTAATATTACCTCTGTTCGGAAAACATCCGCTTCCGCTCAATTACAAAAAAACAAACAACAAGAAGATACCTGTGACAAACAAACAACAAACGCAAAACAAATACCAATAAAATATATGTGTGTAGGTATATATGATACATATATAAAAATATTATATGCAGATATGTGTGCATACACGTGAATACATTTCAAAATGTTTTTGTAATATGTACATATTTTTATAAGCGACACCATTGGTGGCAAAGGATATGTTAAGTTTATGGAAATGTTTGTAACTCCATCTAACTCCTTCTTCATACTTGACTTGTTTCATAATATATTCATACGAAAAATTGCAATTCTTAATATTTTTTGACTAAATTTAGTACAGAATTTAATTAATAGTTAACTTTATAATTGGCTAAGCCAAATTTGAACTCAATTGGAACATTTTTAGAACCTCTTGCCATATAATGATATTTCACTTATGTGACTTACATGCAGTGCTTCGTTTTTACTGATATTGAATTAAAATTTATGAAACCAACTGCGGTAGGATATTAAATGGTCCGGCTTGACCGACTATATCATTTTCATTTGTTTTTAATGAAATTTATTATCATTTATTTAGTCTCTTTTTTTTGTTGGTTGGGGTGGGGGGGGGGGGGGCTTGTTAAAATTTTGCAACACATGTAATCCAATATTCCTTGTTAAGCACCAGTGTTTATTTAAATTTATTTAGTTATTTCTTTTTTTTTTTAATTGCCATTTCACTTTATATAAGGGGCCTTTAAAATTATTAAATTATATGTTGTGTATGAAAGAAAGTTTCAAAATTTGTGAATTTGCATGACGATTGAATTAGTTAAATAGATGTGCTCTAAAAATGTAAAGGAAACTACTATAGTTGGCTTAGACTAAATTCCAAATATGCAAACTGTGGGCATGGCATTCTACGCCAAGTATAGTTTTTTCTAAATTAAATTGAAGGTTGCTGCCTTTTGCGGATTTCTTACGTATTAAATAGGTTTTTTATATCATCTATCTACTCTCAATTCTTCATCTCAACTGAGAAGTCTGTACTAAATTAATGCTTTAACAATTTCGCGGAATTGTTGCGAAAAAAAACTCGCGGTACACCATTATTCCGTTGAACCCTATAAAATTCTATTTTTAACTCATTTAACTGAAATACTTTTTAAGCAAATTATTTAAATTTGTTGCGGGTCTAAAAAGACTAATTTTGTAAAAGATTAAATAATTCATTTAAAAGTGAACAGTGTAAAAATTTGAGGTTATTTTAGAATAAGTTGTAAATTGAATTAAAAGCATATAAGGAGTAATTTAAAACTTTTCAACTCTGTGTGGTATATGATGACCATAAATATTTTCAATTTTCCAAAAATGAAAAATTATTCTCCATTCTTTTTATACGAGTATTATATATTTTAGATATGTTTTAGATGAACTTTCCATAGCAGCAAGAGCAGCCACAGCCTGAGTAGAAGTAAAAGCATTATGTTAAAAGCTATTGTTATACTCTACACATAGGAAGGGGAGTATACTAAGATTGCCATACAATTTGTAACAGGACGCATCAGAGATATTATGTTTGATCAGCTTAAAAATATAAGTCGATCTAGACATGTCTGTATGTTCATCTGTTGTTAGAACCCTCACAGTCGGAAATTTAGAAATATTGAGCTGAAATATTAAACAGAGTTTTGTTTTTTATTGAAAATTTCCACATAGGTTTAAAAAAATTGGTCAAGAGCCACGCCCATAATCAAAAAAATTTATTTATGTGCCATAAAAATGTAACTACGAAAATGGAATTTGACAAGCCAAAAGTGATCGGTAATATATACTCTATTAGAGAGCATAATCAAAAACCTGCCACGCCTCCTTTGTATATAGATGTGGAGAGTATTTAAAATTTGGTCTAAGCCAAATTTAGTTATTTTTTTTTTTTACTTGTTTTCTATTTACAACGGAAACAATTTTCAAAGTAGAGCTGAGGCAAAATGTAGACTGAATGTAATGATTACCCGTATCAAGTGTATATGAGAGGAAAGAAAACAAGAAACAAGGATGAATGATAAAAGGAAAGACATGTATAGGAAAGACTATAAGTGGTGTATATGAGTGAAAATGTACAAATTTGTCAATTCCCAATGAAATGATAAAAAAAGAAACATAATAACTTTAAAAATTTGTAAATAAAACAGAGTGTTCTTCATGATGTAACATAACACAAGCTCGCTTAATATACCGGCAGAATAAAGTGGAATTCCAAAATAAACAAAATTGTACAAGGGAAATGATGGATTTAGTAATTGGTAAATAATTTGTTTTTTCTCTTACTTCCATCACAGAAAGATCTCAAATGAATCTGGTGAATAGTTGTCCTTTACTTCTCTTATCAGTTATCATCAATTCCCTTCAACAATTTATTACATTTGTTCTCTATGTTTTCTATGGCATATGGCAACAGCAGTGTTTCATTATTTTTCTTCATCCCCTTCGTTCGCCCGTTTGTCCCCTTTCCGAACCTAAACCGTTTATTATTGAGTATGTTAGGGAAACAAAAGCAAAACAGAAGCATTTTTGGAGTGACACATTGGAGGAACCTTTACCAGTTAAAAAACATGGTTTAGCAATTACGGTACCATGCATCTGGTTACCGCTCTTTTAATGTGATATACACAACATAGAAAAATGTTACATAAAAAAGTACGGTTTCCTTATACGAGGGCTTTTACAAATAGATTTGTGCATGGCTTATTATGTATTCCTGCATTCGTTGGTGCTTATTGAAACATATGCGTCAATATGTCTACAATTGCTCTTAATATTCCTAACACTAATACTTACTTTAATTCACTTTAGTTCGAAATATTCTATATACCTGCTATCAATCTGTATTTGATACAAATTGATAAAACACTGCAACTAAGTGGGAACCTATGTACGGTTCTTAACATGCTTCTAAATACTTTATTTATTAATTCGATAACACCTTTTATTAAAGCCTATTAAGGTGAAGACTCTTCAGTAGCTGGGGAGGCTAAAGCTTGTACACACATTATGCTGTGAGACGCCATTTCAAATCTGCCTAATGATCAAATAAAAAAGTTTTCAAAAGGAATTTTAACCCATATATCTCGTTGAACTGCTTGGTAACCTAGCAGCATTAAAAAAGTATTACCAAGTCGAGGTTAGTTAGAAAATGCCATTCAAAATTATGGTAAAGGGGGAGTTCTGCCTAGAAGTTATCGGCCAGTCAAACCTACTAATTTTTTTTTTTTTTTTGATAACTTTGATTGAAATTTTGAAATCGCACCAATTAAGAGCGCACAAAAATAGGTTTAAGTAAAATTATTTATCGAAAAGTAGTTTTATTAACAAAATGTTATGTTTTACCGTAATAACAGAGCATTCATTCATCTTTTCAATAATGATATTCTCGAAAAATATCTTATTAAATGAGGTGTATTCGAAAATTTCAGCCCGTAGCATATGGATTAACATTGGGATAAGCACCACCATAAGGATTACTAAAACTACTTTTAAATTGAATTAAAGTTTATTGTTAAAAGAATCTTATTTAGATAATTCGTACCTTTGTGGCATGCCAGGTGGATAACCGCCTGGCATAATTTGGGGCATACCTCCAGGCGGCATAAAACTACCAAAATTCATAGGCATACCCATAGGAGGCCGCATTCCGCCCATGGGAGAGCCTCCCATAGGGAGACCTCCACCCATAGGAAAACCTCCACCCATGGGAGGACCTCCTCCCATAGGAGGTCGCATTCCTCCCATGGGAGGGCCACCCATAGGAGGACCTCCTCCCATAGGTGGGCTTCCCATAGGTGGGCCTCCCATAGGAGGACCCATTGGAGGACCTCCTCCCATAGGATATGCATTCATGGGCATACCAGGAGGACCACCTGCATTCCCTGGCATCATAGGCGGACCCATAGGATTTCCATTCATTGGCATTTGACCAGGTCTACCTCCTCCCATATTGTTTGGCGGTCCACCATATTGAGCAGTTACTACAAAAGAAAAACAAAATCTAAGATGCTTTTGACCACAAAGAACATTTCTTTTTAATTAATACCCATATGATTTGTGCAAATAATATTTAAAATAAAAACTCCTGCCAACAATTTCAGTTTCTTTAATTTTCCACTAGATTGATTCATTTTAAATAAACAACTCCTGCCAAACAATAATTAAAGCGTCCCATTTATATTCGAATTTCGTATAATCAATTTGTTCACCTCATTATTAATTTGATTCACATTATATGAAATAGGTGAACAGATAATTGTAGCCTAAAGTTTAACCAACAGTTCATTTTGAAATCAATTAGTAATGCAGGTACTGTGTAAATATGTTTAAGCAAATTAATGTCATTGGTATGTGTATTGTGACAATAAAGTTGGAACCATAAATTTTTTATATAATTTTCTTATCTTAATTATTCAATAAATATTTTATTAAGAGAAATGTTTATTCGCGAAATATGGTATTGGTCCATATAACCGAATATTTCAGAAAATATAAACTTTACATCTGTTATTCTGTAAAATAAATCAATAAATTCATTTCAATTTGAGAACTTTTCCTTTCATTACATTACTATTCTACCACTTAATTTTTTTATTTATTAAAGAAAACATTCTTCAATTTCAAACAAATGATTTATTGTTTATTAATAGATTTATATGAATGAATTTGAAATTTATATATACAGCGGGTTCATCCTATTTATTTTTAGTCGTATACATTGTATTCCGGAGAGAGATATCTTCGACCACGGACCCCACCTAAGGCATCACGGTATCTGGGATGGAAATGAATAGGTACAGTTTGGATTCTGGGATTGACATTAGGATTTCCAGAGTATCTAAGATATTCTGGTATATCTCCCAAGCCGAAACCACCACCTGCACTACCATGACCCATGCCAGATATTTCTAAACCACCATTACGACCCTCACCCACGTTTAATATTCCTCTCCCAGATCCCATAGTGCCCAACCAAACAGCAGAAACTATAAAAAGTGCACAAATTTATCGAAACAATCTTAAGTAATACTTTTGTACACTTACCGAAATGATTGAAGCAAAGAGCGTTTAGTATAAAAACTGCTGAAAACAATTTGAATCCAATAAATTGTTCCATTTTACCTGAAAACTTTCTTTAACACTAGTACACAAATGTTTAATTTATAGTAAAATTTCGTTCCACTTCAAGGACCATCTCATCTTAATGACATTTGAAGCGAATAAATTTTATTAAAAAACTACATTTTTTCCACTTTACCACCATGATCAAATAATTTTCTTATCTATCGTTCAAATGCTTTACAATTTAATATATTTCATACACAATAATAAATAAATTTATGTATGTATAAATAATAATTTTAAACTTTAATTTGAAAAATGAAATTTTATAAATATGAAGGACATTTTTTGAAAGTACCTGAAATGACTGAAGAAACGAATTTTTCGATAATTCATTTAAAAATAATCAAAGATTTGACTGTAATTATTTGAATACGAAAAAAGTTAGCTAACTTTTGAAATTCTTTGAATAGGAAAATTTGAATGAAATATTTTTATAAAATCAAATAATTTTAATCCCTTGAATTATAATTTACGAAAGGAAAAAATGACTCGACATTCAATTTGAAATGAGTTATTGAATTGCATTCCTTGGAGTTGGAATCGAATATTTGAAATGCGTTCAATATGATAAATTAAGAAGATGTTGAATTGTAAGGACTTACTCATCAAAGATAAAACTTAGTAATTTGAAATCCATAAAAGGACACATTTTACATTTTTATTATTTATTTATTTAATGTAATTCGGAATAGACATATCATATAGACCAAGTATATACTCTACACGAAATAAACTAACCAACCGTAACATAAGAGGATAATTGACTTGGAACATAAATTGGCTGCATAACTCCTAGACTTTGATCTAGAACTGGAATTTGAATCACTTTGCCTTCATTTGGATATGGAACATTAAATCCTGGAGCTAATAGTGGGCTTTCAACTGGAACTGGAACTTTCATTTCAACACCCGTTAGCATTGATTGCATGGGTATTTGGGGGGTAATTTGAACGGGTACTTGAGCGACTTGAACGGGCCCTTGTGTGGGCACTCGAACGGGTACTTGAACGGGCACTTGAACAGAATCTGGACTTAATATTGGCGATATGTTTCGGCCTTGTAAAGGATCTAGTGCAACTTTACTAAGAAGATATTTGGGTATACTTCCAAACCCACCAGTAGCAGCTACTTTTCCATCACCTTCACCTCTTATTGCTAAACCGCCATTATTGCCTGCACCTATTTCCAACATACCTTTACCTGATCCCATACCCCCCATCCACAATTCAGCGGTAACTACAAAATGAAGACTTTCATTATATTAAAAATTCGTTGACTTCATTATTAAAGTGTTTTTTTTACCCAAATTATTGAAGTAAACAGCTTGCAGAATAGAAACTGTAAACAATAGTTTGTTGCCCATACACAGGTCCATGACGATAAATTATATATGCACAATAATTCGCATTGTTTATATATAGACAGATTTAATTGAATAAATTTTAGAGAAATTTTCCGTATCGGTCACACTTATTATCAATAATAACAAATAGTAACGGAACTAATTAGTTTGTTCTTATATCCGGCGCATTGGAGTTATACTAAGTTTGTTATTGCGTTCTCAAGTGGCTTCAGACGCCCTAAAAAGAACACATTATATATTTTCAATTTCAACGCTATAGCTGATTGATTTATTGGTTGAAAGTTTACGAATTTTTACTAAAATTATATTCAGAGCGATTTCTTATATTTTTATACATTTTATTAGCTTTTATAATTTCGTAACTTTTTGGTTCATTACAATGTTACATGTGATTATGTATTTAAATTAACTTAAACTAAATCAAAGGATTTTTCATACCACATTCATATGTACTTGAAAACCTTTGGAATAAAAGCACTTCCCTGTGTTAGGTATTAATAGGCTTTGGCATATGCTGACGAAGACGCTGAAGCACTGGCATAAGCACCACTTTTGCCATATCCACCACCGCCATCACATTTATCTGATCCACATTTACCTGAACCAGATCCACTAAAACTGGAACTTGAACTTGAAGAACTAGAAGAACTAAAAGCGGATGATCCATGTCCACCTAGGCCGCCGCCACCACTACCAATACCACCTCCCAAACTACCAAAAATTCCACCGTGACCTTTACCACCACCTCCAATACCAATACCACTTGCACCGAAGTTACCACTACCATGCGCATCACCTCCAAGATTTCCGCTACCGCCTAATCCACCCAAAGTACCACTAATGCCTAGGCCACTGTGGCTACCATGACCGCCCGATTCCGCATGGCCTTTGCCGCCGCCTCCAAATCCACTAGATCCAGAGCCACCTAAACCACCAGCACCAACTCCACCACCAACTCCATTACCAAAGCTATCTCCGTGACCAGCACTGCCTAATGCACCATGACCTTTTCCAACACCAGCTGCACCTCTGTGACCATCACCAAAAGTTCCGCTACCCCCATGTCCACCCGATCCATGACCTAGGGAGCCACTAACGCCACCAGCTCCACCTCCAGCACCACTTAATCCACCGGCACCTTCAGAATGACCACTACCAAAGCCTCCACCTGCGTGACCATTACCGAAACTTCCGCCAGCACCAAATCCACCGGACCCATGACCACCAAAACCACCAACTCCGCCTGCACCACCTCCCCCAGCGCCTCCGGCATGACCACTACCAAAGCTACCACCATGACCTTTTCCTACACCAACACTACCTCCAACTGCACCTCCGTGACCATCACTGAAAGCACCGCTACCCTCATGTCCATTCGATCCATGACCTAGGGAGCCACCAGCTCCACCTCCTCCACCCCCAGCACCACCTAATCCACCGCCACCTCCAGCATGACCACTACCAAATTCAGCTCCGTGACTATTACCGAAACTTCCGCCAGCACCAAATCCACCAAAACCACCAGCTCCGCCTGCACCACCGCCACCTCCGGCACCACCTCCCCCAGCATGACCACTACCAAAGCTACCACCATGACCAGCACTGCCTAATCCACCATGACCTTTTCCAATACCAAATCCACTTCCAGCAGCAGCACCAAAACTTCCGCTACCTCCATGTGCACCCGCACTATGACCTTGAGAGCTTCCAAAACTACTAGCCCCACCCCCTATTCCACCTCCAGCACCGGAACCTCCACCATGACCAATGCCACTACCACCTCCTCCATGACCCTTTCCAATACCACCTCCTCCAGCTGCATCACCATCAACTCCGAAACTTCCACTACCTCCCGATCTACCAAAACCACCACCGGCTCCTCCATGACCTTTTCCACCGCCACTTCCCAAGCCACCCCCTCCTCCAAAACCAACTTCACCAGATCCATGACCGCTGCCACCTCCAAAACTGCCACCGCCACCATGGTGACCCTGACCACCATGTTTTGCAGAGCCACTAAAACCTCCAAGACCACCATGACCACCTGCACTGCCAAAACCTCCAGCACTACTGCCGGCGCCACCATTAAAACCGCCGCTACCTCCACCGAAACCTCCTTTACCTGCGCCTCCACCTGAACTACTTCCGAATAAAATTCCTTTACCGTGACTTGCTAAACCTCCGCCAAAAACTAATGCACCTCCTAACAGTCCAGCACCTTTTCCTTTACCTGAACCGCTTAAAAATGGATTACCACCACCTATACCAAATGATCCACCGAAGCCACCAACATCATCATGACCACCTGCTCCCAAATCTCCATGACCGCTCGCTAAAGTATTATGTCCCAAACTACCACCAACTCCTCCTCCAACACCATCACTCCAACTGCTACTAGATGCACTAGCGCTTGCACTTGCCGAAGCAGAACTTTTGCCACCACTTCGGCCACCACCATAAGCACTTACCAATGCTGTAATTTAAAGAAAAATGTTGTTGAAATTATCCTGACACAATAATTATTGCTATTACCCAAATGATTGGCACAAGTAATGCTAAATATTATAAACGTTCCCAGCAATTTGCGCCCTTGCAATATTCCTCTGTTTCGAGCCATGTCTTAGCAATGATTGTCGTTGCAAAACTTTTACAATTTGTAATTTATAGTTAAAATTTTAATTCTCTCTTAGTAAAAAATGCATAATCAATGCTCATCTATAAGCTAGTAAATGGACTTTTTTTTTCAAAATTTAATTCATTAATTATTGTGTTAGTTTAAGGTGAGTAACATGAGAAGGGGTGCAACTATGAATACAATAGAGGAAAAACCCGATAAGCTGCCTCTCCCAACGGTAGACGATATGAAAAGATAAGTAAATGCTGATCAAGTCACGAAGTATTGTTACGTCATTAAAAAGATTTAAAATGTCTTTACTTCTGCACGCCCGGACATATGTATGAATATATATTAATTTCAATTTACTTCAATTAATAAACTTATTAGTTTATTACCAAATACCACACACTTAAAAAACTTCAGAGCATTACTCTATAACTCATAATTATGGTTAAAAATAAAAACATTTAAAAAATATTTGCACATGTTGCGGCGAATCATTGAATTGTTATTAGGAATATATAAACATCACTTTTAATCAATTCCATTAATGTATGTATAATTAAGTGATATGTGATTAAATAACACCAACCAATTGTAACTTAAACATTAAAAAACAAAAACAAAGCGACAACTAATGTAAACAAGTAAAAAAATTATATTTGACTCAGACCAAATCATGGATACCCATCACTTTGGCACATTTAATAATAATTGATCACAGACATTCGTAATTCTCGATTAGTTCATGAGCAATTTATATGAGCAAACTTTATAATACTTTCTTCATAGGGACAGACGTACACGTAGCTATATAAATACATTCAGAATTTGATGATATTCTGTTACTTCTTTCTGCCTGTTACAAATGTTTTGGCCAACTAAGTATATCACCGATTACAAGATGGTGATTATAAAAATCAATCAAATTTGTTTAATCAAATAATTAACTGCATGATGTTATATATTAATATAATGAAACAAGTAAAAAAACTTAATTTGGCTTAAGCGCAAGATTAATTACCCTCCATCACCATCTCTAACATGTACCTGATTATGCATTCTAATCATATATTAACTAATCATATTAAGATCAACTCGTAAGTCAGATTCAATGCCAAATACAATTTTTTGTGGGCGTGTCTGTAATCCGATCGCGTTAATTTTTGGTATATCAATAGAAAAATGTAAAAATCGTATTTTTTCCGTTGGAGCTCAATTTTTTAAGCTAATAGGTAGATTTTTTTTACTGTGGGCGTTCCTCTTAAACGATATTAACCAATTTAACAAGTAATCTGCTTGCAGAAGTGCTCATATCAGCTCAATATCTTAATATTTAAGTCCGTAAAAGTACTACCAGCAAAAGGACATCCGAACACTTGCAGAGACATATCTAGATTGACACAGATTTTGATACGGATATATATATATTGTTGGCTGTCGAACCCTTGCTTCCGGGTATTGCAAACGGAACACCTATCTTAATATACCTCCACCTTAGTGATGGGTAGCATGACTATAGAGATCAAAGGTATTGCAATTAAAGATCGAGAGATAGACAGAGATTTATATACGTAGTTAATAAAACACAGATTTTATTCTGAAATAAACTCTCAAGTTATTTCAAAATCTCCAATATCTTTCACTCTCTCAATCTCCCTCTCCCGGGTAATATATTTTCATTGACGTATCAAATTTTTCTAAAATATTTGTATTTTGGAAATTTCTTTAAACGAAGCTTTCGAAAATTGTAATTGTTTTATGAATGGAAAACCACATAAAGCATAAACAATAGTTACTATCAATGTATTGTTTAATAATTGAAGTTGTTGGGTTTTTATTTAAAAAACATTATAAAAAAAACAAATTGAGGAATAAAAATATTTACATTTAATTATCCCACAAAACCGGATTAATGAGAATTAAAACTGTGTAAATTTTATTTTATTTTTTTTTAATTAATTAGACACAAATTCAATATTTACAATTTGATTTAAGTGCAGTGGTGATCACTTGAATAGTTAATAATTTGCATGAGTTGAATTCTTGGCAATAATTTTTCTTTCTTCACATTTACAAAAAAATATAATTTAATGATGCAGTTTGATAAAAGCATCCATTGTGTATAATACAAAATAATTTATTTATAATTTTTATAAATCATCTATTTTTGGCGAATTTCTTACTCTACGACTATCAAAAAATGATCCCTTTTTTATATAGTGTTTGCTGGGTATTACTGCGGGGTATAGAATATCGAACGCTTGACTTTTAAATATAATTTGTATAAAATACTGTTTCTTTCCACCGCAAAATAAAGCAAATCATATAAATTATATAAAAATTTCATATATGTAAAGATGACACGACTTAAACAAAACATGTCAAGTAAAACGTAACCTGTTACTGTTACTGTTACTTTTACTTTGTTATAAATGCCAGTAGTGATTGTAGCAGAGAATGTGTGTTAAATATGTGCATATTTTATAAAAACCACCACCTGGGAGTGGTGATTAATATACAGTAATATGTAAATACATTTTAAGAGGCATACACAACAAGTGGCAATAGTATGATGAGTTCAACTCGACCATTTCATATCCTACAACACTTATTAAATTATTTATGCTTGTAATTAGTTTATTTAACGCTAAAACTATTGAAACAAAATCGGTGAGGAGCCTTTCTAAAGGATTTGTTTTGCCAATTTCAATACCAATCAATGTACAAAGATAAGTAACACTTCTGTTACTCTGATATCTTATTATTATTATAGTAACCAGGAGAACGACACTCAGAAGCATAGAAAGTTGTTCCCAGACAAACTGATTCAGAATATATTTGTGTCCATAATTATGAAAATATCCAAGTCACAAATTTCGAAAAATTATTTAACACCTTCACTACCGCGTGACCGCGCGACATATACCTTATGTCACACTTTTAAAAAACTAACAGCCGCGTGACTCATATGATAGATCACACTAACTCTAATAAACTGTATAAAAAAAAATTTTTTGTCCAGCCTTTGTCAAGTATTGAAAAAGGACCGAATCGGACCATTTTTATAACTTCTTATCCTTTTAATTATTATAATAATATACCCTAGTCCTTAAAATAATAATAGGACCCCATAAGGAGAATTAATAGAATCCTATTATAATAAATAACCTTAATATATAATTATAATATTATATTAAATATGGATCCGATAATAAATATAGATAATTTTAGAAGCGAAGTGTTATAGAGTATTGACTGGTCGGGCTGAACCCCGACTATAACATTTTTACTTGCTTTTTTTTTAATTTAATTAAACTTAGAATGTGTTTAAGTGTAACTAATTAAAGGTGAAACTTTTCTTATTAAAGTATAATATTTCAACAAAATATTATTATTATTTAAGCAGTATTTTAAGAAAAATGTTGTATCAAAGAAAAATATTAACAGCAATTTTAATTCTAAGCTGTGTGTGGCTTATTAATTGTGGTAATTTTATTACAATACTCTAAGAAAAAGAAATTCTTGGTTATAAATATTTTTCTTAACAATTATATCTATTAATTCCTACGTTAAGGTTTAAGTAGAGTTGTAAATGGCAAAAGATCTAAAGACTTCTATTTTGATGAAGATGAAGACTGGCTACTACCCGCTACTGAAGGTTACGACCCATTATTTGATAAACTATATGATTACGATGATTATATGCGTTTCAAAAGTAATGAATCAGATTTTTAAAAATGTCCTCAATATTTAATTTGTTAAAAATTATTCATCTTTCAGATGAATTTCAGCAGTTTAAAGACTCTTGGAAAGATTTTGATGATAAACCACGGTACCACGGTAAAAATGATGGTTTTAAAACAATATTACCACCACTAGGGCCAGTTAAGAATCCAATTATGTTTGGAGACAAAAGTAATAAAAAAATATTTTAAATGTTTAAAGCATTTATTATATTAATTGAACATCTTAGTTACGCATAAAAATGTGAGTGTAAATTATATGGCTGGAGGTGGTCACTTTAAAGATGAAACATCTTCAGGGGTAAGTTTTGGTGTTTCGGTAAATGTGTCGGGCTCCATAGAAATATAAAACAATATAAATGAATTTTTGTAAAATAATTTTCCTTCTCTTTCTCAATCAATATATTGTAATACATATGCATACATACATAAAAAGAAAGAAAAAAAAATAAAGTTTTATATGCACAATTGGAAATGCCAAATAGCAGCTTGTGAAAGTGTTAAATATCTTGATTTATATTTTTATAAATGTGCGAAGAGAACATGTGATGAAAAATCACATTTGATTACACTGTGGATTAAAGCTGCGACAGAAAACTAAAACAGGAATAACAAATAATAAAGCTATAAATAGTTGAAACCAAATTTTGAATACTCTCCACTTCCACGTAAAAAGTATGGGTGTGGCACCTTCTATTAGTATAGCAAGTATCAGCTTAAAGGTCGAGTTTTACGCTATGTAAGGGTTTTTGTGAATTGTAGGCATCTTTGTTATCCAACCACGCCCATTTTTGTCTCATTGATTTATTTAAAAATATATGAATGGTGTAATTATAAATATATGCACAAAATTTCAATTTTATAACTGAATTTATGTGGCAAATAAATACCGTTTTTATCGATATTGGGCGTGGCTCTTACCCAGTTCCAATAAACCAGAACAGTCTGTATAAAATTTCAACTAAATCTCTTAAAATTTACAACCGTGAGAATGCCAACAATATACAGCCACCTGGACGCACGGACATACATTTCTAGGCTGACTCAGTTTGATTGCTGAAGAATATATATACTTTATATTGTCTTTGATATCTCCTTTTCTACGTTGCAAAGTAAATAACAAACTTAGTATACCCTTATCGCTATGATGGAGGGCATAAAAACATGAAGCGCGTACAGTTTTTGAGTAATCCCAATTGAGTACATTAGCACCGGTCAACTAAAAGGAATAAAACATATGTATGTATCTATGATTGGGTAATACAACATATATAGTACATATTAAACATATGTGTGTATGTACTTGAATATTATACTAAATAATAAAAAGTTTTATGAACACAACATAACTGAAAAACGTGGAAAAACAAGTAAATACAAAAGTTAAAGTGATGATAAATCCAATGATTATCATGAATTATTAACACAGTACTCACTCTCACTCTCTCCCTACAGTACGATGGAATATAATCATAGATGAAAAGTGAATTCCACAATTTCATGATTAATAGTAATCTTGAAGTTGATTTAGATAATTTTGGTATTTTCAACAACAAAAATTATACTTTGTGGTCTCGTTTTCATGGTGGTAATGATAATCGACAATGGGCACAGATTTAGATGTTATTATAATATTAGTATATTAGTTGAGGTTTGCATTAATCTTATATAACTAATTGTTAATTAAATGACTAAATTTTATTCGGATTTAAAAGCAAAAACTTGGCATCACTTATTATAAGCATATGATTCTTATTCACTTACTTGTTTCTTTTAAATGAAAATTCACATATAATGGACTTCAAATAGGGATAATTTTATACCAATAAACTTTAATTGTACAATGAGATTATAGATTCTAATTCTAATTCCGAGGCTTCTTCTGCATTCTGATAATAATAATAAACTAAGACTTCGACCTCTATAATGTTTCATGAATTGTAAAACATTCACAGGCAGACAAAAAGGCATACATAGCTAAATTGGTTCAAATTTTAATGCTAATAAAACATACATAGGTTCTGCGTAGTCTTCAACGCCTCCTTTTAACAATTGTAATGTGCGAAGTTTAATAAAAATCTTCCTTTTTTGAAATTCTCCTATTTAAACTAGCTCAAAATACACCAAATGAGTTACCAACCTTTTTCATGTTAAATGTCCAAAGAAATAGAATTAACTGTTGACAATATGAACAATCCTGACGATGATGGCAACCACTTAAAATTTCACAACATTAGAAAAAGAACAAGAAAAAAAACTAAATTTTGCTTACGACAAATCTTAAATCCTCTACACATTTATAAATAAATAGTGGGTGCGATAGGTTTTTTATTACGCCCTCTAATCGTATATGTTTTATGGGCCAACTTGTAAAAAGATTTTTATTTTAAGTACGATTGATGTAATTTTAAAAAATGTATACCAAATTTCCCCTTTATAGTTCAATTTTTATAGCAGATAAATAGATTTTTGTCCATTAGTAGGCGTGACTTTAAAATGATTTTGCTTAATTTATATAAAAATCTGCGTTCGAAAACTATAGTACTGTCTGTACATAATTTTAATTCAATATCTCAAAATGTACGATCGTGAGAGTGCCAACAATATATGGACATACGGACATACATTTCATAATCAAGAATATATGTATGTTCTTTGTAGAGTTTCTGATGTATCCTTTTATGCATTACAAATGGAATGACTAACTTAGTAAACTCCCCGTCTTATGTGAAGGGTATAATAACGACAATAGCAACAAAACAAATACATAAACTTACACAACATATGTATGCGGTCGAAAAAAATTTTTTATCCAAAACACTTACTTACCATAGTAATCTTTGCTTGCAACAAAAACTCCCGAACAGAATTCATTCGTTTGAGAATGAAAAGGAGGAGTATTTTATTGTGTTTTGGTGA
This sequence comes from Ornithomya fringillina, assembly GCA_963978525.1. NCBI lineage: Eukaryota > Metazoa > Arthropoda > Insecta > Diptera > Hippoboscidae > Ornithomya > Ornithomya fringillina. The sequence continues at coordinate 7,512,905 of OZ021693.1, forward strand.
ATGTTGCCTGCACTGAGTGTTTGTTTATAAAATCAACAACAAGTGTTGGCAACATTCTTGATCTGGCCAGTTAGATGGCACTTCTGACTGTGACTGCAGATAGTTTTTCCGTTTTTTCATCTCTTGTTTTTCTTGTTGCCTGTATTATATAACAAAATACAAAATATATACAATATATACCCAGCCAAGTACCTGTAAATGATGTAAAACAACAGCAACATATATTTTCTAAAATACCAAAACTTAAATTCCAAACATATGGTGGAAAAGTATTTAAAGTCATCAACACAAATAAGATATAATTTTTAAAAAATTGCCACTATAGCAATGAAGCCACTGAGAGAATGAAAGGACACAACTTGAGGGATTATTTAACTCGATTGGGTACTAAATTTGAGTTTTATATTTAAACACTTTATCGTATGTTTGTATGTGTGTATATGTTCAACTCGTAAAATTACATTTGCTGTCACTTAGATGAAAATCCTTGTTTATTCTGCCGCTTACATTTCTTCTTTGTTGTAAGCTACCTTTAGCTATGTTTTTATACCAACCAAATAGAATGGAGGGGAGTATATTAAGTTTGTCATTCTATTTGCAACAACCAGAAGGAGGCGTTAGAGACCCTAGATATGTATGTCTATACGTCCAGACAGACAGATATGTTTTTGGCACTCTTTCAATGGCAAATTTTGAAATAAGAATCTAATCTGCAATTTTCAAAAAACCTTTTAGAGGATAAAATTAAATTTTTAACTTGATACATAATACATGCACTTTTTGAGGGCGTAATCAAAAACCTGGTGAGGGTATTTAAGGTTTGGGCCAAGCCAACATTTGGTTTTTCTACCTGCTATTATTTACTCACTGTAAATATAATTTGTTACCTTTTAGCAAGTCGGTGCACGGATACGTATGTTTACATATTGCGCTTGTTCAAAAATCTGGAGCATTTTTTCTATGTACTATCTAAAATATATAGTAGGTACGTTTACATACATATATACACTAAACCTCATTATACGCTTTTGCAAGTTGACTCAGGTAAAATTATGCTAACTCGACTGCTAAAGTTATGCAGTCAAGTGGCATCTTAAAATATTTGCATAGAAAATGAAAAAAGCAAAAAGCAAAAGAAGAAGAAGAAGAGGACGGGAAATATTCTTATGAAAAAAGAAACAGTAACCAAAAAAAAAAAAAAAAATGAGCACTCTCTGAAATCCTCAACACAATGCGAACAAATTGCCCATCATATCTATAAGTACTAAAGTTGGTAAAATTATAGTTTAGATGTAAATACATTCATATTTGATGCTTGTGCTACTTAATGTTAAGAACTAAAAAAATTGTTTTTATTATACCATCTACATACCTACCTATGCATGCAGAATATTTTTTATTTTTTAAAAAGATTCATATCTTCCTCTTAGTTAAAAAAAAAAAAAGGAAAAACAAATTCTTTTATGTAGAAAAAGTTCTTTGGATAAAAAATATTAAGATAATTTTTTACGAGTATCTATAAAAAAAAAACTGAGTTTAGTGACACAGCATTACATTTGTAGGTAGAACGCAAATAAAGAAATTAGAGCTGCAGACTTAAGTCTTCTATTATTTCTAAGATAAAATAAGAAATAAAGACTCCTGTGCAAGGCTAACAGGCTTAAGAAGGAACATAAAAAGCTCATAATATGAATGCCTCTAAGGTCCTCACAGAGTGGACGGTGAATATGTTTGCTTTCCTTGTAGCTTTATCGATCGAAAACCCCACTCTCTTTGTCGAATATGAAGCCGACTTCTCATATACACGAAATTGTTTACCACCATGTCTGACTTTGAATTCCCCGTTAAGTTCATAAGGCTTAGTCAGATAACGTTGATGATAACCAGATCGTTAGTTAAAATAGGAATGGACTTGTCGAGAGCTTTTCAACACCCAATGAGTAGTCAGACAGAATGACAATCTATCGTGCACTTTCTTCAACGTAGTAATGGTAAAGATATTACGGAATGCTGAGATTCTTATTAGCTTAAGGTTACATTACACCCTTATAATGTAGTGTATATTTCACGTACTAAATTACAAACCAACAAAAATCAACACCGAAGATTTTGGGCTGGATGTATAATTAGTACCATTTATAAGTATTTCAACTAAAAGTCAACTTTATAAGTAATTTTCTATAGCAGATTGATTGGTAGGTTAGTCAATTTTAGAGGTTCTCTTGACACTCGTGCCACTTGACCAATTATATTCAATTTAAAAACAAATTTGCCTACACAAACTAGGAATATATATACAATTTAGTGAACATTCCAACAAGACTCTGATGGAATTAGATCTTCGCACATCCACGTATAATGTTGGCATTGTCATCATCACAGAGAACTGACAGACAATGTGACTTCCGTAAATTGCCAGGATATCAGATTCCACGCCTCTTTTCGACTTTCTATTAGCTAAAAAAATTGAGATATAATAATCTTCGTTTGAGTCTCTTCGTTTTTTCGTGAAAAACAAAGTGATTCGTATTTATCTAGAAAAAGTTACGCTTTGTTCTTAAGGTTAAACATTTAATTTATTGAATGAATTATATTTATCCATAATCCATGTACATTTAATTGCTTGCCGTACATTTTTTTACATTGTAACGTAATGTGAACAATTTAAATATTTCCGCTACAACTGCTACAGTTTAAATGACACTTTAAATAACTTTATGTGCTTCATTACCGTCTCCATTGTGTGTATGTTCACTCAGTCATTTCCTTTCCTTTTTACATTCTCTTCAAACATTTGCTTCAAGTTTTCTAGCTCCTTCACATGGATAACAACAAACATAAAATTCGATACGCGATTCACCCGTGGTTTCATTATTAAATTTCTTGATGAAATGCTCACGCATTGTGGTAATAACATCATCAAGAGCGTTGCGTTGCAATAAAGTTATGGTGCAGCCACCAAAACCACCGCCCGTCATACGTGATCCCAACACACCGGGACAATTAATGGCCGCATCCACTAGCACATCCAGTTCCATGCACGACACTTGAAAATCATCACGTAGCGATATGTGTGACTTTGTCATTAGTTCACCCAACTGTGGACATCACAAAAAAAAAAAAATAAAACATATAAAAGAAAAAGAAGAAAAGGAAGAACATTATTACATATTTTTTTAAGAACACATATAAATGTACAAATGCGTTTATAATCACGTATAGAAGAAAAAAGTTGGACAAGAAGTGAAGAAAAAAAATCAAATTAAGTGCGAAACAAGTGAACTTAAATTATGTTAAAATTGAAAAATGTTAGAAATAAAAAAAAAAAAATACCAATAAATATACGCACGGTATGGCTTAACGCCATTTCTTTTTATATCTTTTCATTTTTTTTTTTCATTTTTCTTGTTTCAAAAAACTTTTCTTCTAACATTTAATAAATAATAAAAACAGTTCTGTTTGCATGTATGTGTATGTTAGATGTCTTGTTGCTTTTATATATTATATGATAAGATACAAAATTCATATGCTTCTCTTGCATTGCCACCCAGTCATATGGGGATGCTACAATACCGTTATTGTTATTTGTTTCATTTAAAATATTATATATGGCTGCACCAACCAATGAAACCAAAAACGGGGAAAAAAAACAAAGTTTGGTTTTAGGTTAAATCTTAAATACCCTCCACATTTATATATGTTTGAAAAATAGGCGTGGCAGGTATATGATTGAGCCTACTATTGCGTATATGCGTGTATACGTTACGTATCAACTTGAAAATTGAGTTTTACACTGAGTATGGTTTCTTCTGAATTGTGAGCGTGTTTTTTATCTACGACTACGCCCATTAATATGTGTGGCAAATTTTACTTTCATGCCTCAATTGTGGTAGATAAATAGATTTTTATCGATTGTAGGCGTGTCTATTTTCCAACTGTGCCTACATTCTAGGTCATCGATGAAATAAATAATTATAAATAGTTGAACAAAATTTCAACTGCTGATTAAGAATATATATTTTGTAGATTATCTGATTGGGTTTTGCAAACGGTCTAGCAAAGTTAATATCCATTCATTTTATGTAGAGGGTATAAAAAACTAACTCTCAGCATGTGGTTTTAATATTACGAAAATTATAAATCCCCACACTTTTCGATTTGTAAAGGGTGTGTGTTGGTATGTATGAAAATAAAAATTAAAAGTAAAAGCCCCCGCAAGATGAACTTGGGATATATGTGTATGCGAGGAAGGGCCAACCAAACCAAATCATGCAAACTATTCTTAAAGAGGGAGAAAATATTTTTGTCACAACTATAAATTAAAACCACAAATACCCTCGAATCCTTGATGTACACCGACTTTCATACATAGAAGTTGAATCCTGTACCAAAAAAAAAGTTTTTATATATTATAAGAATGTCGGGTGGGTGTGGCAGATATCTAATTACGCCTTTTACCTGTTAATACATACAAATTTAATTCTGCGCTAAAAAAGACGTTTTTGTAAAATAATAAAACTAAAAATCTAATTTTAGACTTTGGATATAAACTCCTTTTAATATCACTCATACGACCCATTATCATAAATTAGAATGTAGAACAGAATAAGATTTATTTCTTTTAAGACTTACAGCAATAAAAAGCACTTTTCTTGATTAGTTTTTGAGCTTTAATTTTAATCGTAATTGAAATTTTTTATTCATCTCGATTATGCTGCATGAAATGATACCGTTTTTAAATGATATTTGTATCAATTTAATTAAGTTTATATTAATACAAATTGAAGATAACGTTTTCTTATAATTTTACATTTCCATAATTGATGAAATATTTCACACAACCTCTATACCGACACATCATTACAATACAAATGTAGAAAGAACTCAATGAGGTAACGGTACTTATAATACATATGTTAAACACTTATATTAAAGTAAAAGATTTAGTTTTAGGATAAATTTGGAAATCGTATAACATTGGAATAAATGTAATGATGCTTTATGTTCCAGAGCTTTTAACATTTTTGGCAACAATCAATTTGTCATGCAAAAAAATATATAAACTATGTGAAAAAAAAGTAAATTTGGCTTAGGCCATATCCTAAATACCCTCCACATCTATATGGAAATATGGAGTAGGCGTCGCACTTTAATAATTACGCCCTTTTATAGATAAGGTATCACGTATCAGCTAATAAGTCGGGTTTTATGCTGAGTTTTTTTGTAAATTGTGGGCGCATCATATGTAAGACCAGCCCCCTTTGTGGTATTATTTAATAGCAAATTTCAATTTTATAGGTTAATTTTTTAAGCAGAAAAATAGATTTTTGTCGATTGTGGGCATGTTTGTTATTGAACCACGCCCTTTTTTTTGCATAGATGTATAACATAATTATAAATATATATAAATTTCAGCTTCTTAAGTTAATTTTTGCGGTCGATATAACAATTTTTGCTGAATTTACCAAAATTTTGTGATTTTGAGAATGGTAACAACAGACGGACATACGGCGGACATATAGGATTTAATTTTTGGGGTTTGTGATAACTCTTTCTGGACATAATTCTATATTGTGTTCAGTTTTCCTTTTATAGTTATTATTTGCAACATTGAAAAGTTGGACAGAAGTACAGACAAGCAAAAGATCAATGCAGAATTTCATTCCATTTCCTAAGTTTTATACTATATGTTGCAAATATTTTGACAAAATTAATAAACCACATTCTCAATAATCTTTGTTTTTTCTCTCTTTTTAGTAAATATTTCATTTACACTTTTTTTCTCGGTATTCAATTGACAAGAGGATACTGCAACACCATTGGGAATGAATAACGCCACAATCCGATCTGTTGTAGTGAGAAGAGAGCAACGACCAGATATATCCCGTATATGGGTATATCTGTGAGTGTATGTATGTGTTTGGGTAAGAGGGTCGTTAAATAGCTGAAGCAAAGTGTATCTGCAGAAGTTTACACACATGAAATATTCGTATGTGCTGCATAAATCAAATTTTGCTGATTGCAGTTGAATTGAATAGAGAGACGCGGTAAATGGACAGACATACATATATAGACACCAGCAGAATCAAAACCAAAAGCATTACAATCGTATACTAACACAGCCACACACCCACACATTTTACACTTTATGTCAGAATTCCTTTAACTGACATGATTTTATGTATAGGCTCACCACATATATGAAGAGAGAGAAAGAGAGGCAAGTCGAGAAAAGAATTTTTATAGCTACAACAAATATAAAACGTTCATACGTTCCTGAATAGACGTAAGTATGTAGAATGTAGACGTTTGGTGGTTCGTTAAAGCAAACATATACACACACTTGAACAACATTCCATGTGAATATAAAAAAAAAAAAAATATGTAGAAAAAAAAAGAAAAGCGAATAATATACGATTTGCTTGCAAATCATAGGCACACACACACACACTCATGCAAATGATGGTCTATAGCAGTAATCATTGTGCAAACAATAGAAGAGAGTGTGAGTTACCAATATAATGCTACTACAACTGGTAGCTACACACATACATCAACTGTATCTCGCTGCACAAACACACCACACATACAAGAAAGAAATGAAGTAAACGCGTTTTTTAGCATCTGTTAAGAACGCTGCATAAATTAGTTCTTTTTAAACATCACACAGCATTGAGGAAGAAAATATATATTTTTTATATACACTACACATAAAGGTGGAGGGTATAATGAGTTTGTCATTCCATTTACAACACCAACAAGATGTCGAATACATTAAAAAAATATAGATATTCTCGATCAGCATCAAAAACGAAGTCGATTTACATATATCTGTCCATGCGTCTGTCTGTTGTTTTTATTTTCACGATTCTAAATTATGATATATTGATTTGACACTTTGTACATCCACTTTCTGCACGCAGATTTAAAGCAGAAGGGTATTTAAAAAATTTAGTTCCTTTTTTTAATTTGGCTTTTTCTATTTATTGTATATTCAGCACTTTTTCCCTGTCTTTCAATTAGTTACGATGCACTTTCAACATTTTCCAACATTTTAGCAGTAAATTCAGTAATATTTATAAAAGACAAAAACTGAAAAAAAGAAGAAGAAAAAATTGGCGACTTCCTTCCCTTTGCACATGATATAAGGGTCGATTTGTAAAAGCATATTAAACGAATTACCCAAATTATGGTACCGAGCTCGTTACATATTATGCATGACGTTGAATATAAAAATGATGCTAATGATGGCTGGCTTTGCATTGATAATAGTTCACTGATTTCGAATAACCCAAAACTCAGACTCAAACCCGAAACCCCAAACATTTACTTAGAGTAGAATAGTGGCACCCTACCTACCCACCCACCTACAAGCATAGAGCAACAGCAACAAAAATGATATGCAATAATACAAATATAGAAGTTCTCTCATATAAGGCCAACCGACTAACAAAGACCGAATAAAAACGCATTTGGCGACAAATTCATTCAACCATCCATACAGACAGTCAGCCAGCTAGCTAACCAACCAACCAACCTACCATTCATTCATTTATTCGTTCAGCCAACCAAACAGTTAAACATTACGCGTTATGTATGGTGTCATAATATTATGCAAATTGAGTGAGAGGCAAAGAGTTAAGGTTTCTGTGTGTGAGTGTATGTGTGTTTGTAGTATTAGTAGTACAAAATATTAAAACTTTTAAACTTATTTAAACCACCAGCGTGCCGGCACTTTAGTTATTTACCATTTACTCCACATTTACATATAATGCTACATAAACTCGTGCAGGCTGCTTATAGGTACTTATAGATTATAAGTATTGTATAAAAAAAAAAAAAATTAAATATTATAATTACTGTTAAATTTTATATTGTATTAATAATAATAATAATAATACAATAATTAAGTTTGTTTCGTAATTTACAAAAACAAAACAAAAAGTTAGGTTAGGTTAGGCTTATATGTTATTACGTATGGTCTGTGCAGTATGGTACAATTATCATAATAATGAAATATTTTTTAATTAAAGAACTAACAAGTTATACATGGCTTGGGCCAAATCCATTTATGCTATTGCGTTCTTCATGAACGACTACTAATAGTACAAGTCACATTTCAACTTGGTATTTAAATACTGCACAAAATCCAGTTTTTTATATCCTCCTTATAAGGCATGCTTAGTTTGTCATTGTATTTGGAATACTCAAAAGCAGACGTCAAAAATGTTATAGAGTTTTTATATCCTTGGTCACAGCATCAAAAATTGAGTCGATCTGAACATGTACGTTTACCTGTCCGTACGTCTGTCTGTTCACGATCATATTATGCTGAAATGTAAATACTTATAATATGCTCATGTAAATTTCTATTTAAACTGTTTAAAAATGGTCAAGAACTACACCGACAATCGACACAAAAATTAAGCCATTAAGTTTAAATTGTGATTCATATGCATATATATATAGATTTATAAAACAGACAAGCCCACAATTTACAAAAAAAAAAAATCATTCAATATCCAAAAATATACATCTTGATATATTTAAGATACAGTTTTAAACAGTATAATAAAGTATCTGCCACGCCCACTAATTGTATTTAAAATGTAGAGAGTATTTAAGATTTGGCAACAGTTACAGATATCTCTTTTTATGTGTTAAAATTTTACTGTAATAAAACCGCAGTTAAAATTCAAACCAAATTGTTACGAGTACAAAAATATCTTTATTTCCCCACTTATTAACAATTACATTACATTGGTAATTATTGGCTTATTATTACAAACTCACGTTTCAATTAAATGAAATTTACATAATTTCCTCTTCAATAATAAACTATAATGAGCACATTTTAATATAATGCAACGTGTTGTTGAGATAAACGAACTGTGGCCACTTTAATAGGGCATACAAATATTTCATAAAAGAGGCGAAAAGGGGATATTCGGCTAAGGCTAACCAATATAATTAGTAGACACGAGGTATTGTCATACAAGTCACTTGTTAAAACATCTTTCGTAGAATCAATAGATTCTGAAAATGATCTGATCGGTTCCAAATTTGGTTTAGTCAATTATTAAGCTTAATTATTTTAATTAGCCTTTCTACCAAATTTCATCAAAATATCTCAAAAAACGCTACCACTATCCACTGAAGGATGTTCATCTGTATCAGAAGAAAACCGCGAAGTGAAATAAACACTATAATGATTTCCGCTCATATATCTAACAATCAATGAAATATTTTGCACTTTATTATATTTAAGAATGTAATTATATTGTTGTCTTTACTGCAACAGCACCATCATCACCAAAGTCATTTATTTTATTTAAATTTTCTCTATTATTTTAACTTTTTTCCACCATGCTTTGCCATGTTCGTGTAAAGGTTTTTCTAATAAAATATTCATTAGTTACTTTCCTTTCCATGAGAGGATTATATCCCTTTTTTTTTTTTGTTATTAATTCCATAACAACACTTTACTACTCATTAAATGCAACCAATTCAACATTATATGTGTATATAAAAATGATTTACATATTTACCTTTTGAAAGTCATGCTCTCGTAATGCCATGACGGCTTCTTGAGTCCGATGAATTTCTGTAATAACATGACGTGCACGTCGCAGCAACACCTCATCAGTGCGGCTACCCTCAAATGCTGTAATTAATTTAATAATAAAAAAAAACAGCAAGTAAAAACACTAAATATGGCTTAGAGAGAATCTTAAATACCCTCCACATCTAGGTAGAAACATAGGACGTGGCGGGTTTATGATTACGTCCTTTAATAAAATATATATTTACATATCAAGTAAAAGTAGGGTTTATCTAAATTGTGGGAATGTTTGTTATCTGACCATGCCCACTTCTCCAACTACCAAATTTCAATTTCATAGTTTAATTATTTTATTAAATAAATTTATGGCTTTTGACCATTTTGCCCATTTTAAGTATCGATCTAAGTGCCGAAACTGCAGTGTAATATTTCAGCTTAATATCTTAAAATTTATTATCGTAAGAGTGCCATCAACAGATGGACATACGGACATTTATGCTTAAATTAACTCAGTTTTTGATTCTGATCAAGAATATATATACTTTGTAGGATCTCTGATACCTTCTTCTGGGTGGGTATTGCAAACGGACTGACAAACTTAACATACCTCCTATCTTATGTAGGGTTTTAAAAAAGCATGTTAGTAATTTATATTACACAGACGCTCACACACACCCTTATACACACACATATGTTTGCACTAATTTGTTATTCAATTTTTTTTTTATTCCATTTTTTTTTTTCCATCTAATGAGATCGTTATTATGTTTCACTTCCTATTCATGGCAAGCAGACACATATGTCGTATAGGTACATGAAATCTTTAGTTAGAAGGGTATATTCTTCAGAAGCCGTGTCGATTTATTTAATGCAGTTACACTTTTTTTAATGTGTCACCTGTCAACTCTTCAGGTTGTTCAAGTTACACATTAATTGAATTTTGTTTTCCACCATATACGAGTATACAGTTACGCACATGCAAGATAACTTGTTAATTGCTAATGCACAACATTTATACAACTTGCAACTTGAGTGTGTTGATTATGCTTATAATTCATATGCACAACATCTAATGATTTATAATTGGGAAGCAATTGAAGTGAAAATGAAATACAACGGAATGAAATAAAACTTTAGTTTAGCAGAAGAAGCATATGGTAATGAACTGTATGTGGTACAAAAATGATAAACAAATGCCACACCGACCTTCAGAATCACTTTCTGAATCGATTTATCCAAGTCCGTCCCTCTGTCCGTGTGTTCTTGCAGATTTATATTTTAATGAAATTTAATACAAAAACATGTTTTGTGCCAAAGAGAAAACCAAATCATGAATGGATCGAATTGAACCATTTTTAGAATTTTTGGATCGATTTAAATTTGTGCTGATAACCGACTAAAACACTTTCTTTTGTTTTGTTTATTTTCCAAAGTGTTCTTATACCATTTTTAAATAAAAAATCTAAAGATAAGTGAATTAAAGCGTAAAAATGTGAAAGTTTTCATCTTCGTATACATCGTACATAAAAACGTGACGTATGATTTACTCCATTATTATGACTCTAAATGCGTTTATTTTTATAAATTCAATTGAATTGTTTGCCATTATATTCTGTAAGTATAGGTGTATTATCTAAAATGATTTCAGTTAAATGTCAGTTTTGGCTAAAGGCCAACAGTTATACACTAAAATACAAAATATCGAGTAGTCGTTCTTTTTTTTTTTGCTTTTTTGCTTTTTTACTTTTATACGCCAACGCCAATTGAAAACTTTCTTGTGGCGATTCTTTATCATTCGCTTTTTCTACCCTACATTACATATTTTAAAAGGGAAATCTAATAAATTTGTAAAGAAGTTTGAAACTCCTAGGACAAACTTAGCTTTTTTATTCTAATCTTATCCTAATTAAGAACCTTTTACAAGAACATTTTTATATGACAATGGTTCTGTAATATTACCCAATAAATTATGTCTTTTTTATAAACTTCTACAATTGGCATAAAATGATGTAGGGTCCGCTTATGATCGACCATAACATTTTCTTTTATTTTTAAGTGAAATGGAGAGAAGCATACAATAAAACAAATACTTTTTAACATTGTATATGTCTTCACATAGTTATAGTATTTAATGTTTTTACAAAACAAAAAAAAAATCAAACAAGTGAAAATATTAAGTGTTAGCCAAATCTATATGGCTCACCATTTTAGGTATCATCATAAGGAAGTTATATAATCCTTATGTTTTGTGCGATTTTCTTTATTCCTATAACTTTTGAAAGGCCCACAGAAGGACTAATTATGATTTAATTTAATTTAACATTTTTAGGACTGTAGTATATATAGCAATATATATAGCTTAAAATTTCAAAGTCAACGTTTGGTCGTTACCTGGTAATGATTTCACCCATTTTTAATACCAAACTGTAGACAAACTTCGCAAGGTAGGGGCAATTAGATCTAATTCAAGGAGCGCGAGTATAAACAGTCAAACCCGTTTATGGTGTGATAGGGTGTTTTTAAAATGTTTCTTAATATAAGTGTAATTTCTATATCTTTGGCCGATCTTATTTATCTAATAAACTTCAAATTTGAGGTCCCTGTTTTAATTTTTACGCCAGCGAGATTAACACAAAGTAGAGTGCAAAAATTTACCAAAGTATACAGACAGACAGAAGAGCTAAATCAACTCGGATATTGATGCTGATCAAGAATATATATAATTTTTGGGGTGTGGTTCGCCTCCTTCTAGTACCTACAAACAGTTTGAACAAAAACCAATATACCCCCATAATCATTATGATGCTGGTTATAACCAAAAAGTACCAAAAAGCGACAAATATATTCAATTTGTGATGGCCTTTTAAATCTCTCTCTTCACTCCTTTTTTTTTCTATTCAATACTCTGCGCTTTACAGTTTTCTATGATTTTATAACTCGCTTAATGGTTGCAGAATTGTCATTATTATTGTTGTTGTTGTTATTGTTAAATCTGTTATATTTGTTTGTTGTTACAAACAGATGAAGGGACGAAGTGGGCGATAGACACGATAAGAAAATGTAAGAAATGTGAGCTTCCAAGTTTGAAAACTTAGATGTTGACTAGATTTTAGATTCTGCACCAACTGGTATTGGCTTATGCACAACTGTACAACTACACTAATAGTAAGTAAGGAGCCACAACCAAAGAAATTCTAGATGTGGTTTTTGATTTGTTGGTTGTGGTAAGTCTTCTTTTTGGTTTTTTTTTTTTATTTTTCTCTACAATCTATTTAGTTAGTAATATTGTTTTTTGCCATTCTAACCTTTAGCACACATACTCACACAAATAAACCTTTACTTTTGTTACTAGGTTATAGTTACGTTACTCTCTCTCTCTCTCTATATATATGTATATATATTTCTTTACTTTTTATCACATATATTGATCTAGTTTGTTGGCCATTGTGTGTGTGTCGTGTCTGTGCGAAATTTAACAATTTTTGGCTTTTATATTGTGTCAACATACACTTTAGTGTTTATTGTTATAGTAACTTTAGAGACATCAACCAAACATACACACACACGCACACACAAGGATATTTTTTCCATTTGAACTTATTTTTTTCATTTTTTTACCCACCACGTAAGATGGGAAGGTATACTAAATTTATCATTCCATTTGTAACTCTCAGTAGAAGGCGACTTTACAAAGTACATATACTCTTGATCGGTATCAAAAAATTAACCGATCTAAACATATATGTCTGTGTGTCCATCTGGTGTTAACACTCGCCCTATTGTCATTTTTGAGGGTACTGAGGTGATTGAATTTCTTCACGAAGATCGCTATTTAAAGTGGACAAAAAGAGCCAAGAACCACACCCACAATAAACAAAAATCTATTTATCTGTTACAAGAAATAAACTATGTAGTTAAAATTTGGTTGTCCGAAAAATGTTTGAGTAACAGACACGCCTACAATTTACAAAGAAAATATTCAACATAAAAGTCGACTTTTAAGTTGATACGAAATGCACATACCATTAGACAGCGTAATCATAGACCTTCCACACCCACTATTTATAAGTATATGTTCAGGGTATTTAAGATTTCACTTAAGCTATATATATTTCTTTTCTTACTTTTTTTTTTTTTTTTTGTTAAATTACATTTAGTAGCACAAATGTCGTTTTCCATTAACTTTTCATATTTCATATCTCTGTTTATAAACGTACATATGTGTATGTATGGTGGTGTGTGTTTGTGGAGGGGGGCTTTACCGTTGCTTTCCTTCAAATTCCTCATTGTACTGCTTTTATGGCCACATAATGCAAAATGTATTTTTATTTTTTTTTTCGTTACAAAGAATCCAGAGTTAGTTTTGTGCTGATTATTGTCACCAAGTATTGTGTTTGTTAGTGTGTAAGTAATTTTATTCTTTCTTATTACATATACGTACATATGCATTGTACAATAGAAAAGTATGAGTTCATTTTCTTGGCCATAATTGGGATTTTATCTAGTGTTAGTTTTTTTTTCTTTTTCCTTTTCAATTTTTCTTTGCTTCACTTAGAGATATAAAACATATATAGATTGGGAAAGCATTCATGCTTGTTTATGGAAAATGATTTCAAATCTTACATTGCTTTAGAAAGAAAATCTTCAAATTAACGCTGAATACAAATATTTAATATTTTATTTTAAACTTGTTGTCCTTCTAAGTTGTTCAATTGTTATCGCATTGGCATTATTCAGCTATATCTAAATCTGTAAATTAAATCGTTTACGCTTGCATAATTGTACTGAAAATTTGTCTAGACATCCTTAGTCCTTGTCGCTAAATAGGTAGAAATCTTTTATAATCACAACAGAATATATATATTATGAAGCATCTCTAATATTTTCTGCTGTATATTAAAAATTGAATGTCAAACTTAGTATATTCCCATCTTTTATGGACGATTATAAAACTAAGCACTAAAATTCATTCCAATTATATTCCAATAAATCAATTGTCGGTTATATTATTTAGATGTAGCTCCAAGCTACAAGCAACTTTTTATTTAATGTGTATGATACAGAAATATAAGCACTTCCTTTTGCTTTCGGCAATATTCTCTGAATACATACATTAGTGAAATAAAATTGCGAAATATTATTATACCCACCACATCGTATTAAGTTTGTCATTCCATATGCTACTAACAGAAGGAAGTTTCAGAAAACTAACATTATAATATATATACTATTAATGAACATTGAAATCCAGCTTTTACAAAAAACCATAAGCGTAAGACTCGACTTTTAAGTTCATACGTAAAACATGCATTAGAGGGCATAATCAAAAACCTGTCACGCCCACCATTTGTATATGGAGATGATGAGTATTTTAGATTTGGCTTAAACCAAATTTTATTATTTTCGTTAGAGAAGAACTTTTATATCCGCCGGATTCATCACCTACGGATATTGAAGATATTGCATACCTTCGCTATTTATTTGAACGCAATCAATTGGAAAAGAAACTAGTTGGACAGTAAGTTGATTGCTTTGTCAAAATCATAACAAACAGATATCAGGTAATGCAACATAACTAGTTTCTAGTTTTTTTCCTTAACACTCCTCCTCACACTAATGATATGCCGAAGTTAAAGGAAAAGGAAGAAAAAGTGCAATAAATCAGAAATGATTTTAACAAGTCGTGACCAGTTAGGAAATGAAAAAAAAAAAGACAATTCCAACTGACACAATTTACTCTCAAACATCTTAGATTTGATAGCTAATCTATAAGAACATGTTGACAAACTAATATTTCATCAGAAATATTCTTAAAGATTTAATATTGAATTTTCGTTGGAAAGGAAGTATTTTGAGTTTTACTGAACTTTTATGATTCACTATTTACTTTTTGTATGTAAGCTGATGATGAATAGAGCAACCGACTAAATAACAAAGGAGTCAGAGTGATTCATACGCAATTGCATTAGTAGGCAAATGTAAAAATGAATGTGGCGTCAAATGTCCTGAAGCCTTAAATGTGTCTCTTTTCATGTTCATCAACAGCAGCAACCAAGTCCGGCATCACTAGCGTCATCATCAGCAGCAGCATCATCATTATGAGCGTCTCGCTTTGTCATCGTCATTGCCATTAACTGTCACACTGCTCTACGACAACCACGCTCATTAAAGGATGTACATTTAACATTTAGACAACAAACGTTTCTGCTAAAATCTTGTGTTGTGTGTAACGGAATGTTGTTGACATTTTTGACCAAAAAATTAGTTTCATTTCTTGTGATGCGAATGATGATGATGATGATTATGATGATGACGCCACAACAAATTATTAAAGGATTTGCAAACCTTATCCTCTGTTGCCTCCTCTGCTTATCCATGCTTTTATATTAGATTTGAAAAATATGTTTCTATAAAAATATTTTATAATTTAACAACCCTGACAAGTATGCTACAACATTCTATTCTAATGACAAACTTTGTGAAATCAAGTAGATAAGTAAAACATAACAAAAAAAAAATACAGTAAAAAACTTTATTCCTATATACACTGTATACACTAACAACAACAACTTAATAAAATGCAAGATACAACGCGTTACATGTATGTAGTATGTAGTTGAAAATTGTACTTTATGCGCCTGAGTGATGACTACGAATGTTTTGTCTCTGTTGTGACTTACACACTGTCATGTAAATTCTTTAATGATGTAACAAAATATGATGCTTAGCTTGTATAGCATAAAAGAAAAAGCGAAAAATTTGTCTACTGTTTGGAGAGAGTGTAAATTTCATTTGAATTTTTAATGATACCTTGAGAACAACGCACCAACTAACTGAACTTAACTAAACAGCAGTTGCTTACGTTACACAAATGTTGTCAAAGAAGTCCTTCAGTGAGGATAATATATTATGCAATAACAAATTGTATTAACCTTAAGGGTATTACAATCAAAGCATGTATATATAGGGTGAAATAGATAATGAATGAGAGAGAGAACGAGAGAGTTCAATATATCACATTATTAAATATATGAAGTATACTTATAGACATAATTAAAATGGATTCTATAAAGTATACTTTTAGGCGTTGAAATAATGACTTTTTTTTAATAAAAATCCCATGAAAACAAAAATAGCAACAACAAAAAACCATATAATGATAATGAATTTATAAAGATTATAATCTCTTTACTAACTTGCTAGACAATCTATCTCTCTCCCACTTAACCAAGGCAACAATACACAAATTTAATAAACCAAAAAAAAAAAAATTAACTAAATCGGGACTATATGAATTGTATGGACAAAGTGAGCCAACGATATAAACGAACATACATGTACGTATGAAACTATAAAAATTTTGTATGGTGTAGCATTAATTACCTGACAAGTTGCTTTCTGTAGCATCTCTATAGCTCTTCAGTGCCATTATGTTGAGTGCCTGTAAGCATTGTTTACGTCTGGTTGGATATTCACTGTTGGATAACTCATGCCGAACATTTGAATTGCAAATTAAAACCACAAGTTCCCTTTCGTCGGCAACAAATGGTATTTGGTATGTTTCCAAAGAACTGCAACAAAAAAAAACAAAACAAAAAGGAAGAGCAATCAAACAAAATGTAAGCGTAAACATAACACAATACAACAAATGATCAACATAACTAAGATGACAAAATACAATGCACACATAAATGCATTATAGAAGCGTTCAGGATGCGGCGGCCACATTATTAATAGATACCATAGAGAGGAAAAAATGGAAATGAAGTGCATAAATAAAATAAATAAATACTCCACATCTACACAGAAATAAAGGGCGTGTCAGGTACTTAAGTACGCCCTTTAAGAGTATATGTATTTCTATTAGATTGCAGTCGAATGTAACGCTAAATGTGCTTCTTTTAAATAGTATTTGTGTTATCTGACTATACCCATTTTTGGAGGTACGCCTCGTTTGGGCGGTACTAAAGAAATGACAAACTTATTATACCCCCCTTCTTATGTAGAGTACATAAAAAGACACGGCGAGAAAGATTCAATTGAAAACTATCCTTTGCCCATTTATCTCTCCCTCTCTCCCTCAACCATTATCTGTTTTATACCTTAAGCCATAATAAATTTTAAATATGCACATACCATATAAAAATGGACAAAATGAAATGTTGTTGTAGACAGGAGAGAGAGCACATCATATTGCTATCCGGTTATATAGCCTCCGGCACCTTTCAAAAGCCATATGCAGTGAATTTAAACTGAATTCAGAGACAATGACATGTTTCCGTATTAGCATTTGTGCCAACTATTATCCTCATAGGTAAACTTACTTTAACATTATAATGGAATTAGAAAATACAAAAAAAAAAGAAATCCTATTGTCTTTACTTTATTATGAGGCTCTGTTCACTGTACCAGTACAGTATAGAGCATCACAGTACCTGCTCCTAACGGAGGCTCATGTGTGCTCTTAAAATTCAATGTAATCTGTATGTGCCGCAACTATGTTTGAATGTGTTGGTGTATCCGTAAAAGATTTTCATTTTCATGTAGTGTGCCATAAAATATAGAAACCTGGGTGAAAAAAAGACAAAAGCCAATATGGCTTTCTTCCACATGTACGTATATATGTATATACATAATTTATAATATATATTTTATTGTATATAATTTGCATAATAACAATTTGTGTTGGTCCTTATAGGGTAGTTACATATTTAATACTATAATCGTACACATATGTATTTTGTAATTGTATAATCATTTACAATACGGGTACAAAGAACAAAAGTACCAACAAAAAAAAAATTAAAACTCAAAGGTATATATTATATAATATATACTCTAAAGTAACAAATAATTTGAAAGAGATTTCTAATCACCGAAATATCTTTTTCCGAAATCTTTATATTGTTCTTGGTTTTAGGAAATAACAAGTAAGAAAACTAAATTTGACCGTAAGAATATGAAGAAAAGACAGCCACTTGGACTCACGGATATACATTTCTAGATCGACTCAGTTTTTTGCTAAGAATATATAAATTTTGTAGAGTCTCTGATCCTTCGGGGCGTTGAAAACGGAATGACAAACTTAAACTCCATCTTATGTAGAGGGTATACAAATAATTAATTATGCAGATTCTTAAAATATTTTAAAAAGTTTCTTCACAAAGTGAATTAAAATTATCAGAAGTTCGATTAAGACCGAAGCTTAAATACCCTCCACCGTTTATAATTCTCTAAAAAATAAGTTCCTATTGCCATATTTATGTACTTATTTCTTGTACTTACGCAAATAGTGTTTTTTTTTAATTATAAGCGTTATTCAATCACGCCCATTTTTGGCACAGTGTTGGATAACGGAACCACTTATATATATACCAAATTTCAACTTGATAGGCACAGTATTGTGCGATATATAATTTTTTAAAGATACAATTTTTTCGAGGTATGATGACATTTTCGTTTATTGTGGGCGTGTCTCTTTACCGATTTTGCCCAATTTCAATACGGAACAGCGAAATTGAACTAAGAATACATATGCAAAGTTTCAATTTGATATCTCAAAAATTACGACCGTGAGAGTACCAACAACAGACGGACACACGGACGGACATGTCTCAAACGATTTCTCTTTTCATGCTGATTAAGAATATATATGGTTTGTGGGGTCTCCGACGCTTCCTTCGATGTGTTGTAAACGGATGATCAAAATGAATATACCCTCTTCCCTAAGGTGGAGGGTATAAAAACTAATCGATTCAAATTTTTTTACTAAATGAAAGGTAGAGTCCGCCTTAGTACCTGGATGTAAGGTATTAAGTGATCGATTTTTACCAACTTGTACCAATTTTTAATTACATCAATAATATTCACAAAGTGAACATTTGCGCTATAGTTTGAAGCCATTTTGAACTTTAACACTTGACATGTACAGCGTTCAAGTGATGCACAGTGATTACCAAACTTTATTATTCATATTCATAATATATATGGATATAAAGAGAGAGATAGCAAGAAAGGGAAGGAGAAAGGTGTAGATAAAGATAGAATGAATAAGAGTGCATACAATAATTTAACAACTTTTCTCATAAATATTATTGCAAATGCACCCAAGTACTCAAACAGTACATTGCTTCTGCTTCTGTATATAAATATAAAAGGTATGATAAGAAAGTTAATAATTTTTGTAAAAACAATCAAATAAATAATACAATAAAATATTTGCAATTGTATTGTCGAATGAGATGTAACACGTTCCAATATACCGTAAAATGGAAAAGTTTTAAATCACATGATATCCTCGTTTTCTTTTTCTCTTTTTTCGACATTCTTTACATACCATACTGAATATATTGTTAAACAAAAGAAACTTGGGAATAAGTAAATTTTCCAAGTAAATATGAACATATGGTGTATGTGTGTGTGTGTTTGTGTGTGAGTGTATGTTCTAAAGTTGCCAAATTTGCCAAAACAAAAGATGAAAACAATTGAAAACTTTTGGTATTAGTCAAAAATTCTAATTTCTTATTTCAACTTTGTAAGAACTTCGTCACACACACATACACACACACACACACATTTCCACTCTTACAATATAAACTTATTTATATACCTAATATTTGAAGTATCCATGTACACATGCACAATATTTGGCATAAAATCTGAATTAGATTTTCACTCAAATTTCTACAAAATAATATTCCTCAATGCATAGCATTGCAGCTTAACATGTAACTAAGATTATATATGCATGCATATGCATATGTATATGTATACGTGTGACTAAGAATATCTAAACATACTTGCAACTAAAATTTATGTTAATTTCAATTCACAGAAAATGGCAAGAAAAAGTTCTAATATAAGATCCAAGCATACACACACACGTACACATGCATGAATAAATCAAGCTTATTAATATATGCTCACGTATTATGTATGCTTGATGATGATTGTATTACAAATACCACACACACACGCACTTGTATGGCAATGATTTTGTCAGCTTTTATTAGATGTCAACAGAGATTTTTATTTTAAATGAACAAGAAAAATTAAAATCAAAATAAAAATTAAAAAAACAATTACATTCATATGTGGAGGTGGTATATTTTGCACACAGATGAAAATTCTATACCCTACACCACTTACCTTCACAAATTGGGCTACAAATACTTTATTTGTATCAGAAAACTGCGAGGTATTGCCATATAAGTCACTTCGTGAAATATCATTGTATAAAAAAAGATCCTAAAATGTTCCGATCGGGTGGAAATTTATCATGATAATGATTTCAGTCGATTGTGGACGTGACTCTTAAATGAATGTGCCCAATTTAACAGATAGAGATGCGCACGCACGGACGGACATACACAAATGTACCTAAATTGACTCAGTTTATACTATAAGATCATGCCCATTTTTACCACATCATCAAAATTTTAAGTTTGTAAGTTTTATGGCTTTAGAAGAATTTTTCTACTATGGACATGGCACTCGTTCAAATGTTTATAAGGAATTTCCTAAAAATTTCATCCTTCGCTACTTCAATTTAAATAGACAATAAAAAATACTTTCATTTTACTTGTACTTCTTTCCTTACTTACCGACAATCTAACAGTAAAACATGCTGTTTTTTCCCCAACAAAGCAATCATTTGATCCATAATGCCGCAAGGTACACCGGCAAATAAATGCTCCGCTTTTTGACAAATTAAAGCACGCTTGACATCACTAACAGTAAAGAGCAAAAAGGGATAAATGTTTATAAATAAAGGTTGTTCATATGAATATAAATAATGTGTGCGTATGAATGCATAAAATAGAATATGCAAAGCATAGAAGTTTTATAGCACTGGCAAGGTTTTATTAATAACTTCTAAACAACTAATATGACCGGAACAATAACAACAACAATAACTCACCTTTCAATTTTGTGGCCACTTATATATTCTAGAAATGTCAATGTGGCCACTTCCAAAGCAGCACTAGAGGACAATCCGGCCCCCACCGGTACACTACTCACCACAACAGCATTGAAACCAGACGACAATTGGCCGCCGTTCTGTATAAAACCGTGTATTACACCTTTCACGTAATTTGTCCATCTACAAATAATGGTTAACGTTTCATGAAACCATTACAAACAAACTACTACAAACATAAAAGTTTTTATAAATTTTTAATTAAATGAAAAAAAAAATACTCTAAATGCTCTAAAAAATATTTCATTATTTCATATCACTTATGGCGAAAAGGAAATTAAGTTTGTGCGGATATTTGTAACTTCTAAAGCAAACTTATGAAAATAAATTTGAATTGATGCAGTTAATTAGCTTAATGATTGGCTGTACAAATTTTGAAGCCCTGTTTATATAATAATATTTCTTAAAGAACTTAGATAGCATTACCCCGTGTTTATTGATATAACAAAAGTAATTGTAGTATAATTTTTTGAAGCTAAAGAGTATAGGGTATTAAATGATCGGGCTTGACTAACCATAAAAAACCCATAAAACCATTTAATAAACGACAACAACTTGTAATACTTTTCCACTTGTGCAGTTTATTTATTACAGCTTAAAAAAATTCATTGTATGCTGTACAAAAAGTTTTTAAACGTTATAAAACCTTATAAGTGTATTCATCACAAAAGAACAATAATAATAATAATAACCGCCCACACATATAAAACAACCAGAATGATATTCATCATTATGAACTTTACGAGGTTGACATGAGTGGCACAATATTTAACAAAAGTGTAATGTTTCTCCATGACGACGAAGACATCGACAGTATTGACCGGAAAACGAAATATGCTACCTAAGCCATTGCAAGAATTGGAAGAATAGGTCTTGTGATGAATGGGAAACAAACAAAGGGTATGCTATCAACAGGCAGGGATTCACGGCCTAAAATCTCAAACGCTTGCGATAGCTAGATGTTAGTGTGAACGAACGGTAAAACTCCGGTAAAAGGACCAAGTGCTTGATGGCCTGTAAACTAGAGAAGAATAATGGAACAGTATATGGAAAGGTGGATAAGACTGAAGTTCTTCAATCTCTCTTGGTTCAGAGATATAAAGAGGTTGCAATTGACCAGTCATAGTGATGATAATGATTACTTTATATCTAATAGTAGTGGTACAAATTACAGGAGCAGTCGCAGTAGGAATATTAGTTAGAACATTATGGACCTTTACATCATAAGCAATTAGCACCATTTACCTTTACTTTATTCTTTCTATTGTAATTATTGTTTTTAAGAATATGTTATGACCATTTATGAACAGAAGAATTTATATACATTTTACCATATTAGGAATCCTGACATATCAAACTACTTGTGTCAATTTTCAACGTTCCTACTTTTATACTTTACTGCTTCCTTTTCCGCTTTCAAGGCTTTTGTTAAAGCAATCAAAGAATTGTTTCCTTTTTATCAAGAATATATTTCGCAAACCGATTAAAAAACTTGGTAGGTATATAGGTCATCGTCTACAGCACCTATGTTCTTTTTTCTTACATTAAAGACAATACCAACCTGATTAACATCAATTTGTAGGAAAAAAAAAACATTTGTACCATTTGAAATCAACTAAGTCTTCTCTTTCACCAAATTTATTCTCCCTTCACTATACTTAAGCCGATTTTAAATCTACCACAACAACAATCAAATGTTACCTAAAGTTTGGAAGGAATTTATTTCCTTTTTGTTACAGTGCTCAACTACTTGAGCGTAAATAGAAGCACAAAACTGGTAACATTTGTAATGTTAAGAAAATATCACTTGAATAGTTTGAACTGGAAATGTAAATGTAAATGTCAGGTTACCGGCACGTTATAGACTTAGGACGGGAATACGAGAGAAACTATAGAACAAAACCCGACAAATAAATGAAAATCAAGTCAATTCAAATGCTGAAAGTATAGTAAAAAAAGAAAAGCAAAAGGACTTAAATAAAATCTTAAATGTCCTACACATTGGCCATTCTGAGACTTCCAACAACAGTCGACATACGGACATGTATGTATAAATGGATTCCGGTTTTGAAGCTGATCGAAACTTTGTTCGGTCTTTAAAAAACTTCCTTATAGCAACAATCTAAGTATAAACTCATCGCTAAGGTGGATTTTCTAAAAACGCTAGGAATTAAATAGTAACACTGAGCATATAGCATCAGTTGGTAAATTTGAGTCCATTATAAAAACTTTAAAATTTGTGTTAAAACAAAACCTTAACATATCTTTAGGGGTGAAAAGAAAAGCTTTCAGCGAAATGAAGAAGGTTTCCAAAGAAACTGTAAAACAAAACAATTTTTTGTTTAAAACAAAAACAAATACCAAACTTCGAAATATACGAACGCCAAGTTAAAAACGAAACAACTAAAATTCCATAAAAAATTTTAATGTTTAAGTTTTTCGTGTATAATTTTTTGAAAGACTTAAAAAATGTTGAAAAAATTCGTGATAAATTTCCACTCTAGTTAAATGCTTAACCAAGCGTTAACTTGTAAGTAGTTGAATAGTATATAAAACAATTTAAAAAAAAAACAACAACGACAACGCATTAAAACAAAAATTCAAACTTACCTGGATTTTTCGCCAGATTGTAGATTTACTATAGAAAATATAACACGCTTCGGTTCGTCAGCCTCAGTACAGCATGTAATTAAATCGACGTCATTTCCAACACGGTGACCTCCAACAATAACCGTTACCATGGGTAGAGCCTGTCATAAGCAAAGACAAAGAATGAAAAGAAAAGAAAAAAAGAATGGAAAAGGGGGTGTGACTACAATAAATGGTACATAGTGGTATTTTTTGGGTTATACCCTTCATGAAGAGTACACTAAGTTTGTAATTCTGCTTGCCACGCCCATAAGAACGAATAAAAGACCTTCTTATATAAATATATACTCCTGATTAGCATCATAATCTGATTATTAACAATATCCGTATGTCCGCGTTACCACAAAAATTTAGATTTTTTTAAGATGGAGATAACAAGGACACCTTCAATTTAAAATAAAAGGGCCCTATTATATATATGCCATGCCTTTAAAGTGCTGTGTATACAATTTATATCACCCTCTACTCATTTCCTTTTAAGTGCCATACATTCGCAAAATACCATAAAATTTTCTTTCAAAAAAAAAATTATATGTAAATTTTCCGTTTGGTGCTAAAGCTAATTAGAAAAAAAAAACCCCAAAAAATGAGCAGTTATTCATATCGAGCCAATTTCACTGACTTTCTTACTTACTTACCATGGGCAAAACAAAACCATCATTATAGTCAACATGTTCACCAATCAAATTAACACGTCCCGGTGCACAGCAGGCCAGCTCTGGCTCTATGCCAAACGTTTGACAATATGTCTTTTGAGCTGTTTGCAGTAAACCCTCCAACGTGGGCAATTCTCGTATATGATTGCCCCTGTCCAAATATAATGACGATGATAATGTTGGCGATAACGATGATAATGGTGATGACATTTTTCTTGTAAGTGTATGTAAATATAGCTTCAGAAAATCTCTTTTGTTATCCTAAACAAACGTTTATTAATGTTAACTGTGGGCGAGAGTATCTAGCTAACTGGTGCAATATGACCTAAATGAGAAGAAGAGGATTCCACGTAAATTGTTAGTTTATATAAATGAGGAGCAAAACAGGTGGTACGTCACACATTTGGTGTGTCGACCCACAGGGTTGATGTGATCATTGAACTAGAAAATGTGAAAAAATAATATTCAGTCTGAACCGGGTTCGAACCGGGTCTGCCCTTAAGGTAGGCGATCATCGGCAGATGTTTAGCCAGTAGTACCAAATCCACTCGTTCATATATATACGAGTTCAGTTTTTGTTAACTTTTTTTAAATTATCACTTAAGCTATATAGTCAAACAAATATAATTTTTCTGTAAAACAGGTATTACTCTAGCATTAATTCGTAAAAGGGTATTTTTCAAATTCGCTTTTACTGTACTTGAACATTCACCACTATTTTGATCTTTAAATATCTCACGCAACATACGCAATGTTTGCATTCTGCTATGCCCTTAAAGTGTTGTTGACTACAACTCTTTATACATTACACCACTTTTACCAAAAGAGTATATTAAGTTTGTGTGAATGTTTGTAACTCCTAAGCGACAAATTCTACGCTCGAAAATCTGTACCGATTTAACCATGTCCTTCTATCGGTTCCTGTAAATTTGCACTCTATTGGTCGCAATATTTGAGATATTTTCATGAAATTTCGAAAACATGTTTTGGCTCAAAGAGGAATCCAGTGAAAAAAGACCGGATTGAATCATTTGTAGAACCTTTTAAAAAGTCTTTATATAGGGAAAAATGGCATTTGTTAATATTTTTTAGTAAAATTTGGTGCAGAATAATTATTTCGCTTAATAAATGGCTGTAACAAATTTGAACCTGATCGGACCATTCTTAGAACCTCTTTCCATGTAATGATATTTTAGGAAGTGACTTTATATAAGAATGCCCCGCATTCACTGATACATCTAAACTAATTGTAGCATTCTTTGTGGAACTAACTGAGGTGTAGGGTATTAAAAGGTCGATTATAACATTATCCCATACTTTAAATAAATTTCCAATCTAATATAATGCAAAGAAGCATTTGGAATAATAAAAAGGGAGACTTCTCTTAAGAGAAGAATAACTTTTAGCTAAGTCAACGCCTATTAATAGAAGATTATTTAGAAAAATCCACCGGTTGATACAATATAATAAAAGAAAAAACTTATTATGAAATATATCATAAATAAATATGTTTATAAATACTTACTTATATTCCTGAAATCGCATTCACATTAACGAAAGAGAAAATAAAGTAAAAAGTAAGCGGTTTGAATTTTACCTAAACACAGTTCCTTATACACTGATTAACTTCAATACTATGTGTACTCATTTTTTCCCACATCTAATCAAGAAATTTTTAAATTCTAAGCAAAACAGAGAAGTTGGGCTGATACTCTTCATTTTCTCTTAAGCCAAAGAGAACTTTTTACTAGGTTTTTTCCAAAGAGTAGATAACATTCTACTAATTATTTTTTTGATAATTTATAATTTATGAAGTGTACTAATGTGCTGCACTAAAAAAGCATATAACGTCGTCATTTAAACGACCATAGGTTTCACTCTCCCTTTACACGGTATTTTTATACTTGAATTTAGAGTTGTACGCTTGCAAAAATACAATTATTTCATTAAAATCTATTCAAAAACAAAGAATTTCTTAGGAAGCAATGTATATAAGTGTAGAGAAATCATAAATCAGTTTTTTATTTGATTTGAAACACCCATGAGGAGGCGTCAGAAACTCCATAAATAATCTTGATCAATATCAAAATCTTTCCCAAATCCATATTTTGTTAGAATTATAATATCAAGCATTTGTCATGTGGGCGTGGGCGTATAATTGACACGCTCACAAGCGATAAATTTTAATCTTTCAACCACAAAACTTAACCAACGAAGTTGAAATTTGCTAAGCATTAAATAATCCATAGGCTTTATGTTAAAAATGGGCACGGATAACAGACATGCCCAAAACAATTAACAAAAATCTATTTATCTGCCACAAAAATTCAGCTATGAAGTTGAAATTAGGTATTCATATATATAATTATCCCATTCATTCATTAAGCAAAATTTAATTTAGCAAAAAAAACGTAATCAAATGATTTGAAGCATTTTAATAGTCCGCTTATAGTAGTAGTGGGTAAAACAAACACTGAAAATATGACGCAAAGAATACTGAAGGCTAAATTAAATGAGACAAACATGGAGCAGGTGTAGGAGGATTTGTCCCCAAAGGCAATTACATTAAAACCAAATAACACATATAACAGTCTAGGGTCATTTTAAAAAAAAACCTACTAATGATGACTGAGATGGATATTATTATTAGACTGTTAATATTGTTGACAACAGAGAAATAACATTTAGTTGTCAATTAATATAAATTAAAACAACTATTTGTTCTTCATGCCAATGCCCTGAACCTACTACTTCTATTCACTGGTATTATATGTATATGCTACGAGTCTTACCAGGGGTCTCTGTAGAATAATTATATATCATGACTGGTGGTTATTTTTCACATATTGTGCATAGTGGCAACTGTTTTTGTTTTCCTTCATTCATTCATTCATTCCTTTGCATTCTTAACTTATTTATAGTAGTCACGTTCAGTGTCCCACCAGCTTTTAGATTGTTATTTGTTTTGTCAGCAATTACTCTTAATTTTCAGTGCGTACACTGGATGCGGACATATTTAAAAGAAATCCTCTTGCTAAACAAATAATGAATAAAAATAGTAAATAACAATTCACAATAATATTATTCGTAAACACAATTTATATGGTAGTACGTATAGTATATTTAAGGGTTTGGTTTTTAATAGAGATTTTAAGTTGAAACATAATTGGGCGTCCTCCTAGCAGGCTTATTATTTTTCACTAAAACTAAAAAATACCTTAGCATTAGGTAATGTGCTGTTTCGTAGCCGCGTACTAGTAAGGAAATAAACTGTATTCAAATGAAATGCTAAACGCTTCAAAAAATACGCTAAAGCAAATTCTTTCCAAGTATTTAAATTAACATAAAGTTTATAAAGAATGTAAAGAATAAGAAAAAGAACGAAAAAAATGGGTCAATAAACTAGTTTTGGTTTAGGCCAAATCTTAAGTGCCTTTTACATCTACGTACACAAGGTGGGCATGTCAGGTACATGATATATACGCGTCTTTTACCCAACCATGAATATTTTTTACACAAAGCCTATGCATGATTTAATGTTCAACTCTTGTAGCTGAAACATAAAGTTTTTTCGATTGTGGGCGTATTTGACAATCAAATTTGCGTCAACCTATTTGCAGAAAGTAAAAATCTTCGTATCATATATCGGCTCAAAATCAAAACCGACCTCTAGCATTCTAACAATTATAACGGACATACAGATAAACATGGTTTCTATGTATGCTTATAAATCATACCAAATTTCAACTCAATGTCTTAACTGACTTCTAACAACGGCATGGCATACTAGATTGACTTTAATTTTGAACAAGAAAATATATATAGAGACTCTGGCGCCTCCACTTGGGTGTGGCAAATGGAATAACAAACTTAGTATACCTCCATCATCTTATGTGATGTCTGTAAAAAAAAAAAAAAAGAAAATTGAAAACACCATAAAATATGAGAAGTAAAGTTGTTAAATTGCTGTTGATATCATAACTATAAAAAAAACCCTTTACATATGAATGTATGGCTAGAAAAAGAAAAAAAACAGAAAGTATTTAAAAAGAAATTTTAACTTACGTATAAACAAAATTCCACAGGAAATTTATAAAAAAGTGAAAAAAGTGAAACAAAACAACGAAAAACGAAATCATGTTGAGTGAAAAACATTAGAAACAATTTAGACATAAGAAAACTTTTCAACAAACACTTTAAGTTGTTGTTTTTGGGTTGTACGTTGATGATGGTCGTGGCGTGACGTAGTTGATTTATTTATGGACATTTAAAAGCTGAAATTGTTACTGACGAAAACTTTGTCATCTTACTTGGAACATCATTTTAGACTTGACGCTTCTTTTTTTCCCTTTTACTTTACTTTACACATAGTACGAGTTTAATGAAGTTTGTGGGAAAAGCGAAAGATAATTATGGAAATATCTTTTGAATTTTCTTTTCTCCTTTTTATTTTTATTTTCTTATTATGCAGTTTACGATAGTCGATGTATTGAAAATTTTTATTAAAATTAAGTTAGTTAAGCTAAAAGAATCTCTAAGAAGAATATAAAACATAGTATTACTAAATGGGTATATAAAGTTTGTCATCACTTCAGAGACCTACAAAGTACATGGAGACATGTCCCTTTGTATGTCTATTGTTACCTTTCTGATTCTGATACTTTACTATTTAAACCGGAGGAAAGCTACATATTAAAAATTTGGTATACGTGACTTTTTAAACCTTTCATCGATATGCTAAAATTTTGTAAAATCGTATAATAGACACGCCCACAATTTACAAAAAAAAACTGCACTATACTAGCTACAGACTGTAATATTGACTCATCATACGTACAATTGTACAGATTAGAAACAAGTACTCTCTACTCTTTAATTTTTATATCAAGAAGTAACATTCCTTCTCCTATATTGTATTTAAATTGAAATAGTTAAAGTTAACTAGAGAATGTACAAAAGTGTTCGGTACATAAATTTTGCATGAATTGAATTTTTCTTAACAAAATTTTTATAAATCCCACTATATACATATGTACGTATATCTTTTATGTTTAATTATAATTTTACGGCAGATACAGTTAAAGCAGTAGTGCTAGGGTGATGATAATATAATAATTTCTTGAAGAAAGAGAAGGGAAAACAAATTTTTTCTATCACTTTTTCAAAATCCCCTCTCGGTATTTTACTTGCTCCTTTAATATATAATGCTCTCGCTTGTAGAAAAAAAATTACGATTTATGCAAATGACATTGAGTTTCTTGGCGGCCTTCCGTTTTTAAGAATGCGGTTGTGTGCTGCTGGCGAGACCACAGATAAGATATACAATAATAATGACAACAAAACAACAACAACAATAGTATGGTAATTTTGTTATACTATTATAAATGTTTGATCACTTTCTCTGACACATATCTGCAGCTGATGATGATGATAATGCTGATGATAGGACGCCACCCTCTTTATGACGACGACAACATAATGGGGTTCATGGTTTTTATCTCAACTAAAATTGCATAATTTTTTCCACCATAACTTATAAAGAAATTCATTTTATTTCCATTGGCTTTATTAGATTTGATTTGAGTTTTATCATTATTTTGTGTACAGATCTTTTTTTCTTAGTGTAATTAACCATCATGTAGTACTGCTCTGCTGTGATAAAGGCTTCTTTGTCCTTTTCTACCTCTTATCCTTCACTCAAATTCAATTTCTTGCTCTTTGGTAGTTTTTACCTTGCAATGGTACAGGCGGTACACCTTCATTGGCCAACTGAAAATGCAAAAAAGAAAAAGACAAATTCTATAAAATTTTTTACAATATTGTCAAGATAAAACTCTAATTAATGATGACTTAACATGTAAAAAAAAAGAACCGCTTTGTTTTGGATTTCAAAAAAAAATTCATTAAAATGTCCCTTTAGAATTATTCATGCTTGATGTCCTTTTCTTTTGGTTTACAGCAACATTTTTATTTTATAGAAAAACTATTCAAAGTAATTATACAATATATATCTACATGATGAATTTTTAAAACCAAATAAAACAAGGAAGGAAAATAAATTGGGCTTAGGCCAAATCTTAAATACGCTTCACATCAACAATAGAGGCCTTGGAAGCTTGCAAAAGTCAAGTTTTACGTGGAATATGGTTTTTTGCAAATTGTGGGCGCCATTGTTATTGTTTTTACAGATCGACTCAGTAAAGAATTTATAGGTCTCTGAAGCCTCCTTCTAGATGTTGCAAACGAAATCACAAACTTAGTAAACCCCCATTTTATGTGAAAAGAATAAAAATACAGGATTTAGGCCAAATGTTGAACATTCTAAAAATTGTGCTACTTTCAAAATAATCCATTGAGTTCTTAATATAAACTTTTTGGCTTTGTATTGAACAACATATTCTTTATCAATATAACAATTGCTTTTTCTTATAACTTGAAACTCTTTCTCCTTTCTTTTATAAAAATTATTTGTTTATAAAATTAGTTTCAGTGTTTTTTTTTTCTTCTTCGCTTGCAGAATTTATGTCAGTTTAATTAAGTTCCTCAATTAATTTAGTCAGATGACATAATTGGCCTTAGCACAATTAGTATTAATTCTATTGCGATGAATTGTTGAGAGGTCAACAAGAGTTTGTGATTATTACCCGATGAAGAAGGTAGGCAAAATGAATTACATTTCGGAAATGACAAATTTTCTAATAATAAAAAGTATTTAAAAATGGTACGACAGTGGAATAATAAAAGGAGAATCTATATATAAAAATAAGTTAAATTGTTGAAGCATTGTGCAAACCCGTGCCCTTAGTTGAGGAGTAGTAGGCTTTTAAAGTCGCTGTAGACGTTTCTTGGCACGGAGATCAAAATTTTTTCTGATGTAGTCACATATTTTTTAAATATGCGGTATCTACTTCTAATGGAAGCAGGACAGTTGCAGAGTATGTATTTAGAAGTCTTAGGGGCCGCATTACATAATCTGCTTTTAGATGCGCCTATCTTATATAAATGGTGTCTGAGGGTATAGTATTGTAGTTCCAGGAGCCTTGAGGCTTTATTGGTGGATTTTATGAATGTTTTGGCTTGCCTTTTGGCCCTTACTGGTTTTCCAGTGGTCTGCATTAAACAGCTAAACAGTCAGCTCTTTCATTAGCAAGGACTAAGATATTACAACATATTTCCAGGCAAAACTCAACATTAATATTGAACAGTTATTAGAAGTTTAAAAAAAAAAGAATTTAAAACAATATAACAAATAAAGAATCCCATCAAAAAAAATTAAACAATATCGAAGAAAAATAAAACAAAACAAAAAATCAGAAAACGTGTTAAAGTGGAAATTAAACATTTCCGTCTCTCAATTTTTTAAGAATAAAAAACATTATTGAGACAATTTATTCTATACAAATGTCGGCATTGATAGAAAAGACAAAAATAAGTTTTATGCAGAAATGCCAACACTCGCAACCTCACAGCACCTCATTCAGTTACAAGAAAAACAAAAAAGAAAACAAGGAAAAAACGAAAAATACAATAAAATAGATTTTAAAGAATTCAAATCACGAGATAAAATCACATACAACACGCGCATTACCAATGCTTCTTCTATATGTCAACATGAATGGTGTGACATACTTGTAGAAAACTTGAATAATGTTTTGCATGCACTACTAAAAATGTGAGGAAATTTATAAAACAAAACGAGTAAGAAATGTGAATTTGTTTTAAGTCAAATTTGAAATACCCTGCAATTATATGTAGAAATGGTGGGCGTGGAACTTATATGATTATGCCTTTTAATATATAATTCTACCAATTTTACTTAATTAAAACAGCGACCTGCGTAAAAATGTTAAAACTGTCTGTACAAAATCAATATCTCCAAATTCACGATCGTGAAAGTGCCATTATTAAACGAACATACGGACACACGGACATACAGGTCCGGGATTCAGATGGATTCAGTTTGTGATACTGATCCAGAATATATATACTTTGTGGGACCTCTGACGCCTCCTTTTAAGTGTTGCAAATGGAATGGCAAACTTATTATATCTCCATCTTTTTTGTACGTTTTCATAATATATTCTTATATAGTATTTTATGTATTTATTACACCTTTTTAAAACCTCAACACCATTTGTAATATAATAAGTTTAGCTTCCCTTTTGCAGCACTCTAAAGAAGGATCTTACGAAATTTCTAAATATATCTTGGATTGGCCCTAAACGTACTCTTTCTTTTGACTATTATAATAGTGTCCATAATCGGTCTATAGAATGATGAATCCTTTTAATATATCTATAAAAATATCGGTAATTGGCCCTCCCTTCTTGGAACCTTAAGGCATTGTAGCCCTAACAATTACATACACATACGGTGAATGGTCTTCACTTCTTAAAATGTTAAGGAATTTTAATTCTATCAACCAGGGGCACTGACGGTTCTCAATTCTTAGAACCTTAACTCTTTGTAACCCTAACAGCCAGATAAACAGATGCTGATTGAATCTCTAAGGCATCATGGTAGTTATTGTATACAGAATGATAAACTTTATCTATCTGCCACATAAAATATTTTGGGTACAAAAACGAATTATTCAACCAGTAAACAGAATAATGCCGCTAGTATTCAACATTCTTCCTAAATTCTTTACATTTACCACGCACAATATATTTCTTCCACAATCAGTAAATATTAGATAATCCTTGTTTATCCCCGAAAGGCATTCTATTGACAAAAAAAGAAAAATACATACAAGCAACTTATAGAAGAGAAAATTTCAATTTCCGCTTCAAATGTGTTCAAACTTTGTAAGAAATATTATTTTCAAATTCAACCAGCAGCTACCTCCTGACCTCCCGCTATTGCTGCTATGGAATGTTTAATTAAACTTCAATATTTCCACCTTTGATAAGTCTTTTAAAATCAATCATGCTGCAAACATTTTACTTCAACATATTCATCATGGTTTCTTGAAGGTAGACTTAAATATGTTAAATATTGTAATACAAAAATAAGGAAAACTGTTAAAGTCGATCAGGCCATCCATTTAATACACTACACAAATAAAGCTATAATTAGTTTAGTTGGATCAGTAAAAGCGGGACATTGTCAAAAAACTCACCTCGTGAAATATCTTCACATGGAAAGAGTTTCTAAAAATGGTCTGATCGAGTCCAAAAATTGTTACAGCTATTTTTTAAGCTAAATAACTATTTTTTAGCGAATTTTTTGAAAAATATCAAGAATTGCAAATTTTTGCCGTATAAATACCCTTTATATAATAGAACCTTTTACGGGGAAGGATTTTAAAAATGGTCCCATCCGGGGTATAAAGCCCCCTAGTGAAATAAAATCACCTCAAAAAATGCTTATCTTTGTAAACAAAATTTACATGGACGGACAAAAGGACATGGTTAAAAGTTATTCTGAATTATGCGGCCTTTGCCATTTAGAAGTTACAAGCACGTATTCAAATTTTATATAGCCTTTGCCTTTAGTGAAGCAAGTTTTGCTGCATACTTTTCTCTTTGGAAAGTAAATTAAAAGCGTAGAGTTGAAACCTTTTTAATGCGGCAAACTATTATTTTATATATCAATATTTAGCATAAAAGTAGTTGCTAAGTAAAATCTATATATCTTTACCAAATACCAATAATAATAAAAACAATAACAACAAAATTTATAAAATAAACTGTGATCTTGTCATTGACAGGCTTTCACTCCATCTTCTTAGAACTTTTTTCTTTTCCTTCCCATTAAATAGAGGGTATACTAAGTTTGTCATTTCGTTTGTAACATTCAGAAGGAAGTGCCATACTACAAATTGATCTATTATTGATCAGCATCAAAAACTGAGTCGATCTGGACAGTGAGGTAAAATTTTGACAGACACTTATAGTTTTTACATACAGATCACTATTTAAAATGGGCAAAATCGGTTACGAGCCACTCCCACGGTACAAAAATCTATTTATCTGTCACGTAAATTGACCTACGAACCTATGGGCATTTATAGTTACCTTATATATCAATGTGGCAAAAATGGTTCGGATAACAAACATCCCACAATTTACAAAAAAACATATTCAACGTAAAAGTCGACTATTAGTGGGCGTAATAATATACCTGCCACGAGCACCGTTTTAAATGTGAAGGGTGCTTAAGATATGGCCTAAGCCAGATTAATTTTTCTTATTTGATTTTTTTATATATTTCTTAGTCTTTCTTGTTTAATTTTTCATGGTTGAACTCTTGCTTCATTCCTTGGGACTCAATATAAATCTTCTTATCTCATAACTGTTTATATAAATCAACAGGATTGATATCAATAAGTCAAATAAATCATTAAAGTCTTTACTGTAAATTACAAAGAAAAAGAAAAAAGAAAATAAAAATATCTACAACGGACGAAAATGCAGAAGCATCAGAAAACATAAAGTAACAAACAATATCCCTTTCATGTTTCATGGAATGTGATAAGAAGTATATATGTATACTAATATGATATAAACAAACACAACTAAACAATATCCTTTCAACATATAATGATAAGAGCTACAAGTAATGATAAAGGAAACGAGAGTACAAGTAAAATACCAACGCTACGCTATTTTACATCAAGCCACAGTAACAATACACGGCTGTGATGCTGGGTGAGACAGACAACCAAGTAAAGATGAGAATGGTAAAATAGTAAGGAATGGCATTAGTTATCATAAAAGAAGTAATAATACCGCAAAAATAAAATGCGTATCCACATAACGTAACCACAATACATCGTCAAGTAGTTGCGGTATAATTCTCCAGCATTTCACCAACCTATCTTTAAACATGCATCTGACAACACTACACTAGGTACTGTTGTGCATTGTATTTGATATGTACTACAAAACTCACAAAACACTATTGTGTTATATACAGAAGAAGTGTATGACGGAGTAATGATAAGAAAACAGAAAAAGGAGGAAAATAATAACTTTACAGCATTTTATTATATTATTATGCTCTCCACAACAACCAGAAAGAGGCGTTGAAGATCTTCCAAAGTATAGATATTTTTGATCAGCGTCTGATCTGAAAACTGAGATCGACTCAGACATGTATGTCCGTTTGTTGTCGGCATTCTCAAGGATGCAAATTTTGAGCTCTTTAGCTGAAAATTTTAGGGTTTGCACGTAGATTTCTATTTAAAATTAGCAAAATCGGTCACGATCTATGCCACGCAATAATAATTAATTCCTAGTTAATGCAAATATTTTTATTTTCCCATTTAAATGGGAAAAGTATCTAATATTTGGTCGTAGATAATCTCCTTTTTACTTTTTTATACTTTTTGCAAAATCGTGTACGTAAATGCATGTATATGTTGTTTTATCCAATATAATGAATCACTACCATGAC
The DNA here is from genome assembly GCA_963978525.1 of Ornithomya fringillina. Taxonomy (NCBI): domain Eukaryota; kingdom Metazoa; phylum Arthropoda; class Insecta; order Diptera; family Hippoboscidae; genus Ornithomya; species Ornithomya fringillina. The sequence continues at coordinate 7,549,152 of OZ021693.1, forward strand.
ATGATCAGACGTGATTAAATGTCGATTAATGTTAGCTGCAGGAGATTTTCTTTGCTTTGCTTTACACAGAACCAAGAAAACTTTTAAATCACTGTTGCTTCGATTATGTCACCAACCATATAACACATACTTGTACTTTGCTGCAGCAACTGCTACTGCTAATTTATCCTTTACTGTATTCTCTCATATATGCTTCATCTCCCTCTCTCTCTCTCCCTTTCTTGCTTGTGTGTTCAATTTTAGCTTCTTGCCAATAGCAGTCATTAGTATGCGGCTTAACCTGTCTGTACATTTAATATTAAAGTTCATGTATATGAACTATGTCTCTGCAAAGTACTTAATCTGTGGATATGTGTATATATGTATGCGTGTGTGTGTGTATATATTATATGCTTATAAATATATTATTGTATACATTGCGGCTTGCCTTTATATTATATTTTATAGTAATGGTATGGAATATAAGTAAATAAATGATTTTCATTGGAATAATAATAACAACAACAATGCATCCTACTCTACACGATTCTCTCAACACTTGATGGCTCTATACACCAGGCAGCTTGTCTTATTGTTATTGTTGTTGTTATTGTCCTGTTGAAAAGGTTGTTGTCAATTGTTCGTTAGATTGTATTGTTGTTGTTGCTATAGCTATAGCTATTACTGTTGCTGTTGTCCCTATTGTGTCGTCATCAATTTTATCATTACATTGACAGCTTTTACGTGCAGTTTTATAAGTTAGAAAGTGTTCATGCTGCCAACCCAAACAAAGCCAATAAATATGACAAAACAAATAACAACAACAGCAACACAAAATTCATTCATTTTCACAATATTGTGAACTTCTGCAACTGTGTCTTGGCAAACGCGAACATAGCATGGCGCAGCATAGCCTCATATCTTTTAACACATTGACACAATGATGCAGTATTTGTGAACATATGTTTACTCTTTCCATCTCTGTCTCTTTCTCAAATAATTAAATTTAATTTTTTCACATTATTAAGACAAAACTTTTAAAGGATTTTTTCTATATTTTCTAATTTCGTTGAAATATGCAATTTTCATTGTGTGTATGGTGTGGTAACCCTCAAAAGCAATAACAATAAAAAATTGTAAACATATATTAAGCTTTATATAGGATAGATGGATATTAACATCGTCGACGGCTCGGTTAAAAAAAGCAAGTAAGAAAGCTAAATTTGGCTTTAACCAAATCTTAAATACTCTGCACATCTTCAATAGTGGGCATGGGAGGTATATACATATATATTTCGCTCTCTAATAGTGTATATATTTCGTATAAGTTTGTAAATCTAGTTTTACGTAGAATATGGTTTATAATAAATTTTAGGCACATCTGTTAATCGACCACGCCCACTTTTTGGCGCATAGCATAACTGTAAATATTTGTACCAAATTTCAAGGTCATAGTTAAATTTTTGTAGCGGATATATAGACCTTTTTCGATTGGGGGCGTGGCTCTTGAGCGATTTGGCTCAAAATAAATCAACTTAAAGAAAGTAGAAGTATATGAATAAAATTCTATTTTAATTTTTCGAAATTTGCGACCATGAATATGTCAACAATACACAGTCACACGGACATACCATCTAGGTCGACTCAGTTTTCAACTCTGACTAAGAACCTATATTCTATGTAGAATCTCTGACACCTCCTTATGGATGTTGCAAACGAAATGACAAAATTAGTATACCCCCCAAGTTATGTGGAGGGTATAAAAGTTCCAAAAAAAAAGGAAAATTCAAAAACAAATTCATTATGTTCAATGTCCGCATCAATTTCCTGCAACAAGTAAAAACCATTCTAAATAGGAAACAAGCGAACAAGCCAGGAAGCGAAAATATTTAAGTAATTAGTCAAACATAATATAACATATAACATAACATAGCATAGCAAACGTAGGAGTAATGATGGCAGATTTCCTAGATTTCCTAATATAAACCTTTTTTACTTCTTTTGTACTTATTTTACATATCCACAAACTTAATTTTATTCACACATACCATATATCCAAAAAACATATTGTGTGTAGGCTACGAAAAAAATGAAAAGAAAATGAAAAATTTAGCACTTAACTTCTAAACACAGAGGATAATAGCATTCCTTGTAAAATGTTGTTAAACACAAAACATAAATAAATTGCCAAAAAATACAAAACAAACAAAGCACTGAAAAAGACAACAAATGAATGCAACAACAACATACGGCAATAAAACGTGAATATGAGAAACGCCCACAACACTTGTGTACTTGTGGGCAACTAACAATTAATCACAAAACAACATTGCGGTATATGTAAATGTTTAGTATGTAGTGTTATCTAACAAACAAACACACACACACACACACACAATGTGTGTATGTGTGAAAGAAACCAAAAATAAAAAAGAGGCAGTCAATGTATTGTGATAACAAAGATATCATAGACAAATAAAGGCGGAATCATATACACTACATATAAATGTGCTTCTTTGTTCCCATAGGGAATACAAATATACATATATGGGATAAATTTTATATTCAAGTACAATAGGTTCTTTCAAAAATGCATTAATACCTACACCAACATAAAAAGTTAGAAAAATTCTGCTTTACAATGAAATTAAGGAAATTATTGTATGAGTATAGAGGAAAAAGGCTAAATATGGCTCCGATCAAATTTGGAGTACCTTTTACAATTATATATAAATTGTGGGTGTGGCGTATATATTTAAGAGCAATCTTTCCAATATAAGTTTAATTTTAACTCAAATAATAATTATTGCATTTAAGTAAGGTTTTGTTATTTGTGGACGTGTCTGTTATTGGAACCAGAGAAGGTCCGTCTGTTTTAAAATTTATAGAGTCGTAAATTTTGAGATATTAAGCTAAAATTTCACATAGACTCTACACTACAAAATGCTACATGTAAGTCGCTTTATTTAAATTGGGCAAAATCAGTAAATAACCATGCCCACAATCGACAAAAATCTATTTATCTGCCACAAAAATTAACCTATGAGATGTGAAGAAGATTTAAGATTTCGCCTAAACCAATTTTAGTGTTTTTACTAGTTATACTTGCGAAGAGAATAAGCAAACGTATTGTACCCTCCATTTTATGAAGATGATGTGTAAAGTAAATAAACAAACACAGCATATAATACATACACTATAAATAAACTATAATTAACAAGTGTTGTATTATATGTACAGGTTTATATATCTGTATGTATAAAAATATATATGAAAGGAAATGTTCTATTAGCTATAAATCATAACGAGCAGCTAACATGTACTCGTTTCCTTGTTTTCTTGTTTCCTATATTATAAATTAAATAAGAAATAAACACTTGGCTGTGTAGGTAAGTGACTCACCTTGCGTTCTTGTTCATCCTTCGCCGATAGCCCTCCATTGACATTATTCTCATCATCGCCGTCCAGTGGTGTGGGTGTTGTTGGTATATCGCATTCATCGGTTGGTGGTACCACACAGCGCAATGAATGCCTATCGAATACTAACATGGCTGGACAGCGTTGCAGTCGTGGATACCCACCCTGGCATTGCCAATAACGATTACAAGATTTACCCAATGGTACATTACCATTAGCATCATCATTGCAGAGAGCTACAAATATATTGTGTATACATATATGGGACAATCAATATTTATGTTTGTATGCATTCCATTTAACTTTATGCAGAGCACCATCATCCATGTGCGTATGCTTGCTTGGATAAGTTTATTCTATATATACAAAAGTGAATTTATACGAAATGTGCTCATAAGAGGTGCATACCGCAAAACTATAAATCAATGTTATTAATCTATTGGCCTAGTAAACAAACACGTCAATTTGGAAAGTGACGCATTATTTGGTATGTGGAGTAAGTCCATTTTTCAAAATTACTACTTTAATGGTCACATATTGTCGTAATTTATCAAAATTGTAAAGCTTTTGGGAACAAATGTACTGGAGACATTTTTAAATGGAATTCATTAAATTGAATAAATAATATTTAGGATTTAGCGTAAGCCAAATTTAGTTTTTTCTTTTACTTATAATAATTTAAGATTTAAATACATTTTATATGTATCGATAACGTTGCCAGATACTGTATTTAAAACTGCAAAAAAAAGAACTACACCTTGCCCGATTTCACGCACACACATACATGTATATATTTGTACAATACTTACGATGTTTTTGACAACCATCAACATTGTCAGGCCAATCACAACTGTGTGCATTTTCATTGTATAACAAACCGCCGATACACAGTTGTTCAGTTGCTGTACCATTCCAGCAGGTCCAGTAACGTGTACACGATGTTTCATGACCGAATATACCGTACAACCAGTCGCAATGTTCTGTGGAAATTGGACCATCTGTTAAAAGACACCAAAAATAACAAATACATGTGAACAAACGTAAACATAAATATAAACAACAAACGGTAAAACCTATAACGGAGTAGCATAATATACTAACAACGGCAGCAAGAGGAACAGCAACATTTTCAATTAAAGATTACAATGGTTCGTGTTTTGTGCATAGGTGTGGGTGTAATGGTTACTAACAAAATCTCACCTAGCAGAAAGAAACAGATAAACACAAACATTTGATTCACATAAGTAAACACTTAAGCAACCACTCATATGACAACAATCTCAGTTGAGCAACTTTGTGTGTGGAGCCCAAAAACAGTGCAAAAAAAAATATACAACAGAAAAATAAATTGGGCTCAAGTCAAACATTAAATACCTTACATATCTACATACGAATAATGGGCATAGCAGATACATGATTAGACCCTCAAAAATATATAACGTATCATCTAGCAAGTCATCTATCGAGTCGATCCTCTATTAGATTTTTTTGTAAATTATGGGTGTATATGTTATCTGACCATGCCCATTTTTAGCTACTCGATGGATGGGTTAATTATAATTACGTTAAAATAAAATTTCAAATTCATAGCTCAAATTTTATGAGATATATACAGATTTAGATAGATCGGTTGGAGGCGTGTCTGTTATCTGACCACGTCCATTTTTAGCACATCACTAGATGGCCTAATTATATAAATAAGTGGAGCTATTTTCAACTTTGTGACAGATATTTTTGTTAATTGTGAGCGTACCTCTTATTTGACCACGCCCATATTTGGCTCTACAATAAATGAAGTAAATATGAATACAACACGTACCACGGTTGTGGCAAAAGTATTTACAAACTTAATTTACCTCCCCATCCTATGTGTGGGGTATAAAAATAAAAGAACAGCAAACAAAGCATAAAATCATACGCCTCAATCCAAATGCCCCAAACTCAACGTATAATTTCTGCTACGTGTTACGTTTATATATAGAAGCAAGAGTGCCCGTTGTCGGCCATAAATTCTGTTTAATAGAATTTGAATTTTTGTTTTTTCAAAGAGGAAAATTACTTTCTCAGAAGGTGAGTAGGTATACTAACCAATTTGGTTTCAATTAGCAGGCCAATGTTTTTCTTAGTTAACACAAATAAAAATTTACAAAAAGCAATTTTACAAACATACTGCCACCCTTACAAGACTTACATGTTCTACCCTGAACACAAGCATTTCTTGATGTCTTTAAAAAGAAAATCAGAGAAATATGTTTGCAATCAACCCTAAAATGTCACAAATCTAAACATGTTTATGGTAATAATCAAGTTAAGTTGTTGTATTGTTTCTAGATAACATGTACCATAAAATATGTACTACAAATACTTCTTGATTATTTTGGATATAAATTACTTGTAGATACATAAAACGATAATAAATACAGGTTAGTAATGTTGATTGTAATCCTTCTCGAAATGTTTATCTCTATCTGTCATAACATTTTTTGAACAGGAAATTTTTATAATAGAATGGATAAAGTAACTTTCAGTCTCAACGAGTAATTTAAAATATAAAATATTTATAATGAAATGGGCTGAAAAGTCAAATTTCAAATTAGACAATTGGCGCAAGGTATAAACTGGTATATAATCTCTTTTAGTCTCCCCAATTTAGCAACTATAGCAACAACATGGAATTATCACCCCATAGAATAAGAGTTTACTATTCCTTCAGAAGTCTTTATATGGCAAAAATTCGCAATTCTTAATAGTTTTTGATAAAATTTAATAAAGAATAGTTAATTGACTTAATAATTATCTACGGAGAACTTTCCCTATAACAAAATTTCACAAATTCACACTTAAAATAACAAATATTCTCATTTATTAAAACTAAACTAAACTAATGAATAGACCCCAAGTAGATTTGATAAGTTCCAACAATTTCAATAGATATAAATGAATTTCCACTTAAATGGTGTTAATATTTAAAAGCTAGTTATTCTTCCCATTAATTTATGTAAATTTCACATAAATGACATTTACAGTGAAATGTCACACAAAAGCAATGAAACATTAGCTAAACCAATATGAGAGACAGCAACATACCATAAAGAGTTGCACGACAAGTATACACCACAGATGAGTACTCATATATAAAAGTAATATTGTTGTACCGGAAAGTGTTACCAAACACACCTAAATGGAGCAAATACTACAACTGTTGTTGTAAATTAACCAACAATATACAACATAGGCGAGTGCGAATGCTACTACAAGTAATGTGATTGGCTTTGTTGTAGCTAAATTGTCCACACATTCCCCTATTTATTGCAACACTTGGTGGCTTAGTTAGTATAAAGTGTACAAGTTACATTTTAGTGCAATATGCATTCGAATAAATGTTGTTAATAATACCACCTACATATATATATATACATACATATGTGTGTAGGATGGTTATAATGCAAGTGACAAAAGGATGTTTGAAAGTAGTCAACTCACTTGCTAATTGTTTACCATCACAATAGCTGGCACGCCAGGGATAATCACAACCTTCCGTTACGCCGCGATGTTTACCGGCAAATACCAGACCGTTTGGACAATCGTACAATTCCGGTTGATTGTTAACACATTCCCAATAACGGTCACAGTGGGTGTAATCGCCAACAACGCGACCCTTCAATTTACACGGATCCTCTTGATTTGACTTCAATTGTTGGGCCACACTAACCGCCGCTAAAACTGTAAATGAAAACGTGCCCAGAAATAGAATTAATTAAAATTGTGAAAATGAATGAAAAAACAGAAAAAAAAACAATATTATATATGTCATGTACAAAATACAACAAAAACAAAAAGCCAACATAATACATAACATCAGCACAAACATGTTGTGCGGTTTGGCAATATCGAAAATTTTTGTAAACAATGTAAAACGAATGTATGTTTATACCCAGCAGAAGTTGTGGCAAAAAGTATATTAAGTTTGTAGAGGTGTTTGTTACACCTAGGTTGAAATCTAAAACAATTTTGCCAAGTCTGACTGTCTGCCCAAACAAGCTACAAATCGAATTTTTTAAAATATGAAATGAATCTTTATTAGGAGAAAATTCGTATTTCTTAATATTCTCTAACAAATTTATATGCAGAATAGTTATTAAACTTAATAATTGACTAAGCCAAATGTGAACCCGATCGGACCTCTTTCCCTATATTGTTTCTTCACAAAGTAACTCATATGGCAAAGTCTCGCGTTTATTGATACATTTAAACTAATTGTAGAATTATTTGTGGTGGTAGAGTATTAAATGGTCTTGCTTGACCAACCATTACATATTTACTTCTTCCTTTTCTTTCATTTTTCTATTGTATGACATATAACTCCAACGTTTATGGAAACAATAGGACAAGTCAAAAAGAATTGACTTGAACTTGTGTTTATTGTGTAATGCATTCCCCACTCTTTGTTGAAATTTTAAATAATTTCTCTTTCTTAACAAATTACTTAGCAAGTGTCGATGCCATATTAGATGAAATTAATTAAAGTGTAGAATACATTTTTTAAAGTGTACAAACTAGAAAAATAAAAAAAATTAAAGCAGACCAATTGTGTTAGATGATGAAGAGAGATTTTTTTTATATAATATTCAATGATATATAATTGGACTAGAATTTATCTATTATATCCCATACAGTATAAAAGTGTTTGTACAAAATTTCAGCTCAATATCTCAACAGGCAGACACATGGACATACATGTCCAGATCTACTCAGTTTTACTCGCTGATGAGGAATATATATACTTTGTAGAGTCTCTGACGTCTACTTCTGGATGTTGCAAACGGATTGACAAACTTAAAAATTGGTGTATTTAAAAAGCGATAAAGGTACGATGGTAAACCCAAAAAAAAAAAATTGTATTTGAAGCTTTCTTTTCGAAAAACTTTTTTTATTTTATTTTTTCCTTACCCTCTATGAAAAAACCTATATGTCGTACATATAAATGCAATATATTGTATAACATACATTTATATGCGTAAATAAGCAATTTTCCTTAAGAACTAATAATGAACTCGAACTACGTCGGAATATTTTGTTAGTTTTTAGATACGTTTTACAATTTTGTGTGTATATGCACGTGTATGCAAATAAACTTGTGTAAAGTGTGTTCAATTGAAATTAAGTCTTTCCAAGACTATGATTCGATAAATGCATATACACAATGCATAACATAGTTGTACAGCTTATTTTTTTCCTTTTTATACCCTCAACTTTAGTGATGAGGATAAACTAAGTTTGGTACTACGTTTGCAGCAACCAGAAAGAGGTGTAAAGTGCATATATTCTTTAGCAGCATCAACAACAGAGTCGATCTAGAGCTTTATGCCCATGTGTTTAAGTGTCCTTACATCCGTTTGTCTGGGTGTCCGTCTATTGTAAATTGAGCTGTAAAGTTGAAATATGGCTTATAATTTCTAATTAAAATTATTTTGATATATATAATAATTCCTTACATTTATGTGCCAAAAAATGGGCGGGGTAGTATAAGAGATACGCACATGATTTCAAAAAATCTTATTCAGAAAAAAAACCAATTACATGCGTACTATGTAATCGAGAAGTAATCGAGTACCTACCACGCCCATTATTTTTATATCGATGTGAAGGGTATTTAGGATTCGGCTTAATCCAAATTTACTATACTTACTTGTTCTTGTACGTAATAATCCAAGATTCATAGAGATTCAATTAAATAGAAATAATTGAATTAAAACATTTGGTTATGATATATCATAGTTGTTGAAAACTATTTCGAACAATTCATTGATTTTATTATATTGAAATTGAAATAACAAATAAATGGAAATTAGAATGTATCTTTTTCAAAACAACAATTCTCTGAAGTAAGCCAACCGAACATATTTACATAAATTTATCAAGTACCACAAAAAATTAAATAACCTAAATTGTTTTCGATCACTGGTACTGTATAATTTACTAAATGTATTGGATATTGGGTTATTTTACACATTATATGAAATTGTATTGTAGAAAAAAATCACTCAAGAAAATTAAATCATTCAAAGAAATTCAAATCTTTCTCTTAAAAAAAAAAACCAGAAAAATACATAATAGGTATTCTGCAGCAACCGAAGCAACAGCAGCAACATCAGGCTTACTCGTACACTCGTTTGAATGAATGAAACCTTCTTTTTACACACATACACCCAACAAACTAAATGATTAATGAATTACTAACAAAATGGTCTGCAGTCTTTACGGAACCCCATAGGAAATTTACAGAAATTTAATACCCAAATTGAATATGATCTTATCTCGTACACTTATGTGGCAGTATTTTATATATAAATAGCACAGTCCTTCACATAAGAAAATTTCCCATTTCTTTGCAATACTAAGAAGGAAGCGTCAAAGTCTCTGCAAAGTATATGCAGGGGATATAAAAAATTATCTGAACACCACAACAACTCATTGGTGCTCGGTTAGCGGTAGATTCTGTGACGAAAACAGTTGAATTGTTGTCGGTTGGATAACAGACACATTCAAAATGTGCCAAAAATCTGTAAAACTCGACTTTTAAGTGAACGTTTCCCCTACACTATTATCAAAAACCTGCCACGCCTTCCGCTTGTACATACATATGGAGAATTTAAGCCAAATTCAGTTTTCTCTCTTGTTTTCTTTATTTTGCATAATATATAAATTTTTCAACTTTTACTAACAAAGCAGAGAAAGTTTATTAAAATTTATAAGAAGAGATACATATAATACATTGACATATGTACACCCACCCATTTTCATATTCACTGAAAAGGTTACATACATACATAAAGGCATGACAGGAACCATATTAAATATAACAAATGAAACAGAAGTTCTGTTACGCATACAAGTGTATTTGAAAAAAAAAAAAAAAACTTCCTAAAACACAAAGTTAAGCGGATAAAAACATGGTTAATAGAAGCAAGACATAAATTCATATTGTATAAGGCCGCCAGGTGTAATGAAAGGTTTGACAATTTTGTATTGTAAAACATTTCTGCTACCTCTTTTATATATAGCAAAGAATGTCATGTGATCAATGCAAATGCACCTAAACATATCAGTTATACTATATTAGTATCAATACACCAGCAACACCTGCAACAAAACATTTACATATGCATATGTGTCACTACGTATACATATATTGTATGTGTAAGTATGAAAGTTAATCTAGTTGTCTGTCTTCTGCCTGTTTACAACAATAACAACATATTTGTCAACATAACTTAAATATATACACGTTCTTACACATGTACGTGTCTGCATAGCTAACAAATAAAACGATTATAGTTGGTCATAGTCAACCATTTAATATCCTACATTCTGCAATGTAAAAACACAGACAATCTTGCTAAATACAAAATTTACATGATATTCATAACTTCACAAAAAAAAAAAACGGCTAGACGAATGGACATGTTTCAATTTAGCTAAATTTTGCCTGAAGCCAAATCTTAAAAATCCTCCACGTCTTCATAAAAAAATGTGGGCATGCCAGGTACGTTATTACGACGATCTGAGTGTTTGCAAACGGAATGACCAACTTAGTATACCGATCTATTTAATGTGTAGGGTATAAAAACACGAAAATTTCCTATTGTTTGGTATGCAAATGTTACAATATAGAAAACTAATATACTTCCTTTCATATATATGTATAACAAAACAGCTCTACACATAATATTAATATCATGCTCTCTCTCTCTCTAAAGAGATTTTCCATCGTACATAACACATAAATATGCGTCAGCGTGTCTACTGTTAATATGTGGGTGGGTGTTTATTAATACATACCGACTTACAGAATTTATAGAATGTGTCGTTATTGGCACGATGACTCAGCATTACTGATTGCTTGTGCTATAAAATTATTCACATATTTTCTTCATGCCTTTCACCAACACTTCACCATACAACCGAGTGTTAAAAGTCTGTTTATATAAAAATATTTTATATAACAGGCAATAATGTTATATTTATTGTACATCAAGGAGGTATTAGATAAAATGTGTATGTATGTATGGATGGTTGTCATTTTTTATGTACTTTGTAAAGATTTTGCAATTTTTTTATTGTTATATGGCGAAACGATGAAAAATGTTGAAATGTTTTTATTATTCAAAAATAATAGAATAATCATACTTGGTAAAATATATAAATAATCGAATCTTAAGGTCAATCCAAAAACTTTTGTGACAATACGATTTTGTAACGATCTAAAAGATAGATTAAATAATTTATGAAAAAAAACTAAATTTGGCTTAAATATTTTTCAAGTTTACATACAAATTATAGGTGTGGCAGGTACTTATTTACGCCTTCTAAAAGTGTATGTATCATCTTAAAAATCTAGTTTTACGCTCCATAAGGTTTTTTGTAAATTGTGGGGTATTTGTTATTCGACCACGCCTATTTTTAGCACATCAATGAATGGTCTAATTATAAATTCTAACCTAAAAGCTCAATTTTCGTTGCAAATACATTTTTTTCTGTTGTAGATATATAGATTTTTGTTTATTGTGGGTGTGGCTTTTGAAAGTTTTAACTAAATTTAAATATTAATCTGCTTGAAGAAACTTGAATTATATCTACAAAATTTCAGCGCAATATCTAAAAAGTTACGACTGAGAGAATGCCAAGATGGGGCAGAAACACGGACATAAATATCTAAATCGATTTAGTTTTTGATGCTGATCATAAATAGTTATATATTGTAGAGTCTCTAACTAATCCTTTTGCGTGCAACAAATAGAATGACGAACTTATTTTATATGGAGAGTATAAATATGAAAAACGGATAACACATCCCATTGATAACATTTAACATAACAACTTTAAACAAAATCGAGTTATCCTGCAATTTAGTGCCATATACAATAAATAAGAGAACGGGTGAGTTAATACATAAAAAACCAACACAGCAACAATATAAATCGATGTCAGTGAAATTTTTCCATATGTGTTTTGTATAAGTGGACAAGCGAATCGTTGAGAGGGCACACACTTAACAAAGAGTCCACTAAAAAAGTGTTGGAACTCGAATGGTGCAAAAACGTTTTATTTATCAAACGTTGGCAGTTAACACTTGCAAGGCATTGATTGTTGTTGAATGTTTGCAATCCTTTGACTCCTTCACAACAGGATACTATTGCTTCCAATGATAATGATTTGAACTATTTTCACAAACAATGGGGTACAAAACTTATACCCTCTCCATCACCCAAAAAAAAAAAAAAAATTATTACTTTTTTTACTTCACTCGACATTGTTGAAGTGCTGAATTCTCTCCTCAAATATATGTATGTATGTATATGCCATCTATGCATGGGATTGCGAATTCGAAAATAAAAAGTATTCAACTTTTATACACATTTGATTATGGCACAAGAGCTGCCCCGGTCTTTTGACAAGAGATTCGTGATTTCCATTTCCTGTTCATGGCAATATAACAACATGCCATGCCATGCTTTACCTCAAAGAAAGTAAATCAAACGCTTTGCCACTCAATAGAAAGTGGCATTCATCTGCATGAATTCATATAAGCAAAATATCTTATGTCACAGGAATACAAACATTGGCCGCATTTATACCTTTAAGCACTTTTACTTCAGCAAACTATTGAAAGTAACACAATTTTTTATTACATACAATACTGTGCCTTCAACGTCGGTCTTTCTTCATGTCCGTACGTCCGTTGAACTGAAACTTTGATGATAACTCAATAAGAGGCGACAATTTTATTTATAGTTATAAACTAATTTAAATTAAAAACAACAACTACTGAAAAACATGTTCATTTCAATTAACCACACTAATATTCTTTATTACTCTTTTGTTTATCTTTGGAAAACTTTATGAGTTTACAATGAATTTCTAATACTTTTTCTTTCCTTTTCTTTTCCTCTTCATTTGCCATAGCAACCGCCACAACAAGCAAAGTTTTCTCATCATTGATTTCCCACTCATTTATTTATTCATTCATCATTCATTTATTCATTTTACTAAGAGTGGTAAAGAAAAGCATTTCCTTCAAGTTGTTGTCATTGATTAAAAATGCAAGGAAATATGCGAATAGTACACTGAAAGGATTCCTACAGATTTTATTGAATTATTTCAATAAAGGAAAAAACTATATTTGATATAAGCCAAATCAGGAAAACCCGTCTTTAATTAATCAAAACTTTCTGAGGAGTATTGATATAAATCTTAAATTTTTTTGTCTTATTCTATACTTACCATTAGAAAATATCCTAAAAATATGTTTTCTTTTCAGTTTAGATTTCATTTTGGGCATGTATTGGACAATTTCATCACTTTCTGCCAGCTTTAAATCTTTCTTCATTTTTACAATCACCAGAATATACATAGACAGACAGACTGACAGACATAATTAAATGTTTTTAAATTAAGGTTTGTAGAGTTATTCGAGGCTTTGCAAACATTTTGACAAAGTGAGTACATCCTCCAACTCAAGGTGATGGATATAAAAACACTGGAAAGATTTTCTAAGAAAATGAATTATTAATGAAGAGTAGACCTCTCATAAACACTTGCCTATGGTACGCGTAATTTCATTCATTATATTTGTAGTTTCACCTTTAAATGTTATACAGATTAAATGCTTTACAAATCTTCTAAAAAAAGATTATAAGCTAAAAATCAGTATAAAAATATTAATCAATCTGCACTCTTTCCAAAACTACTTTAAAAACAATCAAATAAACTTCATTCATAATGATTTCATTAATTATCATTTAAATTGACTACATTGTAGTGAAAATGACTTTTTTGGAGGTAAAAAGCCCGTTTTTAGAGAGTAGTTGGTTTACATGAAGTACAAATGACAATTCATAGAATTAACTTGACAATTTCTGACGTAGATTTAGAATTGTGCTTACAAAGGATGTTTTCCATTCAACCGAAAAAAAAAAATATATATATATACTATATATATATATTTATATATATATACTATATTTAATAGCGGTCATTTCATAATTCCTATAATTTCGGAATCGTTAATATTTAATGAAAGTTTGAAAGCACTTATACCACACTTCTCTCTTTTATTTTTTTCATAATTGCATTAAGGATTGCAATATAAAAAGCAGTTCGCGTCTTAAAATGTACAAGTGGCGAGCAAATAAAAACAAATGAAAAATAAATACAATAAGTAAGAAAACGAAATTTGGCTTAAACCAAAATTTTAAATACCCTCCAAATTTACATGAAAACCGAGAGACAATGGCACCAAGTAAATGATTACGCCCTCTAATAGAGTATATATTATATATCAGTTTGGCTGTTCACGGATTTTTCTCAATTTAAATAGCGAAACTATAGTGTAGTGTTTATGCAACATTTCAGTTTTATATCTTAAAATTTACGACCGTGAAAGCACCAACAGCAGATGGACATACGGATAGAAGAACAAACTAGATCGCCGCAGTTTTTGATGCTGATCAAGTATACATATACTTTATAAAGGGTCTCAGTAGTGTCCTTCTGGATGTTGCAAATGCAATGACATATTTATGTGGAGGGTATAAAAATAAATAATAATAAAAGTTAGTTTTTGTGTGTGTTTATAAACTCAAAGTTGTTTAGGGCAAAGCAGCAGCATTATTATAAATGGCAAACAAAAATTGAGAGGTTTTTGTAAACAAAAACAAATGAAAATGTTATAGTCGGTCAAGCCCAATCATTTAATACCCTACACCACTATTAGTTCCATAAATTACGCTACAATTAGTTGAGTTGCATCAAAAATCTCATGTTGTGAAATTTCATTATATGGAAAAGGGTTCTAAAAATAGACCAATCAAGTTCTAATTTATTACAGCTTATTATTAAACTAATTATGTGTGCTTTACCAAATTTTGTGAAATAATAATAAAAAAAATTGCAATTTTTTGCAAGTCGTACTTAAGTCGTACTTAATTATATAGACCTTATATGGAGAGAGGTTCTAAAAATTATTTAATTCGATAAAGTTCCTCTTTAAGCCAAACATATCCTTCCAACAAATCTTATAGAAATATCTCATATTATTAATATAATTGAAAATGGGTGTGGCATTGGTTATTTAAAAGTTATAAACATATCCACAAACTTAATATACTTTTCATCACAAGCGGTACCGGGTATAAATATGGTATTGTGCGTATACATACTTAGGAAAAATTGAAGCACTAAAAAGCTGCTAATTAGTTCTAAAATAATTTACTGCTATAGTATATAAATAAATAAAAACAAAAATTGCAAACACATGGCACAATACCAAAGGAATATATGAGTCGTTTAATTTGATAAAGGTTCAAGTCTTATGTTCCAAGTAAAGAAAAAAAAAATTAACCTAATAATGACAATTGATTAAAAATAATACAATACTTGAAGAAATCGTGACAAAAAAGAACAAATTTCCTAATATTTAGACGATAAAAAATGGAATAGTTTTAGATTGTAAGATATTGACAATAGTACCTTTTCCAAACGTCTTTAGCATAAAAACTGGACATAATTAAGAAAAACTGATTTCATTTTCAAAGAAAACATCCCTAATAAATCTAAAATCAATTCTAAAGTCATTAACACCAAAGGCAACATTTTTATTTCGTGTACCCAACAACGTTTAATGAACAATGACTTTATTTTGTTAGTGATTCAACTTTATTGGGGTATAAAGATGGGGTTATTTTTTTTAGCTAGCACCCTAAATATTATTGTATAATAAACTTCCATAATTTAAGATTATAATATATGTAAATGTTGTTATCTAAAGCTTACGGCATTCAAGTGCTTACCCTTAATTGGTATCAAAATGAAAAATTTGAGGGCTTTCACTCTCAAACTAAACGGTTCAGATAATTGGATTGTTATATGTTCTTTGTTGTTGTTGTTGCTCTTTTTTAATTTTAATGGTCAGTTAAATAATTACTTTTTTTTCTCTGTTTTACACCAATTTATGTGCAATTTTATCTAATCTAGACGGAGTGCATGTGTCGGGTGTCGTGTCTCCTGCAACCAAAATTTCACTTCTAATCAAGTTTACATAAACTTACCATGTTGTAACAACATATGCATGTGTATGGAGAAAAAATGTCGTTTTATAGTGAACAACTAACACACACTCATACACTCGCACACATTGACTGTATAACTTTGAAAGTCTACTTTTAGGTACTTATATTATCAACTTGAACAACAGCAACAACAACAGCAATTATGGTTAAAACAACAAAAACCCCTACTCACTATAGTTTGTCACTTGTATAAGAACTTAAATTATCGTACCTGCCCGTAAATGAGTTCTACTATGTTAGAGTATTTGTGTCCATACATATATGTGTGTGTGCTCATCTAAGTGGAGTGTTTTTGTAAGTGTTTTAATGTTTTTTTTTCTCTGTCTCTATCTCTTGTTGCTATAAAAGTTTTAACAAGTATCTCCTTACCCACCAGTCATCTAGTCAAGTCATGTAAGTATCATAACATGAACAACATCTTGTTGTTATAATTGTTTTTCGGTTATCTTGGTTGATATTTTCTAAGGTTTTTCTCTTCTTCTACCTGCCACAGAAAGTAATAAAAAAAAGCAACAAGAATAACAACAACATATATATATAAGAAAATTTTATAAATTTATTAATTAAACTTAAGACAACATACTATACACTCAGCAAAGATTAAGCAGAAGAAAAGAGGGAAAACATATACTATATATACTCGTATATAACACTCCAACACCTAGACAAATATTATTATAAATTTTTGGGTACAGAAAACAATAGATGTAGTGATGGTATGATAAAATGTTAAAACTTTAGCGATTATGTACGCATAAAAATATACATGTTTGTATGTACATATATATGGATGATGTTTTGTAAATATATACTGATGCTGTAAAACCTGTTGTAGGGTTTTAGGTGCCATATTGTTAAGTAAATTGTCTTTTTTTAATCTTTTTTTTACCACCATGTAGCAAAAAATATATTAAGTTTGTGCGAATGTTTATAACTTCTAAACAGCAAAGTGACACCATACCAACCTAAAATTACACCGCTTAATTCAAAATCAAAATCTGAAACGATTCAACGATATCCATCCATCCATCTGTCATACTATTTCAGCTACAGGTCCCATTTTTTTAAATGAAAATGACCCAAAGAGAAATTTATTGAACATGAACCGAATTGAATCATTTTTGGAACTCCTCTTTATATAAGGTGTTTCTATAAAATAATTCTTAATATTTTTTTACAATACTAAGTAAAGAATAGTTGCTTAGCTTGATAATTGATTCTAACAAGTTTGAACCCGATCACACCATTTTTAGAACCCCTTTCAAAACAATGATATTTCACAGTGTCTTACAAGGCAAGTATTCTGAATTTACTGATACAACTAAATTAATTTGTGGATCATGTAAGATAGTACATGGTCGAGTTTAACTAACTTTAATTGTTGTTATTACAATATTCTCTATTGTTTTATGTATCCGCCCTACAAAACTCTTTGTTTTGGTTTGTTAGTTTATGGTCGTATGTTTCAAGAGTGTTAAAATACGATACTTTAGACACCCACCCACACCCACGCATACAGTGTACACTTTGCAATTTAATAGTCTTGTAAAAAAAGTCACTAATTGTGTTTTCACTTTGTTTAGAGTTAGTAAGCATTCAGCCTCACTTGCATGAATGGTTTGTGCACGTTATACAATGAAACAAAACTCTCAATAATACTGCAAATATTTATAAATTTAAAGCATACAGGGAAGAAATAAAGCACAAAATAGGAACAATATAAACATTTAGTGTCTTCAAATTTACGTATCTTCCCTACGTACATACATTGCGACCTTAAGAGATCTATTGTGCTAGCCCAGTTCCCGAACATAGCGCTTGAGGCTTTTAATAAAGGCAAACACTCTCTTGGGTCCGTAATTTGTCTTATATTATAGTTATAATCTCTTGTCAGTTTGGGTCATATTTATAAAGGGTAGTTCGAATCCATATAAGTTAATAAATCGACCTGGACTTTCATGTGGATCAAGAATATCCAAGCTTTGTTTCGATAATCGAAAATTTAGCATAATTTAAGGAATTTTTTATTAGTAGGTGAATGGAATCTTTGAAAAACTAATAAAAAAAAGCAATAAAAATATACGGTGATGGTTCAAAAATATTAAAAATAGTGATTAAAGGAAGAATTTGATAAGGAACTTGTCATTGAGTGTAGCTGTTGGTCTTTCTGATCGATACCAGATACCAGAAATTGCTGCATTTAAACTTAGAAAATCACCTTAGAGAACGCTTAATACACTTGGATAAACAACGCTAATATTTTTGGTAGCAACTGCTGCATTACTGCCCTTGTGAAACTCCAAACGCATACGATGCCGGTTAAACAAGTAAGCAAGTCTTCACTACAAACCTTAAATTGTCTTTGGCACGATAAGAACATTTGCAGCAGTTTGATATTTTCCAGTCCACCGAATAAACATACTGTCTTTTAACTCCTATAACTGAAATGTACTAAAACTTTTTTACAGTCACTATTTTCTAACGTGACTTGACATTCTTTCTGAAAGTTTTAATGACACTATTAACGTAAATATTTCGAATTTTTTTTTTTCCTTTTTCTAATATTGTTTCTCTACTACTATCTCAATTAAGTGTTATTCCCATTAACTAGAGCTGAAGTTTTTTAAGGGTAAAAGGAAAATGCTGTATAACGCATTGGCTTTCCCCGATTCATAAAAAACAATTTGAAAGAAGGCGTTAGAGCATTTTTTTTTCAATAAACACATAAATCATTTATTATATCATATATACAAAAATTTAAAGAATTGAACGATTAACTAATATTTGATCTAAAATAAATTCTAATATATTTATGAACGCAGGAGCACGTCTTTATGTCCGTGCTTCTCTCTCTATTGGTGGCCCTCTCACGATAGTAAATATTGAGGTAATGAAGTAAAATTCTTCGCACTTCTAGTAATCGACAAAAATCTACATAGAAAAATTTAGTTTTCTACTCGTTTACTCCAGTTTCGTACACCAAGTGTTTGCAGAGCATCAAACATTTGGGGTTCCGCTCAAACTGAATCCTAGCCTAGTCATTGTAAATGGTGAATAGGCATGGACAGATAAAATATATGTATGTATGTACTTTGTATATATTATAATAGAAATAAAAAAAACTTGATGTCCTTGATGATGATCTTATATGAACGACACATTTATATATACTATAATCATCATTATACCTTCCTAACAAAATTCAAATAAATTCTGCACTTGCAACAATCATCTCGAAGCGTTATACTAATAGTAATTAAATCTCTTTCTCGGTATTTTGGGAATATTTGCGTATGGCAAGCAACAAAAAACTGTAATTATGCAACCGCTTGCATATGTTTGTAAAGTAAATAATGATGCAAGAAGTAATTACAAATATGTATGTATATGCATACATGTATGTACATACAACTGTTCAACTACGCCCAAAAGCATTAATGATTCTACAAAAACAATAACAATAACAAAAACAAAATATATATGTAAATGCATTCTGTTCTGTGTTTTGTTAATAGAAGTCTATTCTATAGTATTTAAGTGTTTGTGCGATTATGCAAAAGATTAAAAATACTTTTATTTCTACTATTAATGAAATGATTATAGAGATGCCAGATTTTCAGTCAGCTAACATTTCATATGAACATATGAAATAATTGGAAATGGAAATGTTCTTAACGCCTATTAATGGAAACTAAACAAGTTTTGGTCCAAATCAATTAGAGACTCCACTCTAGTAATGATAGTGCACTAAGTTTGCTATAGCATTGCTATGCAACATTCAGAAGAAAGTTGTGGAGACCCTACAAAGTTCATATATTTGCAAGTAGCATTAAAATCCAAGTCGATCTAGACATATCCGTCCGACATATATTTTGATATATCAAGCTAAAGTTTTCTAATATTTTTAGTATATTTACATAGGTTTCTATTTAAATTGGGCAAAATTGGTCGAATGTCATGCCCCCTATCGACTAAAATCTATAAAGGAGCCAGACTCCCTTACAGTTTACGAAAAACTCAACGTAGATGATGATACGCAAACTATAGTAAATGTAATTAAGTATATACCCCGCCCACTTTTTGTATATAGATATGGAGGATTTAAGAATTGGCTTAAGTCAAACTTATGGGTACTTAAGTGTAACTATTCCAACAAGACAAATCAGTTCAACTTTTTACTTTTTTACTCTGTTCATCTATCAAGCAGGTGGCAACCTTATTATATTGTGATAATGTAAATACTATCTCTGTAATAATAATTACAACAAAAATGCATTAGAAATGTAAACGATTTCCATCTACATATATAGCAAACTAAATAGAAAAGATAGTGCAGTTGTGTAAAGTAGGGCAAAATCTTCCTTAAGGAGTTGTTGGTTGGTTGGTTGATTGGAATGTATGACAAAAATAATTATTTTGCAAACTAAATATTTTAAGAATTCTCAAAACTACAGCCTATCCGTATGTATTCTACACCCAACGTACAGGTATTAGGATTTATTTATACATTCTTGCTGATATAAATAATCTTACATATACAATATAAATGTAAAAATTTGTATAAGAATTTATCGTGTATGTGTGAATAAGTTTTTTAATCATTGAAGTAATTAGAAAATCTCCTCTGTGTTTGTATAGAGGCATAAATATATGAAATGTTTGATTTTACAAATCGTTGAAAAGTTAAAACCATATAAATCACGCACTAAAAAATTGAAATTGTTCGAAATGATAAATAAACAAAAGTTGAAAAAGATTTAGGCCAACAAAATACTTTTGATACCCTCCACACAAGATAGAATTATTCCGTTTACAATACCTTAAAAGGAAGCCACAGAGATCAACATCAAAATCTAGGTCGTTCTAAACATGTCCGTCCGTAGATTCCATTCCTTGTCAGAACTTTTACCATCGTAAATTTTAAGGTATTAAGCTCAATTGTACTGGTAAAATAGGAGGAAATAGAATTAGAATCACCCTCAGAATCGACAAAAAATTTGGTTCGGAAATTAACCTCTGAGTAAATACGTATTGTATACACTATTAAAAGGCGTAATAGTGTGGGAAAATATTTAAAATTTCGCCTAAACCAAATTAAATTTTCTTACTTTTTCCCTACGCAAAAAAAAAAACACATTCTCCATAAATTGCTATGTAAACCTATAAACCTACTATACACTCATTAAGTTGTGAATATATAGGAAGATACCATTCAGGAACAAGCCACAATAAATTAACTCTGTAAATAACCATATTTATACAAAATTCTGTAGCTGGTGTATTGCGGATAGTAAACGATGTTAAAAGATTAAAATTGTAAACACTTTCTTTCCTATTGCCTTTATCCTGCCTTTCTATTCTACTCTGTTCGGTTCATACTTTATGACTCCACATGCTTTTGCTAAAGGAATAAATAGCCATTAAGGTGTAAATCTCTACACCACACGTGTACAGCTCACGTACCGGATATGTTTCACTATCTTTATAAATCGGTTGTCAGAATTTAATGAATGTCTTACCTTTCGCTTACTAGATACTCGATATATATGTTTATTTTGGTTATTAATGGTACGGACAGTTGTACTATGTTGTAGATTTTCAGAGATGTTAATTTTGAGTATTATAGGCGAGCCTGTTATAAGGTCTCTCACATCTCCTTCTGGGTGTTCCAAACGGAATGACAAACTTAATATACATATTATTATCTTATGTGAAGGGTATAAAAACGATAGATGAAAGGGTATTGAAAAAATATTCAAACAGATTTTAATCAATCTAAACAGTAAATAGAATTGCAGAAAAAAAAACTTTTAAAGAATTTTCTCTAAATGAGAATTTTTGTCAAGGCAAACAAAAAAACAGATATTAGCAAAATTTGTTTAGAGCGTATTGGAATTAGAAAATCAAAGCAAAAACAATGACAGAGTGAATGAATGAATAGATCTGACTGATTAATAGATTAGAATGAAAGAAACATCTTCAGAGCTCCATAATTAATGAGTAAAACAGTAAAATGTAGATTAGGCCAAATTTTCTGATGCTATAACGCTTAAGCTGATATGATTTAAGGAGAAATAATCCCTAAAAAATTGTTAAAAATTTACTTGGTCTTTTTTATTAATAGTGAGACGACAGAATAGGATAACTTTTTAATATTTGAGGTTACAAAATGTAATAAATTTACTCATATATGCTTAGGAGTCATGCTTAATTTTATAAATGGCGAATGTATATTTTAAGGTTTGATTTTTATTATGTACGAGAATATACGAGTATGTTGCAGGACATGCACAATAGACAATTAAGGACAATGTTTTCTATTCATTATATTAAATAATATGGCAAAGCGTATAACAAATTTTATGTTGAATAAATCTTACGTTCATACAAGTTAAATAAGTTCCTTAAGTTATTATATTATATACAAACTGAAAACATTACAAGTTAGTGTTAATTGATAACTAAAGAGGACCGCCCACTGCTTCTGTATAGTTATTTAGGGTATTTGAAAATTTAACCTAAACCGAATTTCCGCTCACCCACGCTCTTTCCCTACATATTTCCTATGAGTCATTGTTCGAAATTAAAATCAATGTCACGTTCTTTAAACTTCTATTTGTTCTAACAATACATAGTCCAAAGAATCAAAGGAAAGAAAACTAAAATAAAATAAGACATGTATGTATAACATGACCATTCCCAGCCTGACTGTTTGTCTACGGACAACAATAATATACTAAACCAGGAACTCTACCATAAACATTCAACATCAGCTTAGATAGACAACGACTGTCATTTTTTGAACAAATAAAGCGGAAAAATAAAAAAACTTTTTATATACTTGTTATTTTTGTAAACTATAATGTGGTCGAAGGACTCTTTCTAATTTTTCGTGAAAAGCAAATTTCCAATACAATGAAGAGGGACCTTTACCACTAAAACATATCTCTATATATAAATAGATGTAATACTTATACTAATTTCACTTGATTACTCTCAAAGGTAACTAGAACTTTAAGAATGTTAGCCAACTACGTAGTAGTTGTAGTAACTTTTGTAAGAGAAACTTCACCACTAAAACCACCCAACTCTCTATGGAACAATTTTAAGAATCTGTGTTGATTAATAACTAATCCATACAACAGCAAAGTCAATCAAAACAAGCAACTCGAGCATCTTATCTCTCTTTCGCTGTCTATCTTTCATCGAAACAATAGTTTTGTCCGAACAAAAATTTTATGTTTAGATAGGAAAACCATTTCTATACCAACCACCAAGAAGATAAGTTCGTCATTCTATTTGCAAACCGAGAAATTACAATCAAAGATCCTACAAAGTATATATGTTCTGAATCAGGTACAAGTACTGACGTAGGCGTGTATGTCCGGGTGTCCGTTCTCTACCGGCGTAAATTTTGAGTTATTAAGCTAAAATTTTGTACAGACATTTCTACCTTCTATACGCAGATCGCCATTTAAATTTGGAAAAATTGATCAAAAGCCACGCCCACAATCGACAAAAATCTTTAAAATCTAAGACAAAAATAGACGCAATTGAAATAATGGTACGTTCACAATTTGCAAAAAAAATATTTAATATAAAACTTCCAAGTTGTTATGTATTACATACATTATTAGGAGGCGTAATTAGATACCTTCCACGCCCACTTTTTGTTTGTAGATGTGTTGGGTATTTAAAATTTATTTTAAGCCAAATTTATTTGTTTTCTTTGTTTTTTGTTGTAAAGAGCTTCTTGAAACACAAAAAGAAACAGTGAAAACAAATTGGAATTAAAATTTCAACACCAGCCATCAAAGAACATATATTCACATTCACTCCGGATTCCCCTTTCGCTATTTTATATATATATATATACATATATCGAAATTTTGCACACTTTTTTATACCCACCATTCACCATCATAATGATTGAGGGGTATATTGATTTTGTGGAAACTTTTGTAAAGAGCACCTTGGAGAAAAGGTCACAGACTCCACCAAGTATATACATATGGTGTTGATCAATATAAATTACAGAATCGATTTAACCATGTCGGTCCGTTTATGACGCTCTCTCCTTCTGTGTTTGTGTGTGTGTGTCTGTGGGTATCCATCCTTTCTATGATACTCATTTAAAAATCAATTTCAAATTTGACAAAACTATTTGTAACCCTTGCATACAGGTTGATACCAAAGCGGGGCAAAATACACACCTTTAGTTAAATACAAATTTAAAAAGGGTACATTTTTTGGATGTATGACTTTATAAAGACCCCTTCCATTATTCATAAGAATCATTGCCGCTCGTATCCCCAGTTAGTGAGTATCTGAAGTTTGCTTTCAAACCGAATATTTTTTTTTTATTTTACTTCAATAGTTAAGACCTGCCACACCCACTACAGAACATAAAATTATTAAATTTAATGTTTCAATAAAGTAGGAAACAAACGATGAAGAAGAGTTGCCTTAAGAACATGCCAACAATCTAGGTATCCAATAGTTGGTCTGAGCTAAATATTGATTTTTTTTATTTTCTTTTATTGTTATGCTATTATTGAAAGCAACATAACAATAGTAGTAGTAGTGACAGCAACAAAAATTTAATGTAGAAAAAAGAAAGAAGTATTTGAAACTATTGGAAAACTAAACGGAAAACAATGTGGTAACAAAGTCTTCTATATTAATGGAATTGAACAAGAAAATCAAATAAAATAAAATAATAAAGAAAGGAAAAAACGAGAACAAGTTGAAAGATCTTTTCATGAAAACTATGTAGACAAAATTGTAACGTCATGGGTACAAGTACTATTATTGTTATTATTATAACAATGTTATTTTCTATTTTTTAAAATTGTCAAGCATGGAGAATAATTTTCAAATAATCGAAATTGTACTTGAAAGTATTCAAGATGTTTAAATGTGTTATGTAAACTCGTAAAACTGACGAATTTTAAAATGACAGGAAACTTTAATACTTTATGGAAAGTTCTTAATCGGTGGGCAACTATAAATCTACAACATATGACCTATATGTTGTTTAAGGTTGCAAAAATTAAGTT
This sequence comes from Ornithomya fringillina, assembly GCA_963978525.1. NCBI lineage: Eukaryota > Metazoa > Arthropoda > Insecta > Diptera > Hippoboscidae > Ornithomya > Ornithomya fringillina. The sequence continues at coordinate 7,574,737 of OZ021693.1, forward strand.
ATAGGGATAGACAAAATAATATGAACATCTGACTTAAGACGTTTCGCAATTTCAGCCCTTTTATAAATGTTAGCTTAATAGAGGTCCCATCGCACTGTTTTTATCGAAGTGTGAGTTGAGTTCTACTGTCACATTATTTTCACGGAAGCAGTGTTGCTAACATTCAATAAGATACTACTTTTGTATAGTGTATTATTTAGTTCATCCCCTGTATATTATTATTAAATATTTTCCCAATAAATTTTTCTTAACGTTCCACACTATATATATACAAATATAATAAAAACAACTCAATCAATATTAACATATTATTTATACAGTAGAACAATACCAAACAAAATATAAGTAATTATTTTAATTGATTACTATTTTTCATAGCCTACCTCTTAGGCACAATTAAAATTAATCACTTGCAGCATATTTTCTGGATGCAGACCATTTTTAATTATCTAAAACGTATGGTGCATATTAATATTGCAAAATTAAAAACTACAATAACAACAAAATGGAGACCATTAAAAACTATAAAAAATTATGTACTATTTTATTTGCTTACTGTCCAGGTCAGGTCGTCATAACCATTAAAACGAAACAAGCAAAGAGAAAAACAAAGTAAGTAAGTAAACAAGATTTTGGCTTTGGCTTGGGCCAAATCTTAAGTACCATTTAAACATCAACATATAAATAATGGGTGTGGCAGGTACATGATTACACCCTTTAATAATTTATACGTTAGGTATCAATTTAAAACTCAAAGTTTGGGCGTATCTGTTATCCTACCATCCCCATTTTCGGCACATTGATGAGTGGGTTTAATATAAATATTTGTACCAAATTTCAAGTTCATAACTTTTTATTTTAATATTAATGATCTGTGTGTAGAAACTGCAGTGTAGTACCTGTACAATATTTCATATCTTAAAATTTACGACCCTGAGAGTGACAGCAACAGACGAACACACCGACATAAGAAATTTTTGGTGCAGATCAAGATTATATATACTTTGAGGGGTTTCTTCTGCCTCTATCTTGATATTTCAAATGGAATGACAAACTTAGTATACCCCCATCCAGGGTATAAAATAAAAAAATTACAAAAAAGAAAAAAACGAAAACCGGAAGCATACAAAAGCAAAAATTACAATGCAAATAATGGAAAGAAAATAGCACAAAGCAATCTGCATATAAAACGGTGAATGAAAATCGTTGTTTTGTTTAATAAAAGTGCGTAACTTTGTGACTCTGGACTATAATTCTGATTACACTGCTGGTCTGCGGCACACTACACACTATACTACACTCTAAAGTAAATGAAATGGGAGTTTTTATTATGACAGTAAGAATTTGTGGAAATTAGCATAAAATGGAAAAAGAGGAAAAAATGAAAAAAGAACACATTACATACAAAACTTAATAGAGGATAAACAGAAAATGGAAGAATTAAAAACAATGTTAGGGGGGTGTATTATGTGGAAAGAGACGCTTTCATAATACAACTGTTGTAATGTTTTTTGATGACTTTTCAGCAACAATATGACTATAAAGGGGATATGGACAGAGAAGAGCAGAGCAGAGCAGAGAATATTGAAAATGTGTGCGTCACAATTGTGTGGGAGTAAAACCAGTACGAAACACAAATGCATTTAGCGGTGATAGGCCGCCAAAGTAAATACATGCACGGGGCGCCAGTCGCGCCGCACTCTGTAAATTCAAATCATCAACTAAATACGTACACAGCATACAAACATATACAATAGCGGGAACATTAAAAAGTTTACGTTAATTCACAAACTGCCTGAATTTGAAGTTGTTTCTTTTTGTTGTTGTTGTTGTTTCTGTTGTTGAATGAAGTTTACTAAACAAAAGGTCTCGTTTTGTTTCTCTTATTATTCTATTACACGCTTTGCAACAGGACTCGTACTTGTACTTCATTTTGAATGAATTGCCTGCCGGAAGTGGTAACCTTCAACGGGGGTTGACGATCTCGTGATATTGTAAACAGTCAGTTTGTTTTGTTGGTGCCCTCCCCGCTCAAAAGAAATGTTTTCAAAACACATTATATGCTATGGCGCGTATACGCGCCATGGCTGTAAAAGTTTTACGTGTAAATGATATGCACTTTTACCACTCCACTAGACTTTTCCAACTTGAATTTATTCATATAAGTGTGTGTGGATGGCTGTGTCAGCTCTTTACAGTTTTGACTCATTTGCTTTACTAAATACTCAACAACGAGTAATTGTTGTTGTATAGTTGGTTGAAGAACTTTTCGAGTACACTCTTGCATACCAACCTAGCTAAATGGTAGAAGAGTATATAGTCTCAAATTGAAAACAAAATTATTAAAAAAAAAAATAAAAAACAAACAAAAAATATTAAATTTAATTACGCGGATTACAGTTACACTCCGAGAATATTACAAACGACCATGTCGAAGAATGATATGCAAAAAGAAAAAAAAAGTGCAATACCAACAGCAAAGACAATCTAACGAGTCTCCGGTTGCAATGAGTTTACGGAGTAGTGTATATGTTTTGCTACTTCAATACAAAGCAGAGGACAGCAAAACAACCAGCTTGAGAATGGTAAGCCCCGTCCTGCCCTGCCCTCCTGGTCAAATGACAAATGAACTTATTTTCTACTTGTTGTTATTATTTTATTACAATAAAAGCAAAACAAGTTCAAAGTTTTGAAAACATTCATTAACGATTTCAGTCCATTCACTTTTTTGTCTCATAACAAAATTTTATAATATAAGCAAATGAAAAAGTTACAGCCAGTCAAGACGGATCGTTTAGTACTCTACCCGATAGTTAATTTTACAAATTATGCTACATATTACTTTCGTTATAGTCAGTAAACTCAGAGTCCTTGTCATTTAAGTCACTTCGTGACAAAGGTTTTGGAGATGATCCAATTCAGTTTATTTTCAAAATCTTTCTTCTGTGTTCTAATACATGTCCTTGTACCAAATTTAATCAAAATATCTCGAAAAATGCAACCTACAGCTTGTGTACAACTTTACATGGACAGACGGATATATTTAATTTGATTCAGATTTTAAAGCTGATAGATATACTTCAAGGTTAAATTACAAACATCTACATAAACTAAATACATTATGTATGTATTATGTATTATGTATTTTTACTGCTGTAAAAAGCTTCTTCATTTTTTCGACAACAAATTGATAACAATTAAAACAATTAAAAAGTTTCTGCAAAACTGGAGACTGGGGAATTTCACTTAATAACTCAACAAAAAAAATTTAAGGAAATTTTTTTTAATACTTCAACAAAACAAAACATCCAGTTGAAGCATAAATATCACAATTCCTATATAATATGAATAAGAAAAATATGTGTCCTGTGTGATGTGTGATGTGTGATGTGATAATATAACACCAAAAAAAAAATAAACAACGATCCAAAATCTAAACAAAGAAAAAAAAAACGTAAAATTAATGTAGTCGATTGTAAGGCTGCAATACAAATCATGTATTATAACATACTTTTTAGCTTAAGAACTTTTAACTATACCTTCGAACAATTTAATTTGTAAGATTTAATTATGAAAAGTTATACAACATTACCAAAATTATTGAAAAATTGTGAAAGCTGTATAAGTAATTAAAACTAATGTTAATGTATTTTTCAGTATACGATCACAATAAACAACTTTATTAGATTCATAAAAGTGCCGTAAATTAAAAGTACTGCCATTACAGAGAGCAAATGATATGGAAACATTTTATATATTATTCTGAATAGTTTTATAGGCAAAATATGTAATATATTTATATGTAATATGCACCAGTAAACGGGAACAACTGTTTGAAAATTCATATATACATATATTTATATGGTAAACGGAAATCTTTAATTTGAATAACTTTAAAAAGAATAATAATGCATTTATTTGTTATAAGCTATGTCAGGGAATATAGTTTGTTGTTGTTGTTGTTTTTTTTACTTTGACATCATGAACGTTAAGAATTTTTTCTTCTTTTACCACAGAAGAAAAAAACTTTTTCGTTTCTTTAACACTTTTCTTTTTACATTCTATAACCTAAACTGAAACTCACATGCGAAATGCGAAATATCGAAATGTCTGTTTTCTTTTCCGCAAAACTCTGCTGCTTTCCCATTTATCGAGAAATAAAACACAAAATATTGCAAACAAACGAATAAGATATTTCAAGTTTTATAAGAATTTGAATGATGGACGGGAATTATGTATGTTTGTGCTAAAAAATTGGCAGGAAAATCGGTTTTAAATGCTAATCTTGCATGCATTTCAATAGCAAACAAAATACAATAATAAAAATGCTAACGAAAAAACTACAAATAGAGTTATTGTTTTTAATAGACAGCATTAAAAAGCACAAATGCATAAAACGTGACATACAGCACATGAATATTTAAATCTGCCACACAATTAGATAGTTTTTATAAATTTTATTATTAGCATTTAAACATTTCACATCTATTCGCATTTGGGATAAAAAATAAATTAAAAATTGAATAAAACATAGTTTATATAGTATTGTAATCTTAGAGCTTCGTGTTGCCTACATTTAGGATTTCAATATAATTTCATATTTGTTGCATATTCATAGTAATGGTTTTAAAAATATCCTAACCAATGTTACCTACGTACTTTTCTGTATCTAATATTAACTACTAGTAACTTGTAAAAATGCTAAATTTGCTTTAAATATCTTCCACTTCTATATAGAAACAGTGGGCGTGGCAGGTATGTTATGCCCCCTCATTATATTACATATCAACTTACAAGTCGGATTCTATAATAAAAAATTTTTTTCGAAAATTGTGGGCGTTTCTCTTATCGCACCACACCCATTTTTGGCACATGGCAGGATGAGATAAAAAAAATAGATATGTATAAACAAAATTTACATTATCTTTAAACTTATCACCCCTAGAATGCCAAAAATAGATGAATATACGGACGTACATATACAGATAGACTCATAATTTGATGCCGCTCCCTCTAAACAACTCTCAGTTGCCCCTTTTATGATAAATTGTTTTGAATTAAATTATTTTAGCTATATGTACACGCGCTTAATTTAAACTTATTATTATATGTAAAATAAATTTTATTTTTAATTTTTTTCAAGCATAATTTCACTTCACTACTGACAGGAGCAACAGTGCATAAAATTAAATATTTAATACTTTGTTACAAATATGCGTTAATTTTCACGCCATATAACACGTTCAGGTATACTCGTATATTTATTCTTTGCTTTTACCCCCTCTTACAATAAACTTTCTTTTACCTCTCTCGGGGGTATTAAGGGCAAACTTAATACAACTAAAATTTATAGTAGACATACCCATGCCATATATTTACGATAACATTAAGGTTGCCCTAATAATTTACCACACTCTGTTTAATACAATAACAAATTTTAGTAAATTTGCTTTACAGCTGAAGCAACATTTCTTACTGATTAACACATTACGGTACTTACTTACTAAACACATACTGTTTTTAGTATTTAGAGTTGCATTTGTGTGTATGTTAATGTTTAATGTTAACCTTAATTGATTGTTCATATGAAATATTTCACAATCATTCACGCATTCGATAAATGGATACGTGCCTAATATATTATGTTGTAATAATAATGATGCTCTTGAGCGTGAATGTAAAGTGTAAAATATGACGCAAACGGAAGTTAAATAACGCTGCTTATTAAACAAAGTTGTAACGAAAAACAGAAAAAAAAACAAGTAAGAACGCGAAATTTGGCTTAAACCAAATCCCAAATACCCTCCACCATCACATACATACAGTAAGCATGGCAAATAGCTCATTATGATCTCTTTTAGTGTAAGCAATATGCATGAACTTACACATCAGATTCTGTGCAAAAAAAAAATTTTTTTCCAATTATGTGCATGATCGGACATAGGTGAATGCTCCGACTATAAATATATAAACCAAATTTCAACTTCATAAATCAATTTTTGTGACAGATAAATCAATTTTTGTAGATTGTGGGCATGACACTTGGCCAATTTTGACCAATTTAATTAGGAACCTACATATGTACAGATATTAGAAATATCTCAAAACTTTCGACTGTGAGTTTCAACAAAACACAATGATCTAGATCTCTTTATTCTAATCTAATATTTCCTATCTTTTCAAAATGGCGGCCGCTTGAACATAATAAATCATTGCTTTTTTAAATATATCCAACATGGGTACCAAATGAAAGGAGTTTTCGAGTACAATAAAAAAATTAAAACAAAATTAAGCAAAGATATTAAATGACAAATTTTTTTCAACGATAATATGCTTTTCTTCGCATATTTGATTATGTTTATATATCGCACATAACTTTTATTCTGGACACAATACAAATTATTGAATTATTATAATGGCGGCCACTTCAAGAAGGTCAATTACCAAATTCTAAAAACATATGTTAAGAATACCAAAAGAAAGGTCTTGATGATCTTTTTACTAATTTCATAGACTCCCAAATATGTTATGTGTTCTATATCCTCTAATATATTCAATATGGGTATCATATAAAAAGGCTTATTGAGGGTAATATCATAAACTATATGATGTCACTTTAAATCCAATTTAACAGTAGCTACTATAAAATAAAAGGTTTTGAAAAAATTTATTCCAAAAATTTATTAATATATACAAGAATATTATATATATATATATTTATATGTAGCATTCACAAATTTATTAAAGTAAAAAAAAAAAATAAAAATTGAATCAAAAATAAATTAAGTTTGCTGTATATACTCGTATATGTAATAATAATATATATTGACATTGCCTATGTACATACGTGCATGGCACATGAAAGTCTGCGTGTCTGTACAATATGAAATTCATTAAAAACCAAAACCATAGCAATTGTTGAGTTCGCTGGCAAACACAAATATATTAACACTGGGTGAATATAATGTTGCATATAAAGTGGGAAAGGCATGTTCATGTGAAGACTGTACAAATGAATGAATAGCATTTTTTTTTATTAATTTAATTTACTGTATAAATTAAACTACAAAAAAAATTGTAAAAAAAAGACAGAGATGACGTGAATAAAAAACTAAGAAATTAAAATAAAATAAATTCGAATATATTTCCTAATATTTAAGTGTTTATATAAAATAAAGTACACTGCTCCTACTGTTTGGTAATTAAATCTGATAAAATTTTATGATTTTTATACCCTCCATATAAGATGGGGATACTAAATTTGTCATTCCGTTTGCAATACCCGGAGACCCTACAAAGTATATATATGCTTAATCAGCATCAAAAGCTGAGTCGTTCTAAAAATGTATTTTGACAAAAACTTATATATATGCCACAAAAATTGACCTTTGACCCGAAATTGCGTATCTATAGTTATCCCAGACATTGATGTATCAAAAGTAGGCATGATCGAATGCAGAATTTATGAAAAACTGTACTGTCCATGTAAAACTGGACTTGCAAGCTGATACGCAATATGTACATTATTAGAGTGCGTAATAATATATCTGTCACGCTCACTATTGTAGATATGGAGGGTATTTAAGGTTTGGCCAAAGCCAAATATGGTTTCACTTGTTTTCCATTAAAATTTATTAAAATTTCTTGTTTAAGAAGCAAGAACTTTATTTATACATGAACCTATTAATATGAATAAAAAAAATATATTTTGGCTTACACCCAATCTTATAAAATAATACTTAAAAAGTCATCTTATTGAAGCTCTAAAACGTGTCAAATACTTTGTACATATTCTATATATTTATGAACATGTACCCATTATAGAAATGGGGGAGAGAGACAGAACAAGGAACTAAGCTAACACTTTAAAATTAATTTTGTATATGTGTAACATATTTGTGTATGTATGTACGAATCTGTGTCTGTTACTCTCCTTAAAAATAATTTGTAATAAAAATTAAAGAGCTTGTATTTTAACTTAAAAGCCCACAAGTGTTAACATCAGAATTAAGTTATTATCATTTATAGAAAAAAAAAAGAAATTGAGGATTTTAATTCTAAGCCTAAAGAGGTAAAAGGATATAAAATGAATTAAATTTCAGAGGTGTTATAATAACGAAAGAAAATTTTTTTTATAAACTTTTCCTAAAATTCATTCCAACGACAAGTCCGTTGCGTTAGTTTTGTTTAAAAAAGGTTTTAAATTAGAAAAAAAAAAAGAAAACACAGTAAGAAAACTAAATTAGCTTAGGCCAATTCTTGAATTCCCTCTATCTCGACATATAAACATAAAGTGGGCGTGAGAACCTCTTTCTTTATGAGATCTTTATGATAAAGAAAGTTTTTATATGGCGAAAATTTGCAATTCGTAATATTTTTCATCAAAATTTGGTAAAGAATAATTAATTAGCTTTATAATAATCTGTAACAAATTTGAACCCGATCGCACCATTTTTAGAACCTCTCTTCATATAATGATATTTCACGATTTGGAGAATGCATTTAATTTCAACTAATTATAGCATAACTATATATAACTTGTAGTGTAGAGTATTAAATGGACGTGTATAACTGACATGTTTTACTTATTTTGAGTTAAAACAAAAATTAAGTTTGCAATTTTTTCACACGAAATTTGATATGATTTTTTATCAAATGCTACACTTTTTAAAATCTTTAATGGAAAATTTTTTCATAAATAAAAATTTTCAATTAAAAAAAGAAAAACAGATAAAATTTCATAATTAAAAAATGACATTGATAAATTTTATTATGTAAATGTATATATGTATGATACGGACAATCACTAAACTATCATCAGAGAACAATTACTTGTCGTTTATCACAATAAATTGATCTTTGGTTTTGTTGGAAAGTATTAAAGTAAAATGAATATACTTTAGCGAGCTATTTTATTTACAATTCGATTTATTAAAGTCAATACTTTCTTAATCATAATCATCATTACTGGCCGATTACAAATTATGTAGGTCTTTGGTCTTTGGGAAAAGTGAACGTCATGCGCTTTGAACTTGGGCGTGCCTTCTCCAATTCTGTACAACATGTTGAAGGGCATCCAAACATTTCGTCCCTCCACCAGAATTTGGATCTCTCAATGTCAGTGTAAAGCTCATACAACTCAAGATTTATTCTAATTCGGAACTAATTCGGAATTTTTCTCTCAAACACGCCCAAAAGAGCCTCATAATTTTATGTTAGCGTCCATGCTTTAGTGCTATAAAGAACCCAAGGGCTATGAGAATCTTATAGAGTGTAAGTTTCGTCGCATGAGGGAGGGCTTTCCTAATGAACTGCTTAATTCTCCATGCTGTTGCTACTGGAGACATTTACGGCTATACCTAGATAGACCAATTCCTTAACTACCTCGAAGTTATATCGGTCACAATATGCAAGGTTTTCAGAGCGCCGCGAATCCCCGGACGTTTTCTTTCGTAAGATAATCAGCAAAGTTGTTAAGGTCCAGCAAATCATCCCCATATTGAAATTTCAATTTCGTTTTATCTTTAAGTTAAATACCAAAAAAAAAAAAAATTATGCTTATCGTACAGGATATACAGTAATTTGTAAATTATAGAACCATACACAATATACGTATTTTACACTTTATGAATTTACATATTTATGCAGATATTTGAAAAAAAAGCATAACATGAACAGAAGGAAAAAATAATAACGATGGCGATACAGCAAGAACAGTTGTTATAAAGTTTTGATAGATTAAGATACCCTCTATATGCAACATATACATTCTTACATATTCGGCTATAAAATATTATTCGTTGTACAATAATACGATAAGTGAACAATCTGGGAACAAGTAATTGTTAGTTTTGGCAGAAAATTGTATTATACATATAAAAGCAATTACATGATACGATCTATCGATAAGACAAAGTTTGTTTAATTTACTTATACATACACACATACATATACAGCAAATTGTTTTCAAAGATATGTAAATTATTTCCTAGAACAATTTTTGTTTTATTTTTGTTTTTTTTTTCTTGCTTTTTATTGAAAGAAGGCAAGCAAGCAAACAATTTATGAACCTTTTTCCATTAAACTGAAATGTTCTTATATAGAGATCGAGTAATACATTGCATGCTGTGGCAATATAGAGCGTAGCAATTACTTTAAATACAACAAAATTTATTGAGATTTGAATGTATTTAAATTTCATGTGACATCCATCTTTATATCCACCACAAACGATAAAAGTATGTAACACTTAGAAGGAACACAGTTCCTACAAAGTATATATATTCTTACTTACTTGCTATTTATTCTTGATCAGATACCGAAGTCGTTCTTAACATCCGTCCGCTTAACCGTATATTAATGTGACGTGTTGGTATCGATATTTGCATGAAATGTCTTCTCTCTCAATATAAATTTTAGTTAGAAATGTTATTTATGTCTTTATTTTCTAATAATATTACTTAATACTATTATTTGTTATAGATACATACACACTCGTATCTGCACATTTATTTATTTCACCAACAAAAGTAATTTGTGCAGCAAGTTGTCGCGTAATTTATTTTATATATTTTTGTGATAACATTGTTGTCATGCTTAACGGTTTTTTTTCAACAATATCTACAAGTACATATACATATATTTACTTTTCTCTTTCTATCCAATATTTTTACTATTTCAGTCATCTTGCTTGGTAGACGGAACAAAGCCAGAATCCGTACCAGACAACATACAATTGATTTTTAATGAATCAATTGTCAACTTCAACAACTCATTAAACCATCCGACTCTCATGTATGTCTGATGCCGATGAAAGAGACCGTATGGATGTCCAAACTATTGTTTATTATTTTCGTGTGTGTGTGAGTGTACACTTACGTTTCAAATTGTTGAATGTTGCAAGTAGATTATTGTATTTACAAAGATGTAACTTTATATTGTACATCAGTTTATATGTGTATATAAAGCATACAATGACAATCTGTCTACATGTACGTACTTGTGTGTCTATCAATATTACATATACACCATAAAAGAACAGCTACACTAACAAAGTCATGGTCGTTAATGTTGCTATTGTTATATTTATACATACACACATAAATAAAAAAGCACATGTATATTTGTTTGTTAGTTTGTTTATTCTTAATATAATTTACAAAGCTCTTCAAATTGTTTACATAATTTTTACACTTTTCATATACAGACGTGACCAAAGTGATCTAAAACCAAACAAATAAGGAAACTAAATTTGGCTTAGACCAAATCTTAAATACCCTCTACATCCACCTCGGAATAATATGGCAAATATATATATATTGCGCCCTCTAATAGTGTACGTATTACGTATCAGCTTGTAAGTCTAGTTTTACGATGAATATGGTTTTATGTAAATTGTGGGCATGCCTGATATCCAACCACATTTATTTTTTATATATTGGTGAACACATCTATGTATCAAATTTCGTCAAAAAAATATCCAAACTTATAAACTGTAGGTTGTTTCTCAAGAAAAACCATGGACTTACAGGCGAACGTACACGGTTAATTCGATTCAAATTTTGATCTGATTATATATATATATTATGTCTCATACCTTTTTTACGAAATTTGTAAATTTCTTATCACAGATACTGAGGATATTATGTGGTTATATGGTCCAATGCCCTGTTTCTCTATAACGTTCGTAAGAAAACTTGTTGCATTTCATTCTGATTGATGTTGAATTGACTGTTGTTATTTTTTTTTTTTTTTGTATGCAACAAAATGGCAATACAATGTATGTATGTATGTACAAATTTGTAATTTTGTTGTTGCCCATTCCAATGAGATTTTATCGCACACATTGTGCGAAGACAGAAGTTAAGTTAGCGTCCGTCTCGAACGGGACAAACCACATAAATGCAATTAAAATTTAATTGTTTCAATTTTCTTTGAAGTTGTAAATAGCACAGACAACCGCATGAAATCATTTAAAGAGATCTGTCTTGTTTGCGTTTCCATTTGAGCCTCTTTTTGTCTACTTGAAAATACGATAAATAGTTTATACTGTTGGCAAATTGGTCAAAAATTCATTTGCACATAAAAGTGCCATTAAATTATACAAATGACTGAATGTGGTAATGAGTACAAATGACTGCTTAACTTAAGTCAACTTTAACTTTAACATTTTTGTGTGGATTATATAATGATTTGAGTGACTTATTAAAGACCGACATACAGAAGATGGACAAAACAATATGGACACCTGGCAAGGGTTTCGTAATTGCAGTCAACTTTGAGTTGTGCCCACTATTCCTCTTCGCCGATGATATTTTACCATGTTTCTCATTACTGACATTTTTCTCTCGAACTCCTCTTCATTCGCTTTGGGTTCCTTCATAAAAAAGCATTGGATATGAATGAGAATTCAAGCTTTATCGATCGTATATATTTAAGATGAAGTTTACTCTTCCTTTCTAATTAATTAAATTGAAAAAGAAAATATATTCGCTGTCAATATTTTATGCCGTAATAAACTGCTTTACTATCTTATATGGAAAATCTTTCAAAATCACTTACTAATAATTACTATTATTATTAATTTCGTTTTCGCTTCTCTTCGTTCGTATTACTATGAGCATCTGTGATGAATCCGTTGCGAATAATTTATCTCCCATCTTTTATTGAACAATTTAATTTAACTTTATTGCAGTTTTTCTTTCAGTTTTTTTTGTTTTTTTTATTATCATTAAATAGATTTTAGTCACATACACACGCGCCCGTATACGCGCGTACATTACTCTTGCCAACAATATTATTGCTATATAATCATAATAACCATCGGTCATTTACCACATGACTGAAAATTGCTTTATACTTACTCTCTGCTTCTTTCATTGTGCCTAAATCGTCATTTACTATATACAAACACATATCATAATATAATCATATATAACTTTCTCTAAAGTATCATTTCCTTCTAACAACAGAAGATGACTAAATATATCTTCATTCCTTTAACAAAACAAATGGATATGTTTCAGAAGAAGGTGTATCTCTACTTCTACTTTTTACTTCCATAAAGTATACTATAATTAAATTAGTTGTATCAATGTACGAGAAGCGACCCACAAATTAACAGATAGATGAATATGATTAAATCGAATCAGATCGACTTTAAAGAGTCCCTTAAGCTTCCTTTTACAATTGACACAAAAAATACATAAAATTTACACATGTTTTACACACATATCATTATTCTAACTCTACACACTTTATTACTGTAAATGTATGAATAAAATGGAATAAATTGAATTGACTTTCAACTTTTGCAATGGTAAAGTTTATAACATTCAAACAGGTGGCACATAACATATACGTAGATGTGTGTTTAGAATAATCTCCTTAGAAAAGGTGGTATACTAAATTTGATATTCCGATTGCAATAAGCAGAGAGGGGCATCAGATCCTTTGCTTATTTCTCATCCTAATTGTTTAGATTTAGCTTAAATATCTTACTTTTTATTCTTACATTCCCTTATTTAAAATCAATCCCAAATATGTGTTAAAATCATTTCAGAATTAATTTTTACGAAACAGTGATTATTGACAAGTTTTAATACGTAGAGTATTTAATATATTGTCTAAACTAAATTTAACTTTTTTTTTTACTTATTTAACTTTGCACCTTTTTATTATATACTTAAAGTATATATGTACAGATACATGTGTAACCAGAGGTGTTAATCGTTTTATAGCATAAATAAATCGTTTTTATGTTGAGCTGGCCATTTTACGAAATTACTTTCTTTTTATCGTATTACAGAAGAATGAAGGAGAATAAATAGAGGAGTCTTAATGCACTTTAATATATGATTCATTTTTGTATTTAGATTGAGTTCATTTTTATCGAGAATCATTCTAAAATACTAGAGATCTGCATACATACCATAACACATTTACGAACAAGTGAAAAGTCGGTCAAGTCCAACCATTTAATATCCTACATCACTTCGATACACAAATGATATAATAATTAGTTTGTTGTCCCACTAAACCAAAGCATTGCCATATAAGTCACTTTGATAAATATCATTATATGAGATGGAGTTCTAAAAATGGGTCTATTTTCAATAGAGCTTTTCTTTGACTTAAAACATGTACATGTGCCAAATTTCATAAACAAAACTCAAAAATAAGAATTATAATCTGCGCACACATTTACATGGACAGACGGACATAATTAAATATATTCAGAAAATAATGCTGAATCAATTGATATAATTGAAAATGGATGTGAGATTTTTAGTCAACATCTACCCAAATGGTGCAGGTGATATAAAAATGTATAAAACAAGAAAAATAAATGGAAAGAAATGATGATTAAATGAAAGAATTCAAAGAAACTTACCCATCAACAATGTCACTGCAGCCTCTGTTGTTTTTATATGTTGTAGCAACATATTTTCAACTATTGTATATATATGTATATTAAGTGTAAATGTAAAGTGAAATTTTTGTTTATAGAATTTTTACAAAACACTTTCAATTACTGCAAAAGAATAAGAAAATACGCTTAAAGTGTTTTCAATGACACTCTTTATGTTTTCATTAGTCAAACTATTATTTAAATAAGTTTAAGTTTATCTGGTGAATTAGTATGTAAATGTTTTATATGCACTACACCAAGATTTTAGGGTATATATCATATTATCAAAGAGTTTTATAAATACCAAGAAGGAGACTCAATACAATTTTTATGTTCAAAATCAGCATAGGATTCTATGTCCATCTGGGCATATGGGTCCGTCTGTCAGAGGGCAGAGAAATCATTGTCCTGGTTGCTTAAATTGTTGTAACATTTATTTACACATAGTGGGCGTGCCATGTATCTATTACACCTTCTATAGTTTATGTATTACGTCTCTACTAATCAGATCCTGCGCTAAGTAAAGTTTGGGTAGTTTATATTATTTGACGATGCCCGTTTTGTTCCAAATCGATGGGGAACCTAATTATAAATATGTGTACGAAATTTTTACTTTATTTACATTTTTGTAAACAATATATCGATTTTTGTTGATTGTGGGCGTGACTTTTAACCGATTTAAACCTAATTAATTAGTAACTTACGTACAAATATTACAGTTTCTACTGAATTTCTACTAAATATCTCAATTTTAAGTGAATGTTAATAAGGATTCACGGATTCAATACTGTCTGAATCAACTTCGATTATGATCAAGAATATGCTACATTGTAGGGTGGAAAGTATAAAAATCAGGGAAAATAATTTTACAAATTTTTAAGGCTTATGTAAAAGTAAACTTATATTACTTTCAAAATAATCCATTCGTGCATATGTGTACGCAATAAAAATTTCAGTTTTTTATTGAAAAAAAAAGAATGTCTCTCTGTCCATTAACTTTTATAACAAAAATTACTTTCTTTTCTCATAAGTACTATTTATATCCACTAAAAATATCATGCCATGTCATGCAACGTGTCATTGCCTTGAGCATATACAGAAATAAACTTCAATACCAACACCACCATCTCAACTACCGACTGGAGTAACAATTGAAAAGAAAAAAAAAAACGAAAAAGTGAAAATAAAAGTTGAACATTTCACATCATCATTATTATATAATTAAAGCATAATGTCGTGGAGAAGTGTTTGTAGTGGAAATAGTCCGTAAAGTAGAGTCTCTGAAGTAAAATGAAAAAGTTTTGAATTCATTACGGTTCATTGCATTTCAACAATGCACACTATCAAACTTTATATGTTTCGGTTGATCATATTGTAGGTATTAGTGGGAAATAATAATTTGTTAGCTCTACGCACACACATATGTTCATCTTTAAAATTTTATGCTTATTAGGATAATTCCACAATTAAATAAGATGAGAAAAGTTTGAAATCTACTTAAGTGAAGACTTAGTCAAATGGGCATCTGATAACAGACCTGACAAAATTTACAAAAATCCTAAAGAAGGCGAAATTAACTATATACCCACAGTTTTTATATGGGGGTGGAGGGTATTTGAGATTTGGAGTAAAAAAAAATTACACTTTTTTTAAAGTAATTTTTCTTAGACTTGAAGAGAAAAAGAATCGAATGTTTGATATGTCATCTAATCACCACAATTCCATATTATTACGGAGATATTCTCCGAAAAAACTTTCAAATAGAAATGTTGTCGACAAGAACAAGACCAAGGTCACCGTCAAGTTTCTCTCCTTCAACTCAACAACTTGGTTAGTTGAAGTTTTTATCGAAAATGTTTATCCTTTGATAATCACTATACTTTTCCTTCACCCTGTACACATGTACTTAAATTTTACGTAACACATAATCTAAACTAAAGTGTAATTGTCAAATTTAAAGTTGACTTTTAACATCCTTCCAAATGACATAAACACAGCACAAAAAACCCGTTTAACATTGTCGCATTCATATGTAAATCTTATTCTTTTTACGGGAACAACATATTTGGCTTAAACCAAAGCTGAAACACCCTCCACCTTAGAGTCTCACTTTGTTACTTTTGGGAACCTCAGAGTCCCTAAAAAATATAAGCATTTTTAAACTGCATCAAATTTTGAATTAACTTAGCCATGTCTGTCTGTCTGTCAGTCTGTAGATCCGTCTTAACAAACTTGGTATACCCCCAATTGGAGAGTGTAATAAACCACTTGAAATGCAATGATTTTAAGAAAGAAAAAATAAAAATCGTAAGCAACACTCATACTCCTTGTTTTTGCACTTCTTTTGTTTCGTTTTTACCTTTTTATACCGAATTGAATTTATCCGTTAAAACGAACCATACGATTTGAAAACAAGTCTGAAACTAAAACAAAGATAAAGTTGATCGCGTATGTGTCTCTGGAATGGTCACAGCTACCACAGCAATGCACGCTCACTTGATGAATAATAATATTGTAATATACGCAGGCGTCTGCGCCACTAGCATGTAACAGGTACCATAATACACCAGGTGTAGTGTGGAGTTATAAATTAAGAAACTTAAGCAGCCAGCTTTAATTTAATTCGTATTCAGACATGTCTGCGGTTTGAAGATATGTAGATAAATGGGTATATATTATTAGCATTTGAGTTTTATTACTCCCTACCACTGCTAACCTCGGCATTGCTGTTAAACATGATTGCATTTGTATGTATCTACGCGTATGAGTGTACTTAAAAAATAAAGATAATGATTAATGTTGGAATGTAATAAAGTTAAACCAGTTTGCAGCATAAGAGGAGGCCCTCTCCGATTCAACAATACCATGTATTTGTTGGCCAGCAGGCTGAGTATATAGCCAGGTCTCTTTCACAATAACAAGTTACCTAAGTACCCAAAAATATATAAATTTACAAATGTACAAAAAAGAAGCCTTTTTTTTTTTTTTTTTTGGAATCCTAAAAATTTTGCATAAATAGAATCAGAATCATTGTTTATTTGAAAGGCTTGATTTTCTTAACCAAAGTTACATAAGTTGGGAAGGTATACAAAGTTTGCCATTCTATTTGCAACAGCCAGATAGAAGCTTCAGAAACTCTATATTCTTGGCCACCATCAAGAACTGAGTAAATCTAGATGTGTATGTCCGTACATCCATGTATCCGTATGTCCGTACGTCTGTCTATTGTTAGCACTTTCACACTCGTAAACTTGGAGATATTAAGCTGAAACTTTTTATATAAACTTGAATTTTTTAATACTCAGAAAATTAATTGTTCAATAACCACGCCCACATTTGACAAAAATCCTATTATATGCCACAAAAATTGAGCTATTTAGATTAAATTTGGTACACATAGTTACAATTATTCCATCCATTGACGTACCAAAAATGGGCATGACCAGATAACAGATACGCCCACAATCTAAACTAGTAAGTTGATGATGTACCTGCCACGCCCACTGTTTATAAATACATGAAGAGGATATTTAAGATTTGAGTTAAAGTAAATTTAGTTTTTTTACTTGTTTCTTTTATTTGCAATCTCATAAAACTGTTGACTGCGTGCTATTGTGGTACATGAGAGGGCCTTCGCATAATCAGTAGTCAAGCAGCCAACTGCATTACCATATGTGGATAGTTTGTTTCCCAGGTTACTCGTACAACGATATTCTCTCGCATTGTGCATTGTGTGTGCATTGGTGTGTAAGCCAGTAAGCCAGCATACTATTTGCAATAACCACATCTAATTGATTAAGATTTTGTATGACTTTATGCCATTTTTATGAGTATGTACCATACATAGATATATCTAATGTGTGTGTGTGTGTGTATGTGTGTGTGTGTAGGCATATGTGTGATTGTGCTAGAAGCCGAAACAATGAAGTTATAAAGCAAACGTAAAAAGTACAATTGCATTGTTGCTATTGCTGCTGCTGTTGAGATTTACTGTTATTGCAACAATTATCGCATTTGAACAGATCTGCTGATAGCCATACAAACAAACCTACATGCATCTATACATGTGTGAATGTGTGTGAATATGCAAACAATAGGTAATTATGTTCATAATGTTAGTGTTGTTGTTGTTATTATTGTTATTATTGTTCCATCTAACAGGCTTTTCATGTTAAAAGCTAATATTTTAGCATCTTCATTTTCATCCCCTTTTCATCCCTGATAAACAGAGATAAAATTGAACTTTCTAATCCACTACTCTTTTCTCACATGTTTAATTATATAATTATAGAATAGTAAAATACAAACAAACAATTTTGAACCTTATTTTTCAATAATATGGAAAATTTAATGTTTGTCTACTTATCTGCTAATAATAATAAAAAAAAGCCTTGAGTTAGATTTTTATACTCTGCAACAATTGTGTGGCAAAGGGTAAATAAAGGTTGTTCAGATGTTTGTGACACGTACACGGCTGGTGTCACACGCAGAATCAAAATCTGCATCATTTCAACCATGTCTGTCTATTCTTGTAAATTTATAAATAAGCTACAGGTTCCATTTAAGATATTTCAATGCAATTTGATATAATGGTATGTTTTAATACAAAAGAAAACCCCTTTGAATATCACACAATATGTGCAACTAGCTGTGTGGGGTAGAGTACTAAAAGGGTCGAGCTTGACCTACTATAACATTTTCACTTGTTATTAATGAAAACTATTACAACAATGAAACACAATTCTATTGTCTTTTCAAAAAAATGTAAATATGTACAGTGGGGAGATAAAAAACAACTATTATTCACCAATTTTAAAAATTTTTAATTTTTATAAACTTCGACTGTATCAAAGAGTTTCTCCAAGAAAGGAAAGAATCTCTCTCGTATTCAAATAAAATGCCAGATAATTGAGATATTGGACTGAAATTCCAGGTTCAGTACACATATTATAATTAACTATGAAATTCGCCTTCGACCTTATGACCATATTCTGAGTCTAAGAAAATCATGAAAGTTATTGCGGTAGTAATATTTAATAATTTCCAAGCGTTGTTCGTTTGTGAACTTTATCCTAATAAAAATGTTAACCTCGACTGACGTTTTGAGAGTGGCAGATCATGAAAAACGTTCAAGGGTGCATTTATTTTAAAGATACAAAATTGTTATGTCTGTATTGAAAGCCCCATTACAAGGACAACAAAGTAAAGGAAAATCAAAACTTTTTGCATATTTCGAATAATTTTTTATTTTCCTTCCATTAACATACACTAAGTATATTAGATAAGTAGCTTCAATTAAACGGAAAAAAATAATAAAAATTTTAAAACAAATCCTTACAAAGTTTGTTTAACTTTCAGTTATGTTTTGTTTTTGTTTTTCTTCTTCTTCTTTTGCTCCCCGAAGCAATTCATACTTTATTTAAAACTCACGTCGATGATATTTATCCGGGTCAAAATAGGACGTGACTACAACGCGATCACTGAATTTGCGGCCGGTTAACGCTTGCTGAGCCTTTTGACAATCCATAACGGAATTAAACTCAACAAACACTTTGCCACAACCGGGCACATCAACCCCTTCAATGGGTCGCGGTATCTCCACACTACGTACCACACCATACTTATTACATTCCTCTTTGATATCCTCCAAAATGTCCTCGTATTCTTCCTCATCACGCAACTCATCCGGTGTGACCATGTTCAGCAGACATAAGACTTCAGTGGGTGGACCAGAAATGCCCACCATCGACAGGCCGGGTACTTGTATCATGACTGGAGCAGCTGTTGTATTATTATTTTGAGCATTTTTCGCACCCACACTGGCGCGCTGCACAATTAATTTCTTATCGCCCAGCTGCATGCCATTTAAGCCGGCAATGGCCTGCGGTGTATGTAAGAAATTTCCATTATAATGTATTTGTGATCAAATCAAAGCCTACCTGATCTGTTATACTGTGATCGATGTATTCACAGAAGGCGTAGCCTTTGCTTAGACCAGTTGCTGCATCTTTCACCAAATTGAAGGCTCGCAGTTGACCAAACGACAACAACAGTTCCTTAACCTGTACAAAATATCAGAAAGAAAATGATAACCCAAACATTTAATGCTATCCATATCAAGTGCGTTTGTGTGAAAATATTGTTTTTGTTTTTTGTAAACTTTGTAATAAAAAAATTAAACAAGTTTGTTTAAGCGGAGAGAAGAAGAAGTGGAAACTGCCTTAATTAATTGTAACTGTTTCTGAGAGGCCGTCCGAGTGAAACGTGGCGACAACACACAGTCACTAAATCGAAACCTAAAAAAATCAAACGCCAACATGATCAACAATTTTTGGTCTAATAAAGCATTCATTCAATGAGTCAATCATTTTGTACCTTGCAAGAGTGTACGCTAATAAATGTGGGGGAAAGAAATATTTAAATATTGTTTTTTGCAATACCATTGAAGACACTTGCCTTTGCATTGAAGTGGAATAATTCGGGTGTGTGCGTTTTATTTCAAAAATTAGCTGAGAAACTGTTTTGGCTTGGCAGCACAACGCAAATTGAATTACAGCACACCACCACCACCTAAGCTACAAGAACACAACATATAACAATTATTAAATTTCACTTATTTAAATAGTCATTTTTTGCATTCTTTGCATTCTTTTTTGTTTTTGATTTCATTTCAATTCCTTGGTCTCCTGTTAAATAAATATGTTTATGGATATGTGTGTATCTTTAAAAACCCTGAAAAGTACCTAAATTGAAACTTATTGAAGTACTCGTTATATAAATGGTAATAATTCCAAGTGATATTTACCTGATCCTCATTAAGATAATTGGGTAGACCTCCAATGAAGATTTTGTGCGGCGAGTCTGGTACGACAGCTGAAACGACACCGTTTGCTAACATATGAAAGCAAATTGTACGTATACGACACATAACAAAATAGCATTTGTAAGGCAACTTACCCACTGGTTGTGACACGGGCGTCGAGTCCACCACCCCTGGCATAGGTTGATAATCGTGAGGTCGTCGTATTTTCAAACTTTGACCCTTAAAACTAATACCATCAAAAGCCATGGCCTGTGTCGTTTCATCGGTGGACCGAAACTCCAGGAAAGCAAAGTTTTTATCTAAATTAATTTGACACGCCAACACCGGATTACCGGCTGCTTGAGCCAAACCAGTCAAGTGCATCTGCTGGTTGAAGAATTCCATCATTTCATCTTCGGTAACTCCAAACGGTATATTGCCAACATACAAACGTCTGGCCTGTCTGGTTATGGTCGAGCCGACCACCGGTACAGCGGCTTGTGGTATTTCTGGTAGAGCGTTAGCCGGTATTTGACCGGCCGCTTGCATGGCTTTATATTGTAAGGGCGTTATATGCTCAAAACCTGGTGGCGGCACATCCCAGTACAATGAGGGTTTTCGGCGCCGGCTACGTCTATTGCGATCTCTATCGCGATCATCTCGTTTTCGATCGCGATCACGCGAACGCCGATCTCTCGATCGGGAACCACTTCTGTGCCGGCGTCTGTCACGGTCTTTAAAAATTATTACATTCTTCAATGCCACCCTTTACACGAATTACAATTACCTATTACTTACCATCTGAACCCATTTTTTCAGCCACTCAATACTGAATACTGATGAAATAAAACTAAATTTTTCAATAAGTTTTTAAACGTGTTTATGGAAATTTTACAATTTTTTTTAATACCAATTTCTGTTTTTCATGTAAATGCAATGTTAACAAGCACTTTAGTACAGCTGCAAAAGCTGCTACTAAAAAGAAACGTACTAATCCTTTTTGATGGATTTCATAGTAAGAACTAGTTCAAGCAAATAATATGTTTTGGCCTCGAAATGGAAGAGTTGCTAAATTTTACCCTAATCAATGCAGCCAAGTTGAATCAAACTTGTTCAAAGAAACATTTAAATTAAGTTTGACAGAAGCGAATTGTTGGTAGGTGTTCTACTACTACATAAATTATCAACCGAATGAAAAATGTTGATATAAATGAGAGTAGAAAGGAGAAAGAAAATATCCTGATATAAAAAAGATATTAAATTGTGTTTACATTACAAAATAAACAAGATTCTATTAAAATATTGCCCAAAATTATTTTTAAACTAAATACTTAAAGAAAATATGGGCTACGGTAAAGAATCTTTCTAAAATAAAAGCATAATACGAGTAAAACAACATAATATTTAAAAAAGTTTTAAAAACCAAACTATATAAACCACATATACAAAGAAACTAACACAAATATTTTTTTTTATATAGATCGCAGACGTCGTCATACAAAATCATATTCCAGATCACGTTCGCGTTCTAGATCTTCCCGCTCGCGCCGACATCATCATAAATCGTATCGTCGAAAACCTTCACCTTACTGGAATGTACCGCCACCCGGATTCGAACACATAACCCCCATGCAATACAAAGCCTTACAGGCAACAGGTTAAATACCGCCTAGTGTAGTACCCGATACACCACAAGAGGCTGTACCAGTTGTAGGTTCTATTGTAACCCGCCAAGCACGTCGTCTCTACGTAGGCAATGTACCGTTCGGTGTTACCGAAGATGAAATGATGGATTTTTTTAATCAATAAAAGCATCTAGTGGGCTTAGCCTAGGCAGACGGTTCACCCATTTTAGCCTGCCAAATAAATTTGGATAAAAATTTCGCTTTCTTGGAATTCCGTTCAATCGATGAGACCACCCAGGCAATGGCATTTGATTGTATCAATTTTAAAGGACAAAGTTTAAAAATTAGACGGCCTCACGACTATCAACCAATGCCCGGCATAACAGACACGCCCTCAATTAAAACAAATTTAGGTAAGTAAGCATTCTAATAAGGAGTCATTCCTCTTACTGTGATTATTTCTATATAGTTACGTCCACCGCTATATCCACTGTAGTGCCAGATTCACCTCATAAGATATTTATAGGTGGATTGCCCAATTATCTCAACGATGATCAGGTATATTTTCTAATCAAAAGTTTAAAAAATATTTGTTTTTTTAAAAAAAAGTATAGATTCGTTTGGGAACATCGTCACGCATTTAAGCACAATGAAAATACCTTTTGGCAAAATTAGACGATTTGTCGAAAAAGTATTAAATTGAATTAAAAGTTTAGCAACATGTTGCTATATGGTAGGTGTACTTAAGGAGCTCTCTATCTCTCTATTCCATAGGAAGGCTACTTCGCCATCACAGCATAATTAATTATTCTTTACCAAAAATTTCCCCAAATATATTAAGAAAGGAGAATTTTCCCCATATAAAGTCTACCCTACAATGAGATCTTATATGGAAAGGGGTTCTAAAAAGTGGTTCAATAGGATGGCTTTTTGTTTTAAAACATATCCTTGTACCAAATTTCATTAAAATATGTTGAAAAATACGATCCGTAGCTGCCGTATAAATTTACATAAACAGACAGAGAGACGGACGCGATTGTTTAAAACCACACAAAAATAAACTTGTGATTTCTTATAAATATCGGGATCCATTAATAATAATTGACCTAAATAAAGCTTTAAAGTGTTTTCCACAAACACTGGAGAGCAGAAGTAATAATCGGGAGAGCTTTAAAAGCTTTAAAAAGAATGAATATAAATTTCCTTTCATCTTTACATACAATTTAGTACAATTACTACCAAATAACGGTCACGACGCATTGAAATTTGAAATCGAATTCATTCAAGGATGCTTTATCAAATTTTATTACTCATCCTCGCCATCTTAATAACTGTGTACAAATTTTTAACATGGAATTTCAATCACTGGAAAAGGCGCCATATAAATGGCCCAAAGCCTACAATTGTCGTTGGCAATTTGCCGAGTCAGTTTAATCACAAAAGGCATCCTGTGTACGATCTGCAAGATATCTACGAGTGAGTGAAAATAATGCACTTTGATTGCAGTGTGTCTGTATGCGTGTATGTCTATGAATTTATTGCAGATCCTACAAACGTACAGATTCTTTTGTCGGTATATTCAATTGCCGCATACCGCAACTGTTAATTACCAATCCCGATTTGGTGCGTCGCGTGTTTGTGCATGATTTCAAACATTTCCATGATAATGAAACCTCCATGATTGTAAGTAAAATTGATGAAATTCTTCCGTTATATTTCTAGTACTAGTCGATAAACTATTTCAATTCACATCATTCGTTGGCCTTGAAATGCAATCAGAACCGTGTAAACCAATTCATTTATGTACATAATCAAACAATGCGCCAATAAAAATTTATTAAAATCGTACAATTTGTGCATACAAAATACTTACACTTACACAATTAAAATATTGTTATAAAAATTAATATGCAAACATGCACACATATATACGTACTGTATAGAATTGCACGCCAGATGAATAGGAAACACATAAGAAAACTAAATTTGGTTTTGGGCCAAATCTTAAATACCCTCCCCATCCACAACGGTGGACGTGGCAAATATTGTAAGCATGTCTATTATCTAACCGCGTCCAAAATATATAGAAAAACTTTTGCACTTTACTCTTCCGTTGAATTTGAAACCGTGTTCAATACCGTGCAAAGTTTATTAACCCAAAGCCTTAGCAGGATTGGCTATTAATTAAAAAAATAAGTTAATACTCGTTTTATAAATTTTAGATAGATAAGAAAAGTGATGACATTTTGGCTATGAATCCATTTGTACTTACTGGAGAAGAATGGAAAGAACGGAGAGCTGAAGTCACACCCGGTTTGACTAATAGTCGTGTATGTCTAACTCCCTAACTCAAATGATTTGTAAAAAAATCATTTAAAACTTTTTCTAGATAAAAAGCGTCTTTCCCATTACGCTGAAGGTTTGTAACAGCATGATTGAATTCATAAAAAAACAATCAATCCTGAATGCCAAAAGTGGCATTGATGGAAAAGATGTAAGTCTGTTAGTGATAAATAAGAGATCTTAACATTCTTTCATCA
The DNA here is from genome assembly GCA_963978525.1 of Ornithomya fringillina. Taxonomy (NCBI): domain Eukaryota; kingdom Metazoa; phylum Arthropoda; class Insecta; order Diptera; family Hippoboscidae; genus Ornithomya; species Ornithomya fringillina. Next base: position 7,600,114 of record OZ021693.1, read on the forward strand.
TCACCTTTCCTTTACTCCTCCATTCCATAGCTGTGCATTCGCTTTACATCCGAAGTGGTCACCGATTGTGTATTGGGTATAAGTGCGAAAAGCTTTTCAGAGCAACCCCTACCCACCATGAAAATGATACAAAACATTTTTGAGACCTCGTTTCTATTTTTATTTAAAACGATAATCCTTGGTCTAATTCCAAGTCTAGCACGATTTTTGAAAATACGTTTAATGTCCAAAAAGGCGGAAGACTACTTTGTGAATTTGATGCAACAAGCTGTAGAATTGAGGAAATCTCAAAAGGAAGAGGGCCTTGATCGAACAGATTTTCTCAATTACATGTTGCAGCTGCAGGAGAAAAAACAATTATCCAACGTTCAGTTCACATCACATACTATGACATTTTTATTTGATGGCTTCGAAACTTCCGCCACCTTGATGACGCACTGTTTGTTATTCGTAAGTTGAGGATGATTTCAAAAGTATCGGTTTGAGGTATACAGGGAGGATAATGAGAAATTCTTTTGTATTATTTTCATTTAGTTAGGACGTGACAGAGACCGTCAAGAGAAATTGCGAACCGAAATCCGAGACAAGTTAGGAAAATCAACAGATTTTGATAGCATTATGGAGCTACCATATTTAAATGCTTGTATTCATGGTAAGTAGATGTGAAACAGTAAACATTTTTTCCAAATAAATGCATATGGTGCACTTTTCCAAGTACATCGAAATTTAAAAATATATGAAGAATTAAAATTAATTAAAAAAATTTAATTATTAAAAATATTAAATATCGTAAAAGGGGCTTAGAAAATTTTCGAAAAATACTTTTATATATATTTTGAAAGAAAATAAAAATTTAAATAATTCAAAAGCAAAAAAGGCATAATTGGCTCAGGCTAAATGTAGAATTCTCAGCACCGATGCACCAGAGTTATCTATTATTTGAAATCCATGTAAATTGTAAAGAAATTGATAATCCGCCATTTTGATTATGGCAGGGTAGGGCTTTTCAATAAAAACATAACTTAACGTAACATAAGTTTCGGCGTTTTAAATGATTGAGAGGCTTCTGTTCTTGAGTTAAATGAATTTTGTAAGGATGTAAGTTAAGATCTTTATGCAAAATTCTCCACTATGTGATTTGAAAGACACACAATTCCTGTAAACGGCGTGGTGGAATTTTGATAATTTGAAGTACTTAGCTGAAGCTGTAATATTTTTAGTACTTTAAGCACTCACAGAAACATCCCATAGCGAATATTTTGACTCGAATTCATGCACCATTATTTGCTATGTGAAAAATGTTAAATAAAATGGGATAAACGGAAGTGGTCGAGCAGATCCTTTTCTAGATATTCAGCCTAAAATCTGCTAATATTTTGGCCGAACAACTGCAATTATACTAATCTCTACTATTTTTATTATTTTCTCTATCATGTTAAACATTATTAGAAGCATTACGCATCTTTCCGTTGGGATTTTCCAATAAAGTATGCACAGAATCGATTGAGTACAGTGATAAAAGTGATCGACTTATAAAAATATTGGAAGGAGATGTCATAGTTCTCCCAATACACGCTATAATGGTCGATGAGGATTATTACACAAATGCTCAATCATTTGAACCGGAACGTTTTCTGGCAGAAAATATGGGTTTCAAAGAATTCAAAGAGAGAGGTTTATATTATGGATTTGGTGATGGTCCACGGGCTTGCATAGGTGCGTCTTATATCTTATTACATTTTTATTATTAGTTCTAAAGCTTCTAAATTTTTGTAGGCATGCGTTTTGCTTTAGCTCAACTCAAAGCTGGCCTAATAGAAATTATGCGACATTTTGTTGTAAAAATTCATCCGAAAACGCGTAGTGACAATCAATTCGATGCAAAGTATTTCTTATTGCGTCTAGATGGTGGCGTTTGGTTGGAGTTTGAAAATTTAACTTGAATTGAACTTGATGTGACTTTGTTGGTTTGTTTTTGCAATATTACCCAACCAACTCGTCTTTGAATGTGTTTTTTAAAACCTAGTTATATTCATAATTTATACATGAATGTTGTAAAACAGAAATTATTTAATATATGTATGTATGTGTGATTAGATAATAACGCAAACAAAAGAGGTCTCAATGAAAACAAATAAGAAAGCTCCATATGGCTTAAGTCAAATGTAGGGCACTCTCTACCATACATTTATGTGCAAAGTGTGGGCATGACTAGTTTACGACGGGTGGCGTCTGTATGTGAAATTTAAAGAAATAAAAAAAAATTCATTTGAATTTGATTCAAATTTTTATCCATTTTAAGTAGAAACCCTCATGAAAAGAAAATGTCAGTATTACAGCACTAAACAACAGACGGATGGACATACAGAACTGAGTTTCATTCTCGTGGATTTTTCGACACATGCCATTACAAACGCCATAACATATTTAGTATATCTTCCACTTTATATGGGAATAAAAGTCAAGGTTATGATTCATTTAAGATAGTGTGTAACCGTATAAAAGTTAATAAAGTGATGAAAATGAAAATCATTCAACATCTTTAATTTAGATAGTTAACGGTTGCTCCTTTTGTTATAAAAATTTGTCATATAATGAAAAAGGTTAGTGAGAAAGATTGGTATCAACAAATCATATAACGAAGATATAACATTGATATCGGTTATCTTGCAGATTTTAATTTTTCTATTGGTTACGATTTACCCCAGCTATGGGCATATACTCAAATGGTTGGCTTTAGCTGGTGCCAGTGGTAGTGCAATAAAGAATACTACTCCCTCAACAAACAGAACTCTACCTCTTAAAAATAATACAATAAACATTTTTCCGCAAAAGTTAACAATAATACTAAAACAAAATTCTGATGAAACGCTGGAGAGACCAACAATTGGAATAAATTCGGAAGACTATCTATATAATGATAAACCTGTTACAACGATAAGTTATGAGAACTATTTGAAACCCACCAATGCAGCACAATTTATATATAATGTGCCCCACTTGATAACTTTAAAGCAAAAACCTGTTTACAGTTTGGAAAGGACTGCAGTTACATTAGCTACCAATAGTTTTAAACCTGTCAATATAAGCCACTCTGAGAATACATTTCAGCGATTAAATAAACCTCCATTAACATCAAAATATCCCTTACCTGAATCAATGCTCCCCACTCTCGCCTCCAGTTATGAGCAAAGATATTATTCAACAAAACCCACATCATTGATCGATAATATATTACCAGATGAAGTAAAACTTATTATAAAAAACAAAGCCTCTTCTATTAATGAATATCCTTTTGCTGACGATACCGTTACCATAGAACCAATATATCATATTCCTGACGCCCTGCCGAAATATACTCAACAGATATCAAATTCTTATATAGCACCAAGAAATAGACCAACGTACGATCTCCCAAACGCAAAAATATACAAAAATTGGAAATAAAAAGTTTGAAAACTTATTTCTATAAATTTTTGTTCTTTTAATTCTAAGTTTCTACATAGAAACTGCACAGTTAATGGATTCTCTATTATTTAAAAGTTTATTTCTTTACAATTAAAATTTCTAAAACACGAGTTTTTCAAACAATTGCTTATTCGATTGTCGGTTAGGTTATTTAAACGAGTATGCGCAGTGCTGCCATACGTCCAACGCGCACTGCTTTATATATTTATACCAAAGTTTTTTTTTATCAATATTATAAATGTGATTATATAGTTTTATTATTTAAATGAAAATTAGTTATAATAAGTCAGAGAGGCAAATTCAAAAATGTTAACTTTTCGTTTGAAGTCGTGCTGACGTGAACTTTGTTAACTAAGTTATAAACGAACACCTTTCGAATCATTCTAAGGATGCAAACAGGTAAATCATATACACGCATGAAGGTTGAAATACATGTTTTTTTTTTATTAAAACGCACATACGGAGAATATTGGTTGAGTTTGCCACCAATATTTCAGCATTTCTTAGGTATTTCATATATAGTAATTCGTCAAAAAACAAAAAGAACTGATTTTTATTGCAGACTGGTAAAATAAAGCGTGAAGCATGCTTTTCATGCATGCTTCGAATACATTTATTTTATATTAGCGGTATTTAATGATATTACCCCACTTTGCATTTACATATAGTTTTGCTACTTTTATGTTGAATTATTAAATATAAATTTATATAAACACAATACATACAATAATAATAAAAGTTGTAAAATGTGACACAAATTATAATTTATTTTCAATTGTTGCAACTGAGGCTGTGCTTTGATCGATTATGCACACTTTCCAAATACATTTTACGTCCATTACCCTTTATTTTGGGTTCTTGTTTTAAAATATGGCAGAGACACTATTACTATAATTATAGAGGAAAAGTTCTTCACTAAGAAAGTTTTGCTTCGTATTATATGTCCTTATTTACTTGTTCTATATGTTGAAACGTTTCTATATCATTTTATATATTCTAATAATGAATAATTGAAATCGTGAAAGTTTATTATTTTAATTAAATATATTTATTCAGCAGCTTTAGAAAGAGCTTCACAGCATTCAATGGCAATAGCTGCTTCCGCTTTAGCCTGTAAGCAATAATTCAATCAAGAATAATATAAACAAATAAGATAATAAACTAAAAATGTACCGCATCGGTGCTGGCAGAATTTAGCGCAGTTTGGTATTGGGATAATAATTGACGCACCTCACCGGCATCGAAATCCTTTACATCATGTGCCTCTTCAGCTAAAACTTGTACAGAGGAATCTTCGTTGACAGTAATAGTACCGCTAGAAACAAAATATTTTGATGTTTTGCCATCATTTTCGATCACTTGAACGACACCAGGTTTTAATACAGCTGCAATACAATAAGAGTTAAAATAAAATTGACAATTATTTGTTTTTAAAATATATTCACCTAAAGTGGGTACATGTTTGGCCAATATGCCAAAGCTGCCGCTAAATGATGGTACATCAATTTGACGTACATCTGCACTATTGTAGAAAGTTTTGTTAGCCGCAGCAAAAGTCAATTTCATTTCGTCGGCATAACCACGGAATTGTGAAATGCGGGCTCCATAAGTGGTCAACAAAGAGGTGCGTCGCAGAAATGACATGCTGATCTGAAATAAAGTCTTTGAAAATGTACTCCTCAAGCTAAGAATTATGATTATGTAACAATGGAGGTTAGACGAGCGGAATAATATTTATAGTAATAGTATTTATTTATAATGTTCATTTGGATTATAATTATAGATATCTTTTACTTATTTTTATTTATAATTACCACAAAATATTTTGCACAATTCTTATCTACTTAAAAATATTCCTGGTGTTTCGTGCTTTTTATTTAGTTTGTAGTTAATGAACAGTGAGTGATAATTATTTTCTGAAGGTGGTATTTTTCAAATAGTAAGCATGAAGAAGAACTTTTTAAGATATGAAAAAAAGAAATATATATTAAAAAAGTGTTACAACCATCTCTCTTACACTCCCTTCTTGTAAGGTCTTTTTTTTTAAATTTCACACGTTTTTGTTCAATAGATTAGCACAAGTAATATATCTATCTCCTTCCACTGCAGCTAACCTAAATAGGTAGTTTACTGTATTTGCTTTCTTGCTAACTTCACAAAAATAAAAGACCAGAATGAGAAAATTTACCTTGAATTGCAATTAAAACCCTCAAATAACGTTTTTTTCATTTCATTGCAATTTTTATATCATTTACAACACGTTGATATATTTAAGAGTTTTTAAAAAGTGCATAAATCTAATTTATGTAATAATTCTAAACAAAATATTCGTCAGTTAATTAGTTTTACATTAATGTGTTAAAAAGAAAACTAAAAAGAGAATTATTATTATAAATAGTAAAGGACGCGGAAGTTGGGAACGTTTTTGATGTCAAAAGCTATTGCAAATGCATTAAAAATGGAACCGATTAGTAGTATATGTGGAACTACATTTGGGTCGTCGGCATTCCATTTCTATGTTTCTAATTTTTTTAAAATACCAAAAGACATCAAAAATGATATAATTTATTGTCAGCGCGCTTTGAAGGCTCATATAAAAGTACACCAGGTTAGTAGATATCAATGATTCATGTGCAATGAAATATAAGTTCTTTGACTAATGCATTCATATTGCTTTCCCTTCTTTTTGTTCTGTTTTTACAGATGGTGTTGGATGTTTTTCAACAGCAACCCGATGCGGTAAGTGAATTTATACACAACTGTTTTAATAAGCATTCCTGCATTTGGATGTACTTGTATTGAATTTCACTTATATATATGAATTTGTAAATTTATTACTTAAATACTTGGAATTGAAAGAGAATAGTGGCAGTAAGAACTCTTGTAACAAATGTCGCCATTGCTTTACGAACTTTTCTTTCTGACAATCCTGCTGTGGATTAAAAATGTTTAGAGAAAAACGTTTAAAGTGTTAAATTTATAATACATATTTTAATATACATTTTCCACTCTGCATTGTTATTAAGCTAAAATTGATCACGCTTACACGATATTAAACTTTTTGGTTCGTAATACCATGTGCGGCCAGCAAAGTTATGGCTGCAAAGTTAAAATGTATTCTTTATGTATAGTTAGTGTAAATGGGTTGTGGGTAGCGGTCATGTCGTTTGTACTAATTGGATATAAATATATTTTTAATGTCTTAGGATCTCACGCACAAGATGCGTATACTAAATGAATTGGAATCGGAAATATATGAAATAAATGCGGAGCAGCATTTCCTTATATTGCGTGTACGGCGAATAATTGATGAATTTTACAAGACTCTCAAAGAGAAAAATATACCAATCGATCAAAATTTCACTAACAATGTTGTGGCCAAAGAAATTGTACCGAACATTAACGATAATCGAGCCGACATTACTCCGGTTAATGTGATTATACGCAGTACTGAAGAACACTTAATTAAAAAATATTTCGAAGTACAGGATGAAGTGGGAGGAGAACCTGATGTAATTGATTTAGACGATGAAAATACTGAAATGGAGACCAAATACGAAATTGAACAAAAGAAAATTGAGAAAAGTCAAAGTAAACATCGCCGTTCCAAGCGGCAATATCCCTCCAGTGGCGAAAGTCTGTTACTAAGCGGACGTAGTGCTACCCCAAGTCATTATAATGTGTCTGGTCAATCTGCGACCGCACAAAAATCTCTATTAAAGCCTATAAATCAGCGTATAGCTGCTGATGTACAACAACTTGGTGGAGAAAATCAACCAAAAATAACGGGAGCATTTTCTCTTAATGATTTGTTTAATCAAAAACTATCTAATAGCAGCAATCAAGAGGTGGATGCCAGCGGTACTAATAAAGTAATGCAGCCAATGGAGTTGCCGGTACCAACTAGTGTTAAAATGAGTCGCATGAATTTACGTCAAGCTTTAAAAAGAGCTCAGGCGGCAGTTAGAGGTCCTAATTCGGCTATAAATTCGCCAGCAAATGTAGGTGCTCCTCCACCTCTAACACCTATACAATTTCCAACAACTACTGCAGCAACCACACATTCACACCAACTGCCAAAGCTTGGCAATGTAAGCCAAACTACTTTATTGAAAAGAGTGCCGATAACAAAACCGAAAACGACCCGAAACTCTGTAGCAACAGCGGTCGTAACCAGTGCAGTGGGGCCTGCAAAGACGCCCGAACCTATTTCTTCGTCGGGTGAGAGTTCCCCGGAACGAGAACTGGAGGAAACTCGCACTAAGGCAGACGAATATGGCCAAGAAATGTTTTTACGTGTCTTTGATTTGTTTACACCGCAAGTGTACGCTCAAATGCAGCAGCGGCGTTCGAAACGTCGCAGACGTTGTGTACAAAAGAATGAACGTTCCATGTATCATTATGGAAAAATTGAGGTAATTTGAATTTCACGAAACAAAAATGATTCTTAAATTCTCTAATAATATATTAAATGAATGCTTAACATTTCTTCCCTAGCACAATATACAAACTGGTAGCATTGAACCAGAACAAAAGAAAAAACGTAAAGCTTTTCTTTTGTCACCACAAACAAAGAAATCGTTGCCCAATAAGCGTGTCAAGGGGGATAGTGTTGAAAAAACAGTTGAGCCTAATTCTGATGGGCCCTCGGCTTCGACCTCACGTTCCAACACCACTTCTCCTGTTGACAAGCACAGCTGTAATGAATGCCTTCAGAATGGTGGAAATTTGAAACAATGCATTGAATGTAAATTGTGGTATCATCTCTTGTGCCATCGCTCAGATGAGGATGAAGAAGGGATTCGTCTCATAAATAAAGTAGATTATGAAGCAAAGACCAACAGTCTTTGTCCCAAGTGCAAAAAGTCTTGTGAAGATAATATTAAAAATGGTAAATGTTTATAATAAATGGTAAAACTAAAATTTAATTATGATTTTATACCTCTTGCAGTATTGTTGAAAAATGAAAATTTGCAAAAATCTGTAAAAGAATTGGAATTACAATTGGCTAAGGAGCGCGATCGTCGTGAGATTTTGCAACGTACCGGCAAATTGTACAAAATAGAAATGAATAATCTCTATCGTATTGTAAATGCCATCAAAACGGACCAGAAGACCGATCAGGCCACAATTGACTGTGACATTATCACTTTGGATTAAATATTCCTTGTTGCTTTTTTCTTTATTATACAAAGTTTGTTATTTTTTGTGCGTCATCCTATAATAAATTAACAAACTTTTTAAAATTAAAATTATAGAAAATTGAAAATTTATTCATGGCGTGTTTATCATGCAAGCAATAATGTATGCGTCATCTCATGAGTAACGTTTATTAACATTACTTTTTAGTGATGCGTTTCAGTTATTAGGGATGAGAATATAAGTAAATATTACATTGCATATTTTTGAGTTTAAAATTGAAGATAATATTTAACAGTTCTTTCATTTAAGTGTCATCAATTTTTGTTTTTACTTTATTTCCTAACATTTATTAAAAGTTGCTTATAACAATATATACATAATGGAATACTTTAGGAAGAAACATGAAAAATTTCTAACAGAAAAATCTTCCTATTCCTTAATCGATAAGTAAGTAACTTTGTGATATAAATTTGTGAACTCAAAGGTCACAGGGTTAGGTAGAGTATTTTATAAAGAAAATAATAAACGGAAATCTTTCAGCTGCGGTCAAAAAAACTTCAGCCCTATTAGTACTAATAAGGCTCCAATCGTTGTAATTAAATGATTGGTTATATGGTAGCTGCTGTTGCAGAGATCGCCTTGGCAAAAACACATGTAGACTTTTTTATAATTGTATACAGTATAAGCGCAACGGTCTTGACTATCGTCAGGGCCACGTTGTACACACATGCGCTGTGTGGCTTGATCGAAGTCTACAAATGTATAAAAGTGAATTAATTTTCATTTTGCGAAATTAATTGAGATTCATATTACATACCATCTACAGCATAAGAGCCACCGCCTTCTATTACTTTGCCACACCAGCCGGATGCACACGGCACAGCAGAAACTCCCGGCTCACGGTTCACATCGGTAGCATTAAAACCAAATGGATCTTTACAACTGCCCAATTCACCACGCGACCGACATTGATAACAACGTCTCAGTAAAGCTGCAAATATTTCATTTTTATGTGAGCAAAAATTTATAAAACATCTATAATCTAAACAGATTACGCAAGCGCGAGCGCATCAATTTATTGTTGTGTTGTCAAATAGTTTACTAAATATGTTTGTGTGTAGCCAACATACCATTAGAATATGAAACACAATATAAAATAAATAACATTACAACGATAATTACACGAAATAATTTCATTTTTAATTAAAATATTTTTATAATGTTAACAAGTTTAAAACAAAAACAAAGTGAATAACAAATAAAAAATGTACTTAGTCTTCAAACATATAATTCTGTAGTTGAATCGTTGCAACCCTGCGCATAGTAAGTAGTAAATGTTCAAAGTAAGAAAACCATTTCTACGATCATGAATTAACTTGGCAGTATTCTTTAAGTAAATGTAAGAAAAAAATGCTATAAAGAGGAAGCTAATCCGTACAGATGGCGCTTTATTATTGTGCTGTTACATATTAAGATTTTTTATTTTAAATTTTTATTATTTACATTATGAATAAAAACTAATTGTAACATGCTCATCGGTTCTCGTCTATTTTTAGTACATAAGATGGATAGAGTAAGCATATTTATATACTTACTTAGTTATTATGTAACTTAATTTTTGTAGGCGTAAGTGCTTTTTGTCAGTTGTGAGCATGGCCGGTAAATGATTTTATTTTAATATAAAATTCGGACGTATAGACGGAAAAAGAACGCTTCAGTCAATTAACTCTAATTTTGATACTAATCAAGGAAATAAACTTTTTTATTTTTCCTAACAACTTCTTGTGGATGTAAGATGATTAAAAGAATAACAAACTTCACCATAAAAAAAGCGTTTAATAAGGAAAATGTTTTATTTTTTTTAAGGATCGTTTAAACTTTAACGTTTTTGGGGGGAGCAGAAAATGTTAATCGATTTTATTTTATTTTTCCTAGATTAATAAACAATTTGCAACTTGAAAAAATGTTAAAGTGAGTGCTCGGCCCATCCGATATAGATTTTGCTGCTGATCAAGAATATATAAACTTTGTAGGGTGTTTGACTAGTTTTTCGTGATTGTTGCAAATGGTCTAATAATCCTTAGGATACCACCATTCTAGGTGCAGGGTGTAATAACCAGCAGTAACAAAATGAAATGTCAATCAAATTGTGTAGAGTTTTATGAATCCCAAGCCATGAATACAAATTATGTAAAATGTAACAAATTTATTGTCAAGAATTTGTCGGAACCCGATTAAGTTATAACAATGTACACATACTCATACATACAATGATAATAATATTATGATTATTTTTTTTTTTTTTGTAACATTTCCCTTAAACTCCGGGGACCCAGTGATACTACTGGTATGAGTTAATAAAGTGGAGAGTATATGAAGGCAAGAGCAACTCATGTGAAATGAAAGCACCGACAACATCGTTTCAATGCTTCAACACTTTTAGCAATTCAATGCTTAAACACATGCACACCTATATAGAGGTATGTATGCATACATTCATAGTGTATGCAAGGAGTCTATAGAGTCTACGAATAATAACTGTAGGGAGAAGTAAATAGAATTTCAATGGAAATCTCATAATTAGAGTTATGCTTCCAATAATAAATTGCTTACATGATGAGTTAATTTTCCTGCTTACCACACACACACACACATACACACACACACATTCACTCAATCCACAGCCTTTCATGATTGTAATGGCTTAGAGAGATAGAGTTAGAGAACAGAGGTGAGATGGCATATTTCCGGTTCCGTTCAAGTGAATTGCTTTGTGTTTTCCGTTATTTGCCGATGTTTGAGTAATGATAATAAATTTTACATGAACGCATCAGAACGCATACACATAAATAGGATCTTTATGCGTAAGCAATGAATGTTACTGAATGCACATGTTTTTCTTATATATTTGGGAGCATTTTAGAATTTATTATACCCTCCACCTTAGTGCTGAGAGTATACTAAATTTGTTCTTCCGTTTGCAACACTCAGAAGGAGACATTAGAGCCTGTACAAAGTATATATATTCTTGATCAGCATTAAAAACTGAATCTATTTAGACATGAATGTCTGTGTGTCTTGTTGGCCTTCTCACGGGCGTACATTTTGAGATATTGAGCTTGGAATTTTATATAGTCTTTTTAAGTTTTTTCATGCAGATCGCTATTAAAAATGGGTAAAACTAAGTCGAAGACCATGCCCACAATCCACAAAACACTATTTATCTGCCACAAAAATTGAGCTATGAACCTGAAATTTGGTGAGTATATCTATAAATGTTCCCTTTATCGATGTGCCGTATATGGGCATATTCGGATAATAGACACGCCCACAGTCGACAAAAATGATTAGCATCGCAAACGATTTAGCCACCGATTTATTACCGATCCGGTTTCTTTATTTGTTTTAGATAATATGTGTATAAAGCTACAGTTATGGATAAGAAAAAAAAATTGACAAAATACCCAACAGACACGTCCACCTATGTCTTTACATGTTTTTTTGTTTCTAATTCAGCTAAAGTTGAGCTTCATCCTATTAATTGGCCCTTAAGTGCAAATGTTCGTAAATTAATTTCACAAATTTGCTTTTAATCCGCTGCAACAGATTGCATCGTAAATTCGATTTAATGCATTGATAAGCATTAATTTCGAGCGCGTGTCCACTCAGCCCACAACACTCAAATATAAATAAAATAATATAAATGGCTTACGCACACGTTTAGTACCACAAAGTGTGTGTGTGTGGTGATGAATTAAAAACCTAGCCACTCAAATACAAAAACATATACAAACTCACTCACTCACACACACACACACACGCACCATATACGTTCATGCATACACAGCTTCTTTGAATTCAGAGATTTGTTGTTGTTTTGCTACACCGATCTACAAACACTTGACTATAAATGAAAATCAATAAGTTTTCTAAAAATATTAATTGCATCCCGAAGGCGTTGAGGAAAGAATAAAAGTTAAAAGTTGAAAGTTTTTCTATTAAAAGCTTCAGCGGATGTTGACGTTTTTAAATTATATTAAATGCGATTTTGATTTTTTCAATCCCAATCAAAATATTAGAAATTCTTTCATTACGGGCACAAATATTTTTATTACCATGTGTGTGTGTGTGTGTGAATGTGTAAAGCTTTGATTTTAAAGATCTACCGAAATGGTTGATGAAATGTTATGACGTGACTTCTTAGAGTAAAAAAGTTTCAAAAAAAAGATAAATTTATATGTTTCAAATCATTAATAACGGTCTGTATAATAGTGAAGGTATAAAACAATTAAGCGGGGGTGCCTGCCATTAAGAATGAAGCTGTTGTTGTAGCAGCAACGGCTAAAAATGTTTACCTTAATGATAGCATTAATATAGCAGAGTTTGCTTAGCTACTTCCTGTCTTTTTATATCCTCTACTTAAAATGAGTGGTATATCAAGTGTGTCTTACCATTTGCAACACCCAAAAGGAGATGTCAGAGATTGTACAAAATATATATATTCTTGATTAGCCTTAAAAACTGTTGAGTTTTCTAATCAATTGGATATATCAACAATATTAATAATATAAAATAAAATAAACGGTAAATGTTGTGTTCGGACGCTATTAGCGGAGTCCCTTTTTCAATATTTGTATCAGCTTGATTGTGTTAATATTATTTATTGTTGAGAATGGAAAACATTTCACGTGCTATTTATAGTTGTGAGTGTTTATGTGTGTATATGTGTAAGGAAGGTATTGATATCATTTAAGCGTTTTGATTAAACGCTATAAACTATTAAAACGAAATTCTGTCTAAACGACTATGAGATGGACTGACTGACTGACTGACTGACGCCACACGACAGTATCAATTACACGTCCATGAATATATACCATAACTGACATAAATGAAATGTTGAATGTGGACCTTTATTTATATATTTGTGTGTGTGTGTGTGTGTATTGACTTCTTTTTAATTTTTGATTTCCTTTCAGTCAGCGCTCATAATTGTTTTTGATTAAAATGAATTTGATGAATTTCCCACACGCAAACCCTTCCTTCCACAGTTATTCAGCTCTCCACTAATTTTCCGTCCTTTCACATCTTTTGATGGCTCCGTGTAAACCTTTTCGCTGAAATTCATTTCGATCCTCAAACGAAAATCTCTTTTGATCATGTCGATAATGATGATGACGTTTATATGCTTGTGTTTTGTGTTACGAGCCAATTTATTTGTAATAATCCTAATTACCTATATTTCGGGTTCGGTTCTTCAAATGTTCTTTTTTTTGTTTTTTTTTGTTTTTGTTTTTATGTTTTCTTTTTTCGTAATGAAATGAAACTGAATGAATTAAAATATAACTTTTTAATTTTTTAATTTGTAGCTACCGTTTATTCTAAAGCTTAAAATGGAGAATAAGAAAAAAATAAAAAAAAGTCAAAAAATTATGGTCGATCATGCAAAACAATTTAATACTTGATACCACTTGGTAGTAATATTAAGCAGTTTTATTTTTATTCTTAACAAGTATCACTTCCTCGATCTCCCTCCTAACCGTACAAATTTGAATTATTTAAATTTTAAGGCTAGCAAATCATATCCAACAAATTTGATTTTTTTGTGGAAAAAGTTTTGTTATGGATAGAAGTTGTAAAATAGGTCCAATGGCATCAAAATTCAAATTTTTGTAAAACAAATCACTTTTTGCCTTTAAATGAATCACTTTCGGAAGAAGCCTTATCAGTAAAAGGAGTTTCAAGAATGGTTCGATTAAGTTCAAATCTATAAACTGTTCATTAATACTTTAAGCAATCGTTCTTCACACTCTTTGAACGTAAATTTTCCTCCTTAAAGTCTGCTTTTATAAAAGGGGGTGGCCTTTGAGCCAAATGTATGGTTTTTTTACAAGCTTAAGTTCAAATTTTCTGTCGAATCTACCTCAACTTAACGGTAGAAGGGCGGGTTTGCCAAACGACATAATTCCATAATTCAATCCCTGTCCTTTAGCGGCCAGAGTTTACTAAGGCAAAGTCTTAGCCCACTCCTCTTCTTACTAAAAGGACGCCAAACATTATTCTATATATATGAGCTGGTTTTTTTGAAAGTGGTATAAGTCCATTTTTCCATATATTGAGATATTTAAGGGTTTGCGTTTGAATCAATTTAAAAATATTGGCCAACTTTAATCAATTCGAGTGATGTTTTTTACACTATACATACATTAAATTTTATTATGAAATAATAATTACTAAAATTATTTGAAAAAATAAACGATTTTTTAGGTCCTCATGGACTTATACCATTTTCAAAAATAACATATTACAAGAAATAAAAACAGGAACAAATTTAAGTCCATATTTTTATAGACATAAAAGCTTTACTGAAATGGATTTTTATGTAAAAAGTAATAGTTAAAATGAAGACATTTAAATACACGAATAACCAAGTTTATTAAGAGTTTATTTCAGTTATATGAAAAAGATCGAAAATTAGTAACATCGTCTTCGTCAGTCGTTAAATCACTTAATTCATAAATTCTAATTCTCTTCTTAGTTTGTAGAAATGTTGAATTAATACTGCTCAAATTGCTTTCCTCATCCGATTCATAAATTCTTCTTCTGTTTCTAATATTCATGGGTCTTATTTCTATAACAAATAAAATTCAATATTCCCGGCAAAAAAATCATTACTCTTACTTACGAACATCACTTTCAGACAGATACAGGTATATGAACTCATTGTAACAAATAATATTATTTATTTAAACCGTTAATTTTCTGTTTTCATAGCAGTTATATTTAAATAATACTCACGCTGCAATCTATTAGTATAAGAACCAAACAGTAGGACTTGCGAAGGAGAACTAAACAAAAGTATTTTTTACTTTCTTCTCATCATTTCATCAGAAAAATAATACCGTTATCTTGTTGACAATGTTGTTTTTGTTTACATTGAAGCCGTAATCATCAATAATAATTGCAATAAGAAATTTGTTTTAATTATAATTATTAGGAATGGACTTATTCCACTTTCAAAAGAAACATTTGTGCGATAGCATTGTACAGCAAAACTGTTTATGTTTATTTTATATCAAAATAGAACTCTATTGAAATTGTGATTGTAAGTATGGATAGAAGGTGTCTATAGCTCATTAAAATAACCGTTAACTTATTTTTTTTAAAAAGTGGACTTATACCACTTTCAAAAAAACCAGTTCATATAGTCTTATATACTTCCAAACTTTATCAAAATTATCTTAAAAACTGTAACATATGAGTTGAAAACAAATTTACATGGACAGACAGACACACGGAGAGGTTTGGTTAATTCGGCTACAGAAAATGATTATGAATCCATCGGTATTTGATTTGGACCAACTCTAAGATATTCTCTTATACTTTTATATAAACTGTGGGCGTGGCAATTGCTACTTCTTTTTGTATGTTTTTATTAGAAAGAAACTTTCAATGCTTAACAAAATGCAAATTTTTTTTATAAATTGTAGGCGTGTCTGATTTGTCTATGACAAGACATCTTTGAATATAAAAACTACAGATGTAGAAATGTGTATTTTTGTAGGTACGATAAATTTTTGTCAATAATAGGTTTGGCTAGTAAACAATGGTCGTTTGTAACAATCCTTAAGCATATTTTACATATGAACGAATTTAATAGATTTTTGTAAATTATGGGCGTGACTTTTATATGATATTATTATAATAAATTTTTATTTATATATAGGTACATATAATCTCGCACTCTCTGGCCTTAGCTAAATTATAAACGAACTAAAGATTTACTAAGTCTAAATAGGAAATCAATCTCTGCGGTCGTAGGAGTCCTAACGGGGCGCTGTCTCATAGGCCATATGGCCAGCAGATACGGTGTCTCGTATAACGATTTCTGTAGAAGCTGCAGGGATGAGGAAGAGGTGGAAACTGTGAAGCACCTGCTCTGTGAATTTCCGGCCCTACAGGGAAAACGACACAAAACACTTGTTATGTTCCGTCGGGTATCACAATGGGCCTGCTTAGTGGCCTAAGTGAAGCGCGCACCCGACCAACCTAAACTAACTTAACCTAGGTACGTATAAAAACAAGTGAAAATTTTCAAGCCCGACCAACAAATATCCTACATCGCTTGATATATTCTAAAAATGGTACAATCCTATCCATTTTCAAAAGTGTTTCTTTGTGGGCGAGAAAAAGAGAGAGTAATAGAGTTCAGAATTATAGCTATTACAACAAGTAAGACATATAATTGTAATCTTCACATAGAACTATGTAGTGATGCTCAAAAAAAAAAAAAAAAAAAAACTAGGACGAATGTAAAAACTAAGCACCTTTGGTAAGGGTGTACAAAGTTATAAAAAAATATACAAAAAAAAGTTCTACTTTATCTCTTTCTGACATCACATTAACACAGCATTAATATTAATAAGTCAATTTAGTACAAAGCTTATGATGCTTTCATCTTTTAAATAAATTAAAAGCTACAAAAAATTGTCCATTTGAACTCTTTATACACTTGTGTACGTGTGTGCGGAGACTGCTAAAGTAAAATAAAAGAATATAAAAACACTAAATTTAGCTTAGGCCAAATCTTATACACCCTCCATCTTCTGGGTATGTTAGATTCTGTATCAAGAAAGGTTTTTCTCTAAACTGAAGGCGTGTCCATTAATCTCTCACGCCAATTTTTGTTAAATCGATAGATATTTTAATTATAAATATTAAATTTTTATAGCAGATAAATAGATTTTTATCAACTGTGGGCGTGACTCTTAATCGATTTTGTCCAATTTTTGTACAATATTTCAAAATTCACAATCGTGAGCCTGCCAATAATAGACAGACATACCGACGGACATATCTAGATAGTTTTAGTTTTTGATGCTGTTCAAGAATTGTTGTATTTTATAGGTACTCTGATGTCTTCTTCTGGGTGTTGCAAATGTAATGATAAACTTAGTATACCGCCCATCTTATGTGAAGGGTATAATTGAAGCTGTTCAATTATGACACCTTTCTTATAACGCAGAAAAGACAAGGTGGATGAAATCTCGAGGGAAAATTTGTTACAACGACTATTTTTTCAAATAGATGGCAAGGGTAATCAAGCTTAAATGAGATTTCACAGCTTTATTCATTTGATAAAAGGTTTTTGAAATGCAAAAGTACTATACTTACCCTATATGTTATTTTTGTTTTTGTGTGAGCAAGCGATGCGTTATTTGTGGGCAATTAGCAAACAAGTGTGAAATAAGCTTTTCGCCTTGCCACAGTTAACTCAGGTCTTGGCGTAACATTTTTCATATAACCATACCATCATTGAAGGATATATGGTGGTTGTTGGGTATATGTACAAAATACATATAAGGGTGTTATGATAAATGAAAAATAAAAAAAAAAATATTTTTTTTTTTTGGGACTACTTATGTAAAACATTTTGTTAGTGGCCTTGTTTAGTGATGCCAGTTGTAAATGCCGTCGGTTGCTTCTATTGTAAGTGTCAGTTTCCTTTTATTTTTCTTTTTAAAAAACTTTTGTGAAGAGAAAATATTTGTTTTAGGGTGTGGCATAAGAGATTTGTGAAAATAAAAAAAAAAATGATAAAAAATTATTCATAATTTTATGTTCACTTGTTAATGTATTATTTATGTTATGTTATGTGTGACTAAATGTTTTTATTGTATGAGTATATAAAAGATAATTGCTATAAAAAAACCATTTTGAAATTGACATAAAACTTATAATGCAGTCTAACTACACAATAAAAACAACAACAACAACAATCAACACAACCACTATAACAAAGAAAACAACAACAAAAATTTTCTATCTACAATAACAACAATCATTTCATGCAGTTCAGTTTATTATATAAATGTGTAAAGATGTGGCAAACAGAAGACGAATATCTGAACAGTTTATACTTTAGCTTTGTTTGTTTGTTTGTGTTTCTTTATACACACATATAAGAAAAGAATAGGATATTACTGAATTGCTTGCTGCATGTGTGTGTGTGTGTGTGTGGCAAAATCCTCACATTCTTACCCATTGTCATATAACTGGCGTCAATTTACTGTTTAAATGTCAAGCAAAATAGAAAAAAAGTGTTAAAAGCTGAAAGAAAGAAAAAAAAAAACACACACACATTAATCCAAAAATTCTATACATGCATACATATTGTAACTGTGTACACTACTCATCTTCTATAATGCTAATACTAATAACCGCTTGTAAGGCACACCTCTTGTTTGTTAAGTAAATGAAGAATTTGAGATGCTTAGTAAGGATGCTAAGAGAGAGTGAAACAAATAGCTTATATTCATTGAGAGAGCAAAAGAAATGCTTTTTTTTTACGATTTCAGTAAAGGTGGAGTTTTAGAAAATATATCAAAATAAGTGTGTGTGTGCGTGATGTGAGATACTTTGCTGTGTGGTATCTCTGGTGAATTGTTAGCAGTGAATTATTAAGTTAATGGTGAATTTATAGTTGAATGTGTTGAAAATTGTCTAGATTCAGGGGAATTGTTTTTATTATTGTTGAACATTTTATTGACCTCGATAACTGTAGCAAGTCTCTTTAAGATTTCCTATAAAATGAGAGAAAGAGGAGAAATATAATTTTTAAATATGGCTGCCGCTGAAACGTAAGTGAACTGCTAATGTTTTCCTCCTACATACACGATGAAATCCATATTTATGTAGCTATTTATTCATACTTTTGGGTACAAAATGAATTTCGATGAATCTTAAAATTATGAAATTATTGAAGAGAAAGCTTGTATGGAACGAACATTCGTTCTTACATTAAACGATTATATAGATATAATATTGTACTTAACCTAACTACGGTTCAGGCCAAGCCTCAAATACCTTTCCCATCTATATGCAAACTATGGATGTGGCCGATACCTGAGTACGCTTCTCTATATAGATTTTTGCTTCACATGTCAACTCTGCGGCAAATGAAGATTTTTGTTAATTGTAGGCGTACCTTTTATACCAAACACGCTAACTTATATCTCCTTGATAGATATTTTAATTCAAAATCTCAGATTTGTAGCTTAAGTAACTGTTTGTGATTAAATTATTTCTTTTTTATATTATGGGCGTGGTTATTAACTGATTTTATTTAACTTAATCAGTACATCAGTACATCAAAACGACAAACTAACAATATTTCTTCACAATGTGTTTATTTTGGCAACTGGTGCAATGATCGGTAACATAACAGGCAGGCATGATTATATCGAGTTAGATTTTGTTCCTCATGAAAAATATACGAATTTTCAAATTATAGAAAATTTACCAAAAATTGTTTTAATATTTGCAATAGGCGGAAACATGATCAATAAGAATTGAAAATTTAAATCTGAAACAAGGCGTAGGCGTGACCACATAAAAAATGGGATAAAATGTATTTGAATTAATAAACTCAAGTTTAATACGGACAACTTATAATCCAAATCTTAGAGAATATTTACAATAATACATTTGTGGGTGTGGTAAGTATAAAATTACGCCTTCTTTTAAAGATTATTAAAGCTTGTATTACTTATCAACTCAAAGATCAAATTCTCTAAAGAGGATTATTGTTTATAAAAAGTGATTGTCCAATTCTGTAAGGAGGAGAACTTTTTATTAATAGTGGGCGTGGCAGGTACAATATATAATTGGGTCTTAACTAATTTTTATTAAAATATGGTTAACATATCAACTCCAAGGTGAACTTCTGCACCAAGAAGAGGTTTCTTTTGGAAAGTGGGCGTAAGGTAAGGATATAAAATATATAAATAAAGGATCAAATTCAAGATTAATTTACGCATTAATAAAATTGTTTTGTAAATTTATGCCCGTCCAATTTCAACCTAATCATGGTACAATATATATAAGTTCATATACTGAATTTCAACTTGGTAACTTTACCTTTGTCACTGCAATGTATGCTACATGTGGATGTGACTGTTATCCGATTTAGTCCAATTTCCGAAACAATTGAAGCATAATTGTTTACATAAACATTTCCGTAACTGTAAGCAAAAAATAAATACCAACAGACGGACATTTTTAAAACGACTAAAATTTTCTAAAGCTGTTCATAGTTTAGGCCTGAAGACTTGTTCTGGCATTTGCTAATACAATGACAAATTTATAACAGTAAGGAGTATAAAAATTCTTAACAAGTATGCACGTAGAGTATTCTATGTTCTTGTTGCTTTTTTTTTAAATAAAAATTTTCCAGTAATTAACTTATTTGTCTATAAAGTTATACAACAAATAAAAAAAAATATTTTTTTTATAGTTTTCAAATAAACTATAATCCAATATGTATGTATGTATGTATGTACAATATATATATATATAACAGAGCACACTCAATCAATCAAGATTGCGCAGTGTAAGCCAGCTCAAGTACGCTCTATATTACACTTAACATAAATAGCAATGACAGGGAGAGTGTATGAATGTGTGTGTAGAAGCATATATTACTCCTGTAATGTCTTGAATGTTATTTTTATTGAAGTCTAATGAATGTCAATTGAAGACAATTACGACCAATAAATGCCCACACAATGCTAATGTTGAGCACAAAGAGAAAAAGAGACAGAGAACATAAATTATAGAGTCACAGATGCTGAGCAATTATTGTTGCATTTGCCAATTTTTCAACACATCTACAATCTAGGCGTATAATAATGAACAAAAAAAAAAAAAAAGAAATTTATGTATTATACACCACTTGAGTGCTGAATGAAGTACACCTTCAAAGGCTTGCTCGTGCATTTGTTATTATACCAACGAAAAGAGAGCAACACAGTCAACAGAAACGAATAAGGGGAGTTTATCTTTGGAAGTACAACGTCTGAGAAAGAGATAACAGTAGTGTTGGTAGAGTGGCACTTTCCTCTACATGGGTTAGCTTCTCACACAATGCAGAAAAACTGGTTTTTCCATAAAGCTACAATTAGATTGTCGATGCTTCAAAACTAACCAAGAGCACCTGGCTTAGTTTCGGTCGAACAGTAATACGGTTTGGATGTTTTCTTGTTGCATTTATTTATGTACATGTGTGTGTGTGTATATGCAAGTGCAAGTGCATGTTGAGTATATTATTATTTAATTCTTGTTAATAATAAAATTAAAAAATAACAAAGAAGCAGCATAAATAATAATAAAATTATTAAAAAAAAAATATTTTAGCGTCGGCACCTTGTAAAGTGAATGAATAAAAAAAAAAAATTAATATAAAAAAAAAACATATGTGCCAAGTTTGTAATTCATATACAGGGTTAAAAAAGTGTTGAAAATTGTTTACATTTTGTTTACATACTGTGTTTAAAACGATTTATGTTAAAGTGAATTTAAAAAAATAAATAAAAAGAAATTCAAAAAAAATACCAAATGA
Source organism: Ornithomya fringillina (assembly GCA_963978525.1). NCBI lineage: Eukaryota > Metazoa > Arthropoda > Insecta > Diptera > Hippoboscidae > Ornithomya > Ornithomya fringillina. The sequence goes on from OZ021693.1 coordinate 7,622,123, forward strand.
CAACAATGCCTCCAGAGATGTCGACTGCCACCGTCAATGCTGCACCCTCGGTAACGGCTTTGACGCCCGCCAATGTCAGCCGCGAATCGTTGTCCACTCTGCAAGCCTCCCGATCACGTTTCATGATAACGGATATATTAGCGGCCCATCAAAATGTAGCTCATGCCACGCACAGTTTACAAGGACCCCCCACGTTACAGCAGCACCGCCATCAACAACAACACAATCATCATATACAGCAACAACAGCAACAACAACAACAAGCACTTCAGCATTATATAGCTCAGCAACAGCATCTATTACAGCAGCGGCATCATTTGAACGGATCACCAACGCTGCCATCACCCTTACCTACAGCTTTGTCCCCAGTCGCGCTTCTTTCCGATAGAACTCTAACCAAACCCGGAACGCATGCCACTTCTCTGACACCTGCAGCAACAATTGGTCAAGGTCACAGTCAAAATCAAGGACAACTACAAACGGCTCATCTATCACATCATACTCACTCATACGATTCACTGCCGGCCACAACATTAATGGATTTTCCCGGTGTACCGAACGGTATGCATATAGCTCAAGCGGCCGCTCAGTATGCCAATTTACAGTATCAAGAAAGGGAGCGTGCAGGTGTGGAACGCGGTTTAATTCTGCATGATGATGATCGTTCACGTTCACCTCATCATCGTCACCATTCTCATCAAAATCACCCGACAGCACAATCAACGCATAACTTAAATAATGTATCAAGAGACGCTTTGATGAGTGGCGGCAATAGCGGTGGTGGTGGGGGTGGTAATGTTGGTGGTGGTGGTGGTTGTGGTGGGAGTAGCAGTATAAGTGGAGATCAAGCTAGTACAATTGATGACAGTGACAGTGATTGCGGTAAGTGAAACTAAAAAGCTGGAATATATTCTTGTGAAAGTGTACCTAAAAAAAGGAAAATAATTTTAAATCATTTCAAGTAAAAAAAAAATATGACTGCATACAGTTTTTTCTTCTTCAAATAATCAGACTTAAGCTACTTTCAAAATAATCACCTCACATGTTTTTGTACATACAAATAAACAATTTTCGTTTATATGTATATTGTACCGTTCAACATATAACCATAAATAGGTGTTTATATGGGACGATTACGATTACGATGACGACGACGACGTCGATGGACATTTATGACATTTTCAAAGATTTTTGTTTTCTTTAATCGTTTAAGCGGCTTAATAAAATCGAATTTAAAAATCGACAACACCCAGACGATGAGGCAACGTTTGTACAAAGCTATGCTGCTTGTTTGCTATAACGACACTACCAATTAATACCAACGATAGATGAATGCATGTATTTAGTATTCATGCACAACATTTTGTATTAAAACAATATTGACGGTTTAAGCACTTGTTGTGAAAAAAAAGAAAGAAAAACAACAAAAATTAATTCCAATTGAAAGCTGTGTGTTATGTTGGTTGTGGTTGGTAGGAATGTGTAGTATTTGTTGGAAAATTGGTTAAACAAGAGGTTAAATGGGAAAGAGGTCAAATGGCAAAAACTATCCATATGTGGGTGTTAGATGTAGGTAGATGATTATAAATTTTAATAGTGCAACAAAAACAATAACAACAATTCAATTCAATTCAAATCTCTCAGTTTATGAAATTGTTAGATTGAAGCCTGCGGTGATTTAAGATGAATTCTATTTATGAGTAATAAGATAAATGTGGTGCAGGCCCTTCTAATCACAACGACAAAAAATTATGAGGAAAAAAGAAAATTAGCTTGTTTTTCAAATGTGAGATCAAGTGCTGCATCCTACATAAAAACGGGTACTTTGTGCAGAAGTTTGTAATTTCTAAACGGCAAATGCCCCACTTCCCTTCAATTTTACCAACCGATTCAGAATCAAAAACTGAATCGATTTAAACATGTCCAACTGTCTGTCCATATAAATTTGTGCGCAAGCTATTAGTCGCATTTTTGCTAATATTTCAATGAAATTTGATATTTTATTGATATTGGCGGTAAAAATTATAACTTCAATCTATTAATTTTAGCTCTCATAAGTGTGCAAACTCTAGACGGACATACGGACGCTTAAAACTACCTCGATGCTAATTAACAAAATGTATACTTTGTGTGTGTGCTCTCCAATTCAAACTCATATTTGTTGTAAAAAGTTATTGTAAAAAAAAATCATTTTATTAAATAAACAGGAAATTGCTATTAAACGTATCTAAACTAAAACAAAATTTTTATTAAACAAAATATCATATGAAAAAAAATTGCACATATTCGTGAGTTAACAAAAACAAATTCAAAACGTTTTATTACCATGAATGTTATAAAAATATATATAAAAAAAAAAATTTATACAATGAAATAATGTTGGTTACAATTTTCAACACTCAAAAAAAGAAACAAAATAAAACAAGTACAAAAACTAAATTCTCTCCATCATAATTGTCAACTTTTCAATTCGACTTATAATTCGGATACGTCAAATGATAGAACGACACCTATTTTTGTTACAATTATAAATATATACAAATAAAAATTTCAGTTTTATAGATAACTTTTTAGAACAATTGATTTATATCGATTATGGCGGTAACTCTTGACCAATATTTCCCATTTTAATTATCAATTTACGTATAGAACCTAGAAAGGTCTGCAAAAAATTTTACCTCAATATTTCAAAACTTATGAAATTTATGTACTGCATTCAAAAGTTGGACATACGGACTTTAATGCTACTCAAGAATATATAGATACTACGTAGGGTCTACGATGCCTTTTTTGTGGTGTTGCAAATGGAGTGACAAACTTGGTATAACCCCAACCTATGGATATATATTGTGCAAATGAAATAATATTGTTTTAGGTACAGTATTACATAAGTACTCAACAGTTTAAAATGAATGAGTAACGATTCTACGCGTTCTTTTTAGCCATACATAATATTTTGTATTCCATTTTAAATTTACTGACCCAACTAAACTAATTGTAGCATAGTTTAAGGAACTAAGTGGCGTAGGGTATTAAATTATCGGACTTTACCGACTGTAACATTTTCACTTGTTTTTGACCTATGTAAGTGATATCTACGAAATTTGATTAAAAAATATGGAGATTTGTTAGTTTTTGTCACGAAATGTTTAATTTTAGAAAAAAAAACAAACTTCTAAGGAAAGGATTTTCAAAAATTATACTATAGCGACAGGTCTTTTTTAGAAATTAAAAATATAACAAAATGTCATGACATAAATAAATCTTTCAAAACAGAACGTTATAGAAAATAGAAAATGATAAGAATCCATACATTTTCAATATTGTACGACAGAACCGCCGATTTTACAAGGACTTGTAACAAACAAATAGACGTGGACGTAGAAAGTGACGTTGAATTGATGAAGTGATGCACAGCGATTATTGAGACACTTTATATGAAAGATGATAAATATTCACTTAAAACCTAGTATTGTTATACGTTATATACTCATATTATTATTTATTGTAATGTTGTTGATCTTTCAATTGATTGACTTGCTTACACAAAATTTTCTATTACTAAAAATATATTTAATATTTTCGTTGGTTGGATCGTGTACATATGTATGTATGTATGTATGAGCGTGAAAACACTAATTGTATTTGTTGTTGGTTATATTAGCGTAGTTATGAACTCGTTTCGAACATGTTAGAAAATATTTATTTCAGTATAATAAGTTTGATATAACGTTTGTAACAACCAAAAGGAGGCGTTTAAAGTTTATATATTCTTGATTAGCATTCAAAACTGAATCGATTTAGACATGCTCGTCCATGTGTCTAGGTATTGAGTTGAAAAATTTGTACATTAATCCTTACTGTACGTAGACCGCTGTTTAAATTGGGATAAATAGGTCAAGAGCCACGCCCACATTCGACAAAAATCTATTTATCTGCTCTAAAAATTGAATATTTATAATCGGGGCATCTATTAATGTACCAAAAATGGGCGTGGACACACCCAAAATTTACCAAAAATCTTTTTTTCATACAGAATGTGGCGCTTAAGTTGATATGTAATCGGCTACTTGCCACGCCCGCTGTTTGTATATGAAGGTGCAGGGTATTTAAAATTTGCCCTAAACTGCATTCAGTGTTTTTACTTGTTCAATATATATATATATAAATCCACACTATTACCACTACCACCACACAGACACTTGGTGTTTGGTTTTCAGCATTTATTTGCTGAATACCGTGGTTGCGTGTGGTTTGTCAATGTTGCTCTTTATACGATAATATATGTGTGTATGTGTGTTACGGAATGGACTGACTACAAATAACTGAAATTATGTGCTAATCTATCAAAACGTACAAATATTATATATAGTGGTTGCATAGATACATATGTTTATACATAATTTAATACTTCATGAATTATTTGGAATTTAATTTTTCCAAAAAAAAAAACAATTAGCGATTATGTTGTTATTGTTAGAATATGTATGTTTTTATACATGGTAAATGGGTACATTAAGTTTGTGTGGATGTTTGCATTTATTAAACGACAAGTGCCACACCCATTATTCAATTATTTCGATTTAGAAAGAAAATCTGAATTGATTTAATTTATGTCCGTCTGTCCATGTAAATTTGGACGTAAGGTTTTGGCCACATTTCTTAAGATGTTTCCATAAATTTTGGTACAAGGACAAGTCTTAATCCATAGGCATTCAAAATTCGCAATTTTCAATATTTTTTGGCAAAAGTTGGTGAAGGTTAGTCTATTAATTTGTAATTATCTAAGGCAAAATTTAGGACCGATCGGATCACTTTTAGGCTTTTCCACGAAGTGATTTTTTACATAACAACAACTCACGTTTACAATAATTATAAATTGAGGAAGTAAGTGGTGTATGATAGAGTATAATCGACTATAATATTTTTACTTGTTACTTGATACGAATGATCGATATTTTTATATTTCACTTTTAAAATATTTTTTGTGTTATAACTCAATTTTATGTATAAATGTAGTAAAATACTAAATGTGGTTTAGGCCTAATATTAAATACCCTGCATCTTCAAATATAACAAAGTGGGCGTGGGCAAGTAGCTAATTAACTACTTAAGTAAATCGTATCAACGATATATTCTGCGTAAAATAAGGTTTTACGTATATTGTAAACATGTCTTCTATTCGCCAAACCTATTTTTGATACATTTATGGATTTGGTTTATTTATGAAATTTTAATTTCTGGGTACATATTAGAGGCTATGAAAGATTTTTGTTGAATGTAGGCGTGACATTTTACTTAATTTAAATAAGTACTTATCTACAGTTACTAGAAATATTTGTAAAAAATTTCACCTTCAGCTGGATTCTCACAATTTTTGACTACAAGAGTTCTCAAAAACAAGCGCACGGACAAGGACGGACATGTTTAAATCCAGTCAGATTTTAATGTTAATCAAGAAGATACTTTATAGGGTCTTCAAAGCTTTTTTTGAACGTTTGTATCGAATCTATCAGGCTAGTCGATCTAGCCGTGCTCGTCCGTGTCTCAACTTGTTGTTTGCCCTTATACGATAATAAATTTTGAGATAATAAATTACAATTTTCTACATACATTTCTAGTTTCTGCACGTAGGTTGCTATTTGAATTAAGCAAAATCGGTTGTGAGCCACGCCCACAATCTACAAATAGCTACAAGGTTGAAGTTGACTTTTTATCATTGTTCCAAAAATGGGCGTTTCCTTTAACCGAATTTAACACTTCTTCTGTCTGTTACAGTCCTCCTAAAATTTGAACCACCTCAATTACACATATTGAATTTACACTCACATACACATACATTTTATTAAATATTATTAAAAAATTATTGTATATTGATAATCAACTCAACTTCATTTGGTATTCATAACATATCGATAATTTCAACATAATGAAACGAGATTTTTAACACCACTTAAAATTTAAGTGTATTATAATAAAACTAATAACTTGTTAAAAAGCTGTTTGTTCATTCAAATATTATATCTGTATGTAAGTGTGTTGCTTTTATTATTTTTGAAAAAAGTGAAATATTTAAACAAATTGCTTTGATTATATATATTAGTGGACATTTATTGAATGATTAGAGTCCAACCAATAAACCGGTTTTGCCTTTCCCCCTTACTTCCACCGCAATTTCAACTTCAAGATGGCCTTTGCGTTAAAGCTAAATAGATAAATAGTCTATTTATGTCTAATTAGTTGAATTCAGCATAAAAGTTATAAACTGAAAATCCATTAATGCTGGAAGCGATATAACCTCATAAACCATATATTTGAATATAATTAATTAAATTAATAAAATTAGAAAATTATCACTCCGGCTATTATATTATATTATATTTGCATTTTATGAGATAAACAATTTACATAATTATCTGATTTGTAAAAAAGTAATATATGTTTTTTTTTTTCTGTATTTCGACTGTTTTACTTTATAGAGCTGTTGTTCATAAATTTTATATATTATTTGCTTATTTTTTTTTAGCCTTTTTCTATATAAAAATTGTGGGATTTTTAGTTTATAAAGTTTATAAGGGTCCTCAAATACATATATATTTAAATTGGACAAAATTGTTCAAGGGCGACGCCCACAATGGACAAAAATATTCATAAAAACACAAAAATATAAGTATAGAGTTGAAATTTGGTGCACATATGTACAACCAGGGTAATGTATGATCGTATGTGGATAATGGTCACGCCCACAATTTACAAAATTATACTTTATTTTGTTCATAATCTGACTTGTAAGACTTGTTGATACGTATTACTTACATTATTACAGAGTGTAATCAGCTCCTTGCCACGCCCACTATTATATAGTATATGGGATATATGGTGTAGGGTATTTAAGATTTGGCCTAAGCCAAATATAGTGTTCTTATTTTTTTTTTTTTTTCATAAAAAAGTCACTTCGTTATGTGGAAAGGGTTTCTAAATATAGTTCTCACAGGTTCACATTTATAATTGTATAAATTATTCTGTGAATTAATGAAACTTCATCAAATTTTGTCCAAAAATATTACGAATTTCATCTAAAGATTTATGTTAAAATACAGCATTGTATGGGGAGGGGTTCTAAAAATCTATCATTTAAGTCTATTTTCAATAGTAATCGTTTTTAACACATCTATGGGCCTATTTATTCAAAATTGCTTCCTGTGTGTGGTTTGATTACATGAAATACATGAACACATAGACAGTCTGATGGATCGTTTCAGAATTTGATTTTAATTTAATTGATAATATCGGTATAGGTGTCCATACTGTTTAGGAAATACACACTTTCGCACAATGTATAAATGCGATAACGTGGAGTATAATGAGTTCATTCATCTTCCCACAGTATAAAGAACACAAAGAAAAAAACCTAAACTAAAAACCGTTGCAAGTCAAAGAAAATCTTTTAAGATTTTTTACTGATTCTTTTTCTATCTTAATTTTTATTATTTTATGTTTTTTTTTTGCATATTTGTGAACGTAATGAAGCATATTGATTAAACATAATACGAAACCTTAAAAATATCTTCAGATATGAATGAACACACAATAAAATATTTGAAATTCTTCTAAAGTCTCTCCTTTCCAGAGATATCATTTACAAAGACTTCAAATAAAATTTAAAGACTTTCCCTTATACAGGCAGCTCCCGATTTCATTCTTCACTATACTTGTGTATATTTTTGTTTTTGTTTTTACTTAGTTAAGTGTGCAATCACGCAGAAACGAGAGTGTGATCGTACGTCAAGTTCATCATTGAATGGATCACTTTACACATCATTTCATCACTTGCTGTTTATGCTCAAATTTATGCAAAAGTCCTTTTTAAAAATGTTAATGCTGCAAACACCTTAAAAGTGTGTGCAAGTCTGGCTTTTATTATCGTTTTTGTGTGTTTATATAGCAAAGCCGTCAATATTCCAATCAATGCTATATTTTGTCATATCAACTTATTAGTATCGATTTCAATCTTTTCAAAAAATATTTCATATTAACTTAAACAAATGGTATTCTATGTAAAAAGAGATTTATTTTTTGAATTATGGGCGTGTTTGTTAAATTTAAAATATTGGGTGTGTATGATTTTTGTGTCTAATAAAGGAGTTTCAGTCGATTGTGGGAGTGGCATTTAACCAAATTATTCCAATGTACCTGTGTGTAGATATTATAGGAAATTTTACCCCCTACATAATAATATCGAAGGTATGCTGAGAATGATGTGTCATTTGAAGAAAGAAGAAGAAGAAGAAGAAGAAGAAGAAGAAGAAGAAGAAGAAGAAGAAGAAGGCTTCAGAGAGCCCACAAAGTATATTTAATCCTGATCAATATTAAAAATTGATTGAATACACATGTATGTCCGTATGTCCGTCTGTTTTTTACATTCACATTTCTCTCTCGCCATTTTTAAGATATTGAGCTGAAACTTTTTACAAAAGTTTTTAGTTTTTACATGCAGATCACTATTTAAATGGGATAAAATCGATCAAGGGCCACGCCCACTCTAATATATGTGACACAAAAATTAAAAATTTGGTATCAATATGTCAAAAAAAAACAACAGGATTAGATAACAGACACGCCTACAATCGACAAAAATCCATATATCGGGCATAAAAAAGCTCACAATTTATAAAAAAACTAGACTCAACGTTAAATTCGATTTTCAAGTTGGTACGTAATACCTGCCACGCCCATGATATAGAAGGTATTAAAACTAAATTTAGTTTTCTTACTTGTTCATGTTAATGTTCAATATATGAAAGTACTTAACAAAAAATCAAAATATACATTAAACAAGTTTCCCACTTAAGTCTTGTACTTTGCCCCTTAACTACGGCAACAAAATTCTGTATTCTTTTTCATGTATATTATGGAGGAGGTGTACATAATAATTTTATCTGTTCTGGTATTCTTCAAATAATAACACGCAAACTCATCAAAAACTAACAAGAAGTAATCACACACACATACATTCATTCGCAGCTAAGCCTATATAATAGAATTTACTGTTAACCTTGGAACAATTAGAGCCACACCACGTATAATATATAGTGTGGTAGTGGTAACCAATTGTTGAATACGTTACTTTTTGATCAAATGTTGATAACCATTTAACAACAACAATAACAACAACACCTACACACATAAACATGTAATGAAAACGGAAAAAAAAAAACCGGTCGAAAGAAAGCCGTTTTCGTTTCAACTTTACTTCAGTTGGGTGAAACAAGTGCTCACATCTAATTGAAATGCAAACAGATAAGAATTTTTATGTACAAATAATGGATGAAACTATAAAGAGGAAGAGGGGAGAAGTTGTTCTATTGTAATCTCCATTCCAAGAAAGACACGATACTAGAACACATTGTGAAAATGTTACACTGAGTGAGAAACAATGGTTTAAAAAAACAAAACACAAAAAAAAAAATAATTTACAGTTGCTCATTTAACCATGTTTAATGCAATTTAACCACAAAACACTTAATTACATATTAATGCATAGGCGAGGATGAGAGCTAAACGATGAATGTTAAATACATAGCTCTAGCTAAGAATACAAACACATACACACAACAATTTCCGCATTGGGAAAATGGTCGCTTCCTCGATTCTTTAAGATATTGTAAGGCTTTCTGTACTAGAGTAAAAGCCTACCCAAGTATGTGAATGCATATGAATCCATTTAATTCATACCTACTTAAATGGTTTAAAGTTGAATAATGACTGCTTTCCATAATGAACTGTGGAAAGACATGAACCACATGTATAATCTAACAGCAATAATAATAATAATGTATGTACAACACAACACAACACAACAGAACAGAACACACACCCAGTGGCAGACAAGTGTCTTGGATTTCTTCTCTCACAGCAGATTTATGTAGAGCGTGAGGGAGGGAGGTGAGTTGGAAAGGACGGAAGGTTGGCATTCTTGGTGTTTACCAAAGCTTTTAATAAGAACTAAATCATTTACACTTTATAGTTATGCATGCTTATGTTTATAATTTGCAACACTGTGTTATTGTACGGTTACTATTCTGCTGTTTTGCGGTAAGTAATGTGTACTCATGTGTTAGGCTGGCTTAACAACTGAACTCAACTGAGACCTCACCTCATCTCACCACACACTCATACGAGTATATAACCAAACGGCAACTGTTCAACCAACCAACCAACCTACGAACGTATCCATTCATTACATTGCGTTAACTCGTTCATCAGTTAACAGTTTGAGAAGTCATTTGTTCATTTAACATGCATTTGTGGAACCACACAATTTAACCACATTTTGCGGAAATATTTTCGTTCACTTTTACAACAAGAAAACTAAACAAAACAAAATTAAATAAAATGTTTGTGTGTTTGTATTAATATTTTAATTTTCTTCCATATAAGATGTTCTTTAAGTAAGTTGGTGTTGCTCTTTCACTCCATAGCTATATTAACTGTACATGTTCGGGGTCAGTTTGAGAATTAGTGGTAGTGGTAGAGTTTTACTAAACTGAACTGCCCTCGTAGCAAAATTCAATAATTGTAAAGCCTTTAACTTATTAATGATATTAATTGGTATCCCGGGGTAAACTGTTAATGAAAGGTCATCAAAAGTAGAAAATTATTGAACAGGAAAGGAATTCAATTCAACACTACATTCATTGAGCGTTACATGTGGTGTAATTTTAATTTTAATAAAGTGAAGGTCTTTCCTTTTTTTTTTTATGCAAAATTAAATAAATATATAAAGTCGAACACAATACTGTAAAATATGTTCGACTGCTATGAAATAATTGCACAATAAACTTTGAAGCGCGGTATAGAAGTGTGTGTGTGTGTGTGTGCCAAAAATTACCATAAATATTAGATAATTTCATTTATTGCAAATTACAAAATCACCTAACAATAATATTAACAACAACAACATTACATTTTTTAATCTCTCTCCATAAATGAATGATAGAGCGAACGTACAAGTCAGCGTTAACTATTTAGGCGTGTATAACTGCGCGTGTGTGTGTGTCAGTATATGACAGCAATAATTTCAATTAATTGCACATAAATATGACATAAAAATTTACGCATCATTTCACTCAAATGCTGAACCTGTCAACTTTTGAAACAAAAATGCAAACCAACCAGTTATGCGATGCAATCCAATGCAAAAGCAAAAGCAACAGCTATGCATAACAATTTATCTCTATGTATGTATGTATGTGTGTGTATGCATATTATGTGTTAAACGTATATGGGGGATTGTTGTTATTGTGTCATTGTAGCATTTTATACGCATTTCTTACAATAAACACTTAAAATGAATTGAAAACGATTATGGAAAAGATACATACGGTGGTAAGCTGTCCGTTTGTGAGCGCATTTAAATCACTGTGTGAATGTTTGGTTGTGTGACTGTGTGTGACTGCACCCCCCGCACTGTTTATAACCATATGAGCTGAGTAGGTAGATGTGATCATAAAGCAATCAATAAAAGTGTAAATGTTTCATATCCGCTCATATTAAAGCAAACATTCGCTTTTATGATATATATGATGTGCATTTGCTAACTTTGCATACGAATGCATACGTGTACTGTTTTCTTCTTCTTTTTTGTGTGTTTATTTTTATTTTCACAATTTCACTAATGTGATGACCGTTGCAGGTGCCAAAGATGATGATGGTCACAGTGTTAAGAGCAACGATAATTTAATGGGCTTAACGAAGAAACAGCGTAAGGCTCGCACTGCTTTCACCGATCACCAATTGCAAACGCTGGAGAAATCGTTCGAACGTCAAAAGTATTTAAGTGTTCAAGATCGCATGGAATTGGCCAACAAGCTTGAATTGAGTGATTGTCAGGTGAAGACCTGGTATCAAAATCGCAGGTGAGATGACTTAACACTTAAGTGAAATGAAATTGAAATTAGATTAAATCAATGAAAACGAAATGAAATTGAAATCACTTATAATCACATACGAACGAACGGACGACTCAAAGACGTCCGACGTCTGTGTAGATTGTGTCATATTTTGATATGGGCTCTTGGTGGTTGTTGCCATGTATGTGATGCATTTTAATATCAGCCGTTATGAACGTTTTTCGTATTTAGGCTTAATTACTTTTTGTTGTTGTTGTATTAGTTTATGGCCTTCATATGTTGAAGGATTACCTACGTAGAAGTATAATAACTTGGAGGCTTTAACAACATTTACATAATCATATGCACTGCATCAGTCATGGTCGGGAGTATATTAATTTTGTAAGTTGGTAATTATTCAACAGCTAAGGGCGGACCGATTGATTCATATTCTAAATCGATTTAATTATATCCGATTGTCTATTGTCCATCCATGTATATTTGTATAAAAGCTACAGTTTTTATTATTTTTAGATATATGCACAAAATTGAATAAAAGAACGATTCCTATTAAAAATGGACGGAATTGACGTTTGTCCGTCTATCTGTCTTAGTCTTAGCTCACAACTAAATTAATTACATGTAGGGTAGGGTATAAATGGCCGGGCTTGACCTACTATGATGTTTTGCAATGACACTTGTTTGCTAAATGAGTTAGTACTCGTATAATAAATGAAGTAAATTTTGTTCAAAAATCTTAAGAAATGTTAATTATTGTCATAAAAAAAGTCTATCCCTAAAAGGTGTTATAAAAGTGGCGCCTTAAAAATTGTCCGATTTGAACCATTTTTTTTATAGGTGAAGCCCTTGGGTAAACTGATTGTTAAACAAAAAATACCTGGACAGATGGACATTTGTCATGATTTCGTAAAATATTCAATTTTTTTGAGTTATTTTTGACCACAAACAAATCCTTGTAGTAAATGTTTTGGCCAAGAAGATTTAGTCAAAAACAATTTCCACTTACTGGTGTATGTCATGAGCATTCAATTATGCTTAACAATTTTAATTGTTACGGGCAACGCCTTTTTTGTCTGCTGGTAGATAATTGTTTCAAATAATAGAACTCTGGCTAACATCCCAATTGCTTTGCGATCATTTTTCATTTCATTTAAAATTCTTTAATCCTATTAATCTTGTTAGAAAGCCAAGCAAAGACAGTTCTTGAAGAGCTATTAGAGTAGACAAGGATTTTTAACATTATTTGCTAGGCGCCAATGCGTTGTTTAGAAAGATGAAAGATGTATATAATTAAACTCATCCTAATCGTTATCGTTTTTGATTAGAACTAAATGGAAACGTCAAACGGCAGTCGGCTTAGAATTATTGGCTGAGGCTGGCAATTATGCAGCTTTTCAACGTTTATACGGTGGCTCACCATATTTGGCGCCATGGCCATACGCGGCGGCACAAGCATCATCACATCTAACACCCACCACCCCCATAGACTTGTATTATCGGCAGGCGGCTGCGGCAGCTGTTTTACAAAAACCGCTATCTTATCGCATGTATCCCAGTGTACCGGCACCACTTAGTACTGCCGCTATAAGCGGCTTGCCGGTTCATGCACCATCTCCCATGACACATTTAGGTGCCTCCAATTCACTATCATCGCTTAGCAATTATTATCAAACAGCGACACAATCATTAAGCAATTGTAATACAAGTTTTACCACAAGCAACGCGACACTACCCCACCGCCACAGTATTAGTTCTTCTCGCAGTGATGATGATGAGCAACAGCAGCAGCAACAGCAGCAGCAGCACAACAGTGTAGAGATTATTAATCGTTCACCTAGTCCACAATTAAATCCTGGCAGTCCACCTGAACGCACAGATAGTCCAAGTAGTTGTAATCCAGCCAGTGAAATGGAGAGTGATGGTGAAAATGCGACAATTGAAGTGTGAAATTAAACCAAAACAAAAAAAAATAGAAACGGTGTGTTACAGATGCTTTAATATAAATGGTTTGCATTTATGTGAACAAAAGTTAAATTTTGTTTCTTCTCTTAGAGCCTCTCCTCTCACTGATGATGGCCAGTGCCTTATGACTGTGCTTAAGGACTAATCTTTTGCGGCGAACTCTTTCTACGCTTTTCTACATCAGCCTACAACGTTGTAGAAGCCAAAGCTTATAAATCTTTTAAAGGTGTGTACATACATACGTCCATCGCTAGCGTTAAGTTTTATTGAGTCTAATAATTTTATAATTCATTTTTAGATTTTCCTTATGATGCCATGGATCTCATTGATGTATTTTTTTTATTCATTCTAGGTGTGAAATGTTTGTGTATATAAAATCAATTTTATATAAATGTTCTTGTATTTTATAAAAATATAAATTAAAAAACAAATTAAATAAAAACATGTCCCTATTGCTATATATAGTACTGAGAATTTTTAATAAAGGTGAAAGGTTAAGTTATGGTAAAATTTTTAAAATTTTTTATTTTATTTTATTTTTTATGTATTTTTTTATCTAATGCAACAGCAAATTATTGGTAAAAGATAATATATGGAACAATAATAAAAACAACTATAATTAAAATGTTTTAATGTTTCAACTCCGTATAGTTTTGTGAATGCCTATAGTCATAAAAAAATGTACTTTGTAAAGAAAATGAATAAAGGAGACTCAGCTTAATATCGAGAGATGTCCAACTTAATTAGTTAATTGGCGTTAATTGATTTGATTTTTTAATGTATTTTCAATTCCTACATATTGAAGGTGTTGTAAGTGTTGATGAGCATTGTGTACAGTCAGGGGTTTAACCGACAATTTAGTTTAGTAAATAATATCTATCAGTTCTTTTTGAAAAATATTGATAATTATGATTTTTTGCTGTAGAAAGTTTTGAGAAAAATTTATAGAAGAGGGTTCGAGAGAAATAATAACAAAATATATAAAAATTTTGCAGATTTATATAACGAAAGGCACAGTAATGTTTAGCCGTTTAAGAGACCAGTCACAATTTTACTATAATCCTCACCACAAGTGGTGTAGTGTATCAAAGTACTCTTATAATCATACAAAAAAAAAAAAAAACCCGTTTAGCTTGAGTGGTACGATAAAAATGTAGCCGTTTAAGGTAAAAGTGTCAAAATTAATATAAAGCAGACAAAACTTAAAAGCAATTGATATTTATAAACGGCTTTTAATTTACGATCTACAAAAAGAACGACAATTTTCCTTGCCTCTCTATCGTATTTTTGGCCGGTACACATATATATGAAAAAAGAATTTATATGTATATTAACAAATGTTGTTAATAAACGTTATCTTGGTTGATTGCTGTATATTTATAGCCATGCTTTCAATTCTGAATCATAAGCGTAAATGAGAGCAGACGAAACGTAGTTAAAGGGAAACGATTTAAATGTTATATAAATATAAGCAAGTAAAAACAAGTAAAAAACTTTAAGATTTGGCTGTGGCCAAATCTTAAATATCCTCCACATGTACAAATAGTGGGCGTAGTGGGTACGCTCTCTAATAGTTCATGTATTACGTATCACCTTGTAAGCCCAGTTTTAAATTGAGTATGGTTTTTTGTAGATTGTTTCAACAACGCCAATTTTTGGTCATTTTACTTCATTGGAAGGGATAAATGTATGTATTAATAGTAAATTTCAACTTCCTAGCTTAATTTTTGTGCCAGATAAATAGATTTTTTTCGATTTGAGGCATAGCTTTTGACCGATTTTTCCCATCTTATATAAAACGATTTACTAAAAGCTTAATAGCTCAAAATTTACGCCAGTGAGAATGCCAATAACAGGCAGACACATGGAAATATGATCAGATTTACACAGTTTTTGATTCTGATTAAAATGTATATACTTTGTGGGTTCTCTGATGACACCTCCTTCAGAGTGTTGCAAACGAAATGACAAACTTAGTACACTCCCCATCTTATGTCGAGGGTATAATTATATTATTCCACCTCTAACTGTGCTATTTTGTAGTGTTTAGAGAGTACCTTATTTGCGGTAAGGTACAATATATTATATATTCAGTTTTTATTCGATTCGATCTATTTTAAATATGCCCCCCTGTCTTTCTAACAAACTATAGTAGATTTCATATTCCCTCTTTACACTTTTTTTTTTTTTTTTGGTTGCTACAAACACCTTACTAAACTTAACATATTGTTCAGATTGTGTGATAAGTATAAAAATTCATTGAATTAATTTTTATTGAAACATTTTTGAACTGTCTTTGTTATGTAAAATACAACACACAACAAAGACATGTAATAAACATTTCCGTAAAAAATTGCTACAATTTTCGAGGTTAAGTCAAGCACTTCTCATATAATGGAGCGTCGTTACAAAGCGAAATGTAAAGACTACACACGTAACATGCATGCAATATACATTTATGGTGAAAGGGTAGTTTTCCGTATTTTACTTACAAGTTGAAAACTTTTAAAAGGGTTTTCCTTTTATGATGAGAATCATTTATTATAATGCTGCTCTGATGATGGCTGGAATTGTGTAGCTTCAGCTATTTATATTCCCATTAGACGAAACTAATGGGTTACGCTTAGTCATTTGCGTTTGTGAGCTTCCAATTGATTTATGACTCTTTCATATACGAGTATGTTCACTATGATAGTAAATGGTAACTAAATAAAATGTTTCGTAAAGTTTAAAAATATTTCACAAAAGAACGTCGCATATATAATATGTGTTCATAGTAATGCTTGTACAATGTACGGAGACAATTTAATGCTTTTCATTAAAGAATAAAATAATTTAATTTTTACCTACACGAAGAGCATTCAATGGTTGTAATGTATTGTTGGTGGATGCTTAAAATTTGGCCTTAGCTTGTTAACATTTTAAACCCTACACATTATGGTGGACGGTGTATTATTTGTGTCTTTCTGTTTATTAAGATTGAGACTCTGTAAAGTTTATATTAAACCATCATGAAAGTTTGAGTCAAACAAGTTTAAAACTTTTGCTTTTGAAACATTGGTCATGAAAATTTTCTAATTTTACTTGGAGACAAAATCGGTTAAAAGCCATGCCCACAAATTAAAGATGTGATTGTAAATCTAAAAAGTTGAAATATAATTTGTATATAAGGTTTGATTGTAAGCGATATTTCATATTAACCATGCCCATGAATTTTCAAAAGTGCTATTTGTCGTTGTGTTCCTCCTACAAAGGTAAAAAATTAACATTTATAATTTTAATAGTAGTTTATTAAAACTGCCACGTCCTTGAATTACAAAAAAACTTTATATGTCTGTTTAGTTCTATTCAATGAAAAGGCTGGTATTCGACCTTTTAAGAGGCGTTAAAACAGAGCGTATTAATAAATCTGGTTCGCTCTCAATTTATATTGAAATGTGAAAAGTGCCCTAGCTAAGGTCCAAGACAATCTTAGTTATTTTTATACCCTCCACATAAGATGGGAGGTATACTTTGTTTGTCATTCCGTTTGAACTTGAAATTTGGTAAATCGATGTACCAAAAATGGTCGAATAACAAACGCGGTCGAATAACAAACGCTCTCACAATTTACAAAAAACCTTACTCCACGTAAAACTGGACTGCCTGGATGGATACGTAAGCTATTAAAGGGCGTTATCAAATACCTGTCATGCCCACCATTGTTGTGGAGGGTATTTAAGATTTCGCCCCCTAAGCCAAACTTGGTTTTCTTACTTGTTTGTTTGGGGTTTTTAAATTTTCTTAGTTAATCTGGTTTGAATAAATTTTTATTAAATGTAAGTTGAACACCTACAAACCTTTTTCGAATCCATAAGTTTATCATACTTAAGAAATGTACATTTAAGCAGATATGTTGATAAAGGAATATTATGGTTTTGAAAACAACTTTATAAAGCCGGCACTTATAATAGCCTCTGTGTGTGTGTGTGAGTGTAAGTGTGTGTGTAAGAGAGTGAAACAGAGAAGAAAGAAACCAATAAAATGTAAACGATAAAACAACAACACAAATTACATCAAGACAATATATGTGCACTGGACAGACAGACCGGACTGTCTATTTGATGGGCGATGATGTGTATGTGTGTGATGGGCATGCGATGTGTGGACACATCGACACCTTTTAACCATATTATACACATTTAATAAACCTTTCATCAAATATGCAGCAGTAAGTGAACATATGTACATAGCTTAGCGTCTTGTGTACGTAAAATTATTGTTTTGTTGTTCTTTCTTTGTCTCGTTTCCATTCGCTTAGTTTACGTTTCACTATACGACGTTTATGTAGATAACAAATTTCTGTAACATGGAAATTAAAAGGTTTTTTGTTTTTATTACCTCCATGTATACAACAGATTCATTGGTCTTCTTACCGCTTTTGTGGCCTTTCCGTTGCTACACTGTATGTTGGTTTAAATGTATTGTTAGTTATTGGATTTTGTTAAGAAACGTTTTTCATAATAGCTTTTAAATTTATTTGGATTTTATGAAAATTAGTCTTTTTCATTATTATTATTTTTCTTTCTACGTGCACGTACGTGTGTGCGTGTGTGTATGTTAATGCTGAAGACAGCATGATTGGTGTGAAGAAACAAAGCGTTTGTTCGCTAATCATCATCACTATGATCTTGTTAGCATAACCTATTGATTATTTTGTTGTTTCACTAATGTTGTTGTCATGTTCGATTCTTACATTTATGTTTTTTATGGACATTTATCTTTCGTAAAACGAAAAAGCCCCAAAATAACGATAAATTTATGTATTTTTTTACAACGCATAAAAATTTTTTAAATAAATATTTTTATACCCACCATCATAATGATTATGGGGGTACAGTGGTTTGTAATAACAGAAGGATTCGAGACACATCCTCAAAAATGTAAATATTCTTACTTGGTATAGAATTTTGAGTTAATTTAGTTCTTCTGTTCGTTCGTGTGATCGTGTGTGTGAATGAATTTTTGATTTTTGTTTTGGTACTTTTACCGCCACAAGCATTGATATATCAAGTTGGATATAAGGCACCTATAATTCTCGAGTTTGGGAAGGGTTTGATCCAATGATACGCCCACTGTGATGTTCTGAACCCCAAAGATAATAAAAAACTAATATAGAGCCTTTCTATTCTTTTTTTTACTCTTACTTTATTCGTTGACTATTTTGTGCTGCCAGGAAGCACAGCTAAACTGTTAAATTAGCCATGCTCTCATATTATTGATTTATCCTTGAAAGGTTACGCAAATATACATAAATTTATGGCAAACGACTTTGTTGTTGTTTTATTACAAAATAAATCCTAAATCACTGTATTCATATGTGTTTGTATGCAACTGTTTTAACTTTAGTATACAGAACCACTCATGTATTGAATTTGTTATAAAGCCCTTTTTATCTTAAACACATACTCATGCACCAAAAAAAAAAAAAACCTGACGTGAGTACATAAACCGTTAAAATAAAACGTTTTAAATATTTTTTATAGTATATTGTCAACATAAAATGAAAGATATAATAAGTTTGCTATTCACTTTCCAACATCTAAAAGTGAAACGTGAATAAAATTCATTGTGTCCGTGTGTCTGTCTTTGGCTTTCCAACTACAGCAAATATTAAGAAATTAAGGTGAAATATTATCATTTAGAGTTTCTTTGTGAAAACTTTTTTATAAATTAGGTAGAATCAATCAAGAGCCACGCCCACATCGATTAAGATATCTGGCAACCTTGAAAATAAAAATATTTTTAATTGTTACACTTAAATTATAAGTAATAAAATATATGCTGAAAATAGGTAACGACCACAATATATTGGGTTGGTAACTATGTGATTGCGAATTTTGCCGTCAGATGGATTTTACACTTTCTTTCGTTTCGTAATGTTGTTAGGAAATGAATTTTCTGTCAAATATCATAATAATAAAGCTGTCACGCCTACATTGGTGTACGCATAAAGATAGGTAGGGTATATAAAATGTCATCAAACTAAATTTCCTTGGTAATAAAAAACGAACTATTTTTCGTATGGGTAGAAATAGAAAAAGTATAAATAAACGTTTATACCATAATACATATACACAAACATATATTTATATATACACACATGGAAGCTTAAACAATTCACATAAAAATCCTTTTATGGGAAACATTCAGGAAAACGTTAAAAGAAATTGCAAAACATTTTTAATACATTGACATAAACGAACAGAGATGAGCGACGTAAAGATCTTTGTATATATATAGTATGTACGATATAATGTAAATATTTATGGGTAACGGAAATCGTATAAATACATCTATTTTTTGCAGATAGTTTACCAATCTCGTCGACGTTTACTCGTTTCTGTTTTCCGCCCATTAAAACTGTATTCGTTTGTTTGTTTGCATTCTATAAAAAATTGCTTGTATGAATAGATTTTTATTGTATAATGTTTATTTTTGTTTGTTAAAAAACTAACTCAATTCTCAGCGTTTTGTGTATAGACATTAGAAAAGAGTTTATTTGGGTTCTTCATTATTTGGTGACGCGTGTCATTAACATCCTGTAACAAATTGGCTAAATTGCGAGTCGAGCTTTAAACGATTATAAATATTTATGATGCATAATCAATTAGAGAAAGAAGGGAATAAGAAAGAGGTATATTAGGTCAACGCCAATTCTAAGGTACCTAGTAACATTGCCTTCTCTATTAAACATGGTCAATCAAGCCCATAATTGTTAAATGTATTACAATACAAATCCCAAAGTCTAGAACATAAGACATTGCCTAAATTGCAAATGTCACATACACGTTCAGTTAAACCGATCGATTTAGAATTAAAATCTGAAGTGATTTAACCATGTCCGTCTATCCGTTTGTCTGTCCATGTAAATTTGTGCGGTTACATTTTTTGGGATATTTAGATGAAATTTGATATAAAAAGAAGATGTATTGGCCCAAAAAGGAATCCTATTGAAAATGGACTATATTGGACCATTTTTAGAACCCTACCCCATATAAAGTCCCATTATAATGGAAGTCTTTATATAATATAAGGAAAATAGGGATAAACGGCACGCCTACCACAAAATGTGATGTGAAAATATGCTTTTTTGTTGACTTTTCCTTTTTTCATAAAAAAAAAAAGAAGAAAAATAAAATATGTAATAAAGCCACGCCCACTTTTTATAAACACTGTTATTGTATAAAAATTTAATTTATATATATATAAGATTTCGTTCAAGCCACAAGTACTCGTAAATTTTATATTAATTTTTTTTTCTAAATATTTGAAACTTTCCGCAATTTGACTTTGGCGTAACAAATAGCACTTAATTTGTGTACTTCTATGTCTTGTGCGATAATCATAAATTACAAGTGTAATGCAAACAAATACTTGAAAATGAAAAGAATACAATGCCTGAGTACACACACTTGAAGCACGCGTACTATTTATGGTGTACCCTCCACTCACCGAAATGACAACCATAACCGATTGGGTACAATTTCTACTAATGTCGACAATTACCAATTTAAAAGCTACCGAAACATGGAACAATAATAGAGTAGATACAGTATGGCACAAACATATACACATTCACACGCAGAGAGGCCCATCGAGTCTCATGGCAAATGTTGGAGTAAATGTTGACAAATGTTTAGAGTTTGTTGTGACTGTTAGCCAGCCACGTGTCAAGGCCAATAAGCATAGAATGCCATAAAACAGTGAAGACTAAATAAAGCACATAGCACATGCTAACACCACACACATACACACATAGGCGAGTGTGAATGCGTTTGCGGATAAAGGAAAAGAACACAAGCTTCATATAATCAAATAATGGACATGTGTATGAAATGCGTATGTATGAGTATATCCTAAAGCGATAAGATTATTTCAAGTGTAAATGATTAAAAATACGCTTAAGGCGATATATTCCCTAGAATCTTCAGCAAGTTGAGTGCAAATGTTTAATGATTGAGGCGTTCAAGTTGAAACATTAAAATCAAACAAATTGAATTCAACTAAAACCCAACAAATGTGTCATGCTGTGCTTTAGTACAACATTATTGTGTTATTGCAAACAAATACTGTTACATCGATGAAAGTTATTCATGTTCCAACATGTGTTGAGATTATTTGTAGCGTTGACAAGGGGGAAGAGGGAACTGAAATAAAACAACAGTTGCCATATCCAATTACCAATATTAATCCTGTTTAACAACACAAAAGAACAAAATCAAATGCACAAACTACAATTGTTCTTGTTGTTTGTTGTATTATTATTATTATTATTGCATTATACTCATCAACACCGTCGTAACCATAAGTACGTTTATCAATGCGTTCACACAAAATAAACGTCAGTTGGATTAACATTAACTATTTTATTCTGTTGTACTTTGCTGTACATTAGAGGCCAATAAATGGCCTGCCTGCCACACCATTACTCTGTGGGGGATGAATTATTTGAATGTGATTTGAATGAAGTTTCGTGTGCTTTGTTTTCTTTTTTTTTTACATTTATTTATTATGTCGTTTCATACAATTTGTCTTCAATTTGACGGCAGAAATCTGTCATTTTTGCAGGCCTCACATTAATATTGCATTTGTCAAAAAGTGACGTGAAGCAAACGCATTTTCAATGGCCACAAGCGCTAAATATGCGCCAACTACTGAGAATAAACAAATTTACATTGTTGAAGTTCATGTAACATAATTTATTCTATAATTTATATAATAATATTTCTTAGTAAATGTGAGTGTTTTTCATACAAATTATTTTAAGAAAAAATCTTTATATGAAATAATTTTTATTTCATATAATGATTTTTTTTTTAGAATTTTTTAAAATATTTTTATTAAGAATTATTATATTTTTCCAACAAATGATTTATTTTGGAAACAAGATTCTAACAAGATAGAAAAGTTCGGTTAAGACCGAAGCTTAAATACTCTCCACCTTGTGTAATTCTCTAAAAAATAAGCTCCTAATGCCATATTTATGTATTTCATGTACTTACGCAAATAGTATTTTTTTTAAATTATAGGCGTTTGCGTTATTCAATAACGCCCATTTTTGGCACAGTGTTGGATAATGGTACCCTTTATATATATACAAAATTTCAACTTGATGGACATAGTATTGTGCGATATATAATTTTTTAAAGATACAATTTTTTCGAGGTATGATGAGATTTTCGTTTATTGTGGGCGTGTCTCTTTACCGATTTTGCCCAATTTCAATACGGAACAGCGAAATTGTACTAAGAATACGTATGCAAAGTTTCAATTTGATATCTCAAAAATTACGACCGTGAGAGTGCCAACAACAGACGGACATACGGACGGACATGTCTCAAACGATTTCTCTTTTCATGCTGATTAAGAATATATATGGTTTGTGGGGTCTCCGACGCTTCCTTCGAAAACGGATGATCAAAATGAATATACCCTCTTCCCTAAGGTGGAGGGTATAAAAATAGTGCGATGGGTTTCAAATTTAGAATAGTTGTTGTTATGCCATAAAACAAGAAGAGATGAAATCAGAATTCATGCAAAATGGACAAGATCGCGTAACCGATAATACATGATGCATGGTATTGCATTTAATGTCTTATATTACGATATGTGTTGTGTTAAAGTCGACTTTAAGAACATTTTATATTATTTAATATCGATTTCATTTGCAATCATTTGATATTTTTGCACACCAAACATTCATGCTTTCTGTAATAATTGCTTTGGTTTCTTGAATTTTCAGTTGGACAATTCATGCGGAACCATACATGTTATTAAGTAGTAGGTACCATATTAAAAAGATATTATATATTAATTTGTGTATTAATTTTTTTGTACTTGATAAGAAATCATGTGTGAAAGACTTTTAGTTCTTCTTTTTAAAATAAGATAAAGTTTATATGTGATTGCTGGGTACAACATTGTGACATTTCAAGTGGAAATTTATGCCAAATAGGTGTTATTGAAATATGTGCGCATTAGATTTATAGAATCATGCCCATTTTTGTTTTGAAAATACAGTAAAAAGTATTGCGACCAGATTACATAAAACTACCGCAGAAAAAGTGACAGCAGAACTATTCAGACACTCTATATATATAATGAATTGCAGCTTTTCTAAAAGCAATTGGTGGCTCAACACCTTATTAATAAATATGCAATTATTGTGTATATGTCAGGTGTTCATATGATTTTCTCCATCCTCTGTATCTATAAAAATTTTCAACTTTTTAGTTTATTTATCCATTGAGAGTATCTAAAATTTAAAGAAAAATTGGTTAGGACTCCATATATTAAAGTTAATATTTATGTGCCTAGTAGTACCATTAAGAAGATATATGTAAAGTAAAATATTTGTATAAACTGCACCTTTATAATGCGAGTATAGTAAGTTTGCTATTCTGTGTGCAACATTTAGAATTTCTTGATCTGAGTTGATGTAAACATGTCTAGTTAAGAGCTACTCCCCAAATTCGACACATGTTATTAACATGCGGTTTTTCCATCAATGTAATAAAAATGGATGCTATTGCATAATAAACACGCGCCCAATTTACAAAAATCTATATATGGCAAAAAATTATGACTTGTATGTATGTTGCTCATTAGAGCCCATATTAGCACGTATTGAAAAATATGCTACGCCCACTATGATGGAAAAGGATGGAGGGTGGGAAATAACCTAAGCCTCATTAATGCTCCATTTAATATGTTTCTCTTCACACTTCCTTAAGTAATAGTATCATCAATTAACTCTAAGTAGGTAGTCTCACTTACAAGTTTCACAAGAAAAAACAAGAAAAACAAAAAAAAAAAAAAAACAACACAAAAATGAAAAAAGTAATTGTCATGAATAATTGCCAGATACTGAAAAGCATTCGCGCATACATCAGCAAAGTGACAAAAACGGAATAAATTATGTACCTCCCGCGCTGAAAGAAGAAAAACTGAAAAAAGTGAAAAAATAAAAACAAAACATATAAAACATCAACCTGTAAAATGAAAATGAAGTGCTAAAATGTGAAATAAGTACTTACGGTAAAGTGCTCGTGTATTCGCTTTTTAAATATGCAAAAAGAGAGCAATTTACATAAATTTTTGCCAAATTTGGAGCAATTTCAACTCATCAGCAGCAACTATCTGATATTGTATATACGAGTATATGCATATACAAGTTGAGAGTGTGAGCCAGGTAAGTTGTACACTTTGCTTCTGCTTGTTGCATTCCCCTGCTTAATGCTAATTGGTATCATCATCACCCACCATCAGTCGCTTGGCATTTAATAAAATTGCCGGCTCAATGTAGGGTAAGCTTATTTTTTTGCCCGCCCCCTTCCCAACTAACTGCAATTTTTTATCAGACATTTGAAATTTTATTGGAAAGCTCTCTCTCTCTCTCTTTCTATCTCTCTCATTCTCCGCTGTAGTATGTTTAAGTGGTGGGTGTTAATGGTTAGTGGTTGGTAAATTTATATGCATGCATCTGTGTGTGTATGTATTTGGCTGTCATCAAACAAATTAACAAATTTACACCAAAAATATTCAATCAAGCGTGTATACTGCGCCTGCACGTTTGTAAGTACGTTTAAGAAAAGTTGTTGGCTCATGTATTAGTTTAGGTTGGATTGTGGGTGGTTTGCAGTTGTTTACGATACGATTTTTTGCTTTTTTAGATTATAACTCAACGCAATGCAACTTGTTGATGGTGTAGGATTGATTTTAATCAAATATTTAAAGAGGTGGCTGGACTTTACCGACTATAATAAATTTACTTTACATTATATGAAGTTTGTAACACTCGAAAGGAGGTGTTAGAGATACACCCAAGTATATATAGTTTTAAACAGATTCAAACTCTGAATCGATTTAGTTATGTCCGTACGTAAGTCTCTTTATTGCTGGCACATCTACTATCAATACGACTTAAAATATTAATATGTAAATGGAATTGATCAAGAACCACGTCCACAATCAACAAAAGTCTATTTAAGTATAATTTCAGCTCGATATATATGACTGGAAGAATATCAACAACCGACTACCGCACGGACGGACACTGATTTTAAAGCTAATCAAAATACTTTGTTGGATCTCTGATGCCTTCTTCTGGTTGCTGCAACTGGAATACTAAACTTAGTATACCCTCATCAGCAAGGTTAGAGTCCACTTGAAGTGATGAGAACAACAATAACAAAAATAATTTGAAATGCCCTTTGAATTGGGTGTCTCTGTTAATTATATATTTTGTGTTACAAGCGGAAATGTGTATAAGTTGAGAGTTTCGGCGGCTATTAAAACAATTTTTTTTTAAGGGATCATAATAAAGTTACACCTGCCATCTACAAACGCCCATTATGTTAAAGTCATGAGCAGTGTGGTATAGTTAAGTTAATCCTTAATGTGAAATTAAGTAAGTGAAGGAAAAACAAGGTACGAAAAAGTCAGCTTGTATATATATGTTTATGATGATAATGAAACTATAACACTTAACTTTTTCGTTAACATTTTAGCCAATTTGGCTTTAATAAATCTTAGAACAAATGTGGGAATATGGAGGATATTGGAATATTTTATATACTCCTATTACATTATAACGGGTGCATGCCTTTTCCAAAATAATAGCTTCAGACATCCTACAAAGCGTATGTGATCTTGATTCTCTTTTGCAACAAGCCAAGGACCTATATAGGTTGTAATCGTCCCATACTGATGAAGCCAAATATAGGTTTTTTAACATTCGGAAAAGTAAGTAAACAACTAAATGTTATACCAGCTAAACAACACATGTACACACAATGTATGTGTGTAAATATTTATGAATCCACTATAAGGATGATTATCCAAGCTTGTGTGATATCACCATTAACTTCCACTCATAATCTATTAAACATATTTTTATGTTGTTGTAAATGAGAGTTAAAAGCCTCACTAAATTATCATCAAATATTTTACATGTATAAAAAAAAAAAAATATTTTCATTCACTCACACACATATATGAACGGCGAAACTCTTACGTATACGTATGTAATATTTATATATAGCACTGGCAGTACAGCATCAACTGCCATTCATTTATTCAGTCATTGTCGTCTAAGTCGGAGAGTTGAACTGAAACACACATATATATGTATATATTTAGACAGACAACCAACAGAGATACAGTCGTAAATTACATTTAAGTAAAAATATTGATACTGAAAAAACCATTTAGATAAGAGCGACCAGCCGAGATGTAGAAATTCTTTACACCTACCAAGCGATATTGAAAATATCATACTTGACCGCATATATTTTATACCCTACGCATAAGATGCGGTATATTAAGTTGTATACTAAGTTTGTCATTATGTTTGCAATAGCCAGAAAAAATGTGGTAAAGATTCTACAGCAATAAAATCTCAATTGATCTAAGCATGTCCGTCCGTGTGCTGTAGTTGACCCTCTCACAGACATATATATATTTGAGATAACATTTTGTACAGACCATCTTAGTTTTTGGATGCATATCGCTAATGAGCAAAATTAGTCAAGAGCCACGCCCACAATCGACTTAAATTTATTTATTTGCCATAAAAATTGAGCTATTAAGTGGAAATTTGTAACATATATTTAAAATTATCTTATCCATTGATTTGCTAGAAATGAGTGTGGTCGAATAACAGTCACGCCCCCCACAATAAATAAAAGTTTTTTTATTTTCAACAAAAATTGATCTCTAAACTTGAGATTTTGAAATGAATATTTATATAGTTATTCCATCCACTGATATTTCGAAAATGGGCAGAATTGAATAACAGGCACGCCTACAATTTGCAAAATACTGTACTTTAGCGTAAAACTTGACTTACAAGTTAATATGTAAGACATAGGCGTAATGATATAACTGCCATGCCCACCGTTTATATATACATAGATGTGAAAGGTATTTAATATTTGGCTCAAGCCAAATTTAATTGTTCTACTTGCTTCATATAAGTAGATGCCCCATTACAATTACAATTAAGAATAAGATATGGATACAACTCTTCTTATGTTTTGTAGTGTATAGTATAGAAAAGAAAACAAAAAGCAGCTGTTAATATATGGACAAACAAATTATATGTGAGCGTGTATGTGTGTGTGTGTGTAAAAGAAAACCTTGTAATCCCAAACTAAACTGGTTCATGCGAAAAATGCGGACGGATGCACATTTAAATATTTTTTTAAAAATATCTTTTGTGAATTGAATTGACTTTTCATTCTTCTCCACTGAATCTGTGTGGTCATTTGTAACTATAAAAATTGCATAGTTACACATATAATACGGTTACAATTATATTTTGTTCTTAAAGCAACACTTAACCCGCCCTAAAATGGGGAGTATAGTAAATTTGTCATTTAATATCACCTAGAAAGAGACGTCAGAGATCTTACAAAGTTTATCGATCTAGGTAAGTATGTCCGTGTGTCCGGGTGCCTGTTTTTTGTTGGCACTCTCTAAGTCGTAAATTATTAAGTTGATTTTTTAAAGGCACTTTATCACGCCCATAGTTTGTATATATGAAGGGTTTTCAAAATTTTGGTTAAGGAAAGTTTGGTTTATTTACTATCAAAGGTTAAATTCTACACCAAGGTGGGTTTTTTTCAAAATTGTGGGCGGATCTACTTCATCTACTATGTAATTATAACATATCGTTGAATAGAAAATTAACTTTTTAGTTTTATTTTTATAGGTAAGAGAGATTTTTTATCAATTATGGGAGTGATACCGTACCAATTCTAAATCCTACTCACACAAATTGGAAATGTGTTTAGTTATGGAATCTTTCTACAAGGAATTTACAATAAGTATTCAAATCTTATATCTAAGACACCTTAAGGTTGTCTGCTATCGCAGATCACATCCCATAATTGCCCTACACTACATTACTTCGTAGTTACTCTTCTTTGAAGGCGGGTGTGTTTCTCCGATGTAAGAAGGGGACTTGGGAGAGGATTAGGGTGATTTAGGATCTTACTAACATAAATTAAAAATGTGTGAACAAAAAATCAGCTTAGATTGTTTTAGATTTAAATGCTGATCCAGTATTCTGCCGCTCACATTGCATTATTTCTAACCAATATTATCTTAGAGTTAAGTACACGTGATAAATTCTTTCACTACTAAACCCTAATTAAAATATGAAATTGAAAATTTACAAAAGCGGACAACTAACACATGGCTAGTGTATAATATTATACCCGTTTGAATTATTGTGCAGTGTATTATGTTTAATTACTTTAAATGAACTGAATTAGTAACAACAACAACAACAATTGCAACAGTGGTAATAATTATATATTATGTATACTTTTGAAGAAGAACAACAACATACTTTTGTTTGATGCAAAAGTTATATTAAAGGGTGGAAAAGAGACGCAAAACACTTTGCAGTGTAATATTTGGATTTTATACTGTTTTCAATGCGTATATGAGTTGGGCAAAGTAAGACAAAGATACGCTGTGGCAGCATTGTGGACCAAAATAAATCTGTACGAGCTATGATAACAATGAACGTTTTTCATACAAACACAATCAAACAACAGACAGAGTACGTTGAAATGCGCGTTTGCTTAAGCTTATTCTCACAATAGGGCGGAGCGTACACATATCATACTTCCATAAAGTGGTGAATTTTACAATATTTCCTCAACAACAACTAATTCTTCTTTAAATGAACACTCGGCAAAACATGAAACTGAGAGTAGACAATATATACATAAAATACACTCAGAGAATGCAGACATAATTATTTACGATTATATAAAAGCATGCGCGAGCAATGTGTAGCTTTGTGGCAGTAAATGAACCGTAAATGAGAACTGTGTGAGAATAAATGGAAATTTAGTAGAAACCATATCCAAATAGCGTTAAAATGTAATAACGTTTGAAGTACTTTGCAACAAAGTGGCAAGATTAAAAATAAAATATATGTAGTTGTTTGTTTCGAAACTATATGCATTTGTTTCAGAGTAATTAGGGTTTAAAGAGGAATTTTGTCCATGCAATCAACTTGACAGTCCATTATGTTATGTTATGTTAAACATATTCATTAAAAAAAAAAAAAAAAAACACACTTTCATTACAAGTGGTGCAGCTCCACTTTTTCAAAAATATCAACTTTTGAAAAACAAGTCAAAATGTCGACCACTTAATACCCTACACCCCTTACTCCTTAAATTATGCTACAATTAGTTTAGTTGTTTCAGTAAATGTGAGACATTTCCGTATAAGTCATTTTGACAAAAATCATTATATGGAAAAAAGTTCTAAAAAGAGTCTGATCGGGTCCAAATTTGATACGGCCAATTATGAATTAACTATTCTTCACCAAATTTTATCAAATTATTTTAAGTATTGCGATCCATTACAATACGACTTTATATGAGGAGAAGTTCTAAATGGTACGGTCCAGTCTATTTTCAATAAAGTTTCTGTTTGAACCAATACTAATACAATACTTGAACCAAGTTGCACTGAAATATCTCAAAAAATGCACTTTATAGATTGCGCACAAAATAGACAGACAGACGGAAATAAATAAATCGATTCAGATATTAATTCTGATATTTATTTATAGCAAGAACAGTCAAGCTGTTGCTAGTTGATTATTCTTTCGTGTCAGGTGTGAAATGAAAATTCCATATTTCAACGTTTATGCTAAAACTAAGTTTTATTGCTGTAAAAAATCATCAAACACTCGATTGCAATTCTCATGATACTGCTTTTATGACATTGTGAGAAAAAGTGGCACCCAACTTGCTCACAGTTTTTTCAAATTCAAATACCATTTACATACAAAACTTTTTGAAATGTCTAGCAAATCTGCTAGCGAATTTCATTTGATGTTCATTTAATATCACTTTGTTGATTTTCTTCACCAATTTTGGGGTGGTCACCTCATTAAATCAATCACTGCCATGTTCGTCTTGACAGTTCGTCTGATTTCGTTTAAATTTATTATTTAATTTAAGGAGCAGCCTCTCGCAGAGTAGAAGTAAGCGCGGCTTTAAAATTGATTGGAAACCTTTCCAAAAAAGTTTTGTATCACAATTTTTCCATGTTCACTGACCCAACCAAATACTAACTAACGTAGCTTATTCTTCTTTAAATTTCAAACTTAAACATTTTAAGGTAAATACTTTGTATTTTTTTGAAAACAACTATCGCGACCTAACTCTATTTCTCCAAAAGACTCGAAAAACATTTTTATAAAAACTTTTCTCGAGATAATTCCAGCATTATTAACATTCTTAGCAGTTCAATACTTATCAACTTCATAAAAGGAATTTTATTTAGAATATTTTGTCCAACGATGCTGTACCGAAAAGTCAGAAACATTTCGAAAGGTTTTGTTATGTAACAAACTTCCGTAGTTACCCGAATTGAAAATTGATACTTTAGGGTTAAACAGGCTCATACATATATATTTTGTGTTTAATGTAACTTTTTGACGCTGCTAATCTTCAATTGTCCTACAAATGGTTTATGATGTAACAACAAAATTTGTTACCAATCTATGGGTATAACATTTCTTCGTATTACTTTATATTCTCATATGTACATATGGATGCATACAGGGATTACAATAACTTCTTGAAATTGGGTGCAGTGACATGTTTTCTTAAATTTGAAATTTGTCATTGCCTGTATATGGATTTCGGTGTCATTCTTCATCAGGTATCAGGTATGTATTTGTGAACACACTTGGCATTCAGTTTTAATGTACTGTGACATTGTTATGTCAATAATTTAAAGGGCTTGGTTTTTCCAAAGAAAAATAAACATAACCCTTGATGTTGCTCAAAGCTAGTACCAAGCTTACAATAAAAAGCTTTCTTCTTAAGGCTTCAATTCGTAAGCTATAAATTTTATAGAAAACCATAAAGCTACAACTAATATTTTACTTGGCTTGCATAAAATAATTAACCTGTGTTACTGTTTAAATAATTACGCCTGAATAAAGTTGAGAATAAAAAGGAAAATAAAAAAAATCAATTTTTTTTTTTTGATATTCTGACGTAGCTGGCTTGTAAAATATTTCAACAATTTTTCGATTTCTTCACTTATAAGAGGTAACAAAGATTTTAATTGAAATCATTAATCGTTTAATAGGATTAACAGAAGTTTTATAATTGCTTTTTGTTAAGAATCAAACAATTTACAAACATTTTTTTTTCTTAAAATATTAAAAATTTTCCCTAATATTATTAAGAAAACCAAATTTGGTTTAGACCAAATCTTAAATACTCTCGAATATTCGAATAATGAACGTAGAACCCTTTCAAAATTAGAGGCACATATATTGCTGGGAGGGCTTTACTGTGAAAATGTTAAGTACTCAAAAGATTCTGCTTAAGCGAAATTTCGCTTTTATTTCTTGTTATAATTATATTAACATTCATATGCTGGCGTTTGTTGTATTGTTGCTGACATGATTTTGCACTATTTCCCCCTTATTTCCTACTTTGTGAACAGTAGCAGGCGAACAATAGTCTGCAGGGGTAGAGAACGAACAGAATTATAATTTTTATTATTTTTTTTTAGTTGTGTTATAATTTATGTGTATTTAAAAAACGTTTTGAATGCGTGTATGTGTGTGTGGCGTGAATGAATATGACACTCAGAATATGCTTGAATTATAAGTTTTTTTTTTTCACATGTTTTATGTAGATACTATTATTCATTGTAATACAAGGCATTAAAAAAAAAAATGCTTTTCAAAAACTTTTCATATACAATGAATATCTGTCTGTCTGTCTATTTGCAAGCTGGCTTTTTTTCTTTATGCGTTTGGTGGCTGTTGATAAATTATGAAATTCATTTGTTTCTGTATGTGCTGCCAGTTGTTATTGTTATAATTATCAAGTGTTGTAATAAAAGAGTTTTTATTAAATATTTAGATTTATATTTAGGGATGACTGGCATAATCAATAATATGGTATGGTTGGGATGGATACATAAAATTACAAATATTTTCTCACAAGTGTGTGTGTGTGTGTGAAAATGTGAAAACGTTATGTTCGAAACTTTTATATGAATTAAAGAGAGACTTTTATTACAGAAATTGTTGTGGAATAATTTTCTTAAACGAATTTCCTTTTTGTCATGCAAATCTGTGTTCAACTGGAATGATGATAAAATTGAATGATATTTGTAGATGAGGATTGTGGAGAGGACCAATTTCTGCAACTCTTTATCTCTACAATGTTTTTAAAACATTCAATTTTACTTAGGCTCCATTCCTGTAATGTTATACTTTGCAGGAATTGAGCCTACGACTCCCGCATTATATATTCCAGTCTTATGCTTTCGCTTAAGGTGTTGTGAAAATTCGCAATTTTTAATGGTTTTTAAAGGAAGTCGGAAAGAACGAATACTTCGCGTATTAATCGACCAAACATATATTTTACAAGATCATTAATATTTCCAAAATGAAAATGGCGAAATTTGATTCAGATCAAAGCTGATATACTCGTATGGTCCACGTTTATTCGCAACTTGTGAGCGCGGCAAATACATAATGATGCTGACGTAATAAACATAAATGCATCAAATAGCCGTTTTCTTAAATAATGGGCGTGTCTATTATCCGACCACACACATATTTTATGCTTATTTTTAACTTTTCACAAAGATTTAAATTTTAGAACACTTCATGTAATGCTCGCTATAATTATCATAATCAAAACAGAATTCATTTAAAGCCTGCCATTGCAAAAAAAAGCAAAATATTCCTCCAAGCACTCATTTGCATTTAAATGTGAAATCATTTTATTGTTGCATGAATTTCAGCATTTCTGGCGGATAATTACGCGAATTTCAAGGAATATGACAAACACACCTGCACGAACAAAACGTACCTTTCAAACACAGTGCCTACAGTGTATAAATACACACCTCTCATGATTACAAACGTTTGAGCAACTATCTAGAATGAAATAAGTAAAAAAAGTTATAAAATATATAAGCCTTAAAACGATGAATAAATACTATCCAGGGTAATACAATATAAATACAATTCATTAGGGGCGTGGTTTTAGTTTAGTAGTAATAAAAAATTAATATATTTAATTTTTCAGGGTTTTCCTTATGGGCGCGGTCGATCGGTCCCAATTGGAAGGAAATTCTACACTTGGTATTTCTTTTAGTTCATGAGAAATGTGAAAAATGAGTTTTCATTATAATGTAAGCGTGTTTCTGGCCTCATGTGAATCAGAGTATGTACAGCGATAAGCAATATTTCTCCCAAGTTCAAAATCGATATCTCAGACAGACAGACATAGTTTCTAACAACTTCTCTTACATGTTTCAAATATTACAATAAAGTGAGTATACCCATTATTATCAAGGTGGTTAGTAAAAAATGTATGTAAGAGGGCCAAACAATTAAATATTTTCTCAAGCGTGACAACGTTTTCAACTAGAGTGTTTCTTTATACTTTTTCCACACCAAACACGAACAATTTTAATGTGCTAAATGGAAAACAGGCATTTTGCCTTCCAGCGACATAAGTTCATTAAACAAAATAATATACGTCTATATACACAGACAAACACATGCGCTTACCTAAGAACAATGCTCACTCGGTAGTTTGTGTTATTTTTTTTTTTTATTCGAATTTTGTTAATTATGTTTGTACAATAGATTATATGTATGTATGTAAATATCGTTTGTGCGGAAAATGCTCATATGTACAATGTTATTACTATTCATCCGCATTGGGCAAGCGTGGTGATGTTAATTTACTCCCCTCTCCACCAAAATTAAAAAAATAAGAACCACAAAAACGACAGCAACTAAACTAAATGTACGATCAGTAATCATAGGTATGCCTATGTATGTGTATGTGTGTGTGTAGATTTTAATCACACCTATATTCGTACATGTTTGTTAAGAGTTGCGGTGGTAGGAGTTCTTTTGTTTAAATTAAAGGGCTTTAGAATATATTATCCATACATGTGTTATGTGTGAGAACTTTACAGTAATTTACCAACTAACTGGTCTAGTAGTGATACCGCGGTTATCATTACTTCCTTTGTGGCAAAACGTTTGTTTTTTGTTTTTCCTTTTTTGTTTTTGCATTTATCTATTTGTAAATATGTTTGAAATTATCGCTTTGACGATCTCATTGTTGGTGAATTTCATTTTTCATACACATTCGTCAGGTGCCTTATTGAATGAATAGAATAAAGTGTAGTGTTTGTAGCTTTTTTGGGTGTTTTTATAAATTTTTTTTTTAAATTTATGTTTTTTTTATATGAGAGAGAACGAGAGGCACCATAAGCTTGTGTTGCGGGATGTCTGTGTCTCCTAAACGATTGTAGCTTTTTTAACTAATTTTTTGATCTATTGGATTGAATTGTCAAGTATTGTATTCTGCAACTAGTTTCGATTTTGTAGTGTACCCCTCAAGGACTTTTAGAGTGGCCCAACTGTTAGAGTAGATGCAAATGTGCTTTCTTCTGCAATATTACTTTAGGCACTCTCAGGCAATGTGCAAAGATTGCGTACACTTCTGCTTGAAAAACTCTAAGAGACAGTCTCATTGGACTGCCTTAAAATCTTGGGTCGCATACTCTGGCTCTCACTTCCCCATTTACCAGTTTATAGCCATCCGTGCACAATTTTTGTGATCCGATTTTTGACTTTGGATGACGGCCACTCTAAAATGATTAATTATCTACGCCTTCTGCGTCCATTGGATAGGAATGTTAACTGAAAGAAAAACATTTAATATGGCGGACACCTCAGAGTGTCATATATAATATATACAATAATACATATAACATATTTTTATTGAATGTAAAACCTTAAGTAGGTTAAGTGACAACACTATGAAATAAAAGTTTTAAAAAAAATATATTATAATTAATTATAATTTATTATAACCTCAACTTGGTGATGATTATACTAAATTTTCTGTTCCGTTTGTAACACCCAAGAAGAGGCGTTGGGGAACCTGTAAAGTATGTAAAGTCTTGATTTGCATCAAAATTGTCCGTATGTCTGTCTATTGTTGGCATTCTCAAGGTCGTAAATTTTGAAATATTAAGCTCAAGACAGACTTTTCTACTTTTAAATTAGGTAAAATTGGTTGACAGCCACACCCACAATAGACAAAAAATCGATTTCCTTGCCAAAAAAAATTTAATTATGAAGGTAAAATATATATTTATAATTATTCCATCAATCGATGTGTCAAAAATGGGCGTGGCTTACACTTTATAAAGAAACCTACAAAGAGTAAAACTCGACTTTCAGATGATAAGCAATACATTCACAATAGGTCGTAATCATGTACCTGCCATGCCCACTATATATAGATCTGCAGTATTTCCTTACTCCCTAATTTAAATTAAGAAAAAATTTCTCTGAATAATTTGAAAAATAATTTTTAATTAAGAATGAAATGTTTTCTTTAGGGAAAGAGGGAAATTTCCAAAGGAATTAAAATAAATGTCACATAGGCGTTCGCATATGTATAAATTTTATAGAATGTAATGAATGGTACAAGTATGATTATTGTCTTGTTGTTAACATTTCATGCAAGATATATGGTCAGTTAAAAGACATTAAGATAAGATAAGACAACTTCAACTTCAACTTCAACTCTCGCCAGATCGTAAATAGTCATGGTGAACTAATAATGAATTACTTTTCTGCTAAATTCATGTAAAAATATCACAATTTTGAAAAATTAATTGCACAAAATTTTTAACAACAACAACACGAAATTTGGAAATAAGAGATTGAAACTTTAAAAAGTTACCTAAGAGTAGAATAGAATTGAGCTGAGTTGAGAAACTAAAAATAAATTTCTTTTTAATAAACTTAAACTCTTTTCAAGTTAAATACTACAATTATCTGTTCGCCCTAGAGGCAATGCAATAATTGCAGCAATAATTTTGTAACGATTTAAGAAAATTGCACGCTCGCTCACTCACAATTGTAACAATTATGATGAAAAAATATTAAGAAATATTATATTCCGTCCACTGTCCAGATATGCACAGAGATACCTCACTGACAATATGTATTATAAATTGCAATCAATAAGAAAATAATACAATAAAGAAAAAATATTAGCGCAGTTCAACGAGAGGGAGGAGGAAGTTTATGTACCAAATGCGTAGACATTCATATTTAAAAATATATAATTATACTGCCACAGTATGTGTGTGTGTAGTATTGGATAGTAAACTGCAAGTCAGCCATAATAGAGGGAAGGCATGGCATGGCATGGCATACAAAATGCCACAACTGAAATGAAATGAAATGAAAATATCAATATTGGCAGAATATGGAAAAAAAGAAACACAAAGTTATTGAACAATAAATGTTGGTATGTATGTGCGTGTCTGTATGTGTATGGCACTGATGACGATATGGACGTATCGTAACAACATCCATCACTACAGGCACACACATGAACTCACCTATGGTTATATATGCCTTGCAGCCATACTCAAAAAAAGCAAAACTTTACAAAAAAATTAAAAAAAAAAAAAAAAATCAAAACCGAAGAAAAACTTAAAACAATGTTGGGCTGCTTCAGTGTGGGTTTCTCCCCTTCAAATAATAACAACAATAACAACAGTAACAACTTTACTTGATTGTCATACAATTGTTAACATGTCGTATCAAGCGGACAAAGAGAAACCAATAAACAACCAATAAAATCAAAGTAAATTTACTCGACATGCATATACTCGATAAACAAAATTGTCCATGGACGACGGACAACTAGTTTGACTTGTGTTTATATAGTACCTATAGCCTACAGCTTATAAACATATATATATATATATATATGTAGTAGTGGTAAAGCAAAAGTAATTGTTGGTTGGTACGTAAAGCGATAACCATTAAAACAATAGGTAAAACCTTAGCAAGGAAATTTATAAAAAGAAGGAGAGACTTTTCAGACTCTACACAGAGTAATGGTTGGCAAATGTGTTTGTGTAAAATAGGTGAAAATGCTTATGGCCGGTTAACTATGACTGTTTAATACCCTAACAATATTTCACACTTCATTTGTACGCAACATCTAAACAGTTCCAAACATAATCTTTATTATAGTTTATTAAGGAGAATACACTGGAATTTGTTGTTATACAAACATAATCAAGAAGTGATATAAAATCTAAATTTGGATTAGGCCAAATCTTTTTTACCTCTGACCTGTAAGGAACATATGTGTTGATTTTTAACTCTTAATTTTTAATACAAACTAGCTTAGCGAGACTAATTAATCATTTGTCAAGTTTAATAGGCAGAGAGCTTTAGCACAGATAGTGTCTGTAAAGCCTCCCTCAGGATGTTAAAAAAAAAAAATAAAAATAAGTAAGAAAACTAAATTGACTTATGTGTGCCAAATCTTAAATATCCACCAGTGGGCATGGTTTTGTCAATTTTATTTAAAAATCTACGTACAGATGCCTGAAATATTTATATTTTAGCTCGTTATCTCAAAATTTATATATGCGGACATACGGACGGACATGCTTTCACCTTGTTCACTTTGGATTTTGATGCGGATTAAGAATATACATATATGTATACTTTCTGACGTCTCCTTCTGGGTGTTGTATACAAAATATCAAACTTAGTATACTTAGTATTAAACTTCTGGAAAAATAGTTAGAAATTGAAGAAATGGTACGATTCGATATAAATTTAAAATTCTTAAATATAAAACTAAATACTAATTTTGTCAAAAAAAATATTGGAAAAATAATTTTTACTAATTTATTTTTTAGTGCAGCTTTTGTTTGTAATAAAACTTGTTCTTGATAATGTCGAAGTATCTCAAACAAAACAATTTGATTATTAAGTTGGACGGATGGACGAATATTTTTATTTCTAAAATGGAGCCTATTACCTGCACTAGAATATCTAATTGGAAATTTTTAATACTTAAAAACATAAATTAATAAATTTGGAGGGTATCCCAGATGTAGAAAAAGGTAATTAATCGTTTTCATAGGTTTTTTGTAACTTAGGTCAGAAGCATAATTTTCGCACAAAACTTTAATTAAGATTTGTTTTTAACAATTTGGAAGAAATGCTCATAATTGTGTTTAGTTTTCATATTTGTATAAAAAATAGGTGCGGCTGTGGGCGCAGTTATTTTCTATTCAAATACATTTCTTAACCTTAACATGATTTCTACAATTTCTTTTCCACTTCTGTATAACTCTTCAACTCTTCAACTATGCAGCTCAGAGCAACTGAATGCGTTAAGATGGAAGAAAGAAAAATGGCTGATTGAGTGTCTTTTGTATCAGTCAATTAATTGTGCTTTAAGTCTCTAAATAAAATGCATTTTCTAACCTATAATTTTGTGTTGTTGTTGTACTGTTGGAAATCGTACAACCAACAGCACCACTTTGATGGGGGCAAAATGATGTGTATACTTGTAGAAAAGTTGTTCATTCAGAAACAAAAATAAGAAGAAAAAAACAAAAACAAAAACAAAAACATCAAAAAAATCACATTTCCACCATCACGTTTCAGCAATCATTGTTGAAAAACCCCACAATTTAGAAAATCATTGAAGTATAAAGATCACTGCTGCAGCAACAGCTACAGACAATATCGCAGTTTGTGTGTGTGTGTGTAAGTGTATGATTGCCTCTTGCACAGTGCCTTTTGACCCCTTGATAAATCGTAAATTGCTGATTATTGTTTGTGCTGGTGTATTATTTTTTATAATATTTGGCGAATTTTTCTGTCATTTTTCGTTTCATTTCGTTTCGTGTTTTTTTGTTTTTGTTTTTTTGGTGTGTGTGAGAGGAGCAGCCGTTTGGAAATTAAATGTGTGCCTTTATAAAGCAACAACCACACTGCATCCGATTTTATAATACTTAATAAGACTTTATTGTTTTGAGATAAAGAAAGTACAGTTATATAAATGTGTGTAATTGTGTGTGTCTCTGATAATCGACACTGTGTTCAAAAAAATTGCGATTGTCTGAATCTTTACCATCAATCACATCCATAAAAGTTTTAACGACCATCAGTAATCAACGGAGATGATGATTAAATTGTTTTTAAACAGTTTTGGATCAAAATGATAAACACATACTTGCACATAGCTGTAGTGTGTGAGTGTGTGTATATGTTGGGACCGACTTCTTTAAAAAGAAGCACAATAATAATAATAATAATAAAGGAAAGAGAGCATTGCGATTTGAAGAGTAAAGTAAAAGAAAATTTTCCATAAAATCACGTTTCATAAAAGATGAGAAATGATGAAAGATCGAAAAGAGATCACCAACAACAATTATATATAAATTTACACTTAACACCACTAAAAAAAAAGGTAGCATATAAAGGCACAATCATCTTGAAATATATCGATCGGCTCAGAATTAAAACTTGAATCGATTTAACCGATTCTTTCCGTCCGGTGTCTGCTTATATAAATTTGTTCCCAAGGCTTTATTTACAGTTTGTAACGTATTTCGATGAAATTTGGTACAAGAGTGTGTTTTGACTTGAAGGATAATTTTATTTAAAATGGTTTTAATTAAACAATATTTAGGACCTTTCAGTATATAAAGCCCTTTTTCTGAAATAAGTCTTTGTATGAAGAGAACTCGCAATTTTTAATATTTTTTAATAAAACTTGAAAAAAGATTTTTAATTGGCTTAATTAATGATTATGTTAAATTTGAATCCGATCGGACCATTTTTAAACCCCTTTTCCTTATAAGTATATTTTTGACTGGCATTCAACTCACCTAATCATAACATAATATGTGGTGTAGGGTATTAAATGGTCGGGTATGATCAACATTTAACATATTTTTTACATTTTTTTCTAAAACAAAAACATTTTTTTTTTGAAAAAAATTTAAAAGAGATCATAATAAAATAATTCTTTTTTTGAACGAGGCTATAACTTAATTGATTTTCCTGTTTATCTTAAAGATTTATATATATAAAATTTTTAAAAATTTTATGAATTATACTGTGATATATATTTAAAAAAGTATATATATTGTAGATTCAAATCCTAAGCCGATCTGGCCTTGTCATTCCGCAGACTTAAAAATTTTCAAATAACAAAAATTTCGAATAACAGACGCGCCCACAATTCACCACAAACCCTACCCCACGGAAAACTGGACTTGCAAGCTGATGCATAATATTAGAGAGCATAAACAAATACCTGCCACGCTTACTATTAGAGATGTATAGGGTATTTAAGATTTGGCCTAAACCAAAGTTAGTTTTTTTACTTTGTTTTCTGTAACAAAATCTATTTGATTACAACTTTCTTTCGCTTAATGGTTACTTTTCAGATTATTTCATTAACGAAATGCATTCATTACACAACTTTACAAAGTCCATTAATTTTTAGAGTGCATAAGTAAAACTAACAAAGTTTTGTAAAAAAAAAAAAAAAAAAAGAAAGAAAGAAACCTAACATACCACCTAAGTAAGCCCTAAGAAAGATTCATTATTGTTTAGAAAAGTCTTTGTCTCCAACAATTATTGTTGAGGAAAAAAAAAAAAGAATAAAAAAAGCCTTCTAAAGAAAAACTGCTGTACATGACATACCACACAAACAGGTTTCTTCAGTCGCTTATTATAGAGAAACATTTACAATTTTATTTTGTAAAAAGTTCAAGTGATTTTTCATCTATGTTGCTGCTGTATGGGGTATAAGCAGATCTGTACAATGCATATATGTAAAGTGATATCACAGAGATATCACCGGCCACAAAACATTACACACATTATGTCCAATACACGGCAGCATTTGCTACTGCACTTCTTTTACTTCCACTTTTTCATGTTCCTTACAGACCACTACCAGTCTATTTACGGTAATGGTGTGTGAGTGTAATTTCGCTTTAATTTTTGTAAAAGACATAAGACACAGCACTATCGTCAACAATAACAGCGACAATCCATTGTAATATATTCATCATTAATTTCAGATTCATTGCCGGAGCGAACGATACGGCTATACGGCAGCAGCAGCATTGGCAGTGCAGGTAAAGGTAGAGTGTATTGTATATTGTTTTTTAATGAATAATGAATGCTGGTGTGTATGTGTTTCTGTATATGTAAATTATTAATGATCTCAAACAAAACAAACTAATTTCAATTTAAAAGCGCTACAACTTACACGCACACATATACACAAACATTTATTTGATTTGATCGGTTGGCGGTTGGCTTCATTTGGACCATGTCTTCTGTCTTCTCTCGTCTGTTATTTTAGTTTTTAAAAATGTTTTAAAGCAAACACATAAAATGTCTCCTTTTTCTTCTTCTTCACATTTAAAGCTTCCCTTTGGTCCAACAAACGGCAGCAAACATTCGAAAAGATCGAAAATTTATTATTAATGAAATCAAAATTGTGTTGTTGTTTTTTTCAAATTAGAGAATTAAACGAATCCACAATTTTTTGAAATATTTTTCCTTATTTTGTTGTTGTTGTTGTTGTTTGGCTTAGCTAATCAATCATTTGTTGATTGATATTTAACACTTTAAAGAAATTCCTTTATATCATTCTTAGGTGGGTATATGTGTGTGTGTGTGTTTAAGAAGGAATGAATGAATAAAAGCTTAAATATCTTTCATCTTTTCCTGTGTACCGAATGATTGAATAGTCATGTTAAAAAACTGGACAACAAACATACACACGTTCACCGATGAACGTAAGTTAAGGCTACGGACTATCAATGTTGTCGCACTTTTGCTTCTGACGAAGGTAGAGTAGGGAGATGTAGGTAGGTAGTGTGGCATGTGCCAGGTTAGCGGCAGCTTCAAATAGACAAAAGAACACTAGTTGCAGAATAAAAGTTTATTGTTGTTGTTGCCTCTTCCAAACCCCCTTTCCGTACTACTTAGTATGGGCTACTAGTGTTACCTCTTACACCTTCATAATGACCATTATTATGCGGGAATAAAAACGCACTTAAACTATGCCTGATCCCGTGGTCGTCATCGTCATTATCGACGACAATCGCCCATTATTGGTTGGTGGTTACATCGTTCACTATGCTACCAAAAAAAAAAATGTAAATTTTTCTTGCTGTTCTCTGACATTGCCATACAATAAACAATATTCATAATAGTCTCAAAATAGTAGACAAAACAGCGGCCACGAATTCCTTGAAAATTTCCTCCTCCTCTGTTTGGACCGAGCTTTGGCTTTTTGAACAATCATTTATCATTTTACACAATTTACGGATAAGCTTTGTAAAGGCATTAAGTTGCTGATTGTTTTCTGGCTACCGACACTTGCTTTTGTTTGTTGCTGCAAACATGTTGCTGCAGCTGCATGACAGCGCTTGCTTTAGAATTGGGTGCAAAAGGCAAAGCCACTTAATGTGAGGGTTTTTTTTGGTGTTATTATATTTTATTATAACTCTGCTTTCATTATTGGAATGTTGTTGGCATTTAGTGTGGAATGTGTTTTGAATGCATCAATAATAATACGCATGCATGCTTGTAACAACATTGCTAGTAAAAACGACGCATTGATTAATACTTCAACAACTTCTGTTTAAGCCCATGCACACGGCCAATTAAGAATTATGTAATATTGAAATTTCAATTTAAAGTTTATAAACCTTGACTCGATTTCAATTTCATCTTCAAGTTCGATTTCGATCCTCGAGCAATGCAATTCAATCATTCTGTGTTTTTCCTTTCCTTTGTTAATTTATCAAGACGATCTCTAACTATAATCACATGTTTCATCAAATGTTGCCTATTCAAAAAATAAAAAAAAAATATAAAACATATAAAGAACCTTGAAATTTCGTTTCTTTAGAAATCATGTATTTTCATTCATCATCATCATATATGAGCGGCTGTCGAACATGAAAAAGGGAGAAAAAACAACATGTGCTATATGTTGCATTCAGTAGCCTTAAAAGATTATAACGCTAACTCCCAAAGAAATGATGATGAAGATCACACATAACAATCGTCGTCGTAATGATCCAGCCATTCATCATCACAGTAGCAGAGTACCAGCAACAGCATCAGCACAGAACAGATCAAGTATGCATGAAAATATTGTATAAAAGTCTTTCATTGTTTAAAACCCGTTAAAGGTTTTCAAAACAATCGTTTATGAAGAATTGTAAAGTATCAAACTTTTTACACATTTTCAACACTTTCAGTGGTATTGTAATAAATAAAAGAGGAATAAGAAATGAAAATAATTAAAAGTGGAGTCGTCCACTTTAAATATTACGACTGCAGTAGGTGTAGAACAATCTTTAGATTATACCCAGAGCTTCTATAATTCTCTAAATTACCTGGAAGAAAAAGGTTGTAACTTCAAATGGAGCATATTTTGAATAAATTTGCATTATAAACAAATAAAGAAACAAACGTCTTTTATGTATCCAAAAAAAAAAGGGCGGAGTCATATTTGTATACCCAATACTTTTTCAAAATGCATGCAATTGATTAATCACAGTTTAACTTTCAATCAAATCTTTTGGATTGTTGCAAAATATATTATAGATCTAGAGGTAAGGGCGTTATTATGTACAATAATCAATCTGCATAATAGGGAAGTATCAGCTGTTCAAAATAGGTTCAGATAATTTATAAAAGTAAAAAAGTGTTCACTGTTAAAATTCACAAAATGGTTTTAAACGATTATCATTCGATAGTAGTGTAAATTCTATAAGTAATGTTCAAAGGATATTAGCCAAAAATGTTTGAGATGGGAAAACTGTGCGCGAGATTTATAGAAAAAAATGTTTAGTCCAAAGATTGGCAAATTTTTACTAGCAATATTTTCACTGACTATCTATATTAACATGGAAAAACCATTATGCAAATTTGTTGGACCGTTTGAGGCTTGGTATGATAAAAAATGAGAATGATTTTATAGAAAATTCATTTCTGTCCGACTATATGACTGAGGTCTTAATTGAATTAGAAAATGTGATTATTA
Source organism: Ornithomya fringillina (assembly GCA_963978525.1). Taxonomy (NCBI): domain Eukaryota; kingdom Metazoa; phylum Arthropoda; class Insecta; order Diptera; family Hippoboscidae; genus Ornithomya; species Ornithomya fringillina. Next base: position 7,667,004 of record OZ021693.1, read on the forward strand.
ATGTTTGATCGCTGCCAAGGCTTGAACTTGGACCATTTTCAAATCTCCACTCTTTAGATCATAGTCGAACAGAAATATGTTTTCTTTAAATGAGACAAATATACGCATTTGCAATAAAACGAAAATCACTTTTGAGTTCAAGTTCGGCAAGTTCAAATTGCTTACGTTTCATATTCGCCAGAAATAATTTAGTTGCAAAATATTTGTATCCTACTAGTGTTAACGTGTTTTCATTGATTTAATAAAATATGAAAATAATCTAACTTTTTAAAAATCACTGTAATATATATGATAAGCACACAAAATTACTTCAACAATTCACAAAATTATTCACAAATAATATTATGTTGTATTTTTTTTTTCCATTATAATGATGACTTTCTTTAATAGCAAGTAACAAATATTCGGTGATGAAAAATTTCTACGTACTTGGTGAAAGATTTCCTGTATCTTTTACAAAGCGTACTTACATATTGTGTTGGCATAACTAAGGCTGTCATTATTGTGCTCACATCTTCTTGAATTCTGTCTAATGAGATAAACGTCACAAATTAGTAACTCGGGCATTTTGCAAGCTAAGGCAAATTTCAGTTAGTTGATTGGGCTCCTTAAGCTACCAATTTTTTGTTTGCATTTTTATCCAAAGCCAATCACGTTTTCCTTTTTTTCTTTTTCTTTTTACAATATGCTTTCGGCATATTTCATATATGCATACATAATACAATAATACAATATGAGTTCACTAATTGGGAAAAAGGTGGTCAGAGCGTATCTACTACAGCAATGTTTAGATTTACTGTAAAATTTTCACTTTGGATAGGCTCCCATACGACATTAATGCCAAATAAATATTTTTATACATTGTGGGCAATAAGAGAGTTTTGTTGATTAAGGGCGTGTACCTAATTTAAATAGAAATCTAAAAAGAATCATCGTGAGATTGTCAACATATATCCAAATGTGTGGACTTACAAGACTAAAACGATTTAGATTAATCAAGAATATAAAAAATTTAAACCCTAATAAAGTCTGTTTTTAACTGTTGAAAATAAAATAGTAAACTTACTGTACCGTTCCATCTTATGTTATAGTAAAAGAAAAGGAGCGGTATGACAAGTGGCGCTGTTCTAAAAAAAAGAAACTTTTTTCCGAAATATACTATAAAATCAAATTAATAGAAATTTATAATAATTTTTGCATTTCCGATCACTTTATCATCATATTTACTATTTCGATACATATCCTACATTAAGGCCACAAAGTTGTAAAAGGATACATTGTCCTTTTGCCACATTTTGTAACTTACAAACGGCAAGTGTAATTATACCGATTAGATTTGAATCAAAAAGTAAATCGATTTAAATATGTCTGTCTATCCATTTATGTATTTATTATGATCAACTTTGTAATTTTGGATATTTTTTTGATAAAATTTGGTTCAGGGATGTGTTTTGCATCAAGGATGATTTTTATTGAAACTACATCTTATCGGTTTATTTTTAGGACCTCTCAGGTTATTTTAAAATAAGCTTTTTAGAGAAGAAAATTTTTTCAGTAAAATTTGGTTAAATACAATTAATTGGCTTGATAACTGGTTGTGCCAAATTTGGAGCAGATCGGACCATTTTTAGAATACCTTTCCATATAAGGATATTTCACGAAATCATTTTCATCATGATAATGGCGGGCATTTACAAAAACAATTAAAACTAATTATAGCATAAACTGTGAAACCAAGTGATGTGAGGTATTATTGGTCTTCTCTTCTTTAAAATTCTTATTCTTTATATTTAGCAAAAAAATTTTTCTCTACCTTCTCATTATTTTAACATTTTTACGTTTAATTCGATATATCTTGATTCATACATACATGCATAAATCAAGCGTATATGTAGTTCAAACCTGCAAAGCATATTGAACATCGTATGAGGGGAAATTGTAGTCTATCAATTCATTATTATTGATTGGTTGGTACAACATCTACAGCCCACATAAACGAAAACGTTTTCAAGCTATTTACAACAATTTACTTAATGATTCATTCACGATTTTTTTACAAAAATTTTCTTTCGCATTCACATACACCACGATACACGGAAATCAACGAAAGATACTGATGAGCAGAAAATATTCTAATGATGTGCAAAGTAATTGGATGAAACTACTTAAGGCGTTACCCTGGCCTTTTTGTTGATGTTCTATTTCAGGAAAAATAACGATCACCAATTATGAACAAAATACCACCAAGAGATATGAAAGATGCGATGACAAAGAATATTAATATTGAAAGACCATTTTGTTTCATTAAGGCACAGATATCAAGATAGTTGTTGTTGATGGGTGGCCATATACTTGGACGATTTGAACACTTTAGAATTTGATGGTGATTCAGATTGTGCATATTTTGTTGGGTTTCATATGTTCTGGAAGGTGCAAAAGTTTCGCCAAAGGGACACAAATATTTTATATAAGAAAAGGTATTTTTTTAATTACTTCTAAACAAAAATACAAAGTAGAGTTTCATTGAATCGAAAACGTTTCATTTCAGAGACAAAAAAAAAAGTGTGCCACTATTGCCTCCATAAATTTTTAAAAGGTTTAAAAAGCCCCTTCCTTATCGTTGCCAACGGTATCATCAACTTAGTATACTCATTACCAACACAAACCATATAACAACCATAAGGAGTGATCCTTGCGCGCATGTTATCTACTCAGCAAGCGACAAGGAAAACAATGAAGTGCATAACTTTAATGATGTTAAATAAAAAGGGAAAAAAAAGACCGACACTTAAAAAATGGATCAATTTAAAAAATAGTAGATGATGACTGGACGAAAATGTTTCTATACTCTACCACTTTTTTTGAAAATGAAAAAAAAAAAATTAAATAAAATAAAATTATTTTGCTCGTATTTTGATATTTTACGGATGTTATGAATAAACAACATGATTAATGAATGAGAAGTAATTACTTTTTCGTGGTTTTATGCCTCGTCATTGACACATGGTGTTTTTTTTTTATTATTATTGTGTTTTTCAAAAATATAAGAATATATTTATGGAATATTTTCAATTTACCTAAACTGCGAAGCTACGAAGGAAAAGCAAGTAAAAATGTTACAGTCGGTCAAGCCCTACCATTTAATACTCTACACTACTTACTGTTGTAGTTGTTGAGTTGCATCACTAAGTCCGAGTGATTGGCCTCGTGAAAAATATAGGGAAGCGGGTTGTAAAAATTGTCCAATTCGATGCAAACTTAGAACATTTCTTTTATAGGCTAAGTATTTTTTACCCTTCATGTCCTTTCAGTCATTGAATAAGCTATGGCTTTTGTCTTAGTAAACTCTACCTGCTGTAGGACACGAGTTTGAATCCTGCTAAGGAAAAGAGTGAAATAGCTGGAATTTGAATTCATATGTCGCGTTGGATTGGTAACCCACCGACAATTAAGAATATTACCATGAAAATCGAGGTTGGATCGATAGGCGAATGAGCATTTAAGCCTCTAAAACGCCATACATTACACAGTTTTTACCCTAAATATAAAATGGGTGCCGTACTGAGTTCGTTGTTCCTTAACAACACTCCGAAGTATGTTTGAGATCTCACAGAGTATAACTATTTAGCATCAAAATCAAAGTCGATGTAGCCATGTCAGTCCATTTATTTAAAGGCTTACGGACGAACATTTTGAGATATTGACCTAATATTTTTTATTGACATTTTTAGATTTCGCAGGCAGCTGACTATAAAGAATTTCAAAGATTTTTGCCATAGAATGACTTTCTTTTTAATAAAACTTTATATGGGGCGGGTAACATATAATGGTCTGTTGGAATCTAAACTTTTAATTTACCAAGTTTTGTCAAAAAATATTAATTATTATGAATTTTCGACTTTTAAATAAAAGCTTTATGTAGGGGTTTGATTGTTGGGAAAGCCGTCGTTTGGTGCCGCCATCTCTAACTTTTAGTCGCTTTTGCTAACTGTTGTTGTTGTTATCGATTTTCGTTTAACATTCGGTATCATTTGAAATCAAAATTTTTTAGACGAACTTTAAACAGCGACTGCTAAAGAAAGCGAAAGTGACTAGAAATTAAATACTACAGCGACGAACGAGAACTTACTAATTATTGTCTTCATAAACGGTTTAATTTTTACTTTTCATCGACTTAAATATTGTTTGTGCTAATATTTATAAAAGTTATTAAAAAAAGTTATTGGTTTTCGTTTAAACACTCACATTGTTGATCCAATTTAATGTGACAGATATAAATGATTATATTATACGAATTGTTATTGCACACACACACAGACGACTTTTCACTTGTTTTGATTTAAAAAGGAAGACAGAAAAATAAGAGAGTGATAGAGAGAGAGAGGACGAGAGTTGACCGGACTCTACAATTTAAGCATATAAAACGAAATGTCGCCTATTAAAATTGCTGCGTGATGTAAATGCCATGTCATGCATATATGGTGCATTGTACAGCCGCGTTGTATTGTGTGTGGAGTGAAAGGACACAATCACATATGCAACCGATAACATCAAATTACATCAGCGCGTATAACTACTAAAGGACAATGTAATACAAGCTTGCCATGCCATGAAAGTGTTGGAAATAGTTTGAAGGCATGTGTTTTCCCAGAATATTGCATATATGGATGTGTGTGAGTGTGTATATGTGTGTGTTCATAGAGAGTCACGCATGCTGGTTATTGCATGCAAAGTGCAATTTTTTTCCAAAACTACAAACAGAGGCAGCAACAATTACAACAATTGTGCAATACTGTGTTTTTTGAATTATGCAAACTAAACTGTTAGTAACACGATTAGTGTTGGCAAAAACCAAAGCAATCAATTATAATAGTTTTGCCTTAACCGCAAACACATGCACATGCACCAGCACACAGCGGCAACGACAACGACAACGACAAGTATAAAGAAAATAATGAGGAAAATTACTGCAGAAAAAGGCAAACAAAACAACAACAACAACAACACATGCACAAACGATTTGCGGATATGTACGTACACACATACATACGTACATGTAATAATGTGCAGCAGCGGCATAACACGCAAAGCTGTAGAATTGGCATTCGAAAAAAAAAGGCGGCCATTGCTTTTTAATAACAGCTAATAACGTTTTAAGCTGACGATGTCCACACGAGAGGGTGAAAATTTGACAAAACTAATGTCTCGGGTAATGGGGTGGCATTTCATAATGCCTAACAATGAGGGAGAAAGAAGAGAGAGAAAGAGATGGTAACAGAAACCATGTACAGTTATATAACACGCAAAACCGTTACCGATTATTAACACATTTATTCAGTAAATTCTTAAATGGTTTGACTAAACCAAAGGACTGGTTCATACCCTTATTGAAGCATTCATATAATATGTGAAGGAATGCCACAATGTTACGAAAACGCTGAATCCGGCTGATGTGTATATAAGTTATGAAATAAATATATAATTACAAGAAATAAGTAAAATCCACCAACAAAATATTATTTAAACGTTGTGGCACTGCATTTTTAGTGCTTGGTGGTACTTGCGTGAATAGTGCAGACCACTGCAGACCACCACTGTGTCCGTTGGTGTATGGAGGACGGTTTAATTTGTTACGAAAAATGTTTTCGTGCCTGTGGCGATATAAACGCAGCAATTTTAAAACATACAATGCCAATTAATAACAAACTTAAAACTTGTATTACGTACGTGTACGGGTACGTGTTACCTTCAGGTGTGATTAAAAACTTTACCCTTATTTCAGGTGCTCCCTTCTATTTTTCAATACCCTCAATTTTAGTGATTTACGGTGTTCTAAGTTTGCCATTCCGTTTGCAACACCCAGAGAGAGGCGTCAGAGACTCCGAAAAGTATTTATATTCTTCATAAGCATTAAAATCTGAGTCTATTTGGGAATGTCCGTCCGTGTGTCCATCTATTATTGGCATTTCCACAATCCTAACTAGTGAGCTAATATTTGCACAAAGATTTCTAGTTTCTTTATATAGAACGCTGTTTAAATTGGGGAAAATTGTTTCAGAGCCACGCCTACAATCAACAAAAAATGAAATATAAGCCACAAAAATTAACTTATGAAGTTGAAATATGATAAACTTATTAAGAATGTTATCACCCATTAATGTGTCAAAAATAGGCGTGGTTGGATAACACACACCCGCACAATTTATAAAAATATGTTTTTCGCTAATTTTAACGTAGAAGTTAATATGTAATGAATAAACTATAAAAGGCGTATTTAAAAGTATGTCACGTCCACTAATGGTATGTGGAGGTGAAAGGTATTTAGGATTTGGCTTAAGTCAAATTTAGTTTTTTTTCTTTAATGCATTCCAAGGAAAAACAAAAAGTACAACATTTAATATGATTGCAATCAAATAGGTAGACGGAGTACTTTCTAAATAGTTTTTATTTAAATGCAAGGGAAATTAAAGGGCATTATTTTGAATAAAAAAAAGAAAAAGAAAAAGGAAAAAATTGCATATAAAGAAAATCATAAAACATTTACATTCTCTAAAATAAAAACACAAAAATCTGAACTTTATTTTTAAATAAAACTGCTTGATGGGACACTTTATTGATTAAATTAATTAAAAACTACACCGTTTAGACATGCCGGATAACACCATTTTTCAAGAAGTGTTTTGGCTCGCATTTACTGGTTTTACGAAACTATAAAACATAGTCTATAAATAGTGTTGCCTGGATTGCTGTGCTATAGCAAGTGAGTAGTGTAAGGTAGATCTTAATTGACTGAAACTTAGTCCCTGTCTTCTTTTCTTTTTGAACATTTTACCATCCGGTCCAAGCGTATTATGATTCAAATGATCATCTGAAATGATTTAATTACTTTGTCTATAAATTGTTCGTTTTATTAACGGTCTTTTTGTTTCCCTTGGCATCGTTAAGGTGTTTGCGTAAATTGAGAGCTAAGACTATAAATTTTTTTTTCATTTTTTATGATAATGGAAATATCATTTATTTGACATTTAAATATATATTTTTTTGTCTTCCTCGTTAACGTTCAGCGTTTCAGTTTTGTGTTAATGATTTCATTTTACTATTTTATGATGGCACGTTGGTGAACTAATCTTAAGTATTTTGTGATCATTAAACAATTTAATCACAATCAGTTTTGATTTTCATTTATATTTAAACCGATAAGGAAGAAGTTCGTTAAGAAGTTAAGTGATCGTAAAAAGAAGAGTATAAATTTTTGAAAGTTTAGAATTTAAATAATCAGCGGATACAAATTAAGAAGAAGATCTCAAATTTTATGCACCGTGATGATGCCATTCTGAGTGTTGCAAAGGGAATGACAAAGAAATATATGTTGCATGAATATTAAAGCTGTTAAAACGGTTGTAAATGAAGAAAAAGTATGATCTATCAAGTAATGGTCACATATGTACGAATATTTTCACAGTGGTAAAAATCCAAATAAATTCCCTTAACCTCTCGGACTGTAATCATTTTGAACCACACGCTCCTTTATAACTAAAACGTTGTTATATATGTAAATTAAAATTTCAGCCAAGTAAATACGCGTGTTTATTATATGTTTTAGTTGCAAAAAGGTGCTGAATATTTAAATTCGTTACACCTGCTTATTGACAGAATTAGTCCAATAGCTAAAGAAGCCGGGAAGCTTTTAATTGGTTGCCTAGAATGCAATAAAATTAGTCGCTAATTATTCTGAGATATTACACAACGTTGGTAACGAAAAATGTCTGCCTAGAAAACCTCGAATAACTAAAGATAGACAGACAGACACATATGCTAAAATCAATTCAGAAAATGATTTTTTGTACAAAATAAAACAAGCGAAAATATTATAATCGGTCTAACCCGATCATTTAATAACCTACACTACTTATTTCCACAATTTATCCTATTATGAGATGAGTTGGATCAGTAAAAGCTATGCCTTGTCACTGCGTGAAATATCAATATATGAAAAGGGGTTCTAAAAATGGTTCCATAATGGTTCAAATTTAACACAACCATTTATTAAGCTAATTAACTATTCTTTACCAAATGTTGTCAATAAATGTTAAGAATTGCAGTATTTTGCCAAATAAAGCGTTATAGGGGAAGGAGTTATAAATATCGTCTAATGAAAATTTTATAGTAAAGCAGTAGATCTTGTTTCTAGTTCTAGCCTATATGATCTGTGACTAAATGTTACATTGCAGTGATTTATTCCCTCAACAAATAACCGTTAGGTTTCCTTACAATAATTATTCACCACATCGTGTTCCACTTATGCATACATTACGTGTTAATAATATTGATACATACATTCTCACAATTGGCAAAAAATAAAAAATAACAAAAATTTAAAAAGGGTTGCTTCCGAGAGCACTCGACATAATATTGCAAATAAACTTAATATTTATACAAATGTTATAAATTGTTCAAGGGTTGATTCTTGATTTCTGCCCCTGAGTACGTGTACCAGTAAATAAAATAATAAATGCAATAAATCACCAGTAAAGAGTGCTTCAAAGTATACACAAGCGCCCTACAAAAACCACCGAAGTGATAAATAACAATATTAAAGATCAATTTTCGAGTGGAATCAAAGTGGTATGTACGTCAAAATGCACAACATTTTAAGTATTATTAATACATTGATGATTGCTTTTCTCAATTACTTTCCAGATTAAAAATATAAAAAGAAATTATTAAAAAATGTATAAGAAAGAAGTTGAAATTTTTAAGCATCCTTCACTTATTGAAACGTTATGAGAAATTGTTGTTCTTTTTTAAAAGGAGGGCTGATATTGTGGGAATGAGAACTTTTTTACAATTTTTTTCATAATGTGAAATTGTGCTAAATTTTGAAAAAAAAAAAAGTCAAGTTTGACTTGAGACAAATCTCAAAAATTCACCATCAATAAAGCTACTTTTTTCAGGATTTTCTAAAAGATATTTAAGATTCGGCCTAAGCCAAATTTAGTTCTCTTACTTGTTAAAATTATGACCACAAGAATGAAGGTGAACTTGCTTGGCTTAGAACTAGAAAACAACTGCTTCGATTTTGATCAAATTTTTTACAAACATTTTGAAATTTGTGTAGCTTTTCGGGGACCTTCAATTGAGGTGCGTGGCACCGCCGGTTTCTTTAGAAAAGTACCTTTTTTATTAACTAAATGAATAGTGCCACGCCTATATAATAAAAAATATCCGTGCAGCCGCTTCTTAGTTGTAAGACTTTAAAAAATATCTATAATCGAAATTGGCTCACCAAGCAATTCTGATTTGGCTTACTTGTTTTGAAGTCAGTTAGAATCACCAAAGCGTAAATTAAAAAAACAAAAAACAAAAAACAAAAAATACAAATAAAATAAAATTATATTCTGGTTTGAAAACATTCTTTCATTCGCTAGGTTATACCATGTACCACTGCGTAGAAATAAATTGTTGCAAGTAATTGACACCACTGCCAGAAATCGCATTCACACATAGTAGCACTATTATTACTCGTATTGTTATAAATTGTATGAGTGCATTATTCACTTTACGCATCAACTCATATTATTGCGTGCGGAGTCATGAAATGTCACCAGTTTAGGGTTTTATTCTGTCATACAATGAAGTTGCCTTCGTGATGTGTGCTTATGTTATCGATTGTAAGTGCTCGGTGCACTCTGTAGGAGGTTAAGTCATTAAATTAATATACACGTCTCCTTTACATACTATGACGTTTACTTTAATTAGATTTTGTTTTCAGATTTTTTACTACTCAAAACAAAAAACTATGTTACCGTCAAATTATTACAATGAATCACGATTATTAATGTCAGCTCTATATCGTGGTATAAAGTCATTACTTTTTGTGAGTTTTGTTAGGAAATGATTTGAAGCAAGTGAAAATTGAAGTTAAATACAATATTGTGGAATATTATGCAAAGCTTGTTATGACTAATTAGCCTAATTCTGGCCTCCTAGAATTCGTTTATTTGTCGTCGCATTTTTCGTTTAAGTCAGATAATGTTTTGAGGAAAATTCTTCTAAACTATCTCGTTTCTTACTTACATTTATTATATTTTTCTATTTTATAACAAAGCTTTATAATTCTGTTATTGAAATCATCAACTGACCGATTGTGTGGCTTCGCTTTAAATGTGATTTTTTTTCGAAATTTTAAAAAACACGAAAAAATAAATGAAATGAAATTATTGCGAGTCTTGTAACATGTATGTACAGTTGAAAATACTCACCATGGCGTTATAATGATGTTGGCGTTTGTAAACCGTGGCATTGCGTCTAGACCGGATGTTTATGTTTTATTAAAATTTTGGCAAACAATTGTATTAAAAATAATAAAAACCAGCAGCACAACAAAAACAAATGAAGCACACAGTTTATGCCCGTAAATGTTCATATTTAAGAACTGTTAAAAGTTTTCTTTTTAAAGGGCCAAACAGTGTTTCCTACCTTCGGTTGATAATCTTTTACTCTTCAGTAGCATATCCTTTTAGAATAATGAGATAAGTATGAGAATATTGTCTGATAAATATGATTTATTATGAGCGATATTATTATTGAAACAAAGAAATATTAAAAATCTAAAAAAACAGTGGGCATGGTGTGTACCCGATTAGGCCCTCTATAACGTAATATATTAACGTAAAACGTTAACGTATGATGTATCAAATAAAAAGTCGGATTCAGCGCTAAATGTAGTTTTTTGTAAAAAGTGGGCGTGCTTGTTATCCAACCTCGACCATTTTTAGTACATCGATGAACACATTATTTGAAATTTCTTCATTTCATTTTATTTTTATAGCTGATAGATAGATAAAAAGGCTAATGTGGGCATGGTAGAGTTTTTTGTAAATAGTGGGCGTATATGTCATCCGACGTCACACACTATTTTACATATCTATAACGGTTTCAGTTTCTTTTTTAAGCTAAGCGATAAATAGAAAGTGTACTGTAGTCGTGGCACTTATCAAATTTAACATAATTTACACAAAAATATTTTTATTAGCGTTCCTACCGGTGTACATTGATGGTCTAGATTGACTCAGATTTTCAACCTGATCGATAATATATACTTTGCAGGGTTTTTAAAGCTTTCTTCTGGCTATTGTAAATGGAATAAGAAACTTTACATATACTTCCCTCTTAACTGCTTAGAAGTGTACCATGAAAATTCGATTAATTTCTATATATGTTAACTTGAATACGGGGTCATAGAAATTGTGAAAGATTATGAAAAAAAGTTTATAATAATACCAACATATATGACATAGTTGTTGCATGCCAAGCACTACTCAGTTATTAGTTGTCACGATTAATTTTCTAATCGGTTTATTCTCCTTCCTTGACAGCCATTTAAACAACAACTTTTCCTTCGTTCGCACACACTTTGCATATATTTATAATTATATATAAGTAAATTGGTTCAAACCAAAAGCAGTTTTAACATAACAACCAACGATTCTTTACTGAGACACATTAAAACAAAATCTAATAAAAATAAATTCAAATTCAAATTAAAATTTATTGAATTAAATCATTCTTTTAAGCCAATTACTACCATCAAGAGTAATTATCGATTTTAAGTCCTTAAATAATTTCAATAGGAAATATATCAGTAAACAGTGAAGTAGTATAAACGAAATTCTTTTTAAACTTTTCTTTTTTTCTTTTTACTTGAAAGTGTAAAAAATATGCATACGTACTTGACCCATGAATTTTAAGTACTCTTCAGTACACAACGAGTAGTAATGTACACGTGCATGCCTGCATTGTTTATAGGTGACACGGCACACAAGAGACCCTGCTAACAAATCATTAAAAAGAGAATTATGAACTACTTATTACATTACAACAACAAAAAATATATTAACAATTTTAAGTTGTTAGTTATCTAAAGTTGATATTGACTAATTTCGTCAAACGGTTAAAAACGGAAAAAGCTGTAAGTTTTTTTTTTTCATAGCAAAGGTTTACATAGATTTGATAGTTAGTATGTACAATTAAAAAACTTATAGTCGGCCAAAGCCCACTTTTTAATATCTTACATCACTTAGTTCCACAATTAATAAACGCGAGGCATTCCACAAAAATCACTTCGTGAAATAGTATTATATGAGAAGGAGTTTTAAAAATAGTGCGATCGAGTCCAAATTTAATGCAGCTAATTATAAAGCTAATTAACTATTCTTTACTAAATTTTTGTTAAAAAATATTAAGAATTACGATTTTTTTCCATATAAAGACTTCCACTTTAATGGGACCTTATATGGGAAAGCATTCTAAAAGTAGTCCAATTGCAATTAATTTTAACAGAATTCTTTTTTTGGGACAATATATGTCCTTGTACCAAATTTCATAAAAAAATCTCAAAAAATGCGATAAACATGCTCACAAATTTACATGGACAGATGGACATAGTTAAATCGTTAAAAATGGGCCAAGGTGAGTAATACTTCCACAATATAGATGACTAGTGAGTATACAAAACTGAATCTAAGATATGGTTTTTTAAATGTTAGTAATTCTCCAATATAAGAATAAATTCTTTTAATTTTTTTTTATATTCGTATAATTTACAGCTTCCTAGGCTTTTATTGTTATTAGCGAAACAATCTTACAAAAGAAACCATCGAGTAAGCAAATATATACAATAAAATAGCGCATAAGTGTGTCTGTTGAAATGTGTCTACTATTAAAGAGATTGTTGCGTTAACAACCTGGAGATAACACATTCACTCTCCAAGGAAGGACTTATTTTTCTGTTTTCTATAAATTATGGTAAGTGACCGTTTGGTGGCCGCTATTTGTTTTTAATCGTGTGATTAAATGCACAATTAATTTACAGCATTTAGTAAACACATTCTTTCAACAAAACCCTAATTTAACGCTCACAGAAAAAAAAAAAAAAACGAAGCCGACAAAGGCGTTAAACAGATTAAAACGAATTTAGTACTTGAGGTGTGTATTAATAAATGAATGTTTACATGTATATGTGTTTGGATATATGTTTACAGAGAACTAAGTAAAACTTGATAACGCGGCAAATGCTTTTTTGTTGAAAATTATGAATCGTTTTGAACAGTAATCCGGTTCCTCCTCCTATACACACAGTAGGAAACGCCTTCAAAATTAATACAATGAATATATAGTAAGCGCCATCAATAAAGAAAAGCTTTTAAATTTTTATAAACCTATATACATAAGTGTGATTATTGTTAAATTCTTTTTCAAAATGAATGAAAGTATATAATAATAATTTTGAAAATAGTCTAAAATATATTTTTCAAACACAAATTTTTTGTTTAGGAAACGACTTTTTAAAATTAAATGTTGTTTATTTACTAAATGGGTAATGCCACGCCCATCTAATATGCTGAAATTATTTTACAAGTTTTTAAAAAAAATTGAACAAAATCGATTTAGCCATTTCTAAGTTATAACAATTTAAAATATATGTTCAATCAAGATTAGCTTACTGAGTAAATCTGCGCGTCTGGTACTATAAACACGTTTTTACATGCGCTTGATTTTCACAATTACAACCACAAGAATGAAGGTGAACTTGCTTGGCTTATAACTAGAAAACTACTGCTCCGATTTTGGTCAACTTTTTTTGAAAACATTTGGAAATTTGTGTAGCTTTTCGGAGTTTTTCAATTGTGAGGCGTGACACTGCCCTTTGTTTTTGCTAAAGAACATTTTTACAAATACATGTCGTTTATTAACTAAATGCCTCGCCATTGTCAAAATGGGTCAAGAAACACGCCCACAATAAAAAAAAATCTATATATCTGTTATATTTATAGTAACAGACACATTTGCCACTCCCACCGTTATGGATGTAGAAGGTATTTAAGATTTAGTTTTTTCCTTGTTTTTCTATTATCTTTAAATTTTGCATGCAAGAGTGAATGTTCTAAAAATGTTGAAATTTAATACAACATATAAATATTGTAAGTTTGCTGATAGCAATCATCAAACCGATTAACGCAGAAGAATTTTTCAACAAATGTTGTACCATCACCACCACCACCACCACCACCCTTAACTTACTCGTAACAGCCTAAAAATGTCATCCTATGACAATTTTTCAATTGTGCATTTAAGTGCGCAAATGAATATTTTGAAAATATTAAAAAAAAAAATATATATGCGGCAGTTTTCAATTTATTGTGCATTTGCATTTAATCAACAACATATTATCACGAGGTTTTTATTTTTTTCTGGTCGCACTTTATATTGCAACACTAATGGATTACGAGATTAAAATTTAAGAAATGAGAAATAGAATGGGGATAGAAAAGGGTTTCAAATTTCTGACATATTGCAGCATATGTGATTGCACCAATCTTATCTAAGTCCGTAACAGTTTGTAACGATCCATTTAGAATGATTTCCGTTTTTTCAACAACATATTGATATGTTTTTAGAGATACAAACAATGATAGAAATATGTTTTTATTGGACTTAAAGAATATTGTTTCTTCTTCCCCTAAATTTTAGCATTTGCTTCATTATTGGCTTTATTTTTATACCAGATAAGTATTTATGTTACGTATTTAGTCTAGTATCGTAAGCTGAATTATTTTGAAACTTTTTCTCTTTCTTTAAAACCACAACAATGTTTTCTCACTTGATTTAAATAACATTTTTGTATTCCATCTTAAATTTATGAAATATTTTTGTAGTTGGAAAATATGCCAGTTTTGAAAGTTTTAATTATAACACATCTACCGGAAAGGTAAACAATTCCTATACCTTCGTACCTGTATTAAGTTGTGCTGCTCGTCGCATAAGATTTTTCAAATTGCTATGGTTTTGGTAGCTGAGTATAATGTTATAATTTAATAGCATCATTGCATGTCTTGCAACATATTTATTTCCTAAGTTTGAATGAATGAATGTTTTTATAATGAAGAGAGAGATTTAATCTGGTGCTGAAGTACAAAAAAAAGGTTGGCGTGTATGTGATTATTAGATAGAAACCTATAAACCGAGTTCTCAGGTCTTTCATACCAAAAAAAAAGAAAAAAAACCGTTCTAATGCTGTTGGAGAGGGGAGGGTAGAAATTCCTACTTTATAATTATATTAAAATGAAATGTGTGAAGGTAATGAAACCATTTAGTAGAAAGTAAATTAACATAAAGTATACCAAGCACTTGGTGTACTAGCAGAACAGTTGGCATTGTCTCAGAATAAAAAATAACTTTAGCGGATTTATTACGCTGGCACATTAAATTTGCAAAATAGTTAACGGTACTACAAAACTTGCACGTTTCATGATTAGTAATTATATATAAATATGAATGAATTAAACAATGATATCGTGTGGGTTTGGAAAATTCGCAGTAAAACGAAAGTCTCAACTAACGAATGCTCCCATTTACAAGATGAACTTTAAGTGTAATAACAAAATGGAGAAATTATGCTAATAAATGGTGGAATGGGAAAAGTAAGGAGTACGTAAATAATCTCTCAACATTTATAGGGTGTGAGATGCATTCTGTTAACTCCCCACGGTATTGATGAGGGTGTACTTAGTGGAAGGCGTCAGACACCCTACAAAGTATATATATTTTTCATCAGCATCAAAATCTGAGTCAATCTAGACATGCGCTTCTTTGTGTCCATTGTTGAAATGTTTACAGCAGACAAATTTTTAAGTATCGAGTTGAAATTTTGTACAAATATTTCTAATAACCAAACGTAAGTTCCAAGTGTCACGCCCACAATCAACAAAAATCATTCACAGCTACAAAAATGAATCTAAGAAGTTGAAATTTATTGCACAGCTTTACAATTTCATCGATATGTCTTATATACGACCACGCCCACAATAGAAAAAAAACTTATTTTGCATTACGTACACTATTATAGAAGGAAATCAAGTACTTTCCACACCCACTTTTTGTGATGAAAACAGCTGAATTGTTTAACGCTTTACGAGCGACAATATCTACGTTAATAACAGGATACACAAAAACATTAGCGGCGAAAAGATAATTTTGAAATGTAATCTTACGAAACATTTGTTAAATATTAATTTGAAGAATATTATGTGAGATCAATTTTGAAGCCGTAACGATCAACATATGTTGTTTTCCTATGAATTTCATTATAGCTCTTCCATAATTATATTTTCCTCAATTCATTCAATTTGTGTTGTGGTGTCTTTTCAAAGATGACACGTTATGACTGCTGTTGCTTACATTCTGTTTGTGTGTTTTTAAACCAAAAGTAATAAAATTTATATCAACACTATTCAATTAGCAACCAACACTATGTTGGTGTGGAATCTTTCTCAGATTGCTAAAGTCATTTACATTTTATTATATTTTGGTCCGCTCTTTATACAGATTTGTAGAAAAAAATACTAAATGAAAAAGTTATAGTTGATTATGGCCGACCATTTAAAATCCCAACACCATTTATATAGAGGTCCCAATTAGAGATGACAGTTGTTGCATAAAAGTCACATGTGAAAAATCATGCAAGAGGTTGAACAATATAATAGGATCGTTAAAATAAGAGGTCGGTTCCGTTTTAGGTATAAGAAGCACCCATATAAACTTTATGTAACCTTTTCCACAAGTATTGTAGGGTATAAAGAGCGAGTGGAGTGTATAGATGATGAAACTTCGTTAAGTTGTTTGTCATATTCATATGGATTGTAATCCTATACGCAGCATCATTAAAAGGAACTCAATGTAAAGCAAAATTAAATAATGCAATAAACTGCAAAATATGCATACACTGGCATACAGCTCCTAGCTAAAGATTATACAAGTATGTATATATAAAGAAAAATAAAAATAAAAATTCAAAAATTGAGGATATTAATAAATTCAATTATTCTCTCTTGTTAATTAAAGTGGGAGAGAAACGATAGAAGTTTTTTAAGATAATGCTCGTAGAAACATTTTTATTAAATTAAAATTTTATTATACCCTTTACAAGGCAAAGGATTTATAAAGTCAAATTAAGCCTCCATTTTAAATTATATTAATTTGAATCTAAATCTAAATCAATTTAATCATGTCCGTCTGTACGTCTTTGTGTTCAAGTAAATTTGGGTGCAAGCTATAGTTTGCATTTTTTGAGATATTTTGATGAAATTTGGTAAAAATTTATGTTTTAGCTCAAAGAGAAATACATTTAAAAATTGTCCGAATTGAATCATTTTTGGAATCCCTCCTCATCCCTCCACAATCTTTTATAAAGAAAGTCTTTATATGACGAAAATTCGCAATTCTTAATATTTTTTTAAATAAAATTTCATGTAGAATTGTTAATTATCTATATAGTTGATATTGCCAAAATTGGATCTGATTGTATTGATTTTTAAAACCTCTCTCCATGTAATGACTTCTGTGACAGTTTCTCCCATTTATTGATGCAACAAAACTAATTATAACATAATTTATGCATTAATTAAGTGGTGTAGGGTATTAAATTGTTATTTGTATGAAAAGTTGTATTTGAAATAAAATCGTCAACCTTTTGTAATTTTTTGTAAGAGTTCGAAAGGTTTGTTCTTTCTTGTGGGATTCCAATCTCAACTGTATTGAATTTAAATCACACACATTATACATTTGATTTAGCCTAGGGGAGGTACATACATATATACATTTACACATACGCACATTCAACTTTTAATTAGTTCTACTATAAATGAAGAATGATTTCCGTTTTTATTCGCGTATTCGTTTCAGTCCGACGACACCAGTAACCGTGTAAAAAAAGACGGTTGTTTGAAATACAAACAAAATCATCATTTTGTGCATGTTTTACCACACACACACACACACACACACACACATAAACATACAATAGAACACGATGCTAAAAAAGAGTGCAAGCGTGCTAACAAATCGTTTGGAAAGGCAATTAAATGTGTGTACTTTTTACATATAAATTTACATTTACGTTCATTTTACAGCAAAGCAAAGCAAAACAACGCAACACTCACACACGCTACATACGTTTATATATATATTTACATTTATGTGTATGTGTTGTGCGTACTTAACTATCCAAAACAGTAAAATATGCATTGGCGTCAACTCATCACAGGTGGATGACTTTAATGGCAAGTCGACTCTTCTTATTATTATTATTATTCCTCTTCTTCTCTTTTAAGCATTTCATACTCGGCAAAATATTGATGTTTATATTGTAATAATGAAGCATTCATATGGAGGATGATAGAATAAGAAGAAGAAGAAGAAGCACAAATTTCATAAAGCCAAGGAATGAAGAATATAACGACGGCGTCAAGAATTTTTTTTTTTTCAACATAAACTTTGTGCAAAAAATCAAGAGAGCAGACGATCAGCGAAGCATTAAAGCGAACATTTATCAACTTTAAAGTACAGCAGTGCTAAGGAATACAATCAAAATAAAATTAAGAGCAAGAAACACAAAAAACAAGTAAGGTATTTAAATTGAACTTAGGAGGGTACTTAAGTACCCTACACATCTACAAGGGCGTGACAGGTACATGAATACAGTCTCTAGTACTATCACGTATCAGCTTGCAAGACGAGTTTTTAACTTTATAGGATTTTTTTTTGAAATTGTGGACATGCCTGTTATTCAACCCTATCCATTTTTGGCGCATCCATGGATAGACTAATAATAAATGTTTATACCAAAGCTCAATTTTTATAACAGAAAGTACATTTTTGTCAATTGTAGGCGTGGCTCTTCACTAAATTTGATCAATATAAATAGGGATCTGAAGTGTATGTAAAAATTATATCAATATCTCAAAATTTAAGACCATGAGAGTGCGAACAACAAATGGACGCGCGGACACATGTCAAGATGGACCCCTACTTCGTAGGGCCTCCTTTTAGATGTTGCAAATGGAATGACAAACTTAGATTAACCTTAGGGTATAACAAAAACTAAGACAAAGAATAATAACTGCAGCAGGTGAGAAAGTTTTAATCGGCTTAAGCAAGATCTGTAATTTATGCCGCATTTAAACTGAAAAGTTCAACTGGAAATCAAATATTCATTTCGTTTATGAATATTTTTTACATTTTTGGTGATGCCAATAAATCAGATCAATCCATCATTAATAAAAGTTATCTTGATTTACAAATTATGAGCAACAAAAAAACAAACTTGAAAAGAGTCAAACTTCTTGTGATTGCCGTTATCTCTGTTGACCAACACATAATAATAATAATAATAATCTTTAATAAATTGCTATTCAATCGAAGTATTAAAATTCAACAATCGATTCGTTTTCACCCAGGTTTGCTTAATTTTAATTAGCTGACACCTTCTCTGACACTATCTGCTTAAGCACCAATTGATTTTATCATTTGCATAAATGTGCGCATTAACACGGCAACACCTTGATGGCAACACCGTCAGGATGATGTTGATTTGTATGAAATGCAGTCAAAAACTGGTTGCGTGCTAAATTACTTGATTTCTTTGTTTTTTTTGTTTTTTGTTTGTCCATGGTCAGGTGCAACTGACCATGAAGAAGACGCAATTGCAAAAGTCTTTACATGAGTAACTAGCACTGGACAATATAACAATATTTCAACTTAAACGTGTGCTGACAATATTATTGAATATCCGAAAATCCAATCATTTGTATGTCATTGCTGGAACCGATCATACCTCAAATAGATGACAGTTGACTTTTTTTCTTTGATGATGTTGCTACTAAATTCAAACCACAAATTAACGGCATATGTTTTTAGTGAAATATCTGCTGCCATCTGATAAGGATAACATAGATATACATACATATACTGTTAAGTAGTTAATGAAGATCTCAATCTATGATTTCCTTACAGTTTAAAAAAGAAGTAAAACAAGTAGAATATTCGGCTTAGGGCAAATTTTATATACCCTATACATCAGGTCATCAACTTACAAGTCAAATTTTGAGCCAAATAAAGTTGATTTTTTTTAAATGTGGGCGTGTCATATATCCCACCATGTCAATTTTTTGCCACATGGATACACTAATCATAGATATGTGCAGGAACTTGAAATTTTTGTGGCTTATAAAAGAATTTTTTTTTATTGAAGGCGTGGCCTGTGATCGATTACACCAAATATAGCTAGAAGTGTACGTTTAAACAGTGAAAATATTGCTGAACAACGTAAAGATAAAGACGGACACACCGACATGAGTAAATTGAAAAATATATATTTTTTGAAGGCTCTCTGACAATTTTTTTCTACATTTTGCAAACAGAATAACAAGCTTGGTATACCCTCGATATTATGTTGAGGGTATAAAAAAAAAAAGAAAATAAATCTTTCTCTCACTTAACATTTATGCAACTTTAAAACCGATCTTAAATGCTTCAGTTTCTGCTCTTATCTGAAAAATATCTTTTTTTATTTTATAAATAATTCTCATTATGGCAAAATGGAATTTAAGTAACCAGCCTTTGTAAAGAATGTCATGAGTGAAGAAACGAAAGAAAACGTCAAAGCATAAATGAGAAACATTCATATATAAAATAAATGGTAGCAAAGTATTCTAAATTCTTGATTAGGGGGGGGGTTCGAGTGAACAAATGTCAGAGACTAATACTGATGGCAATTGTGTAAAGTAAGGTAAGGTAAGGTGACAAAAATTTGTCTTTCTTCCTTTGCCTGTTAAGAGGGCAAATAATCGCGTAAGCAGCTTAAGATCTCTTCTGTTCTCCTCTAATATCTGACACATATCGCCATTAAGGGAACAATGTTCAACAAAAAATTGGCAAAATTTTACTAAAACAAAATGAATGATATGATGTAAGTTGTTATTTTTTCTTTTTTTCTTAAGAAATAATGAAAGTAAAAATATATTTTAATAAAACGCTAAAGAGTAAGAGTGATACTCGCAATCAACATTTTAGATTTTAAAATAAAAATTCAATATTAATCATTAACACCTGGTTAAAGGGTTGTTTGTCTTGTCATGCAGCGATGGACATGTCTAGATCGATTCAGATTATGAATGAATTTTATGATATTAAGAGAAGACTCTGACACCTATTTCTGCAGTAAACAATTCAGAACACACCCTTATGCGTCTATCCCCCTACTAAGTAAATGTTGAATTAAATAACATCAGATTTCAAACCCATTACTAGACAAAATGTTAAACATTTTTTTAAAACTATGTGTGCATGTGTTTTTCTTCCTCTTCTTTTTACTTTTCTGAAATCTTAAAAGCCTCATAAAGCTGCGTTTGTTGCTTCTTAAATCATAACTTAAATAATAGGCGCCTTTTTGTACGGTAGCCAAGAACAAGCAGCAGCAAAACAGTTGCTGTCATTAAGAGCAATAAAACAATAAAACCATTGAAGCAAAAAACACTTTAATAACTCACAATAAAAATTCAAATTGTGGGCAATTAGGGCGAATTGAATGAAATTTGATGAGACCACAGTCATTTACAAACTTGATATATTGTATATATGTTACCAACAAGCAAACAAACTTATGTTGTATGTATATGACTAGGAGATCTAAAAAAAATATAAATGAAAGCATCATAAAATGCACTCATTATGTATGTATTTGCATTATATGTTGTGTGTCAATGTGTGTGCAAGTTTATTTTAAATAAAATACAAATAAATTTTATATAATGGATGACAATTAAAAGCCTAAGCTAGACAAAGAGAGTGAGAGAGAGCAGAGATTTCCAGTTGACTACACACAGCAGCATAATCGTTTTCCGTTAGTTCTTTTTTTCATTCCTTTGGCTTGGTTGACGAACAATTGTTCGCCGTTTTTCACTTTAGACAAATTATCAAATAGTTTTCCCTTGTAAATGTCACGAGATTTATGCAATTTTTATGCAAATCTAACGGTCTCTCTTTTAATTTTTCTGACAGAAACATATTTTGGAGGATATTTAATATTTTGTTTCCTTCTTTGCATTGTTAACAGTTAAGTAGTCTTGTCTCATTTATGGTAAAAATCGGTTAAGTACTCGACATGATAAATGATTATAGTAGCAATGTATCTTGCATCCATATACACATACATGCGTACGCGATAATTGTTACAATTGTACAGTTGAACAGTTTTTGAAATAAGGTAAGCAGCGGTTCCTCCTTTAAATGAGCTGGTTAAGCAGATTAATTAGACAATTGTCATTTGCATTGTAATTGTAATTTGATGTTACAAATGTTGGAATGTGTTTGAGTGTGATTTATTATTATGCAAATATTCACACATGGTTTGTTTGTCAGCAGCATATATTTACTTTTTTTTTTAAAACATTTTTTTATTTGTAATCTTTTATCTGTATAAAGCATATAATGTGTGGGCGTGGCTAAAAAACAAAATTTTAATTTATTGTACAGCAAAGAACGTATGAGAATTTGTGAACAAAAAACATACTCTTAGCCTCTGTAGGGCAAGTTGGTCTGGCCAACTTTCTACACTTTACTTTATTTAAATTATAAAATTAGTTTAAATCATTGTACTTTTAATTTTTTTTTAATTCAATTGTTTTCAAGAAAAATAAGCAGTTAAAACATAAAATAAAATTTATTAAAAATAAAAAACTGAAGAATCTATCACAGCCTCCTTAACTATCTATTAAACGACATTGACTTGCTACTACCAAGAAAATAAGTAAAAAACTAAATTTGTCTTAAACCAAACCTTAAATATTCTCTACATCCGTAGATGTAGAGGCAAATGGTGGGCGTGACAGATAAATTATTACGTGTATCAGCTTCCAAGTCGAATTTTATGTTAAGCGGTTTTGCTTATATTGTGGGCGTTACCACGCCCCTTAACACATCAATAGATAGGTTCATTATAAATATGTGTATTAAATTTTTTCAAAGATGGATTTTTGTAGCATATATGATCGTGTCTGTTATTCGACCACGCCCATTCTTGGCACATTTATGAAAGTTTCCCAAAATTAAACTCCATAGCTCTATATTTGTGACAGATAAGTAGATTTTTGTTGATTGTGGGCGTGGCCTTGGACTGATATAGCCATACGCGATTTTTCTATAAGCTCACATAAAATTCCCCCTCGCTACAGGTTGCCTCATTCTTTAACTGCCCTCGTACTTCTACTCTATTGAAACGATTTAAAACTACCCGAAATGAATGAAGATAGCAAAGTGAGTATAAGCTGAAGAGTAATGTTTAATAATTCATCCTTTTAATATTTGAAGACATAAGTATTATAACCACGTTCACACAATACAGCTTAAAGTTCTATCTATGTGTGTTTTTTTATTCTTTATAAGTTTTCAGATAAAAGCATAATTTTAAGGTTTATTCAGAAAATTTTGAAAGGAAAGGAAGTTGCTTAAGTTGCTTTAAAGAAATGCCAGATATCACGTTTTCATTATTATCGATTGTGGTAAATATTACAATTTAAAGTCTGCACGAGGAAATGTGTGTGTGTGTCTCTGTGTATATTTATTATAAGAAAATATATAACAAAGCCAAAGAACGAAAACCTTTTTCATCGACGAGTGCAGATCTATCCGTACAATTATTATAAAAATGTTGCAAATTAAATGCCATTTCTTTAAAGCCATTTCCCTCCGCTCACTGATCATTTCGTGTTCATATCTCTTCCTCACAAATACATGTACGTGTCATTCCATTTCAAATAAATATAAACGTACAATGTATAATATTTTATTCAAGTTTAATTTTTGATATTTAGACGGCATCTACTTGGCCTGTTCATTCATGGCCATGGTGAGGCCGCTATGCGATACAATGTTATGTAGTACAGTCGCATTCAACAAGCATCGCCATAAAATGATCTTAACGATTCCACGACAAATCGGTCATTTAAACAGACACGCTGAGGAACAGAGAGGGGGGGGGTTGGGAGAAACAGAAAGAAACAGACAACACTTACCGACTGATTGAATAGCAATCATGTGTTATTAACTAACTCTATAATTTTACATATATATATATATATAAGTACAATATATATAAATACTTGAACAATTATTGGTATGCACGTGTGTGTGTGTGTGTGTATATAATCTTTTTGGTTTCTTTGAAAGACATTCCAGCCAAGTTAAACTTTAACAACATGTTCAATTGTCATCATTTTTCTGTTAAACCATGTCCGTACGATGATTGTGCATGAAAGCTATCAATAAATATTTTAGTTAATAATATACCCTCCTCACAGCCATACATACCTTGAGTTTATTAATAAATTAAAGAATCAAACAGTAAATATAAAATTTAACATTTTCCAAATAATTTATCGCATAATGCATTTACACCTCATACCTCATTCCTACCTGGGTACACACATTTCGTCATCTCATCTTGCATTACTTTTTAATATAAATAAAATATTTTGTTTCAAAGTTTCTCGGCGCTTATAATAACACGAAATATTTTTTAATTGCTTTTAATAAATTCATTAAAAAGTCTATTTCACATACACATATACATACATCCATTCATAATCTTAAAAGTAGTTCATCGCTTGAGACTTGGGGCATACTGTGGGTGCCAAGCAAACGAATGTTAAGTGAAACTTGGATGTTCAAGCATAGATGCCATCCATTTATAATTAGTGTTTACCGCGTTTAAGTTCCGTGCGCTCTTTGTCTTTGTCAGTCAGACAGGCAGGCAGGCAGGGAGGTAGCCCACATAGCTGCGCAATACCATTCACAACCGAATTGTTGTTTAATAATTAATCAGATAAGTTGAATATAATTGTGTGAATTTGTTGCATTTGCTTTTTGTTTCTGTATATCTCCATTTCATGTAGAGGGTATAAAATTTCAACTTAATATCTCAATTTTTACAATAGTAAGCATTTAAATAGTAGGCAAGTAGGATAAATGTTTGGATTTGAATTTAGAAAAACTTTTGCGTAAGATTACCTTCTAAGATAACAAGATTTTATTATTATTTTTTATATAAATGAAGTGAAACTTGTTCATGGAGTAATGGGGTGTTTTCATTATTAAAAATAATTTATAGAAGTTGGAGAGTAAAATCGGCACGATGCTATTCATTTATAGAAGACATCTCCTGAGTGCCGATTAAAAGAAAAAATATATGAAAAATTATGAAAAATTTTTAGAATATATTCAAAGAAGTGAAGATCTCTAGAGGGTCTCGGTTACTGCTTAAGTCACTGTTTGATTCAATTTTCCCATTTTCACAGTAGTGTGAAAAGTTGTGTGAAACTTAAGAGAGTTTCGAAAAATTATAATCTCTTGGTTCCTTTAGATTTTGCTATATATCTAAGGCATTATGATTTTTACTTTACACTAAACAAGTTGACGACAATACAAAGTAATGCGTTTTCTTTTTTTCCGTTTTACTTCACTTCATACAATAACCACATATTTAAATTAAAAAAAAAAAAAGGAGACAAAAAAAAACATCGTTTGAAAAGGAAAAAAAACTAACCTTTTATTAAGTGTTTTTCTTATTAGACATACAAACATATTGTGTTACCTGCCAACAATGCGATTATTGCACAGTACAAAACGTAAAATCAAATCGTTTCGTTTATTACAATAATGAAGACCGCAAAACAATCAGCACCCTACATAACATGTTCATTTTGTACACACATACACATAAACATACACCAACAATAGAAATGAATTTGTGTAGAATGGACAGTGATTTGTACAAGTTAATGAAATAAATTACTCATCACGAAATAAATAAAAGCGAAAATGAAAATAATGAAAATAATCACAAATGAAACAACAACAACACTAACAACAGCATACGATTGATTTTGCCCTTTCATATAAATATCGAATAACATATACATACATACACATAAGAGAGTGTGAAGTCGTACGTTAATGCAACAAGGCCCGTATTAATAATAGTCAGCCTTAAAAATGATCTCTAGCAGTGTATAATGATCCGCTGAGCGATCTGTATGGAACAGACACGTTAATGACAAATAAAATTCAATTATTGTTAAGCTATTAATACAATAATTGTTGGTAATATTGTTCGCACATATACATACATACATAAGTACATTTAATTATATTTGTATTTGCTAATTACTTAAATTACAATTTTATTGTGGCACTAAATGAAGAGAGCTTTATAGTGTTGTTAGTGTTATTATTATTGTTGTATTCACTATCATATGTATATGAGAGTTTATAGTACTTTGTCAAAAGGTTTGCAACGTTCAAAAGGAGGCGTGAATCAGCATTGAACACCATGTCACCAGCCGTGTCTGTATGTCCACATTTGTTTGTTCTGTGGTCATTACTCTGTTCGTAAAAATTGAGATTTCGATTTAAAACTTGGCAAAATTATTGATAGTAGATCCGTACGCTGATTCGTACTGAAATTGGGAAAAATTGTTCCTACACTGAAAAGGGAAACATTTTTCTTTACTTATAAACTACAGAAGATGTATTGATGTATACCTCTCCGGACAACTCTCGTGCATCTATGATGGGTATTCAAAATACGGCCTCAACCCAATATATATATTTTTACTCAATTTTATAATATTTTCACTTGTTTGTTTTTTTTTTGTTTTGTTTTCGTGTAGCAGAAAAAAAGTTATATTTAATAATAATTGTTACACAACCGCAAAATTAATAATTATTAATTATTATCTAATCATTTAATCAGAGACGTAAGTCAACTGAATGCAATTTGTAAAACGATCATATAAATCAACAATTTTTTTTATAATACGTTAATGTACTCACTTACGTATAAACTTTATTAAAAATATATTTATTACGTCAAGTATATTTGTTTACAAGTAATAGCATGAATAATTTGAAATAATTTTATGAAAAAGAAAGAAAGGGATTGATTAGGCGTAGACCAAATCTAGGAGACCCATCAAACAAAGTAGACAAACAGTCAGATTTATTTCGTTTGATATAAGTTAGGAAATGATTACAAATATTGTTTTCTAAGCAAAGAATTTATTAATTTTTAAAGTTTAACATTCCTTTTGCAATATGTCCAAAAAAGCTATAAAGTGTATATTCTCGATAATTATCAAAATATAAATCAATCTGGACATGCCCGCCCATGTTTTTGAAACACTTATGTTAGGACCAGAGAGCTCACCTCGCTGTATCTTACTTTTGTTAAGCAACTCAGTGCAACTGTTATGTGATTACTTTTATTTAAATTTATATAATTCTCCTCTTTTTGAAAGATGCTAATAGAAGACAAATAGCTTTGAACTAAACTATCTGATGCTAGTTGCAAAAATGAAAATTTTGACAATAAGATTGTTTAGGTAGTTTCTTGTATAAAATAGAAGAATAAAATCGATGACTTACCACGCCCATTATTTACAAAAAAGGCCACTCTAAAGAAGAATTTTATTTTTAAGGAAGCAAGTGAGACATCATTTAATAAGTACAAAAAGTTTTATATGTGTCACGCCCACAAGTTTCACATAAATACGTAGCTCATGCCAGATTTTGCCTACAGCCCAAATATCACATAATTATTGGTTAAAGTTATGAGTTTTATATGGCAAGAGCTCATAACATCCGCATAGTTCCATTTTCACTTGTTTTCTTAACAATATGAAAAGTTTAAAAGTACATTTCATTACACTTACATACTATTACTACGAATGCATGGCATTATCCCATGGTTATGACAACAGACACTTTATTTATATACAATACAAAGATTTCTTGTCAAAACTCACTTCTTCAGTCAAAATTTAAAGTTCCTCATACCGATGCATACAGAAATCTCAGCAAATCTTTTCCTTACGTGGCCCCTCTCACCTATTCACAATGATTGTTAGACTAATTAAATAAAATAATAATAAAATCATCACAAAGTGTCTACAAAAGATGAAAACGAAAGAAAATCACTTTCAGTTCACACAGTTTCTTGGTAGCCCTAGTAAGGTAAGTTAAAGATGAAGAGAAAAAGAGAGAGGGCGTGTAATGAAAGCGTATATTTAACATGTAGTTGGGATTGTAATTAATTAAAACAAAAAAATACTATTTGGGAGAAAATTGAAAAGAAAGAAAACAAATAATTCCTACTTATTATACTTTACATCTTACATCTTCCACTGCACTGTTCAGGCAGTACAATTAATTTAAAATGGTGGCACATTTTCTCATGTAGGAGTATGCGAGCGCGTGACTAAAGGAAATTAACTTGAAAACCCAATGACCGAGTTCTCGAGACTCTAATTGTTTCAAATTTAAATTTAAGTCTTAATAATTAAATTAAGCATTGAGAAAAATACATATACAGCCATTGTTGTTGTTATCACGAATGACTCGTTTCACTACGGATATTGTTTAATATGAATTGTTAAAAGTAACAAAAGAAATATTTCTACTTAAGAAGCAGAGCACAATGAAGGCGTTTTGTATTGAAGGCTGTTTTCTTTTCCAAATTTCCTCGTTTTTGACGGAGTTAGAAATTGTTGAAATATTTTAATGTAACGTAAATTGTTAAGACTGATGCGTGGTGGTGTGCCAAGAAAAAAAAAAAAGAAAAGAAACCTTAAAAATTTCTTTTTTTTAACCAAAAACCAAATTATAGAAGCGATGTTTCTTAAGGATGAGGTTTGTTTTAGTGTTGGCGTTGTGTATTATACCCTACACCAAGCGTTTTTTTTTTTCTTAAAAAGTGCATCAGAAAGAAAGCCCAAAAAATATATATTTTTGATCATGTCGAGTAGTCGTTATATTAAGCTAGAAATTTCGAACAGAAATTTTATAGTTAACCTTGATTTATATTTAAATTTTACAAATGCCACGCCCATAATCAACAGAAAGCTACTTATTTGCCATAAAAATTTAGCTATAAAGTTGAAATTTGGTATATATATTCATTATTACCCCAACCATCAATGTGCTGAAAACGGGCGGGATCAAATGACAGGTGCGCCCACAATTTACTAAAAACCATACTCAACGTAAAATTCGACTTTTAAACCGATACGTAATATATACAATATTAAAGGGTAAAATCATATACTTGACACGCCCACTATTGTAGATGTGGAGGGTATTTAAGATTTGGGCTAAGGCAAATTTACTTTTCTTACTTGTTGATATATAAACAAATTTCGTTAGAAGGTGTGATAATTTTAATAATTGTACCCGAATCAGCTAAAATTTTGTAGAAACATTTCTACATAGATTAGAAACGTAGATTATTACTTATCGGAAATCGGAAATTCTCCCACAATCGTTCACAATCTGCCCATCAGTCATATAAAAGTTAAAATTGCGCATGGAATGTTTTACAATTTTCACCACCTACCAATGTACCATATGTGGCGATCGCATAACAAACGCGCCCACAAAACTTATTTGGTGCAAAATCTGAGTTGTTAAATGAAACGTAATACGTAAAACATTATGTATTAGGGTATGTATCACGCCCACTCCTTGTATATAGATATGTAGGGCATTCAAGATTTGATGTGTGCCACATATACTTTATACTTAAACTAAGGTTTACTTTTATTTATTTGTTTTTCATAAACGTATCGGCATCCTTCTCATATAAAGCCCTCCCCTAAAAAAACACGTCCCTAAATTTCCTTCAATTTTATTTTGCATGACATTGTAAAGCCGAAAAATAACTTTTTTTTTTTTTTTAGGTTAAGAAAGAATGATATCAATAACAATACAATAAACTTAATATATATAATTTTCAATATCTACATATACCTGGTTTAACGGCAAGTTAAACAACTAGCTTACGTATATGATGACATTTTTCAAAACGTTTAAGCGTGTAAGTGTTTTTATTCATATAAGAAAGCATGCATTGTTTAATGATCAAAACAGCATTATACCCTAAATAATTTAAAGTAGAAAACACGGCATATGTCAGTTCGATAATTCAATTATAATTTCTTAGATAAATGGATATACGGATGTAGCTGAATCGCCCTAAGAACTGATTGGGAGTTTTTTAATATTGTATAGGGTCTCTATAGGTTATCAAGTCTTGCTGGTTACAAACGTCATGTCACACTTAGTATAGCCTTCTCACTTACATATAATAAGTGGACGGTAAAAAACAACAACAACAATAACAACAAAATAAAAACATGATACATTATACCTGCACTTGTGGTCAAGAGTGATTGTTGGTCAATTGTTTGCAACTGACTGCACACACTTAAAGTTACACAAACTAAATATTAAAAAATATATATTGGCAGCCAGGGAGAGAATCAGGGGAGAAACATAAACCGTAACTTCTAAGCAATGAGAGTATTTTGTTACTAACTAATTAAGTACGTGTCGTTTGGTTCAATATTTAGGGTCGTTTTAAGTGAATGGGAGACTGTTCCTGGTATAGCCACTAATCCGTGATACTTTGGCGGGTTTCCTGAGAGAATAACTGAATGCCATGCATGTGTTGTACTTTTATGTGAGTATAGTATTATGTTTTGCGGTTTTTCTGAATAGCATATTTTCCACTTGACATCATTACGAAGCCACACAATTGAAAAAGTGGTACTTTAATAAAATATTTTACATAGTTGTGTTTAAATACACAGAAGGACAGTTATGGTTAGATCGATTCGAAATATTTTTTATCTAATTTGTATATAAAAAGCACTTACAGAAATTGCCAACCTAATACCAGTGGGATATAAAAAGAATTTTAAGTTTAAACTGTAAGAAGATGTTCCTTGAAAGACATTAACAATGAAAGAATTCAGTAGAAAACATTTTGAATTTTTGAATTTTTTTTTTATACCCTCCACCTTAGGGAAGAGGGTATATTCACTTTGATCATCCGTTTACAACACATCGAAGGAAGCGTCGGAGACCCCACAAACCATATATATTCTTAATCAGCATGAAAAGAGAAATCGTTTGAGACATGTCCGTCCGTGTGTCCGTGTGTCCGTATGTCCGTGTGTCCGTCTGTTGTTGGCACTCTCAAGGTCGTAATTTTTGAGATATCAAATTGAAAGTTTGCATACGTATTCTTAGTACAATTTCGCTGTTCCGTATTTAAATTGGGCAAAATCGGTTAAGAGACACGCCCACAATAAACGAAAATCTCAACATACCTCGAAAAAATTGTAACTTTAAAAAATTATATATCGCACAATACTATGCCTATCAAGTTGATTTTTGGTATATATATAAAGGGTACCGTTATCCAA
Source organism: Ornithomya fringillina (assembly GCA_963978525.1). Taxonomy (NCBI): domain Eukaryota; kingdom Metazoa; phylum Arthropoda; class Insecta; order Diptera; family Hippoboscidae; genus Ornithomya; species Ornithomya fringillina. The sequence goes on from OZ021693.1 coordinate 7,698,161, forward strand.
CACTGTGCCAAAAATGGGCGTGATTGAATAACGAAAACGCTTATAATTAAAAAAAACACTATTTGCGTAGGTACATGAAATACATAAATATGGCAATAGGAGCTTATTTTTTAGAGAATTACCAAAGGTGGAGGGTATTTAAGCTTCGGTCTTAACCGAACTTTTCTATCTTGTTATTTATTAATTAAATTTTTTTTCTTTAATTACTATTTTACTATAGAATCTACCAATCAGGGGATGTCCCCTATATGTACAAGCATGGTGATGGTTCAAAAGGATTGGAGGTAGAGATTAGAGAAAAAAAGTAGTTTAGTTTATGGTTCACAGTGATTGTGGGAACGTCGTTTGTTTAGGAAACGACTTTTTAAAAGTAAATGTTATTTATTTACTGAATGGGTAAAGCCATGCCCATCTATCATGCGTCTTTTGAAAGCTTTAAAATAAATTGAACAAAGAAAAATTCATAATATATTGCCAAAATTAAATTAAAGTTACAAAAGATTTTCCAAACATTTATTAGATTATGTCTAATAGCAAAAAATACTTGTCTTCCACTTCCATCCATTATTGATTATTTCCTTTTGGAAATGACACAATTTTCAATTTCATTCAATACAAAGGAGAATGTTTTAAAAAAAAGGTCAATTTAATATATAAGTGTATGTATAAGTGTATAAGCAAACAAAAAACCCAAATGAATAAATAAACTGTAATATTTAAAGCCAAAAAATCGTTGTTGTATGCTTGAATAAATATCCATTTACTGTACGCTATCTGTTCATAGCTGTGTGATTGCTGCTGTACCACCCAGTCACGGAGTTTAATGCGGAGGCTATTAAATACATTTGTCCAAACGTTTGTAACACTATTAGAGACCTTATTAAATATTTATATTTTTGGCCAGCAGTAAATTCTAAGTAAATTTAGCCTGTGAGTTCATCCACAAATTGGACAAAAGTTACCTAAAAGCTGTAAATGATTAAAAATTTTGTCATTTAAAGTAATTTTTAATTTTTTTAAGAGACTGTCTGTCCACAATTTATAAAAATTACAAATTTTATTTTATAGATAGGACAGTTCATAGTAAAAATGAACCTGATCTTGAACCTTTTTAAGAATATTTTTCATATAATAGCATATTTTAAAATGAGTCTGTATAGGACGAAAGTTTCCATTTTTGTGCTTTTCATTATAATCATGTGCGATTATATTGTTTTTGTTGAGACGTTTGTAAGTACCAGAAGCGGGTGATCTCCACTTCCCAAAAGTATATCTATATTCTTGATTAGCATCAATAGAAAAGTTGATTTAATCAATCTGTCGGTCCGTGTGAATAATACACTTTTTTGTTAAAACTCTCTCAGTCGTAACAATTGAGATATTGCAAACCAACTTGGCGAAACATTAATACACGAATCGAATCAACAATGTATCGTTTTCAAAACCCTCATTCTACCACTGCACCCCACTAATATAGCCCCGTTTTACTTGTTTTTTTTTTTTTTTTGAAAAAATTTTGCTGAAGATTAATTTATTAGCTTAATAAATAAGTGTAGACCCGATCAAACACTTTCAAAACATCTTTCTAAATAACATTTTCTTTCGACTTAATAAAGATTCTCGTTTACTAATACAACTAAATATATTATTTGTATTCCTTCCATTGAAATTGTGAAGCTAAAATCAATAGAATCGACTTTAATAATTTTATTTCATTTAGGCTTGATTTTTTAGGTACAATTTTTTTGCCACTTATGTGTAAATAAGTACAATGGCCATGAATAAATTATATGACAATTTCGGAATTTCGGAATATTAATTATGAGAATGATCTAAGTCAAAATGAAGGGAAAGAGAAAATACCACGAAAGAAATAATATGTGACTTGGATTACTTTGATAATTATGGTCACGTATGTACATGTAAAGGCACTTTGGATTAAAATTTGAATATTTGTTTACTTGCTGACCGTATATCCGCTTGAAAAGCGGAAATCATTCGCACAAATATTCATTATTGGGTCGCGGCATAAATTAAGTGATTTTTTTAAAATAATTTTTCATAAACCCACACGCGCATAAACACTTTTAAAATTTCTATTATATGTACTCATATGGAAATGTACTTATATTCCATTATAAAGGCAACGTTAACTAATTGCATAAGTTTGCATTAATTACACAAAGTTTACCACTCGTATACATTACATAGCACGTACATAGGCGAGTATGCGAGTACGCGAGTACGTATATAAAACTTCCATTGTAACCACTAAACACATACTTTTCCGCATTCGAAATTAATGATTTTTTAGTTTCCCAAATGCTTACTCACACACACACACACACACAATGCGCCATTTAAAATACAATAATACACGTGTATTATAGTTATAAAGATTCATTTCAAACACATACAGAGATCATTGAGTATGGTGGAAAAATTACAAACATTGTTATGATATTCAATCATGCCACTTTAATATTAACGGTCATATGATGAAAATAAAATTGTAATAAAAAAAAATAAAAAAAAATAGAGGAAATTTTTAAAAATGTCAAAATTTACATATAATTACACCACTGTACCACTGCTGTTGATAGTTATGAATAGATACGAATAATTCATATGTACCATGGTTGATATAAAAACAAAGCAACAAAATTTTCATTTTTATAGGAATCTGTATACCCTTTGAGTACATATTGTGTACATGACACGCAATGCAATTTGCAACTGTATGTGTGGGTGTATATAATTAACAATTATTTAACTGATATTTTAATACAACATATGATCAAAATTGAATTAACAAAGAAAACAAGTAAGAAAATTTATTTTGGTTTAGGACAAATCTTAAACATCTTCCATATTTGCAATGGTGGGCGTGGTAGGTATATGTTGATTGTGGGCGTGGCTCTTGATTAATTTTGTCCATTTCAAATAGCGATTTGCGTGCAAAAACTAGAAGTATCCGTACAAAATTTTAGCTCAAAATAAACGCCCGTGAGAATGCCAACAACAGACGGACACACGGACATATATGTCTATATTGACTCAGTTTTTGATACTGATAAAGAATATATATACTTTGTAGAGTCTCTGACACCTTCTTCTAAATTTTGAAACTGTGCCATTATACACTACTCTTTTCAAATATGTACTCTATTGGAACATCAAGCATTTTTCTGAGTATTGCAAACATTTAGACAAAGTTTTATATAAGGTTTAGGAACGTTTTGTCAGCGATTAATGAAGAAGCCCTTTTCTGAATATTGACAATTTAAGGCCCTTAATGTAATGGGTTTTACTATGAGTATTGTTGCTTCAATATTACATTTCCATTCCCATAATGCATCATTAAATTCGCTTTAATTAAATGTATAAAATTTGTTTTTTTTTCCTCTATTGTTTAATGCAACAAATACTACTTATTTAGCGCCTCCCTCTTTGCACTTAGTTGCCACCTAATACATTTATGTATTATTTTTATATTCATATAATGAAATTTCAACTATTTAACATGTTTCGTCACGTCATTGTGGGAAAATATTTGAAAATAAAAATCGGGAGCATAAAATTTTTTCCGTGTTTGTTTTGTTTAATTTTTATATGTATTATAAATCTAATTTTTATGTAATTTATTTGTACTAAAGCTATAACAATTAAGCAATAAATATTAAAGAAAGTTTGGGTTGTTTTTTATCTTTTTGGAAAAGTATCGAATGCTTTCGCTCTATTAAGCCGTAAAGAAAAAAAATTATTACTATGGCCATAAAGTATTCTTAGAACTCAAATAAATTAAATGAAAACTTTGCGAGACTATAAATAATTGTATAAACCATTAAAGCAAATATTTTTACATATTTTTGTTAGGAATGAAATAGAAACCAAATCCTGCCTGTTTGTTGTGCTATGGAGATAAAGTTTCTTTAAAACAATTTTTTTATAATGAAATTTTTGAGTCAATTTCTTTTAAATTGTGTTTCAGTACAATTTTATATTTCAAGTTTCCTTTTCTGGACAAGACAAATATAGCGAAAAATTCTTTAAAAAACATCTCGTTGCCAAGTGAGAATTTAAGCTTCAAAAAATTTAAATTGTATATTATTAAGGCTTTAACTTTTTTAAGTACAATATGTTTTTTTTTGGAATTTGCGTTTAGCTACTGTTTGAGTGTCCGATGTTTTTTTAATTTTGTTTTTTGTTTTTTTTTACCAGAAATACTTGTATATTCAAATTTTTGCGGTTCCTACTTTATCGCTTAATGAATACACAAATAACCATTATTATTATTTTTGTTTTTATGAAACGAAAAAAAGTAACAAAAAACGGTGTTAAATCAATTAAATAACCAAACGTTTTTTATACTTACTGGCAGTCACGTTAACAATAACAAAAATGGAATTAGTTTTATTTCCTAGTGTATGTGGTATAATGATTTATGTAGATTCGTGTGGCTATTGCAGATTGTGTTCACAAAACAGACGGTCTGGACGGACGAAGAGAACGTAGTAGAGGATAGTAGAGAATAGTATAGAACGTAGGTGGGGAATCTTTTTATCATTGGAGGTCAGTGCTAGATATTAAACCCTTCACCTTAGTGATAAGGGCATAGTAAGTTTGTCATTCCATTTGTAATATCCAGAAAAGGCGTCGCAGACCCTAAAAATATATATTCTTGATCAATATCTGAGTCTATATTGGTATGTACGTCCGTATGACCATCTTTTTTGTTTCTTTCGCGGTTGTAAATTTGATTTGATTTGACACTTTGATTTTGTCCTAACATGCTTAAATTAGATCTATGTATATGCCTCAAAAATTGAGTTATAAAGTTGAAATTCAGTACATATATATATAATTATCCCATCCATGGATGTTTCAAAAATGAACATGATTGGATAAGGGACACAATATACAAAAGCCATACTCAGCGTAAAACTCGACTTGGAAGGTGTATATTATTAGACGATTACGCCACCTGCCATGCCTACTCTTTATATGTAGATATGAATTGTATTTAAAATTTGACCTTGTTTTTATATTTACTTCTTATAAAGACCGCACAAGAAACTTTTAAAGGCAACAAGCGACCGCGAGGTCTTGTACACCCCACCTATGATACGATAGAATAAATAGTTTCTTTTTGTTTACTAGTTAAGTGTAATAATTGATTAAATGTAACAACATTATTTCATAGTTGTAAAGCTGCGTTGGGGTATGCTGACTGACGCCTCTTTTAAAATGTCAGCCAGCAAAAGAATTGCAATATATTGAAAAAGATTTGCTTGACATTTCATAATATCAAATGCACTCACACACACAAATAATTGATATTGTCATATATATACATGTACACATGTGTATTGTTGTTGTTATTATTGTTGGATGATACTTAATTTTATTGCATTCAGCATTTTCACAACTCTTTGAATACAGTTTTACAGTTTTTTCATTTGATTGTATGAACGCATTTCGCTCTGTTGGGCTTTCAATGTGATGATAATGCCCCACCAACAACAAAACTGTAAACACATAAACATATACGTATAACTGTATGCATAAACAAACTCGATAAATTTTCTTAAAGGCACAAGACGAGATGCTCAAGGATATATATATTTGTTGTTATATTTAGCATCATGTGTGAGTGTGTATGTGTGTGTATATATGTATACCTGCCCATATGCAGACGTCGTTAGGGTCTCCTATATTAAGGTAAACATAACACCACACAATATAACATAACACATTAAAAGTAAATTAACTTATCAGCAACAACGATCAGTTATTTTATTACGTTTGTCCACGCAGTAACACGAACATTATAATATCAAAAGGTGCCGTTTGCACCATGATTTGCACATTTCAAGAAGAAACTAAATATATATATATAAAACAAAACGTGTACGAACAACAAATCCGATGATATGATTCCTTCATCAGAACGTTCGTAACTTTTGCATTAAACTTCATAATCAAACAAGAGTAAAAATTTTGAATCGTAGCAAATGTAGAAAAACAGTTTTTCTATTCTTCTTATAGTCCTGTTTGTATAGAATATAAGTAAATCTTTATGAGGTAACTTGGAAACGTTGAAAGGGTTCATTAAAGTCGTTTAGTTCCAACTTGCTTCAAAATTTTCTTAACAGATTTTTATGTGTTTGTAAATATATTATTGGGCGTATTTTTATTTTTTTTTTATTTTTTTATTAATAATTTAAGGTCTTTATTTGTAGATTTATGCACACTTTAGGAAATGTGAAATTGATTCACTTGCTTATTAATAATATGCGCTGGTGATCATTAAATGTTTTCATACCAAAAGTGGTTGGCCAGAGCAGTTCTTGTAGAACGAAAAGTTCGAATTCAGTTCAAGTCATTTGCACTGGTATTCATTGTAAAAGTAAGTTGTGTCAACCGCAATAGGCTAGAGGTGCAACATTTGGATCTAATGCGGAGGGTCGCGGTGTGGGTTCGATACCCGCAACAGTCAAACTTAGTGATATGTTTTTTCATTAATATTAAGATCGGGCCAGTGCATTCATTAATAGGATATATTTCCTGAGTGCAGATCTTTGAAAAAAAAAAAAAAATTAAATTCATAATTATAAACATAACTAAAGTTGAAAATTGATGAAAGGAAAATTGGTGCTATGGTGCCGAAAAACAATTCGTATAATCGCCGAAAGACATCATACCCTATTCTTCTACTATATTGTATTATGTGCCATTATACCCCTACCTTCTACTTAACTGTATTGTGTGCCATCATACCCCATTCTTCTACTTAATTGTATTGTGTGTCATCATACGCTGTTATCCTACTTAATTGTATTGTGTGCCATCATACCCAATTCTTTTACTTAATGTAAATAGTGTACCATCATAGGCTATTCTTCCACTTAATTATATTTAGTGTTTAAGTAAAGGAACAAATAAATGCTAAAAAAATATGTTATAAAAAAATAGAAAGTGAAAAGGTTTTGTTATAAGCGTTAATAGAAAGCGTTGATATATAAAACACAATATATGTAACATTGGTAGTTTCATCAAATTTGAAACAATTTCAATAGCCCACGCAATGCAGGTGTACGTGTGGTTACCTTGAATAAATAATCCTTTTAAAAATACAATACCAGTAATACACCGTTACAATTAATCGTGATCAGTATGTACGGCTGACTTCAGATCAACAACCTAAAGTTCTAATCACTTGCAACTATTAGCAGTATTTAAAAGACGCTAATGCGCTTAGCACGTACATAATTAAATTTTAAGATAAGCGGAAACGATGAATGTGTCAGGACAGAGTTAAACCGAACAGAACAGAACCGAACAGAGCAGCAAAACAAATAAGGTGCACATGCAAATAAAGGAACGTGAAACAGTGCGCAAGTGTGGCGCGCGAGCATACTCTCACTCACAAACAATGAAAAGAATGAAAAGAAATATCTTTTCAAAGTCAATAAACAAGATTAAAAGTGGTCCATGGTACGAGCACTGTGGAATTAGCATCGGCTCGAACAATAACAACAATCATGTTGTTATGCTGCCAACATATTAAATAATGAAAGATTTTGGTCGAATTTTGAATACTTGGCATTGATGAAAATGTTAACTAAGCAGGAGAACTCGCACTCTATAATATATAACTCTAAGTAATGACAAATAAAAATTTAATTTTATTATTATTTATTTATACATATAAATAAAATCATTTAGCATCTACACACAAGTATTTTTAAAAAAATACTTTGCTGCATAAATGATTGGAATTAAAAAAAAAAAAAAATTGTGTATTAATTGTGATGAGCAGATGAAACCTACATATAGAGAGTACAAAACTAAAACAACACAACAAACAAACACATACACAGACAGACAGACAATCATGATAATAGCACTAAAAAGAGATTCAAAAAGCTGGCAGGACAAGCACCTGATTTTAGCGCATGCAGATGTGCAAGAATGCGGTATTACTTCACAAGGGCCAATAATAATAATAACAACAACAACAACAACGCTTGACTAATTTATATACACTTAATTTTAACAAAATGTTTTGACACTTTTCTTTTTTGCTGTTGTGCTGACTAAGGAAAAGTTTGAAGAGGCCATCCGTGGGCAAGAGGCAAAGAATGAAAAGAATCAAAAGTTTGCCAGCTCACTGCGATGAACTGGTTTTTTCTGTGTTCTGTTCTGTTCTGTCTCTGCTATCGTACAATACAGACTCGTGCTGAAGCAAAGCTTATAAAACGAGTAAAATAATAACAAATTGTGATAACAGAGCATTCACATAAATAAAGAAGAAGAAAAGGAAAAACGAGAGACCTCCTTTTTCAATAAGTGCACATTTGTTAGATAATTTATTTTTAAATCTGTAAACCTTTTAATCGCCCCACTGATCATCATTATCATTATCTCCACCACCGATATGGTTTTACAAAGTTGAAATCCCCTTAAAAATTTAGCTCTCTTTCACTCTAAGAACGCCTACTGATTGCATGTAAGGATGGAGATTTGTCCTAAGCAACATTTCGATTTTTTATTCATTTTAGACTAATATTTACGACATTAAGATTAAGATTAAGAGAGTAAGTGCGTTAAAACTTTTTCAAACAGATATACGGCAATCCCGCGGGGGATGGTGAACGCTGAAGGGCCTGTGTTTTAGTACAAAGGTATATATAATGGTGTAGCCAGATCTAGCTTTGTATATGAGTCGTGCTTGCCAACAGACCAGTTGACTGTTGGTATCCATGAGATTTTACATTATCCAGTCCCATAACAAGAAAAAAAAAGCATCCAATATTTGACCTAAGTTAAGGCCATTGCGCTAAATAATGAACTTACTTACTTGTGGTCATGTCTACACGGAATTGCATGAGGGCATGACCAAAATAAATAAAAACTTGTTTACTTATAAACAATAGAAGAACAAGACGTTCTTAGGTCAGTTTTTGTCCTTCATTTATTAACAAAATCAACATGACATGCACAAAATTTTCTTTCTTGATTGTCTTGTCCCTTGCCCTAAATTATTATGTCCTTCAAAATTAATTCGCATTTTTACAAAACTTTATAAATGCGTAAGTGAATATGATACTTAAGACAGCAAGGTTAACTTTTCAACAAATTCTTGATGCAAGAATATTCTTCAGTTGGCATTTTTTGCCAAATTTATATTATTTCTCACTGACAAGTGCATACAACTATACCTAGTTCAAAGCAGTGCACGATGTTAACTCTCCTCTTTTATCATAAACGTGGAAAACATTTCTTATCATCTTAAAGAGCTGAAAATTTCAAGTGCTTGTATCCACCTCTCTACATTATCATACACCATGTATGCGTTGTTAATCGTTGTTTGGTGTTGTAAATATTTTTTAAATACATCTTTATTATTCAGCTATAAAAATTTTAACGATTAAGATTAAAATTCTATAAAAAATATTTTGCACAAATTTCTTAATTCAGTTATTAAGCGTTTACAGCTGGTGTAGTTATTATCATTGGCTGACGGTAAATTTTTTTATTATCATCATCTGTTTAAGCTTATTAACTTTTAAGTTTATTATTTTATTGATCGTAAATATTTTGCTTAAAAAATGTATCTATGTAGTAAGTTTGAACTTTATGAAGAGCAATTATGATGATTCCTTAAGCAAAATGTGCTTATCTTCTAAGACGTTGTAAATGGAATTGTTGTGTGTATGTTTTTAAAAACTTGGTAAGCATTGTAAAAGCGAATCTACTCATTTTCAATGACCAGCGAAGTGGTAATATTTCCTTTTGATAGCAAAAATCCAGTACGTTTACAGAAGGACATACAGACATAATTAAATAGATTCAAAACTTTATTGTTGACCCAATATATATTGTGTTTGAATCTTTTCAGCTTCATTTTTAGTTATTACGAACGTTTTACAAGTGACATATCACAAGCGGAGCCGGCTTGTTGGGCATAACAACAATTGCTCATCATTTGAATAAAGTTGTTGGACAATTTTCTCAGAAATTGTGATCATTTCATTGTGAGTTCTTTTACTTTAAAGTGTAAAATTGTGTTTTGTCATATGATAAATGATGTTTATACGTTGACAGGATATTTCAGTTCACTCAGGCGTACATCACGTAAATTTAGATCGAACCTGTCAATATGTTTTCATGATTTCTTTTTTTGCTAAATATCTGTATAATTTTTAAATGTTTAATGGCTGGTGTTGCTTTGATCGATGATTTAAATAATTGGCTTTTAAACTGAAAATATAACAATGTCACATAATGTATAAAATATATATATATGTATAAGATAAGGACTGGTTTGGGTAGTGATATAGACAGTGGCTGTACAGGGAAATTTGTAGACGAATGGATATCAAAATTTGTGAAGATAAAAAAGTAACCAATTATCAAGTTTGTGCTTGTGGTTGAGAATACATTTGAAAAAAGATCATTTGTTAGTGTATAAAATGTAATAAAAAAAAGACATTTTTTTTATAAATGAAGCTCATTAAGGTGTAATAAATAGAATCTTAATTCTTTTGTGAATTATAAAAGAAAGGTGCCAATAGAAGGAATATGCTTTTGTTAAAGAAGTATTCATTTATATGTAGTGTGGTCAAATTTGAAACGATTTAACCATGTCCGTCTGTCCATGTATATTTGTACGAAGGCAACAATTCGGATTTTTTGAGATAGTTCGATGAAATTTGGTAAATGGACATATTTTAGCCCAAAGAAGAACTGTATTCAAAATAGACCGATTTGAACCATTTTTAGAACCCCTTACCATATAATGGCCTATTACAAAGGAAGTCTTAATATAACGAATATTTGCGATTCTTAATATTTCGTGAAAATATTGGACAAAGAACAGTCAATTGGCTTATTAATTGGCTGTGCCTAATTTGTACCCGATCGGACCATTTTTAGAACCCCTTTTCTTATAATAATAGTGACTTATATGATAATGCCTCAAGTTTACTAATATAATGAAACATAATTATATAACATAATTTGTGGACCTAAGCGGTTTACTTGTTTAACTTGTTTTAATTTAGAATTTTAGTTAAATATTTTTAACCTATAAAATCGTTTTAATTGTTCTCAATCTACATTAAATTGAAATTAACAACCACAATAAAAACACAAATGTTCTCTTACCTCTCTCCGTTAAATAACACATAAGTCCATAATTTAATGTAATAAAAACAACCCTTCATATTTTGGCACTCTTCTTTAAAAGATATTTTGGTTTCTAAGAAAAAAATTCCCAATATTAAGAAAGCTTCCTGCTCGCTGAATACATTTAACGCCCCTTCTTTACAAGCAAAAACGACAAATTCAAAGAGTGTCACAAGACATTACAAATACTTAAATGTGTTTTTTTAAAACAGTGGAAAGTTTGCATTTATTATCCTTGGCTGTGTGAAATAGAGAGAGAGAGAGAGAGATAAGTTGTAGCCAAAGGGGGATTGCTTGCGGTTTGTTAGGCAAATCTTCGTTTCCATAAAACGTTTATTACAACTAATAATTCAAATACTGCACCACTGTGCGTCACTTAGTTTCCGTTTGTCATTCAAAATCTGCCACAGAACATTTTTGTTTAAGCTTTTAGTACTGATTGGACTATTGTAACGATTGGAGGATTATTAATCATCACTTAAACAACACGTGTCATGCAATCCAGCAACAACCCTCTCGCGTGAAAGTTAATCATTTCCATTTCTAACGAATTTCAACTTGCACAATATTACGTGATGTTTGTTTGTTTTCCTCCTCCTTGCCAGCAAAGCAGGAAGGTATGTAAGTACATTTAATTCGTTGTTATGTGAAATGGCAAAGCCAAGTATGAGTTAATGTTAATGCTAAATTACTTTATGACTCTCGTATATAAATATATAAAATAAACGCATAAACGTATAGCAATGACGATAAATGGAAATCATTTTGAATGTTATTCCTTTAATTAAGTGCAATAAAATGTTTTATTACATTAATCGTTGAAAGTTTTATTTAATGAATTCAAATCTATTAGTTTTTTTTTTTTTTTTGGAACTTAGTTGCAAATTATCCAAAAAAAAGTATTAAAAAATAAAAATTCAAATAAAATTTTAAACGTGGCAGCCCATCATCACTTAGTAACATACTTGTGTTGATTTTATTTGAAAAGTCATTTTGATTTGTTTAGCGACATTCACACAAACTTTACATATCCTGTGATGCATAGCATATAAAAGCGTCGTTGTTTGTTATTTGATATGAAACAAATAATTGTGACTTTGACATGCCATTTTATATTATACACATAAACACACGCATTTGCCTTTTTTTTTTTTTATAATAGTAAGTTGTACAAGTATACATATCGATATATATATAAATATATAAAAAATGATGTTAAAATGGCCACTTCTCTCGGTTTCTCTGTCACAAGCAATTTATTCTCCATTAAAAAGCCAAATGTGCGCAAAAGCGTACTAAAGTTTATAAATTGTTCATACAACATATTGTTGTTGTTTGTGTAGAAAAAGTGAATGTGGTCACACAGATAATGATTCAATTTTATGAAATTCATTTAGAACACAACACAACACAGATTTGGTTTAAATGAAAATCTTAAATACCCCAACAAAAAAAGTATCGATTTTGTAATATATGTGGGTGTGGTCTTTAAGGACGAGCATAGTTAGATTATTTTAGGTTGAAAGGGTGTACGCCAAAAAACCATTCACCTAGGTCCTATGTAGGCTTAGGAAAGCCATCCCAAGGATACCTATAAATCGTTTAAGGTCGATTTTTGTCTTTTTAAATGGAGATCTTCATACAGAAACCAAAATTACGATTCTATACAAAATGTCAGCTCAATATATTAAAATTTACGACCGGGAGAATGCCAACGACAGACGGACACACGGACACACATATCTAGAATGGCTCAGTTTCTGATGTTTTTCAAGAATATAAATACTTTGTAGGATCTCTGACGCCTACTTCTGCGTATTTCAAATAGAATGACAAACCTCATATTATGTGTAGGGTATATAAATATCTGATGATTGTTGTTAGCATAGATATTGGAGAAAAAATTTCTTCATTCTGTTTCTGAAATTAAAGATTAAAATCAACATAAATTCATACAATCATAGATAAGTCTTCTGAATTAATTAAAATATAAGTTTCAAGTTATTATTATTGAGGTGGTTCTTAAATTTTATATTAAATATAATATGAATGTTGCTCTAAATTATAACACATTCACATTTCTTTAATATTAAATATATATTTAAAGCACACATTAAAGACACGCAATCTAAAAACTATCGATAGCTTGATGTGCAATGTTTCATACTTTTGTAATAGGAACAATGTGATGCCCCTTGATTGTAACAGATGAGGTGGTGAACATAAAAGGGGAATGATTTCAACTAATGTATTGTATATAAAAAATAAAAACCATGTGTTTTGAAACCGCAACGCAACGCAAAACAAAAATACAAAACAAAAAGAAGAGGAAGAATTCTAGAACCTGAACTAAACGGAACTTGTAAAAATTTATGAGTGACGTTTCCACTACATGCATTAACACGTGTGCCGCTCCAATACAATACCATGGCTTTGGCACAAAACTGTTAAGGACTAATTGTAATTATTGCAATTCAACCGCAAAACCCACAATCGATCTGTAAACCAGTAAAACTATTACAATTACTAGAATAATTGCTTAAATTGAAGCCAAAGTGGTGCAATTACAATACTATTCTGTTCTGTTCACTGAAGCTCTATGAAACATGAAAAATTATGTTGATAAGTGGAACCTTTTGCTCAATATGTCTACGTGGTCCTGTTAAAACACCGCTTGCTATGATGATAATACATTTTTTTCTAATTGATGTTCATGTTCACTTTAACCGCAACTACAATTACATAAATGGGCACTCGTATGGGATATAATTAGAAAATGATTTGAAACAATCTGTCAACATACCCAACTGTGAGAAGTATTGGTAACAGAACTAATCAATCATTTGGTGGAACTATCGTTAATGTAATCATTCCAATTTATTAATGGGATGGTGAGTGTGTAAACAAGAATGAACTGAAATGAGAATTGTGTGTGTGTGTGTGTGTGTGTGTGTGTGTAGATTTGATACACACTTCCGCTTCTCATTAAAACACTGAAATAATTCATTAATTTTTACATGAAACCACGTTACTGTCAATATTCCTTAAAAAAAAAAAAAAAATTATTATAAATTTTGAGAGCATATGTTTTAAGAAAATGCTTTTTATTGTTGGTATTGTCAAAAGTATTACAATTCTATGAGTGGGAAAGTTTTGAAAAATGATTAATAAAGAATGTCTTATAAGTCACCTCAAAGTTCAAATTCTACATTAAATATAGTTTTTCACATATTGTGGTCCCGTCCATTTTGAACATTTTTAGCATATGGTTGATGAAGAGCTCATTATAAAGATAAATTATAAGAAATTTTTTTGAATTAGGGGAATTAGGGGAGTGGCATTTGATTGATTTTGCCTAATTTAAATAAGAGCTCTCGTACTTATATCGTCTCAGATTTTATTGTTGTTAAAAAATGTATAAATTTTTGTATCTGAAGTATTTTTTTGTATGTTTGTTTTCAACATCACACCCAGTACTCTCCCATCTTATAAGTGGAAGGTATAAAAAACACAATTTTTTATATTTGTATCATTTCAAAAACACATAGTGTGCCATTTCCACTATATAGATATCAGCGGAGATTATATGAAATTGTCTGTATTATGTCCAAGTTCAGATGAATTTTTTATAAATACACTTACACACATGTCTGGTTCCTTCTCATACACACCCTAACCCCCCTTAATTATGCTATAAAGCCGAGTGGTGAATAACATAATGACAACAATTTCTTGAAATCCAAGTCATTTCCCCTTTTTATATTTTATATTATTAACCACCGCACAGCATAGCGTAGAGAGTGAGAGAGCCATTCTATGATAAAATATATTGAAATGTTAAAAACTATGAAAATATTGCAATGAAATTACATTAACAACAACAACATTGACTACATTCACATAAATGATGTGAAATAGCTTCAAGTGGAATGATCAACATGGCGTCTGTATGCATAAATATTTACATGCATACATACATGTGTATACAAAAGGGTACTAATGCGGCATATTTCATTTCAAGCTAAACATTGTATTGGTGTAAAACGCACGCTTACACTTACCTAAATAAACATTAGCTCTGCATCAGGCAGACAGAGACGACTGTATTTTGTTGGTGTTGAGTATTAGGGCGCATGCATAAACAACCACCACCACTGGTATAGATGTTTGTGTTTATTTTTTTAGTGTTGTTTTATTTTACTGAATGAATCGCACGCACACACACACACATGCACACCAACACACTCGGTAAAAAGTCAAACGGGCCAGACACTTCATATCCGCAAAAACAGGCAGGTGCGCTTAGTTTCGCTGTGAACGTGAATGTGAGCGTTATGAGCGCAACCACACCTAACAAAAGATTCAAGAATTTTTTATTAAAATTATTAAAATCTTAAAATCTAACATATAAACAAAAGTATTTAAATGAAAAATAACCTCATAGTGTTTAAATTAGTGTGAGTTTAAGTGAATATTAAAAAAAAACTATATTATATTAAAAATATTACAAAAAAAAAAAGTCGTAAAAATAGAAAAAAAATTACTAAAGTTAAACGAAAGTTAAATTGTGGAAATGAAAGACTCAATAACTCTATTAGCACCTGTATTAAGCACCGTTATAACAACAACAGCAACAACAGCTCACAGTGACCACCAAAAAATGTCCAATTTGAAACCTAATCGCTCGCGTTTTATGATAAATGATATTTTGGCTGGCAGTGCTGCAGCCAATGCAGCAGCAGCAGCAGCAGCCTTTTACAAACAACAACAATTAAATAATAATAATAATAATAATAACAACATTATTAACAATAATGGAGAAATAAATCATGGACCAGCATCACCTAACAGCAGCGGTCATCACTTAGCAGGACTTCCGGCACACCCGCATGAAATTTCAATACCATTAAGCCAACAACAACAACATATAGCAGCGGTGTTACCGTCGCCGCATCAATATAATTATCAGCATCATCATCAACTCCATCAACAACAATTGCAACAACAGCACCAACAGCAGCACAATTCCCGTCTACGTACGTTGCCACCTGCCGCCGTTCAACATAATTCTTTGTCAACCAACACGTCTCACGGACATTCGCCCACATTGCCTGCACAAAAAATGCATTTTCCCGCCGGTACCTTACAAGTGGGTTCGAATGGCCTAAATGTGGCTCAATATGCAGCAGCCATGCAACAGCATTATGCACAAGCGGCAGCCGCACGTGCCGTTGCCGTTGCTGCGGTGAATGCTGCTGATCGAAGTCATAATAATAGCAACAACAACAGTAACAATAACAACGCGTACTTAGATGATAGCAGCGATTATCAAGATAACGAGGACTGTGATAGCGATAACGGTAGCGGCGATCATTTGGATGACAACAGCGTCTGTAGCAATGGTGAGGTGAGATTATGTTTACATATGGGTCAGGTATATATAGGGTGTTATTAATATCGTTATTTATAGGCTTTCATTTTTGACATTTCAGGAGAAATGAATATGTTTGATTTAAATAAATCAATAATTAAAAAATTTTAAAAAAATGTTTGACCAAAAAAAATTATACCAATCAAATCTAAACATGGACTCAAAATTTTAATGAAAAGTATTAAAAGAAGAGTTATGATATTTAATCGATTAAATATAATTTTAATTATGCTTTAAGATATGAAAAGCTTTCTTCTAGTATGTGTCTCAATAAAATATATCACGATGACCAAGCTCTTGTGTAATTGATTAGAATTTTCCATTATATTATGTATATATGTTTGTGGTTTAATAAGAATTAATAATTGAATGCTTTCTAACCTTAAGTCTATGTGTATCAACTTTTGGACCGATCAGATGCATATGTTAGCTCTTAACGCAATTTTTCAATTGGGGGACATACGGACAAAATCACTTTATTATGTATAAATGTTTTAAATTAACAATAAAATAAAAAGTTTTGTCCAAGAAACACTCTTGTTAATATTATGCAATGAATTGCTTATTTTAATATACAAGCGATTTAAATTATTGTACAATTCCTAACCCGAAATTAAGTGAAACATAGTGGCGCCATACGCCACTTCTTTGTGTAAAGAAAACTTGAAAGTTGCAACAAATTTTGAATTTATCCTTTTAACTGTAAGAATACTGTACTTTTCAACAGCATGTTTATTTTATTTGGTTAAAAATTAATCATATAGCCCCAGATTGATGAAAATCGACATTTGCAGGACCCCCATCGAATCTTTTTCATATTTTAGCAAAGTATACAAATAAACATAACAATTGATAACAGACGGATGTACAGACATTTTATGTTATGGCTATTTGATTCATTTTATTATGTACTTCAATAATCGGTATGAATTACTTCGAAAGTGGCTGAAGTCAATTTTTTTTTTTTATTCATAGAAACTTGAAAGATCCTAAAGATATATGATTAATAAAGCAGTTTTTTTAAAACATTCTTTTCATGTTATTTCGTTTCTAAAAAGTATCGACTTAAGAAAAAAACCATAAATCAAAAATTATATTATGGTAAAAAAAATTTGGTTTTTACCATGTCTACTGCACTCGAAAATGGAAAAAAATCCATTTTGCAATTGTGCCATCATACCCCATTTAAGCTTTTCGAAAGGACGTGTCAAATTTAAAACTGTTTTAGTCATGTCTGTCAGTCCGTCATAAATACATCTCTGTTTACTTAAGTAGTGACTTTTATTCCATACATCAAACCATTCTTAATTTGATCCGTATTTTGTATAATATTTCAAAGTAGCTTCAACTTCACGCCTTAAATGAGTTTTCTTAAAGAATTTGAAACAGTCAGACAGTCGGATAGACAGACAGACGTAGGTGGTAATTATTTTGTCCAAATGAATCTAATCACGTTGCGGAATATTAGGAACTTTGTTAATTAAGTAGATTTTGTGTTTGTGTTTATTTTATGAAAAGTTTTACATGATTTTAGTTTAATAACGACACGGAGTGTACGTACGTAAAACGTTTGCAAGTTTGCTGTTTAAATCTTTTGTTTAGCAAATTATTTTCATTAAAATTGTATTCCGAGAAATGCGGGAATAAAACAGATAACGATGAAGCGATAAAAAAAGAACAACAACAATAACAACAACAGCAACAACAAGACCAATCATTTAGGAAATAACAAAGAGAAAAACAAGCTGTTTACGTTAAACATTTTGCAAAAAGAAAAAAAAAATCTCACACACACACACACACATACACACTCATTCATAATCATCATAGCATTCATGCCAACACAGATAAATTAGGAAATGAAAAAATCATGAGACCGTGTAAATATAAATAAAACACAATTTGCAAAAACAACAACAATAACAACAATAAAATCGTTGAAAATCATTAAAGGTGTGCATGTATTTAGTGGTTAAAAAGCAACATGGATTTAACAATTTAGTGTGGTTAGTGTTCATGTGAATTTTACATATGCATGTGTTTGTGTTGCATTGTTGTAGATTATAATACCACAGTTATGGCATAGCTATGAAAATTTGTATTTTCACGGTTTGTTTGGCTTTCAAGTGAAGTGCAATCATCATCATCAACTGCTAACTACTATAACAATAACATGCTCCAACTCACCAAACACATGCGCACACACATACGTTTGGATACACGCGCGCCACTTGAGGAACTATTTAATTTAGTGTATCCCAGAAGTATTATTTACTCATGCAATCACTACCAAGATACATAACATTTGTAGAACAACAACACGGCCAAGCAAAACAGACAATCTAATCCATTCCGACCGACCGACCAACCAACCAACCTATACACGAGTATGCACACATGTGTATAAATTTTATTAACAACAGTTCCTGTTACATTTCTTCTGTACACGTTTATATAAAATATTGGAGCACTTTCAAATAAGTTGACCAGCCCAAAAATTGTAGCAACTATAATACAAGATTATTATATGTATATGAAATATACAATTTAATTATTTATGTTTGTAGTGAACAAAATGAAAGAAAGTCTTTTACAAATATACATAAATTATAAAAATCGTAATCGCAAAGACTGAAGCGGAGAGCCTGAAAGTAATAATTAAATAATTGATAAATCCAAGAATAAGGAATGAATGTTCAAGAATACCAAGTTCTTAGCAGGGCTCCTTATGAATTTTTTACAATACTTTTTACCATCTCCTTATATCGAATTATTCTCGACCGCAAAAAAGTGTTATTTGTGTTTATTACGCAATTGTGTAACCGTAACTAAGATTTATGTAGAAGCTAACCACGCCTTTTTATAAGTAAACAAAAAACTTTTGCATAAATGGATGTGGAAATAAAATGTATTTTCTGTATTGCTTAAAAGAATAAATTTTTTGTCCATCCGTCCTGTAAAATAATAGGCAAACTAGAAATTGAAATGAATATCGCCGATATACTTACAGAGTAAATAGTATACAGATAAAAATCTTAATAAATAGACAACATTTTAAATAATAATTTTTTAACTATTATGAAAAAGTAAATTTTGTCCGTACGTCCGTCAAAAACAAAAAAGACCACCAGGTAAGCGAAAAGATGAAATTGTAAAAATTTTGTACATCACTTATGGTATTAAATGTGTAACCACACCCCTTTATAAGTAAACGAAATTTGCAAATCAAATTTATTAACAATGGACGTTCGGGCAATCTAAATTTTGATCTACATAAAATTTGATATTGAGTCCAACTGATCAAATTTTATTCTGATAAGATTGCGCAAGTTTATATTTGTGGATTATGAATATTTCTTATATATTATACTTTCCACTAAAATTTCAATTTTGATTCCACAGAGTATCCTGGCTATTAACAACACAGATGAGACTGTAGTAATTCTTTTTCATATTAAAACTAATAAAAAAGACAAACTTTAACTCAGGTCACACAATGGTTAATTGTAAGCGTTCCACGCCCATTTTTAACACATCAATAATTAATATAAACATGTATACCCTATTGAAACTTCAATGTTCATTATTTATGGTAGATAAATAGGCTTTCGTAAATTGTGGGCGTGGCTTTTTTTTATCAATTTTACCCAATTTAAATAAAACTTAAACGCAGAAACTAGAAGTTTATATACAAAATTTCAAATTTCAGCTCAATATTTTAAAAATTTACGACCGTAAGAGTGTAAACATCAAAAAGATGGACACACGGACATACATGTCTAGATTGACTTGGAATTTAATGAAGATTATTTATATACTTTTGTATGATCTGTGACACCTTCCTTATGCTCTTGGAAATGAAATTAAAAACTTGGTACGTATGTATAGCCTCCTCTTTATTACAACAATATACCCATGGTAGGTAGAGTAGTAGTGGTCGAAGTATTTACTGTTCACATTACTTTCTTCTATTTTCAAATATTTTTATATAAAATGAAAACATAAAACAAAACAAACATTATTTATTACATTGCAAAAGTTTAATTTATGATAAGCTCAGTAATATGAACTTCCATTATGTGGTCATGAAATTTAAATTGTTTGTTTAAAAAAGAAGAAATATTTCTTACCTCACCTCAACTATAGCCACTGAGATTGCTCAGACGAGTGGTGAGTGATGAAAACCATTCATGGCAATAATATTAAGTGTACAATAATTGCTTGTAATGGAGATATTTTTTTTTTTAGCTAAACCTAACACAATATATAATCATACAAGGGCACACACTCGTCTGCTACATTTTTTCCTTTTCGGTTTGGCTTTTATTTATTTATTCGTTTTGAGGGAATTTTTGCATATTCGTGTTTGATTCGAGAGCACCGTTATTTTGATTTAATGCCAACGGAAGTTTTAAAATTGGTTTATTAGCCAAAATTATCTACAACAGTTCCGGTCGCTCTTTTCAATTTGTTTTATAGGTTTTGTTTTTATTTTTTCTTCCTTTCGGTTTTGTTTTAAGCGAAAGGGAAGAAAGGTAAGGAGAGCATATTATTTGTACTATTTAAAAAATGTTAATGAACTCACAATTTCAAAAAGTAAATAAAAAATCTTAAATACCCTCCACATGTACATAGGAACGGCTGGCGTGGCACGTATTTGATTAATCCTTTTAATAGTTTAAGTATTGCGTATCAGCTTGCAAGTAAGACTTTTTCGTTGAGTATAGTTTTTTGGAATATTGTGGTGGTATCTGTTATCCGACCATGCCCATTTGTAGCATATCGATGGATGAGATAATTATCACATTCATAGCTTAATTTTTGTGGCAGATAAATAGATTTTGTCGACTGTAGGCATGGCTTTTTACCAATTTTGCCCCATTTTAAATAGCGATCTGCTTGCAAAATCGTCAAATATAACTTTTTTTACTTGTTTTCTATATATTTGTTTTAACCTATAATCTATTCTCCTCCTTATTTTATGTATTATTCTTGTATTCTGTTTTATGTGGACGATGTTTAATTTTTACGGTGCAATGTCTTAGGCGCAAAAGATGATGATGGTACTAGTATAAAAAGTGGCTCCACCAATGACATTAACGGTTTAAGTAAAAAGCAGCGCAAAGCCCGTACAGCCTTTTCGGATCATCAACTGCAAACGCTGGAAAAATCATTTGAAAGGCAAAAATATTTGAGTGTACAAGAACGTCAAGAGTTGGCGCACAAATTGGATTTGAGTGATTGTCAAGTAAAGACTTGGTATCAAAACAGAAGGTAAACAAAAAAAAAAAAAGATTATTCTTAACAAAATTTTACTCTGATCATGTATGATATAACATATCGAAGACTGTTGTTATTGAGAAAGGTTTTTTTTTTTAAATTCGCTAAAGTTGTTCAAAAAGCTTAAATTATGCTTAATATATACTCCGGATAAGATCATGAACCGAGTTTTCTAATCAAATTAAATTGCTTTGACCCTAAATCGTTTAAATGTCCGTATGTCTGTCTATTATTGAAACTCTTCATATTGCTAAAATTTGAATTTTTGTAGTTTCTGTTCAAATCTTATTTGGCCACAACTAACAAATATCTCTCGCAGTCACCTAAGTAAAGATACAAAATTAAAATTTGTGAGTGTTTAAAGTGGTTGGAGTCTGTTATACTCAAACGCCCACAATTTATCAAAAATTCTAATAGTAAAAAATAATCTATAAGAGAACGTAATAATGTACTTACCACACCCCCCTGTTTACTTATTATTATAGATAATATAGATTTAGTTGTTATCTCTTAGTTGATACTAGACTTGTTTACTTGTTTTAAAATAACTATTACTCTTAAGGTATAAATGCGAATAATGATTGCAGCTTAAATTTATATATCTCATGCACATTGAATGATAAATTGTACAATGCGTTGAGGTAGTGATGTACCAAAAGCACTGATACTCATAAATTTACTTCTAATGCATATACATACATGTAGATATGTCTATGTGGTGTTGCTACTTTGAAGAGAAAATGCTCGTACAAGGTGGCAATGTGTCATGGTGTATATAGGCAGGGTGGTCATATAGTTTCGATCTCCATGCTTAGCTTGTGAGTGGAGAATTACTCACTACAAATTAGTAAAATAAATTAACAGCAACTGTGTGCTTCTCTGCAAGTCTACTTACAATCAGGGGCAACTTAAGAAATGGTCGCATTATGTGGTTATGTAATAGCAGTTTACATATGCACCCATGATGCGCATGCAAGACAATATAAATGTATTTACAGCAATGGCAGCAAATTTAAAACATAACAATTGTGTAGAGTGTGACATAAAAATTAAATAACTTAATTTCTTCAAGTTTATCATGAAATTTATTACAAATATTATATAATTTGAAGCCAGAATTGAATTGATTTTTATGACAAACATTTTCAGTTTATAATAATTTTTAACAAAAATTTTGAGAAGAATAGTAATTAGCTTAATAATTAATCGTATTAAAATTTGGATCCCATCGAACCATTTTTACAACTTCTTTCGAAGCAAAGCTTTTTCACTAAGAGTCTATTAAGTTTATGCGAATGTTTGTAACTCTTAAATAGCAAATTCTACATTGACTTTCAATTATACCAATCGATTCATTCAATCAATGATTTTTATGTGAAAATGCCTCACGTTCACTGAAATAATTTAACAAATTATAGCATAAATTGTGCAACTAAGTTGTATTAAAATAAATTGGTTTTTTGAATTCCTCTTTTTTTGTTTTTTTTTTCTTTCAATTTTTTTGTTTGTAATTTTTTAAATATTTTTTTATTTTGCTTTTTTCATAAATTTTTTTCTTAAATATTTTTTGTTTTTTATATTTTGCTTATTTTTGTTGTTGCTGCAATTATTTTAATTTTTTTCTTTTTTTTTCAATTTTTTTTTGTTTTTAATTTTTTAAATAATTTTTTATTTCGCTTTTTTCATAAATTTTTTTCTAAAATATTTTTTGTTTTTTTATATTTTGCTTATTTTTGTTGTTGCTGCAATTATTTTAATTTTTTTCTTTTTTTTTTTCAATTGTATCAAACTTAGCACTTAAGCTTTTCTATTTGCATTAGTTTGTAGTAATATTTTTATGCATTGTAACTAAAAAAATTAAAAAATAAAAAATAAAATAAAATATCATACATATAATAACCAATTATTATGTGTTATATTTATAAATTATTTCTTCATTTTCTTTCCCATGAACAAATGAACAAAAAATCAAATTTAAAATTAAATTTTAAACTAATTAATTTGTATTTTATTGTAAATAATAATTATATGATTTAAATTTTTAAATTTTTAGAACAAAGTGGAAACGACAAACAGCGGTAGGTTTAGAACTTTTAGCAGAAGCGGGAAATTTTGCAGCATTTCAACGTTTATATGGTGGCTCTCCATATTTGGGAGCCTGGGCTTATCCGGCAGCTCAAGCTGTTCACGGTGGACCACCGCCATCCTCCATTGATCTATATTATCGGCAAGCTGCAGCTGCTGCTGCCATGCAAAAACCGATACCCTACAATCTTTATGCTGGTGTACCAAATATGACCCATTTGACCGGTTTACCAGTACCACCCGTAACAGTTCCTTTTTCACACCTGTCCGCGTCAACTTCCTTATCATCATTAAGCAATTATTATCAAACTGCTACAGGAGCTGGACAAGTGAACAGCATAATACCGCCCTCCAATAATAATGCAAAAGCATTACAACAAACACTGCTGAACGTAACTAAACCACTTGCAAACACACCATCCCCTAGACCGGTAAATGAATTGTCACCGCATGCACATACACGTTCTCCTAGCCCCACACTAAATCCAGGCAGTCCACCCAGCCGTTCTACTGACAATGTGTCTCATATTCAATCTGATGACGAACATCACACACAACAATAAACGACAACAAACTATCCATTGAAATGTTTATAAATATGCTAAATGTTGAACATATATGTAAATGTGAGCGTAAGTGCATATGTATGTAAAAAATGTATCCTTTTTAATTAGTAAATTAAAGAAAATGACACTATGAAGGTTTAGTAGCTGAGAGTGTAATTCTTATTATCTGAATGTTAATCTGTTACGGTATTTATGAATTGTATATTTTCGAAAGTAATAAAAAAAGTATTAAAAAATAATATCATTTGATACTAAAACTAATGTATTATAAAAAACAAAAAACAATAAAAATCTAATCATAATATAAAAATGTTCAATTAGTTTCTCCTTATATGCATGCACCACACAATAGTAAATGGAGGCTACAGAGACCCCAAATTTTCCTTCCATATACAACACATTTATCTATAATGATTTCCCATCCTTCAATACGTATTAGAAGTTATTATTATTTTATGTAATCGTTTCTATTCCACACAGTACAGAAGAAAAATTATATTCTAAAATTTATTAAAGTTTGCAAAGTACGTTACTTTGTATTCAATGATATATGATTACAAAAACAAAAGCGACAAAAGCTTAAACAAACGATATATGAAGTAGGTACGAAACACATTAACTACTTGGCTACAACATATATTTATTTAGCTTGAAGGCAATTAATGCCGAATATTGAAGGTAAGAAATGTAACGAACAACGTGCAACAACCCTTAATGACAAAATGTAATTGCATGCAACATGCATTTAACCGCAATTAGTGCATTTATTAGGCCAAGTATTAAATAACAATACAGCAACAACACATGGACACACTAAATAATTATACAAGTATAAATGCATGTACGCGTTCTATAATAGGAAAAAGAAAAACAACAAAAGTCAAGTAGGTAGACAACAAGGTAAGTCAACTGCATAGTGACAGCATTGTACAGCACTTTAATATTGACAAACATTACAATTTACTCACAATTAAAAAAAAAAAATGTTTTTATAACCCATACACCACTTATGGCAAAAGGGTATATTAAGTTGGTTCTAAACGGCAAATGCCACGCCCACCTTTATTTATTCCGTTAGATTTAGAAATAAAATTTATATCGATTTAACAATGTCCATCTGTCTGTCCACGTAAATTTGTAAGCAAGCTTTAGGTGGCGTTTTTTTGACATATTTTAATGAAATTTGGATACAAGGACATGAATTCTATCAGAGAAGGACCCTCTTGAAAATGGACCCAATTGAATCATTTTTACACTCCCCACTCTATATTGTAATGGAAGTTTTTATATGTCACCAAATCATAATTATTAATATTTTTTGCACAGATTTGAAGAAACTCTAAATTTCGAAGCATTTCCAAAAACCCTTCCTCTATAAGATCCTATAATAGTGAAAGTATTTATATAGGAAAAAAATTTGATTTTTAATATTTTAAACAAAATTCGATCAACAACCCGATCGTACCATTTTTAGAAGCTCTTTCTATATAATGATATATCACAAAGTGACTTAATGGCAATATCTCGCGTTTACTGCACAGCATAATCTGTGGTACGGTATTATATGATCGAACCTGATCGCCTATAACATTTTCACTTGTTTAGTTGCAAAAAACTGCAATAAAAAATTTGTTACCTACTTACACTTTCATTGCTTCAAAATATGACAAAATGTTGTACGTGTATTCAAAATGTGATTACATGTTTTTGTAGCATGCAAGTGTTCCATGAGCTGTAGAGTGTGTATCAAATTTTTGAGTTAATAAACACCTTAGGCATTATTTTTTGTTGGTGGGGAGGTTTGCTTGAAGGGAACTTGAAAATATGTTGAATAATTTACATTTTTTCTTTATTTCATGCATTAACTAGAACAAATAAAAATAAATTAAGTATAGTTTGAGCCACCGAATGCACGAAAGACCTTTAAGGAGGACATGTGTCATATTTCGGCTTTCCTTCTTGTCGTGTGTGAATATTTTGGACTACCAAGGCTACTAGCTTGGAGGTGAATTCTCTATTTTTGGGATCATAAAAGTGCTTTACATACACACACACCGACATAATTACATAGACTTACTGTTTGATGCTGATTCCGAATATATTTCACTTCCTTTGAAGAATTTCGAAGTATTTTGTAGATAAAATTTTTTTAATTTAGTTAAGCCAGATACGAAATTTATTAATAATATATGAGTGAGGCACGTTTTTTATTGAAATATTTGTCACATCTTACTTGTAAGACCAAATTGTGGGCGTATCTATTCATCGATTATAAATTTTTTTAGAATAAAACCTTTGTGCACCCAAATGAAGTTTTGTTGTAGAATTTCGTGTTCGTGAAAGTCTTGTGTCATTTGTGGGCGTGTCTTCCAACAAATTTCACGCAATTAAATTAATTAATAATGGTTGTAAAAAGATTTCATCTAAATGTCTCAAATATTACGACCATGACCGTGGAGCAAATACAATAAGTGAAGATCACAAAAGCCATGTTAATTAAAATAGTTTATTAAATACCGCAACACCAACACATTTATGTATATATGCGGCATGAAAGTGAATGTTTAAGTAAGTTTCTCTTATGTTACAACTACAGGGGATTACTTCTACCATTCGATGGGAGAATAAAAAACAGCTGTTGAGACACGTCCCCATATAGTTTGACTTAACTTTCTGACAAATTGTTTGAAAATTATGCGAAATAAGCAAAACACGCAGTACCCGTGACACGTAAACACATAGCATAACATATTAGTACGAGTACAAGAACACATTGCCTTCACCAAGAAAATATTTACAGCGCACCAACAGCTGCTTTAAAAATATAACAAAATAATATGAAATGGTTACGAACGAAATTAATTAACATTTTAGCATGCATGTCCTACAATTGCAAAAAATGCAAAAATATAATTGCATTTTATTTATTACGTTTAAAAAACATTTAAGGCGAGTAATAAATATGCAGCAGACAAGTGCCAAGGTTATGTGTAGGTTAGGCCTTTTACTCCTGGCTGCAAACAAAATATTTAACGAGAACGTTTTCCATATATTATACACACTTATTGTGTGGCATGCGCTTGTGTCCGCAAGTAAATTGAAAATGAAATATTTTTATACATACAATGAAACATGAAAACAAATTTCTATCGAAACAATTGAACACGTTCTTAATTTGCTACCGAATTTACGCAAAACTAATCAACACAAATTTTTATAACCAAGTTCGTTTACTTTACATTAATGTTCGAACCTTATTCCTGTACAAACACACCCATACATACAAAAAATAAAGCCAATCAATATGTAGCTAATCCTGGCACAACACTCGACAACAACAATAACAACAACAACAAAAATAATAATAATAATAATAATAATGTCAGCATCAAAGGCAAAAGAAATCGTTGAACACGAATGACCATAACGGGTGAAGAAATAGCGTGGTGGTGGTGGTGAGATGGTGGTAGTGGTGGCAGTAATACACTTAAAAATACAACATTCACCGACACGTGCGTAATGATAATTTTTTGTGGTTAAAATAATACAAGCAAAAAAAAACTAAATTTGTTAAATACCCTCCACATGTACTTATAAAAGGTGGGCGTGGCAAGTTTATCATTGTGACCTTTAATAGTGATTTTGCCTATTTTAAAAAACGATCTGCGTGCAGAAATTAGAAATATCTGTACATAATTTCAGCTCAATATTAAAAAATTTATGAACGTGAGAGTGGCAACAAAAGGCGGACACCCGGACATATATGTCTAGATTGACTTGGACTTTGAATATATATACTTTGTTCACAAAGTCTCCGTTTTCTTCTAGTTGTTTTAAATGTAATGACAGACTTAGTATAGATCCCATCTCATGTGAAGGGTATAAAAATTAGTTAAATAATAAGTTTAGGCCAAATCTGGGATACTTTCTATAACATAAATATTGGGTGTGGCATTGCGTCGTCTATTAACGACCCAAAACTAAGTGTGAGTATATATTACATTATTACTTTTACGATTAAATTCTGCCCCAAAAAATTGTACAAAAATTATAGTCTTGTCCGTTAACTGACTACGCCCATTTTTAACATCTTGATTAGTGAGCGAATTATAAATATTTGTATGATATTTTAACGTTTTAGCTTTATTTTGTGTGCTAGCAAGAGATCTTTTCCTATTGTGGGCATGGTTGCTAAATGATTTTGCCCATTTTACATAAAAAATTTAGAATTTGCTTTAAATACTGAGCCGATCTTTCCTTTGTCTACTTATCTAATTATGTGTTATGTACTTTATTGAGTTCCTTAAACCTTTAAAGTCCCCCAAAGTGCGGGGTATATTTACCTTTATCTTCACTTTTTCATGCTTCATTTTTCGATGGGTTGTATACAAAATTGTTTAATATGTACGCAAGAAGCCTTCTAGGATTTCCACGCCCATAATTAACAAAAATGTTTCACAACCACAAAATGTGCTATAATTATATTTAGAAGGGCAAAGTGTGTGTATATACACTTGAACAATAATCAAAATCTTAGTCAATATAAAAATGTCCGTATGTCCGTCGTTGAAACTCTCACCGTAACAAAAATTGAATTATTTTGTGGAAATTTGTTAAAATTGGCTAAATGTAAGAATAGCCACGCCCCCTATAGTCACATACATTAATCTATGAAATTGAATTTTGGTGCATTAATTACTGTTGAGTATTTGCTTCTGCCATAAAATTTGCTCGAAATAGTTCATAATCTAACATGTTTGCCAAATTGATTATGCGATGGTGGGAGTGCCCGTGAATAAAAGTTTTACAGATTGTTCGACATCTCCATTATGAACGCTACAAATGTTTAAGCAAAATAAGTAAATCCTAGTGTTAAGAATGAGGAGAGGACGGACGGACCATGGCAAAGCGATGAAGAATAAAACACTCACACATACATACATACACAATATTCGTACATATACATACATGTTTATTAATTTCCAAGCAAGAACAAGCACTTTGCATACCCAACACAATAACAACAATAACAACAACTACAATAAAAGAAGCGTGCAACTGTAACTGGTTCTTACACAATTGCTTGGCAAAGCTTTTGGCTTTTCGCTTATCCGGGTGCACAGAACAATGCTGAACTGAACAGAACAGAACAGAATTGAACAGATTTGCACAGATTTTGTGGTATATTTGTAAACTCATCATTGATAATTGTATAAAAAATAAAAAAATAAGAAAATAAAAAAATACTCTGTCGGCAATTTTAATGTGCGGCTGAAATCAAAACAAAATAAACATGAAAATCAATCAAATCATATTGAAATGCAGTTCAGTTCAGTTCTGTTCTGTTCAGTTCAGTTCAGATCAGTTCAAGTCAAAGTTAAATGGACGGCGGCTGTGGGCGCCAGTATGTTATTATGACAATTTAACATCATTTCTCTTCTCTAGCTACGGTACACTCCTGCAACATACACACACATACACACGTACCCCTATTGATAGTATGTATAGTAATGCATTTTAAATAAATTTCAGCATAATGTCGGCGCGGTTAATAAACTTGATTGAATTCTTTGGCCGCGGCATTTGCCTGATCTGTGGTGGTACGGTAATACTTCCCAAATACACACACACACACACACACACACACTTTCATACTTTTATGTACAAACCAAATACAATAAAAAACGGTAGTCGCCATCAACAATTTGTAAAGTTAAACGTTTTGATTGCAAAACAAATTGCTATAGGTTTTTCTTGCAGCGTGATGATATGCAATATTTTCTAAAGAGACGTAAATCAAATAAATAAATAAAGAACAATTTCTGCATCCACTCACAATACACATGAGTAAACAAAAAGAATAAAAAGCGCACAAAACTATAAATTTCTTCTTCAAACACATTCTGATAAGTTGAAAGTTAGAAATTGCCAAAGAACGCAATTGCTAACGGTTAAGTATGTAACGGTTAACGAAATAACAATTAGATAAATAATATATTGTAATAAGATAAGATGGGGGAGGTATACTAAATTTATTGTTTCGTTTGCTAGCTACAGAAGAAAGCCTTACAGACCTGACACACTTTATATAATTTTTATAAACAGCAAAAACGGAATCGATATAGACATGTAAGTCTGTGTGTATATCTGTTATTTGCACGCTTTCAATCAATCTGAAATTTTGTACAGATATTTCTAAGTTCTATGCGCAGATTGCTATTTAAAATTGGTAAAATCGGTTCAGAGCCCCACACCCACAATCGATAAAATTCTTGTTATCTGTTATAAAAATTGACCTATGAACTTGAAATTTTATGCACATATTTATGGTTATTCCATATATCAAATGGGCATGGTCGGATAACAGACTCGAAAACAATTTCCAAAAAACCATATTCAACGTAAAACTAGATTTGCAAGCTGATACTATATTAGAGAGCGCAATATATATATATATATATTTGCCACGCCTACCATTATGGATGAGAAGGGTATTAAGATTTGGATGATTATATTTGCATGATTTTCACAATTACGACCACAAGAATGAAGGTGAACTTGCTTGGCTTATAACTAGAAAACTGTTGCTCCGATTTTGGTCAAATTTTTTGCAATTTTTTGGGAATTGGGCAAGGAAACGACTTTTTAAAATTAGAAGCTGATGTATACGTATACTATACTGCCACGCCCACTATTTTCAATAGAGGTGGAAGATATTAACCAAAAGAATTATTTTTACTTATTTTGTTTTAAGAAGTTACGTGTAATCTACACACGGTCACATTTTCCGCTAAAATACACGTATAACTTCTCTGGCACTTT
This sequence comes from Ornithomya fringillina, assembly GCA_963978525.1. Taxonomy (NCBI): domain Eukaryota; kingdom Metazoa; phylum Arthropoda; class Insecta; order Diptera; family Hippoboscidae; genus Ornithomya; species Ornithomya fringillina. Next base: position 7,729,538 of record OZ021693.1, read on the forward strand.
CGCTACAATTGCCATAACTGAACAAATAGCATCAAATATTAAAATCAAATCGAATAAAATATTATAATACATATATGTACTTAACTTATTGTTATGCAGAACAAGCAGTGACCCTCTTCTTACACAATATATTTATTTATAATGAAATCAAAATTTACGTTTTATTTTATTTGTACAAGTGCAACCATACTGACGTGCACACTTACAAGCGCGGTAGTCAAGAAAATGATTCCTCATGTACTCAGTTCATATACATTGTTGACTAAGTTAAGTGGACAGGACCACCTTGAAGTTCCTTTGTGTAATTCAATACAGTTTTGGGGTTTTCGTTAAATTATGCAATAAAAAAAAGAATGAATAATATAAAAAAAGGTCAACTTATTACCATAGTGTTAATATATTATCAGTAAACATCTTATAACAAAATATTATATAATTCGGGCGTGTGTGTGTATGTATGTTTTTTTATGATTGCATATCCCCTGAGCGTGTGACAAAAACCGTTTTTTTTTTCCATATGCAAAAAAATTAAAGTTGTTCTTGTTAGAATTCATAAAAAGAGATTTCAAAAAAAAAAAAGAAATAAAGGACCATTTTAAGTGTACGCCAAATCTATGATACCCTTCATTATTGCCTTTGTAAGCTTGTAGAAAACAACCTAATGAACAATGGCGCAAGATATGTGTACAGAAATAACTTCAAAAACTATACTTTATATCTAGGTGGATCCTTGGACCGCTTTAAACCATTTTTAATACTGTTATACCTTCATATATAAGTATTTTAAGGAAAAAAAAAAGCTAGAAAAACTAGAAATTCTTTTGTTCTCCTTTACATGGACACACAGTCAGGACTAAATCGACTTGACTATTAAGGCTGAGCAAAAATATATCTACTTGTTAAGGTGTGGCACGCCTCCTTCTGGGTATTATAAACATATGCACAAAACCAATATACCCTCATATCATTTTGATGATGGGTACAAAAAAAGAAACCGTGCCCAACTAACATATTGATTGATTGATGTTCTTTTTCATATCCACTACCTTGTCATCGGCAGTACGTTCACTGTGACATTCGTATCATCCACAAAGAAACTTTCAAGAGTAAAATATTCTCAAAATCATAAAAATTGGGATATCATACTGCAAACCGTGTGAAAAGAGTTTTAGTGTCAGAACGAAAATTGGTCAAACATCACTTAACAAAATATGAAAAAAAAAATTATATTTAGTGGTTTTTTCAGATGTTCCATAAACTTCAAATGAAAAAGTTAAACAACATTACGTTGACTTAAGCAAAATCTAACAAATGCGCTTCAAGTTCGTACCAAAAACTATTTGTACAAAAGATTATATTCTAAATAGTGGGCGTGTCAATTATATAATCTTGTATGTTTTCGTATCAATGAATAGAATATAAATTAGTGTACCGAAGGTCACCTTTACATTGTCAAGAGTAACAAGTAAGAAAACTAAACATGGTCAAATCTTAACAACGCCCTCTAAGAGTGTGTGCAATTGTATTGGAATGACAAACTTAGTTTACCCCCAACTTATATGTAATATTGTGAAATATTACTTAGAGTAGAATATTATATAATTTTTTTACAAAAATAGAGATAATTAACCACTCCCACAATTATGTATAAAACCGTATAAATTAAAAACTTATATATTAAAACAGTATCAAAATCTGAGTCGATTTATGCATGTTGGTCCAATTGTCCATATATTTCTGATACTTACACGACATCTATTACAGATTTAGCCATAGATCTATTTTGATATAAAATTATTTATTTCATTTTAATGTTTTATGTATAACATATAACTTATGCTTGTTTTCATGAGAATATTTAATATTATTTAAAATGTTTATAGTCAGATAACGCAAAACATCAAATATAATATGAATGCATTTATAAAAAATATCTCATTAACTACAATATTCATACAATACATATACGAGTATGTATATTATATAATGTTTTTGTTTGTCAATTGTTATTTACAATTTAATTAGTCCAGCAATAATAAAAAGTTGTGCTTAATTAAATATTTTATTGTGTGACATGCACCGTGTTGGCGATTGAGTGTCAACGGAAATGGATTGTTAATTGCAAGCAATTGTTTAAACTCACAAACAAATATTTAAACTGAATTTAATTGTAGGAAATTCCATTAAATATACAAATCCTCACAATCTCAACATGATTACATGGCCCGCTGTCATTCCATTGATAGGTGCTCTGTTGTCATATAAAAAAAAGCTGAACGTATGTACGTGTAAATGTTTGTGTGGTATGATGAAGGATATCATCAATAAATCTCATTAAATTACAAATCATCAGCTTATGAGTGACATATGCAAAGTAATGACAACACACACATACACACACACACACACGAACACTGTCATGTTTAAATTAACTGCATCATAGGACGAGAGAAGGAGTGAAGAACAAGTGTTAATATGTTTGTATACAGCAGAAAATATATCGCATGTGTGTGGGTGTTTGCGTGTGTGCGATTATAATTTGCATAAAATCACCACACAATTTGATGAAATGTCATAAGAAAGTTGAAATCGACGGGCCTTAACTCAAACACATCAAATATTCAAGCATGACACTGCCTATGAATTGTTTTATACTCCCTTTATATGGCTAAATTATTGTTTTTCATAATATTCAAAATGTCGACCGCCAAGCTATAATCGAAATTTAAAAATGGCGACCATCAATTTATAAATTTTTTCTAAATCTAAATACATATAAATTTGGATATGAAATGAAAGAATTTGGCAAGTAGAAGCTTGTAAGCTTAGTGTCATTAAATCCCATCTAATATGGCCATCTCCCGAAAATGTTGAATTTAATACATATATAAAGAACAATCAGAAACCATTAAAAAGGCCTGAAGAGTAAAATACAAAATATCCAAATAATGAGGGCCAACCCAAAAAATGGCGATTTACAGATGTCTCCAAATTCTATATAAATGGGTATCAAATAAAAAGGCTTGACGAGTAGAATGCTATAAGTTATGCGAAGAAATTTTAAATTAAATATGGCCAACACTCGACAACATAAAAAGGGGAAGTACACCAAGTTTGTTTTGGACAGCTGAAAGAAGAATCCTTGATGATTGCTTATAAGAAAGACTCTCAGAGTTAACACAATCACTAATATAGCTCAAACCAAGCACAGCTTCTGCAACACTTAGTATCTGTAATGGCATTGTGATTCGGGTTAAATGCATTAACAACGTTTATAGAACGATGCTTTAAAAATCTATAACGTATACAAAATATAATAATAAAGCAAAAATTTAGACATATTTTTCAACGTTTTGCTCGAGTGGTGATTAAACCAAACAATTTTATCAATTTTTAAGTTACACTAGATATGTAGAATAGATAAAATTTGTATGATTAAAAGGGATATGTGCACGCACATATGTTATGAACTGTGACAATGCAAAAGCGATAGAACTACTCAATTTACAATAATAAAAAAAAAAAAGAAGAAGAGAAAACGTATAAAGATTAAAGGCTGACAAACAGAAATTTGTCACATTAGCTATATCATCAAAACAATTTTTTTGCAGATTATTGATACAAAAGGACACCGAAACTGACAATTGAGCTGTAACTGATGAAAACCAAATGAGGGTTGAATATTTTTCTATCCTTTGGCACACCTAAACACACTGACATTACCGATTAAAAGGAGAATATAGCAAATGATTTAAAATATTGACACAGGCTTTTGGTAAACGAGAAGATGTGTGTTGAGTGGCAGGATACATACGTTTTGTATGATGATATGATGATGATGCTTGTTGTAAAGGTGGTAGCACTGATTGAGAGATTATAAGGCTATTACAAATAAATTAAGTGTGAAGTTGTTCTTTTTTTCTTTTTTTCTGACCAGTATGGTATGCACATACTTTTAATACAAATGTATTAAGATAAAATCTACCAAAATATGTTGGAAGCACAATAAAGAAAAGCACACAGAGAATAAAGCCTTTTTTATTTAATGATTGAAATCAAATAAGTTTTTTTAATTACTCTTGCGATTGCTGGTAAATGGAATTTAAAAAGCTGCTCCAGAGAAAATGCTATAATCGATCAAACTCAACCATCTTGAGTATAGAAAGATTTCGTACGCAGATGGATAGATGGGTTATCGAGTCACGCCTACAATAAACAAAAATCTATATATCTGACACAAAAATTTAACTATGATTTTGTAATTTAGTGTGCATCTCTACATTTATCCCAACCATCGATATACAAAAAATAGGCATAGTCAGTTAACATACACGCTTCTAATCGACAAAAATCTATATATCTGCCGCAAAAGTTGACCTATGAACTTGTTATTTATAGTTATCCCATCTATCGATGTGCCAAAAATGGGCGTGGTCGTATGACAAACACGCCCACAATTTAGAAATAAACCATACTCCACGTAAAACTCGACTTGCAAGCTGATACGTACTACGTATACTATTAGAAGGGGTAATCATATACTTGCCACGCCTATTATAGATATGAAAGGCGTTTAGGGTGAAGCCTAAGCCAAATTTAGTCTTCTTATTTGCTTCGTTTATATTTCTATTGTAAATAAGTAAATAAGGAATAGTGGAAACGATTAATAAAAATATTTCAGAGTTTTAGCTTTTCGTATGAAAGGACTTGAATCTATCGTGATTTGTATGTTTAAAAATATACAAACACGCACATACTAATACAATAATTTTAACAAATTAAATGTGGCCTCATTCATAAGTTAAAAGACACACGAGTACAATGAAAAGGATTTATTTTCTAATATATCCTTTTAACATCCTGTTGTTCTGCTAAAATTGTCGTTAACAGTTCACAGTTTTCAGTGTGTTACGCTCATTTAATAGCATTTTAGTATTTGCTTTGTGCTTCTCTTCCTCTGCATTATATAAAAATAAATCCAAGTCTATTATCTTATAGGTCACACTTAACGGCTCATCTTTGGCACGTGCCTTCCGATCGTATTTCATATTTGTAAATTGCTACTTTTATTTTAACCATGTCAACCGCGAAATGTTTATAAGTCCCACATAACAAAAGGTCACACGTGTCACAAATAAAATAATAATAATGTTATTCTTTTGTTGGGAATTAAGAAGCAAACAAAACCATTAAATATTTACCGTTTCAGGAAGATTTCAACAACTGCAAAAAAACAACATTAAATGGACAAAAATTCTTCTACATGTGGGTGAGGGAATAGATGGAAGGAGGAGGGGGCGGGGCATGGAAATGCATTAATGGATGGATTTTACATTAACTGATGAATAAAATTGAAGAAATTATAAATATTTTTGTAAGAACTTTTATTATTAATTATGTCTACCCTACAAAAACCCTAGAAAGTTCAGCATCAAAAACTTAGTAGATCTAAATAAAAGTGTCCGTGTGTCCGTCTTGTTGGTAATTTAAGAGATCGATAGTAATTGATCAAACAAATTCAATGGTGCAAATTTGAGTTCCTTTAGATAATTGCGATAGCTTTTATTATGATTTTATTTCACCATTAAAGCATCTTTTGAACAGTTTTTGAGGAACAGCCCTCATTTGGTATCCTTATGATACATAAAATTGAAGGACTGTTAACTTTCAAACCATGTCAAATATTTCCTTTTATGTTTAATTTTCCCAGCGTTCTGCAGTTTAAACTATTTCTCATAGTGAAAAATATCATTTTTTTTACCAATGGGGGCCACATTTATCAGTAATAAAAGAGGACAAAAAAGTGTTCACTTTTCATTGTTGGTATTTCTCGCTCTGGCCACAAGATATTACGATAAAGTTTGGTATAAAAACCCATTTTTAGGTCGTATTTTAAAAGAAGTCTTTAAATATTCCCGAACAGATGAACAATCACTGAATTAGCTGAATAAATAAGTGTGCCAAAATACCCGATCGAATCATTTTTAAACCCCTTTCCAAAATGATTATTTTTAAATTTTCTCTTTCTTTAAATTTCTAAAGTGCTGCAGCCTGGGAGATTAACATTAATATTGGGTCACATTAATATGACTCCAAAATTAATTTTTTTATAAATATTCAGATGTATGTGCAATACAATGATAATAATAATATTTTAAAGTTTTTAAGTCTTCTTGCCACCCTTCCCGTGCACTCTAACTCAACTACTCTGTATTACTACCACGTTGATGGCAAATAGCAAAGCAGCCTTGATGGGACTATAACATATAAAATTGAATGGTAATAATTCGGCTTGGTGAATGTTTGAATTTGACATTAATTGAAAGGGTGTTACTTTCGTCACCCCGTCTTGCATACTTTATGTTTTCATTTCACTTCTCACACTACACGTGTGTGTATTTGTTTGTTCTGTTAAAGGAGCAGCTAGCTATTATGCGTCAGGACAGTTTATAAAGTCATATTCTAGTTGTAAACAATTTGTGTTGATGAACAAATACTTTGTATGTGAGTGTATGAGTGTATGTGGTGTTATAATGCAATTATAAATGGTGACAGAAAAGTTTCCGCTCTCTGAATTTTATGACAGCTGTAGTTGAATAATTTTATTGATGAAACTTAACAAAACTTTTATATATTATATGTATGTATATGTTGGCAACAAGTAAATAAGCTATATTCAAAATATGTAGTATACGAGGGTAGTTTACAAATGGAATGGTTTCGTAAAAATATATAAAGATTTTAAAAAAATTGTAATAATTTTCAAATTTAATCTCGTTTTAGTTTAGTACATATTTTTTAAAGCGTTTTTGAATTGATTTCATTCTATAACCTTTTGAAAATTATATATTATTATTTTCAATAGGGACATAACAATTTTGTTTTCTAATATGATCGTATCCTTGAACATCAAAATATTCGTCAAGCTTAACATTTTTATTGTGGTGAAGTATACAATGGAGCAAGAAGCTAAATCTGGCGAATAGATAGCATACGGAAGAAATTCTAACTTTTATACATTGTTTCCGTCGATCGTAATGAATGCATAGTCTTGAAGAAACAACCATTTTATAAAGAAGTTCGTATTTTTAATTCATTTCTTTTGTTCATAGGAATTGCAGTAAGGCCAGCTAATTCCGAAACTACCTGCGTATATCTATTATCTCTAAGCATTCGAAAAAGTCCTATTAGTCATAAAGAGTTTAATGCAGGATATAATACGACAAATAAATGGGAACCCGGAGACTTGTACAGAAATTTTATAATTGAATTAAAAGCAACGTTGCCAATCCGATTGTAAATATAATAAAACTTTAACGAGCTATATTATAAATCTATTGAAATTGAAAAGAAAAATCGTTAGTCTAATATTCAGTCAGTACATTAAAGTATTTTACAACGCTTTATTACTTCCATGTTGGCCCAACTCTATCAATTTTATTTGTGTGTTTTTCTAAACATATTTGCCCACCATAACAAAACCTACAACTGATAGAATTTCAGTCAAGTTAAATGTGGTAATTGTTCGTTTATTTTTCAAAAATGTTTACTTTATCTATTACAACATACTCGGTGGAGTCCTTACGTCCAAAAACGAATAGCAAAGAAAAAAAATCCAGCACTAGTATTTGTTCTTTGGAAGGAAGGCATAACAATTACCTTAATAATTGTTCATTAAGATAAGACACATGAACGTGCAGACAATGCAAAATGGTTGCAAGTCACGCTATACTAAAGGAGCGTGTTAATAAATGGACATGCATGAATTGTTATGCTTATGCTAATATCAATGAATTCTACTTTAAAAATATGACTTTGGGCTATCCTGTTTTGGAACTTGTGCGGTAGCAGAGTTAATAATCATTCTTGGGGTACAAATCTTACCAAAATATATTAAATTTTTCATTTCTTATCATTTTAGAGGTAACAAATATCTCTCATATTTTATCATATCATGCTTAGTGCTATATGTAAGAGTTTTCCAATAGGGACATGACAATTTTATATTTGAATAAAATACAGAATAATTGAAATATTGCGTTAAAATTTATTATAGTAGCAGAACACGTATTACAATTAATGGCAATTATTTTCTTTTATTAAAAAATTATGCTTCAATTGCACCTCCGAAATGAAATCCTTATTACACGGTTACTTTCTGTGGTTGTAATGTAAAGTCTCTTGAAACACGTGTGAGTTTATTGCTGTCCAATAATGCATATTTAATTAATTTATGTGTAATTAAGCCAAAAATAAGCTTCGTTCCTGAAGATGATTTTTCAATGAAATTCAGAATTCCCTTCAAACTTTAGCTGAACCCAATCGGTGAAGTTTCGGATCTTGAAACGATCAAAAAGTTTCAGTTATTGTGTTAATTTAGTCTTGTCAGTATGTAGGCCAAATTATTTACGCAAAATTGCGCCACATTGTGGTTGGAAACAGTCCCAATTTTTGATTGGGTTTCTTTTGAACTGAAGCACTTACGGCTGCAATATTTACAGTACATCGATCTATGCGTTGTCTCTCGGGCACGGTAATATCCAAAAGTGAATATTTAGACTCGAATTTATCCACTAAGCTCAGCTTGTCTGGTGGAAGGACCGAAAATTTGAGTACTCTTAAGGTTTCGTCAAGCAACTCAGAATTGTGGTAGTAATTTTTAATGATTTCCAAACATTGCTCGTTTGTAAACTTCATCATAATAAAAATGTTAACCTTAACTGACATTTTAACGTTAACAGATCATGAAAAGTGTACAAAAATGCGTTCGTGTTGAAATGCATAAAGTGTTATGTCCCTATTGAGAAACCAGTTATTAATTTTTATTTACACACGAATAAAATGAAAGGTATTTTTACCTTTTACTAATTTGAAAGTGCAAGAACTACAAATCCAAAGTAGAATAATTTGTTGTGTACACTTTTAGGGAGAAAACTCTTAGAAGCGCATGAAACAAGTCGATCCTAACCCAAATGATAGATTTCAAACACGTATTTTTAGGAAGGTTTTAGTCAGAAATGCGAAAGTTATGCAGAGAACTTCTTCTCCAAAATGTTAGTCGCTTAGTTACACATCCATTCATGGTTTAGAAAATTTCTTAAAGTTACTACAGATTGTTAACAATAATAAAGCAAATAATGATTAAAAATCATTTAACCATCGGTGCTTAATGCCAATGAAAACTGACGAATGAATCCTTAGAAGTTTGACCGAACTTTTTTTTTTTTTTTTTATAAACATTCAACATGATTATGAAAGAGCACGCAATAACGTTAAATTTCAACGAAAACGAAAATTTCATTGATAATTTGTTACGACTAATTCCTTAGGTCATCATCACCAAAATATGGGGTACTCATAAACCTTTTCAGGTTAATGATAAACAGCAAATGGTTTTACCGTCAGTCATCAGTCTCTGCTGCACCGTATTTTTCTGGCTAGGTGAAGAAGAGTGGGAATGTAGAGTGTAAAGTGATATTTCCGCATCTATCTATACATATGTAAGTTACCTTTAGCGGTATGAGTAAGATTAATGAAACTTAAGCGATTCAACAAGAAGGCGTGATCCAGTTTAATTGCGTTAAATTGCCAGCAATTAGAAATCATCAACGTATTGCATATGCATACAAAGCGTCAGACATTTGGCCACTTAAAGCATCCACATAAATGAGAATAAATTAATAATGTGGCATTTTCATGCGCCTGCACTTGCGTTGTTGATGGCGGTGGTAGTGATGGCAGTGTGGTCCAGCATGACATATGATCAAAGTGAATTTGGTGATTTAAGGCAATTATTTATGACACAAACACTCAACATATGATGATGTATGAATAAATTTATATACGTTTAAGTAAACATACACATACATATACATATACATTGTTACTGCTAATACATTCGAGTTATAAGACAATCAGCGGACATGCAATTTTACATCAACCGGAGATAGGTTTTGAATTTAATTTCGATTTTGTGCTTGACAGATGTACATACAAAAATTTGCTATATTTTAAAAATATTTGCTAAGGTGGCTACACGCAAAAATATAATTAAAAATATATAAAAATAAATCAAATACAATTGAACACGTGTCATGGAAAACATTTAAAACTTTTCTTTTTCCTCCTTCTTTAACAACATTTTTGAACTACGTTTGATATTTCATTCGCAACAGATCCTTGCATTATTTCCAAGCCAATAATAACTTTCTTTCCGGCTAACACATACTCGTATATATAAAAAATGTTACATAAATTCCAGCATCACTGTCCATCACTTAGTTTTTTTTTTTTTAACCAAATAGCTGTTCATTCAGCGGAAAATGGATTTTTAATATTTTCTTGTGTACAAGAAAGATGAAAAGCAGTCAAAAGAAAAAAAAAAAAGATGAAAATGGAATAATGAGGTTCAAACATCATACACTTCACTGTTGCCACTGACTTTGATGAATTATTTGATATGAAAAAAAAATATAAAATTTTTAAATAAAATTTATATATTTTTATAACAAGTACATCAGTTCAAGCAGGTCATCAATGTATGTAATGCTCATGTGACATTTTTCTCTTTAGCACAATATTACAAACCATTAAAAATTTCATCACTTCGTTGCTTTTGTTACGCTTTTTTAACATACAAACATTTTTCAATTAAACGCTTGATTTCATCGCGAAAATAGTTTTATGTAAAATTCTTTTACATTCAGAGTATTTTTATATAAGTTTAAATTGCTTTATTTTAGAGTTTTAGGTAAAGTTTAATTGTTAAATAAAATTTTAATAAAAAAAAAATTTATTTTTATACCAACTGTCTTATTGAAATGGATGAACAAGGGATGGACAAAATAATACGAACACCTGATATAAAGGGTTTCTTGTTCAAATGTTTGTAAGTACCAGAAAGGGGCGAGCCACACCCCAAAAATATATATATTCTTGTACAGCATAGAATTTTAAGGGAGTTTTGGTTTTCCAAACATTGAGATATAGAGTTGAAACTTGTCTTTAGTTTTAGTGTATTATTCAAAACTTTTTATTTAATTTTAATTTATTTTATTTAGCATTTTATTTCGTGTCTCTATCTCTTACATAAAAACAAACAATAAAATTATGTTCTGATTCACATTAATTAGAGAAAAAGTATAATAATTTGTTTCAATGTTTACGTTTTTTGGATGCTGGTAAACCGCTATCAAATTCTGAAACCGTTAACGCCCGAGAACTCGGTATCAATTTTGCTAATTTATTTTCAGCGGGTCGTTTTAGATTTCGCATTTCACCTGTCACTGTAGTTGCAAAACGTTGTTTCCTCTCCTTTTTATATTGCTTGATTTTTTCAGGATCTCTGAATAAACCAAAAAAATAAGAAAAATATTTGTTTTTTAATTCATAATCTAGCGTAAATTTGGAACATTTCCAATTCAGTATAAGTTACCTTTCGGTGTAAGTGAGACGATTGGTCGGTAGTGGGGGTTTCGGTGCTGTATGTTTTCTGGTAAATGATTTTGGTGGATCTTTCAGGCAAAAGCTTTTAGCAAAATGTCCCATATGTGCTGTCTTTACATTAAAAATGGATTTTAACTCTTTTGGAAAAGTTGTATAGAATTTAGTCCAGGATACAAAGGCTGAAATTACATAAACACAAATCAGAAAACTAAATCAATGGTGGGCTACGTATGGCTGATACATAGCAGCTTGCAAGTAGAGCTTTACGCTGAGTATTGTTATTTGTAAATTGTAGATGTGCCTGATATTCGATCACGCCCCTTTTTGACACATTGATGGATGGTATAACTATGAATACGTGCACTAAATTTCAAGTTCATAGGTCAACTTTTGTGGCAAATATATAGATTATTATTCATTGTGGGCGTGTCTGTTATCCGATCACGCCCATTTTTGGCATATCGATGAACGGAATATTTATAGAGAGGCATACCAAATTTCAAGTTTATAGGATATTTTTGGTTCTTGCTTGCAAACGGAGTAACAAACTTTATATACCTCCCTTATAAAACGTTTAAGTAAAACTTCAAATACAATATAGAAATATCTACACAAATAAATGCATATGTGTATGTACACATTATATTAACTTTTATAGATGAAAAAAAAAAACGCCATTAATTCTAATGCTCTGAACATGTTCTACTCGAGAACACACCCACTCGCAAATGTTGTATATGGTTAGCGTCTATGATACTCCATTTTAATGCAATAAGATTGAATTTATTGTGGTAAATAGTAAAGTATCCTTTGTGGAGTATCCTGTGCACATACATCTGCACCGTCTACATTGTCAATTTCTGTTTTTTCGTTCTATCCATTGATATAATGGAACATTTATTGCTTGTTCTTTATTTTTGTCTTTAATTTGACTGTAATTGTATTAAAAGCAATTAAGCATCAGCAACAACAGTAAGAGAAAAGAGAAAGATAAGTAATTGTGTAGAATAATAACACAACCACATAAACCACAAGCAACTCCCACATGAATATTAATGTGATGCGTGCGTTCATGTGAGAGTTGTAAGTAAAGAGTGGATATGTATGTATGCATGTAGCGTATGTACAGATAATGTTTCGTACTGGCGTTGCCTTATTTATGTAACTGTTTATACATTGGGATGTAACTTCAAGGATATACAAATTGTCTGTTTTATCCATTTTCAAATTAGACTTGAGTTGGGAACTTCACACTTCACTTTATTATTTTTTATTTATTTTTTTATTATAAATATTTTATATATACTATACATACTATATTTAGGTATATAGGTATTGTATTAATAAATATTTTTCAATCACATATTGTTATAAATACCGCTTAAGATATTATGAAAAAATCTAATTATATCAAAAATTGTGATATTCAACCACCAGGAAGATGAAGAACTAAATTTCCTTAACTTCCATGGTAATTATACCCAACACCTAACTAAAGAGAGACTCACCTTTTTTATACAGGTAATATTTTTTCATATATTTCGTTTAACTTTACTACAAGAACAACTTAAAAAAAAAGGCATTAGTTTTAGAAACCTTCCCCAACAACCACCAACAACCTATTTTGAAAGAAATCTTTAAACGACGATAATTTTTATGTACTTCTAATAAAAAAAAAAACAAGTAAAATTGTGAGATCCCGACAGCAACTAGTTCCACAAAATTAAACTAAAATTATTCAATTAGTAAACGCGGGGCATTGACGTATAACTTCATTTGGTATTTTGTGAAATGTTAAATGGTAGGAGTTCTAAAGGTTTTTGATCGCACTTTGTCGGAAATATTAAAAATTACGATTTTTAGTTTCGGATAATTACTGCCGTCAAGATTGTGGTTTTAGAAACTGTCGTGAAACCCTGGATTGATTGAAGCAAGATTCTGGTCCTTTACACAAAGCCATGACGACAAAAGATTGGATTACCAAAAATTTCTATGACCACATTATTCCAAACTTATGGCCATCTGGCTCTCAAGACCTTAATCCTCTGCATTATTACGTATGGGACGTAGTTGATCGGGAGACCAATAAGCATCCTCATAATACTATTTCATCACTGAAGGATGCTATAACAACAACAATGATAAAAATGAACAAAGAGAGTGTGCACCCTATATATGTATATAATTCTGCTTATCTTTCTACGAAGAATTAAAAGACTTATCAATAAATTTACTTATCTACAGCAAAGTAATATCATCACTTTTTTTTTCTCATATATATTGCTTGTCTATCTTAATTTTATAAACGAATAAAAGCTTTTCACATTTTATGAATTTCCCCATGCACAATGTATCCATCTCCTAAGTGAATGCTAAGTATGTATATGTATGCATCGTGTTTCTGTACGGCGGTAATTTGATACCATTGTACATTATTCTCATTTAATTATACAAGAGTATTTTAAATTAGTACATATACACACAAGTACCCAATTGTGGTGAATAAATCGTATATAGAGATATGGATATATATGTAACGTTTTTAATCTACACACATTTTATTACAATATGGAGTGAAAGCGTACATAGCTGGAAACATGTTTAAAGCATTCATTGTTCCGTTAGCATGTATTTTGGAGAATTTCATTAAGGTTCAATATTTTAACAGAAAATTATTTTGGTTCTTTATCAGTTATCCTTGAAGTTGTTGAACCTCTAATTTTTTGATGGTCAATATTAGACTACTATGTAATATCTTTGATTCTATCTGTTAGATATGTTTGTACATATAAATCTTATTTTAAAAAGCTAATGATGGTTGTATGTAATACCGAAAAGGTTAGTTAGCAACAAATAATAATTTTTATATCCTATTTGAAATTTTCATTAAAGTTACCAGTTTGTGATTATTCTTTTCATTTTTGTGCCTCTTTCTACTTTAATGTAATTAAAACTTTTTAAATTGACCTTTTTTTAAACCCTTCACATAAAATGCGAAGTAATCTAAGTTTGTCGTTCCGTTTGCAATACCCAGAAAGGGGCTTCAGAGACTCTACAAAGTATATATATTTTTGATCAGCTACAAAAACATCAATGTGTAAAAAATGGGTGTGGTCGGATAACATACACGCCCACAATCGATAAAAATCTATACATATGCCACAAAAAGTGGCAGACCTATGAACTTACAATTTATATATATGTATATAACAAAAAAAAAATTTTAATTTTGATTCAGAATCAAGTTCCATTCAGTCCGCTTGTACGTCCATGTATTTCTTGGTAGCACTTTTTAGTTATTCATTAAACAAATTTGTCACAGAGATGCGCTTTGGGCCGAGGACGATTACTATTGAAAATGATCCTTTTTATCTATAATTCATTCTAGCATAAATTGTGAAATTAAAGCGGGTGGGTTCTAATATTCCTAAAATGGTACTAAAACTGTGTGCCGCAATAATTCAGATATTATTATATAATATTCCTTGCAGGTACATATTTACAATTCGTCTCGAGTATGATTTTTTCATTTTTCATAAACTCCTTGTGATTGCATTCATTTCGTTAAGTTATAATTTTTCTTCATACCTTTTCTTTCATGTAATCTATAACTAATTACGAGTTTGTTTGAAAGAATTTTTTTGAAATGAATCCAAGTTTTCATTTATGTAAGAAGAGTATTGGTCAAACTAATTAAGTAACTAAAGTAATTAAAACTAAGTTGATTTCTAAGGTAAATAATAATAATATTTTGCAATACAGTTGCATTTCGCTATATTATGTATATAATGAAATATCTATATAACAAGGACCGTTTAAACGTTAATATTATATATATCATATCTTTTTTTCCGCATCATAGCATAATTTTTATAAACATTTTTGAGATTTCAGAAAATTGAAAAAAAAAATTATTACAACAACCAATCGACCATTTCAACGTCGTAGTTAGACTTTTTTTGTTTGTCGATTGTGAGTGTGGCTCTCAATCGATTTTGTCTAATTTTAATAGTAGCACGTATGCATAAACTACAGAGAAATGTTCAAAATGAAAAAAAAAATACATTTATCATAGAAGTTCGAGTTCAATCCCCAGCAAAGATGATTTAATTTTTAATATTTTTTTTTATAACCTACATCTATTTTTCTTGGAAAAATGACACATCCCCACCTATCAAAAGTTCAAATTCTTCGTTTCAGTTTTCTTACATAATAGATTTTGCATTTATAGACAATGTAATTAATATAAATAATTGAATTGTCAAATAGAGTTCTATTTAATCAATGCCTTACATAAATATTTATGCATACAAATAATCACCATAGTGGTGAATATAGCGTAAGCTCAAACAATAATAGAAAACATATTTTAAGCAAGTTAATATTGTCAGCTGCGGTGTCCGAGTGGTTAAGGAGATGGACTTGAAATCCATTGGGTTCTACCCGCACAGGTTCGAATCCTGTCCGCAGCGCAACAATTTTTTATAAATAATTTTTTTTTACAAAAATTTTTTACTCTCTTTATAAACTTTACGAAATTTTTATAGTACGAAAGGCGGATAGAAATAATATGCAGTCAATTGACTACATTTTTGTCAACTTTAATTTAAATATTATTCAAGATCAAGTTTCAATGAAATACCTTTGCAAGCTTTATCGTGCATTTCTCTATCATCTTGTAGTAATTCCTCAAATTTATGCTGTAAATTAGAAGCAGCTTCTTGCTGAGTATTAGCGACAGAATCGGCTGAATTTAATGCTCGCAAATAATCATCCATGTCACAGCGAGAAATTCTAAAAAAAAATATTCCAAATTATTTAATAAGTTTATATTTATATAACCACATACATTTCTCCTTAATACCTGATTCGTTTATTTTCCAAATAACGTATAAATTGTACTTCATTGGGTGCCAGAAAAAGTATCGCTTGACCGCTACGACCAGCACGAGCTGTACGACCAACACGATGCACAAAGTCAGCTGTTTTTTGAGGCGGTGAATATTGTACAACTATATCAATTTCCGGCACATCTATACCACGACCAACCACATCCTTTAAAGGAAAAAAAAATCACAATTTGTCGCATATATAGTTCATTCACATACCGTTGCTAATAAAACACCGTTTTCACATTCGCGGAAACCTTTAAAAACACCTTGCCTTTCAGTTTGGCTCATAGAGCCATGTAATCTAATAAAACATATAAATTTAATATCTCAAAATAATCATAATATATTTGTAAGTACTTGAAAAATCGTAAATTCTTTAGCAAAGGTTCTTCATCGGTTCGATCCAAATCCAAATCATTCTGTTCATTCGTAGCATCATCTTCATCCAACACTTTTCGCGTTAACTGTTCATTGAATAAATCATGATGAAAGTTCACCATTTCAGTGGTGCTCATAAAAATCAAAGCTTTCAATTTCGTCCTTTTGCAATATTCGTGATACAAGAGCCCTGATAAGGCTACTAGGCGCAATTTTGGTGGCACTATTACATAAAATAATTTAAGATTTTCGGGTATGGACATAATACCAGTAGAATCTTCATCCTCCATAAGTTGAACTGTGCTAGTTTCTATGGCTTCTTTGCTATAACCACCGGCAGAATGAAGACGTTGCTTTGGATCTTCGTCGCTGTTATCAATGAATACGGGATCACGTAGTGTTAACCCAGCCAATTTTTGTACAGCTACTGTTAACGTTGCCGATAGCAATAGTCCCTGTAAGGGTGGTAAGGTTTCTGCATCATTTATAGATCTTTCCTCTCGTTGATCCTTGATTGCTTTAACGATTTGTTGCACATCTCTTTCATATCCCATTTCCAACAAGCGGTCTGCTTCATCCAATATTAGAAATCGTGCTTTGTCCATTTTGAATGTCTCCGTGTGTAAGAGATGATCCACCAAGCGACCCGGCGTACCCACAAGTATACTGATGCCCTTTCGTAGTCTGGCTTTTTCTGCTTTGCGTCTTTCCCCACCCATCAAAACACCTAAGCGATTAAGATATTTTTTTAAAACATATTCGTTTACACAGTTGATTGCAATATCAATACCTGGAACCAACCATGTAAAAGGCTTCACCAATTTCTGAAATAATTCATATGTTTGAACTGCCAATTCTCGGGTAGGCACAATTACAACAGCTTGTATACCATTATCTCGTGTTAACTTGGGACGTATGCTTTGAAGTTTTTCCACAATAGGCAGAGCATAGGCTAATGTTTTGCCTGAACCTGTTTGAGAACGTACTAAAAGATCTTTACCTAAAAGAAACATTATTAGACCAAAAACAAATGCTTAATAAATGAAAATTACCCTCCAAAGCCTTTGGTATGGTTTTCTGTTGCACTGTAGTTAATTTGGAGATACTTAATAAATCAGCCAAATTTTTAACAGCATGAGGATGTAATTCCAGCATTTCCACTTTGAAATCACTAAAAATTTTCTCCCTAATAGGCTTGACCAGACTTTGTCCTATTTCAATATTTGTTGGGTAATCTTTATAAAGGCCTATTGTGCTTACACTAGCATTTTTTACAAGTTTTGTGCCGCGTGAATCTCGTTGATTCAATTTTTTACTCTTCACTTGAATTGATGGTTCATTTGATTTTGTGAAATTATTTTTTTCTGGCTCGTTAAATTTCTCTCGAAGCGCACTGCTTTTGTTTCGTTGCAATTTTTCGATATTTTTTGTTTTACTTGTAACAGTTCTTGGGGCAGTGGTAACATTTAGTATTAAATCTTTTTCCACAGAGCTTTCTTTTGGCTTACGTTCAATAGGTGGTATTTCCTTTAACTGAATTGATTTTGTTGAATCGATTACATCCGCTTCATTACTTAACTTTGTGCTTTTAGTTGTAGACCGTTTCCTTGCCACAATTGCTTTGACTTTCTGAGTACCAGCACCAAATTCGAATGAAAATCCATTTTCTCTTGAGGATAGAATTTTCTTTCTTTTTACAGACAAAGGGGTAGAAATTTTCTATATATAATAATTGCAAATTTAATTAATTATTATATATATGGATCTGTTGGATTTATTTTATCAACTTGCCTTCTGGTTTCCGCGTACAAGCCCCTTACTGGTTGTTACATTTAATTCAATTGTCATTGTGTATTGGAGACTATAAAATCACTAGACTAGAAGGATCTTATGCAAACAATTAATTATCTTAAATTTTTAACAAAAATGTTTTGTTAAATATATTTTGGTTTTAATAAAACGTGATTATTTACTTGCGGTTTCAAGTAGTTTGACCAGCTTTAGTGAAACATATGTTTGAACAGTTTGAAAAGTTATGTTTATTATGAAGAAGAAAAAAACCAAGTAAACGAATGGAAACGGTTCGAAATATATTATTGTTGCATAAAATTGTAACGCTTCTGCTTTTTAAAGCATAAAAGGAAATAAATTATGATCTTTAATTAATATTTCTAACAAATTATTAACACAAAAAAGAAACAGGCAAATATGTTTAATAAAACAAATATTTATTTAATGAACTATATTGAAAAATTACATGAATATATTTGTGATTATATTGTGAAGTTATTTATAAGAGTTTTCAAAAAGTCTTACACTAATATTCCATATTTGAGATCGCTTGTTTTAGTAGGTTTTCTATAATTATTAAAATACTTACTTAAGAATAAAAAAATAAATACTTAAAAAGTTCTACAATTTCTACATTTCCTATATGTCGAGAGTATAATACCCAAAAGGAGGCTGCGGAAATATACATACAAATGACTAGTGATCAAGTAGAAATGAATGAATGACCTTGAAATGAACTTGACGAGTTGTCAAGCACACTTGAAAATGATTTACAATTTTTAGATGAGCTTAGGAGTCGGCTTAAGTTGAACTTAATCTTCTTAACTAGTTTATGTAAATCGTTTTTATTAAAATTGATCCACATTCACGACAATCTTAATTGGTTTATCATAAATTTTGAAACTATTTTCTACGTTTTATTCTTATACATATTTATGGTGTAAGAATAAATTAAGTGCACGAAATAAGATACCTTTCTAATTTTGGTGAATATTAGTTAATTTTTTGTATTTTGCTACATCTACAATAAAATACTCGTATGTTGTTGCAATTAAATATAAAGTAATTTTCCTGTGCGGTGTTTCATACATATTTTCTCAACCTCTATCCAATCCACATAAATATATTTACAATAAATGAATGATCTAAATATCTGTTCAAATTTATGAGTTTTCGATTTGAATTTGCAAACTTAATAAGCAGGAGATTTCATTCATTATTTGTAAAAATCATAATGTGTAGGTTTTCGTTTAACCCCAAGCACGATTATTGCAAAATTCCGCACTAATTCCATTGCAGAGACTATTGGTTGTAAAACCCGGATGCTGCTGCTGCTGATGATGATGATGAGCATGGCTTTCAATTTCGTTGATGTCCTCTGTTGCAGTTTGTAGTGCAGGAAGAGCTCGTTGATTTGACAATTCGCTTAAATTCGCGGTGGAATTCTCACCAGAAAGCCTCTGTTGCTGAGTTGACTTATGTGCTAAATGCCATATTATTGGTTGTGGTTGTTGAATCCTTTCATATGTCATGTAACAACCACTATAATCTAAGGAACTATGTGTGTTCATATGAATGTTGGTTGATTGAACAGTCTCCTGCAGGAATTGTGTACTTTTCATATTAGCCATAGCATTAGTGGTCCTCGTTTTAAGTTTAAAGGTTGGCTTTGTTTGAAGTTTCTCTCCCTGATTGGGTGAAGAGAGTTTCTGTTCATAAAACTATGCTGTCACATAGTACTCCCGCTGACGCTTCCGACACTTTTCACGCGCTATGTAGCAGAGAGCTATCGTAATTAATATGACTATGGTCAGGCCCATGCCTATGCTGACCCACATAATCTCCTCATTAATTCCAACATAGGACCGACCTCATAATGAGAGAAAAATATAACAAAGGAAAGAAATTAACGATACATTTTAGCTGAAATCTGATATAAAAACAGGCACTGTAATTATTTACCTAAAAGAAAAAAAAAGAAGATTAAAAAATTACACAGCACACACCAGTAAACGCGAGGCATTATTATTTCGAGATATATGAGAAGGGGTTCCAAAAATGATCCGATTTTTTCCAAAGTTGGCACAGCCAAGTATACAACTAATTAACTAGTCTGTGCCAAATTTTGTCAAAAAACATTAAGACGCGATTTTTTGCCATATAAAGGCTTCTATTGAAATAGGATCTTATATGGGGAGGGGTTCTAAAAATTGTTTGATTCAGTCTATTTTTGATTAAGTTCCTTTCTGGGCCAATAAATGTACTTGTATCAAATTTAATTATAATATCTTAAAAGATGCGACCAGTAGCTTACAAATTTACATAGACAGACAGACTTTTCTTACTTATGAGTGTTGCAAATGGAATGAAGAATTTAGTATACCCACCTATCTATGGCTGTGTATGATTTTCTCCTCGAATATAAATATTTTAGATGCATCGACAATAACATATATGTAATCGAGCCGGAAATATGTACTTTTTTTCTATTTTCTTGTAAATTGTATGTGATAATAAATACAAGTAATTAGGAGACGTCTCTTAAAAGCATATTAAATTTTAAACACCAAAAAAAAAGTTATGTACTTAAAATATGTAAGTTCAAGTGGTTAAAATAATTAAGAAATAGATATATTTTCTCTCTATAAAAGCAAAATGATTTCGCGTAAAAGTTACAGTAATGATGAAAGTATAGTTCCTTTTAAACATTGTCCAGCTGAATATTGAAGGATGATTGTGAAAATTTGTAAGTTTTTATAACAAAACTTATTATATGTAATGTTATAATTGTTCTTTCTTTTCAGACTTTTGTCTTTTCCTTACTTTTATTCTTACACCCTACAATAATGAAGCCTTTCCTCAAAAGGTACGGAATTCAGCCGATTGTCGATACTATGAAGATGGTACCCTTTTGCCAGATCTCACCAATTGTAATGCATACTACATATGTGTCCAAGATGTACCGTTGAGAAAATATTGCGCTCCGGGTTTCGCTTTCGATTATTATGTTGGAAAATGTCGCTTAGCATTCACTGTTGACTGTGGTTATGTTAATAATCCTGATGCAGAAGACGATAAAAAAAATTGGGTTGATTTTTGGTATGAACAACATCATGGGATTCGACGTGGCAACAGAGGTAAAACGGACTCATCTATCATGGACTCAATAATATCTAATACTGCAGCAAAAAGAGAAGCAGCGACCGCGTTTACCACACCCTGTACCACTACAACCTGTACCACTACAACCTGTAAGCCTCCAACTACAACCACTTGCAAACCTACAGTTTCTACTACTACAACTTGCGCAAGTACCCCAAGTACAACTCCTACTGAACCGTCTCCCACCACTACAACTTCCACAAGTTCTACCACTACTACGAGTGAAACTCCTACAAAACCGTCTCCCACCATTACAACTTCCACAAGTTCTACCACTACTACGAGTGAAACTCCTACAAAACCGCCTCCCACCAGTACAACTTCCACAAGTTCTACCACCACTACGAGTGAAACTCCTACAAAACCGCCTCCCACCACTACAACTTCCACAAGTTCTACCACGACTACGAATGAAATTCCAACAAAACCGTCTTCCACCACTACAACTTCCACAAGTTCTACCACCACTACGAGTGAAACTCCTACAAAACCGCCTCCCACCACTACAACTTCCACAAGTTCTACCACTACTACGAGTGAAATTCCAACAAAACCGTCTCCCACCACTACAACTTCCACAAGCTCCACCACCACTACATATAAAACTACTACTGAACCGTCTCCCACCACTACAACTTCCACAAGTTCTACCACGACTACGAATGAAATTCCAACAAAACCGTCTCCCACCACTACAACTTCCACAAGCTCCACCACCACAACATATAAAACTACTACTGAACCTTCTCCAACTACAACTTGTACAACAAAAACAACAACAACAACAACATGTAATCCAACAACTACTACCACTTGTACAACAAGCACTACAACAACAACATATGAAACTGTTACTGAACCGTGTCCAACTTGTACAACAACAACATGTGAACCTCCTCCTGAGCCGTATCCACCTACTACAACTTGTACAACAACAACATGTAATCCAACAACTACTACCACTTGTACAACAAGCACTACAACAACAACATATGAAACTGTTACTGAACCGTGTCCAACTTGTACAACAACAACATGTGAACCTCCTCCTGAGCCGTATCCACCTACTACAACTTGTACAACAACTACAACAACTGAATGCGCTATTACTCCTGATGTAGCTCCAATACCACCACCGATGTATAGAAAGTCGTCTTTGGATTGTCGTCTTGGCAACTTTAAGGAAGGTACAATTTTGTTAGATAAAAGGCATTGTGGTCGATACTATAAATGCATTAAAGGTCGCACCATTCGAAAGAGGTGTCCTATTGGACAATGGTATGACTATGAACGTGATCAATGCGATGAAAAGGCTAATGTGAAAAATTGTCGTATTAATCGGAATTGATTAAAACGATCAATTTCCAATGACTATAAATTGAATAAGGGTGAAAGATATATAAGAGTTATTAGAAAATTTTGAAGAAAAATGTATATATATTATATATAAAGTATAGCAGCAAATAAAATGCAAATTTTGCAAACTTTTTGTAGTCTTCTTTATAATGATAGTAAGGCTCGTTATAATTATATGAATTGTTAGTCTTCTGAACATAAAGGCTTGAAGCACTTATGTAATTGAAATTTTCATAATAATCCTTTGATATTATTGTGGACAA
This sequence comes from Ornithomya fringillina, assembly GCA_963978525.1. Taxonomy (NCBI): domain Eukaryota; kingdom Metazoa; phylum Arthropoda; class Insecta; order Diptera; family Hippoboscidae; genus Ornithomya; species Ornithomya fringillina. The sequence continues at coordinate 7,752,825 of OZ021693.1, forward strand.
TGAATAAGAACTTCACATTGAAGGTAAAATTTGGCAATTCATTCATAATTGTAAGCCTTCATGGCTCTTTGCAACTCCTAACAAATGTCACCCACCTTCAATTATATAAATCGATTTAAAATTTGAACCGATTTAACCATGTTGATCTGTCCGTCTGTCTGTCTCTATAAATTTGTGCGCAAGCATTTTTGAGATTGATTTGGATGAAATTTGGTACAAGGACATAAAAGACAGCGGAACCCTATTTAAGAAAAGACTGAATCGGACGATTTTTCAAACCTCTCTCCATAGAAGCCCCTATTATAATGGAAGTCTTTATATGGTAAAAATCGTAATTCTTAATATATATCACGAAGAGACTTATGTGGCATTTGTGGATCTAATAAAACGGTCGGGTTTGACCGACTATAACATTTTATTTATTTATTAATAAAAAACCATACAGTGTAATTCAAAGACTTCTTTTTTATCCAAATAATTATTTATAAATACCCCATTAAAAACAATAAATATTATGATTAAATTTTATTTACTTTCTTATATTCTCGCATACATTCGTTGCAGTATATATTATAATATTTATTAGTGTTGCAATGTACTTATAAACCATTTAATTTTAAAGTGGTTTTTGTTTTTCCATTTTTGGAAATCTAAAAATTTTCGTGATGCAAAATCTGGGAAAGCCCTAGATGACAACTTTTATATATTTAGGAGTCACAAATAATAAAAGTTTATTATATAAGAGTGAAGCGCTGGACTGTCTTTTTATATACAAATGGACTTGAACCACTTTGATAATAATAATAATAATCACGATGACAATAGCAGTATAACTTAAATAGTGACAATAAATTACTAATTATCATTACATGCCTTACAGAGATAATAAAAAGTTCTATATAATTTAAAATTTTTACATATCTTTTACACATCTTTTACATTAAGAAACATATATTTTAAGTGGTTGGTCTTGTTATACACACCCAACCAAAGCTATATAAATGAAGAGGAAGCAACTTGAAATAGTACAGCAGTGAAGTAAATAAGAGTTAAATCATGAAAAGCGGTGAAACTGTTTTACTTATCCTTATTTATACTTTATAAAATAATGTCTGTATTAATTTTTATAGATGAGATACTATTAGTGCTGCTATCCCTGACATTTTGTTATTCCCTCGAAGATCGTGTCTATGAATATTACGACTATGATGAAGATACTTTGCCTAAGCTTACTTATGAAAAGTTTGACTTGGACTTGGAAAGACATGAAGGCAGCCCTTTAAGTGCAAAAATGGAAAAAACATTAACAAGCTTAAGTAATGTTGATAAGGACGCAACTACGTCAACTGTAATGGCGTACACGACTTTAAAAGCGTTACAGCGTTCAACTGATTGCAGATTTTTATCGGAGGGTTCTTTATTGGTGGACCAGTATCATTGCCGACGTTTTTATGTATGTCAAAATACCAAACCGATGCTTTTACAATGCTCCAAAGGGCAGTGGTTTGACCATGATAGTCGCCAATGTCAAAATCGTTATAAAGTTACAAATTGCCCAGTAAATCGTGATTGAAATATGTATATGATTTATATCTGTGTTGTAAACTAAAAATCATTTTTTTTAAATACAAACTCAAATGAAAATTTTACAAATCGTACAAAAGTGTAGAGTACCCATATCTCAGCTTACATTCCAGACACAAAGCATAAAACATTAAAGCATTACCTAATAAGACTCTGTCTCTTCGGCAAGGTGCTTTTGTTTAGTGAAGTATTCTACTAAGCGCCAACTTTGACAGGATAATACATATAAAAATTCAAATATACTTACCATTATAATAATGGTTAGAATAACCAGCTTTTCCCGCTACACGTCCCGCTGGCATATTTTCCGTATACTGCTTTACTCTTTTTTTTTTATTAAACACTTTTAACCATTGCAATGTTTTTAAGTATATTATTTTTTATACCTTTTAAAAAGAAAGTTTTTGTATTTTGGATCTTCTTCTGGCTTGTAATTTAAACGGCTACTCTTACTTTAATCTTCTTTTGTAAATGTTATTTCTATTAGTCTTGAATGGATACACCAGAAACACCCGAACTACCCGAATAATAGTTGGGTCAGAGATTGACGTAATAAAGATATTATAAAAAATATTCACCGTTTACTTTTTTAGTCTGTATAAATAAAAAGAAAATAACTGCATAATAATATTATTAATATTAAAATTGAATAATTGATATTAATAAAATATATTCTCCTCATATCTATGTAGCTATTTGCAAATGGAACAACCGGAAATGAAAATAATCATTTTGATTTTTGTGCATTGATAACTTCACAGCTGTGATTATTAATAAAAATAAAAAGCCGGAACTAGGTAGAGTTTGTTTTAAAGAAAAATTACATTTAAATTGTTAAAAAAATGTGTGAGGAAAGTAGTTTATGTTGCAGTAAGTAGTTTATTTAGCACATTTAATAAAGTGTTTTGTTATTACTCAAATCATTTTGCTCTTATTTAATTCATGTATTGTACGTACATATGAATATGAGAGAATAAAAATTAAGCAAACACTGCCAATTGAAACCTATAAATAATATAATATATTCCTAATATATAATCAATAAAAAAAGTTTTAAACCAAAATAAGGGACGAAACGAACACGAAATTGAAAAACATTTGTTTGCTGATAATTTAAATGGAATGTTAACGGATTTCTATTGTGAATAAGCTTGAAATGGAAAAACAGCGGCGTGTGAACCTAACAAATACAACAACTACGATTAAAACAAAAACAAATTTGATTACATATGTTTTTAAATTGTCACAATATTTAAAAAGACAAAGGCTTTTACAATATTTTAATCAAAACACCTTAAAAGTATTTAAAAAAACTAAACAACAATAAAAATTTATCTATAACAAGTAAGAAAGCTAAATTTGGCTTAGGCCAAATCTTAAATACCCTCCAGATCTGCAACGGTGGGCGTGGCAGATGTTTACATTACGCCCTCTAATAGTGTATATATTACGTATCAGAGTTCAAGTCTAGTTTTATGGTTTTTGTAAATTCTAAAGGTGTCTGTTGTTCTACCATGTCCATATTTAGCACATCGATGGATGGGCTAACCTTAAATAAGTGCAGCAAATTTCAAGTTTATAGGTCAATTTTTGTGACAGATTTTTGTCAATTTTTGGGACAGATATATAGACTTTTGTTGATTGTGGGTGTGGCCCTTGACCTATTTTGCCCATTTTAAATAAATAACTCTGCGCATAAAATCGAAAAGTGTTTATACAAAATTTCAGCTCAATATCTCAAAATTTATGCTCGTAAAAATGCCACCAATAGACGGACACACTGACATACATGTCTAGATCGACTCAGTTTTCGACGCCAATCAAGAATATATATACTTTGTAGGGTCTCTAACGTCTCCTTCTGGATGTTGCAAACGGATGAACAAACCTAATATGCTCTCATCACTAAGGTGAAGGGTATAAAAAACAAAACAACAACGAAACTTAATCTATAAAAAATGATAAAAGCTTTAAAATCCTGCGTAATTATGTGGCTAAAATAAGTACAAACTATTGTTTTGTAACCACAAATAAATAAATGAATGAACAGAATATTTTAAATTTTAACAAATAGGAAAACAAATGTTAGGCCAAACAGGCCATGTAAGCATACAATATAAATTTTTTAAAATATTGACCTGGATTGAATACCGATTGGAAATAGGGCATATCCCGCTATTTTTAGAACCAAATTTTATATGTTTTAATATAATGAAAACTCTAATACTTCTTAATAAAGTATTGCTAATAAATAGTGATGAAAAGAAAATGGAAAAGGATAGAAGGAAATAAGTTATCATTGCAATTATTCCGAATTTCGATCGGTTGTGGTCATTTTAGAATACTTCTCTGTTTATACTTTTAAAAGCTAACAAAATTCGGATTACGCAAAAGTTTAAATCCACATGAATGACTCGATTTTTTGTGTGTTTTAGATTCAACTTAGTTACTACACTATTCCCTGAGGACTCCTAAAGATTCTGCTGTACGTCAATGATCTTTAAACGATAAGTGAACTGAGCATTGTTGGCGATTTACACCAAATGCTTAATAAAGAAAATGAAAATTAAACTTCTAGATTTAATTAAATTAAAGGGATTAATTGATACAGTCGCAGTTCTTATACAAACGAAAGGGACCTGAACTTATCATTCCTAACAATTTAATCAAATCTTTCATATCTCCAAAATAATCACTCTTTTCACACGACTGTTCTGTTATTATAAAACATTCTGCATGAATTTAGAAAACAATTGTTATTTAGTAGAACGCGAACTGACGACGTCATAACAATTGCGATATCATAGTTTGATTAATGCAAACCAAGTACACATATACATAAATATGTACATGTATTGACCATAGAGTACATAATATGCTGTTTTCAGGGTCTCACTAATGCATTTAAGTACTTATAATCATTATATGGCAGTTGCAATAATAAAACGTTTCACTTGTTAAAAAGTAATGAATAAGAAAAAAATTAATGTAGCGCATCATTAGGAAAAATAAGAGCTAAAGAAAAACGTTTTTAAAAGAAGAAATTCAAACAAATGCACTTCAGTTCTTAATGGAATACGAAGCATTAAACAATTCTAATAATAACATGTCATCCCTTCAAGATCAACTGGAAGCTGAGCCCATACGTAGTAACGAACAATTGTTGGCTTTTGATGTGCGAAGTAAAAATGTTAATTGGAAGGATTACACTACTCCGCTACGGCCACGTTCCGCAGCTGTTTATCTGAGGGGACATTTCAACTTGTTAAGTGATTTAAGAGAAGAGGTCGGTGAACATAATCGTAGATCACTGTTTGTTTGTCACGATATGATGGGAAACTACTTGGAAGACAAGTAAATATTCTTTCTTTTAAACCAATCGATTTAAATTAAGGTAAAATAATTTTTTTTTTGTAGATACTTTGATTCTTCGAAAAAATTCGACGACTATCGCTTCTATCACTGGGCTGCTGTGGATTTGTTTTGTTACTTTAGTCATAACTATATAACAATACCACCTTGTGGGTGGATAAATGCTGCTCATAAACATGGTGTTCGTGTTTTAGGTTAGCTCATGCACATGTTCATTAATTTGATTGTCTATTAAGTTTATATCCTGCGGTGATGATTTTTACATTATAACTTTCAGGTACATTTATAACCGAAAATAATGATGGAGCTCAACGCCTGCATGAAGTGTTGCAATCCGTTGAAATGGTAAATTCAGTGGTGGCTGCTATGGTTAAGTTATGTAAACATTATGGTTTCGAAGGATGGTTAATCAATGTGGAGTGTGGAGTAAATCCCGCAGTCATGCCTAACTTATTGTGAGTACAACAACGAACTTAATAGATTATAGGGAAGGATGTCAGTATTTCTTCCAAGTTATTGATATTAAGCAGGAATCTGTCCGCTGGTCATTGTTTAACTTTTTCATGATCACTTTTCTAGTTCAAGGCCACACTTATCTCACTACTTCTTAATAATTATGTGAATAATTCTAACCTCCCTGCATTCACTTAAGATGCTCCCACTGTATTTTCTTTATCTCTTCCGCACTCCTGAGTAGCAATAATTTATGACAAAATGAGCAGAAAAGCTCATAAAATTTTTATTAGATAAATTATTTATTGATGTTGCATCAATACAACAACTAATAACTGTAATCGTAATTATGTAATTTTATTTGCTAGTGAAAGATTGCATCTCAGGGCCATTAAGTTTTTTATTTCTTTAACGATTTGTATGAATATGTTCAATTTTATGACGTTCTTGTGCAGTTACTTTCTAGATAGATTGCGTACTGTAACTGAAAGGGAAGTAACAGGTGGGGTGGTGCTCTGGTATGACAGTGTTATAGAAAATGGTTCATTGCATTGGCAGAATGAACTGAATGCCAACAATATGCGCTTCCATCAGTTGTCGCATGGTACCTTAATCAATTATGAATGGAATGACAGAAGCTTGGAAGCAACGACTGTGCTGAGTAAACAATTGAAAACTCATCCATCGTCCATATATTTTGGTATTGACATTTTTGGTCGTGGACAGGCGGCCAGATTTCAAACCAAATTAACTTTAGCACGAATTGCTAGGCAAAACTTCTCCGTTGGTATATTTGCACCCGGTTGGACGTACGAAACCTTAAAAAACTACGGTTATAACATTAAAGAGCCTCTAGGTTTGGCTGAGGTAAACACAGCGTTTCTGGAGCGCAATGAAAAGTTCTGGTTGACATTATGGGAATATGTGGCCACATATCCCTACATGGAAATGCCATTCTATACCGACTTTTGTTTGGGTTCGGGTAAAAATGATTATAAATATGGCGTACCGAAGTCCCCAAACGACGATCCATTCTTCAATCTATCACGCCAATCCTTACAGCCTTCGGTTCCGTTATATCTAAAGGCAACCCGCTGCTATGACACCGCCTTTAATGGTGGCTCTTCTTTGCGTATAATTTACGAAAATAGTTTCCGCTTAATCGTGAGTAATTTTCATCTGGAACATAGAGGCCTGGTGTTTGCCTATGCATATAAATTGGATCGTATGCGAGATGGTGAGTTTGACTGCATTTTGCGCATTTGCGATACCAGCGGTGATCAGCAATGTTTTCTGTTCCTGGGTGACTATAAGGATGAAGCTTATCTGCATCTGGGCCGTTGTTATGTATCACCATTTCAAATGGCCTACCACGAACACCTTATAGGTCCTTTGAACTGTACGGAAATACCAAAATACCCTAATCAAGCAAATGGTTGGGCTACACGTTACTATGTGGTGGCATTTGATGGGCCTGTTGTAGTCAAGGACATTGGTGTTCTGTATCGTAAATTGCCTGATGCCGATGACAGTGCCTACTTGGGAGCTATTTACTTAAATGAATTCGATGTGAATGCTTATAATTTACCTAATGGTAGTAATGCGGTTGAAATTCCCATTTACCAAGACGAATTATTCACTAAAATGGGATATTAATATAATTTTTGTTTCGTTAAAATACACAAAAAAAAAAAAAAATTGAAAGAGAAAGCATTTAGAGATGAATTTTTAAATTTGTATTAACCTCAACAAAATGAAAATTAATGAATAAATATAAATTATTATGTATTATTTATAATCATTAGAAGAGTTTTTTATACCCTGCATCACTTGTGTCAGAGGGCATATTAAGTTTGTGCAGATGTGTCAAAATCTGATACGATTTAATCATGTTGGTCTGTTCCAGTTCGCATATTTTGAGACATTTCGATAAAATTTGGTACAAGGACATATTTTGGCTTAGAAAGCATCCCTATTGAAAATAGACCAAATCGCATCGTTTTTAGAACCGCTCCCCACATAAGATTTTATTATAATGAAAGTCTTTATATAGCAAAAAATCGCAATTTTTAATATTTTTGGACCAAATTTGATGAAGAACAGTTAATTGACTGTTTTAAATTCGGGCCCGATTAGACTACTTTTAGAACCTCTCTCAATGTTTCAACTCAATCAACTTATATGGATGGCAGTGCTTCGCGTAAACTAATTTTAGCATAATTTAAGAAGCTAAGTAATGTAGGGTATTATATGATCTGAATTGACTGATCATAACTTTAAACCTTTCATTAATTAATAAAAACTAGTACAGTTACGATAAATTGTTTGCTTTCAATTAAATTTTTGATAACGTTCACGTTGGATTTAATTTTAATTATTTTGCTGCACATATGACTAGATCTACTCAAAATTAATTTTCTATACTCCAAACACCTCTCTTTAACAAGAAAACCTTAGTACACTTTAATAAGGAAGGTGAAAATAGAATACTTTTACAGGCCACCGCTTTTTAACAACGCCCAGCATTCTTCACAGCACATACATTTCTGTTTCAAGGCAAATATGTTAAGAATGCATGTATGCGTACACGTGCTTGTACAAAATGCTCAAAAGATGAATGTGAAATTGTTTCTGTACCAGTGGATGTGAATGGAAGAACAAGAACAAAGCATTCAAGAACAAATTTCCTTTAAAACGATTGATTTATGAGTTTGCACACACATGGAGAAAGGAAAAGAAAGCTTTTTTATATTCGTAATTCGTTTAAAAAAAAATATGTAGAAAATATTGATTGAAAGTTTCATTTTATTACCAATAAAACTATAGACTATGACAATTTATTAAAAAATCAATTCATTTTTGCTGATAATGAAAAATAGGAAAAATAATGGATAGATGCAGATAAGGATAGATTATTATAAGAGATGAAGAAGTGCCTAATTTGTATTCATTTAAAAAGTATAAACCGCCCACACTGCAACTATTAACAAATGCAAACAAATAATTACCAGGGAAGAATGTGTGCGGACGTAAATGCATGCATGAAACCACACATACACAAAAGGTCGTACTTGAGATTTAGACCAGTATTCTCTTTATGCGATGCATATATACAAATAAGGAATAAATTTGCTGCAGTGGTTGGTTGGCAAACACATAAATTATCTGTTTATTAGATCGTTTGCCAAAGGGACACATTAAATATTTAACAATAAAATGATGTGTGTGTAATATTATAATAAAAACAAGTAAAAATGATACCATCGGTCAAGCTCGACCATTTAACACCACCACACCACTTGACTCCTTAAATTATGCTACAATTAGTTTAATTGCAACTGTATGCGCGCGGCACTGCCGCATAAGTTACTTCGTGAAATATAATTATATGGAAAAGGTTCTAAAAATGGACAAATTTCAATAGAGCTCCTCCGGACCAATACATGTTTTTGTACAAAATTTCATTGAAATATCTCGAAAAATACTTTTAATTACTTTTAATACATGAAAAGATAAACGGACTTGGTTAAATCGATTCAGATTGTGATTCGAAATCGTTCGATATAATTGAAGATGGATGCGGCATTTGCCGGTTTAGGAATTACAAACATTCGCATCATCTTTTGCCACAAGGGATGCAAAGTGTAATAAATATTTTTAGCTGAGGTGAAATCTTGAATAAGCTACTTCCCAATGAGTCCAACAATATTCTGTACTTTATAAGTTTTACAGAAAATTTACACCTTTTTCAGTTTTTAATGGATTGTAAGCGTACCGCTTGACCGATTTTACCCAATATCAATATTAAGCAGACAAACATGTTTACATCGACTACTATTTCAGAATATATAAATTTTGTGGGGTCACCGGTGACTCCTTTTCGGTGTTGCAAACGTTTAGACAAAATGTTATTTACCCTTCTATATATGTATGATGGTGAGTACATATAATACAAAATAATATTTTAAATTTGAGAAAAACATCTTCCTTCTCCATAATTTGTGTTCATACGTAAATGGAAATTTAAACATATTTGCATGTAAATATTCTTAAAAGAACTTTAGAAGAATAAAACGTGTCTCGAGGCATATGTATTGTGTACGTGTATAGTGTTGCACTTATCCATATAAAACATTCATATGTAATGAAAAATAGATTCTTAAACAGCACGTTGTTTGTATTTCAATTGAGGATGAATGTGTAAATATAGTTGTACATTGTACATACCCATACATACGTATGTTACATTTAAGAAATTGCAAAAGATTGAATTACACTTGAACTGGAGCACACTTGGATATGAAAACAAACATTTTGTACAACATGTGAAAGACCTCTTTTCACAGTCACATCAACAAATCTCTCAAAATAAACACATTTTGAGAGCTTTTGGTTTAGTTATAAATGTTTCAAGGAAGATGAGAACCAGTCTAATTGATAGCGCCAGTTATGTTTTATATAGGATTAAAAAAAATAAATAAAAAGAAATAAGAAAACTAAATTTGGCTTAGGCCAAACGTTAAATACCCTCCACATTTACAACGATAGGCGTGGCATTTATATATATTTTGCGCTTTCTAATAGTATAGTCATGTTTTATGTAAATTACGGTTTTTTGTAAATTGTAAGCGTGTCCATTGTCCGCGTCTTTAAACCGACCACGCCCATTTTAGGCATATCCATGGATGGGATAACCATAAACATTTGCAACAAATTTCATTAAAATTTCAGCAAAATATCTCAGACTTTACGTCTGTGAGAGTGTCAACAACCGGTGGACATACGGACACCTATGTATAGATCGAAGCGATGGAGCCTTTTTGCGGTTTTCTTCCCCTTTTGCTAAGTGCACCTTACAATAATTACATTAGATACTAATATCGCAGCATATTAAAATCATAGACAAGTGAAAATAAAGTAATTAAAAAATTGCTCAAGACAAGACTGAAATGACAACAATTACGGAAAAAGTTTTAAGAAAAAAGCTGTCTAAAGTAATTTGTAAGTTGAGCTAAACTCCTCATGAACATTCTCAATACGATGCCAGAGGTTTTCTTTTTCAAATGAAAAGTCGAATAAGTCAGTAAGTAATATGATTTAGATGCTGCTGAGAGTCAATTTACTATATAATGCACACAAGTACTTATATGTATATAAAAAAGTATATATTTTCTTTTGTTGTATTTTATAATATACAACATTTTTATTATATCCTGCATCTTAGAAAAGAGATTATACTAAGTTTGTTATTCTATTTGCAATACACAGAAGGGGGCGTAAGAGTTCCCTCAAGGTATAAATATAAAAAATGTTCTTGATAAAAATTTGAGTCGTTTTAGACATGTCCGATCGTTTATCCCTGTGTTTATCTAATTGAACTGAAATTTGGTACAAACACTTTTATTAGAGTTTCTGCAACCGAAAGCTATTAAAATTGGGCAAAATTGGTGAAGAGCCACGCCTTCAGACGACAAAAATCCATATATATCAGCCACAAAAATTTATTTGTAGAGTTGAAATTTGGTACACATATTTATAAACACATCATCAATAAATGGGCGTGGTTGGACAACAAACACGCCCATAATTTCACAAAAACCTGTCGTGCGACGTTCAAAATGAACTTTGAAATAACATAAACTATAGAAGGTTCAATTAAGTACATGCTACGCCTTCCTATTGTAAGTAGATGTGGAGGATATTTAAGATTTGGTTTAAGCCAAATTTACTTTTCTTACTTGTTAATATTTTAATCCAACTATAATTATTTTGGGTGTATATAAATTTTGATTAAAATATTTTGTTATGTTAAATAAAGTTATCGCAGAAAAGTTCAAGCGATAATATAATAAAATATATAATCAAATAACTATGAAATGAACTGAAAGTTGATATTGGGAAAAATATTTTATAGAACGTACATAATGACAAAAGCAGAAAACTAAACAACATTTTTTACAATTAGATGCACTTATGGTACATATGTGCTATTCTTTTTTAGTGCCGAAGCTTGCTAGTAAATGTTTTTATTAAGCTGAATATGTGTTTAAAAAATTCGTATTGAATTTTAAAAATTGACTGTGATGCTCTAACGATTTTGTAAAGATTGGATTGGATTGGATTTTTTATAAAAATTCTAATGGATTGAAAGGATTCTTTTTATGATATTTTGGAAGGTGTCAAGCATGGAGTTCTCAGAGCGCATCTGCCGAACTGAAGCGGGGGCACAAAACATATATATTTATGATCTACATTAAAATCTCTTAAAATCGATCTTGACATGTATGTCCATGTGTCGGCATGTCCATCTATTTGTAGCATTTTCATGGTCGTAAATTTTGAGATATTGACCTTTACAAACATTTCTACCTTTTGCACGTAGGCCCCTATTTAAATTAGGCAAATTAGATTTAGAGCCACGCCCCCAATCGACAAAATATGCAATTTGAATTTCGTTTATAAACTACGTTTATTTATAAATCATCCAATGATGTGCCATAAAAAGTGGAAGTGGTTTGACAATAGGATCGCCCATAATTTACAAAAAACTGTACTCAGCGTGACACCGAAATTACATACTATTAGAGAATCATGTATCTGCCACGCCTATATATTGTAAGTAGATTTGAACGGCATTTAAGATTGGGCCTCAGCCAAATTTATTTTTTTTTTATAATCTTATCTGTGACTGTATTTATAACTTTCTTCCCTATCACCTAATCTTTTTCTAAAAACCTTTTGATAGATCTTGAGTTTATTAGAAAAGAATATTGTCAATTCTACAATCGTTCAGCTCATAAATTAAATAAATCACTTGAAGAGCTTGAAAACTCACTTGATTCCTATGTGCATGACAGGTTCCGACAGATATTTCAAAAAACAAATTTACAAACATAAACCCTTCAAATGGCTTAGACCTGCTTCTTTTTTATAAACTATGTATTAAATGTTAAAGACACAATTGATTAAAATCATGTTTAAACAAGAGCAGCCATTTACATGGTAATTTATGTAACAAAAAAAAAAAATCGACAAAATAAAACCACTTGATCCTTGTACATGCACTTGTCATCTGACACTGAAATACAAATAATTTTTGTACATCCACAAATTGTTTAAGCTTTTATTAAAACTCATGGTTTTTATTTTTCAAATTTTCTGGTACGCATTGTATGTGTAGCTATAGCAACACATATAGAAGGTAATAAATTTTCATAAAATGGAAAATCATGCTAATTGGGATGGTGCAAAGGGTTTGTTTTTGTAAACTAATTATTTTAATGGAATAATAGGAAAAATTATTACTGACCCAAAATTCAATTATAGCTCATTTTCAGTTAAATATTTTTTTATGGCATTGTGTTTATAAAAATGAGCAAATTGCCACATAATGGCATACGAAATGGTTATATGTATATATATATGTGTGCATCCATATATGTACATACATATGTACACATAGAAAATATTGCACTTGTAACAGATGTTTGTAACAGCTAAATAGCTGGAGGATATACATTCTTGTGATATTTTGTGCATTGTTATTGGATTATTATTAAACTGTGTCCAAACCAAAGTATATCTCTCTAAAACAGCGTTTCTCAAAGTGTACTATGTAGAGCTCTCAAAGGGCTTCGTTAGTGTTAGGCATCATCATTTGGCACATACACACAATTAGTCATTACCGAACCACTGCGGTTCTGTATAAATTATTATGCCTTTGGAGGGCTCCACAGCTCAAAACCGCTGAGAACCGCTGCTTTAAGATAAATAGTTGCAAAATAAATGTATTGAAAATAAGCAGGAATTTACGACTTAATTAAGAAATATATTTTGCAGGAAAATTACTCGTAATGGATACTTTTAAAATACTGCAGATTTTCTGGTCATTATCTTAACTGATTAATGGAGTAAATGCATTCGTACTTGGAAATGCTTACTTGTTGTTACTTCCCCATTAGTACAGACAGTTTATAAAAATATATTAAAGTCTTTCTAACTGCGCGAAAAGAATTTTTCAAAAATTCCAAAAAATATATAATTATGGTTAAAATAGAAAACCTTCTGAAAAGTGGAATTTTCTTTATCTTGGGTTTGATCTCGTACAAGAATATTTTATTCGCAAGGTAGTTCCAAGTTATGATGAATATAATAAACCTTTTATCGAGATAATTACTCTGAGAGCATCTTTACGGTATTAGGATAGAGAGAATGGTCTTAAGCTTACTTTCAAACTTAAAGACACAGTCGCGCGGACCCTTTTTGTATTCTTTTCAGGTAACAGATGAGTCTATTATTGTAATCTTAACCACAGCGAATCTGTATGTAGTACACGTGACAAATCGGCTTAGATATGATTTTATATTGTATATAAAATATTTCACGACTTTTTTGAATAGTTTCGAGTTTAGGAGAAAACTCGCCGTACCGATATTACTGAACCCACACCCTCCCGCATTAGGGGATGGATTTTTACGCTTTCGACTAATTTAGGGGGCATTATAAGAAAGCAACTATTTAATAAAGTATAACTTCTTAGAGAAAACAAGGGCAAATTATTTGCTATCTATGTAGATCTATGTAGATAGCAAAAAATTACTCTTCATGTAACATATAATTTACCGCGTTCATAATGTCGAACCTTTATGAAGTGGAACGGAAGGTTCTACTTTTCTGTTCTTTTTTAACATTTCCTTTCAAATTTAACACGTTATTTCCTTATTCAGACTCCTATAATTCAGATTTTATTGTGACTCATTGTCTTTAACGTTTAATAAAATTTAATGAAATTGAAACAAATGTTTATATATTATCTGTCACATTCTATATAACTCAACTCATCCAGAATCAAAAAAGCATAGAAATTGAACTCTCTACGTTTCGCATAAGTTTTTCAAGCCTTCTTCTTGTAATTTTAAAAATTTGCTGCAGTGAAGAAGCCTTCTAAAAATTATTTCATTGTATAAATATAAACTGTTCTTCTTTCATTATTCCATAAGGCATTTTGTTTACAACAAAACAACATCCTTCCCTGTAATATCATTTTACGTTTTATACGCTCAATAAAAGATGACCTCCCCCATACTAAGTTTATCATTCCATTTGCAACATCGAAGAAAAGATTTCAGTGACGCTACAAAGTATATATATTTTGAATTAGCATCAAACAATCTGAAACCGAATCATTCTGAACAGGTAAGTCCGTGTGTCCATCTGTTTCAAAAATAAATAAATAAAAGTTTAAGATTTGAAAATGGGCATGGTCAGATAATAGACAACATAAAAAAACATACTATGCTACTAAGCATACAACTCCACTTGCAAGGTGGTACGTAATACATACACTATTAGAGAGCGTAATTATGTATCTGCCATGCCCACTAGTTTTATAGGAATTTGAAGAGTATTTCAGATTTGGCCCAAACCAAATTTAGTTTTTTTTTTTTACTTGCTCGCAATACCATTTATCATATTTTAGCACCCAACGAGGGAAAGGAAATTTTGCTTTTTTCTTAAAGAAACATAAAAATGCATGTAATGCACATACAGTATATTTATTTTATAGTTGTAAATTGTAAATGACAAAAAACATTTAGTACCATAAAGCAAGTTTACTAGATTCTTATTTTACATAAAAATGTCCTCAGGCCAAGGCCAAGAAAAAAGCAAGACAACGCATAAATCAAAGAATTCTTCCTTCTTTTTGTACACACTCAAATATCAAGTTGATGATGGATTTAATATATTAAACAATTTATTAAAACAGAAGTACATACTACAAGTATACACTCGCCTGCTACACAGTGTATACGTTCCCACCGTAAATTTTGTTTAAAGTATTCTCCTTTTAAATGTAAGTCGTGGATTTCCGGCGGAAACTTGTATGCACGATTCAGTGTTGAATGCACAAACATATGTTCAATCATAGAATTTATAACAATTTTTAATGATTCATTGTAAAATAAATGGTTTTACATGACTTGTATTAAGCGGAATCCTCTACATGGGCTTCCATGATATTTGAAAATTATTTTGAAAATGCGCGGTTTTTATTTCGATATATTAATGTAGTTGTGCTTATGCTTGAAATTGAAATTATTTTTACTTTTTTATATATTTTATTTAGTAGTTGGTTTTTATACCATTTAATCAGTTAAATTTTTTAATGCCAGACCGCGACGTAGACTTAACTTGAAGAACTACACAATAGAACTGATAACTTTTCATTTAGCATCGTTTAGTTTTCAAGTGATGCTGGCTTTTATCACAGCAACCAAATTGAGAGACGAAAGAGCAGAGAAAATGTTTCGTGGTGATAACAAAATTTCGCTCTCTTTGCTTCTGTCCTTTGTTTTAATATAAAAAAAAAAATTAATAAACTTAATTTGGCTTAAACCAAATCTGAAATACCCTTCACCACCTCCTAAATAGTGGGTGTGGTATGTACGTGATTAATTGATAACGTAATGTACATATTATGCTTTATTATAAAAGTCAATTTTTATGAAAAATAAGATTTTTAGTGAATTGTAGACGTGACAACTATGCGACCATGATAACTTGATGTATGGAGTAATTACAAGTATGTGTATTAAATGTCAACTTTACAGCTCAATTGGGCCAGATAATTATATATATTTGTTGCTTGTGGGCGTGGAATTTCACCGAGTTCGCCCAATTTAAATCTGTGCTAACTGGGTGCACAAATTTTAACCCAATATCTCAAAAGTTATAACTGTGGCAGTGCCAAGAACAGACAAATATACGGACGGACATATCTAGATTTTGATGCTGATGATGAATAGTATCTCCGACGCTTCCTTCTGGATGTTACAAACGTACTGATAAACTTAGTGTAGCGTCCTTACTAGGGAGGAGGATTTTAAAAAAAAGAGGTCAAATGTTAACGCATATGTATAACTTAAAAGGAAATTTGGTCCATTTATTAAACTCATAATATATTTAACCAGGAATGATAACTTATAAGAATTTATTAACTGAAGTAGAAGAAATTTATTTTTTGCCAGAAATCGTTTCGGTCTTATTTTGCGCATGTCTGTTGCAACACCTTTCAGAGTTCTAGGTTAATATATTTTTAAATGTGTTCATACATACACTCCCAGCGGCATGAATAGATAATATACACATATGGGTAAGTCCATAGACATGCTGACTATACTACTAACGAAATTTTTTTTTTTTGTGTATTTCTCATTTTTAAAGCTCGTCACGTCCTATGCAAAAAAATTAATTGAAAAAGTTGATTTTCCACGGAGCAATAATTGTTTTTTTTAATGGTAGCGTACGCTGCATCAAAGTGTCATATAATTTTAGTTATGTTCGTTACTATTAAACTCCTAAAAATTTACTTACTTCAATCGATTTTGGCGTCTTAGACATGGAGTCTTCTTCCTAATGAATCATCCATTTATTTAGTTAAAAAAAAAACCCTAAATAAGTGATTCAGAATACAAAGTTTTTTGAGATATTTCTTTGATAAACTTTAGTACAAAAGCGGATCTTGACCCAAATGAGAATTCTTTTAAAAGATGGTTTATTTTGGACTATTTTTAGAACATCTTTTCATATAAAGCCTTTCTTAAATTCTATGTCACATTCTTGCGGATATTCCCATATACATATTTTGGAGTGTACGTTCATTTCTGGAACATTGCCTACATTTGCTATTCACTCAGTTAGAGGCCGAAGCACGGACACGCGACATGTCGGCAACATTAAATGTCTATATGACTATTTTCCATAGCTCACTTCAATGACTATGGGTATATAAAGTTTGATCAACAGAAAGGAAAAAAGAAAATCTGAGTTCTAGAGATGGTTAGAGAAAGAGCCCACAACAGTACAACTCCTACATATCAACCAAGTCGATAATTTTTTAAACCAATAAAAAGTTACTTTTACTTCTCCATCCATCCATCACCTTAATATCGACCGCTGTTTTAGATATCCGTTGCTTAAAAGATGCGTTTCCTACTTAATTGACATTCTTTATTTATTTCCATTTAATATGCATATGCTTTTGAAGCTCTTTGAACTTGGCCAATTATAACATTTACTAAAAAGTTTAAAGTATTCACTTCACTTTGGAAGGTTCTTCCATAACTACTTCTTTCGTAAGGTTTGTTTACATTTTTTATCAAGATATTGTTTGTAAACTCAACATGAAATGGGAGTATACTAACTTTGTCATTCCATTTGCAACAGCATATTTAACAAATATTTTTGAGTCGATCAAGATATATCTGTCTGTGTGTCCTTCTGCCATAAATTTTGAGATTACGAGCTGCAATTTTTTAAAGGGCAAAATTGGTTAAGAAACACGCCCACAATCAACAACAATCCATAAATCTGCCACAAAAATTGAGCTATGAAGTTAAATTTTGGTACACATAATTATAATGATACGATCCATCGATGTACTAAAAATGGGCATGGTCGGATGATAGATACGCCCACAATCAACAAAAACCTATATATCTGCTACAAAAATTGACCTATAAACTTTAAATTTAGTGCACATATTTATGGTTATCCCGTTATGCCAAAAATGGGCATGGTCGGATAACAGACACGCTCATTATTTACGAAAAACTATATTCACCATAATATTAGACTGATACGTAAGACATACACTATTAAAGGGTGCAACATATATATATTAGCCACGCCCACTGTTGTTATGGATGTGGAGCGTATTTAAGATTTGGTCTAAGCCAAATTTAGTTTTTTTACTTGTTTTTTTTTTTTTTAATTTGCGAAACTGTTTACAACAGTTCTGTGTAAAGAATGTGGGCACTTGGTCAAATTTTGTTATTTCTTAAATTTGACAAATTCCAAGGTTTCACTGGTATAGATGCCAACTTCTTCCGGGAGCAATTGCTTTGAATTATTTAATATTTTGGTTTGAATTTTCTTTTTCAATTTGTATAAAATAATATGAAAACTAAAATTCTCGGGGCACTGGAACAGAAAGTTTTTGTTTGTTAAATACTAATTCAAATATTTGTTTACACTCTTAAACTTATTTTGAACAATTTAAAGTAAATAAGTTAAAAATAAACGAATTCTAATTAATCAAAAAGAAAATATATTAAAAATATATATAAATAAAATAATTATTTAATTAATTAATAAGAGCTAGTATTACAAAAGGAAATCTGTCTTTACCATTATATAATATATAATAATTATTATGCATAAATAGCGAGAGATTTAATTTAATTTGTACAAAGATATGTATAACAATTTATAATAACAGTGATCGATCGGGTACAAATTTACACAGTTTTTATACCCTCCACTTTGGTGATGAGGCTAAACTAAATTTGTCATTCCCTTTGCAACACTCAGAAGAAAGCAGAAGAAGTTTGAGATCCTAAAAAGTATATATAATGTTGATCAGCATCAATATTTGAATCTATCTAGACGTGTCTGTCCGTATGTCCGCGTTAGTGGTATTCTCAAAATTAAATGTTTTGAAGTACTGAGGTGAAATTTTATACAGAAACTTTTAGTTTCAGTAAGCAGAACTCCTCCTTTAAATTGGATAAATTCACTTGAGAGCCACGCCCATAATCGACAAAAAATTATATATCTGCTACAAGAATTAACTCATGAAGGTGAAACATAATTATTATTATCATTCATCGATGGACGCGGTCAGACAATGGCCACGCCCACAACTACTTTTTGTGCTGAATTCAACATTAAGGTTTATATATAATACACGCCCACTCCTTTGCAATAAGGGGGAGAAGGGTATTCAAGATTTAGCCGAAGCCAAATTTTGTTTTTTAATTTGTTAATTATAAAAACAAAATTCAATGGAAGGGCTTTTCTAACTTTGTTTGTAATTTGTGGACATTTGACGGGGCGCATAAATAGAGATAATTTAATGATTTAAAATTTGGTGAAATTATTCCTTATTTTAGCATGCATTATACTATTAAAAATGAAGAATCAGAGAATCAAAGAAGAAGAATCAGAATCAGTAGTGGCATTCAATTACTTGTAAAGCTAAAAATTTGTACCGTAACTCTCTAGTACATCTGCTACAATATAAACGAGACGTCTCCTTTTGAGTATTGCAAATGGAATGACAAACTTAGGATACCCACCATTATACGTGGAGGCTATAAAAAGTCTACAAACCATTTATTGGTGTAAGTTTACTTGTATTGCTCCGTTTACCAAAAGCAAATATTAAAGTATATAATAGTTGGGTAGTAAAGTTATTTTGCATTTCCATGTATACTATATAGCATTTGAATATATAAGTACGTATCCACAAACCCTGTTGATCTTGTGCCAACTTAACTAAAAGTCAAACAAAAAGAGCAACGTAACGGTTAAGTTAAAACAAATATTGAAGTGTCCTACATTTTAAAGTGATATTGTCGGGCTTGTGTGATAGTTTGAGTAAATTAGATTTTAATATTTGTTTTTGATTTCTCTTCATATTTTATTTACAACTCATCTTTGATAATGATGCTGAGAAAAAGGGGAAGAAAAAATACAACTTGTTGAGAATTCCATTTTAATACGGCTGCTTTCATGGCATTACAAACGGCTTAAAAAGCTTAACATATTCTTTTTTTTTTATTTCATTTTTTTAAGTAGATTATATAAAATGACTAAACAGCAAAACGATTATCACGTATTGCTTCATTACCGGCATTCAAAATGTGTTTATAGCAATTAAAGCCAACAATGTTAAAGAAAGCGTTACAAATATAAAACAATAACAAGTAAGAGAGTAAATTTGGTCTGGGCCAAATCTTAAGTGAACTCTATATCCACAAGCAAACAGTGAACGTGGTATGTACTTAGTTACGCCTTCTTTAGTTTATATGTTAAACAATATATCAACTTCTACGTTGAATTCAGAGAGGTGGTCACTTGATTTTAAATTCATAAGTTAATTTTTGGGATTGATTTGTCGATTGTGGGCTTGGCTCTCAAGAGATTTCACCTAATTTAAAATCTACTTGCGTAAACCAGAAGTGTCTGTACAAAATATCAGCTTAATATCTCAAAATTTGCGACTGGGCGAATGCTTACAACAGACAGACACCCGGACACACGGACGAACATGTCTAGTTCACCTTAAATTTTGATGCTGAACTAGAATATTTTGTACACTTATATTCCTGAAAGGCATAAAAACCAATCAATAACCAAATCAATTAAAAATCCCAGGACTTTTACAAAAAGAAAAAACCCATACACAATTAAATCTTTTTTAATCAGTGTTGTTTTAGTGTTTTTCTGATATTTTAAGCTTTTTGTTAGGAAAATTTTTTTAACCAAAAAAAAAACTTATTTACATCTGAGCACAATGCATCTAATTTACTACAAAGCAAATGAATAGTCCGCACAATTAGATTAGATGAGAATGATATGCATTAAAATGACAACATTTTTATCTTCTCCTACAAATCGTACACTTTCTTAAAGTTGTATTGATTTCTGTTATGAGCTATTTCAATCGGAAAATACGTTTTTTATACAAATAAATGCAAAACTCAATTGACAAATAATGCCAGAGAGTGTGCATTGAATTTAAACTTTATTTAGTTGCTGTTGATAAATGTAAATAAAATTGCATAATATTTGTGTAGTATGTGTTATATCTGCCACATGAGCAACTAATGTATATGAACTAAATACACCATAAAATTGTTGTTAATAAAAGCTGCAGCCACACGTAAGTTTGTATGCGTATATTTCTGTTATCAAAATTTTAAATATTGTGCATTAAAATCATATCACTTCTCAAATGACTTGGAATTCAGTGCCAGAATATTATTTTGTTACAACTATTTGAAAATAGTTTTTTGCTGCATGATTAAAGAATAATTTCATACCAAAAATTTAGTGATTCTTGTGTGGTGGAAAGTAATGGAAAACATTTATTTGTTTGTTTTAGTTGTGTATACAATGCTTCAATGGCGGTGGGAGTTGGCGAACGCAGAAGTCGTAAATAAAAGTTCACGTGACTGCACATGTTCTGATTTCCGATTGGGTGACCCTTTATAACTTGTACGTGTGAAAAAAAAAATATGCAAACTATTGGCGTACATGAAATTAAAGTTCAAGCTCATGTCCAAAGGTGCAATAAATCTGAAAATCAGAAAATGTGATACGAATTATCTCTAAGAAAATCCGCTAGGATTTAAACAGTGCCAATGCTTTTTTTGTACACTACATTGATATTATAGTGAGAGTATACTAAATATGTTACTCTGTTTACAAAAGCCAAAATATATACTTTTATATGTTTTTAATTGCCGTTAATTTTTACGATGTCCGTATGTCCGTATATTTGTTTGTTCTTGAGCCTTTTTTAACTACTCTTATAATCTAAGTCAAATTTTATATCAAACGTTTTTTGAAACTTATGGGCGTGTCTAATATCTTACTCCGCGCCCAGACGTAGAATATTTAAATTTGTAAATATAATATAATATAATAAAAAAGGCAAAAGCATACCCTACCCTTTGGCTACCCTTTGGCTCTAAAATGTTTTAAATTAAATTTTTCCTCCACTCAGATTATACCCTGTAAAGATGAATATATGCAAACTAGCGCGGGACGTTTTAATTGGCATTGGAAAGAGAAAGGTCCCAATTACTATGTATCTCAGCCTGACCTGTGTTGGATGAATGGCACAATACTTCTACGTAAATGCGATACTAGTACAGGAGAATGGATACCCGATACGGTTGAATGCAAAACATTACCGAAAAAAAATCAAAAATGCCCCGAAGATTTAATTGAAGTACGCTGGAATGAAAATTATATTTGTGTGAAAATGTCCAAACAACCTCAAACTTACAGCGAACACGATTGTCTGGGATCAGATTACTTGCTAACTCTTAAAGATCTTAATAATAACAAATTAAGAGATTTATTTATACAAAGTAATATAACGAAATTTTGGCTACCAGTTCAACTATATAAAGACAAATGGTATAATCCTTTGGTTATAAAGCTGGCGGGAAAACAATGGAATGATATATATGATGAGAAGGATTCGTTTAAATTAAAAGATTATATAACTGGTAAACGTTGTTTTGCAGTCTTTGTTGGTGAAACTGATCTTAATACCGAAATCCGTAATGTTTACTGTAACGAAAGCTTTTATTCGGTTTGTATATTTAAACAGCGCTTGGTTACCACTTCCGGATGTCCTTATGATTTTGGAGCTCTAGCTCATAAACCAAATGAATGTTTTGGCATTCTAACATCTCATCATTATAATGCGAAAGCTTTCCATTCGTTATCAATTCAAGAATATTACGAAAAACAAAATACTATTTGGACAATATTCGATAAACGCAGAATTTCAATAAAAAAGTTTCTGCAATTGGAAGCTAATGACACCTTTGCAAAAATTCCCGCACACTTGATGTGGGTACTAGATAGAGAGGGTACAATAAATGTACTACCAAAGCGACAAAAATTTCCCCGACTGAGTACCATAACGGTACCTAAAGGAGGAAATAATGTGAAATTGAAATTGTTTATTAAAAGAAAATCATTAATTCTAATCGTTTATAATATTTATAATCTCTGGTCGAGTGAAAATAGTTACAAATACGCGATACATTGCTTTAGCAACGCTTACAACGGTGAACTGAATAGAATTAATATTAAAAAAATATGGGAAAGCGATTTTAAGGATAGAGCCATGTTTAAATTGAAACTGAAAACTCATGATCCGGCCCTTTATTGGTGTGAAGCACATACAATTTTCAATTTTACTATTGTAACCAGCGAAAAAATAACAGCTGCTAGAAATAGTTTAAGGCATACCTTCGCAATGAAACTGGATTATCAGTTTGGCAATGAAACTACTCTTGGGTCGTTTGTCCTCAATTTGAGGAGATATTCGAATAATATACGTAAAGATTTAAAAGCAGTTTGCAATAAACATGGTCATCTGAAATCTTTGAAAATTCATACCATACGAATAGTGGATGTGGAATTACTTTCAAATGATTTAACAAATGTACGTTATTTATGCCATGTTACGATATCCAGCAACTCCCGCTCCTCAAACAACACATTACAGATTGAAAGCAATGAAATATTTGGCGGTCACGATATATCTCATGTCAAAATGGCGAAATATTTACACGAGTTATTAACATTACTAGTTACAATATGGCAACCCAAGATGATTGCTTCTATACAAAGTACTGAATTTTGTTTTTTTGAACTTCCATGGTTGCCGAGTCGACTTGGACAATCCGGTACTGTTTCAGTATTTTGCCTTCAAAAGAATGGCCTGCCGCCTACACGCAAATGTTTAGGTAGTTTTTTACAAGGAGCCTATTGGGAAGAACCACCTTATTTAGACAGCGATTGCATAACTAAAGATGACTCAACTTTAATAACACGTAAACTTTACAATATTGAAGCTAGAAAGAATAAAGAAAGTTTAGAAAGCAATGTTGCTTATATCCGACACTTGTTAAAACCGAATCTTAAGAATCTTATACCAGCTGATCTTTATTATTTAGCTAAATTTATGAAATACACTCTAGATGCTTTACTTGATCCAAATAATCGAGAAAGATTTAATGGAAATCGCTTAAATATTATAACGAATATAATAACTATACACAATGATCTGCTAGATGCTGATGAACGTGTCTTTACATCCGTGGCCATTCTGAATTCTACAAATATTTTATTAGATGTTTTTGAAAGCCTCATAGACGAAGTAATTGCCTTTACTTGGTCCACAATACTAGACCTTAGTGAATATAATAGAGTGGTTACAATTAAAGATGATTCAATGATTAATGTTACAGCTTACAAAGATATCGGAGTTATCGTTAATGCTGCTTCAAATTTCATTACATTTATTATAGATCCACAAGTAGCCAATATAACCGGTGTAGCTATATATCAGCAAGAATTTGATAACATTACGAATGGTTTACTGTTTGGCTCATTTTCCAATGAATATTTTCGCTTCATTACAACCAATCAGAATATTGAAGATTTATTCAACGAATGGAATCTAATGATAGCTGCTTATATGCCCGAATCTTTGTGGCAGCGATTAGATGAAATAGCTTATTCAGACAACCGTACTGATACACCCCATGCTGTTACAAAAATTGTCATAAAAATATACGCAAACGATAAACTGTTTCAGGAACATTATAAATTAGTGAATAAGGTTGGTGGTAGAGTGATATCGGTTTCAATACCCGGTCATGACGAACATTTACCCGAAATGTTACCCATAATATTTAAGCTACCTGACCAAACGAATGATAGTGAAAATATGGCAGAAAGCAGAAGCTTCAATAAGCATAAATGCAGTTATTGGAATTACAAGGAATGGTCAATGGATGGTGTTACGTTTATGGGAGAGTCCAGTATAAGTAACTGTACGGTTTTGTGTGCTTCCACTCACTTAACACCCTTCGCTTATCTAATTGGTACCCATTATAAAATGTCGGATGAATTTGAGGTGCACGAAAAAGCTTTGGACCTTATAACAATACTTGGTTGTTGTCTATCACTACTGGGTATAGCTGGATTATTCACAACTGCTTGTATATTTCGCTCGTGGCGCAAGAAAGCCAACTCTATAGTGCTGCTCCAATTATCCACCGCCACGGCACTGGAGATGATATTATTGTGTTTTGTAAACACTAAATACAATATTTACCGCTTAACCTTGAACGGTATTTATACAAGCTGTATCGCAATTGGGGCCGCATTGCACTATTTTGTTCTGGTACAATTCAGCTGGATGATTATTATAGCATATCTACAATTTAAACGTTATGTACAAGTTTTCGGCAATACACGGCCGAAGCGTTTCTTCATAAAGTCAACACTACTTGGCTGGGGATTACCCTTAATTCCTGTACTGCTGTGTTTAGTTATTGACAAAGCGTCTTATATACCATATGACAGTGATGCTGGCAACTCAGTTTGTTATCCTACTGGTCGTTCATTGTACTTTGGCATCTTTCTACCCATATCTGGTGTTGTCCTAACCAACCTGATTATATTTATTATCATTGTTTATAATATTATGAGAAACCCAACCGGCTCCACTCGCCACCTGCACAGAAGTGTTGTTTTATCTCAACTGCGATTATACGTATTATTGTTTTTCCTTTTAGGTTTTACGTGGATTTTCGGATTTATGGCTGCCACAAATGCTGGACTTGTATTTTCTTATTTATTCTGTTTAACGGCAACACTGCAAGGTTTTGTTTTATTTATGTATTTTATCATAATGGATCCAACCACGAGACACATGTGGTGGAAATATTTAAGTATTTTGTGCGGTTTAAAAACTTATCCAGATGGCTCAAGAACTACAACACAAAGTTTTACGGGATAAGATGTTATTGTATATACTAAATATTTAAATACACTTCAATTATATTCATAACACGCAGTATATGTACTGGACAAACAATAAATGTTCTAAAAACCCTAGGAGGTGTAATAAATAATATATAATAAATATAAAGCGTAAAAATGTGTTTGTTTTTTTTTTTTCAAATTTACATGTATACTACATGGAAGAAACAAAAGGATACTGCAAATGACTAGCAGAATCCTTTGGGATATGTTCAACTAGTACACAGTTTCCATACAACAAATGCAGCTTGTGAGCTAAAATTTATGTTTTTTATTTTTGGTACATGAAATTATTAATGGTCTCATAATGCCAAGAGTCATAACAATTCGCGGGCATGCGTTTAAAAAATGGAAAATAACGAGAAAGAGGAAAAAAGAGAACGATAATACATTAAGTACATGGTAGTAATAATCAACTGAAAAAGGTATATTAAGCTTAAGCCAAATCTTGTGCACCCTCAACATTGTTGTAATTCTGCGCCACCCGAATAAATCGGAGATCTAGCTACTTTAAGCACGAGCACGAGTTTTTTTCTTTTAAGATGAAAATGGTTTTTTTGTAAATTGTATTGGACGTTCCCAATATTCGACCACGCCAATTTTTAGCACATAGATGAATGGGATAATTATAGATATGTGTACCAAATTGCAAGTTCATAAATAAATTTTTGTAGCAGTTATATAGATTTTTGTCGATTATGAGCGTATCTGTTATCCGACTACGCCCATTTTTTCCACATCGATGAATTGGATAACTAAAAATGTCAAATACATTTACTGAATTTCAAGTTCATAGGTCATCTTTTGTGGTAGATATAAAAGTTTTTTTGATTACCCGACCACGCCCATTTTTGTCACATAGATAGATATGTTATATATATATATATGCACACTAAATTTTAATTTTATAGCTAAATTTTTGTGACACATATATAGGTTTTTGTGGATTGTGGGCGTGGCTCTTAACCGACTTTGGCCATTTTAAATAGCGATCTACAAGCAAATACTAAAAGTGTTTGTACAGCTCAATATATTAAATTTTACGACTGTTAGAATACCAACAACAGACGGACGTATGGACAAGCAGAGTGTAGGACGACTCAGTTTTTGCTTTTTGTTTGTACTTTTGTGAGTCTCTGAGGCCTTCTTCTAAATGTTGCAAATGTAATGACAAACTTAGTACTCACATCTTATATGGATATATAATATATAAAAAACAGTATGCAGAAGAAAGTAACGCAAGTAGATGCTATAAACAGCATCATGATAAACTTCTTTTAAATGATGTGTGTTAGTAGGAAGAAGACGAACAACTAACAAAAGATGAAAAAACAAAAAACAATTTGTGCAGCCAGTGAAAATATCAACAACTATTTATAATGATAATGATGGTGATAATGACGTTGTGTAATTATTACTAATGCGAAATTTGTATGGTGACGGTAATAATGTTATTGAGATAAAAGCATACAATTATTTCATTTCATAGCTGAGCGTTTTTTTTTTTTTTTTTTTTTTTGTTTTTAATGGTTTTAACTACATTGTTTATAAGTGAAAACAATAAACAGATATGAACAATAAAATGTTAGTTTTGTTATTGTACAGCAGCTTCTGAAACACAACACGTTCAGCATTGCCAACGCAATGCTTAAATCTATAAATCGACTAACTGACATTTGCCCTTACGGGCCACAATATCAAATGGTTGTCTTGCCAGTGACAACAAAAGTGCTTTCAGAGATGCACACACACACACACACACTTGGTTGGCAATTTTTCGGTTATCTTTACAAATTGTTTCTTTTTATATAATTTTTCCCCATTGTGTGCGTTCCAAAGATTTCATGCACGTTTTCTACCACGTAAACTCAGAGGAATAACTTTTAACACAGAAGCTAACTTATAATATACACACAGCCACACAAAATTGTTTCATTACAAATAAATTTAACAAACATGTTTATGTGTTTTTTGTTTATTTGTTCAAACAAAATCCAACAAGTTAAAAAGTAAAATTTATTTTAAACAAACTACACCGACCCATGGCTTCAAATTTTACACTTTTTTTTGTTTGCTTACTGGATGCCGGGTTGGTTAAGGATTGAATTATTCCGCAAAAATTTGCGTACATTTAAGAGAACGGTCGTAACACTGAAAAATATTTGTTTAATCTTGGAATATTTTTATTTCTATACCCTCTACACAATACTCTCGGTATACTAAATTTGTCATTCCATTCCATTGCAACACCCAGAAGGAAAAACTGAGTCGATCTAGACATGTCTGTCCCCATGTCTGTCTGTGGTTGCCATTTTCACGATGTGGAGGCCTTTCTAGATATGTTCTAGAGAAAATTTCTCCGCAAGGTCTCTTTGGTTCTAAATCCAAAGTCGCTATATCTGAAGTATATCGTAGATATCGGTTTAAAAGCCTTTAGGAGTTGTCCAAGACCGGTAAAAGGAAAACAATTGTTTTGAAAACTCACTAAACGCATAGCACATAAATATATAATAATTTGATGAATTTTTCTTCCGATTCTCTAGTATTCAAGGCTCTAATTTTTGGAGTTAGATACAATAACTGTAACGACTGTTATAAGATCTGTCTCTTTATGCATTAAAAGTGGGCGGGATCAAATAAAAATCACATCTAGTACCTTTTTTAGAGTAGATTTCAACCTTCAACAATATTTGAAATAAAAACTATTCTTATTGGTTCTTGTTATGATTGAATATACATATATGAGGAGGGTGTCTTTGTTTTGGCTTATATCGAATAAATGTGTTACCAAGCAGCGTTTGTCAACAAATATCAACAAAAGTCTCTATATGTGGGTATAACCTTTTTTTGTTGTTGTTTTGGTGAAAATTAATTTCAACGTTTTGGTGGAAGCGGTAATAAATTCCGTGAGATAACATATTCGAAATGAACAAATAACGGTTTTAATAGGCAACACTCTGTTTGCCAACATAATTTATTGGATAATATCATAATATCACGATCCCGCCTGTTTCAACATGAGACAGCAGATTATAAAAATAGAGTGTGTACTGTCATATATTCCCACACTGCGATTTTTTAGGTCAAAAAGAAAAAAATTTTATGTAATCCATTTGTTTTTACGTGAAAACGATATTTGGCGATTAAGTAAAAAGTTGTGATATCGCGTTGAACTTTAAAGTACTTTTTCTATATGTAGGAATATTTTACAAATAAAAAAACTCAATTTAGCGTGGGACATACCGCAAGTACCCTTCTCATAGAAGTGCAAATTGTAGGCGAGACTGGGAACCTACAACACTCAGCTTGAACTTTGAAACAATTTTTGATTTTTGAAAATTATTTTTAGCTTTGCAGCTTCATTTTTATGATTGTAAAATTATGGGCGTGGTAAAATTTTCTAATTTTTCCTTTTTTTGCCCCCCTTCTTAGTGTTGCTAAGCTTTTAACCATCTTATAACACCTACCACCCATCTAACGTAGAGGATGGAAATATTTGTATAAGAAGCAAACCGCTCCAATACTTCCATTGCCACAACAAGTTGTATGTACATATATATATATAAATATTTTCAGGCACATGTCAGTAACAAATCAATAGAAAAAAAAAATTGGCATAAACGTGCTATCAACCAACATGAACAACAAACAAACGTAAGATCGGGAGCACCATACCGGTATGTAATGCTTTGCATGCCATGAATGACAACAACGGCAATGAAGATCAAACCATAAAAAATGTCTTGACTTAACTATTGCATGGACGTAAAGTAAACACACTAACAACCAATACCATGACACTACCTACTGAAACGAGTGTTCAACACAAAACTAACATATACCAGCAACATACAATAAAGTGGAAAAAAAAGTGGGAAAATAATTTCAATTTCATTTTTAAGCGCTTGTTGGCCACAAGCATTGCTTTAATACACAACCAACTTTCAACGCGTGCGGTGGGCCGGTCATCAATACAGAAAAAATACAAAAAACAAAGAAAATAATTAAATAAATAAATCACACTTTTTTATTCATTCATCGAATTTATATCGCACCGTAGATGCTGTTGCTGTAAGCCAAGTTTTAAAATGTCACACTTGCTAAACGTCTGTGTACTGGTGTTTGTAACGACGGTTGCCTTAATTTCGATTGTAGAAAATCGTTCCTATAATAACGGTTTAATGTTTTATGATCTAAATACAAAACGACCCTTTCTACCCCCAACGGTATCGGTATCGCGTGGACGCAGTTTAGCCAATTTTCCATATTCACCGAAAGGGTCTATATGGTCAACATTCGGTAAACCTTGTGAATGTACGCAAACTCTTTGCGGCTGTTGTGCTGGCATTACTGTTAAAAAATACGATTTCGATCAGAAAAGTATGTGTTTCGTAAACAAGAAAAATTTACATTAATACAGAAACAGAAAGTGAAGTGAATGAACAGTTATATTAAATTTATTGTGTATGTTTTTAATAAGAAAGGCTTCTCTTTAATATTCTTTATTATGCAATTCAAGTTAAAAGCAATTTTTCTATAAAAAAATATCATCCGCTTACGAAATAAAAAAATTTAATAAAAAAAACATTACTTAAAAATGTTTTAGTTAATAAAGCTGGACCAATTAATACCCTACACCACATAGTTCTATAAAATTTATTACAATGAGTTTGATTGTGTCTGTAAACGCAAGGCATTGCCAGATAAATCATTTCGTGATATATAAAAAAATGGTTTGATCGGGTTCAGATTTGGCACAAGCAATTATTAAGCTAATTAACAATTCTGTACTAAATTTTGTTCAAAAATATTAAGAATTTCGATTTTTGGCCATGTAAAGACTTTCTTTATAAAAGCGCGTTATGTAGGGAGGGGTTCTAAAAATGGTTCATTTCGGTTCATTTTAAATAAAGTTTCTTTCTAAGCTAAGACGTGTCTTACTACTAGATTGTACTAAATTTCATTAAAATATCTCCAAAAATCCAACCAGGAGCTTATGCACAAATTTACATGGACAGACAGATGGACAGACGGACACGATTAAAACAATACCGATTTTGATTTGAAATCAATCGATATAATTGACACTTGCTGTTTAGAAGTTACAAATATTTGTACAAATTTATTATATTTTTTGCCACAAGAGATGCAGATATTATATGAAAGTTATTAATACATGGTACTGACCTAATACTTTTTTATATATTCATCATCAAGTTGAACACTTTAAAACATCCACCTACCTTACCTTTAATGTAATGTTTCCATTTTATTCTCTTCAGCAATATTTCAATATTAAATGTATGGCAATTTTATGTTAATATGTTGTTGATAACTTTAATTATATGTTGTTGTGAGTTTTACACAACAATCCAATTATATTTGCTGTAATTGTACAGTTAGCAATTGATCTCACACAGAGTACAATGAACACTTCAAAAGCATTGTAATCCCAAACAAACAATAACTAGTTGGTTGTGTATGATGATTTTCTAAACAAGCAATAATGTAATGTGTTTGATTATCTCGAGATACACAATATCCAAGCAATATTAATGTATAACATTTCTGAAGAAATTGTTTTCGTAGTGTCCATAAAAGACCTGAGGTTTATTGAATTTGTTATTAGGTTTGCAGCACTCAAGAGAAGATATCAAAGAAAAATATTCTTGATCGAGACATTGCTCATAATTTATCAAACATACAATGAGGTGGAGGATATATACGATTTGGTCTAATCCATATATCTTTATTGTACCAATCAAGATCATCTTTTGACAACGATTTCTCTTTCCTTTCTTTTGCTCAGTTTGCGCCAATGTAACGTATTTCAATCCGAAGGATGAAATACATTTGGAGCTTTTCCTCAATGAAAAATCCACATCCAAATATGGCATGTCACCCCGAAATCCTTCACCATTTTGCATACCACTCATGTTAAACATACCGTTGGCCATGTGCGTTCAAATGACAAACATTGCAATAGTTGGTGACAATCTGAATATGTGCATGGATTTTGTAATGGGTATGGCATCAACGCAAATGTTAGAAATGCATTTTCAATGTATGCGAGTTGGACTACAGGGTGCTCAGTGGGTAAATGCAGCCGGTCAGCCAGTAATACCGGCTGGTGGCATTAACAAGCAGCACAATGACTATGAAGATGAATCTGTGGAGTATTTTGATGAATCGGAAGACATTTCTACTACAAATATTGATACAATGAGAAAGGAAATGACCAGTAAGGAGACAGGTAATGTTTGTGGGATTTATACATTTTAAGAAATATCAAAGTAATTGTTAATAAGTTTGAATTGTTTTATGATTATTACAACAACAACAGCTGGTCACGATAAACAGCCGGAAAATTTGTTAAAAAATGAAAGTGAAATGTTCAACTCGGCTATACATACGACTGAACCAGTGATAGCAATCATTGCACCAACAATAATAGAAACAACAACAACAATAGCAACAATAAATAGTAATTCTCTGCATAAAATAAAAATAACAAGTCTAATGGAAAATAAGACTATGATTAATACTTTAATGACAAACTCTAATCCCATGACTACGGGTGGTAAAGCCGTAGATAACGATGTCGCTGATGTTGATGCTGATGATGATGAAGATGATGATGGTGATGTTCACGTAGTTGATGTTAAGCCGAACGACAATAGTGAAAATGTTGCCAGTGATGAAATGAGGGATAATTTAGTAAAAAAAGAAGAAGAATATGAAGAAGAAGACAATAATGATGAAAGGGAAGTCACTGCAAATGAGGCTGACAAAATGAATGATTTTGCGAATAATGATGACATTAGCAAGGATATGAATATTAAGTCCGTCTTATATGACAATGACAACAACATCAACAACAACAACAATTACAAGAAAATTAATGAGATTTCTTATATAATACCCATGACAGAAACCGCAAGCGCGCCTAATTATAATGGATTAAAAATCAATGGCCACAAAAACCAATTAACATCGGACAACACAATAAAACCTCAAACACCAACGAATAATAATCAAAAAAATCAGGACAAATTTCAAATGCAAAATCAAGCCAACGATAATTTAAATAATTTGGGAAATCCGAAAGAAACATCAAAACGACGTATCAGTAAATTGTGTACCCACTTACAACGCACACGCATTGCCCGCTCACAACTATCATTATAGTCAAGTGTCACTTATATATAAATGTTGTATAAACAGTACGAGTATATGAGCAAACAAATGTCTAAACATTGACATTATGTGTGTGTGTGTGTGTGTGAATGTTTGCATATTTTAATTGAAATTTTAACTTCACACACATATACACACGCACGTTATATTTATTTTTATTAGATTTATTTAATGCAAGGCACGTGTTGGGTGAAATAATTTGAATTTAATTAATTTTTGTTGTTGTTTCACTTTATGTTTTACCAGTGATTTGTGTGTAAAATTGTTTGTTGTTATTTTTTGTATGATATTAAGAGAAGTTGGCACTCAAACTTTATGTTAAAAATAAGCAGATAAATGTCTTTATGTGATGTTTTTTTTTTTTAATTTCATAAAACAAAATTGCGTTGGCATCTGAACAGAAATATGCCAACTTATTTGTTTTCGTATTGATTACTATTTAATTATTTATTTATTTATTTATTTATTTATTTATTTATCTCTATAGTAGGTTTATTTTCAGAGTGGCCTCAAAACATTAAAACCTTAAATATTACGAAGAATTATGTGAATTATGTGCATTAACACTGCTGAATGGAAATGTTTGAAAAGTGGACTTATGCCACTTTCAAAATGAAGCCATTTATTTATTTATTTTTTATAGTTTCGTAAATAAAATTTTATATATACATATATTTATATAATTTAATGATCTTTAAAAAATGGCGCAATTATACATTTACCACGCCCCTATATGATATCCAAACCATGGCCTAAGGAAAGTCTTTTAGTTCTTTTTTTTTTGCCTTAGTAAACTCTTTTCATTGTGGGACGCGGGTTCAAATCCAGTTAAGGGGAAAAAGTAAAAGAATTTTTTTTAACTAGAATTTGAACTCTTCGGACTACCATGAAAGTTGAGAATTGGTTCGACAAGCGAATAAGCTTTTAAGCTTTTAAAAAGTCATATATTTTATGAATTTTGGCAACGTTACTTGTTATAATAATTATTTTAAACTTCAAGTTTAAATAAAGACAACAATTCACAATCTATTCGGTAGAAAGCTTAAAGCTTAAATGCAATAAGTAATCATATTAGCTAAAGAGTTTCAGTAAACGTAAACTTCAAAATATATTTTGAAGTCTGTCTGATTCAACATTTTCTTAGTCGTAATATGTATAAGTTTTAAACAAAGGGTTATCAAGGGTAAAGAGTTGGATTAGAGGAAATCTTGAATTGAAGAAGGATGTCTTATAAATTGTCCAATTGTAATAATTTTCCAAAAATACACGCTTTTGGGTCAAGACAAGCCCTCATACCTTACACTTTATACAATTATAACTGTAATGAACAAAATTGCTAGCCAAACCATGTTTGATGCAACATTCAACTTATAAGGACACAACATAAAGGATACGGATATAAATAGAGTGTCAATAAATGATTAACAACAGTCTGGCGGAATATTGCAAAGGAAGACATAATGTGCAAGATTCCTGATAATGAAATTGTGTAAAAAATTTAAATAAGGAATCGACTTAAAAAAAATTATTAAAATTTAAAAACTTGTTACCAAACTTGCCCTTAATCTTAAAACAAAACAAAACAGAGTTCACGTGATAGTGTCTAGCAAAATAGTGATTAAAGTAAATTTAAAATATTTAAAATTATATCGCACAAGTGAATCAGCTTTAACAATCGCTTAAAAAAAGGCCTAATAATAATTAATTAAATCACAAAACAATTTTAATTTAATTGGAAAAACTTGTTTTCTTTTTAGCGGTTTTTGGGTTTTTTGCTGCCCACTCGGGACCTGATTAAATATAATTTGGAACAGAAAACAATCAAATTAAACAGATTAATATTATAATTATTAAAAGACATAAATTTTTCGAAGATACAATAAATATTAACATTCTATTCTAAGACATCAATGGAAAAAGAAATTTAACAATATTTAAAGCTTTTTAAAGATAAGAAATGCGAGAGCCATACAAGTGGTAATAGAAGAAACTTCGATCCTTTACCTGAGAAGTCTTCCATTATATTAAAAAGCTACATTATACACCTTTCTAGAAACAGTAAAATGAAGGAAAAGCATATTCAGCGCTATTGTAGCATTAACATTATGACTGCAGTTATCCATTGATCCGATGGTCCAAACATTTCTGCAAAATTAATCTCGATTTCTATTATTCTTTATAAAGCTATTCTTCTAACTAAATTATTGAAGATTGAAGATTTTTAATACAAATTCAATTCGGTAGTGGAGTTTGCAAAAGGTGCTATTAGGAATTAAATTAGTTATCGAGCTTAAAAATATTTTAATTTTGGACTTCATTGATTATTTTTATAATCTATTTCCTTAGAAAGATATTTCTCGAAGTGATATTTATATGACAATGACTAGCATTTATTGATTCCATTAAACATATATAAATATATCTACATATATCCGTTTGTCTGTCCATATAAATTTTTGTTTAATCTACAAATCACAGTTATTAAAATATTTTGATGAAATTTGGGCAAGACCATGTATTGGCTCGAAGAAGAACCTTAACGAAAATAGACCGAATCGGTCCCATTATTATGAGAGTCTTTATATGGAAAACAATTGTAATTATTAACATTTTTGGACAAAATTTGGTGAAGAATAGTTAATTAGTTTAAAAATTGGTTGCAACAAATTTGTATCCGATCGAACCATTTTTAGAACAATGATATTGCCTCTAGTTTATTGATAAAACGAAACTAATTGTATGGACAAAGTGGTATTAAATTGTCGGGCTTAATCGACTATAACACCTTTATGTATTTTAAATTAAATTAGACGAAAACTGTGACTAAAAAAAAAATTTTTTTATAATACAATCTGATGATCCTTAGCAAGTAATTTAGTATATTGGGCGCCCCATTAATATATCGTCGTCATGATCAACTTAATCACATGCCAAGACAGCAATAATCATCAATTGAATCTAATTATGGGTCTAAACACTTTCTTTCTATTTTATACCGTCATGCTGTTTCCATTTACTCCTTTAGCAAATCGTAAGTTGTTTTGCTACACTTTTCATTACGATAAAACACCCTTCTCTAAATTGAAGGTCTTGTCGAAACGAAATTACATGAAACCTTTCTAAATGAGAATGAAATCAAGCTTAGTTGGATGATCGATTGGCAAAAAGAAGAGGTTCTATTTCATCTGCAGAACGCTTTCAATGAGCAGCATCGCTGGTTTTATTTGGGTTTTTCAAAACGCGGTAATATCGGTGACTCTGATATATGTTTCTTTGAGAATAAAAGTGGTTTTTTTGATGTTGTAACCGATACCTATACAAGTTCGGATGGAAAATTTGTACAAAAAGACTATCAACAGGATTGTTTGCTGTTCAAAATGGATGGTTCAGCATTAGCATTTAAGCGGAAATTCGATACATGTGATCCCTCCGATTTGCGAATGCATGTAATATTCAGTTTAACTTATTGTATAAGTGATTAGGGTTAATGCGATTTACAAATATCTGTAGGAAGGCACGATGTATATAATGTGGGCTAGAGGTGAAAAAGATTTACAATTGACCGATTCTCAGTTTGAATTCCCAAATGTCAGCTCTAACGAGTCGGGTATAAAAATGATGCAATTATTACGCGCTGATAAAATCATTATTCCGGAAACGTATGTATAACGAAATAGACGTCCTAGAATTTCTTAGTGATGAAGTATTTTATGATGATTATTTTTATAGTGAATTGAAAAATATTGATGTACGACTTCATGAAGTACACGTGCCCGTTCAAGAGACCACGTATTGGTGTCATATACAAAAATTGGACGAATTTTTGATACACAAACATCATATAGTACAATTTGAACCTTTAATTACTTCACCGGGTATTGTGCATCACATGGAAGTGTTTCATTGTGAAGCCGCCATAAATGTTCATATTCCCTTGTATAATGGTAATTGCTTAAAAATGCCAGCCGCAGCAAAAGTTTGCTCTAAAGTTATAGCCTTGTGGGCTATGGGTGCCAGTACATTTACATATCCACCAGAAACTGGTTTACCCATTGGCGGTAAAACGTACAACCCCTATATACGTTTAGAAGTGCACTTTAATAATCCGGGATTACAAAAAGGTGATCGGCAAGTGATAATATAAAAACATATTAATTTGAAATTATTTTTTCAAAATTTATTTAAGTTGAAAAATATTTTGTAATGATTAATTTTTGTACCTATACAAGTAGAATATTGTATTATATTTCATAATGATAATACAGGGCATGTGGACAGTTCTGGTATGCGCATTAAGATGGTATCAGAATTGAGACAATTCGATGCCGGTGTCATGGAATTAGGCTTAGAGTATACTGACAAAATGGCCATACCGCCCGGCCAAATAGGCTTCCCCTTAAATGGTTATTGCATATCTGAATGTACTGAGTTGGTAAATTTCTTTTCACTATTGATTTATTAAAATTAATTCAATTCAATATGAATCGATTATGTATGCAATTCATTTTAAAGGCTTTACCACATTCGGGTATTGTTATCTTCGGTTCCCAATTACATACACATTTGCGTGGTGTTCGCATTCTTACACGACATTTTCGTGGTAGTGAAGAATTGCGCGAAATCAATCGCGATGACTATTATTCACATCACTTTCAGGATATGCGAAATTTACGTTATAAGCCGCGTGTATTGCCTGTAAGTTTGTAAGTTTTATAAGTTTTATATTTATATTTATAAACTGCAACACTTAACATGTTTAGGGTTTATATAAAACAATTAAGTTGCTAACTGTTATTAACTATATTATACATACAGTATTGAATATTTCGTTTCATTTTCAACTAAAGGGCGATGCATTGGTAACCACTTGCTATTACAACACCATAGGCTATGAAAACTGTACGCTCGGTGGTTTTTCTATTAGCGATGAGATGTGCGTTAATTACATTCATTATTATCCGGCCACAAAATTGGAAGTGTGCAAAAGTTCCGTTTCAGAGGATACTTTGGAAAATTACTTTATATATATGAAAAAGTAAGTAACTCCAGCACAGTCTTGGTTGTTGATTATTGCTATTAAACCAATTGGGAACATTTTTTTTTAGTCATATTTTGCGAAGAGTGAATTTTTTTACAATTTCTGTATCAGACCCTAGAAGCTGAATCGATTCTATTTTTATAATATTTAAGACTAAGGTATATTTTTAAACGGAATGTGGCTTTAATTATAATGTGAACACCTGACATAAAGTTTTGCAATTGCAGCCCTTTCAAGAATAATACCTTTGTGTAACGCCCGCCATACTGTTTTTATTACAGTATTACTTAGTAACAGAATGTTTAGTTCTGCTGTCATTTCTTTATAATGTTCGCCGGTGTCTGTCAGTTTATGTACAAGATGTACAATTTTGTATGGTGTTCATATTATTTTGTCCATACCCTATTTATGATGAAGGGCATGGTACAGTCAGTATATTTGATTGCACTTATTTTTATATTCTTGATTGAATATTCATAACATCCACTGGATACCATTACTTGTACTTGTAATTGCTCATACGCTATATATTCCTGCCAATATTTAACAGCACACAAGATCAATGTAAAGTGATTGTGTTTAAATGAATGAAAAAATTTAATGAATTTAATCCCATTGGATTAGAAAATATTCATTGTTTTATCACCTCCCTACAGTAGCATCAATCAATCAATCAATCAATCAATACAATCCACAAACAATAGCACACATTTCCACACATTCAATGCCGCACTTATTCATAAAGGTTTGTATGTGGTTTTGTGTGTAACAACAATGCAATTTTTGCATTTTCTAGACGGGAACATCAACACGGTATCCGGTTGAATGGAGCACGTTCGAAGAATTATGGTAAAATTAAGTGGACACAGCCGCGAGTAGATCTACTGTATACGATGTACATACAAGAGCCGCTTAGTATGCAATGCAACAAATCGGATGGTTTACGTTTTGAGGGCTATCAATGGGAAGGTGCACCCATCACTCCGGTAAAAATTAAAATGCCCATGTACCGTAAAATATGCCCGAATTACAATCCACTGTGGCTGAAGCCATTGGAAAAAGGTGCCTGCGACTTGTTGGGAGAATGTATTTATTAAATGTTAATGTGTTGGGAATGTATCCATTTGATTAATATGCTGTAATTGTCTTATATGTACAAAATAATATTAAATAAATTTTATTTTATATTTTATTTGTCATAGTGGCGCCAAAAACCATGCACATGCCACATAATATAAATAAAGAAACGACCACCCATACCAGTGATATGTACATATATAAA
Organism: Ornithomya fringillina; assembly: GCA_963978525.1. Lineage (NCBI taxonomy): Eukaryota > Metazoa > Arthropoda > Insecta > Diptera > Hippoboscidae > Ornithomya > Ornithomya fringillina. The sequence continues at coordinate 7,792,175 of OZ021693.1, forward strand.
AAAAAAAACGCTTTCTTTCTTACATATGCAAACATATACAGTTATTTTATGTAGCGAAAAAGTATTTAAAAGCTAAAAAAAATTATGAAATTTGTAACTTTGTGACCTTTTACGTTGACACGAGGAGTTGATATGCTTAAGAGACTTTCCAAATGGCTTTTCTGGGTAAGTACCATCGAAATTTGCTTTAAATTTCGGTTTAAAATAATAGTTGCAGTCAGTTCAGTTAAATGCAGAATTCAATCATGATGAAGAACTTCAAGATGCCACCGTATGCAAAGCCATGTTCATCTCCCTTCTAATGCGAGAGAACATAATTTCGAGTCGCGCACTGAAATCTGCGTAAAATACACCCTGGCAAAGGTTATTGGAGTTTGTGTGAATATTTGTAACTTCTAAACGGCAAATGTCACACACACCTTAAATTATACCAATCGATTTAAATCAAAATCTGAATGGATTTAACCATGTCCGTCTGTCTGTCCATGTAAATTTTTTGTATTTTTTTGAGATATTTTAATGAAATTTTGTGTTTATTGGCCCTTAAATGAACCCTATTGAAAATGGAACAAATCGAACCATTTTTAAAACACCTCCCCATATAAGGTTCTATTACAATGGAAGTCTTTCTATGGTAAAAAAATGTTTTGCCATATTGCTCAATTTAAATATCAACCTTGGTAAAGAGACCATAAAAACCTATGTGAAATACAGAATCGATACATTTGCTAGCAGGAACATGATTTCCACATAAAAACGGACAGACTGACATAGCAAAATCGATTCAATATACAATTATAATTTAAAACATACTTTGGAGTGGTTACAAAAAAGTAGAAGCAAAACTTTTCAGAAATTTTTTCCAAATGTGTCATATAGAAAAACTGAATCTTCTTTTATACAAATATATGTATGTGTATGAATATTTTATTTCTTCTTCTCCTTTTCTTCAAAGGTTTTTAATTTATTGTAATTTATGAACGCTGCTACATGTGTAAGCATTATTTATTGCTCTCTGGTGTTATTAATGAATATTAAAAAGCTTTCCATTATAAAGATGTAGCACGAACACATATTTTGGTTTTATGAAGAGCGGACATAAAGGTTTGTTTTTTGGTTAATGTGTAAATATTATTGTAGAAGAAATAAAGATCATGAAAAGTTTTTTAAAACCTCCCCCTTAATGAAGAGACAGTCAGCCATGATGAAATTAAGCATCCTTATAGGTGGTGTAAAGCAACGCTGGATTTAAATCGTTACATAAGCTGTCCCGTCTCATCATGTTCAAATTTGTTTCAAATTAATCTAATAATATGTAAAACTATTGAGACAAGTTTCATCAAAAAATATTGAGAATTGTGGATTTTTCCATATAGCAACCTTTTCTTTATGCGAAAAAGTTACAATGCTAGTTTAAAGTCATCACAGCTACTGCTTAAGTAATCTGATCAAGCTTAAACATGCACCATTAAATTCGTTTGGTCAATATCCAACGATTGGCATCAAAATTTTTGTAAATTTTTATAAAAAACTTTTTCCAAGATTATCCGTTTTTAATGGGCGTAGTCCGAGAGAGGGAAAATTACATCACAAAAAACTAGAACTTACATCCTTTCATATGACACCATTTTGAGGCAAATCGGTGTAGCCGTTATCGAGTTATAGAATTTTAAAGAAATCGTAGTCATAATGATGAGCGTCTGGTATTTTGGCTGATTTTTCGGTTTTTCGTGTTTATGGTTTTTCATATTTGTGTTAATCATAAAAGCTGTCCCAGTGGTCTGATCAAGCTCAAACTTGAAGTGTCTGAATAGTTCTGCTGTCACTTCAAGTAAATTATTTCGCGATATTATAAAATGGCTTCCCAGTTAGGAAATAGCATTTATGTGTATTTGTTGTTGTTGTAAAAAATCGTAAGTAAGTAAGAAATCCTGTCAAACGTCCACCATAACCAAAAATCAAGAATGCACTGAAGCCCTAAATATAATAATTATTAAACACAAAAAAAAAAACATACATACAACGCTGTCATCATATTAATAACAATTTATGCGAAAATATTACAACGCAGTGTGTTAGTTCAACTCACTTAAGGGCATTTACAAACGCGGGTCATAAAAATGTAAATAAGTTTTACAACCAACGACTACATCAGTAAAATAAATGAAAAATAAAACTATTGATATATTTACACACACACACACACACACACACAAACTACATAGTTAAATCTGTGCCATAGTGCGTGAAATTAAAGTTTTTTTACACAAGATAGTAAGAGTGAGTAAGTGCTATAAAATTCTAAGCGCCTATAAGCACCTACTTTACTTAAGAGTCTTCCTCTACTCTTCACAAGATTAATTTGGAGATGTTTTTATAAGCCTTACTAGCTTGTGTTTCATTAAATAAATAAACGTTAATTTTATGTGAATGCGAAATGAGTAAAAGGCGTTTTTATATGTGAAGAATGCACGTGAGTAAGTTAAAATATTTACAAAACATCATTTGCATTAAAGATAGAGTGACAAAAATGAATGAGCTGCAAAGGTTTAACACATTGAATATAAAAATGCTGCTATAAACGTTGGCTAGAAATCACGAGAACAATTCTGGAAAAATGATTTTAGATTCGATGCAATTTACCGGTACGTTGTACTTACTCATGAACTCATTTTATGGCTGCTCTGTAAATACTTGCACAAGTATTTCTCTTATTCCTTAAAGTTATGCAAGAGGTGAGCATGAGCCTGAGCATTCATTGAATGGTTCACACATCTCCGTGAATATTAAACAGAGTTTGATGAAAACATAAATTTTATAAAGTTTGTGAAAACTTTTACAGGAAAGAAGTAAAAAACTTAGTCGGGCAAGCCCGACTTTATAATACCCTACACAATTTATCTCCTTAAATTATGCTACAATTAGTTTTGGTTGTATTTGTATACGTGAGGCCCTGCCATTAAAGTTACTTTGTGAAATATCAATTTATGGAAAGGGGTTCTAAAAATCTAATCTAATCGGATCCAAATTTGGCACAGGCTGATATTGTGTCAATTAACTTTTATTTACCAAATTTTGTGAAAAAATATTAAGAATATTTATTTCAACTTCATGGTTTAAATTTTTTTTGGCAAATAAATCGATTTTTGTCAATTGTGGGCGTTTTTGTTTTCCAACCATGCCCATTTTAGGCACATCTATGTTCAAAAGGGGTATATGTGCCACATTTTAACTTCACATTTTAATGTTTTTTTTGGCATATAAATACATTTTTATCGATTGTGGGCGTGTCTCTGTCTGCAGAAGTGTATATATACAATTTTAGCTCAACATCTTAAAAATTACGATCGCGAGAGTGGCAACAATAGACAGACAGACATACAGACGGTAATGTTTATATGGACTCAGTTTTTAATACTTAACGAGTATATATGTCATTTGTAGAGTCTCTGATGCCTTCTTTCCAAAACCAAACCTAGTGACAAACCTAGTGAACTCTTCTATCTCATGTGTAAATTACTTATTTAAAGCAAAAACGTGCAGTGTTTGGTAATAAGAGATAATCACGTAATGAGTTCAAAGATTCCCGAATCTTACATTATTAGATTATTTTCTATTTACACATGTTGTTCAATGTAAGGGTTAGAGTATTAAGGTCAACATAGGTGTAAGGGGAACAAGAACGTAATGAAAACTGTTTCAACATATTCTTGCCAAAACACAGTCAAGATTATTTGAACATTCATGTTATTTTCGATTATATGATAATTACGCTATGATAGAAAAAAAACAACAAAAAGAAACTAAAAGTGAATCAGGCCAGATTGTACAACTGATATATCAGAGAAGTTAAAGGGAAATATAAAATTGTTTCAAGAACATCATTAAATCGATTGATATTTAATAGTATTAAAAAATTCCACGTCCATAGTGTATCCTTACAGATGGGTAGAATATGCAAAATTTGTACTAATCTGATTAACTTAATGTTTTTGGTTTATATTAACTGTTTTGTTGATGTTTTGTAAATGAACTCTGAAAATATTTCATGATTACATTATATCCACAAATACCATAAAAATTTTGATGCAATAGAAAAAATGTTCATTTCAATATATTTTTTAAATAGCATTCCAACGTAAGTGTTGAAGGTCAAATAGTTGAAATTCTTATGAATTTCTTTATATTGTTGGCATTGCACCCTCATTGATGGCAAACAGCTATTAAGCTGTAACTTAGTTAAATGGTGAGGGGATGACTTTAAAACAGAAGAAGAATTTAATTTATAATGGAGCATACTAATAAAGCATTTGAATAGAATAGTTAGATAGATCTGTGAAGCTGCACTCGTAATCAAAACTTAAAGGACTGCTTCGAACTATTACATATGATGGCATGATGGTAGGAAAACTCTCATTATTATTTATATCATATTTTTGTTGCTTGTGTACATATATTGTACCATACAATCCGATGTTTGCATGCCCTTTTGTAAGCCCTTTGCTTTTTGTATAATAAACAGAGCCATCAAAACTTAATGAAAAATATTACATTCGAAACAACACTCTGGCAAAGACATTACAATTAAACACAAACGTGAGTATACGGGGCATACATGCATAGTTATGCATGCGTACATATATACGTATGTAGATAGTAATTTGTAAAATAAAATGAAATCATACAAAATTCCTATAAAAGGGTACAAAAAACATAATTGTTTGGGGCCGCACCTTTGTTACTCTGCACATTTATACATCCATACTGTAGGAGTGGTATGCACACGATTGCGCCCCCTTTTAATGATCTCTTATACTTTTCCAATTCTGCATCAAAGTCTGAATCGATTTAATTCGATCTCTCTGATCGTGCAAATTTGTACGCAAGCTAGAGGACACATTTTTATACCCTCCACATTAGATGTATAAGTATACTACGTAAGTTTTTTCGTTTGCAACACCCAGAGGAAGGCGTCAGGTACCCTACAAAGTGTATATATTTTTGATTAGTATCAAAAACTGAGTCGATTTAGACTTGTATGTCTGTGTGTCTGTCTGTTGATGGCATTCTCACAAACGTAAATTTTGAGACATTAAGCTGAAATTTTGTACAGATACTTTTGGTTTCTTAAAGACAGATCGCTATTTAAAGTTGGCAAAATCATTTAAAAGCCACGCCCACAATCAACAAAAATCTATATATCTACCACAACAATTGACCTATGAACTTGAAATTTAATACACATATCTATAGTTATCCCATCCATCGATGTGTTAAAAATGGGCGCGGTCGGATAATAGACGCACCCACAATCGGCAAAAACCTTATTTTTATATTAAATCTTAAACTGTGTACCACCCACATATCAACTATCATAGATTTCTTTTTGTGACCTTATAATTTCATTTCAATTTTTATACGCGCCTACAATAGCATTCTTACACGTTCTTTGTTTTAAAGGAATTTAATAATGTCTTCATTTTCATACAAATAAAATGCATCGGCATTCTTTTAATGCTTCTTTATCTTTATTTGTAGAAGAATAAAAAGAAGAACATGAATGAGTAATAATACAATAATTCATGTGGATAAAAGGATAAAGTTAAACGACAACATTTCAAACATTTTAAACAAAGTGTTATTCTGTTGATTATACAAATTATTTTTATTGCAGTTGCATGTGATTTCATTTTAAATTTAATGGTTAATCGTTAGATCACGTAGCTGCAATATGGAAATATATGGAAAATTGATTATAGTAAAATGAATTAAACCTTACACCTCTTGTAACAAAAAGGTACATTTGAATTTAATTAATCATGTCCATCCGTCTGTCCATATAAAATTGTACGCAAGCTAAAGGTCACATTTTTAAAGATATTTCGATGAAATTTGCTACAAGGACATATATTAAACCAAAGAGGAAAACTATTGAAAATGAACCGAATCCGAACCATTTTTAGAACCCCATTCCATCCATTTAAGATCATATTATAATAAAATAGCCAATTCAATGGCCAAAAATCGCAATTCCCTATGTTTTTTAAACAAAATTTGGTGAATAATATTTAATTAAAATACAATAATTGGTTGTATTCAATTTGGACTTAATTGGACCACTTTTGAAATCTCTTTCCCGTAGTGACTTATATGGTAATGTCTCGCGTTTACTGACACAACTAAAATAATTGTAGCATAATTTAAGGTGCTACATGGTCTAGGGTATTAAATGGTTGCGCTTGTCCAATCATAACATTTTCACTTTTTTTTTATATAAAAGATGAGATTTGGTGGTGATTTGGTTCAAAATTGCTTTTTACCAAAATATTATCCTTACTTTTATATATGAATAGTGTGAAACGATATCCAAATTAATAAATAATTAAAATCAAATCTGGAACGCACAAGGATAGACATGGCTCATTTGATTTATTAATTATTTGCAAACTAATTGATAAATTTATTATAAACGCTACCATATATAAAAGATCAAATATTTAACATCTTATGTGTACATATAATACATTTTGTTCACAATACCAGCTGTATTCAGTACATCCTACACGTGCAAGCACGGCGGCGGTTAGGAGGGATTAGAGGGAGGAGGATAGAGGAAGTAGTGTTTGTGTACTTTTGATTTGAATTTTGGCATGGTGGGAATCTTAAAAAACATAAAAAACTTAAACATAAAAAAAAATTAACTGCAAACTAAAAGTTACATTGCCCTTGTGTTAACAATGAATTACTCGATTATTATAATTATTATTTTTATGATAATCAAAATAAAATATGTATATTTTACCTCAATAATCATGCAGGATTCATACATTGTATCCATGTGGCAAGGAAATGAAACTCATGCGCTCAGAAATGTGTCTGTTTATAAATGGCTTGAAAAATTAATACCGCTTTTCTTATATACACCTCGCATTGCACTTTTTTAGTTGTTTTTACAGGAATTAATACAAATTTCATTAGATTGTCATATAATTAAAAAGTCAGCACTTATGATGATGAATGATTGCATAGGGATTAACCGCATGCCATTTTAAAATTTGTTTTTTACACTTCGTCTCTTTTTTATATATTCTATTGTTGGCCTATATGAATGGAGTTGCTTATGCATATAATTAAACACTTTTAATTATTATTAATGCAAATATTTAAAAAATACGTTCTTTATTTTAAAAAATTCGGCGATTATTTGACAATAAGAACGAAACTTAATGGTTAAGAAAGAGAAGTAAAAGAAAATGGAAAAGTTTTGTTCGTTTTAGTGCCATCTTGAGGAAAAAGAAACTTCCTCATTGTTTGCATCGACATTTAATTTTTGCTTTTGTTTTTTTCTGTGTGTATTGAGCTGCTGTGTGAGGCCCTAAAGTTATCGATTATAAAACTTTCACATCGCCGAGCATCACTAATAAACAAAAGTATTATGAAAGTGCAGAAAAACAAATATTATTTTCATCATGCAACGTGAAGAAAAACAATTGGAGGTGACTTCAGATGCCATATTAAGTCGCCTTAACGATTTAAAAATGTCAATAGGAGCTATGGTGCACAAGTTAGAGACGGAATACGAAACTATAAATTGGCCCACATTTTTGGATAATTTCGCCTTAATATCAAGTCATGTAGGGAATAAAATTTGTAAAAGATTTATTTTTAAATGTTATTATTCAACAGTTAACGAGCCTTTCAAAAATATTGTCTAAAGAAACGTGCCCACTTTTACGCAACCGTACCGTTCTACCACTAATGGTGTCACCGGACCGTGATGAGTCATTGATGAATTTAACGCAAGGACGAGTACCAGTATTTTCCCATGACATTGTACCAGATTATTTGCGCACTAAACCCGATCCACTGGCCGAACAAAAAATGTTACAGAATGAACAGAAAGCAGCAAATCTTTCGCCAGAAGCGGCCATGAAACAGGTGGCTCAATATACTAAAGTTATATCGCATGTGGTGGATATGGTTAGTAAGGCACGAGAAGAATGGGAAATTGAATCATCTTCGCGACCAGGTATACAGCAAACGAGCAGCATGGCTGATACACATACATTGGCCGCTGCGGTGGGTATTGGCAAAGGTTTACGATTGGTTATGCCCATGTCCGGGCCAGGTGGTGGTCCCGGCAATATGATGGTACCACCTGCAATACGTGCACCCGGATCCATGAATTCAAATGGTCCCGGCGGCGTCAAAGCACCTTCTGCTATTAAAACAAACATTAAATCGGCCATGCAAGTACATCCATTTTCCAGATAATTTGAATTATGAGCTCTACCCACCAAGTTGAAAATTAAGAATAAAATGAATAATAAGACAAACTATATTCCGAAACATTAAGCTTTTATATTAACAAGTATATTCACTATCTTATGCCAATGGAAATGTAATGAAACCTAACTGCGGACTTCTGTTCTGTACTTCCTTTAACTGTGATAATTATAAACGGAAGCAATTCAGTCCTCCTCTTTTATGGGAATAATTGACTGCCATTCGTTTGGGTTGACGTATATGTTTGAAATGGTGCCGCGCAATGTAAATATACCACGATTCAATGGCACTGGCTTGGGTTTGTTTGCCGCCTCGGCTATCCATTTCTCCCAAGCCTCAGCTGCCAGATGACGCCGCTGTTCTTCCACTTCCCGTCGTCGTTGCTCTTCCTGTCGTTTCAGCATGCGCCGACGTTCTTCCTGTAAACGTTTTACACGTTCCCATTCCTCCAAACGAACTCGAGCCTCTTCTTCACTCAAGTGAGAACGTGTCGGCTTTTCTGACATTTCCAATGCACTGCTTGCTTTCAACGATTGGTTTGAGGATGAGGATGTCGGTGATATTGATGACTGCGACGGTTTGGATAGACGTGCTTTCGACTCTAACCAAACCTGAAACTTTTCCTCAGCTAGACGTTTACGCTCTTCCATTTCTTTACGTTTCTGTTCTTCTGCTTTTTTGCGTTTGGCCGCTTCATCCGATAGTAATTTTCTACAACAACAACAAATTACCATTTTTCATTGTATAAAGGGACACAATGGTAGATACCTTTTGGCGGATAACCAAGTCTCGTATGCTAGATCGGGCTTCAGTACAATCTTGGCTGCTTCGCAGTGTTTTCGATATGAGAATGTGTAATCACGGGTCGTGGGATAATTATCCTCGGATTGCAAATCCAGAGGCGGCACTATATCGCTTTGGGTTTCCGATGCCGATTCGCACTTGCTGCTTCGATTCTGATTGACGCCATCCCCGCCAGCAAAAGTGCGCATTGCATCGGCACCCTTTTCAATATAAGCAGCTGGGTTTACATATCTAAATATAACCAACAATGTTATATAAACATAAGCATGTTTTTGTTTTTGTTTTTGTTCTTTTTTGGACTCACTTTACACTGGAGTTGGCGTCACAACTGCGCGAACTGATATTTAAACGAGTAGCACCATCTGTGAGAGATGATGCTAAACTTCGCGCCGATTGTCGCCGTTCAATTTCGACACCGTTATCATCCACTCGTGAAGTGTAAAAAGCCATCGATACAAAAAAAAAACGTTACTTTAGAAAATATGTTTTGTTGTTTTTGTAAGTTGAGCGGTGTAACTCGTGTTAATATTACATGAATTTTTGCTTTTAAAGGGGCGTTCGGGGTAGAGTTACAAATTTTTCGATGTTTTATGTTGGAAAAAAATTTACAAAAACTGACAAATAATTTGATTAGTTGTAGAAAAGTATTCTATTTTGATAGCTTTCAAAATGCTTGGTGGTACTATGCCTTCTAGCTGGCAAGCATTGCTCATAAATCATGGCCTTTACGAAATCCGATTGCATTTCTGTTATTTTATGGCCTTTTAATTAACGCTTAATCGCTAATGATTTCAATTTGACAAAAGTTTGAAAATATTACCAAATTTATATTTGTTTACTCAATAACCAATGTTGCGGATTTGTTTGCTTTTTTATTTGTGTTAAAACTCTCGTTAAATTTACATCGTTCTTCAATGTTATGAATTAAGCAGAAACCAAAGTGATTTTATATATATATATATAGTATATATAGAGTTTTTCAACAGGGCCTAACTAGACTGCCATTTCCATTTCAATTTTCCCATATGGACTGTAACCGACTATTTCAAAATCTTCATATTTAAAATCCTCAATATTATCCACTTGTCGTTTGATAAAAAGTTTTGGAAATGGGCGTGGCTTTCTTTGTATTTGCACCTTTAGCGGTTCAATGTGTGTTTTATATACATGAGTGTCTCCGGTGGTATGTATAAAATCTCCTGGCCTTAGGCCGGTAACGTGGGCAATCATATAGGTAAGCAGGGCGTACGAAGCAATGTTGAATGGTACTCCCAAACCCATGTCAGCACTGCGCTGGTACAACTGACACGATACTTCATTGTTGGCTACATAAAATTGTGCCATGCAATGGCAGGGTGGTAGTGCCATTTGTGGTATATCAACGGGATTCCAAGACGACATAATAATACGCCGATCGTTGGGATTTGTAAGAATGGTCTTAATAACCTGCTTTAGTTGATCCACACCCTCATTGGAGTAATCATCATTGCATGTGCGATATTTAGCACCGAAGTGCCGCCATTGAAATCCATACACCGGTCCCAAATCGCCTTCTTCGCGATCTGTGAAACCACATTTATCCAAAAATTCACGTGAGCTGTTTCCATCCCATATATGTATGTTTTTGTCTTGCAATAATTTTGCATCGGTGCTACCGTTAATGAACCAAAGCAACTCCTCAACTACAGCACGCCAAAAAACACGCTTTGTTGTGAGCAAGGGAAATTCATTGCGCATATTAAAACGCATTTGGGCACCAAATATTGACAGAGTACCCACACCAGTGCGATCATTTCTTTCCACTCCTATATAACACTTTTAAAGTTAGACGTAACCTTTAATACCTATTCGTAGTGATACCGACCTGTTGTTATGATTTGACGAATCAAATCTAAATATTGTTGCTCGTCTTCATTGCTTTGCTCTGATAAATATTGTTTACGACTACATGTCGCAGATTCGACAATACTTTGCCCACTCGATACTTTTAGATTTTTAATTACGCTACTATCCTTTTCAATACCCGACATTTGCATAGATATAATTTGCTTCTTATTGTATACTGTGAATTTTTTTATATAAACTTTTAAAATTTTAATTTTTGATAATACTTAAAAATTTATTATACACGTGATGTAAAAGTTTCCATAACAAAAATTTTTCTATAGAAAACAAATTTACCGCGCTGTCAAAAATAAACAAAGTATTTTTTGATATTCTTTGTGTAAATAACCAAGCGGAACTCAAGGAATTGAATATGAGACAATCATATGCAACCTAATACAAAAAGTCTTAGTGTTGTTTTTTATGTACTAATTTAATTTACTAGTTACTAAAACAATACCTTACAAATAATTTATAAAACTGAAACGATCTGTTGTTTATTTAATCCTTTTACATTTACAGTTTATACGAGTGATTAAAATTTCAAATATAATAACGTGCACATAGCAACCTGAAACAGTACGAAAATGAAAACTGTATCAATTAGAAAAAGCGCCTTAAAAGCGCTTTACTTGTTTACATTGTACAAAAAACTTTTTGCAAGTGCTTTTATACTACATTTAATATCAACTCTTGATTATTAAGAATTTATCAAACATAAATTATTTCAAATATCTCTACTTATACTAATGAAATAATTATGAAATGAATTTCTTTTATAGCTGACAACTAAATGAAAATTGTTTTTGCTTTGCATTATAACCTAATATTATTTAAATCAACTGCATACAAAGATGCCAAAAATTATTCCAAAACATGGATTATATAGCAACACAATTAATTTTCTTAAGCGAAATTCTTAATTTTATATTGCCAAATAAGCAATAAAATGCTATGTTGGGTATATAAACTGGCATTCCCCAATATATTTTTTTTTATGAATCTATCCAGCTTTATTCTGCACATTCATTCATATGTACAAAAGATGTTTGTAGTGACTTGAATACTAATACAAATAAAGATAATTGTGCCAAATTCTTATTTCTTTATATATGATAGATATTAACATTAGATTAGATCATTAAACAAAAACATATAAAAGAAAACGGAAATAATTAAATGCAAATTTATTATGTTGCCACAACAACTGTTCCGTAATTAGTTTAGCGTTTGTAAAATTGGCATGCAACTGGAATTACTGAAATATATTTTAACTAATGAATAATTATTAGAAATAATTACATACGTGTAATTTCTTTTTATTAAGATTTTAATATTATCATATTTAAATTATCTTGGCTGTAATGAGAGGAAATTGTTGGTTGTTTGTTTATTTTAATGATGCAACAATGTATGTATAATTATAGTAGATTTTTGCCAAAAGAAAACCTGAATTGTGAACTTCCGATTGTGGATGTTTATTATGCCTTGCACATAAGATGGGAAGGTATACTAAGTTTGTCATTCCATTGAACAACACCCAAAAGATGAATCAGCATAAAAATCCATCTAGACATGTCCGTTTGTGTATCTCTGTGTCGTTATCACGCAAATGGGCGTGGTCGTATAGGCCCATAATTTTCAAAAAGTTAACCTAGCTCGATTGCACGTTAATACGTAACACACCCACTATTAAAAGAGCGGAATCGTGTACCTGCTACACCTACCGTTCGTATGTACATGTGGAGGTTATATAAGATTTGGTTCCACTGAATTTTTTTTTGTATTGAATGCCAAATAATTCCCATTGAATTAACTTGGAGGAAAACCAGGGAAAATGTCATTAGTTCATACAAACCAATCTTTTAAGATTCTTGTTTATAATTCGGTTTCCAGCTTTAAATTCAGACGGACAAAAATATTTTGAAATATCAAAACGTTACAGTTTATTGTTGATTTTGATTCAAAAACCCCTCAAAAGAAACATTATCGTTGTTTTTTCACTTGCATTCGCTATTTATATCCTGCCTCTCTGTTTCTTACTGACGAAACTTAACTTTCAAACATGAAAAAAGGCTCAGTGTCATATAATCTCTTTTTCTTTTTTTATTGCACTAACTGTAATAAATTTGCCATTAAATACTTAACCGGGTCTTAAATTTTAACAAAGTAATGAAATAATTTTAATTTTCCTATCATTCTATTGTAACTTGCAATAATACGCGTTAATAATGAGAGAGAAAGAGTAGCCAGGGGAACAATGGAGCGATAAATGTCAGGGCAATAAAATGGAAAATGCAACATCTACTTAATATTATAAGAGTAAGAGTATACATAACATATGTGCAAATGTATATACCAGCACATGTCATATGTCAGGATATTTATTTATAAAATCTATATTATGTATGTATACACGTAAGCTTTATGTATTTATGTATTGCGTCTCACGTACTCATATTCAAATTCTGTGTGGTAATGGTTTATAATCCTTTAGTCTGTTGTCATTTACAGTAAAACAAAGAAATGCTGGATAAAAAAAAATCATAATAATAATACAAAAGCCGTCTTATTACAATGCCAATGCACTCTGTGTCAAGAGCGTAAGCGTTACGAGGAAAACTTATGTTTTTATAATTTCCTAATTTACATATTTTGCTTTGGCTTTCGGTGGCACGAAGTTTTGCGCTGTCACTAAAAATTGAACACTGGCTCCTTCAGTAACCATCTACACGCACATAGCAGTCTGTGTGCGTGCATACAATACATAGTATAGTGTGTATATTATGTTTAAGAAATAATGATAATGTTGAGTGAACGAGTGAGGGAGTGAGCTGGCACTACAGTTTGCCATCATTTGCTTGATTAACTATAACAACCGGAAATAAGAAAGAAACGGATATTGCTTGGCAGAGCAATTGATAATTTATAATAATAGACAACAACACGACTGATCAACTATTACACAATTCAAATGTCAATTAACTGGAAGTCCTTTGCAAATAATTTTTCACAATTTATTTCATATAAATGCCACTTAAGCAGTTAATGGGATTTATGTTATATCATTCGATTCGATGCAATGCGTTTCGATTTGATTTGATTTCATGTGTCATTACTTGTCATAAATATTGTATTGGGCGGAATATACAGTAGTCGGTTCTTTATTCAGTTAAATATTGAACACAAAGAATAAGAAAAGTAAATTTGGCTTAAGCCAAATCTTAAATACCCTTCACATCCACAACGGTGGGCGTAACAACTATTGTGGGCATGTCCACGCTTACTTTTTGGTACATCTTTGGAAGGGATAACTATAAATATGACAGATATATAGATTTTTGTTGATTCTGCACCGATTCTAATATCTAAAAATTTATATCCGTGAGAATGCCAAAAACAGGTGGACACACAGACATTCATGTCTAAATCGACTCAGTTTTTGACGCTGATCAAGAATATATATACTTTGTAGGGTCTCCGCCACCTCCTTCTGGGTGTTACAAATGGAAGAACAACCGTGGTGTACACCCCATCGTATGTGAAGGGTACAAAAATCACACAAAACACCAGGCACCCTGAATAGCTCAGTCAGTTAAATTGATAAAACATATTTTTAAAAACTTACATTTCAGAAACGGCTTTTTGTAAAAACTTGTAATTTAATTCAGCTATCAAACGACGCATATTCTATGGGCGTGTCACCAACCATTTCGTTAAAAAATTTGACCAAAATTGCCTCCACTGTTATATATATATACACTTAAATATATACAACTTACTCGTACCAAGTCCTATACATATATCACTCATTTTCATGATTAACATAAACTGAAAAGTAAAAAAGAAAATATTTCGTTTTATTTCTTGCTATTGTATATCTTTTATATATAGAGCACACACTTACCAATTACCACAAAACACTTTATCTTTGGTCGCGCCACTGTAACACGTAAATAGGAAAGCACACATTCAACTTTTCTTTTCTATTTCCTTTAATCTATATATTCTACAAATTAAATTTATTTCTAACACTTTCTACCTATAAAATCTAAATCTGATGCACATTACATAAAATTTTCTTAATAATTTATCACTTTTTTCTAAATTTTAACATTTTTATAAAAAAAACACATTAAGCATACTTTAAAATATACTTATATTGATTTTTAAAGAAATATTAACATTTTTCTTGAATTTGTTCAATTTTTTCTGAAGCACTGCAAAGTTTTAACACATTTTCGCTAAAAATTATAAAATTCATTAAAATAAAAATACCGGAAACTTATTTACCCATAAGAGAAAATAACAGATTGGTTTAACAAAGATCTTTCGTTACTCTGTGTAACAAAGAGAAGCTTGCCGTTTAAAATAAAATTTATGTTACTAAACTTTAAAAAGCTTTAATATATAATATAATCAATTTATTTACTTATATTTCATAAAATAGATATATTATTGCATAAATTTAACGTTGAAAATAAAATTAATAGGCATGATAATTGCCTAACATCCCATAGTTTGTACTTTTTCTATATAATGTTACTCTCACTGTCAACTTTTTATACATTATATAATTTGTTATGTTCATGTTGCGATCATTACTTTTTTTTTTTTTTTTGAAAGATATAGATATGTAAAAAAATACAACTCTGTACTAACGTAATGCACCATATTGAAATAAGAAAAAATTGTGAAATTTTAATTAGTTTTGGCACATTTTAACAAAAAAAAGTGATAGTCTTTAAGAAAAACAAATTTTAAATTAAAAATATAATGAAAGATAGTTTAATCGTTGTATTCTTCATGTGTTTTTTTATAAAGTGTTAATGGAAAATATGAAAATTTAATGAAAAACGTACGTTTATATAATGACGGAGACTTTTGGTTTTAAGAAAGGCTGGCAAGATTTTCTCAAGATCACTTAAAAGGAATGAGAAAATTCGTATAGGAAATTTCTTATTGCTAATGTGTAGTGGTGGTGTTGGTGGTGTTTCTTACGGCGCCGGCGCTGGTGGCCTTGTATGCAAGTGTTTAAAAATGACCGGTAAGTGTGTGTGTGTTATACGAAAATAAATTTTCTCATATAAAATTTTACATACACTTATTTTCAGCTTCCTTTTTTTTATAATCATAAGTAACTAAAGTGTACAAAGACATTTTTTCTTATATCACATAACTAATTATGTAGAAACATAAACTAAGTGCTTGCAAAAAATTGACCTGGTTTAATACTCCATATAGGGATGTCGCAGGATTTTTTACGATAAAGCAATTAATTAGAACGTTGTAATATCTTACAAATTCAGAGATATTTCTTGATTGTGGGCGTGGTCAGTTAACAGACGCACTTACAATCGACACCAATTTTTATATCTGCCACAAAAATTGACCTATGAACTAGAAATTTAATATGCGTATACTTAGTTATACCATCCACTGATGTGCCAAAAATGGGTATAGTCGGATAACAGGCATGCCCACAATTTTCAAAAATCCTTATTCTATATAAAACTAGACTTTGAAGCTGATACGTAATACATACATTATTAGAGGGCGAAATATATATATATTTGTCACGCCTTCTGTTGTGGATATGGAGGGTATTTAAGATTTGGCCTAAGCCAAATTTAGTTTCCTTACTTTTCTTACTTGTAACTCATTCTAAGATAGCAGAAAATCATATTGTGTGGTTACAATATAATGAAAAAATATTTTTGCGTATTTTGTTTACTCTCTACATAAGATCAAAAGTATACTAAACTTATCATCCTACTTGCAACACTGAAAATAAACGTAAGAGCATAAATATTGTTAATTAGTATCGATATAGTCAGGTTGCGATGCATGTCTTTCATTTGTTAATGCTGTCTTGTTTATAAAAAGTGAAATATTAAACAGCAAAAATGAAATTTTGAAATTTTCATATAAATGGGCGGGGTTGTATAAAAAATATGCGTACAAGTTCCTGGTAAATCTGCTCATTTATAAGTTACATACATCCCATTAGAGAATGCAATAATGCATGTGCCATACTCACAGTTTTCAAATGTATGGAAAAGGTTGTTTTAGATTTTGCTTAAGCCAAATTCAGTTTCCTTTATTTGCTTTTAATAATACTTTTACTATTATTTTGCGCTATTGTTATCCAATAAACGTCTCAGTTATTAGAAACGAGTTGGCTCAGGCATGTTGTTGAAAGCAATGTGAAAATACTTTGCAGCAAAACATTCACTGCATTAGAAACCACTTTTCTATTGTAATATTACTATGGTTACGTCAAGTTGGTGTATGTATGTATATACATACCATTTATATATAAAACCTCTTGGGTAAGTTTCCTTTATTAATTGAACCACCAAAACTGCATGGACGGTCAACCAGATGAAGATGTCCCACAACAAAATATAATCTCTTGATAAGATTATGATGAAAATTAGAATAATTATTAACCAGACATTAGCATTAATTATATATTGAGAGTTTACGGTATACTAAGCAACAACAAAAACACAAAGCAACTTAATTAACTTCCATTCATTATTATTACGAGTATTATTTATATTTAAATTGAACGCGCGACAGCGACTGCGACTGCAACGGAGAACACAAAAGGAATACCCAATAACAATAACAATTGTTAAGAACTGAAATGTTTACGTAAACCGTAACCTTATGAACATAACTGACAGGAAAGCGTGCCTTTTTATTAGACTATAATTATAACCCTAAGGTTGGTGAAGGAGGCTTCTATTCACTATATGACAGTATCAATAATTACTTTATGAAACTCCTTTTCAGATTCAGATCAATTGAAAATGCTCATATGTGTGTGTGTATATATATATATATATATACATGGTGTTTAACACGGCTTTCTATACCAACAAAATATCCATGGACCAACTACAATTTCAATATTTATTCTTGTTTAAGCACCGAAATCCAAGTGTTGGGTGTTCAATATTTGTCTAAAACTTAAACAAACCGTAGGTTCTTATTTGTCTTGGTTGCTATTCATTTTGATTATGTTAACTTAATTAATTGACTTTGGTGTGCGAGTTATATTATATTTCAAGACCACCAACAACTCTTTTACACAGTGCTCCTGGCATACGTACCGTATACTATGTTTAGCTCCACACACACACACACCCTCAGCCATACTTATACAAATATGCATTCACCAAGTTTAGTCTTTATTTATATTCTATACCAAGCATTACAACGAGTCTTCTTCCATTGGAAGTATTGAAGTAATTGAAAGTTATGAGTGTGTTGACCTGAAAATTATAGAATTCATTCGGTAGCAGCATTAAATAATCAATAGCCAATGATTCCATTTACCTCTACATATACGAGTACATATATATATGCGCGTGTGTTTGCCTTAATTGTGGCCATATTGTATACTTTTTATATTGGACTTTTATAGGTTTGCGGTGGTGGCATTTATAAAAAAAAAAAAAGATAATAAAATAGCAAAAACACTTTAAGTAAGTTATTGCAATTAGAGATGTGTGTACGCTGTAAATGTCAATGAACTTTGGAAATCTAACCATTAACTTCTTGATCATCCTCAAAAACTAAGACGATCTAGACATGTATGTCCGTGCGTCCGTACGTCCGTCTGTTGTTGGCATTATCATGGGCGTAAATTTTGAGATATTGAGCTGAAATTTTATTTAGGCACTTTTAAGTCCCTGAAATTTTTCATCAGCTCGAAGAAAGGCATCATCTTAAAACATTGACCTTAACTTGATACCTAAGAAACGTGAAATTCTTTTTATAAATCCAACAAAAGCTACATTTCAAGTCAAATGATTTTAGTACGTTTTGGTGATGGAAAAAGATTAACTTAAGATTTCAATGAAATATTTGTGTATGGCCTCTTAAATCAAAGTTATAGAAGCAATATAATTAATATTAATGAGGAGTCATGATTTAGGTTTCACTTAACGATTTGCCGGAAGTAAATCAATTTGTAATAAATATTAATTAATTTTGCGGAATGTATTATTGATTGAAAGTTGAACATATGTACAGATTAAATTTGTGTAAGTACTTGAAATAATTTCTTCAAGTATCCCTACTTATGTTCAGCTAGAGTGCAATGTTTCAATCATTATATGATTGAAGAGTATATCTACATATACACATAATCAAAGATAATTCACTGTTGCTATCCTTTAATTATTAATGAAATATTCATTTCATGCATGATTGAGATTTCAAACTCTTAAAAGAGGAAAAAACAATTAATTTAATATAAATTCCAATTATTTGAAGATATTAAGATGAATAAATTAATGATTAATCACACTTTTGTTGAGACTTGTGATTGAATCCTACGTCATCGGTTATTAAACTGTGATCTCCTCAGTATAAAGAAACGGGATCTTAACCGTATAAAGAATTATTTTCAAATTTAATTATTTTCTTCCTCTTGCATATTTTGCAAAATGTTTTAATATTCCTTGAAATTATTTTAATAAATTTTTATTTAAAGTTAACCTAATTAAATAAAAAAAATTTTGTTACTTCATTAGAACAAAGCCTAATTTTTTTTTTTTTTTGGAGATTGACAGGTTTGAGATAAAATATATATTAAATTTTAAACCGATATGGTTTAATGGTATACGCAGTTTAAGAAGCACTGTTTTATTACATATTACAATCATTTGAATTAAAAGAAGTGCAAATGTTATGCTTAATCAACCATTTAATACCCTACAGTACCTAGTTCCACATATTATAACATCCACATAACAGTAAACGCGAGGGATTGCTATATAAGTGACTTTGTGAACTATCATTATATGGAAAAGGGTTCTAACAATGGTCTGATCGGGTCCAAATTTGGCACAGCTAATTATTAAAGTCATTAACTACCCTTCAACAAATTTTGTCAAAGAATATAAGAAATTGCAATTTTTTACCATATAAAGATTTCGTTTACAATAGATCGTTATATGAGAAGGGGTTCTAAAAATAGTACAATTCAGTTTATTTTCCATAAGAATCTTCTTTGAGCTAAAATATATTTTTGTATAAAATTTCATCGAAATATGTCAAAAACTGTGATCTGTGTACAAATTTACAAGGACAGACAGACGTACAGACAGGTTTTTTTCTTAATTAATTTATTCTGAATTAGAAACATTACAAACATTTGAACAAACTTAATATACCCTTGGCCATGTGTGGTGGGTGCAGGGTATTAATATCCGTAAGTTTTGCTTGCTAATATTGTATAAGTTTGCCTTCTATTGGTGTCGGTGCTATCGATCGTTTTGTTCAATTGTTGCTCGTTAAAAGTCAATTATCATGTGTTGACTGTAATGGTGTAGGTTTTTTTTTTTGTTTTTTGTTGTTGTTATCAAGAGTCCTTGCTTTATGTTTTAGTTTTTGTCAAGTGGCAAATTTACATATAAACTGCTAGTATTACACTTGTCCATACGATGATAAGGAAAATAAGCAAAAATTATATAATAGTGTATAAAACAAAAAGAAGTGTGTAAAGTGGGGTGAATGAAGATAATGTTTGTCGAGGAAAAAGTCTCTTTTGTACTGAGGGTTGAGCAATAACCTCGGTTGGACTAAGGAAATATATCAAGGGCAACTGAGTCTTTTTATGCACTAATGAAAAATAACCGACGACACAATCTGCTGTAACACAATGCACGCATACGAGTGGCAGACCTTAGAAATTATAATGGCTGTAACCGCATCTTGATGTTACAGTTGTGCTGGCCATTCCAACAACTACAACTACAACATAACAATTGCAAATCATAAAGAATATTATGCTAATGACGTTTAACAGTAACGTTGTGCTAGACTTCACAAGTGTTAGGTGTTATGTTATATATCATTTTATATGTGCGTGAGGTTGCTACAGCAGCAGCACTACTACACTAGTACAATACTTGTATTACTTACATACATACAAACAGGCATTTGCTACTTTTGGCTTGTTTTGTTGCTTCAAGATCAAAGCGTGAAACGTGCATACAGCCATTTATGTGTGAATGCGTTTGACACATGAATTCATGCATAGATATTTAGCAATAGCAAGTTACACGGATGCTGATAATACTTTACTCTGTATGCACTAGATTCGCCAACTCAATGGCCGCTTGATATGGACGTATTTCCATGTTCAAAAGATATTAAAGGTTATGCTTATGCGTGGCTGAGTACATTTCTAATGCCTACCATCGCACAAATTCGTATACGTTTATCATATATCGTTGTCAATGTTGTTGTTATTGTTATGGTGCGACTAGTAATGTTATTATTGCTTCTGACATCAACAATGATTCTGAATAGGATAATAACGAATGGAATCCAGAATACCATTAAGTTTGTTGTACGAGGGCCGTTCTAGAATTAGCTGCAATCACATGAAAATAACGGCTTTTATTTATGTGACATTGAAGTACGTACTAAGCAAGTAACGATTTTAAAAAGAAATAAGTTTTTGGAAAAATTTCAATCATAAAATTCTGGATATTGCCGAATGAAAAAATCAACAGACAAATATGGCAGAGGTGGACCAACTAGCAAGACTTTCTAGGAAATGATAATAAAAATCCTTTAAATGTTAAGTAATTGTCGACAAAACGTGCGCCCCTTATCAGCTACATATGGTTTTGTACAAGTTTGAAGTATTTCGCCTCTTGAATCATTCTCAGTTTTCGGGACAATATTTTTAAATGAAGAGAGATTAGCTGTGTAATCCTCAAGCTACAAAGTGTATGTAGAATTTACCTAGCATGTTCATCAAGAACTTGCAGATGAGAAAACTTTGAAGAGAATTTGTTTCCTTCAAATGTATGGCAGTATTTATACATAATGACATAAATGGGGTTTTTTCTGATAAACTGATAAGAGTTGCATTAATTTTCGTATTACCTTCAAACGCCCATTCGACCTGTCGAACTATATGGTTCATTGGAGAAAAAAATGCAAAAAATATATAAATTTTTATTTGTGTCTTTTATTCCTTTTAAATGGAAAACATTTTTAATTTGACTTAAGAAACATGAGTTATTTACTCTTTCTGTTTATTTATAAATTACTACAGCAACCATATAGGGTGCGGAAGGGTATGCCGCTCATACATTAAGTGATTATGATTTATGTCTTCTTGCTACATATTCTTTAGTGTACAGCAGAGACAGCTGGGTGGAGTATTGGGTATTGAAATAACATAAAAGTATTTTATGTGTCATGTGTATGTCTGGAGTGTAAATCATTTGGATTAAATGGAAAGTATTTTAATTACTTGTTACCGACTTCCGTTTCCAGGTCGGTCACAATAAAGTTTATGCAAACGAAACAATATTTACTCAAATGATAGGAAAATCTTTTACATTTATGTTCTTCCATAAATGTTTCATACATTGCAAAAAAAAAAAAAAAATACCCAATTATCAGGTTATTTTCTCTTTGATACAATTTTTGATTATTATTATTATTATTATTATTAAAGGATTTTAATAAACTTTTCTTGTCTGTCAGTGTGATATCCATGCAATCCTTACATCTGATAATTCTGAAATTTTACACAAAGTTTTGTTTTTATACAAAAAAAGGGTGGGTGCCTCAAAATTAAAGATTATTAAATTCTTATCTATGATATAAATAAAAAGTGGGCATGGCAGGTCCATATTAATGTCCTTCTATGATAGTGTATATATTACTTATTAGCTTAACAGTTGAGTTTTACGTTGAATTCGGTATTTTGTGATATGGTGGCTGTTATCCGATCACGCCCATTTTGGGTATATAGATAAACAGAATAATTACAAATAGGTATACCAAATGCCAACTTTATCCGTCAATTTTTGTGGCAGTTAGAGAGATATTTATCAATTGTGGGCGTGGTTATTGACCGATTTGGCCCCATTTAAAAAGTTATCTAAGTGCAGAAAATATATATACGAAATTTCAGCTTAATATATCAAAATATAGGTACGTAAAAATACCAATAAGAGACGGACATACGGAAATATTTATCTACATCGAGTCAATTTCGAGGCTGATCAAGAATGTATAGACTTTGTAGGGTCTCTGATGCCTTTTTTCTGCTTATTACAAATGAAACAACAAACTTTATATACTTCCCACGTTAAGGGGAGGGTATAATTATGAACGTTACAATATGACCGAATACAATTTACCACCATATTTAATTAAGCATAAAGTCCATAATGTGTAACATTTATTAATGCATTTTTCTTTTCCATTTATTCAATATTGTAAAGTGAATGAAAAACGTACGTACGTATAAATTTTTTTAAACCATAATAATAAAACACTTTGATTTGCAAAGTGAACCATTTTTAGTACCGAATGTGGAGCATTTTGTTTTACTACTTTATCGTGCCGTCCGTTGTCATTGTCAAATGAAAATATATTTACAGTAAACATGCAGACCTATCGCATGGTAACTGCACTGTCAAACAAACCGGCAATGCTGTTCATTCTCAGGCATACAGGACAATCAGAGACGTAGTGTCGACTATAACTATTAACAGTTAACATATTTCACTTTTTTTATGGCACCCCTTAACTACGTCTTTTAAATGAATGAATATCCTAGAGTAGTGCCCGCGTTCATTTCATTGTTGTTATCTTTTGGTGAGGTTTTCGTAAATTTTTGTTCCTTATGGTTTTTTTGTTTTTTTTTTTTATTTTTGTTTTTCTTTGTATGTACATTTCGGTTTGTTTGTTCCAACATTACAATAGGTGCCATTTTTCCAATGTTTTATACTCCTCCCACAATCTTACGTCTGTTTTACTTCTCTAGCCATTAAATTAATATTTGTATACTCTTCCCATAAGAAGGGGGGTGTACTAAGTTTTTTATTCCATTACAAATGTTCAGAAGACGGCGTCTCAGACCGTACAAAGTATATATATTTTTGATCAGCATCAAAAACTGAGTCAACTTAGACTTGTATGTCCGTGTGTCCATCTGTTATTGGCACTCTCACAAAGGTAACTTTTGAGATGTTAAGCTAAAATTTTATACCCATTTCCCATTTGTGCATGCAGATCGATATTTAAATTGGTCAATAGGCACGCCCACAATCTACACAAAAAGTTTCATCTGTCTCAAAAATTAAGCTGTGAAGTTGAAGTTTAGTATACCTATTGATGACAAGCTGATACGTTATACATGCACTATTAAAGGGGGTAATCATGTACTTGCCACGCCTACTGTTTATATATACATGTAAAGGGTATTTAAAATTTCGTCTGAGCCAATTTTACTTTTGTTTACTTGTTTTTACAATGATTTTCGTATGATTGCCTAGTTGGCTCTTGGTCATAAAACACAAAATGAAAAACCAACAAAAAAAAAAATTGATAAAGTTAACTCTTTAGGAAATTTTCACACAAATTTATGAAAGTTTATTAGAAATCAATAAACGATAATGATAAAATTTCATATTTTATTATTAAATGCAACAAAAAGATTTGTTTTGAACAGATAAAAAAAAATCTTTAATTAAACAAAATTCACTTCAACCGTAAACTACTTGAATTTGACTTTTTGCAAACTGATAAATATTGATTTAATGAATTCAAAAAATATTAAAATAATTGTACGCATACGGTGACAATCAAATACTACTTAGTATGGTGCATACAATAAAAAAATATATTTAAACAAGAGTAGATTTATGGTAGATAAGTGCATTTAATAAAATTGCCAGCCAACAGTTGTTAATACTTTAACATGCAGTTAAATTTATAGTTAACATTTAATGAAATTTGATTTAGGCCGGATCTTACAAACCCTTTACATTCGTTGACAAAGTGTTAGGGTGGTGGGCAGCTGGTGGTAGCATAACAACTAAAAATTCAAATTCTGTGTTAAATAAAGGTTTCTTTAATTGCGTTCCCGTAACCAATTTAAACCATTTTAAATACTAACCAGGATATCATTTATAAAAAATACATTTTTGAACAATTTTTTGAAATCGATATCTTCAAAAATCCTCAGCGAATGATCCACAGATAGACAGATTATGTAGCATATGTGAAATGTTTTGGTGGTTAGTACAAACATTTTAACCAAGTCACGCAACCATCGATTCTTTAGCTAGCGGATATGATATTTTAAAAAACATAAAAGTACGTTAACAATGTTGAAACGCACTGATTTTGTTGAGTTGATGACGATAGCTGCTCCTGCAACAACGGATTCAACAATAACAATCATAACAACAACATAAACAGCAACGCATGTTACAAACATTGAGTGATTTTAACAAATTTATGCGTGACAAATAAGTTGGCAGCCGAGCAACATGAAGAGCACTTCAACCATCATCATGGTTTTTACGGACTGCAATGGACAACGCTAGTGTTGCATGCGCACATACATAACACACATATACGTATAAATACCCGCCAAAAACTCTAAAAAAATTTAAATATAAGTAAAAAACTAAATTTGGTTTAGGCGAAATTTTGAATATCCTACACATCCACATTTAAAAAGTGGGCGTGGCGTTTACGTACGCTTTTACGTATAACTTACAAGTCCGTTGCCGTCCCAAATAAGTTTTTTTTTTTTTGTAAATTGTGGGAGTATTTGTTATTCTTCCCACCCCGCCCACTTTTTAACACATCAATTTATAGGTTTATGGATTATAGTAAAAAAATATAACAAATTTCAACTTTGTAGCTCAATTTTTCTGTTTGAAAAATAAATTTTTTTTGTCGCTAATGGGCATAAAGACAGACTCACGGACACACATGTTTAGATCGAATTAGTTTTTCATGCTGATCAAGAATAAGATCTTATCTGATGGCTAATTTTGTGTGTTACAAATGAAATAACAAACTTAATACATCTTTCAATTTGTGGGAAAGCTATAAAAACTATACGTTTAAACAGGGACTATAATAAATAACATCCAAAGCAATGAGTCGTTGGAGATAACAGCGAATTATCAAGTAAGCAGCGTTAAAATATGTATTAAAAAAAAAAAAAACCAAAAACAAAAACCCCCAAAGCTTTTATTATTACATACATAGCTTATATTCAATTTTTTTTTTTATAACGAGGACCAGAGTTTAGCGAGATGGCTGCCGTATAAAAAAATTTCAGTGTCAGTATTAGTTAAATTTGGTTTTAGTGAAAAATTGCGAAATAAGTGTAGAAAGGAGAGCATGAAAATTTGATAAATGACACGACAAAGTGGTAAAACACAATAACAACAACAACAACAACAACAGCAACGCCAATGGCAAGCAAGTAATTCTAAGTGTGGAAGAGAGGACGTACGTACATTTTTTTTTTTTTTTTCATACCCGAATAGTGTTGATGTGAGGTTTAGCGATAAATGGAAAATGTCTTGCACCATATACCTCTATACAGACGTACACACACATACACACACACACAAATACATAGTACGAACTATGCATACGCCTATATAAAGTACTTAAGCTCACCTCTTACGCTTATCTAGCTGTATTAATCATGCATGTTTACGTATAGCTCGTGTAGCTCGGAGGGTAAATTGCAAAATCCTCACTTGTACTATTTTTACGTACCGGGACGATATGACTATGATGTTTTTGGCATTTTTCATCTATAATTTTTTTTTTTTTTTTGTGGTACATTTTGTTGCTACCGTTGTTGTTATTAATATTGTTGTTGTTGTATTTTGTGCATTGGGTTTCTGCCGTTGGCCACTAACTTGACTGAATGGTTGGTTGCATGTTGTTGACAATTTGTCGTTGTGTCAGAATTGTCATCACGAATGTGACAAGTGATGTGACATTTTGGCGGTTTGTCAGTTGCAGCAGCATGCCGTCTATTTTTCTCTCCCTCCCATTTACCATACAAACACAAACGTACCTACATAAATAGGCATATAAAAATTTGTGTATGTAAATGTATATTCACCACATGGAGTATAAAAGTG
The DNA here is from genome assembly GCA_963978525.1 of Ornithomya fringillina. Classification (NCBI taxonomy): domain Eukaryota; kingdom Metazoa; phylum Arthropoda; class Insecta; order Diptera; family Hippoboscidae; genus Ornithomya; species Ornithomya fringillina. Next base: position 7,819,105 of record OZ021693.1, read on the forward strand.
TGGTGTGACGCCTTTGCTCATCAACCGAACAATCAACAACTGTGAGGTTAAGTAGGAGCGAGCCTGTGTGTGTTGTGCCATTCCACATAAGTTGAGCAAATTGATGACAAAAATTATACATTTTTTTAGATGCAGTGTTTTGTTGGGCAATTCAACGCGAATGCGTATGTATCCAAACATTTTATCGTTACGCGCTCATACGGCCCTTCATCCATTCATTCTTACATTCCGGCGTATGGTGTAATTGTGAGTGTCATTATTATGTACTAATTATGCGTTGATTGTTTTGCGGTAATTAAATGCTGCTTATGCGCAACGCACACACCCATTTGCGTAGAGAGAAACATGTGCATATTTACACATGCTGACTTGTAAACCATGAAATGTTTCACATGTGCCGCTTTTCGCGATAATTTTTATACTCCGCTTTACTCTTGGTGGGTATATTAAATATATGCAATTATTTAAAACTTCGAAACGGACAAAAATATCATTTCAGAAGCACTAGATTGATCGATTTAATAAAAGTTAACCGATTATCTGCTCAGTTGTCTGTGTGTCCGTGTGAAATGTGTTTAGCTATGAAAATGGTTCGGATCGGCAACAATTTTTGAAAATCCTCTGCATAATAAATGAGCCGTTGTGAATGAAAGTGGTACAAGTCCATTTTTGAAAATTTTTCTATTTTTGGAAAAGTAACAATTACTCGCAGAACTAAAGTAAAAGCCAGAGCAAATAATTTGATAGCGAGATGAAGCTCTTGCGGAGCTTTGATATTTTCTACAATAATACTACTAAATAAAATTTATTTAGCTGCTGTATGGTTGAAGTGAAATGGTGGTCTAGGGTATTATACGATGCGCCTTGATCGACTACAACATGTTTACTTGTGTTAAAGCGGTTTGTATTTACACATACACATACATCTGTATGGGGATGTATGACTTTTTCAAAATATTTTGACATTCATTAATGCCTTCCGCATCACCACTACTTTTTAATTATCTTTAAAGCATTCGGCTTTCAGTGGCTCAATATGTGCTCGAATATTTAAACAACAATGATTTGATTTAGGTGACGTATTTGCTTCCGACTTACATTCGACTAATTTCGTATAAATATTGTATTAGATTTAATTTGAGTGTTTCCTTGCTTTTTATTGTGGAATGAATAGAATATAAATTTGGCTTAGGGCAAATCTTAAATACCCTCCATTTCCATAGTGGGCGTGGTAAGTAGTTGATTACGCCCTGTAGCACCCTGTAAGTAATATGTAACAACTTCCTCTCAAATTGTGGTCAAAATTAAGTTTTTTTTTTTAATTGTGGGCGTGTTTTTATCATATCACGCCCTTTTTTGGTATATATCTAGATGGAATAATTGTAAATATGTGTAATAAATTTCAATTACATGGTACATTTTTGTGGCCAAGAGAGGTTTTTTATCAATTGTGGGCGTGGCACTTGACTATTTTGTCCAATTTAAATATGAACCTACGTATAGATACTAAAAATTTGTACAGAATATCAACTTGATATCTTAAAATCTATGCCCCTGAGAATGTCAACAACAAACACAGGGACGAACATATCTAGATCGAATCAATTTTTGATGCTGACCACGAATATGCAAATGGAATGACAAACTTAATATATCCCCTGCCTTGTAGGGAACTTTAAAAAAAAAATTCAGTTGGAAATAAATAAACACCTTAGCATTATAGCAACTTCTTGATACATAATCGTTTAAAAATAAATTTTTCACTTAAAATTATTTCAATTGTTGAAAAATTTAAGTAAATTTTTTTTAAAAATAATTTTTTATCCGGTAATATTTTTGCATTTGCTCAACGTTGCATATGACATTTTTCAGCATTCCAACAGAATTCAACCCGTGCTGTTCTTTTTTCTTCTTTTTGTATGTTATGAAGCAACTGTCAAACACCTGGTCGCTGAATGTCATGTAACACAATTAATGTTTATTCATTCATAATTGCCTTTGACACTTGAAGAATTTAATGAGAACATTTTCATAATTATCGTGAATGGAAGGAATCTTACAAAACTCAAGCAAAACAAAAACCGCGTTTGGCTCTGGAGGCTGTGTTATAATGATTAATCTTAAAGCGAAAAAATTATATAAATAAAACAAGAAACTAAAACCAAACTAAACGAACGGTACAATTGAAACTGTGTGTGTGAAAGTGGTAAGTGTGAAGGGTAGTTGGATCCCCTTTTTCTTTTGGTCAATTATTCATAAAGGGAAAATCTTATTCAAATAATTTTTTGCCTACTACTTACTTTTAATGCTTCAAGAGGGATGAACGAGTAAATCATTTAACTAACATTGAATCGATTATTACAGTAGTGGTGGTATGCTCTTCACTCATACATGTGTACACATGTATGTATATGAATATAAAAACGTAAACATGCCGCATTAATATGCTTGATAACATTATGTCTACATACCGTATAGTAGAATATCGCGATAGAAATATTTGTAATAACATATAAATGTTTGTATATGTAATATAAAATTCTTTTTATGTTTTATGCCGCCATAAGCAAACATATGAACACAAACCCATTTATATATGCTTGTGGGCTTATTTGAGGTTTCAACATTGCGGTTTTTGCCAGACAACTTTTTTCCGTTTGTCCATTCGTTCACATATTCTTTCATTCTATGTAAGCGGGTCCTGGCTGTTGGCCGGTTCTATGCTATTATTCAATATCTCTGGTAATCGTGGTGGTTGTGTCTAGACAACCACAATACTTACGGGACAACAGCATATAATAATAACTCTTTATATGTATTGGTGGAATTTTCACACATTTTTATTGACATTTTTGGAGTGTGCGAATAACTCTAAATGCAAACACCCCTTTACATAAACACATAATCTTTGTGTTTTCTTTTTTTTTTTGTTATTATTGGGAGATCAATAATTAAAAATATTGAATCAACATAAACACAACTGACAAACCCTAACCTTACTGTGCTTTTGATGTATTATGCGTCAGCAAAGCCTTTAAAAACGTTAAAAAAATATTACCAGCTACCATGTAATAACAATTTAGTATTTACAGATACATTATGAATGGATATCTGTGTCCATCCGTCTTTTTAAAGTGAATGAAATTCTTCAAAAAAAAAAAAAGGATAGATAAACAATTTCCAAGAAGTTACAAATGTAGCTACATTTTTAATGTATTTCTATTAACGCACAAGCCTTTGTTATTCAGCAGCAGTGATTAACTCAATGAATTTTTTATTATACTTAATGGAAACCAAAGACGAAGAAAACTATATTTAACTTAAGTCAAATCTTAAATATGTACCTTCAACATTGGTGGGCGTGGCGGGTTTATTACACTCTCTAGTATTATTTATATTAAGTATCAGCTTACAAGTCACGTTTTACGGTGAAAGGGTTTTTTTTTGTAGGCGTTATTTGAGCACGCCCATTTTAAGCATATCCATGGAACTACATGTACCAAATTTCAACTTTATAGGTAAATTTTTGTGGTAAATATATAGATTTTTCGTCGATTGTGGGCGTGTCTCTCAAAATGTACGACCGTGAGAATGCCAACAATAGACAAAGAGCTAAGCATACATGTCTGGATCGACATAGTTTTTAAAACTAATGAAGAATATATATTAAAAATGGGCAAAATCGGTCAAAATCCACGCCCACAATTGACAAAAATCTATATATCTGTCACAAAAATTGAACTATGAAGTTGAAATTTAGTATGTATATTAACAATTAACTTATTTATCGATGTGTCAAAAATGGGCATGACCGTAAAATATACACGCCCACAAGCGACAAAAATCTACATATCTGCCACATAAATATACCTATGAACTCGAAATTTGATGAACATATTTCTAGTTATCTCTTCCATCGATATGATAAAAATAGGCGTGGTCGAATAACATACGCGCCTACAATTTATAAAAAACTATACACCACGTAAAACTCGACTTTCAAACTGATACGTAATACATACACTGTATGCACTGTACCTGTCACGCCCACTATTGTGATATAGAGGGTATTTACGATTTGGCTCAAGCCAAATTTAGTTTTCTTACTTGTTTTTAGTTTACATTGCACTATCTTTGATCTATTTTCAGTAAAATTACATGCTTAACAAAAATATACTGATAAACGAACAGATGAACAGGCAGATATGATTAAATCGAGTCACAATTTGATACTGATTAAAACTCAACAAAGTGTAGTTATTATGGTATCTTTTATGATGGGTCTTTGAAGTTTTCTTATCAGGGTAACAAACATTTTGGCAAACTGCGTATAAGTTGGTATAAAGAAGTATTATCCAGCTCACATGAATTGACGTCAGAGGTTGTTTTCAATATTATATACAATAAAATTTGCCAAATATCGCAATTTTTATACCCTACACTCCTTGTGGCAAATAATATATTAAGTTTGTGAGGATGTTTGTAACTCCTAAGTGACTAAAAATATATCCACTATTTAATATACTCATCGATTCAAAATTAAAATCTGAATCAATTTAACAATGTCCGTCTGTCCAAGTAATGCGCAAGTTGCAGGTGGCAATTTTTTTATATAATTCAATGAAATTTGGTGCAAAAACATATTTTCACACATAGAGAATAACTCTAATGAGAACGGATCCAATCCGACCATTTTTAGAACCCCTCCCCATTTTATGATATTTCACAAAGTCACTTATATGGCAGTGCATACAGATGCAATCAAATGAATTGTAGCATAATTTAAGGGGTCAAGTGGTCGGGCTTAACCGACTATAACATTTTCACTTGTATTTTTTCTGTATTATTTCTGATTTTTCTGACGGTGAACTTTTTGGGCTTTGTGCATATTTAAGAGCCAAAAGGCTATAATGATTATTCAAGCATACGTTGCAAAACTTTGGCATGTCTGTCCACCTCATCTTTCAACTCACTTTCAGACATATCTGTATGTATGTATGTATGTGCTACCGTTTCGTTTCTACACAACTACACTTTTACTTTGTGTGTGATGAGAAAATTTATGTTATGTGTGATGTGCAAGTTTGTATGTGTGTGTATATATAGAAAGGAACCGTATATAGTGTGTCGAGTATGTTATAGGTTGATTCGAACACACCTTTGAGAATACAAAAGCTATTTATTTCCATATACATAGTTGTATATATGTGTGTGTTATTACCGTCTGCTTGAAATCTGCTTCGGCTATCAGCTCTTCTGCTAAGTCGTTTGCCATCATCGTTCATGTTCATTCCCAGCTACGATTCCCATCACATTTTTACTATACAAACGCAGCACATCCCAGCCATAACGCATTCATGCGAAACGCTTTAAATCCGCTTTGGGGTATCGGTAATACTGATGCCAAAGGACTTTTGTTTACAAATAGCAATAATCGCATTTACGGGTGACTGTGCACTACCACTACCACTACCACCTCACCACAATCCTTATGCTAAAAGGTGAATTTGCATATACATAGCCTCTAGATGTTTTGATTGTGGACGTGGGTTTGTTTATGTATGTATGAGTGTACGCACGAGAAATTTGCATTTATATATACCATATCTTAATGCTGTTAATGTTGTTGCTCTTTCATTTACATTGAACATTACTTAAAGTGTTTCGGTGTATATAAAAGTATGTGTATGTAAGGGTGTGTGCGAATGCAACAAGTTGACTTAAATAGTTTCTGGTTCTATTGAATTTTATCATTTAACTTGCTTAGGAGGCGACATAATTATGGGCCCAATGTATTATTTAGTGGTTATCGGGAATATATTCACCTTGTCCAAATGTTTGCAAAATGCAGAAAAGAGAGAAACTTCCATATTCTCATTCAACAACAACATCTGAATCGATCTAGTCATATGCGTGCTTGTGTCCTTTTTGATGTGAATTTTTTGTTTTGTAGAAATCTCTAGATTCTAGAGCACTCTTTGAATTAGGCAGAATCGTCTTAAATTCTAACCAAAATAACTCTCTCACTATTACTATTGTCAAACTATAAAATTCAAATCGTTGAAATCATACAACAGGTACGCCCATAATTTACAAAAAAAAAAAACTTATTTTAGTGTATAATTCTTTCGCTGAGAGTATCGAATATTAAGTCTTAACCAAATAAAGTTTTCTTTTTTAATTGTTATAATTTCTTTAGTATTAATACATAGATCAAAAGATAGACAGACAGACAGACAGACAGATGGTTTTGCTTGTCTTTACAATTTCCGCTTTCAAAGTAAGTATTTCCTACACTTAACAGGTTTGTCCTGGTTTCTCAATATATGTACTTAAACTTCTTCAATAAACATACACAAACATGAAAACAAACAAACACACATTCAGACACATGGAATATTTATACTACAAATAGTAATTTTGTTCACTTTTTTTATTTTACTCAATAATGATTGTCTGTAAACGTTTCGTATTATTGTGTATTTGCACAAATCTGTATGTATACACCTGTCCTATGTTCAAAAGGAGAATTAAGGATAATAAAAAAAAAAACAAATAATAAATAAATAAAACAAACTTTCTTGAAATACATGTAAAAAGTAATACAAGGAAAAAAAAACAAAATATTGACTCAGGCCACATCTTAAACACTTTTCACAGCTACATACAAACAATGGGCGTGGCTGGTATATGAATACACCCTGTAACAGTGTAAGTGTTACATATCAGTTTGAAAGTCAAGTTTTACGCTAAATATAGTTTTTTGTAAATTGTGGGCGACCACGCCCATTTTTGGCTTATTAATGAATGGACTAATGCTTAATATTTGTACCAAATTTTAACTTCACAAGTCAAGTCAACAGATTTTTGTCAATTGTGGGCGTGGCTCTGGACCGATTTTGCCAAATTTATTTATCAATCTACGTACAAAAACTATAAGTTTATAGAAAAAGCTTGTATGTCTTAAAATTTACCCTATAGACGTAAAGTGCTAATAACAGACAGACGCACGGACATTGACGTCTAGGTCTACTTAGTTTTTAATAATATGATCAAGATCAATGGAACGTCAAACTTAGTACACCCTCCATCTTAAGCGGAGGATGTAAAAAAGTAAATATGATAACGTGGCAATCACAGAATCACAGCAGCAACAGCAGCCACGGTGTCAGAGTGTGTTGGCAGTGTAACGTAATATGAAATTGTAAAATAAATACATATGCATACGATAAGCACATAAAGAAATTAAAGAGATTATAAACGCAAAGGTCATGAAAGCATGTAGCATACAGTCAACGTATACGACGTACGTGCACACACGTTAATATTTGTACGTACGTACAAGCATTATAAGAAATTGTATGGAATTCTTGATGAAACCTTTTAACAGTTTCTTTGCGTTTACTCTTATATAGTTTAGGAAAATGTGTTCGCAAATATATACTTACATATACTTACGTATATTATAAGTATGTCTGTACGTGCATGTGTGTTTCTGTATATTTTATTTATTTCATCATTCGTTCGGTGTTTATATTTGCGTTGATGTTTGTATTATCATATAATGAGAGTTTACGGTTATATGAGTATCATATTTTAGAGGATTTAAGATTCACTTTGTCTTTATATTTACACACGTAATAGTCAGACATTTTATCGCATACATTTGTGTGCGTTTTATTATGGAGAGAAAATGTTGCGTAATAATTTAATTGTACTGATGTATAAGGTATACTATTAAGCGACTTAATTTTTATATTTTTTTAAGTTGTTGTTGTTGTTATTACTTTTTTTTATATGTTTCTTATATATTTGGGAGGAGTTATGAGAGGTTTGATATTGAAAGTAAATGTCAAATGCCACGAAATGTATTAATTTCAACTTAGCTCACTTTTTGTGGCAAATATATGGATTTTTGTTGATTGCGGGCTTGACTCTTGACCAATATTACCCATTTTAAATATCGATCTGCCACGTTTCTTACTTGTAAGACGGGTTTTGTTCAAACTTTTTGTGAAAGTTTGTAAACTTATTCAGATTTTAAATGAATTTCATTTTATGGGCGTGGCAATATTCATTTAGTTAATAAACAAATTGTATTTGTATAAAAGTGCTTTTCTAAGAAAACGGGCGGCCCATCAATTGAAGATCCCCGAAAGCTAAAGAAATTTTCAAATGTTTGCAAAAAAATTTGATCAAATTCGAAGCAATAGTTTTCTAGTTATAAGCCAAGTAAATTCACCTTCAATCTTGTGGTCGTAATTGTGAAAATAATGCAAATATAATCATCCAAATCTCAAAACCCTCCACATCCATAATAGTGGGCGTGGCAAATATATATATATATTGCGCCCTCTAATATAGCATCTGCTTGAAAGTCTAGTTTTACGTTGAATATGGTTTTTTGGAAATTGTGGTCATGTGTGTCATCCGACTATGCCCATTTTTGGTACAGCATTCCAGAAACAAACAGCTATACGGGTCTATGGGGGCATACGATGGAACTTGCATTATGTACATTGTCTTGTAAAAATCTTGTTCTCCTTTTTCTTCTTCCTTTTCTTTTTAGGCCATTTCTTTCTGCACCCGCCACCCCTGCCTTGTTACACTTTCATACAACAACGTTAAAATTTTACTTTAGTTTACTTTCTTCGGTTATGTAAACCGTTTCTTGTTGCATTTGTTTTTTGTGTATTTCATTAAAAAGAAAAAGAAAAGAATGAAAAACAGAAACTTTATATTTCCATGTAAAGTAAAATATTTTTTGAGAATTTTATACAACATGACAAGAGACACAAACAAGCAATGCGAAAAATGTAAATGTGAGCTTTGTCTCCAAGTGAAATATGTGCAACTCCTGACTCGTTCCGCATAGGTCACATCGAACACAGCACGAACAGTTGCAAACATTTACGCACTACAACATTTTTCCTGGAGTATATGCTATGATTGTAATTTCCGGTGTGCTGAAGAAATATTATATAAACGTAAAAGCAAAAACAAGAAAGAAAATAAAAAAAAAAAAAAAAAGAAACCAAAAATAATAAATCGAAAATCATCATCTTCTGTTGAAGAAGTCAAACCGTTTTGTGTCTCTTTAAAATAGAATTGTCTTGTCGTGTACATCTTTGCAGCAAAGCTAAGAACAAATTGAATGTTTGTAGCATGCAGATCCTTGTCGTCCTCATGCTACAAATTTCATGAAACACATTCACCAAAAGATATTAGGAAAGAGCTACAAAGGCAACGAGTACGACATTCTTTCCAACTTGTCTGTGAAGGAGATACGGTTACGTCTTTTGCATTTCAGCTCATAACCAAGTAAAAGTGCATGGGTGTGTGTTTGTGTTTGTGTGTGTGCAAGCGGTCCTGGCATACAGATAAACTTGTTCTTTCTGAGTGACTGTTATGCTAATTATACTCTTGTGACATTTATAATTGAATCTCATGTTGCACACGGTGTACTTGGATTTCAAGACTTTGTTTTGTTGCTTTCTCTATAAAACTTTGACGTCAAAAACTACTACAATACTTGTATAAAATTCCAAGATATTCTCTTTTTCTCATATTCCTCGAATGAACTTTTTTTTTACATTTCACATTTCACTGAAGGCGAATGTATTTTATGTAGAAAAGGAAAACATTCAAGATGCGAGAAGAAATGCTACAATTAAATAAATCGAAAAGCGTCCATACAAAGACCCAGTTGTTCACGCATCGCACTCTTTAAAAAAAGGCAATTATTTGCTAAATATTGTTCAACATATGCAACAATACACGTGTAATTAACGCTAAGTATGAACTAATAAAATTTCATTTAATTCAATTCACACATATGTTAATGGACTGTGTACCAAATTGTGTGCCTGGTGGCGTATGAGTGATTTACAAAAGTCTCCATTTTTTTTTTAAATTTTTTTTTTTACAACGCTTAGCCATTCAATACACAATCCACAGTGGAATTATTGCATATGTATGTTTGTGTATACGTGCATACAACAATCATGGATGAAAATAATAACTCGTGAATTGATGTGGTAATGAGAGAATGCAGCAATCAATACAACAATAACAACAACAATGCGAAATCGAATTGAAACGAAGTGGATCATATGCTGATAAGTTAGCCAATCATTTGCCCAACTCATCAAAAATGTACTGTTAACTGTTTTGCCAGCCAACACATGCCCAATGTTAGTTTGCAAACAATTCCAATTTATTGAGTAATTTTTCACTTCTCGGAGATGGCGTGTAAAACACAGGTAGAAAAAGTTCTACTACAATATATAACTCAGGGCAAAACTTGCATACCTTGCATCGCAATACTATAAAACATTGATAGGAAATAATGTTTCTAGATTAGAACCGTGACCATCTTCACTTAAAAATAAAAAAGGTATTTTAATTTTTTGTTTGTTTATAAGTAAACGGAATCAGATAACAGACACGCCCATAATTTATAACAAAAACTTATTTCGGGCATAATTCAACCTTCAAACATATCAGTGTTATACAAACTGTAATAAATTCAAAAAGAAGGCGCTCTTATATAAGTGCCACATCCAGTTAGTGAGAGTTATCCAAGGTTTTTTTTTTTCTTATTTGTTACGACTTCAGTGATGTTTCCTATTGATTAAATCCATCCAGAATTTAGTACTGATCAAGAATACATAGTTTTTAATTTTTGAAGTCTCTAAAGCTTCTTGCAAAATTTTGACATATGGACTATGCCCTCAACGTCATGGTAGTGGATATAAAAACTATGTAATTAAAATCGATGAAGGAAAATAATTTAAAGTAGGATGGCTTACAAACAAATGACTCGGCTTTACTGTGAACACAAACATATCAACCGACAGGACAAATAGACAGATTTTCATAGTCATGAGTTGTATGTACCGGTTTATGCATATTGTATGTATGTATGTATGCATGTGTAAAAACAATGATACATTCGCAGGCAAATGTTTGGATTAAATTACAATCCATTTTTTAATTTATTTACATTTTTGCATTTCAGTTGCAATGGCAGGCCCAACCTGACCACACCAACATTTGTAATGAAATTTTAAACGTTGTTTTCCCTGTTGGATACACATTCTACTACTCTACTCTATATGCTTCATATGTTCCATTACATTGCATTCGTTGGTGTGTGTGTGTGTTGTGTTCATGTTCGTATTGTATGTGTTTTAAACACATAACGTTGCAGGTGATGATTGCAAGTATGTGCCCGAGCATACAATAAACACAAATATTCATTTTTATTTAGTCGTTAGGGTGTAAAGTGTCAAATGAAAATAATATTTTCTCATATGTTGCTTAAATGGACAAATTAAAATTTATTTAATTGCTAGAATTGAAAATATGGTGAACTTGAAAACTTTACAACTGTAATTTGTGTCCATTTATTATATTATTGCATCGTAAAAATTGTTGTAGAGAGAAGAAAAGACAACCAAGAAAACCAAATATTGTATAAAAATTTTGTCTTTATAAGTGTGATTGTAAGGTTGAAAAAATACATTTTAATTTTGTTATCCTCCTCTTAAGAGCTTTTATAAATTATTCATATTTATGAGAAGAATCAAATTCTGAGTTGATTTTATTATGTCCATCCGTCCGTCTCTATTTAAATCATGCAAACGTATTTATGCTTTACCCAATGGTAAGACAGAATTATTAAAGTTCCACACCCATCGATGGAATATATTAAATGCACAATTTTTAATAGAACTTCAATTTTTGATTTAATTTAACAATGTCCGTCTGTCCACATAGACATCTGTTGCCTGCTGTCCAACCTTTAGAACCAACCCTTATGGTAGTGGGTCTTTCGAGCGACTTTTTCTTATATAAAATTTTATATTAGCAAGTCAATGACACAACTATTTATAAGTCGGCGCTTTGAAATAATTTCCAAAGCTTCTTTATTTCTTTTCAAAAATAATCAATTTTAACGTTACTTTAACGAATACCATACATTCAAAGATATATAATTATTCTGCTAGTAGTAAAGGTTTCTCAATTACCTGAAAAACAAGATGGTGGAAAAATGTACAAAACCACATGAATAAATGAATGACTGGATAAATGCTATTAAATTGCGATGTCTACCACGACAATCCACAAAACAGACTCGCCTGACCAATAACAAGAAAAAAAAAACTATATAAAGTAATTAATATGTTTGTGTTAAAGTGGAAGAAAATAATTTTTATCTTTTTTTTTTCTTTTTTGGTAAGAAAAAATTAATTACCAGTTAAATTGAAAAAAACGCAAGCCTTTAAATATTGTTAACGCTCATTAAATGAAATATTGTCTTATGACAATGTGTGCAATTAATTTTTTTATAATGAATGAATGTTTGAGTTTCATGGAAAGATTTTTAAACACATTGCGACATTATGAACTTCAGAAAATAATCATTTGTTTATGTTCTATTTCTTAATAAAAGTAGATGCTTACTTATGCATATTATTGGTCCATTTTTATATCCTCCTTGCAAAGTGGAAATGTATAATTTTTTTATTTCTGGAAGGACCCTTAAACCTCTAAAGTATGTAAAATTTTAATATACTATACTATACCATATTGTATCTATTTTTGTAGCACTCTCAAGTATAGAAATCGTCAACAAACTTTTCCAGTTTCTACACGAAATTCTGTTAAATTGTGCAAAGTCAACCAAGTGCCACAACCACAATCGAAGGGAGTCTCCCTCAGCCATAACACTAAATAAAAAATATTGCTATTCACTATAAGTAATAATTATAGTAATAAAGTGGGTGGGGTTAATACAAATTGTTTGTTGCAGAATTGAACTTTTTAAAAGGTACAATGTAGTACACTCTGTAATATGTGTAGAGTTGTATACATACCACGCCCTTATTTTATGTACAAACATATATAACGAATGTGGAGGGTATCTAAGAATTGCCTTAAGTGTCATATGTTTACAAGTTTTTATAAAAATATAGGCTGTACTGCGTCAGCTGTTGTGCTTACTCATTTACGTTTAACATCTCATTGAATCGTACGTGTTGTTACAGAAACCGTACTTTGTCCTGCTACCACCAGTCATTAAATACAATTTTTTGTCCTGAATGGAAAACAAATATGTAAAAATTGTTCTCTCTGTCTCTCTCTCTCTCTCTCTATACGATGACAGTCTGTATTTACATTTTGTTGGCAACTTTTTTTTTGTATATTCCACATAAGATAGAAGGTATACTAAGTTTGTCATTCTGTTTGCAAAAAGAAAAATCCTCCAAATTATATATATTTTTGATCAGCATTAAAATTTGAATCGATCTAGTCATAATTGTCCGCACCTCCGTCTATTGTTGACATTTTAACGGGCGTAATGGGACACTTTTGGTTTTTTTAAACATATCACTATTTAAAATTGGAAAAATCGGTGGGAAAAACCACGCCCACAATCAACAAAAATCTTTTTATCTGCCACAATAATTGAGGTTGGAATTTGGTATAAATATTTATATTTATCCCATCCATCAATGTTGTAAAAATGGACGTGGTCGGATATCAGACACGTTTACATTTTACAAAAAAAATTCAGCGTAAAACTCAACTTGCAAACTGATACGTAATTCATACACTATTAATTGTAATCTTATACCTGCCACACCCACGATTCTATGTAAATTTGAAGGGTATTTAAGATTTGGCCAAAACCACTTACTTGTTTTGGAATGCAACCAAAGATTCCAATCCACCCAGTTGGACGCTGTTCACTGCCTTTCATTATGTTCGTTTCTTATGCACGTTATTAATGTTGTTAATGCCATACGTTGGTACAATGAAAATTCAATTCGATTAAATGCTTATCGCGGTTTTGCCATTGCACACAACACAGACTATTGTTAATTTTGCTCGATTTAATTATTATTGCACCATCTTAAGGAGGTGGTAAGGTATTCTTTAGAATACCGGAAAGCAGGCTTTGGAAATGTTATTTTAACGATTCATATTATAATGATAATACAACCGCAGGAATCTTCTTTTTGTAGATTCAATAACAAATTCTCTACAAAAGATTTTAAGTGCAATGAATGTAGTGTTGGTAAAATTTTTGAAATAATTTGAAGGGAAATTTTTCTTTATGTAAATGCCCTAAATTGTATACATTTTGGATTTATATAATGTAATGAGCATATGTACACACACACACAATATAGTTATTTTCTACATAATTTGTTGTTGAAGTAAAATTCAACAGAGAGGGACAGTATCAAAGCAAACAACAAACAGAGACAACTTTGGGTAGACGATATTTGAAATTTTTGTAATGACACTTTTGAGGAGATTATTACTAAACCGTATAATAAAGTGCTAACGTGACTAGAATAGTTATAAGCATCATAGACAAGAGTTGTTGGGAGTAAGTTTGTGTAACACCACTCCACTCCACTCCACACCGCATCACATCACTTATGTTGGTAGGAAAGAAAAGATCTCAAGCCATACCCATGCCACACCGCACCACATCATATCACATCACATCACACAAATATAAAAATATGTTATAAAAAGAAGCTACTAAAATCCTTTTAAGTTGTAAGTAAGTAGTGAGTAGATAATCAGAAATGTTGTGGGCACATAACATTTTCTCTGACATAAAAAAAAAAATACTGAAACAACGCCGAATGTACGACGTTACCTATAAATAACATTAAAGGATAATTTTGTAAAATGTTATGCTTTTTTCTATGGCACATTTTCCGATCAAAAGCTTTTCTTATCATCGATGCATAAATATGTAAACAACTACAACTACAACAACAACCAGAACAACGTGTTCAGTTTCAGTTTCTATTTAATGGCATGTACTTCTCTTCTAATGGTTTATGTAAAGATAAACAAACTGTAACTGTGTGTGAAGTACATTGTGTGATTATTGTGCACTTTTCTGGTTTCCTCGCAATTGCTTTTCTTTTCACTGAATTTTATCGATAATCTTTATGTTGTGTCATGAATTTATAAAAAAAAAAAAACAATTTCCTATAGGTACATTATGACTTTACTATATTTCAATGGATAAAATGGATAAAATGGTTAGTGCGGTGGTTATGTAGCGCTTGAACAACTAATTTTTATACATTGTGTATATATTTTTTTTTAACAGCAAAAACTTTTTAACTTATATCACCATATAAAACTCTATCCCTTGTGCAAAGTGTACTTTCAGTTAAAAGGTCATAAAGAAATATCCCATGAAAACAATACTGAGTCACTCAAGGGAATGTTATTTCAATTTAACTTTTAAGGTGACAAAAACTACCATCATATGGAAATGTTATGCTCCAATTAAAAAGTGTGTTCGTTTTTGATATTTGCATCATAAAATTCTGCTTTCGTTATATGCTGGCTTTGGCCAAATCTGAGATTTCCTTTACATTTACGTGTTTCTTTTATCAATTATGGGTACGTCCTTTAACTTAATAGCTTCGTATATATAATCGAAAATTGTAGGAGTGTTTGCAACACAATCCCGCTCGTTGTTATGACAGGCATGGATAAAATACAAACGATTGGGGTTGTGGGAAATTTTTACAAATTGTGAACGTGTTTCATACATTTTAAATGGAGAACTACTTATAAAATTTAGGAATATACGGCCACATTGCAACTACTTTTCTTAATTTTCAAGTATGGAAGATGGACGTTAAATTTTAGATTTCCTTGTTCATGAAACATATTCATCAAATATTTTTGTTGAATCCTTAAAGCATTCTTTTGCTAGATACTTAGTATCTAACAAACTGAATATATCCTGCAATATAATATAAAGAGTTTTTGCAGAAAAAGTAATTTTCTTCTAAGTATTTGAAGGTAGTTTGTAATGTGATATTAAACAAAAAGTCATTATTAGCCTCATTAAACGTGTTGTAATGTTAGTAACTAATTAATTTGAAAAATCACAAAAATCTGCGTAAATCTTAAGTTACGCTATACGTAGGTAATTTCATATACATTTTTATTGTAAGTAATAAATTATCGTGAGCGAGTCGTTTCATGCACAGAACATTGGAAATGTTGGGCACACGTAACGAGATGTGGAGATAAGAGATATTACGTTTCCTTCCGACTAAAGTGGCAATTCAACAATATTGCACAACGTATTGTATTTCTCTTTTACTTAAGCTCGCTACATAATCTACTGATTTACGATATTGGTACAAACGAGTTTCTTTTACTTTCAGATGTGTTGTTGAACATTTTTCCTTATTTCCATGTAGGTGCTACTTTAAGATACAATAAATTTGTTCTGGTATTGTTGTTCAGCCTTTTGAAGTTGGAGTTTAAAAGCTTAATGTCACAACAAGAGGCTGTAAGTTTTTTATTTAACTGAAGTACGGTAGAGTTTTGGCTCTTGTCCTTGTGTAGTTACGTAGATTTAAGATGAGAAATTCAACTTCATTGATAATGTGGCTTTTTCCACTCTGGAGCATCATCTCAATGCTCCACTGTTTGCGAAGTGTTTGTTGAAACAATATCCGCCTTTGTTTTCATTTCTGCTTGAGTTATAAAAAGGAAAAAATTCGCCTTTGCATATATATTTTTTTTAGAAAAAGAAATTCAATCCTAGCAAAGAATATGATTAGGTTTTTCCTCAAAGCGAGAAGAAATTTTCCACTGCATTAAATAAGTAAACATTTCATTGCAAAACGAAATAAAGCTTAATCTTACCTTCTTTCATTTAAAGATTAAGTGATTGTGCCGTACATATTTTATTGCATAATTTTTTTACAGTGTAAGGGGGTGATAAGATTAAATTTGTTTAATCCTCAATTATGAAATCTTTATATCATTTCAATGAATCGATTGAAATATACATCAAATATATTTAGTCTCATAAAATAAGATAAAGTCGAAATAATAATGTTATATTAAAAATAGTCAAGTGTAATCTTCATTTCGCGCTATTTCCCAATTATATTTCACTAAGAGCCCTTTTCTTAAAAAATTTTTATACCATCGGGTTACTGAAGAGTCAGTTTTTTAAGTTAAGTTAAATAATTTGCAATGCATAGTTCAGTAACTCTCAGTTAGACCATTATGGTTCAGTGAATATATGAAGTTCTTACTTTCGCAATTTTTTAGTTTGTTTTATCAGTTTTTTTTTTTTTGGTTTTTTCATTTTCTGGGTGTCCATAACAAGCCACATGTAACGCATTCTTTCTGATAACTCTAATAATCATCTTCAGAGAAGCAGAAAGCTTTCTTTTTATTAACGCACTTACGAGAAACTGCATCGAAATATTTGTTGTGGTCACAACGCATATGTATCAGCTTATCAGATTTCCTTGCACATCGGTAATATTTTCGGCAATTCTTCACATCAGGGTAAACATTATCCTTATCATCGTCTTTACATTTGTTTTCCTTAATTTTCTCAGTAATATCTTCTAGAATCTCCTGTTTATGTTCTAAATACTTTTCACGTTTCTTTTTATCCTCTTTAAGCTTGTGTTTTAGTTTGTTCTTTCTCTCCTTCAGAATGTGTTTATACTTTTCCAATATTTTATTTCGTTCTTCTTCAGCATTAGTGAAATCAGAATTTACAGAAGCCGTTTCAGCTGTTTGAGTAATACCTGCATCAGAATTAGATAAATCATTTACATTGCCTTCAGTTGTGACAGGTGATTCCGAAGTTACTTGGGTTGTTTCATGATCAACTGTAGTTTCGGCATTGGTCCAATCATTGGTGGAATCAGAATTTGTTGAATCATTTACATTGCCTTCAGTTGTGACAGATGATTCAGAAGTGACTTGGGTTGTTTTATGATCAACTGTAGTTTCGGCATTGGTCCAATCATTGGTGGAATCAGAATTTGTTGAATCATTTACATTGCCTTCAGTTGTGACAGGTGATTCCGAAGTTACTTGGGTTGTTTCATGATCAACTGTAGTTTCGGCATTGGTCCAATCATTGGTGGAATCAGAATTTGTTGAATCATTTACATTGTCTTCAGTTGTGACAGGTGATTCCGAAGTTACTTGGGTTGTTTCATGATCAACTGTAGTTTCGGCATTGGTCCAATCAGTGGTGGAATCAGAATTTGTTGAATCATTTACATTGCCTTCAGTTGTGACAGGTGATTCCGAAGTTTCTTGGGTTGTTTCATGATCAACTGTAGTTTCGGCATTGGTCCAATCATTGGTGGAATCAGAATTTGTTGAATAATTTACATTGCCTTCAGTTGTGACAGATGATTCCGAAGTTACTTGGGTTGTTTCATGATCAAGTGTAGTTTCGGCATTGGTCCAATCATTGGTGGAATCAGAATTTGTTGAATCATTTACATTGCCTTCAGTTGTGACAGATGATTCCGAAGTTACTTGGGTTGTTTCATGATCAACTGTAGTTTCGGCATTGGTCCAATCAGTGGTGGAATCAGAATTTGTTGAATCATTTACATTGCCTTCAGTTGTGGCAGATGATTCCGAAGTTACTTGGGTTGTTTCATGATCAACTGTAGTTTCGGCATTGGTCCAATCATTGGTGGAATCAGAATTTGTTGAATCATTTACATTGCCTTCAGTAGTGACAGGTGATTCCGAAGTTTCTTGGGTTGTTTCATTATCAACTGTAGTTTCGGCATTGGTGGAATCAGAATTTGTTGAATCATTTACATTGCCTTCAGTTGTGACAGGTGATTCCGAAGTTAATTGGGTTGTTTCATGATCAACTGTAGTTTCGGCATTGGTCCAATCATTGGTGGAATCAGAATTTGTTGAATCATTTACATTGCCTTCAGTAGTGACAGGTGATTCCGAAGTTTCTTGGGTTGTTTCATTATCAACTGTAGTTTCGGCATTGGTGGAATCAGAATTTGTTGAATCATTTACATTGCCTTCAGTTGTGACAGGTGATTCCGAAGTTAATTGGGTTGTTTCATGATCAACTGTAGTTTCGGCATTGGTCCAATCATTGGTGGAATCAGAATTTGTTGAATCATTTACATTGCCTTCAGTTGTGACAGATGATTCCGAAGTTACTTGGGTTGTTTCATGATCAACTGTAGTTTCGGCATTGGTCCAATCAGTGGTGGAATCAGAATTTGTTGAATCATTTACATTGCCTTCAGTTGTGGCAGATGATTCCGAAGTTACTTGGGTTGTTTCATGATCAACTGTAGTTTCGGCATTGGTCCAATCATTGGTGGAATCAGAATTTGTTGAATCATTTACATTGCCTTCAGTAGTGACAGGTGATTCCGAAGTTTCTTGGGTTGTTTCATTATCAACTGTAGTTTCGGCATTGGTGGAATCAGAATTTGTTGAATCATTTACATTGCCTTCAGTTGTGACAGGTGATTCCGAAGTTTCTTGGGTTGTTTCATGATCAACTGTAGTTTCGGCATTGGTCCAATCATTGGTGGAATCAGAATTTGTTGAATCATTTACATTGCCTTCAGTTGTGACAGATGATTCCGAAGTTACTTGGGTTGTTTCATGATCAACTGTAGTTTCGGCATTGGTCCAATCAGTGGTGGAATCAGAATTTGTTGAATCATTTACATTGCCTTCAGTTGTGGCAGATGATTCCGAAGTTACTTGGGTTGTTTCATGATCAACTGTAGTTTCGGCATTGGTCCAATCATTGGTGGAATCAGAATTTGTTGAATCATTTACATTGCCTTCAGTAGTGACAGGTGATTCCGAAGTTTCTTGGGTTGTTTCATTATCAACTGTAGTTTCGGCATTGGTGGAATCAGAATTTGTTGAATCATTTACATTGCCTTCAGTTGTGACAGGTGATTCCGAAGTTAATTGGGTTGTTTCATGATCAACTGTAGTTTCGGCATTGGTCCAATCATTGGTGGAATCAGAATTTGTTGAATCATTTACATTGCCTTCAGTAGAGACAGGTGATTCCGAAGTTTCTTGGGTTGTTTCATGATCAACTGTAGTTTCGGCATTGGTCCAATCATTGGTGGAATCAGAATTTGTTGAATCATTTACATTGCCTTCAGTTGTGACAGATGATTCCGAAGTTAATTGGGTTGTTTCATGATCAACTGTAGTTTCGGCATTGGTCCAATCATTGGTGGAATCAGAATTTGTTGAATTATTTACATTGCCTTCAGTTGTGACAGATGATTCCGAAGTTACTTGGGTTGTTTCATGATCAACTGTAGTTTCGGCATTGGTCCAATCAGTGGTGGAATCAGAATTTGTTGAATCATTTACATTGCCTTCAGTTGTGACAGGTGATTCCGAAGTTTCTTGGGTTGTTTCATGATCAAATGTAGTTTCGGCATTAGTCCAATCATTGGTGGAATCAGAATTTGTTGAATCATTTACATTGCCTTCAGTTGTGACAGATGATTCCGAAGTTAATTGGGTTGTTTCATGATCAACTGTAGTTTCGGCATTGGTCCAATCATTGGTGGAATCAGAATTTGTTGAATCATTTACATTGCCTTCAGTTGTGACAGATGATTCCGAAGTTAATTGGGTTGTTTCATGATCAACTGTAGTTTCGGCATTGGTCCAATCAGTGGTGGAATCAGAATTTGTTGAATCATTTACATTGCCTTCAGTTGTGACAGATGATTCCGAAGTTACTTGGGTTGTTTCATGATCAACTGTAGTTTCGGCATTGGTCCAATCATTGGTGGAATCAGAATTTGTTGAATCATTTACATTGCCTTCAGTTGTGACAGATGATTCCGAAGTTACTTGGGTTGTTTCATGATCAACTGTAGTTTCGGCATTGGTCCAATCATTGGTGGAATCAGAATTTGTTGAATCATTTACATTGCCTTCAGTTGTGACAGGTGATTCCGAAGTTACTTGGGTTGTTTCATGATCAACTGTAGTTTCGGCATTGGTCCAATCAGTGGTGGAATCAGAATTTGTTGAATCATTTACATTGCCTTCAGTTGTGACAGATGATTCCGAAGTTAATTGGGTTGTTTCATGATCAACTGTAGTTTCGGCATTGGTCCAATCATTGGTGGAATCAGAATTTGTTGAATCATTTACATTGCCTTCAGTTGTGACAGATGATTCCGAAGTTACTTGGGTTGTTTCATGATCAACTGTAGTTTCGGCATTGGTCCAATCATTGGTGGAATCAGAATTTGTTGAATCATTTACATTGCCTTCAGTTGTGACAGATGATTCCGAAGTTACTTGGGTTGTTTCATGATCAACTGTAGTTTCGGCATTGGTCCAATCATTGGTGGAATCAGAATTTGTTGAATCATTTACATTGCCTTCAGTTGTGACAGGTGATTCCGAAGTTACTTGGGTTGTTTCATGATCAACTGTAGTTTCGGCATTGGTCCAATCATTAGTGGAATCAGAATTTGTTGAATCATTTACATTGCCTTCAGTTGTGACAGATGATTCCGAAGTTAATTGGGTTGTTTCATGATCAACTGTAGTTTCGGCATTGGTCCAATCATTGGTGGAATCAGAATTTGTTGAATCATTTACATTGCCTTCAGTTGTGACAGATGATTCCGAAGTTAATTGGGTTGTTTCATGATCAACTGCAGTTTCGGCATTGGTCCAATCATTGGTGGAATCAGAATTTGTTGAATCATTTACATTGCCTTCAGTTGTGACAGATGATTCCGAAGTTAATTGGGTTGTTTCATGATCAACTGTAGTTTCGGCATTGGTCCAATCATTGGTGGAATCAGAATTTGTTGAATCATTTACATTGCCTTCAGTAGTGACAGGTGATTCCGAAGTTTCTTGGGTTGTTTCATGATCAACTGTAGTTTCGGCATTGGTCCAATCATTGGTGGAATCAGAATTTGTTGAATCATTTACATTGCCTTCAGTTGTGACAGGTGATTCCGAAGTTAATTGGGTTGTTTCATGATCAACTGTAGTTTCGGCATTGGTCCAATCATTGGTGGAATCAGAATTTGTTGAATCATTTACATTGCCTTCAGTAGTGACAGGTGATTCCGAAGTTTCTTGGGTTGTTTCATGATCAATTGTAGTTTCGGCATTGGTCCAATCATTGGTGGAATCAGAATTTGTTGAATCATTTACATTGCCTTCAGTTGTGACAGATGATTCCGAAGTTAATTGGGTTGTTTCATGATCAACTGTAGTTTCGGCATTGGTCCAATCATTGGTGGAATCAGAATTTGTTGAATCATTTACATTGCCTTCAGTTGTGACAGGTGATTCCGAAGTTTCTTGGGTTGTTTCATGATCAACTGTAGTTTCGGCATTGGTCCAATCATTGGTGGAATCAGAATTTGTTGAATCATTTACATTGCCTTCAGTAGTGACAGGTGATTCCGAAGTTTCTTGGGTTGTTTCATGATCAACTGTAGTTTCGGCATTGGTCCAATCATTAGTGGAATCAGAATTTGTTGAATCATTTACATTGCCTTCAGTTGTGACAGATGATTCCGAAGTTAATTGGGTTGTTTCATGATCAACTGTAGTTTCGGCATTGGTCCAATCATTGGTGGAATCAGAATTTGTTGAATCATTTACATTGCCTTCAGTTGTGACAGATGATTCCGAAGTTACTTGGGTTGTTTCATGATCAACTGTAGTTTCGGCATTGGTCCAATCATTGGTGGAATCAGAATTTGTTGAATCATTTACATTGCCTTCAGTTGTGACAGATGATTCCGAAGTTAATTGGGTTGTTTCATGATCAACTGTAGTTTCGGCATTGGTCCAATCATTGGTGGAATCAGAATTTGTTGAATCATTTACATTGCCTTCAGTAGTGACAGGTGATTCCGAAGTTTCTTGGGTTGTTTCATGATCAACTGTAGTTTCGGCATTGGTCCAATCATTGGTGGAATCAGAATTTGTTGAATCATTTACATTGCCTTCAGTTGTGACAGGTGATTCCGAAGTTAATTGGGTTGTTTCATGATCAACTGTAGTTTCGGCATTGGTCCAATCATTGGTGGAATCAGAATTTGTTGAATCATTTACATTGCCTTCAGTTGTGACAGATGATTCCGAAGTTAATTGGGTTGTTTCATGATCAACTGTAGTTTCGGCATTGGTCCAATCATTGGTGGAATCAGAATTTGTTGAATCATTTACATTGCCTTCAGTTGTGACAGATGATTCCGAAGTTAATTGGGTTGTTTCATGATCAACTGTAGTTTCGGCATTGGTCCAATCATTGGTGGAATCAGAATTTGTTGAATCATTTACATTGCCTTCAGTTGTGACAGATGATTCCGAAGTTAATTGGGTTGTTTCATGATCAACTGTAGTTTCGGCATTGGTCCAATCATTGGTGGAATCAGAATTTGTTGAATCATTTACATTGCCTTCAGTTGTGACAGATGATTCCGAAGTTAATTGGGTTGTTTCATGATCAACTGTAGTTTCGGCATTGGTCCAATCATTGGTGGAATCAGAATTTGTTGAATCATTTACATTGCTTTCAGTTGTGACAGATGATTCCGAAGTTACTTGGGTTGTTTCATGATCAACTGTAGTTTCGGCATTGGTCCAATCATTGGTGGAATCAGAATTTGTTGAATCATTTACATTGCCTTCAGTTGTGACAGATGATTCCGAAGTTAATTGGGTTGTTTCATGATCAACTGTAGTTTCGGCATTGGTCCAATCATTGGTGGAATCAGAATTTGTTGAATCATTTACATTGCCTTCAGTTGTGACAGGTGATTCCGAAGTTTCTTGGGTTGTTTCATGATCAACTGTAGTTTCGGCATTGGTCCAATCATTGGTGGAATCAGAATTTGTTGAATCATTTACATTGCCTTCAGTTGTGACAGATGATTCCGAAGTTACTTGGGTTGTTTCATGATCAACTGTAGTTTCGGCATTGGTCCATTCATTGGTGGAATCAGAATTTGTTGAATCATTTACATTGCCTTCAGTTGTGACAGGTGATTCCGAAGTTTCTTGGGTTGTTTCATGATCTACTGTAGTTTCGGCATTGGTCCAATCAGTGGTGGAATCAGAATTTGTTGAATCATTTACATTGCCTTCAGTTGTCACAGAGGATTCTGAAGGTAATTCAGTATTTTCTATAACGCTTACATTTACATTCACAGACACATCTATTTCCGTTGATGCTGAAATATCTTTTGATATGGTAGTTGTTTCTATTTTATTGTTAGAAACGTCAGGAGTATCATTTGTTTGAGTAACTGCCGAAATACTTTTTTCTGAGTCAACTTTTCCATTCACATTCGCATTCTCATTTATTGCTTTAACCTTTGTTTCATTACTTATTTGTACGGCAAGACTATCAGATGCTTCTTTATTTAGAAAAATATCAGGCTGAATTCCAGGTCCCTCTGTGGTGACTTTAATGGGTACACAAATATTTCCTAATTCGTTGAGACAACGTGTATTCAATGGACAACTATGAAGAACACCTGTAGCGATCAGGTCACCGTCCGCATTGGCTACACAATCCTTATACATGAAAGGACCCACACAAACAGTATTTTTACCATTGCAATCAATCTGTTTAAGTCCTAAGCTTAAAGCAGCTGGAGCAGATTCTATTACATCAGTAAATTCTTGACTATTACCCAGAGCTGAGAGCTATAATTAAATATAAATAATTTATGAAAGTATTATATATTGAAATTATACCCTCCACTTAAGACGAGGGGTATACTAAGTTTGTCATTCCATTTTCAATACCTAAAAAGACGCATCAGATATACTACAAAAATCGACAAACATCTATTTACCTGCCACAAAAATTGACCTATACAGTTGAAATTTGGTACATTTGAAATTTGGGCATTTTATTGTATATAGTCTAGGAGTCAATTGTGTAAAAGTTTCATGGAATTATAATAAATTTTGCAAAAAATAATGAACAAATTAGTTTCAATGTGAATTAAAACTAAACTACCGTACGCCTGTATTTATAATTATCCCCACAATTTACAAAAAGCTAATAGGTAATGCATACGCTCTAAGAAATCATGTACCTGCCACGTCCAACTGTTAGTATGCACATGTAGAGGGTGTTTAAGAGATTTGGTTTTTATTTATTATTTACACTGGCGCCTAATGATATAGGTTCACAATATTTTTTAAACATTTCTCCTTATTTTTAAACTTTACGACTAAAACTTCGCCTTTCTTCACTAGGTTCTAGTTTTTTTTTAATTTCACACGCAAATTTAGATTTGTTAGGTGAACGTATGTGGTTGAACTAAAATATTATTATTTTTTATAGTATGAATGTAAAAAATTCGCTGTAAATAGAAAACAGATGAAAATTTAAAAAAAAGGTAAGCACTTATTTAGTGCAATACTTCAACTTTTCCTCCATGCAGGTTATCTGCAGTCTGCAGATAACAAAATATTAACGAAAAATGTTTTCAAAAAAAGTTGAGCCTATTTCATTGAGCTTCAGTGTATCTTATTTTAATATTAAAGTACATTATACATACTCGTATATATTAAACTGAACTTGTTCCTACTTTTTGAGCTTAAATACTTTATTTAATTGCGACCACTTGCATATGAATTTTTATTGCCGTTGAGTGATTTGGATGATAGCCATAGCAAAAGTGCACCCGGCAGCTTATTAATTGTGTTTATGAAACGATATTAACGGATATATGAAGCAATTTATACGATTTCGAAACGGAGGTAAAGCAATAGGAAAATCGCAATTAAAATATTTTTGTATTAAATTAATAAATTTTAAATATTAAATTCACTAATGTAAGAAAAAAAACATTAAATTTTTTGTAACAGTGTCTGCTTCGTTTGTTATCTAGTTTACAAAAAAATATAAAAAAAAAACCAAACTGATAAACTCAGCAGTGCCACTTTAATACACACAAGATAAATCCAATGGTAATGAAGAATCATTTGAACGAATTTTTTTTTTATAAATAATATATCGCGGACAATAATAGGCACGAATTTTCGGTACACTAAAATTTTTAATTACCACCAGCACTAAGAATACACTGGACACTTTTTTCGATGTCGTCATTGTCGATCGGAAAGCAATTTTTTAACTGTTTCCAATTACTCGCTTTACACAGCTTTTTATGCGAAACATTTGTCAGCATCAGGGGCTGTAAATCCTTATCTGTGAGGCGATAAGATGTTTTTGACCAAATATTATATTTATATATAATTTATATAAATGATGAGATATACCAAAACAAAAACAATCAAGTTAACTAAAAAAAAACTAAAAAAAACAAGTAATTTATACCTACATATACTATATATACAATGTGAACATACGATATGGTTGTATCTATTATACAATTTGCTCGTTTAGGTGAAACTACGTAAATGTTGGTAGGGACGGCACGAAAAAGTAATTTTAACAAATTTGATAAAAGTTTTTTTTTTTTTTGTTGCATAAAACTGACGTATACGACAGATAGCTTTCATGTGAATGATTACTCATCCATTTTAAGTTACAATTACACAAATCATAAAGTGAAAAAATTGCCGAAACATTAGTGGAAAAAAATATATATTATAATTGATTGTTGTTAAACAAATGGTGCACTATACCAACATCATCAAGTGATATTCTTGTGATTCATTACCTCAATTGAATCAATACAATAATCAATTTTCTATAAGCGTCAGCGACGCGCCTGATAACTTTAAATCAAAAACAGAGACTGACAGTGAACAGAAAATTTATAATTTTATCAAGACAATGCTTTAATTATAACTTCACTTATTATGTTGGCCAACATCAATACGAATTACTTTATCACACTTTGTATTCACCAGATAAAGTTTCCTTTTCTAAACCTCTTTCTTATTGTTTCATATTGAAAAATTTCTCTATGGTAAACGATTTGTTGCTAGGAAGGTAATGCTGAAGTAAGCGGTACGCTATTTAGCTTTAGAATGAAAAATGTTATTTAACTAAAAGAAGATTGTTGTGAAAAATTTAGATGATTTTTTTTTCAAAATTATTACAATTTCCTACTAATTCTGCGAATAACCTCGTAGATTCAATTTAAGGCTAATCAAAAAATATTTTTAATTTACTAAAAAGAAAGTTTAAAAAAAAAATTGCTGACTTTTTCAAAAATATTTTTTAATTTCTTTCCAATTCCAAAACTACCCTCGTATATTCAATGTGATTTTTACAATAAGGTTGATTTTTCCGAAAATTCTTGCAATGTCTTTTTTAGACTGCTTAATACTGGAACTACCCTCGTATATACAGTTTGATTTTAATCAAAATTTTGTTTACTTTTGTTTTATTTATAGACATCAAAACAAAAATTTTAATAACTAAGCACTAAGTTTTATATTTTTTATAGGTCTGGTTTTGACACATACCGTCTATCTTCTGAGAAATTATGTTTTAATACTATTGGATTTGTTAAGGGTCATACTCAGTGGAATGCTCTCAAAGGTACTCCACATGTGTGTATTTATGAAATTTTATATTCTTTGATAGATTAATCTTTGGTTAGAGTCTGAAAACTTTAGAAAACGTTACAAATTGTGTGGTGTGGTGGATGTTTGTTGAAAATATAATCAGCCGAAACACGTGTCAAGGCTTAAGTGACAATTTTCTGTCCCTTCACATTTCGATTTTGACAGAATATATTAAAATTAAATGAATACAAAAAAAAAATTTAAATCTTAATCGAAAAACAAATATTTAAACATTTGCTAACAAATAATATTATGATTATAATTTATTCATTCATTGTAAAAAGTATGAATGAGGCAAAAATAAACATTTTTTCTTTAGCTATGAATATCCACTTAATCTAATTTAACAAGCACAAGGTGTTGATAAGATAGTAGAGACGTGTAAGCAAACAACAAACATGATTTCATAAAAAATTTTACATCCGCTGCCATCACATTGAAAAACAACTAAAACAAGTAAAAAAAAAAAAAAATGGCTACATTAGGTGTATGCCAAATCCAAGGTTTAGGATTCTCATCCAATCACTTTAAAAAGCTTCAATTTTCACTTAAGGAATTCGCTACAAATTTAAACTAATTTTCTATATAATGAAAAGTGTTTGACAGTTCGATTTATTAATTAATTACATTCACAAATTTGTGCCGGACATAAAGAAGGAAAACTCATTCTAAATTTCAGATCTCTAAAGGGTCACTAATCCCTAAAACATACTAGCATCAATAATTGTCTTTTTTAAGACGGCGTGATTAATATGAATTTTATAAGTATAAAAAAAGTCTCTTTGTATCTCTCCTACAGTTTGTCCATAAAAAAGGAAAAGCACTAAATAAATAAAAATTCAAAACTACAATTTGTAAAATTGTACAAAGATCTGTGAACTGATTTCATTTATTTTCAATACAGAATGTAGATATAAAAAAACTATTTGTACCGAATTTCAGGTCAATAAATCTTATGGTTTAGGAGTGATAAGAAATTAACTTTGAAACGTTGGGACAAAACCAATATACCCTCATAATCATGATGGTGCCTTTTTGACTATAAACTCTCTAAATTGTTCTTATTCCCAAATGACTTCATTTACTCTATTTTATTATCAACTCAAACAAATGTTTATAAGGAGCGCATAGCTAACTAAGTTTACTATACCATTGGTATCTACAATATATTCTCAATTAAAATCAAAGCTCTTCTTCTCTTATATATTAATTAAAAAATATTCATTGCCATAACAATAAATCCAAAATATTATAAAAAAAAAAAAAACTACCACAGCACTCATCTCAAAATCTTACCTTGATCTCTAGCAGCAAATACGAAGTATTCTATGAAACCGAAACTACAGCATTGCTATATCTGCACAAAGAGATAATCATCAAATATTAATAGGCTCCCATTTTGTAAACTTCAAACGTGTGCATGCACGTACATATACAGTTATGTAAACTTGAGTTTCAGTTTTTTTTTTTTTTGTTTTATTTCCCATATTGGAATGATAGAGATAAATAAAAAAAAACAACAACAACAACAGCAACAACATTTTTTTTCTATTCTTTTTTCCTTGCACTTGACATAACAGCCAATCAAATCAGTCTTAGATGCTGGCAAGAATAAAAAAAAAAAAGACATTTCAACAAATTCCATTCTTACATACAAGGAGGAAAACATGGAAGTTTTAATTGAATATTGTACAGTTGAGTTTTTTATCGTTTTCATTTTTGTTTTCAACGATCCATAACTGGAAGATTAAATTCATTGTGAAGAACATTTACGGAATTGATTTATACACTTGAGATCTCATTACAACCATCACAACGAATCAAGTGTAAAGCAACCAACTACTAGGAGCTAAGCTAAAACTTGTACTTTATTTCAGAACTCTTGTAGAATGAATTTAATAACAAATAAGAATAATAAATTAAGCTTAGGACACATCTTAAATACACTCCATATCTGTAATAGTGGGCGTGGCAAGTATATTATTACGCCCTCTAATAGTGTATGTATTATGTATCAGCTTAAAAGTTGAGTTTTACGTGGAGTATAGTTTTTTTCTTTGAATTATAGGCATGTCCGTTATTCGACTACATTCATTTTTGGCAAATCGATGGATAAGATAACTAGAAATATGTGCCCCAAATTTCAAGTTCATACGTCAATTTTTGTAGCAGATATATAAGTTTTTGTCGATTGTGGTCGGATTTGTTATTCGATCACGCCTATTTTCGATACATCAATGCATGGGATAATTAAAAATATACATACCAAAATTAAACTTGATAGCTTAATTTTTAAGGCACATAAATATATTTTTGTAGATTGTGGGCGTGGCTTTTGACGGATTTTTTCCATTTTTAATAGCACTAGGAGTGTCTGTACTAAATTTTAGCTCATTATCTCAAAATGTACGCCCATTATAATGTGAACAATAGAGGGACACACGGTCATAGATCGACTCAATTTTTGATGATACTTTGTAGGGTGCCTCCTCAAGGTATTTCAAATGGAATAACAAACTTAATATACCCCCATCTTATGTGGAAGACTTATAAAATGAGGATTTATCGAATATTAAGTTCAGTAACACGTGTCCGTATGTCCATGTTTCGGAATTTCTTGACTTTCTTTGACTTTCTGTTATAGCGGAAAGTAATAAAAAGCTACAAGTTTAAAATTAATCCCAGAACGTTTTCGTGCATCACAATGTAAATTTTCAAATATTATTAAGCCGTGGGTTGAATTACAAGAAAATATATGGATTTCAAAGAATCAAGCCTACAGCAACCTTAGCATAGAATGTTTACATTGGTTTAACAAATGTTAAGCAACCAAGTTGTAAAGTTAGAAAAAAGGGAAAAGAATCATCAATGAAGCTGCGAAATATAATTTGAGTTGAAGAAACTTTAAAGAGTGTGATGCGATGAAGTAACGATGAGAACAAGAGTTATAAAGAATTTATGAATTCATTTTGTTCTTTCCCTTCTTCTATGCTACATAGATAAATGAAGTGAAAAATACAGAATTGCAACAACAACAAAGTGTATAATTTGTGTATAATTTGTGGCCCCGCCTCAAGACACTTTCACATACAAAACATTGTTTTTAATAAAAAGAAAGCATATGTTCACCATTATGATTATTATAGTGTCACCAATATCCAAAGTTTCAGAAAAATTGTCCACAAATTAAAACTAATGTCGAACAATCTTATCATCATTACGTAGACTAGACAATCAGAAAACATGTTGCAATCACTGGCAGCTTAAAGAGGTTAGTTGCAAGTTTTTCCGTACATGCTTGCTAGTATTCTTATAATGCGTAACACACACACACACACAGGCACCCAACATTAGTGACGTGACAACAGCAGAGTGCTGTTGTAATTAATTTCCCATTAGTTTAGACGAACATGGATCGTGTGAGATGGAATACAAAATGGGAAAACATACTACGGCTAACATTGCATTTTTTTTTTTTTTTTTGCGTGATGTTTCACAAAATCTATCCTGGCCGGAGATGATAGTGCTCGTAATTGATGTAAGAGCAAGTTGCAATATGCAAATGTGTTTGTATCACTATGTAAAGCAATATGTATCAGATTGTATAGTGGTTGTTGTTAAGACGCGTTTGCGAATATAAATCACCTCTTCAGACATTCAGTGCAGTCCGCTATTCACGTGCACGTTTCTTTAGAGAGGCAGAATCGCAACATTTTCTTTTTTTCCCACCATCATCGATGCCTTCTGTTGGTAGCTTTGTATGATCTCTGTCATAATGTTTGCCATACTCCATTGCAAGGATGCCAGGAAGAAAATTTATGTTTTTAATTGACACTCTCATGGTCACAAATATTTAAGAATTAAGATAACACGTGTTAGTGTTTATTATTTAAGAATTAAGGCATGGTGGACTCACCTACATTCCAAAACCAATAATGAAAATGTTCTTCTCTTCAGAAACGTTAAATACGAGTATATTGTCACGCCCAAGGAAAACATTTTTGAAATTGTTCCGCCATTTTATTTTATTTTATCATTTAAGCAATTGTTCAATAACATTTGGCTTTAGTTTTTCAAATTGATGGGTGGTTCACCCTAGTTTTATTTTACACCACACGTACAGCTTTTTGTATTTACAACGGTTCCTCGATAAGTTGATTGTTGAATAAAGATGTTAGTTTTATGGAACGACAATGAGTTGTTGTATTGTTTTTACAATGTTTTCGAATGGTTTGCGTATTTTCACTTCATTTCATGCGTAAACTCCTATCATTGATTGATGTTGGGTGCCAGAATATTTCTTTTCTTTTCTTTTGTTTTGTTTTGTTTTTCCACCACCCGCATAAGATGGTGAATATACTAAGTATGTCATTCTATTTGCAACACCCACAGAATAAAGCATCAGAGGCACCAGAGGCTCCAAAAAGTATACATATACATAAATGTTCTTGATCATAATCTAAAACCGATACATGTATGTCCATGTGTCCGTCTTTTTTTTTTTTTTTTGGAAATCTTACGATCGCAAATTTTGAGCTTTTGAGCTGAAATTTTGTGCAGACACTTTTGGTTTCTGCAAATAATTGATTAATTTTTAAATTGGGCAAAATTGGTCAAAAGCCACGCCCACAATCGCTCAAAATCTATTTAACTGCAACAAAAATTTAAGCTTAAATTTAATACACATTTCTATAATAACCTCATGTATCGATGAACCAAAAATAGGCATGAACGGATAACAGACACACCCACAATTTACAAAAACAAAAACGTATCTAACTAAAAACTCGACTTACAAGCTGATACGTACTACATTCACTATTACAGGGTGTAATCATGTACCTGTCACGCCCATCATTTGTATGTACATGTGTAGGGTATTTAAGATTTGGTCTAAGCCAAATTTCTTTGTTTCATTTGTTTATTTTCCTTTAATAGTGTAAACAATACCAACACATATAACAGTGCGTTTAGTATGGGCGACAACATAACTCAATTGTTGTCTTCTCTTCTTCGATTCAAAAGACAGTCGCACGTAAAGTTAGGGGTATACAGCAGCTTGTACATCAATGTCACTTCCTGATAGGCTTTAAATTTTCCTTTGTACAATGTTTGCAATCAATTATTGTTAAACACTAGGATACGTCTGCAGTTATAAAATGATAAAAATCGATGAAGGACAAATGACATGCAAGCATATTTCATCTCATATTCAATTTCTCAATTTCAATCTCAATCTCAGTTTCATTCATATTTACTTAAAAAAAACTTATCTTAAGCGTTAATGTGCTTTAACAGTCTCCAGTTAAGGTATGAATTGAACAAAAAAGTAATGTAGTGTTTATATTGTTAGATGGCTTTAGTGATATATTTTCTCTAGCACGACTTACTGAAGAAACATTTTAACAGTTTTTGGTCTTCTTCAATAAAAAAATTTCTTCTTTGATCTTGTTTCAATAAAAATATAATACGGCCTAGGTTATTGAAAAAGTGAAGAGTATTTGCTGGAGCTATTGAATGATAAATTTTTCTGGCGGACGAGAGTCAATGAATTCCTAAAAGGCCATTTTTGCATTGTTGTCAGAATTAAAGCGTTTTCCACTTAAATAGTTGACCAAATTGCAAAAGAAGTGATAGTCAGTAGAGGTTAAATCTGAGGAATATGGAGGATGATGAAGAACTTTTAACTCCACTTGCTGTAGTTTTGTTACAATCATTTGTGCAGTGTGAGGTCTTTCGTTATCATGCAATAAGATGGGAGTTACATTATTACAAGATACATAAAAGTATGACTAGGGATGAGAAATAGCTGCTGTGTTAAATAAATCGTAGTGAAACCGCGAAGAAACTAGAATTAACAGTTAATGAAGGCCTTGTTATATCTTTAAAGGGAGTGTAAAGGAATCTTCCCCAAAAGCTTAGTTAAACGGAATTTTTGTCTTAATAATTAGAGTGTTAGGTCTAACCAGAAATTCTATCAGAGAAGCATCATAATTTTATCATTGAACAAAGTTCAAAATATGAAGAACAACAGTGTACAATTTTGACTTAAATCTAAACAAACTAACTAAACTAAATAAAGTTTTTAAATCAACAATATGTGTAGAAACGGTGTGTGGACATGGTATAAACTAATCTTTAACCACATCATTCATTTCATTTTATTTTATTTCCTAATTAAGTAGAATTTAGTAAGAAAAATATTATGTGTAATAGTAAAGAAAATTTATGAAAAAGTCAATTCAATAACCAGTGATAATAAATTGTTGAATAAATATTAATTAACAAATGGACTGGAACTGAAAACACATATATAAACTTGAATATAAAGAAAATTATAAATAATCTGTGTAATAAATATTGTACAGAGAACAACAAACAGTACGTAATAGTTTTGATTTTGTCGCTTTCCCCAACCACATCTTATCACTTACAATTTATCTATTGTAATAGATTTAAACTTTCAGTAATCATCACTATACCACACATACCCAAATAAAAACTTTTTCCAAGCATATGTTAAATGTACATATGTGTAAAAATATGTATATTGATACTCATTGTCACATACAGACACAATATCCTGGTGGTTGAACATTATTATCTCTAATAAAAATTGGATTATATTCTATTTTTGTTATCAACTATGTAGGAAGAGCAGTCGGGCAGAACTTTTTATACCCTCTTCATAAAATTTGAGGGTATACTAAGTTTGTCCATTCCATTTGTAATGGTGAAGGTGAAGAAGGTGTTAAATAGAAACTGTATAAACTGAGTCGATTGAGACATGTATGTCCGTGCGTCCATTTCTTTGTTGGCACTCTCGAAATTGTAAATTTTAAAATATTGAGCTAAAAATTTGTTCTAGTTTATTTACTTTTTATATTGGGCAAAATCCACGCCCACAATCGACAAAAAACTATTTATCTGCCATAAAAATTTACCGAAAAAGTTAAAATATTTGAAAATTTTGAAAAAATGGGCTTGATCGATTATTGGATACGTCCATAATTTATTACAAATCATATTCAAAGTAAAAGTCGACTTGTAAGCTGACAATTAATGTAATGTAAGAGCTTAATCATGTACCCGCCACGCCCTCTACTCGTATGTAGAGATTGAAGGTACTTAAGATTTGTCTTAAGCCAAATTTAGTGTTTTTACTTGTTATTTTCTATTTTATCTCTTCATGTTTATGTGGTTTAGAAGGAGAACGACAGACTTCTTTTACCACCGACAATTGTCAAGGTTTGTATGGGACAAAATAAATGAGTTGTGATGGATGACAGCAAATCAACGTAAGTGCATTACTGTGGCGGTTTTCTGTTGTTCACTCTGAATGCTCGTAAGTGTAGTATATATATATAAATACATATATTTCCCGTGTGCGTGTGTGTGTATTTGTATATTTATAGAGTTGAATGGATATAGTATGTAGTTTTTTTTTTTTTTTGTTGTTGCAAGTTTTTTATCTTTGTCCGTTGTGTATTCCATATTGCTACTATAAGGAAAATAGTGAAATTGTTACTTTGAAATGATGTTGCTGCCGTTTCATTGTCACTAGTGTTGTTGCGGTTGTTGTATAATGCAATTTAGTTAATTGAATGATTAAACTTGTGTTGTTTGGCTTTGGATTGGAGTTAATATTTAAATTGTACAAGATATATACAGATGATGTGTTTTGAAAAATTAGACTAAACTTGGTACGAAATAAAATGAAATAAAATAAAACAAGTAAGAAAATTAAATTTGGCTTAGGCTAAATCTTAAATACCCTCTATATCCATAACGATAGGTATAATATCAGCTTGCAAGTCTACATACTTTTATATTGAATACGTTTTTAAGAAGTTATGGGCGATTGTGTTATCTGATCACGCCCCTTTTCGAAACATTGATGAGCAAAATATTTATAAATTTACGTATCAAATTTTAAGTTTAGAGCTTCTGGATATTGCAAATGGAAAAACAAACTTAGGGAACAAACCTCATTACTAAGATGGAGGGTATAAAAATATGTTTATATCAATGTAACATAAAATGATTTGGCAAGTTTTAATTTAATTCAACATTTAACCCAAAATTAAAGGATTAAAGGATGTTTTAGATTTTCCGGGTCCACTTAGTTTGTCCAAAGGTTTGCACAACCAAAAGGAAACTTTCATAACCTCACGAAATATTTATATATACAGGGACAGATGGACAAAATAATATAAACACCTGACATATACACACAATATTTTTTAAGTTGTTGGGCCACCATTTGCTTTTAGAACACCTACAATTCTCCGCAGAATAGATTCGTAGATCTCTAGATTATCTGAGTAGTTCTGCTGTCACTTTTGACGCGGTAGTTTATTGTTGTGTGGCCACAATTCTTTTTAATGTTCGTCAGTCTCTGTCAGTTAACTTTGATTTTTGCCCACTATTCCTCTTCGCCGATGATGGTTTAACATATTTTGTGTATCGTGTCATTACTGTGGATACTGCCGCTTGTGAAACGTTAAATAATTCAACTGTTTTCATCATAGACACTCCCTCTAACCGAGCACTAATCTTTTGCCATCTTATTGAAGTCTGAGAGATCAGATCGCTTGTTTTATCTGTCCCAGAACAAAGCGTAAATAAAACTTAAAAGACTTGGCTTATAAACTGTACAATGTATACGCGTTGCATTATTTACACGGAAGCAGTGTTGCCAACATGCAACAAAACGTACTATATTGCATGGTGTTCATATTATTTTGTCCATCAGCATCAATAACACTAAATTATTATTTAAAACGTCCTTTGATCGATTTTATTTTCTATTTTTCCATCCAGCCATTTGAACTAAAATTTATATAAATTTTTCCCAACTTTCATGACCAGGAGAATAATTGCCATAAAAGCACAAACAGTTAAAGTTAAAAGGACTTAATATTCATAGTGGGTGGTTAGACATGAAATCTGATTCAACTTGAAGGCAATTTTTTTCATCCCTAAATACATACAATTTATATTTTTTTTCATTCATTATGCTCTTAGTTGTGCTGTGAATATTAACCTGCCTTCTTCTAAACTTAACAGTATTTACGAAAAATTTAATATACCTTTAACCTCGTTTCATATTTGCTGAGGTTATTTCACTTTTTATTATTACATAACGTTGTAAAAGAATTTTAAGTGGATTAAAAGTGTTCAACTTTAAGTTCAAAACTGCAATGAAGCGCAGCTTTCATATTTTTGTTCTGTTTTCTGTTTTCTTTTTTGTTTTTTGTGTTTTTTTTTTGCTTTTTTGTTTTCAAGGCGTAGTGCCTTGTGAACGTTGTATTTAGTTTGTTTCGTAGGCGGATTACTGTGTGTATGGGTGTATGCGTACATTTAAACTTTATATAACTAAATTAAAAGACCAACTATAACTATAACAAAATTTTACAAAAATTCATGTCAGTCAACCGGTAGCGAATGCAATCTCAAAAATAACACTATACATCAATCCCCACTTTCCAATCCACCCACAATCCACCCAGAGGGTGGTCTATTGGTCTATTTGTGTAATGGTGATGGTGATGGTTATAAATCTGCCTCTGGCCGACACTTTCTAGCTCTAATAACTATAGATTCAGATTCGTGTAAGTATGGTGGAGAGTGGGCTGTTACATTAAACAAAACTGGACATAGACTGTATAGTAAAAGGTTTTGTTATTGTTGTTGTTATTGTTATTGTTTTTGTTGTTTATTTCCTAATATTTTGGTAGCATAGTGTTCTGTTTTGTCCTGTTTTGTTCTGGCATGTCCTGTTTCGTTGGTTGGCTGCTCTACTAAATGGGTTTGTTGGTCGTTTGCTTATTTTATCATTATATTTTTGCACATTTTTGTTGTTTTTCACATTTTTTTCTATATAATATATACAGTGGCTCACAGCTTATTTGGTACACCTACCTTTTTAACGACAAAACAGCTGTAGCGTCTAAAATATTTAAGTTATCAACCAAATTTTAATGCCAAGTTGTTGTTGTACGTTTAACGAAACTTGAAAACAAAAAAGATTTCAAAAAAATATTTCTAACTGTTTAATAATTAGAACTTTGTTATAACACATCAAATTTGGTTGATAACTTAAATATTTTAGACGCTACAGCTGTTTTGTCGTTAAAAAGGTAGGTGTACCAAATAAGCTGTGAGCCACTGTATGTATACGTGTTTGTGTTTTCTCTCTTTGTCATTTATTTGGGTGTTTTTATATGTTGGAGTTCGGTTTTGTCCATTTTATCGTATCCTTAATTAAAGTGATAATTTATGCTGTCAAAGTATTGCCAGAATACATGGACTATTTTTAGTATCAACCAAATACATATACATACAAAACACTATACCTACATACATACATACATACATGGTGAATGTTGCTTTTGTTTGTTTCTGCTTAGAGTTCATGTTCTGGATGCAGAACAGAGTACATACTACAAAGGCGGATTGAAATTATTTCAGAATACAAGTCAAGTTGAGTTAAAAGTAATTGTATTTTATAAGTAGAAAGCAAGTGAATAAAGTAAATGTTTAGCTTGAACTGTAACTGGGATACCTTCACAAATTATGGGCGTATTATATAATTGCTGCCGTCATTGACCTTCATTAAAATATAAGCTTCAAAATAACTTACAGGTGGATCTCTGATTAAATTGAATTAAATTTTTTAAATTGTGGCTGCGTCTTTACCATTTTTAGCTATACAAAGTGGGGGTTTGGCATATATACTAATACGCCTTCTATTAGAATATTCATTTAATGGTTGAATTTTACTCTAATTAGAGTTTTTCAGAAAATGAAAATTATTGCGGGAATAATTTTCAATCGATTTTGAAAGTTAAACTTACAAGTACGTATAAAATACTAATTAGATCAATCCCAAAATACTCTTCAATATAAGTGGGCCTTAAAGGTATAATAATAATAAAGAGGCGGGGCATCCTACTGCGATCTGAAGATATCTATTGTTTAAACTCTTAGTCCTGAGTTTGAAGGATTTGATAAATCTTATCACCCTCTTAGCTTCTGAGCACTAAATTGTGTCCGGAATCATAAAATGTCTCTCGAACACCCGATATCTGGCATTGCAGATTGCTGCGCACTCATATAAAACGTGCTTTGTAAACGTTTCAATCGCCCCTTCGCAGAATCTACATACATTAGTGTCACAAATGCCTACGTTTTTCATGTGCTACCTGAGGGTGTTGTGACCTGTGTAGAAGCATGTGATTAGGCCGAGATCGCTTCTTTGTAGTTCCATTAGCTTAAGCGCTAAACTGGGAAATTTGATAAATCTTTTTTCTTGCCTGTATCCCATGCTATTGCTCCAGTGGTTAGCTGAGTTTTTCTGTGTCCAACTAAGAGACTAAGTATACCTCTTACACTAATGTAGAGTATTTAAAATAGAAATAAAAACAAGATGAAACAAGGAAAAATTCCAAATTTGGTTTAGGAAAATCTAAAATGCCCTTCACCTTTTACGTACAAAAAGTAGGCGTGGCAAGTAGCTGATAGTAGCCTCTAAGAAGGTAGAAGTTTGTCGCATTCTGCACAAAAATTTGTTTTTGTCGTAAATTTACGCCTTATTTCGTTATTTAACCACGCCTATTTTTAGTATATCAAAGAATACCTCAATTATGAATAGATATATCAAATTTCAATATTTTAGGTACATTTTTAAAGCATTTTTGTCAGAGATTTTTACTAATTGTGGGTGTGGCACTTGGCCGATTTTATCCAATTTAAATAGAAATCTATGTAAATATGAAAAATTTATACAAAATTTCAGTTTTAGTCTCAAAATGAAAGAGTGTGAAAGTTCCAATAACAGACAGACATACCGACAGACACATTGATTCAGATTTTGATGCTGATCAAATATATATTCGTATATACTTTGAAGGATATCTGAAGCCTTCCTTTTGGGTGTTGCCAACGGAATAATTAACTTGATGAATTCTCATTATTAAGATGTGTGATAAAAGAAAAAGATACGAACATGTATTGTAAAAATGTGGACAATGTTTCAAAGGAAATTTACAACATTTAAAGGGCAATTCGTTTAAAACATTCGATCAGGCATTTATTTAGGTTGTGTCGTGTTGAATTATAATGGGAAGCACAAAAATTTCCACAGCTGTGGTTTAATGTTACAATAACAAAAACACAGCAATGATATTGCCTCTTTTTTTTATTTTTATTTTTTTTGCATTTTGCTTTAAATTTCATTTTGTGTGAATGTGTGGGAAATTCTCAATTAACCACAGCATTAACATTTCGTGTTTTATCAATTACGTTGTCATTGCGGATGTTGTTGTTTGTTGTTGTTGTTTTTATTATTATTATTATTGTTGTTGTTGTTATAATTGCAATTCATCGATTACAGCAATGAACTTGCAATCATTCGGATGCAGGTCCGCCCCTTTAGCAAGCCATTATGCACTTGATAAATTATAACACATAGAATTTATGTAGATGTTCGGCTGCTTTATTTTATATGTTTGTGTGTAAATTATTGTAATTATTATAATAACAATGTATAATAGCGGTTTGTTGCTTTGACGTGTGCGGTTTATATATGATTAAAAAGAAATTCTACTTTTTTTTTGTTTTTTTATGGTTTAATTTAGAAAATAAAGAACATTTCCTTTTACCCCCTAATAATAATAATAATAATAATAATATAAAACCAATTAATGTATCTCTAATTGAATTTTCAAAACAGAGAATTGTAAACATAGCCACACACAACTGGTTAATAAATGTTTCTGCTGTCAAAGTGACAACATCTGAAGTGTCAATTGCAAACTATTTGAGGAGTTCTTTATTGTGTTTGTCTTGATATCCAACTGATTAAAATTTAATTGCTTTATTTTATGCCAAACATATCACTCTTTTCATATTCATGGACATATCTATATCTACTTAGGGGTAAAAAGGACATCCTTCTGTGTGTCATTAACACACTAAACCAAATATCTGTAGCACGACATTTATTATAGTGCAACGTTTATGATATATGGGATACAATAAGGTTGCAAAGTATTTAGTATTCAGTCAATGTCATTTCTCTAATTAGGACAACGTTCAGTTGACTCTCTATAATAATATCCTTTTCCACTCGTACATTACTTTACTCATATGTCATGCTTAACATACGGGTACGTGAGCAAAGTTTAGACAATAGTGTGTCTACGTATGAGAGGTTTTTTTTTTTTTTTTTGTATTTTGTTTTATAAACACTTGTACAGTTATTGTACTAATACCCACTTTAGCATTTATTCATTACATTCCTCTCTACTTGCCTTCATTCATTTATGTTACTTGTGTTG
Source organism: Ornithomya fringillina (assembly GCA_963978525.1). Taxonomy (NCBI): domain Eukaryota; kingdom Metazoa; phylum Arthropoda; class Insecta; order Diptera; family Hippoboscidae; genus Ornithomya; species Ornithomya fringillina. Next base: position 7,859,853 of record OZ021693.1, read on the forward strand.
TGTTTATAACTTGTGCAGCAGAAATTGATTGAAGTTGGAAAGTCCACTCAATTTGTAATTAGTTTTCATTTGCGGGCAATGAATAATAATCCTACCACACAAACACATTAAAGTTACCTTGAATTATAAAGTAATAAAATTTAAATTTACTATATTTTATACATACATGAGGGCAATTAAAAAAAATTAGCGGACCCAAGAAACTAAAAAATTATATATGTAATAACATAAGCAGTTATTCTTTCTCAGTATTTTGTAGTATTGTAGAAAATGATTTGCAATTTCATATATTGATAGGGCCCCCAAGCCAGTGCGTTTACTACAAACGGCAAATGCCATACCTTCAACACCTTTAATTATACCGATTGAAAATCTTTATCGATTCGTTACGATTATAAAGTTTCTTTAAATTATTGGAGTAAACCTCTAAACACATCCTATATGAAAGTTTTGTTTCATTAAAATTGTTAATCGGAATGGCCGAATTAGTCTCCTATTTTCTTGGTTTCTATGGAGCAACTTATACCCCTAAAAAAATCTCTAACAATTTAACCATAACCGTCTGTCCGTCTATCTGTCCATTTTAGGTTTGGTTGTATGGCAAATAGCGTTTTATTTAGGCTAATATGTAGTTCGATTATATTACCCTGAAAAATGTACCGTAGTTCTCAAAAGAACCTTCCACAGAATGTTATAAATCGTTTGAAATCGAAATTTTTAACATTAGCTAGTAAACCTAGATCCTCCGCTAATCTGACTCCAATGTTTCATAAGGACTCCAACGACTGTTGAGATAGATATTCTATTATTCTTAATAGGTCTTTGGTTTGTTTGCCATTCAGCTGATGGTAAGGAGCGCGAGTAATCTGCGTTCTGTTTATTCAAGTTGCACTTTTTAAAATATTTCCACGAAATTTGCTTCAGTAAAAACTTTCTTTAGGCATTGGCATTAACCCACATTGAACTCTATTGAAAAATGTACCGAATAAAACCATTTTTAGAACCCCTCCTCCATATAAGATTTTATTGTAGTGTATTTATATTATTTAAAATTGTAATTTTTAATATTTTTTTTTGGTAAAAATTTGGTGAAGAATAATTGATTAACTTAATAATTTTCTGTGTCATACTTAGACGAACAATTTTTAGTCTACTTTTGAGCATCTTTTAATGCCCTCGATTACTTTTGACCATCATTTAACGAATTTTATGAATTTTTGCTGATTTTGTTGCCAATTATGATTTCCAATATCAAAGGTCCTTACGGTGTGTTTGAAACTTTTCAACCCTCAATTTTATCTTGTTACCTTTAACGATTGTGCAAAATTTCACAAGTGAAAATTTTATTCATTTTTATCTTTTTATCTTATAAAAGTAATTATTTGGAAGGTAATTGATTTATTTCCCTTTTGGTATAATAAAAATCTGAATTTCTAATTACTTTATTTAAGAGGGCTAATAATACAATTATTTTTAATGTATTTATTAAAGAGCATCCCTCTTTAAAGGGCAAGGCGGGGAAGTTTCATTTCATTTTTAGAATTAGCCCAAGGTGATATGTTATAACAAACAATTTAATTTTAAACACAGTATTTGCGGCAATACCACAAAACCAACACCTGCGGAATGTATAAAAAAAAGTTCTTTAAAATAATTGAAAAATAAACGATTTTTTATAGCCACCATCATATATAAATATTTAGGGATATATATTACTTTGTCAAAACGCCCAGAAGTCCATTAAGCCGTAATTGTCTAACCATCCGTTTCGTTGTAATCACTCTACCGGTCGGAAATTAGAATCGATTCCAAAGAGTTATTAGTTTTTCGCATACAGCTTAGTATTAAAATTAGTCTACAATGTAAAAAAAAGTAAAACCAACAGATTTTAAAAGAATTTTTTCCAAATCACTTATAAAGTATGAAAGATATGTTGATTAATATGCGCCTTAAATAGCTTTGATGCTTAGAGGGTGTTCAAATATTGTCCTCAGTTAAATGTAAATTTTTTTACTTTTTTAAACATATAGTGTTTAGTTTTTTAAGTGGTGTCTTGTAGTTTATTTTTTGACACTTTCTCGGTTGTGCTTTTTTTATGAGCTAGTACAAAAAAAAACTCAATTCTTTTATTTAAAAATCACTTGTAACTCTTTTCTGCATACGGAAGAGATTGCTTAAGGTAAAAATTACCTTATTTCTATTAACGCTCGAATAACAAGCTATTATCTTTTTTTTGTAGACGAGAAAAGAACAAAAGAGTGCCATCATACGCTATTCTCTCTCAAAGTTGTTAAAGTTTTTTTACCGCAATTTGTTTAAAAAAGCACAAAGTTGAAAATTGACACATCAACCATTTAAAGGGGTTTGTTGCATAGCAAGGGAGACTCCCTTGCGATGTAGTAATTACACATTCCTTGAAAGCTGTAATTACTTCAGTTCAGCTTCATTAGTAAAAAAATCTCAACATTTACCAAATAATTTATAAAATTTGGGGCTGCAACGTCAATGTTTGTTTGTTGGTGTTTTTTTTTTTTTCTTTCGTTTAGAAATGGTGATAAGAAGTGTTGAAAGCAATCATTAAGATTGATGATGTCATCTGTACGTTTGCTTCACTTGTGTGGTAATGAACAACACTATGGTTGCATTTCTTTACATAAAAGATAAGCTTCTGCATATATATGTGTGTGCAAATGTGTGTGTTGTGTGGTATACTAGGAATTGTTGCCAATTACTGGTTTCGTTTATAACAAACAAAAAAAAAAGTTTCTCGTATGTTTGACAACGTTTCCAAGTGACGGCCATGTTTGTGTTGGCCTTTCTTTGAAAAATTATGTAATTTTGAGGCTTACATACAGTCTAGGGGCGACAACAAAAAGTATAGCAGTTAATAATTGTGGTAGAAAAAAACAAAAAAAAAAAAAACAAAAATAGAAGCGGAATAAATTTCATATTTTATGCAATCATTTAAGCGCACGCACAAGCGAGCCGTACACCCGCACAAGTGCCAGACAACCACGAAATAATCTCATATATTCCTTTGTAGGATTTCACTTGTACACACACACACACAGTGTACATTTATTTTCATGTTTGGCTTAATTTGCATTTTGGCCACAAAACAGGCATCATTAACTTTCATTCTTATTGCCAATGATTGCCAAGCTTAAGAAATTGCTATGTGGGCTATTGTTCTCCTCCACACATGCACTCGTAGTGTGTTGATGTGTTTGCTTATGGAATTTTTGGCCGCCTTAACATATTGGCAACATGTGCTTGTTGTTATCTACAAAGTATATATAAATGTGTGTGTGTGTGTGTGGGGGGGGGGGGGCGGAGCATTTGTGTCTGTGTGTACAGACAAGAACATATTATGCAACACATGCTGTAACATGAAACAAGCAACAATAAAATTTCAGTCAATACATGGCAAAATATTTGCCGGCAATATTAAATTTGATTTTATTTTGAACACAAACCCAAACAAGATAGAATAATATGTCCATGTTTGTATGCTTGTATGCTTTACAGAAAACTCGAATGTTTTTCTCTTTTTTTAATGTTTTTTTGTTTTTGTTTTTGTTTTTGCACAGAAATCGTTTAAATTGCAAACATATTTATGGAAGTAATGGAAAGAGAGCAGATCGCATAAATATTCCAAAGTTAAGTAAATATTTAAAAAACAAATTAAATGAATTTATCGATTCTGAGACGATATGAATAAATGTGTAAAAGGCACTGAGGAAGTTTGGCGTCTAGCCTAAGCAGTCAGGCGGGGGGTGTTAAGTGTACGTGCTGTCGTTTGCTAAGACATAAAAGTGCCTTTAACGGCATTAAAATTGACACTGGAATCAATGAAATAAATGAGCAAATATTTTTTATTGCCACTTATATTTTATAGACTGTAAGCATAAAGTTTCATCAATATTTGTTTATTCATATATTGGTTCAGAACTTTTAATTAGCCCACACATTCGGGTAATTAAAAAGCGTTAACAATATGTTCTCAGTTTGGTGGAATGGATGGTGAATTCAAATTTTTCGTTCTTAGTGATAATTCGCTTATAAATAACTAGTAAGAAAATTAAATTAGACTTAGGTTAAATATTAAATAACCTCCACATCTACAACTGTGGGCGTGGCAAATATATGATTACGTGCTCTGTATGTATTACGTCCAGTTTTACATAGTGCGAGTTTTTGTACATTGTGCCCACCATGCGTGGTACCAAATTTTAAGTTCATAGATCAATTTTTGTGGCATATAAATAGATTTTTGTCGATTGTGGGCGTGGCTCTTGATCTATTTTGCCCATTTTAAATAAATAAATGAACTGCTTACAAAAACTAAAAGTGTTTGAAGAAAAAAATGAAAAAAAAGTGCCAAAAACAGACGGATATATGGACAAGTCTAAATTGATTCGAACTAAAACGAAACTGTATTCAAAATATATATTTTTCTATTTTTAGTTTTTAGTTTTTTTGAGTTAACGTTGTTAAGCCAGCTCATTTTAGAATTATTCTCGTACCCAGCCATTAATTTTCTTACGACAATGAGCGAAATTGAAATGATTTCACTGAGCAATGTGTGACGCTGAATAGCATTAAACTTCAATTTATTTGGCGGGACCTACATTTGATAACTTACCATTCAATATGTTTGTTAATGCAACAACAACAATACATTAGACATGTTTAATAAGTTGGCTGCCAAAGCACGTACTTTCAATTTAGTAAAACGTACATCGCCAATTAAAAGTTGTAAAATTTATTAAAATGAAACTGCACCATAAACGACATAAACGACACTCTTGCAACTTTAATGGCCATTAAAAAATTGCAATAAACTATATAACCCATAAAAAAAATTTACGTAACGAAGTGGAATATGCGGAATATATGCACATATTTTTTTTTTTCTGTTTTTTTTTTTTTTGGATTTGTTAACTCGGACTTTCTTTTGATTTGTGTTGTTTCACTCACACAACGACAATAGTACAGAATACAGCACTTTACATGCTCTTGCACTTATAGCGTTTTATTATCACATCTAAACAGAGACTCTATGAATGAGGAGAGTACTCTGACGTCATACGCGTGTGTGTGTGGGTATGTGAGCAAGTGTTAGAAATTGAAATGGTTTTTTGTTAAAATCACACATCTCCATAAATAAATCGGAATGGTATTCGGTATTACATATATTTATCAAAACTATTGTATCATTTATGTATGGATATGTAGAGGAAGTGAGTGAGAGGGGTGAGAGAGAAATGGCCGCACAAAATGAAATGCTTAAATATTTATTACCAACTCCACACAGCTGTTGTACTAATAATACACGAATGCATGCATGCATGTGTGCATGCATGCATATACAGATGAGTATTGTACACATCGTAATATGCGCATGAATGTATATTGTACAATATGTACAAGAATTTGCGATTCGTTCCATCAGGACGTTTGCTACTTATCAATATTTCATGTTATGAATTTGCAAAAATTCTGCAAAAGTATGTTTCTGCATTGTTGTTGGTTTGGTTACTATGTAACACTCTCTACCTCTCTCTCTCTCTCTCTCTGCACTTGACGCCTTCATTCTTTATACGTTCAGGAATCGCTATTGCGTGATTTTGCATATAACACAAACATACACACACACACACACACACACACGCACAAACACATATATATTTTTATGCATATGTGTATATATAAATATGCTTTGAGCCGGTGGTGTAGTCATGGTCATGCACGTCATGAAAGACATTTGTGTGTCTGATTTCCATTAATCAAACGTCAAATCGTTGTTCCTTTAACATTTTTCTCTATTTAATAAAATTATTTATTGCACTTTTCTTCTCTCAGTGATATCCGCATACAATAGAAAATATTAAATGTGTCCTTCCGTCCATTTAGAACGGTAATCTCTTTCATTTGTTGTAACGATGCAAATGTCAAGGCAATCACGTACGAAAGAAAACTAAATATTAGTTTAGGCCAAATTATAAATACCCTACACAATTACCAATAAAAAAGTGGGCGTGGCAGGTATATGATTATGATCTCTAATTATGGATGTATGTATATTTTCCGTATAAGCTTGCAAATCGAATTTTATGCCAAGTACAATTTTATGAATTGTGGGCGTGTCTGTTATTTAATCATATCCACTTTTAGCACATCAACGGATTGTGTAGTTATGGATTTCTATACCAATTTTGAACTGTTTAGCTAAAATTTTTGTGACAGACAAAATTTTTTTTATCGATTGCGGGCATGGCTTCTATATATTTCTCCTCAATTGTAACGGACATAACTAAATCGATTCAGATTTTAATGCTGACCAAGAACATATATACTTTGTAGGGTCTTTGTCACCACCTTCTGTGTGTTGCAAACGGTATTAGCAACTTGGTATACCCCCACTTGGTACACCACCCCTAAGTTTCTAATTCCATTTGCAACACCCAGAATGAGGTATGTTATATATAGAACATAAAATATCCATGTTTACATGTCTTATGATGTGTTTATATTACACAGCAACTTACTAGTCGAATTCTACTGTTATGCGGCTCCAAACATTTTGGACACAACCATATTATGGCCACTTAAAACTTTATTTTTATGATCACTCTTGTCGGCGTGGCACTTGATTGATTCTTCGTAGGTGTATATATATGTTCAAGTTCTTCTTTTTCATTTTTTTTTTTATAGTGTTTAGTTGAGTTGGGGTTTAAGGCTTTAGCAGGTTTCTCATTCGGCCATTCGCTTTTTAAATAATTGTTGTCCGGTGTGTAATTGAAACTAGCATGAAGAGATTATTAAATGAACAAAATGGTCAAAACGGGGTCTCATATGAATACACATATACGCGAATAATAAATTCATTTTTCACACATTTAAATCATCAAGGTAGTGGTGTCGTTTTAGTTACCTACGCGAATGTATGTATGTGTACACATTCAAATTTATTATTTTTCCACGACACACAGAAAGGTATACTTCATTTGCCATTCTGTTTGCAACATTTAGAAATACGCAAATACAAACGGGTCCGTCTGTGGCTACTTTTTGAAATGCTCTCGTTCGAAAAACTGTAATATACAATAGTACAGATATTACAGTGGGGGTTAAAATAGAAAATGATAATCAATTTAAAAGTCACGCCCACATTTAATAAAAACATTAGACGACCACAAAAACATAACAGAGAAATTAGATACTTAGAGCCAAATATTAATATATTCATTCATTCAATGCAAAAAAGAGTGGATGTGGTTAAGCAAAAACATAAAAGCACTATTTAAAAAAAAAGTGTTTTATGCAGAATTTAATGCAAAGCATTCTTAGTAGTTATAGCTAATTATAATGTTGTATATATGCCACGCCTACTATTTTGGTATTCAAGAATTTTTTTTTAAATGCAAAAAATTTCGCTGTGGTTTTAAACACATCCTCATTCTTATTTAAATTAAGTGACATTCTTTGAAAGCCACGCCTATAAAAATTAATAAAAATTTAACAGCTACTACAAGAAAGCTATGAAGTTGAAATTCATACATATTTATAACAATCTCATCCTTCGATATATCATAAATAGAGACAGACACGCAAACAATTTAAAAAAAAATTCTTTTTTTTTTTTAATACAAAATCTGACATTTAAGTTGATTTATAATATGTATACCATTGGAAAGCTTAATCACAGTTACCTACCATAAGTTGTAGTCTCAGACAAATTTATTTTTCTTTTTTCCATGTTTTAATTTGATGCCGTTCTCACTGTGCAAACTAATATATGTGTTTAAGTATTTAACTCGTTACACAAATATATATAAATGATATGTATATGTATGTATATATACATAACAGTATCATATACGAATAGTTTGTTGTTTGACATTAATTCATTTTATTGTTATTATTGTGTGTAAAAATTTCAATTGAATTCAACATTTCGACTCTGCAAAATCCCATTATTATTTAACTAATGAGTATTATCCCTTCACAGGCACCCAAACACACACACACACGAACATTCACGCATACATTGCATATACAACCAATCGCTTTATGCGCCATTTATCTCTTCATCCTTATACCCCCTACCCCATCGTCAACTTTACAACACATTTGTAACTTTTTTTTTTTTTTATCATTAAATGAAATTGTCTGTTAAATATGCATTTTAAGGCGATTACAAAATTACAACAAAAACAAATAATACTATAATGATAATATTTAAAAAAAGAAAAAAACCCATTTCACCACAATAAAGTATAAATCATGAAAAGAATCAATTACATTTGATTCCGTTTCGTTTGGTTGGTAGAGCTTTTGCGGATTCGTCAAGGGTTGATAACAAGCAAGTCGTCTCCTGTTTTCCCCACTTGTTTTTATTTTTTTTTTTTTTTTTAACTTAAATATATAAATTATACAATTACATATATTAAATGACTATGACATTTGTTACAGCATGCATCAGGCATTGATGCGGTAAAGCATTCAGCCATTAGTGTCAGACGGTTGGCAAATCTTGTAGATGGTACACACAGCTCTTTGAAGTTATCTCTCTACCACCACTCATGTAAATACACTCTTATACAATATTATTACAAAAAGGAAAGAAACCGCAACTAAGCGAAATAATGCAGCGAATAAAATTGTCATAAAATATTTCATGCCTTCCTATAAAGACGATTAAACAAAAAGCAGAATATGAAATTTATACAATACTTGCCACCTTAATTTGGGCAGTAAACGTATAAATTTTATTTAAAAAAATGTCAAAGTTCTTACATTACCCACACATTCTTTTCTCAGCATCAAATTCAAAGTAGTTTTAGGTATGTCTGTCCATCTGTCCAGTTTATTAGTTGCAGTTAAGAAGGGATGAAATTTAAGTTAGCCTGCTAAACCTTGTGAAAATTTCTAACTATGCTTGGTGTGTGGGTGTGTAAGTAATATAGAGTGATTTAAATTTTCAACTTTTCTTTGTCACTTCATGAAATTCCACACCCGTCCGATAAGTGTTATATAAAAATGCATTTGTAGAGTTGTGCATTTTTTTTTTTGCCCTCCACAATATAGTAAAGAGCATATACTAAGTTAATTATTTTCTTTACAATTATCACCAGCAAGTATTTGATAATTTATAAATATAAACATATTTTTCGATTAGCTGTCCGTCAGTCCACCTGTCTGTTTGTTTGAGCTTACGAAAACGATTTATATTTGAAATATTTAAAATCATTGTTTATATTTTTATAATTTTATATAGCAGATGAAATAATAAATAACTAAGACACGCCCACATAATAACAGGGAAAAAAATGTTTTCTAATTAAAGATGTTTTATGTAACTCATACGTTAACAATCATTGAAAAATCATTGGAAAAAAAAACAAATGTATATAAATCACGCCCACAAGTATACTCCTTACTACATATAGAGGATATTACAGCTGTACCCTCAGCCTTATTTATCTCTTTTATATGTTTTTTATGTTTTATATTTTATGCTTTATATTGTGTAAGTACTGTACACACACACACTTAACAACTCCACCATATCGATAAAAATACAAATACGTTTTGTACATATCTCTGGTTACATAGTTACAATGGTTTTATTTGTTATTGTTGCGTATGTGGGTAAGTGGTTATGTGTGTGTTGTATAGTTAGTTATTAGTTCGTTTGTTGTTATATGCTTGGAGTCTGCTGGACACAAAGGCAATTAGTGACAAATGTTTCCATATTTTAGCATTGAACACTGCAAATAAACACATTCGCACAAGCATACATTAAATGTTATATATATATATATATATGTATAGGTGTGTGTGTGTGTGTGTGTGTGTGTGTATAGATATGCAAATACATATACATTTATGTGCAGATTAGTCATTTAGACCACAAATGTTATCAAATTTTCGAAAACATACATAAATTTTTGCCATCACTTGTTTGTTCTCGTTTTTTTCTCTCTTTCTCACTTCCTTGAAGGGTGTTGCAGGGGTGTTGGCTTTAATATTTTTATGTTTTTATACTTTTACGTGTTAACTTCACACTCTACGGCTTGTTTTTTTTTTTTTTGCATTTTTTTTCTTTTGCAATATTTGTGACTATCATAAAGTGCGTGAGTATTGTATGCATATGAAAGACAGAGAGTGAGAGAGAGAGAGAGAGAGAGAGAGTGTGTGTTACGATATTTGATATATTTGATAATGGTTTCACTTATGCATTGGTTTTTGTTGTTGTTTTTGTTTTTGTTTTTGCACTACTATTATTGGTTTGTAACATGCCATTACTTCATATATACATACATATATATATAAACTAGTGCAATATTTATAAAACACTTTTTAGCTTCTGGTGTTATTGAGTCGTTTTGTTATAAATATAGATTTATTGTTGATACCATAAGTACAAAAATTATATTCTTATATATATTTAAATATTAAATCGATATTTGATATAAATTGTTGATACTGATGAATAACTTTTTTATATACCCATACAAGAATGTTAAATCGTTTGTTAGTTGGTTTGTTTTGCGTCCGTCTTATACTTAATAACAATTTTCGCATTTGGAAAGCGATCATTTTAAAATACGAGTATTTCAATATACTAAGTATTGCATTAAGAATTTAATTAAAAGATTAGTAAAAAAACGAAATTTAAAAAAATAAAAAATAAATTAATAAAAAAAATTAACTAAACCATGGGCGTGTATCTGCACCTGAACGCTAGTGTGTTTATAATGTTTGTACGACGTAAAAACTTTTAAGCAGGATTCTGAGCCAAACATAGGCATCTTGTAAATTGTGGGCAGACTGTGGCCATTGTTGGCACATCTATTCGATTTTAAGGAAATGTGTGAGCCAAATCATACAATAGCTCATTTAAGCGTAACTCTTAATTAAACTAAATATCTCAAAATTCATGAAAGTGAGCATTTAAGCACTTGACGAATATATATACGAACATGACTATATCAACTCGAATTTAGTGCAGTTCAAGAACAAATATATATACTTTGTAGAACATTTGATGCATGATATATACCCCCAATATATATATATTTCAAAAAGCGTAAGCTCCTACCTCTAATGTATTGTAAGGAAGAATATATTCTTAATTTAAATGTTCTTTTCAATACAACAAAAACATAAGAAACTTCTTTTTTTATACTATAGTATATTTTTATACCCCCACACATATGATAGAGATATACTAAGTTTGTCATTGCGTTTGCAACACCCAGAAAATAGTGTCAGAGACCTTATAAAGTATATATGTTCTTGATCAAAATTAAAAATTAAGTCAATCTAGACATGTATGTCCTGTCCGTAAATCTGTCTGTTGTTGGAGCTCTCACGGTAGAAATATTAAGTGTTTTATGGACATTTCTAGTTTCTGCAAGCATATCGCTTTTTAAATTAAGAAAAAAGCGGTAAAAAACCACGCCCACAATCTGCAAAAATCAATATATCAGCAACAAAAATTGATCTATGAAGTTCTCATTTGGTACACACATATATAATTATCGTAACTATAGATTTAGCAAAAATAGGCGTGGTTGGATAACAGATACGCTCTCACTTTATTAAAAACCGTACTCAGCGTAAAACACGACTTGCAAGGTGCCACGTAATACATGCACTATTAGAGGGAGAAATCATGTACCTGCCACGCCCATTATATCTATGAAGATGTGAAAGGTATGTAAGATTTGACCTTAACCAAATTAAGTTTTTTGACTTTTTCTTTAATATCATAATAAAAGAAAATAAAAAGACATGCAGATAGCTCAACTACTCTCTCTAAACTCAAACAATTTGCTACAAAAGAAATGCTTATATTAATACATAATACGTATGTAATTTAAAATATAAAATATTTGCTCGCATACATACATACGAGTATATACGTAAATTCTGTTCTTCAAATATCACGTTTATTATATGCACATAATTCAATGTTTTAGTAAACCTGCTCAACAGAGCACAAGCACTAAACCTATAATATATTTTAATTAACTTTTGTTTTGTTATATAAACACAGTAAAAACTATTAGATATGCTGTGCACATGCATATGTTGCTATATTAAAAAAAAGAAAACTGTTTAAGTACTCGTATATATATCAAATTGATTCACTAAAGTGCATTAAAGTACTTGAAACATTAGAAAATAATTATGTTAATGTTATAAAACGAAGAGTAATTAAATAAATTTATTATTTCTCATTATAAAAAAAAAAGACTATATATCAAGTGGAACAATGGAATAAATGGCAACAAGTATATGACAATATATATATTAAAAAGTAGCAAGCACACACACACACACACACACACATTATTGCAAACGATTTCATTAAACGCTTAGTTTAGTTTACGATCGTATGATTTTATTTAAAATATAATCAATTTTAGGTCTTCGAACGTGTCTAAGATTTGCACAAACAAACATATTTAACATATATATTATTTATATAAACATATATTATTGATGTATGAAATGCAACAGTAAGTAAGGTGCTAAATATTAATTGAGATCGCATTACAGAGTTTACAGGTAAATCTGGAGGGTTTATAAAATGTCACGTAAAACAAAAATTTTACATTTTGTGCCCTTCTTCACAAAATATCGCGGACATATGCACCAAGTTTTTATATTCCTTTTGCAAGACCCATAAGACGGCGTCAGATACCCTGAGTCGATCTAAGCATTATAGTCCGTACGTCCACGTATTTGTGTGTGTTTCGATAGCACACTTAGAATCGTAAACTTTGATATATTAAGATGATATATTCAACAGATTCTTTACTTTCTATTTGAACTGGGACTTAACCATGGGCCACGCCCATAATCAACCAAAAACTGTTTATCAGCTAAAAAAAAGAATCAACCTTTGGAGTAAAAATTTTGTACACATTTTTATATTGAATGCCAGAATGAGCGGTTTCGAATAACAGACCCCGCCCACAATTTACAAAACACTTTTTATGTGAAAAATCTGACATAGAAGTTGCTTTGAATTACTTCTATAAAACATTAACAAGCGTAATCGGGTACCTGCCACGACCATATTTTTAATATAAATAAAAAGAACATTTAAAATTTAGCCTTAAGCTAATTTTGATACTTTGTACTTATTTACTTATTTAATTATATATTTATTTACTTTACAAAATCATTAGTTATCAATGCATTATAACTAATTTAGATACAATTCAGTATATTTACAAAAATACAATAATCATAAGAACTAAGTGGGTGGTGTATGATGTACATATATCTGATGTTGAACAGAGTTAAAATGAGTGGAGTGGGTTGCATGTGGAACGTGATATATGTAACTGTTGCGCCTTTTATACCTTATCAAGTAGTATCAACACAAACAATACTTATTTTTATAACATTTATGTAATAATAACATCTTACAATTGATTATATAAATGTTCAAGTAAATTTCTCTGACAGAGAAGTAAATCAGAGACCTAGTAAATACAACATTGCCAGCGAGTAAAAATAAACGTTGCTCTCATTACTTTCTCACAATAGTTATTCTTGTAAATTTTCCAACGAATTATTTTGATTAAGAGAGTAATTTTTCTTTTAATAACAGAAACAAAATTTACTGTTAAAGTATTCGTTACTTTATACGCGCATGACCAGCACTAGAGAATAATAAATATTTTATTGAATTTCTGAAGTCTCTGAATATGTTAAAATATATATAATAAAATAAACATGTGTTTACATGAAAGAGTTACTTAACATTTCCGTTGTATTTCGAAATCCATAAAACTATAATTATGTATAAATTTTATTTACGATATAAAAATATTTTATTTATTGATACCATAAAAATGTGGTTTCATTCGAAAATTTGCTAACTATAAAATTCATCCACTTTATAGTTAAAAAAAATCATTTGTATTTAGGACATGTATGGTAAATATGCTCGTTTTAGCGAAGTCACTATATCGTAAGTAATTACACAAAGATTGCACAATAAACATAACCTAAGAAGAGCAACTTTCCTATTGCTTTATACAATATATTGTTGTCTGAATCGAACATTATTTTAATAACGAAAATGTATAAAAATTGTTAGCCTGAAAAACAAACTTCCCATTATATATTTGGTTCATCCTTTTCGCCGCACTGAATACTGTTTTACCCACTAAACACAGAACTAAGAAAAACCACAAATATTGTTGATATATTTTAGAGAATAAAGCATATGGTGGAAATACTACAAATATTACCATTCCATAATATTTTATAGCTCCTCTGCAGTTTTTCATAAGTAAGCAGCATTCTGTAATGAAAACTGCATTACCGATTATTCTCCACTAAACCAAAGCCAAAAATTTTCTGTTAAATGTCGTCTAAAAAGTGAATTCGAAGTAATTCTCTCATCAAATATTTCTCTTTATAAATAATGAGTAATTTTTTTTTGTTTCGAATTTTTCAAATGAGAGAAAGAAGAGATGATTTTTTCAAACGAGTATTTGTGTATTTACGTTTAAAAATAAGAGGTGGGTACTTTAATAATTAGTGTGTTTGTAAAAAATTGCTCACTTGCTTATACCAATACTTATAAATAATATACAGTTGAGAGCTGTACTATCGATTAATTCATATATTTTGCAAAGTAACACCATCCAGCGTAGAGGTCGCTACTTATGCGGCAGATCTAATTCAATTTCTCTAAATGCAATATTATGCGAATCTTTTAGAGAAAAGTTATCGTTATCGATACCAACTGAAAATGAAGATAAAGGTCAGAAATAATTGAACAGACATTCGTCCCTGCAGAATAATATACGGCCACCATTTACAATTGAAAATGAAAGTATGTCAATTCAAACGAAGAAGTAAAAAAGTAAAAAAAAGGCTATATTAGACTTATGCCACATCTAAGGAAACTCACACCATTGTTGCCTTTGGTAGACGTGAGAGAACATTCTAATGGACAATTTTCAACTAACCACTATACTAACCTACGTTAACCCATCAAGCCATTTTCATAGATTAGTCTTCGATACAAAGGAGAAATTCTCAACCCAAATATCAAACCTAGGCGGTGACCTACGTCAAATATTCTACAGAAACACCTAAAGGTTCAGTACCACCTTTAATTGGTCTATAATAAAAGAAAAACTTCAAAAATTATATTGTGGTCCTATTTAACCCATTTTCAATACTGTACTATCCTTATAAATTAAAATTAATTTCTATTAAATTTCAGAAAAACTTTTCAACTCTTGTGGTAGTAAGAGGGTCCAAAGAAGCAAATAATTTTGTGTTTTATTAGCATTATAGGCGTGTCTTTGATGCGATTTTGTTCATTCATAATACCAAAAATTTCAGCTCAACATCTCAAATTTGAGAAATCATGAGAAGGTCGCAGAGAAATTTACATAGATACACGGACGGACTAAATCGATGCTGATTAAGACTATACATATTTTTTCGGATTTTGTACACTTCTTTCTGGGTGTAATAAACGTTTCTCTTATCATTATGATGATGGGTATAAAAAATCATAAAATATTTGGTCACATTTGGTCTAAATCTTATTTGTCTTTTTATTCTATATGGTTTTTGAAATATTTACCTGGAAAAAAATCTAAACTCAAGTGCCCTACGTGTACATACATTCGTATATAATAAGTGATCACATCTTTGGCACTAAAAAAAACTTGTAAAATTGTTGCCTTCTGTTAATGCTCTCAAATCGGAATGTTTTTGGGATAAGAAGGTGATAGAATTTGGATTTGCAACAATCTGGTAAATACTGCTAATTATGACACAAAAAATTTTGTATATACGAGTATATATGTATATCAATAAAAAGTTATATTAAATTAGAATATGCCCTTAAGACCAACGTACCCAAATTAATATTTTATGAAAATTTATTTCACTCCATGACAAAAATAGGACTACCTCAGCAAAGCCTTCATTTTCTTCATTACAAATGCAACAATACACACTGTGTGTACACACTCATATATACAAATAATATACTCATGCCCGTAGCAGAGGGGCATGCACACACAGCCTGCACTGGTTACAAAACCTTTCAACTGCACTAATAACTTAATTAGATGTTCGACGATTAACTTTAGAGTTGGTTAAAGGTAGTGTGCGTGAGTTGGTTGTGTATAGAGAGACAAAACCTGCATAGTGTGCATGTAGATATATGTATATGAACGGTACCTTCTTAGCTCTCGTGCAAAACTAACACAGAGAAGCGGTGAAAGTTAAGTGCGTTCCGTACAAATAGAATAACTTTAAGAATGTCCGTACAATTGAGCAAGCACATAAACGTGTGCAAAACTAATTGCATAACACTATTAAGAGGCAAACAATGAAACAAACAAACAAACAAACCAACTAACTAACTAACTAACTAACATATACATATTGAACCTGGTGAATGAGTGAGTGAGTGAGTGTACGCTCTCATACAGACCCAACCTCATATACAGTTTGTGGCTGTTGTGCAAATATCGAAACCTACACCATTAATATCATTAAGAAGTAGATTGTTGAATGAAACTTTATCGGTATATGCACGTCCACTTGCTTGAACTTTGAGTAAACGGAAGCGCATGCACATTAATGTATATTAATTCACATGTACAAATCGCATCCACAAATATCAATAACCATGTACGCACTGATGTGTGCCGCTCTACACTGTATTCAAAGATTTGCATCTTTGTTATTCAGATTTTGAAAACTTTGTTGGTAATGACAGAGATTATGCCCATGCTAACAAAGTAGACGTATATGAATAAGTGAATCTTTTAAGTGAATCTTATTCTATTCCATGAATTACAAGTTATACTGCTTCTCTAACTTTTAGGGGAAATATCTGTAACGATCAATGTGTTTTTGTATTTTTACATAAGTGGAAGTTTTTATACCCACCTTTAATTATACTGATCGATTAGGTATCAAAATCTGAATCAATTTAATCATCTCCGTCTGTACGTCTATCCGTCTGTCTGTCTATATGTGTTTTGTGCCCAAGCTAAGGTTTATGCAGGTGTTTGTGACACCTTTATCCAATTCACATTAATTCAGAATCAAAATAATATTCGATTTAGCCATGTCCGTCTATCCTTGCGACGCCCTTGCAAGTACTTTGAGCCAGTTTTTCTTTTTTACTGCATGATTTTTTGCGCACCTCAAAACATTTTGAAAAAATAAAAGCTTTCCAGTGCCCTTTTCCACCTTTCATAATGCAGTATGTACATATTACAGCCTCTGCTTAAATTTTTAAATTATTTTTCCAAATTGTGTCTTCTTGTAATACTCATCATTCAGGGGTTGGGTTAATTAGTAAAGAAGATTAATCCTCTAATTTGATTTTAGAACATGTGTCAGGGCACAGCAAACAACAATCGACCGAGTCATCGATTATACAAAAGCCACCAACTTGATGCTTTAAATAAATTCATGATTATCATAAAATTTTTGCACATATTGACAATGTACACATACACGTACATGCATATATGCAAAGGTTTATTATTTACAGTAACAATGTGTTTGTGCGTCTGTATGTGTGTGCCGAACATATATGTAAAAGTATTAATTCACATTCATTATGCATAAATTTATAATACATACGCATACGAGGGCATAATTAAGCAGGTTGAAGCTGTGCGGAAATCGAATCTACGACCACCTTCATTAGCGGACCCAGTGTTATTTCAGGACGTTATCAGGTAACTGACACATTCACATGTATAGAGGTAAAATTTATTTTTTAATCGCTTAAAAAATCCAATATGCAGAAAATCTCCTTTTAAAGCGATACATTATTCCCAACGATGCTGCAACGATGTCGGTTTTATAGTGAAACTTATTAAACTTCATAAAACAGTAAAACAAAAAATGTTTACAAAGTCAATAAAACTTTTGTCTTGGGAGACAAAGAGAGAGAGCGAGAGCATACGAACAGAAACAATACAAAACTTTGATTTATTGACTTTGACCATCATAATAGATATAATGGTAGGTTCGAGTACCGTAGAGCATAAACATGCTGGAAAACAAGCAGTTTTGAAAGCTGTTAAAACAAAGCTATATAATACAGCTAAGGGGCGCAATAAAAAAACTTTTTCAACTGGAGTTTGAACCCCCTTATAACGTTTGACAGATAATCCATCGAGAATTGGGAATTTAACCATTTTAGTTGAGGCTCAAGAGTTCCAAGCACATTTTTATACACTCCACATACGGTGAAGGGTACACTAAGTTTGTCATTCCATTTGCAACAGCCAGAAGACAGCGTAAAAGATTTTACAAAATATATACACATTCTTGATGACCTTTAAAAATCGATTTGATCTAAACATGTGTGTCCGTATGTCCGTCTCTTCATGGAATTCTTACAGTAGTTAATTTTTGAGACATTGAGCTAAAATATGATACAAATTTGATGATTTTTTAGTTTTTGCACGCAAATCGATATTTAAAATGGGCAAAATCGATTAGGAGTCACGCCTACAATCGACAAAAACATATATATCTGGCACAAAAGTTGACGTATGAACTTAAAATTTGGTGCTCATATTTATAGTTATTCCATCCAATGATGTGCCAAAAATGGGCATGGTCGGATGACAGACACGTCCACAATCGACAAAAATATATAAATATCTAACACAAAAATTGATCTATGAACTTGAAATTTGGTATATGTACCTATAATAATCCCATGCAAGTTGATACGTAATACGTACACTATTAGAAGGCGGAATCGTATAATTTTTATATGTAAATATGAAGGATATTTGCACAAAGGCAACTTTATCCGTTTCTCATGTGTTTGTCAATCCCCGTTAATTCGGCAACCATCCTCGTACAATTTATACAATATGTATTCTATTTTGTAATTTTGCGTGTTTAAGCGAATTTTGCATGCATTGAAAATTCTGCTTGATTTGTCACCGCATTGTGACCGCGTTATATGTCGTGTTTGAATAATTGTGCGTATATTTACATAAATTTATATTGTATTGCAAACACACACATACATGTACACAATGTGGGTGTATGTATGGTTGGTGATAATGCGTTGATGATATATTAACAGCATATTTGTGTTAACATGTAAGCCCCACACCCTTTGCCCCTTAACCCATAACTAATTAAAATTAGATTTCATCAAATTTTGAATCAAATTATCATATTTGCCATAAATGCGCTTTAAAGCACCTATTAACACGACAACAGCCTCAATAAACGGTCTGGTATGTTTTGTTTATATATATATATATATATATATATATGTGTGTGTGTGTGGAGGGGGAGTAAATAGAAATTTCTTAAAGCACATAAGCATACTTGCTTATTAAGGCGACAATCAACATTGAATGCTTAAATAAGATGTCAAAGACAGTCGCTTATGTAGCATAGCATGCGACCACTCATACGATGTGATATGTAAAATCAATCAGCGATTTTATTGAAATTACAATATTACGTAGAGGCGGCTACACACTGCTATTGTAAGCTTTAATTTTGTATTCATTATTCAACATAATTAAAAATTGTTCGCTTATACAGTATGCCGGGTTATACGTATTTGTGTAGGGGTGACTACACTTTCAACAACACCTAATTTGATTATGAATTAATTGTTGACATATTGTTCGCAAATTTAGTTAACAGTACTTATGTACATATAGAAAGTTATGGTAAATGGTACAAGTGTCACCTTGGGCAACTTACTTTATAAAAGTTTATTGCAAATTGTTGAAACATTAGCCACACATTGAAAGCTTTTATTTAACTTTGATTTTTCCAACACTTCTTTCACATCGAACATTACTTACTTTCCATTTTGATGTAATGAGACAAAACAAGACAATAAGAAGAATTCGTTCATTGTCTAAATAAACGTAAACAATGTCAATTATTAAAAGAAACTTTGTAAACACTATAAATAACATTTCATAATAATTGATTATGTAACAAATGATTTGGTCTCTGTGTAAATATTTTGTTTACTATTATATGCAACAATAGCGTATAAATAATTTCTATACGTACCTTGTCATAAATCTTCCTTTCATGGCATACAATACCAATTGAATGCTATTTGATATTTGCTTTGTATTAATTCTGCTTTATTTGAACTTTTTAGATCAGCAAAAGGCGTACATACGAGGGCAGTCTAAGAATACATCGGCCTGACGTTTAGATACTGGCACTGTTGTATAAAGAAGGAAACTTTATTTGAATTATTTTTAAAGAAAACTTTGTTTGATTTTGATTAAGTTTTAAATACCTTTCAATCAATTTACAAATGGTGAGGTGCTATGTACCTTTCTAGCTTTCTAATATATAGTGTGGGTAATACATACATCAAATTTAAAATTGAATTTTTGTGAAAGTATCTGTTATCCGACCATGCCCACACATGCGTTATAAGATAATTAAAACTATGTGGACCAATTTTCCTCTTCATGTCTTTTTTTTTTTGGCAAAATAAATAGATTTTTCAGGATTGTAGGTGTGGCCCTTAATCGATTTGGCCCATTTTAAAGAGCAATCATCTAGAAGAGTCTTAATATCCTAAAATTTATAAGCGTGAGAGTGCCAAAAATAGTTATACACTCGGACGTACGGACATACATGCCTAGATCAACTCAATTTTTAATGCTGATCTAGAATATATAAACTTTGTAGGATCTTTGTAGCCCGGGTGTTGCAAATAAAATGACAAACTTAGTATACCCTTACATCTTTTATAAAAATTTCAATTCTAATCAAATGTTTTTCGTTACTTCGAATACACTTCACATCAACTTTACAGAAGTAATTCCACACTTCTAGTAGCCATGCCCTTTTCGTTAGCCACAAAAATTGATCTATTTCTAATTAACCTCTACATTGATAAGCTTAAAGGAGGCGTGGTCCATTGATATAAATCTCATAATTTACCAAAAATAATATTCATCGTACAACAGAACTTGCAAGTTGATTACTAAAGGGAGCAATCATGCATCTACCACTCCCACCGTTTGTATGTCAATATAGAGGTTATTTAAGATTTTTCCTCTTACTTTGTTATTGGTGCTTAAGATTTTATTTAAAAGAAGAAAAAGAAGAAGAATAAAATGCGACTTTCCCAGTTTAATGCATAAATATACAACACAACACATATTGTCATTGATTTTAAAGGAAAAAGTTTTTTCTTTATAATGTGGTCAACAGTGCTTTATAGCACACATACACAAACACATATATATATACAAGCTAACAACTACACAACTACATAAAGCCTTGGTGAAGAAACGTGTATAAAATGATTGCATTAAAAACTTCTTATATCAAGTTTGCAAACGGTGCACCTTACTGCTCTCTGCGATTATACAATAAATTATAAAAACACATCTGAGGAGTTGGTTGGTACAATATAAGACAAAAGTTTTCATCAAGATTTGAAATATTTCAACTGCAATATAAACCAACTTTTACGTGAACATATTTTAAGTTGGAACGCTGTGCTCCACATATCTATAAATTGGCCGTCTTTGCCCATATGATGTTTATACATATATATATATATATGTATATATATATTTATATTGTAATGCTCATAAATATTTATTGAATTTTAAGTATACAACATGTATGCCATCCTGTATGCCTGCATCCCTGCATCCACATGCCTGTTCCTTCTTCGTACGATATATTGTACGGTTGTGTGTGTATGTGTGTGTGTGCAAATGTGTATTTTATTTTTACAATATTTCTCCGATGAACATTTTCCACTTTTCATCTACATCATACATCTGTGAAATCATTGATATGTATTGAATGTGTGTGTTCGTGTAACGTAAGCTGTGCATTTTGTTGCGTTGTTTTTATTTCGTTTTTTTCCTCTGTTTTTTGCTATGTGATTATACGTTTTCTCCATTTCAGATATGAATTAAACTTGATTTGGTTGGCATTGGTCAGAAGTTTTTTTTTTTGTTTTTGTTTTCTTTTTATTTTTATTATATAGTTTTTTGTTTTTTTGTTTTCGTGTTTTTTTTTTTTTTGTGATTTTTTCTTTATTTTGCTTTCTCTTTGGTGATTGAAGTCTGAAAAATAAATCGAATAATGAAATGATATTTGAACTGAAAAGGGACAAAATATGAAGCGAAAGGCTTAAAATGAGAGAAGAAAAAAAAAAGGAAATAATAAAACGCGTAAAAAAGCTAAATTTGATTTAGACCACACTCAGAGTACCCATCATTGCTGCATCAAATCTTTCTTGAGAATTGATTTATCAATTTTCTACTTTGCTGCTTTTTCAAGTTCTGTAATCAGAGGAAGTGTCCCTCGACCGATTATACTTAATATCTAATAAAAAAAACAAAAAACTTCCTAATAAAAACGCTCTATGTATCTAACAAGCTTGCATTTGATACCTCAATTTTTTCAATCCGAAAATACTTTTCATTCATAAGCAGAAGCATCTCTTTAGTAAGCTAAGTTGGCAACTAAGTGATTGCGGATTTTGTTGACAGAGAAATTTCACACCTTCTTTGATTTCTTGTTAATGCATTCAAAATACTTAATCTATTTTTTGTTTTTTTACTGTTTGGACTTCCTCCTTTCATATGGTCAAAAAATTATATCGATTACTTCTTTAGTTTTGTTTTGATCGTTTACTTTAGACATATTTTATTCTATTATTTCCGAAATGGCCTCTTGGCCATTACTCATTGAATAAAGTTATAGATTTTGAAGCAAAAATTTTGAATTTTTATTGAAAACAGTAAGATTGTAGTTATTTATTTTATCATAATTAATATTTTAAATTGATTGTTGAAGAAAGTATTATATTTAAATACTCAATAAAAATCCGCAATCACTTAGTTGCCAACTTAATAAAAGCATTGTTGGATCTCTGAAGTCTTGTGGATGGACCTCTCGACATTAGTAGGCTATTTTTGAAATAACCAATTCTTAAACAATCCTCTTGTCAATATCATCTGTAAAAATGTGATTATGTAAAATGCGTTAAAAATGCCACAGTTGTTGTCTCTTTGTATAACTTGTATCAGTACATCCACCACTCAGTTTGTTAAAACGTTAACTACTACTTCCAAAACCATACCTAAGTTTATACACCTCAGCACTTCACTTTATGAAGCCTTTTATCAGGAATATCATATAGAATAGCAAACTTAGTATACTTTACCGCCAAGAAGTGTAGAGTATAACAATACAAACAAAATGAATAGCAACGCTTGGTTACACACTGTAAATAGTGAGCTGTGCTGCTTGTTTTCTTTAAATTTGTTAACCCTCCAACCATCAAATGAACTTTGCTTTACCTTATATTTACCTTTAACAAAAAAAAATGTAAAAAATCTCAAATTTTGTTATAAATTGTGAAAAAAAATTTTAAAAACACTTGAACTTCGTTTCACTAGCTATAGTCTAAAATTCTCCATTTAAATGATTTTTTGAAGAAATGAATTTTCACAGTTAACCTAAAATAAATAACGGGTTAAGAACGAGTACAAAACCAATACATATCACTCTGCCTACAAATACGGATGAGTGACAGTCGGTGGGAATATTATCACATGCTGTTAATTATTACACATTCATACGTTTATAACGTAGATGTTTGATTCCCTATTGTGTTTGTGTTCGCTTGTCTTTTTTACATGTCTTTATACTTCTGAAAAAGTAGTTACATAAAAAAAAAAGAAATTAAATAAATACGAGAACAAGAAATTTTACACTGAATCCAATTTAATATGATTTTTGTTTTGGTGATTTATTTGGAAATTATTGTATTAATTGGTTGCAATGTGAAAATAGAAGGAGAACATGTACGTGCCACCATGAAAGTGACTGAAAATGAATCAATATTCCCGAATGTGTTGTGATTTAAATATATTTTCTAAAAACTATGACAAAAAATGTGCCCTAACTGCTTGGTTAGGCGGTAAATTTACATTCATTCTCAAGAAGTTTCACTTGTAAAGATTTTACCCGCCAGGGTAAATCAAAATTCAAAGTGTTCGTTTAAATAATTCTTGTCTTTAGACCCATGCAAGGCTGACTTTTTGCTTAAAACATTTCACAAATAATTGAATCTGCAAATCGTGCCCAGTGAAGCATTTACTCTTTTGCCTTTTTTTAATAAAACGCAATCGCTTGGTATTACATCAATTCAGAAAGCGATCACATTCAGCCATAATTATGCCCTTAGAGAAACGTTAATGTTATTATTCATTGCCGTTTGCTGTTAGTGAGCAGTTGGTGTTTGCCCTGTGACTGTCGAGAAGACACACTTTTTAACCTTTTTTTATTGATGCTCTATTTATCATGATGTAGAATGATAAAAAAAAGAAACAAAGAAACAAAGAAAGAAAGAAAGAACACTTGAGTGTGTATAGACTTTAAGTGTTTGTTGTTATACTCGATTGACATGAGAAATGTTTAACTGTCATTGAGTTTCGTTATGTTCCTTAAAGTTGAGACTAAAGCTATCAATTATTCGCAAAAATTCACACAATTTTCACATAAACCAATCAGCGAAATATGTTGCTTGGACTTTGGATAGCAGAGATTTTAATGAATCATAATTCATCATAAAGAAAACAAAACAAGTGTGACAACAATTTATATTTTATTTTGTTTAGTTCAATCAATGAACGTGCATACCATGGAAAAATGTCCAAGAATCCTAATGAAAAAGAGCTTCTAAAAATGGTACAATCGAGTTCAAATTTTTGCGCATTTAAACTATTTTTTAGTGAATTTTTTTAAAGAAATCTCCACTTTCTACACATAAGCAGTGGGCGTGGCAAATTACATAATTACGACCCAGTATGTTTAACGTATTGACGAGTAAGTCAACTTTACGGTTTTTTTTTTTAATTTTAGGCGTATCTGTCTGATCACGCCCTTTTTTTACACATCGATGAATGGAGTGATTATAAGTATAGACACTAAATTTCAATTAGCTCCATTATAAAGAAGATAAATACAAATCTATCTATTTTGGGCGTGGCTGTTAATGATTTTTGTCTAATTTAAATAGCGAAAGGAAAGGAGAAGAGCCTTCAAAAAAATACTACATCAAAATATATTATTTCGTTTGGCCCGCGCATCTTTCCGCTTTGTATTAAATGGCCCCTCTGCTTGATTTGACTTGGACAAGCTTGCATTAAAATATCCTTTGTCTAATACAACAATACAAACTAAGACTAAATAAGGAAGGAGGCAACTTAATTTATTCTTGCATACTTAACGTTTACCATTCACTTGTACGATTCCAAGAAGTAAGTAGAATGAATAGATAAAAGTATTACAAATTATAATATAAATGCATTTACTGCTGCTGGCCGTCTTGGGCTTTGCGTCTTTAAAGAGGAAGAAAATATTACTGGGCCATTTAGCAAAGCTCACTTTTTGTCTCTTTGCTATTAAATATTTAGCAAATGGCATTTACATACTTCCCTATCATGGAAATAAGTCAAACTAAAAAATTAAACCTACAAGCCAAGCTGCCTTGATTATGACCTTTGTTAAATTACTAGATTCAATGTGGTTTTTTCTTTTTCTGGTGACATGTTATTGTACGAAATATGTTTCCACTATGGAATCACATGGTATTGGTAGAAGGCTTCTATCAGCTTCCTTGCAGAAAGTGTAGTGATTGATGATATTTCAAATAAACCATGATTGATGTTTATTGCATCGAAAAATATACCACACATAGAAATTCAAACATCTAATGTATGCATGTAGGTATTTATAAACCATACATACACACACACACACACACACACACACACACTATAATGCACAATGGTGATGGCATTGTCGTAATATGTGGGCAACTTTATTAATGTTCTCAATGACATCTCCACACATTCTTTTAGGCACAACTCTGTGTATTTATCGTATTTATAAATAAATCGATTTTTCCACTCTATCATGTAAATAATATGTTTCGTGTGTATTCGTTCTGTTCCAGCTATTGTGTATTTATACACTTTCTCAAATACACTTAAATTATAAAGAATGTATATAGAAAAAAGTCTTCTTCTTCTATTACATATAATCCTCTAATATAAAACAATTCAGTTTCTTCAGTTTCTTAGGTGACTCTTTTGAAACTTCTTAGCACTCTGCGAGTATTCCAATTCTCACGCCTAAGTTGTTGTTAAGTTTATATTTCACGGCATCTGTCCTCAAAATATTACAGTATAAATTGCAAATAAAGAACTCGGAATATATGGAAATTTCCTTGAATATATTCAATTTCTAAAAGGAGAAAAGAAAAACTGTCCAAACTGTGTGGGAGAATTTAGTTTTAGGCTGTTTTTAAGGCATTTTTTATACGAAGCATTTAAACTGTACTTGCTTTAATCTTCAAAAATCCTTCATTATTATTACGCAAAGCTTAGGCGTGGCAGTTACCTGATTTTACCTTTTATAATACTTCTTTTTTATTATGTGTAAACTTATGAAAGGGATTCTTCATCACATTAAATCCTTGTGAGGGTTTCTATAATCCGACTACATCTATTTTTAGCACATTAATGGATGGACTATAAACATAGCTATGAAATTTTCATTTCATAATCAACTTTTTGTAGATAAATATATTTTGGTCCATTGTAAGCACGGTGCTTGACCCACTTCCCTCAATTCAAATAGAAGTCTGCAAACTATAAATGATTATATAAAAATTCACTGTAAAAACTAAAATGTTGCCAGTTTTAGTTGACAGATTACATGGACATGACTAGATTGATTCAGATTTTGATGCTTATAGAGTATATATACTTTTTAAGATATCTGGCGCTTTCTATTCTATATTGTAAAGGGAATGACAATCTTAGTACTTAATCCATCTTGTTTGGAGTGTATAAAAAAGCAACACTTTGACTGAGACCAAGCTTTAGATTTAATATGAGGCTTAAACGGTAGTTTGTGTATCATACGGAGGAGCCCCAGGGTTCCTTAAAGGTCGAATTTTACAACAAGTAAAGTAAATTTTTGGTTAATGAGGAAGGAACATTTCTGTTATCTATACTTACTCTTTATAACCTACACCACTTGTGGCAAAGGGTATAATAAGTTTGTGTAGATGTTTGTAACTCCTAAATGGCAATTCAGAATTAAAATTGGAATCGATTTTACCATGTTCGTGTGTCTGTCCTTAAAAATTTGTAGGCAAACTACAGGTCTCATTTTTGAGATATTTCTATAAAATTTGACATGTCTTGAAATCCTATTAAAAATGAACCGAATTGGACCCTTTTTAGAACCTCTCCCCATACAAGATCCCATTATAATAAAAATCTTTATGTGGGAAAAAATCGCAATTCTTAATATACTCGTATGTTAAGAAAATTTGTTAAAAAATAGTTAATTAGCTCAATAATTGATTTTGCTAAATTTGGACCCGATCGAACCATTTTTAGAACCCTTTTTCGATATAATGATATTTTACGAAGAGACTTATATGGCAATACCTCGCGTTTACTGACCCAACTAAACTATTTGTAGCACAATTTGTAGAACTAAGTAATTTAGAATATTAAATGGTCAAGCTTAACTTTTCACTTGTTTTAAAATATAAATAAATACTACACTTTTCACTTAATTGCTACAATTTTAAGTTGGTGCATATTTTCATAATTGTGTCGATTTTGTTCAACAACAAAAAGCCATCTACATAACCTCAAAATGTTTATACAAACTATCAACTTAGTATATAGAATATCTCAATTTTTACAGTCATAGTTTAAATGGCAATTTTAGCAAGAAATGGACGTACAGACATTCTTTTAATTGATTTCAATTCTTGATACTGATTATGTATATTGATATATTATATATACAATCTTTAGAGACTAATTTGGCTAATTTAAAAAAAATATAATAAACGTAATAAGCTTTCTATAGTAATGGGATGAATACATATATAAAAATATTCGTGAGAGTTTTTATTGTGATTGTCACCTGCCGCCATGTTTCGGCATTACGTTGGTCATTTCCATTTTCCATTCTCAACAAGACAATTGTTTCTTTTGCTTCGCTGACTCAATTACCAAAAAAATAATAATAAAAAAAAAAAAATAAACAAAACAAAAAACGAAAAGTTTTACGTCTGCGGCGAACAGATTAATACCGAATCATAATAAACTTTGCGTACAATCCTTTGAGTTTTATCCCTTTATTTTACCACGATACATGAAAAAGCTTGCATATAATTACGGATACAGATAAGAGCTAGTAATAAAGAAATTAAATTTTGGTAAAATCGAATTTTTGATACACTACATTATTCATAAGTAATAATTTGTTACGTTTACCAATATTTTCAGAAGCCAAGTTCGTTAGAGCTTTATTTTACTAAACTGAACATTTTGTGGAAAGTGGATTCAAATCCTAATTTTCGGATGAAATTTGAACTCTTCTGTCGCATTGGGCTGATAACCAATCGGTAGTTAGAAAAGTATTACCACGACAGGCGAGTTTGGTTCGACAGGGTACAGGAGTTCTAAAGCCAAATCATATTTATACCATGAGTCTCAATCGACAATCTTTGATCTGTCTGTAATAAAATGATTGGTTTAGGTGTCAAAACTTTACCTTACATGTGATGTTTCAGCAATATTCACTTATGATGGGGAGCTTGAACAAAGGTCCACATTTCTGGATATAAATCTTCTTATAATCTCTAAATTTTTCATCCAACTATGGCATTTATTTTATGCATTTAATTTTATTACACCATCACACTGTCGCCTTTTATATTAACATTATAGATTTCATATGCCATCATTCAGGGATGTTTATATAAAGTTTTTCAGTTAGTTTTTCATCCAAATTTTAATTGTTAAAAAAAAACGTCTCAAGAACTTGATATTAAGAGGACTTCTTTACCTGGTCCTTCTATCGGATTTATTGACACTAATAACAAACTTCTAGTAAAGCTTTTATTATAACACTTAAAAAATCGAAAGCTTCAAAAAGAAGCAACATTTGAAATGTTTATAGTAACAACTGCGGCTATAACTTTATCCTGTTAAAAGGATAAATGTTTTGTGTTGGTTTTCTATAGCATGCAAGAATTTTTGTTTCCATTCGGAAAATTTCATTTTTCAATTTGACTCAATTTTATTGTGTAAAGAATAGCAAAAATAAAGATTTGCTTAGAACGCACTAAAATGTAAGCAATTCAAATGATTTAAAGCAATTTTTATAACTATCACATACACAAAAATTCGGATAATGGGCAAAATCCTGATTGACAAAAGCCTTTTACGATTAGAAAAGTACTTGTACAGCTAGGTAGGTACAATTTAGTTTAAAAATTTCTAATGCTCTTCCCTAATTATACGAGTATAAATCTTGCTTATTGTATAACACTGAAATCTCTAAGGCGGCGAAAATTCCGCCATTGAAGTCTGCTTAGGAATGGTGTTTTAAATTATACTGTATCTACGGGAAGTTTAGAAATATTTAGACTTGATATTTCGTCCTGAGCGTCATTCTTAAAAAAATACATATTGTGAGTTGCAAAACACCTGGCATAAGATCCAATAAATACGTAAAACTTCGCGTTTTTCTTGAAAATATTCCTACTGAAAATATTGCACTTGAACCCGGCATTCAACCCTTACTTATAATACAACACAACTCTGTAGTCCACTTAATGAATTAAACTGTAAATGTTGTCAACAACAAATGATTGCTAAGCAACCTACAACCATAACAACTAGTTACTTAAATGCACCATAAAATAATTGATACTTTTTTCCGATGAATACACAGAAAGCAAAAAAGGAGAAATTTCAGTAAAAGTGTTGGCAAAATATTACGTTAATGGGTTTTAATTTGATCATGGGCTAATGGGAAATTTATTATACAAATGTTGCGGTTGCTTATATACTTGCTGTTATTATTACTTCTGCTGCCACTGTTCTTCCTGCAATGTCATTAATAATAACAGGTATTGCTACTAATTAAATTTTGCATCTATAATCAGTAGAGAAGAACGATAGAGAATTCTAAGCCATTCCTTTCGTTTGTGTTACATTCATTAAAATAATATGTTACGTTATTTTATGTTAGTGTTGGAGCAATTCCAGAGAAAAAACTGAAATTATTATTATTGGGTTTGACGGGAAGTGGTAAAACCGAAATTGCTCATCAATTAGCCCAAATCGAACGTCATGATTATCAAACAACGAACGGTGTTCGCCATTACAATATCAAACGGGATGGTGTGCTGTGCTCATTAACGGAAATTGGCGGTAACGAGGATATGCAAAAAATTTGGCATCATTATTATGTGTCAGTGGGTATCATAAATATAAACAAAGCACACAATTACAAAAATTGATGATTGTTTTCAATTTAATTCATATTTTATTTTTGTATACTAAGTTTCTCTTTCCGTTTGCAACACCCAGAAGGCGGCACCAAAGTATATATATATACTTGATTAGCATGAAAAACTAAATCGATCTAACATGTACGTCCGTGCGTGCATATGTCTGTCTGTTGTTAGCATTCCCACATTCGTAAAATTTTCCCTTATTTGGCACTTTTACTTTTCGCATAAAAATCACTATTAAAATATGGCCAAATCGATCAAAGACCACGCCCGCAATAGACAAAAATCTATTCAACTGCCACAAAAATTGAACTATAAACTTAAATCTAACACACGTATTTATAATTGCGGCATCCATAGATATATCAAAAAATGGGCATGGTCGGATAACAAACACGCCTCAAATTTTCCACAAAAAAAAACTACATTCAGCATAAAACTCGACTTGCTAGTTAATACGTAATACGTACCCTATTAGAGGGCGTAATCACGTACATGCCACGCCCACAGTTTGTAGATATGGAGGGTATTTAAAATTTGACCTAAACTAAATTTAATTTACTTACTTGTTGTTGACTTGTTTTTTCTTGATGTTGTTATTGTTATTGTTGTGTTGTAGACAATGGGTTTGATCTATTGCTTTGATATGTCTGCCACGTACGGTGAATTGAAGGATTCTTTTGAAATCTTGCGTAACGTTTTAACAAATATTTGTATGAGAGGAAAACCAGTACTGATGGTGGCCACCAAATCCGATTTAGCAGACGAAAGTGTACAATTGTACGACATCGAAAATGAATTTCAAATTGAAACAATGACCACGACCTACGGCAATACAATAAAATTGTGCCATTCAACGACTGCCACTGACAATTCCAATACAAACTTTTGGCTGGGTGTCGATTGGTTGATGAAATATTTAAGAGAAAATTTCGACATTCTACAAATGCGCTTAAATTGTGATAAAAATATACAAGTGAGTGAAAAAAATTGCCAGCAATCAAAAGTGTAAACAATTTTTTCTTTTTTTTTGGAAAACATTTACATTTTAGAAATGGGAAAAGCAACGTAACAAATTGATAGCAGAAGGTAAATTAAATTTACGCAAGTATCGGAGATTTCCTCGCACAATGGGCAGTCATAAATTTTGGCGTTATAGGCGGGGATCACATATTCGACCGCACACTGCACCACCAACAACTGTTTTTGTGATGACGCCTCCAAATAGGAATGACTCTTTCCAACAAGAACCCTCTAACATATCCACAAATGTGCCAAGTGAAGCTTGAAATGATATTCCGCGTCATATACATGGTTTTAGTTATTAAATATAATTGATTGCGTTTTTTTAGTCCGAAATACAATTTGAAACAAATTTGGTAAAAATTTTATAATATTTCAGTGTAATAAATGTATAAACCTCTACAATTAGTTACGTATTTTATTGCATGAAATTGACTCTAAAAGTTATTAACATCTCCTTGAGATAATTATATGGAACATTTGTAGCATTGCAATTTTAAATTTTAAATCTAATCAAGAAAATCGATCACAATCGGCAAAAATCTTTATATCTGCCACGCGCTTCCAATTTACAAACAATTACAAACATACTCCTCGTAAAACTCGACTTGCAAGCTATGTAATTCATATACTATTAGAGGGTGTAATCATATACCTGCCACGCCCACTATTGTAGATGTGGAGGATATTTAGTATTTGGTCTAAGCCAAACTTAGTTTTCTTAATACTTCAATTTCAGTTGTTTCGCATGTAGAAGGAGTGATTTTTGTCCGTACGTCCGTAACAAGAAAACCAAACCAGAGCGCAAAAAATAATATAAATGGATTTAAAAATTTAAGCATAATTTATTAAAATCAGTGGGCGCTTAATTACTACTAATTTAACGTGATGCTCAATTTGCTTTGATTCCATATATATCATTTGTATCATTTTTGATTAAAATTTATTCATTACATAATTATTATTGATAATCGATGTGTGGTGGTGACAGTTTTTCTATCTAATAAAGAATTCTGACGTAACATAATTTACGGATTGAATCTCTAAGCAGTTGTTTAATTTCATATTTTTTTTTTATTATATAAATTTTTGCTTTTTTAATATCGTAATTAACACATGAGCACCTGCTCTCTGCAGTTAATAATCATTGATATGTAGGTCACAGATTTTCTCGCTCGTTTACATTTTCAATTGTTTACTACGTTGAGTTATTTACATTGTATTTATTTCTACCTTATGTTCATGAAATATTTTTGATTGATTAATAATTGACAATTTGTTTATGAATACTTTCAACAACATCCCATTTATACGCATTAGAGTATATAAATCATTTTGGATCATCTCGAAAATCCTGTTAATTTACTTCATATTCCTCAAAAAAAAAAAAAAAAAATGTGAAACTCCACTTGACTATATAAGTGTGGTTTATGTGTTTCATTTTCCATACGAAAAACAATGTTCATGTTTTGTTATTTTTTTATTTTTGTCTTTATTGAAGTTGGGCATCATGCCAGAAATGTTGTGCGTAAGCAACAAATGTGAAAATTTTAAGGCAATCAATATGAATAGCAAGCATCAGATATCAAAGTGCACTCAATTCGTCCATGAAAAGATTAAATTATAATTGAATTTTTGCTACGATTGTAAAAACGACAGAAAACACATAGAAAAAAAAAACAAGAATTAAAAATAGAAATCCAAAATTGTCATTGTTTGAGAAATTTTTTTATATGTAAGTAATTGATTTATTTTTGATAAGAATTATATTAGTATATAACTAATGAGTAAGCTAAATTTGGCTTAGACCAAAGCTTAAATACCCTTCACATCTACAATGATGGGTGTGGCTCCCATTACTCTCCCTCTAATAGTGTACATATTAGGAATAAGCTTGCAAGTCACGTTTTGCGTAGAGTACGGTTTTTTTGTAAATTGTAGGTGTGCCTATTATTCGAGCACCCCTCTTTTTGGCACATCGATGAATGGTATAACTATGAATATGTGCACTAAATTTCAAGTTCATAGGTCAACTTTTGTAGCAGATATAAAGACGTTTGTGGGCGTGTTTTCTATCCGACCTAGCTCATTTTTGGTATATCGATGATGGGAATAACTATGTATAACAAATGTCAAGTTCATAGGTCAACTTTTGTATCGCGAATATAGATTTTTGTCAATTGTGGGCGTGTCTGTTATTTGATTACTTTCATTTTCGATACACTGATAAAAATATGTACCAAATTTTCAGTTCCACAACTAAAAGGTGCAAACTCGGAAAAAGCCTTGGAGTCCTGTTAAAAGATTTCTTATTTCTGTAGAACATTGGCCATGGAAATACCATTACATTAGCACAACAAAGCCCATATTATCTCGATAATTAATTAACTCTTTGCTGTATGCGATAAAGAACTTCAAAACAAAATCTGGAAGCTTTTGCCTTTATATGCAATTTATGTTCTATTTTAAGTCTTTAGAAAATCCAACTCCTTGGCTGCTACGTGCTTCCACTATACTCCCAAAGTTACAATAAATGGTTAGTATGAATTATTATTATAATTTATTTTTATATATATTATATTTTATAGCTAAATCACTAGTGTTGCATTTCTTGTACTATCGGGATAATAAAGCAATTTATTGCCTTAAACTGTTTTTGATGCTTTTACTTATTTTTATTTATACATAATGTACTCAGTGATGCACTGATACATAATGTATTTACTTATACTATATTTTATATGCGTCCATATGTGATTGCACAATCTATTGTATTATTGAATGGATGCCATGACATTTTTCAAAAAGCCAAGAGTATCTTGAAACGTTTTTCTTTATTCATGTACATATAAATGATGCTGTATTATTTCTTTTGCGCTTGTTATGTAAGTAAGTGCTTGGCATTTTCACTTTTAGTGCATTGAGAAGAAACCTACGAGTACATACATCATCGTATATATTGTAGAGAAGTGGTATGATTTTGTAAAGATTTCAAAACGTTTCATTGAAATGTTGCATCAAGTTCTGATTTTTTAATTTTATATAAGTTTTGTAAATAATTGTTATAAAGCTGACACGCCCATTTAATAATCATCTAGTTTGTTGTGTCATAAAATCTCTTCATAGTGATTCATACTTATTAAATATTTCTCATTTTTTGTTCAAGTTGTTCTTTAAAGTGTGGACAAGAGCATAGGGTAACAATTGGCCGACTTTGTCTGTCACTTTTTTTTTTTATAAACATCAACTTTAGAGTGCCACATAACAGAACGGATTGAACCACTATTGCTGATGTTTGTTCATTCATGTAGTTGGTTGTGTTATTTTTTTCTTTTTTTTATTGCATACCAAACTCGATCAGCACTCGCACTTGTTTTGCAAATTTTTCTTTCACTGATTTCAAACAACAACTACAACTAAAATAGCGCCAAAAAATATATGTGTATGAGAGAGAGACATTAATTTCCGTTAGTATTTATGGTATTTCCGTTAAGACCTCTTGTTCGCTGTATTTAACAATGAATGATTCGATTTTTATACCCTCCTCATAAGGTAGGGGGTATACTAAGTTTGTCATTCAATTTACAACATGAGGAAGGATTCTTAATTAGCATCAAAAACTGAGTTGACCAAAATGTGTCCGTATGTCCGTCTATCAGTCATAGATTTTTGAGAGAATTGAGCTGAAATAAAATTTCTGTACGCAGATTTCTGCACTAACGACAAAAGTATATTTATGTGCCACAAAACTTTAACTGTAAAGTTGAAAATTAGTCCACATATATAAATAATTACCTTATACATTGATAAGCCGAAAATGGGCGTGGTTTGCAAACAAGCATGTGTTCAAAAAACTCCATGCAGCATAAAACTCGACTTACAAGCTGATACCTAATGCATATGTATTAATGAACCTGCCACGCCCACCATTTGCAATGTGGATGTGAAAGGTATTTAAGAATTGCCTCAAACCAAATTTAGTCTTTTTCCATTTTTGATTTAAAAAAAAAAACAAGAAAAACACATACAAGTGTTCAAATGAATACGAAATTGAATTTCTTTGAATTTCTTCGAATTTATGTAACATCATTAAGGGTTTGTGTGACATCTTACATTAAAACACAAACGATCAAACATTTCTATGTGGATCGCTTCCCAACTTTAGCCCTTTATCAATTATATATAAAATATTCTAAATTCTTTGTTGAGAGTTCCTTTCCGGCTGTTAAAAAATGCTTTTTACTCATGTAAGCATAAGTATAACGCCGGCGTTGCGTTCATATGTAAGCTTTGTATAGAATTATTCAAGGGAATTGTTATCAGCCTTAATGTGGCAAGTGGATGACAATACAGCGAACAAAAGAATACAAATACACCCTTGTATGGATACAGTTAAGTATACTTGTAACTGTTTCTTTTGTTAATGGATGCTATGGTGTT
Organism: Ornithomya fringillina; assembly: GCA_963978525.1. Lineage (NCBI taxonomy): Eukaryota > Metazoa > Arthropoda > Insecta > Diptera > Hippoboscidae > Ornithomya > Ornithomya fringillina. The sequence continues at coordinate 7,895,737 of OZ021693.1, forward strand.
AGTTTATGCAAGTAATAATCTATTCTCTTACAAATTTACATAAATTTTAAAGAGATAACACTCAGACAATAGTCACTTTAGTTGCACATACTCATACATGTGCGATATTATTGTAAATTATCTCAGATAATATCTTCCTTTAAGGTAATGCCTTTTAATTACTTTGATAATGCATCTTATTATAGCCATTAAGAAGATAATCTTTAAGTGAACACACACTTTTTTTTACTAATCTACATAAATGTTTAATTGTATATGTATGCATGTTCTCTAAATTGACTAAGTAAATTTATATGTTAAATATTATTTTAAAGTTTAAAAGAGAAGAAAACTTAAAAGAAAGTTTAAAAGAATAAACTTGAAGGCGTAGTTTAAAATGATTCATTCATTCATTCTCTTTATACCCTCCGCATAAAATGTAAGGGTATACTAAGTTTGTCATTTCAATTGAAAAAGTCGGAAGGAAGCCTACGCAGAATATATATAGGTGAGCGGCATCATAAACTGAATCATCGTTCTAGGAATGTATGTATGTCAGTGTGTCCGTTTTTTTTTTTGTGTAAATTGGGTGAAATCGATAAAAAGCCACGCCCACAATACGCTATAAAATTGAAGTTTGGTATATATATTTATAATTATCCCATCCATTGATGTGCTAAAAATGGGCATGGTCGAATAACAGATGCGCCCACAATTTACAAAAAACCGTACTCAGAGTAAAACTTGACTTGCTGACCTGATATGTAATACAATTAAAGGGCGTAACCTTGCAATAGGAATGGAATCTAATAATTGATTATAAATGAATTCATCAATTTCTTAAATATTTTGCAAAATCAAATCTTATAATTATTTACTTGATTAAATTAATATGGAATGCAGAACCATTTTATTAAGTTGTACAGAAGGTAACTTTGTCCGATGATGAAAATTCATTATAATTTAATACTACGGATATAGTGAATAACTTTATTGAACAATTTCATCCAAAGAATTGAAAATCTTTGAATAATAAGTCAATGAATAAAAGAAAAACAAGTGAATCTTAAAAAAATACACGAATTTGAATGGGCAGACAGACGAAGATTGTTAAAACGATTCAGATTTTAATTCCAAGACAATCAATATAATTGAAGGTAGGGATAACATTTACTGTTTAGGAGTTACATCCGAACAAACTGAAGGGTTTTTATACTCTTTGCCACAATGTATAAAAACTTAATTTCCTGCCGCGCCAACTGTTACTTTTTAAATGATGAGATGTAGAGGGTATTTTCGATTTGGTTCAAGTCAAATTTAGTTATATTTCTACTTGTTATTTTTTCTTCTGCTTTTATTTCCTTTTGAGTAATTATTTTTTGATGAAACTTTCTTCTGTGCGGTGCCTACATTTTACGATAAAGTTTTTTTCTTTTTCGGTTTTTTTTTTTTTTTTTAAGTATTGTTTCCAGTTTAACAGTGTCTCTTACTTGCTGTGAATTGTTTGCCGTGTGGTTGATTCGCCTAACATTGTCCCACTTATTCTTAACACATAGAAAACAAAGAGACAAAAAGGCAATCAGCCGGTTTGATGTGCAACGACCCAAATCAGATTCATTTGTAACATTAAAATGCGCACATTCACAAACAAAGTGAGTACAAGGGAAAGAAAGGATGTGTGTATGTGAGTGTGTGGTATTGTCTCTAACGAACAGTTGCACAATGTCATTTTATTATTTGTTATCATTATGGTCTATTTTTTGGTCATCTTTATTCTTCATTGTATGCCTGGTACTGTGTGTGGAGGAAGTGCTTGAAAAATGGAGAAAGACGTATGTACATGGTTTATTTGTTATTTTAACAACAACAAAAACAACAACAACAACACAAAACAAACAACAATAGAAGAGTACACACACATACAATGAATGCTTAGAATAAAAGGCCAACCAGAGTGGCGAGAAGAATGTGATGGCGGCCCTAAATTTTTACTCAACCTTTGCACCATACATTTTTAAACATACGAGTACATACATCTTTACATGCCCAACCGTACGTACGTACGTACAAATAAGTTGAACAAAAAAAAAAAAAAAAGTTTCATTATAATCTTTATAATGAATTTTCGTTTGTTATTTAAAATTCTAAAACTAAACTTGACCACACTCAACTGTCCCCACCGTGCGGAATGGGCATGAAATAAACTTTTGCTGCAACGACAAAAAGATATGCTGCTAGAGTTTATCAAATGCCACAAATGCTTGTTTTCTAATTATGTTAAATGTTAAATTCAACTATTTGTTAAACAAAGATAGATTTCCGATAAAAGAATAGAGTGAGACAGAAATACAACAAAACGAAAAAAAAAAAAAAGTAATTTAAGTTGAATTAAAAATTTTTCATCTAAAAAGAAAACAACTTTTATCTGAAAGTAACCAAAGGGAAAATCACATTAGGAATATAAATAAGAAAGCGATATTTCGATTAAAGACAGATAAATGACAAAAGCTTGGGACATGGCAAAGATATTCATTTTAATAAGGTAGACTCAGATATTCTTTAATAAGTGAATAACCAACAAGAACACTAAATGTGGCTAAGGCGAAATATTGCCCCTTCATACATACAGTGGGCGTGGCAAGTAGCTAAATACGCCCTGTAACAGTCTAAGTTATACTTATCAACTTATACGTCAGATTCTGCGACAAAAAAAAAAGATTTCTGTAAGTTTTGGGCGTGTCCACTATTTTTGGTACATCAATGGATGCCCTACATATATAAATATATGAAACAATTTTCAACATTTCTGTAACTAGGAGAGATTTTTGTCGATTGTGGGCGCGGTACTTGGCCGATATTGCGCAATTTAAATCGAAACCTACACATATACCAGAAATGTTGGCATAAAATTTCACCTTCATTGTCAAAATTTACGATTCTGAGAGTTCTACAATAATATACCCTTTGCCACAAGGGGTGCAGGGTATAATAACTATTTATTTAACTACAATATTTATTGAAATAAGTTCACAGTCAAAAATCCATTGGGAGTAAATTCAAATGATGAATTTATTTGAAGGAATTTAATTAATTTAGTGTTAAGCGTATGTTTTGAATTAAATTCAGAGTACAATGCAGACATTTTTGGTTTATAATCACAATAATATTGTATACGTATCATATTCTAATCAAATAATGAAATTTATTCGGAATAAAAACGAAGCCACTTGGCTTTATGCCTTATAATCAATATTGTTTAGAAAAATTTCGCAGCAAATTTAAATTTAATTAAGAGATAAATACACAATCATCACAAGTGGGTGAGCGAAATAATCAATTTTTATCATATTTCATGATTTTTGATAAATTCTAAAATCTTTCCCTAAATTTCGAATATCAAAAAATATTTGTAATAAATTGTTTTTTTTTTTTTTTTTAGCAAATATTTGTAAATTGAAGATTCCGTATGATTATTGGCACAGATAGCGGTCGTTGTAGCGTTAAAGGGAGCTCTTACGAAAACATTTCATTTTAAAAATATGTATAAAAGCATTTCATATAAAGCATTTGCAATGTTGAGACATTCATATGTTTTACACAAGAATAAACCATAATGTCTGCCACCTGTATTTAGTGCACTCATTTATCATACGAAAACAACTATCCGTTTCACATACACATATACATGCGAACATACAGCATGCACACATATATTCCGGTTGTAAAGGCTCTTATATTAAAGCCATACATTTATACCTTTAGGCAGTTAAATATGTTGGCGTACAATTTTTGGTCATACTCATGCTAAACGTATGTCATACGGATACGGATACAAAAGCATGATACTAAAGCAATCAGTGAAACTTAGGCGTGTGACATTCATTTTGATAAGGTCGTCCGTTCGTTCATTTCTACGTTTGTCGTTCCCTTGTTGTTATGTTGCTTCTCTTATCTTTCCGTAATTGAAGTATATACATGTATATGTGTGTGTGTTTATGTGCTGTTGTTGTGTGTATGGCTTTATACATAAGCATACATATTGGGTTAAATTTGGTGTTTGATTATTTTGAGAGGCATTTACCGTACATATGAACAAATTGAATAAAACGCAGAATTATTTTTAAGGTTTATCACTAATGGATGATTCTCCTACATAGAGCATAGTTGTGTGTGTGTGTATTTTGTACATTTCAGTAAGATTACGTTTTGTATTTTCAAAAATTCTGCACTATGCTTTGGCACAACTTACATACATGCACAGTGTACATCACGTACAAGTGCGAGAATGAGTTTCACGTTGTATTTTTCTTTACATTTTTATAACCATCATTATAATGATATGAGGGTATATTGATTTTGTGCAAATGTTTATAATTATCCAAAAGAAGGCATGTGCCACACCTCATAAAGTAGATATAGAATATTTTTGAACAGTATCAATAGTCAAGTCGATTTAGCACTTTTGTCTGTCTGTCCGTGTTTCTGTGTGAATTTCAGACACCCACTCTCACATAAAGTTGAAAGTTCTAGTATCAGTTTCTATTTAAATTGGGCAAAATTATTCAAATATCGAATATCAAACAATCGACAAAAATTTCTCATGGCCACAGAAATGTACTGATTTTTTGAAAGGAAAAAATCGTATTACAAACACACCCATAATTATTTTTCTGGCCTATTTTCCCCCTCTGAGAGCTCTCTCTACCACAAAAATTGAAAAATTTTTCCTAAATTTTATTACAAATAAATTTTTATTTACGTGAGTGGTACAGTATTGAAAATGGATATTACAGACCAACTAAAGGAGATTCTAAACCTCTTAGAGGTTATTATGTAGTATATATGATGTGGGAGGCATTGTATAAATTTTAAGCATTCTTCTACTTATCGAAAACTAATCTGTAAAAATGACATAATTGATTAAAATAAGTGCATACGGTGCATTTTGGAGCAGAGCAATCATGATAGGTACTATAGATTTGGCGTATGCCTAACATAGACGTTTCTTACTTAATTTTTGTTTTTGTTTTTTTTTTTTTGTTATAATCTAATTTCACAGCATAACATCGCCCTAGAAGTTTCATATAAAGTTTATTTCCTCCTCTAACTAAGTTTTTCTGGATGCTGTTATTTTTACTCGTTCATTTTGTATCCTTAAACTTATCGTAATAGTTTTTAGCAAACAAAATAAACTTTTCATGGATCTTCAGTAATTTCTAGTTTCACATACGCATACATGTTAAATCAAACATATATTGAAAAGTACTTTCACTTACTAACACACATTTACTTTTTACTATGAAACTCAAATGAAATTTTATCTACATAGCTGGAAGGACTGCTCCGAACTGAATGAAATAATGAAGTAAACCAAATTAGTTCAATTGTAAAAAAAGTAAAACAAAAAAAAAACTTAAATTTAGCTGATACCAAATCTTATATACAATGGGTATCGATGCCCGAAAGCTCTCTGAAAAGTATATCTTTTAAGGAATAGGGAAAATTTTCTTAAAAAAATTACTGCTTTTTAGTTTTTGTTATATTGTGTTTGAACGATTTTGACTAATTTCAATATCAACTTGCAGTTGTAAACTACCAATACTTCTACAAAATTTAGAATCCATATCTCAATTTTTGCGATCTTAAGTGCTGTTACCATTTAATGCACACACATGGAAAGACGGACAGATACTTGGCTTTTGTCAGAATATATAAACTTTGTTGTATCTATGAAGCCTCCTTTTTGGGCACTAAAAAGGTTTCAACAAATACATAAAATCAATCACAATATGCACCACATAAGGTTTTTTTGTAAATTGTAGGCATTTCTGTCACAGTCCCTTTCATTTTTGGCACATACAATGATTTACTTGCATATTTCTATAACAAATTTCTACGTTGTAGCTCTAATTTAATGATTGTGAAAAATGTAAATAAATACAAAACTAAAAAGGACTTGTACCACTTTCAAATATTATATAGTTAAGTTATATATATAATACTTACTTAAGAATCGCACGAAATATCATAACAAAAAACCAAGAAAAAAGACATAATCTTACGCTTACAAACTATTAGGATTAATTATTATTTACTGTCATAAATATTTTTTGATTTTTATCATGGCAGAATTTCTTCTTCTTCTTCTTTCGGTAATTTTTAATGCCATACAACTCCTTTCATTTATATTTTTTCTTTTTGTATGATATTTGATGATGATGAAGATGCTTTTTTTTTTTTTTGTGATGTTTTATTCCTTATATAGTATAGTGTAGTGCTTCTACGTTTTAAGTGTCCTTTGCTGGAATCCCTTTTGTTTCCATTTCGCGATTTCCTCTCTTTTTTTTTTTTTCTTTTCTTTCGTTTATTTTTTCCTTCATCAAGCAGTATTTTCGGTTTGCTTGTTGGGCACATTTCGGAATTTTATTTGTTGGCATATATCCAACCATTGATAACCACAACTACTAACGTGTACAAGGAATGAGAAAGAAAGTTGAAAGGATTTAGGTCGAATATAAAAATCACTTTGAACGTAACATAAACGAAATGATTTAATTGAATGAAAATATAAAAAAAATTTATTTTATTTTTTCTATAGGAAAAAAATCACTTTTTAAAGATGTGGTAACGTATGTTCATTATATCCCGAGCCTCCATGAATTTTTTCTTTTCCTAATTTATTGTCTATTGTAATTGTTTTTCCGCTCCCCATTAATTATATAATCTCCTGCGTAATTCATTACGTAAGCTTTCATTCTATATGATTTTAATGGTATAGTCTTTAAAGGTAAATTTTCATGTAACAAGTTTTTTGAAAATATTCATCATACCGTCATTTCAACATACCAGGAAATACATATATAAAGAAAAGTATGTTGCGACAATCAGCTACACTTCATTTAGCTTAAAATCCACTCAAAATCATTCGTGCTTAACCAGTCGAGATAATGAATGTAACAATAATATGTGTTCTTAAACTTGTTTTTGGTGTTATTATTGTTGTTTTTATTGTTGTTGTTATGAAAATGTAATGAATTTTCTTATAAAAGAGTAGGACAAATACAAAAACCCACCATGTGGCACCTATTCATTTTGCACTTTAGTGTAATTAACTTTTGGATAAATTTTAGTAAAAAATTTTTTATATTATCGTGTATTAACCGTTCAACTAAATAAAGTGTATATTGATAAAAATTTATTGTTATTGTTGTCAAAACATCATTGCCAAATTAGTTTATGCTTTCAAGATTCTTAAAGAGAACATGAAGTTTTTCAATATTGTTGCATTAAAATTGCTTAGTTAGACATTTTACATCTTTTCAATGTGTCATCAACAAGCACAGCAACAATATGGAGATTATTTTCCTTACACATCAATGAGCTTTTCATCAACACAATGCATCATTCTTAAACCCCAACATATAGACACCTTACTCATATTGCACTATATATAATGTATATACGAGGATAGTTTCAGAATTATTCTAGAGGCATAATATTTAAATGAAGGCTTTTGTTTAAAACTTTACTAGTTTAATGGCTTAAAGTTTATAATTTACAGTCAAACTAATGATTATGTGCCGGCCAATCATTTAAAGTATTATAGAGACTGGGCATCACTGTCAAAATTTAATTTGACTAACAGGAAAATTTAAAGATTTCAATCCTTTCAATAGCGTAGAGGGCTAAGGCTTTGTCTTAGTAAACTCTGCCCGGCTTAGGACGCAGATATAAATCAGATCAAATTCACATGAGGGAAAAAGTGAGTTAGTTTTTTCAATGTGTCGCATTGGATTGGTAATCCACCGACAGTTAAGAATAACTTACTGACACTCATGAAAGTCGAGGTTAGTTCGACAGTCGAATAAGCATTTAAGCTTTTAAAAAATCATTCTAATTATTATGAAACAAATTGTTATCTTAAAATGTAATATTTTTCGATTATAATACGAACTATATTAATAAGATAAATGCAAGAACGTTACTATTATCTGTACTAGCTAAAAAAATTTAAACATTTAGCTAACATTTGATGTATAAGTAGATGTTGCAAATATTAATTAATAGTTATTAATATATATAAAATCGTTTAAGAGTCTTAATACTTTACGAAAAATCCCTTTATTACCAACTTCGAGTGAAAAGAAGGCACGTATATTCGCTTAACGTGCCCATAGGTATTTTATTGTATATGAGGATGTTTCAGACTAAATTTAATTGGCCTCCACGTTCATACAATTTGAGGCCACTTGATTACTTCTTGTGGAGAAAAATAAAGTTATTGATTGATGCTAATAAAGCAGCAACAATTGACGCTTTGGAAACTAATATTGAACGTGTCATTGCTGAAATACGCTCTTAAATGCTTGAAAAAGTGGTGGAAAATTGAATCACCAGAATAACCTTTGCTGAAAGTAGTTGTGGTGGTCATATGCCAGAAATTGTGTACAAATATTAAATGTCGAGAAATTATCTAACAAATAAATAAAAAAAATTGGCTATTCAGCGTATGTTTTATTCAAATTTTAAATCGATAACCTCTTAAAAAAACGTCTTTTATATGGGGATGTTTCAGATCTTCATATGAGTCGATATAGTTATGTTTTCCAGTTAACCGAAAGTCTATTGTTACTAATTTAAGATATTGATCTAAAATTTTGCGCACATACTCGTACTTCTATATTCTGCATGCAGATCGCTACCTATTGAGCCAAATCAGTTAAAAACCACACCCAACAATAGAAAGAATCAGTTCCAAAAATTTACCTTTAAAATTGTAATTTGATGCACATTTATACAATTACCTCTGCCATCGATGTTGAAAACATGGACATGACAGAATAACAGATACGCCCACAATATAGAAAAAACCTTATTTAACATAAAATTCAATTTAAAAGTTGATATATAATGCTTGTATTATTAGACAGCACAATTACATACCTGCCATGCCCACTTTTTGTATATAGATATAGGAAGTATTTAAGACTTGGTCTAAAGCAAATTTACTTTTTTAAATGTTTTATTTTCCTTCCCTTACTATATACGAGTATGTAATGATATTTTATTAAACTATAGCCAATTAGATTTTGAATAAATAGTTGAAATGACCTTTATGGCAATTAATTTGTACCTGTATTATAAACATGCTTTCACTGATTTATATTTCGTGAAAGATTTCATTTAATTGCCCATTAATTTCGTTAGTATTCATTTGTTTAATTTCCTTACAAATTTTTTTCTGATTAAAATCTATTTCAATAGCATTATATTCTGCAAAGTAAAGCTTTCATCCAGAACTCTTTGTACTTATTACCCTCATTTATACATCAATATCAGAGACTTAGATATTTTGGTATATATTTAAGAGAACCGTTATTATAATGCGCATGACTAACGTGGGAGCATAAATCAATATAAGAGTGATACTGACTTATACTTATAACGTTTGGCTGTAAGTATCAAGAAAAGGATTAAATTCCAAAGCTTCAGTATGTATGTAAAGATAAACAAAATCGAGTTGATGTAGATCATGGTAAATAATAATAATGTAATGTACGTATTATTTATTTTTATATCCTTCACCTTAGTGAAGGGGGTATACTAAGTTTGCTATTCCGTTTGCAACACCTAGAAGAAGGCTTACAAAGTATTTTCAATCACCATAAAAAAGACAATGTAGAAATATCCGTCCGGGTGTCCGTGCATACATCATTTTAAGCTGAAATTTTGTGCAAACATTTCTAGTTTCTAGACTCAGATAGCTATCGATTACAATCGCTCAAGAGCCACGCCCACAATTGACAAAAATGTATTTATCAGATCCAAAAATTTAGCAATGAAGTTGAAATTTGGTCCAACCATATATAATTACCTTATCTATCGGTGGGCGTGTTCGACTAACAGACGCGCCCATAATTTATAAAAAAAATTCTGCTAAAAATTGAACTTGTATGTTAACGCATAATATGTACACTATTAGAGGGGGTAATATGTACATGCCACGCCCACTTTGAAGGAGGTGATGCAGGGTACTTCAGATTTGGCCTAAGACAATTTCAATGTGCTTACTTGTTCTCAAGTGTATGAATCTCTCCCTAGACAGACAGACCGACAACTTTCTTTTTGTTTGATTTCTTCTTAAATGAGATTGTCGCTTTAAAACAATAATAAACTAAATTTTATTTAAACGTTTTCTTCTTTTATAGTAATAATGTACTTTACTCATCTACATTGCAAAACACAAGAGCCTTCCACCTAGAGTCCTCTGACTATGGAAAAAGGGGGAAATGAAGGAATAGTGTTTTCTTTTTTTAAATAAGCACGTAACTACCCACCCGCAAATTTTCTATTATTAACAGAAACCAACGAGGCTCGTACAGTAAAATTTGGTAATAAAGGATGCTGTCGTGATGTACGTACGTTTTTTAGGTGATGGTTGGCCTTTCTTAGTATTGGGGGCTGTTGATAATGCGTGTGTAAAGCGTTCAGTACAATGGTCGCTGTGTTTACGATAATTGGAAGTAGTGGAAAAATGGTGTGACCGTGTTTTTCTCATTACGAGTATGTACAGTCCTTGTACGTGGTATGGTAATCATATGAATTATTTGCGTTGTAAAGTGAAATTAGTTGGAATGTATGTGTGTGTGCTGTACTGTGCGGGGTTAGTGTTTTTTTTTAAATGGTACAAAGTAAATAGTTGATAGTGATTTCATTGTTGTGATTGGACAGTAAGGAAAACAGATTAGTTTTAATTATTTATGATACTTAATACTAATGCTTCTATTAAGGTTTTAGAAGTGAGGGTATGAGTTTTGAAGCAAGTATTTTCTCGTCAACCCATTTATTATAAATGCAAGGGTTTTATGTTACGCGAGGATATGTTCCATGAAGCCGTTCATAAAATAGATAAATTGAAAGCAATTTTCATTCACATATGTCATCACATATCTCCTTATATTCTATATGAATCATGCATAAGATTTAAACTCGTTTATAACATATGAACGATTAGGGCTCTGTACACACACAACATTTGTCCATATCTGAAAATAAGTTCTAATGCACGTACTCGCAACAACATGACGTTTTACGTAACAATAACAAATGTCATGACACATTTACCTAGTTGCTGACACTTGAACATACGCACAGCTAAGTATATTCCATACGTGTATAAATCGTACGTGTTTGAAAGTGGAGTGGGTTTGGGGTAAGGTGGGGTTGACTGTTTGCATGCAATAGTTGCCTTTATAAAGGTAGAGTAGTTAGGCGATTTACAAGTATATGTGCCACCTCTGAAATCAAAAGATTATTATGATTATGAGTTGGTTTAAATTTGTTATTTCTCCTCAGAGAACAGCGACATTTTTATGATGCAATTGTCATATATTTCAAAACAAGAAAAGAAATACATTTTATTTTATTGTTCTGTAGGAAAAAATATCCTTGAAGTTATATCACAATAAAAACAACAAAAACAACAACAAAACAAGTAAATTTGGCTTAGGTTATATTTTAAATACCCTGGACATCTACAAACAAATGATGGGCGTGGCAGGTATATGATTACGCCTCCTAATGTGTATGTATTAAGTATTAACTTTAAAGTCGAGTTTTATGCTAAGTACAGTTTTTTTGTAAATTGTGGGCTTATCTGTTATGCGACCACGCCCATACGGATGATGTAATTAAATATAATTATAAATACGGGGCTTTATTTGTAGGCGTGGATCTTAACCGATTTTGCCCAATTTTGCAAAAATTTTGCAACTGCGAAAATACCAACAACAAACAGTCACACTAGACGAACATATCTAAGTCGACTCAGTTTTTAATGCTGATCAAGAATATATATATGTTAAGAATTTTTACTTTGACTATGTTTGAAAGCTGTAATGAAATGAAATGTTAGAAATTGTGAAAAATTAATACTTGGCGACTGGAAGGGTAGAACCTGGACCGGTTTCGAACTCGCCCTCATCGAGTTCTCATCAGCAGATCTTTACCAGCTGAGCCAAATCCACCGTTGCGATTTTATGCGCAATTGGTTTTATATTAATAATTCACACTAACAACATTACAGCCCTACACCATTGTGTTGCACTTTATATAAATGCAAATTAAAACTTATTAAGAATATATATACTTTGTAGAGTCTCTGACACCTCCTTCTAGATGTTGCAAATGAATTGACAAACTTAGTATACCCACCATCTTATGTGGTTGGTATAAAAACTGAAAACATTTTATAACAAAATTTCTGTCGTATTGCCCCTAGCCTGTATATTTTATTATGCATAATAAAGTTATAATATGTTCTCTGCTCCATATGATGATGATGATGATGACGACGAGTTTATATGAGTACAAATAACATTAAATAAATCCTGATGTATAAGTTGAAGGTAAATACAGAATATTGAGGATAAACGATCAAGCCGACATTTACTATTGAATCAAAAGTTCTCTGTAAACAAATTAAATGGTGCCTAAGGGTTCGGTTGTATGACTTCGCACCATTACATACTGATGAAGAGATTATTTCTAAAATTCTAACCTTCGACTTTGTTGGGCAGTCCTTGTAGTTGTGGGATGTGATGTTGAAATTATTGTAAATACATAAAAAAAATTACATTTTTTTTGCACAATTTTCCTTTTTCACCTTTTGTGTCACATGTTGTAAATGCGGTGATGTCTTGGCTTACGTCTTGGGTGTTTTAAATTAATTTTAGTTTTTTTCTTTCGTTCCGTTATTACAACGCAAAAACTTTCGAATGACAAGTTCTACGTTGAACTTTAAGGTAATGGAGCACAAACGAGGAATGAAGGAGAGAAGTACAAGACAAGCGTTGTACACACAAATGAATCGAATTCCTTGGGTGTGAACTGTGAAAGCGTAAACATCACCTTTCCACAAATGCACATGTAAACAAACATTTGCATTCGCCAATATTAGATTGGTGTCAGGGTATACCATACTGGTATACATATGTACGGGGTTCAAGTGTAAGTGTGTGCGTTTGATTTTGTGGTGGAACAAGTTAAAAAAGCTCCTTGACATGACAAACATGAATGATAGAATGATGGATTGATGTTACGTTCATTTCTTTTTTTTTTTTTTTTTGTTTTTCTTTTTTCGGTTATACGGGTAGATTGTGTTGTTGCAGAATCAAAAGAATTTCCCTTTCATCGAATGCCTGTACAACTGAAGAATGAAAGCATACACACAACACTTAATTTTATTATTTAAATTGCTTTTGATTTATGATATTAGTAAAGCAAAATCCAGATGAGTTGAATTGTTGAATAAATCCTTTATATTTCATTTATAATTAATATAATAAAACTCATTAGAACAAAGCAATAACGGATTTTCTTTCTTAATTTAAAATCAAACGTAGAGTAGACTTCCCACCAAAGTCTATTAAGTTTGTCATTTCGAAGAATGACACACATACATACATTCTTCATACCAAGCGCACTGTAAAAGTATTTTCCAATATAAGTTTCTTAAGAGCAAAAAAACGCAACACTTTTTCTTCATTTACAAAAACAACAAACTATACTTCATTATGTCATTTATTTGGTACCCTAACATAAAATGAGTGGTATACTAAGTTTGTCATGCTGTTTGCAACAGCCAGAAGAAGGTATCAAAGACTCTACAAAGTATTGATCAGAGTCGAAAACTGAATCGATCTGGTCATGTATGTCCGTGTGTCCGCCTATTATAGACCCTCTCATGATTGTAAAATTTTATATAAGGAGTTCAATTTTTGTACAAATTCTTCTTCTTTCTTCACGTAGATCAATATTTCCATTGTACAAAATTGGTCAAAAGCCACGCCCACTATTGATAAAAATCTATTTATCTGCTATTTAGTTGAAATTTAGTATAAATATTTATGATTATCTCATCCATCAATGTTTTAACAATGAGCGTAGTCAGATATCCGACACGCCCACAATTTACAATTTACTTGACTTGCAAGCTTATACATAATACATTAATAGGCGTAATCATGTACCTGCCACGCCCCTGTGGATATAAAAAAACATAAGCAGTGCAATTAAAAAATGCAAAACTTCTTTATATACGTCTGATGGTTGTTATTTTTATATTTCACCAACAACCAAATTGCTCATGTACTCGTATACATATGTATGTATCTATGTATCCAGGTTGAAATGTGTTTCATGAGTTTTTTTTTTTTTTTTATTTCAATACGAATTACATACGTTAACTCCAACTGCGATAAAAATGCCATCAGTATTTACTGTTGTTGAAAATTATTTAAGCCCGTTGACTTTGTTTTCATTTTTCATCAACTAAAATGTCACGTAAGTGTCAATGTTTTCTTTTTCTGTACAGTTTGGTTCCGTACAGTTTGGTTCTGTTCAGTTTGGTTCTGTATACCGCAACACAGTGAACGTGCTATAACACATTACGCTAAAGGTCTGTACTATATATTGTTGTGTGAGTGTTGATAGTTTAAGGACATAAAATAAGCACTCGTTAGCTGACAAGTAAAGTATTATTGTATTGATTGTTGTGCATCGTCTTTTACCGTCGTCTACTTTGATATTCAGCAACGGAATAAATGCTACAGCCATAGTGTTGGAAGTATTATCTTAACGTTGGAACTATAGTACACACTCAATCCACATACACAGTCAGCGAATTCTACAATTTAATAATTTAAGATGGAAAATGAATACGAATTTCAACAAGTTGCCGGTCTCGTTCGATATGAATAAATCAACTTTTCTCTGGAGTGTTTACTTGTACAACAAACTTGTGACTGCAACTCTACGTTATATTAACATTTGAATGTGTTTTAAAAATGTATATGTATAATGTATAACTGTGTGTAATAAAATTAAAGGAATTCGCCAGAGAAAAAGTAAACGTTAACTGAAACGAATGCACGTTCAGAAGGATGTCGATAGAATGAAAGATAAATACAAATATTGTCAGAGAGCAGATTAGAAATTTTATTATTTCTATTGCCGCATATAAGGTTATACGTTTTTAAACCGTATTTTATAGATGGCAAGAATTTAAAATTACGAGGGCAGTTTGAAAAGTTTTTCTTTATGATAATTTTTATAAAATTTGAAATAATCCGATTAGCCGATTACGAAGAATATTAAAGCATATGGATTTATAAATTAAAGGCACAATGCAGACACACTTTTCTGTATTAGATTCTATTAAGTAATTCTCTCGCTATATAATGTTCTTCAGCAAAGTTTGTCAAAAAATATTAAAAATTGCGATTTTTTTTCCATATAAAGACTTCCATAATAAGAGGACTATATATGGGGAGGGGTTCTAAAAATGACCCCATCTAGTCCATTTTCAAAAGGATTCCTTTTTGGGCCAATACATATCCTTGTAACAAATTTCATTGAAATAATACATGGATAGGCAGACAGACAAACAGATTTTGATTCTGATTTTAAATCGATCGGTATAATTAAAGGTGGGTGTGACATTTTTTTATTTAGAAATTACAAACATACACACAAACTTAATGTAATTTATGCCACAAATAGTGCAGGATATAAATAGTTACTACTGAAAATGTTTACAACAATTAAAATATTTCTTTAAAATTGTTAACATGCTTATCTTCACAGTAAATAGATTTAAATGGACAAGACGATGATCCACATTCTAATCATAACAGTCTCGTTTGATGCATAAAATATTTAAGATTTCGAATTTTAATAGATAACATTTACAATCAGAAAAGTATGTACTTTGTATGTATGTATGACGTTCTCTTCAATTTTCTAACATTCTGCACTTAACCTAACGGTTATTACACTTTACATATACATTACATTACAACATGAATTTCTTTTGAATTATCGCATAAACGTTAAATAATTTTTATTCTTGTAATATATTTTATTTTTTATTTTTTTTTTTTTGTTATTTACGATTATTTATGCAAATTTCATATACGTAGAAATTCTTGCATGCATAATATAAATAATTTTTGTATGGACCATACATAAGACATGCACACCTACATAAAATATAAAAGTACATATTTGTAGTTGTAGTAGAAAGTAGTCTTTAGTTCACAAGTTTGTTAAACTTATGATGTGTGCAGCAGCTGCTACAATTGATGCTGCGGAATGCTGCTGAAATTGTTAGACATACACTACCTGACTCATAAGTATTAAAAGAAAAGTACTCTGCATGAGTGTGGTAAAGCGTTTACATAGGTTGGAATGATAAGTGATAAGTACGCAACGACCCAATGCAAAAAGTTTGAACTAAACAAGAACCTTGAGAGTACACTTGACCATTATAATTTAGGGAGGGGGAAATTTGCTATTAATTTATTTTTTATTTTCTTTTTTTTTGAACAAATGAGAAAACTATATTTGGCTTAGGGCAAATATGAAATACCCTCCAGTTTCATATGCCCATAGTAGGCGTGGCAAGTTAGTATGTTTTCTATAGTTTTTTTAGTTTATTTTCAACTTAAATTTATTAAAAAAATATTTTTTGTAAATTTTGGAACCGTTTGTTATGCGACCATGCCCATATGGATTACGTAATTATAAATATTTATACCAAAATTTAACTTTATCGTTAATTTCTGTGGACAATATGTAGATTTTTGCCGATTATGGGCGTGGCTCTCAAACAATTTCACCCAATTTTTGCAGGCAGAAACTGTATGTAAACGTATATGAATGAAATTTTACCACGGTGATAGTGTCATCAACAACCAAAGGCATGGGCAGACATATCTAGTTTGAAAGCTCACCTTCTTCGGAGTAGTGCAAACGGAAAAACAAACTTAATATGCACTCAAAACCAAGGTGAAGTATATAAAAATCGAGAATATAAAGTCATTTTATCTCTGCAAATGCACTTGTCATTCGACCTTTGCAAAAGTTTTATGAAATATGTTCAAGATTCCAATGCCTTCTTCTGAGTATAACAATTGGTAGCACAAACTTAGTATACCTTCATATATACGGAGATTATAGAGATATGGAAAGTGAATACGTATACAGTCATATATCATATATTTACAAATGTGGAAATGTATGTATGCATGAGTATAACGTAACTTAAGTAGTTGCCACACTAAACTCTAGCATGGTTGAAATTTTAATGTTTTCCAACATGAAAGTGTATGTTAACAATCTGCTGTACATATATACTAGAACTGATGTTATAAGTTAGAGTGTGCCTATGTTGCTTGAGGAAGTTTTTCTTCATGTTTTATACTTTTTCCCTCCTTTCGGTCGTCACAACAAACTTTATGCAGATGTGGCGACTGAGTTGACACACATACTAACATAAGCCGTACTATATACTCTTATAAATTGTTACTTTAAAAATCAATTTATTGATTACATTTTATGTAAAGCTCCTTCCTCTCCACCATCTCAAGTAATTAAGAATATATGGAATTTAATTGCCCGCTTGTATTATTTTAATTTAAAATTTATGATCAATTTATGATACATTTTAAAATGTTTGCGTTTGCATAAGTATGTGTGTGTGTGTATTACTGATATAATACTTTATGTTTATATTCATAAACAGAGATTATCAGTTGTGTTGTGTGACATTGTGTCATCTATTAATATTTTCATCTAAATTTGTTCAGTTTTAGTTTATTGTACCAGCAACACGTGTGCGTGTGTGTGTATTAAATATTCCCTATGTGCTTGTGTATGTATTGTTTATAGCATGCATGAAATATGACACAATTTTAATAAATTTTAATTTGATTTGAGTTTAATTCATGGGCTTATACCTGATTTATAATAAATTCCATTTCAAATATTTAAAATAGAAATAAATGTTAAATTGTCTCTGTGTGTGTGTGTGTGTGTGTATGTGTGTATATGCGTCATGCTATATATTGATCTCTCTGGATGATAAGTCGTAATTAACATGATACAGTATTATGTGGTTTGTATAATTTATTATTATCAACATTTGCACACACACACACACACACGCTCACTCGCATAAATATAAACAAAGAGAGAGAACAATTTGTAGCATTCCTGGACATTGTTTATTAAATGAGGTTAACTCGCATTTATTTTGCCTGCATTTGTGTCTATCTTGATATTGCATGATGAGGCAATACAGCATAGAGTCAATAAATTAAATTGAAATATCGGATAAAATGTTTTCATCTTAATACAACAAGTTTGAACAAATATTGTACAGAGATGGGTAGTAGAAGCCTAACACAATTAGAGTTTGGATACGATAATTAGTTTTGCGTGTTAATTTTTTGTACCTGGGGGGTTTACTAAGTTTGTCATTCCATTTGCAACATCTAGAAAAAAACGTCAGAGATTCTATAAAGTACATATTTCGATAATCATCAAAAACTGAATCGATCTAAATATATATGTTTGTATGTCCATCTGACATTCTTACAATCAAATTACGTTTTTTTTGAGAAAAATCGATCAAGAGCCACGCCCACATTCTATAAAAAGCTAATTATTTGTCACAAAAATAAAGCTATAAAGTTGTATATTTAGTATAATTGTTTAAAAATACATCAATGAGTCAAAAATGGGTGCGATAGGATAGGGGAGGCGCCTACAATTGACAAAAAAATATATATCTGCTACAAAAATGAATTTAGAATCTACTTATACTTTCATTGATGTACTTAAAATAGGTAAAATCGAATAACAGCCACACCCCCAAACGCTAAAAATCTAATTATCTCATATTAAAAATTATCTATGAAGTTGGAATTTGGTATAAATATTTAAAAATACCCTATTTAATAAAATGGGCGTGGTCGAGCAACAGACACGCTCACAATTTTAAAAAATCATAACACCTCTAAATTCAATTTTCAAGTGAACATGTAGTATATTCACCATTAAAGATGGTAAACATGCACCTGTCACGCCCATCGTTTGCATGTAGAGGATATTAAAGATTTTTTTTTACTTGTTTTTTTTTTCTAAAATAATGAACATTTCTTTTACACAAAGTGATTACATTTATAATTAATTTCTTTTTTTTTTTTTTAACTTAAGCATGGAATTGTTTCGACCCATTTCTTTTTATAACTTTATAGAAATTCAGATAGATTTGTTCTTCTCTTATTGTTAACTTTCCCCCCTTAAATCCTTAAATTATTCATTACTTTTTACTTACTTCCGTTACTTACGCCTTTCTTCGCCATACTCACACATTATATGAATGTGTCTGAAAAGATTTAAGCAGCTATACACTGTACTAAAGCATGGCATGGTTAATGATCTTTAATGAATCTTTTACGTAGTTGTGTTAAGAATTATGGGATTTTCCACTTGAAGAAGAAAAAAATAAAGAAATGGAATAAAACCAAAATTGCCTAAGGACTTATTATGTACTTACAAACAGTACCTCCATGTAACATAAGATTAAAACACATTTCATAAGAACAAGTACTTAAACTTGTAAATATTTGGCTAATGAAAAATCTTAATTACCTTTCACGTACATGCGATTACATAAAATGTGAACTGTGCCTGAGCCAGAGACTGATTAAAGTTGTGAATAATTGGGCGGTTTTCTTTTAAAATATTGCATACTAGCATTCGCGCAAATCATATAAAGTTTAAGGCATCCAACATTTTTAATACTACCCCATTATAACGAAATACTTAAGAATTGTTGTTGAGACTTTATAACGAAACCCTTGCTTGTTATACATATAATCGTGTGTGTGTGTGTGTGGGTGTAACATATATAACACTTTTATAACTTTAGACATCTTACATAAAAAAGTTTTGTACAATTTTCATGAGCATACCATCTGAACTGCCTGCTTGTACTCTTGCTTGTTGTGAATTTCATTGACTTGACATATAAATGTTTGCTTCAACTTTAGCGTAGTGAACCAGTCCCCGTGCATCACTACTACACCAATTACTTCAATTCAATTATTTTTACTAAATATTTTAAGATTACCTCTGAAGCGTTAAAGTTATTTCGAAATTTCATAAAATTTCTTACTTTTCAGTCATTTTACTTTCGCGCTGAATTTAAAGCAATTAAAAAAAAAAAAAAAAAGCAAAAGGAAAATTAAACCACGTTTGCAAGCGTTTGCATGTGTCTAGATACCAACTACATGAACGATTTGTTATTTGCAAGTTATTTGTGATTTTAACTTTGCTGTGGCACGCCACAACCATTTTACTTTTGCTTGCTATAGAATGGTCGACGGATCAAACTGGTTTAATATGCAGGTATGCATGTATTTTAAACAATCGCATACTTTGCAGTGGTTGTTAGGGAAAAGAAAGAGTGGAAAGTTTCTTTTTTTTTTTTTTTTTCAATCCACCACCTGTAGCCACACGTTCGTTACGTTACTCTTTCAGGCCAATCTCATGCAAAATATTTCCAGTGATTAATAAAGTTTTCCTTAAAGTTTATATATATATATATTTTTTTTAATTGTTATACCAAGTTTCACCATGGGAAGGCACTTGGCAAGGTGTACGTATACACTCGTATGTTAATTTGTAAAATATAGAACGGAAGGTACTTGTGTTGTACCATTTGGGTACCAGTGAAAATATAACATTTTTTATCGTTTGTTTTTTTTTTTTTTTGTATATTTTTTCTTTTCACCTACCTCTAAAAACTAATCTGTATTATTTTATTCATAATAGTTCTCATTAGCTGTAAAACATTTCACTGCTTACACATCATACGTAAATAATTTCCAACTGTTCCATACGTATGTGTAATAATAAAAATAATAATGATAACAAAACACAGGCGCATACACATTTGTACGTAGTAAGGTATGTGGCACGTTTTATTCCATGACAGAAAACCATTTCTGTGTGGTTACATTTATTGCACGTGTTGTATTATTACGCAAATTATTGTATGTGCTGCGAATTTTCATACATCTCCCACGTTGGCTTTCCTTTAAACATATGATTCGTAAATATGTGTACGCACCGCTCTCAACTACTATTTGTATGATATGTTTTGTGTTGCTACGATATTTCAAATGGAATCCCTTTTAGGTCTTACACGAAAATTATATTTGAAGAATATGTATTCGAAGCAAGCCAAACAAAGAGTATCACGTGAAGAAACTAAATTTGGCTTAAACCAAATCTTAAATACCTTCCACATCTACAATAGTGGGCGTGGCTGGTATATAATTACGACCTCTAATAGTGTATGTATTACGTATCAGTTTGAAAGTCAAGTTTTACGCTGAGTATGGTTTTTTTTGTAAATTGTGAACGTGTTTGTTATACGACCACGCCCATTTTTGGCACATCGACGCACGGAATATTTTTTAATAAACATACCCAATTTCAAGTTCTTAGCTCAATTTCTATGGTAGATAAAAAGATTTCTGTAGATTGTGGGCGTGGCTTCTGACCGATTTTACATATTTTAAATAAATAACGATCTGCGTATAAAATCGAAGTGTTTGTATGAAATTTTCACTTAAAATCTCAAAATTTACGCCCCCTGAAAATGCCAACAGACGGACACACGGACATGCAATAGCTAGAATGACTTAGTTTTTAATGCTGATCAAGAATTTATACACTTTGTATGGTTTACTGGCGCCTCCATGTGAGTGTTGCAAACGATATAACAAACTTGGTATACTTCCCATTGTTCCTAATTCTTACGTAAGCCTCTTTCAAAAATCCTTCGTATTCATATTTTTCATAATAATAGACACAAATATTTATTAATTAAAATTACTTTTTATGACGTTGCCATGCATGTCACTTTTATTAATGTTCTTTCTGTGAATGTGGATGTCCTTTCCTACTTACGTATCCTTTAGTATTGTTTACATGACAATTATCATCTTTTTGTTTTTGTTTTATATATATATATATATATTCTTTTTTTTTTTTGTAGCAATTGCTGTAAAAGGTCGTTAAATCATGGCTTTTAAAGTGTTTTTAATAAGTCTTAATGGTCTTGGTAATATTAATGTTTATTGTACTGGGATGTCAGGTTTTTCATTTCTTTTTTTAAACTTTATACCACATGTGTTATATGTGTGGGTATATTAAGTATATTAAGGATCGAATTAGATCATTTTTACAATAAAACCCTTTCCCCTTTTATAATAGAAGTCTTTATATGACAAAAAATCGCAATTCTTAATATTTTTTAACAAAATTTGGTGAAAAATAGTTAATTAGCTTTATAATTGGCTGTGTCAAATTTGAGCCCGATTTGACTATTTTTAGAATTCCTCTTCATATAATTATATTTCAAGAAATAACTTGGCAATGCCTCGCGTATCCAGAAACAACTAAATTAATTGCAGCATAATTTAAGGAGCTAAGTGATGTAGGGTATTAAATGATCGGGCTTAACACTTCTATAACATTTTCACTTGTTTTATTTTATACATTCCTTTAAATATATTCAGAAACAAGAACCTACAATCAATTTAAAACAATTTGTTACACAACTTGAGATGAAGTTTTTGTAGATACAAGGTAAATCAAATAAAAAAACCAACTTTTTTGGTTTAGAGCTTAAATACTCTCTATATCTAAAGACAAATAACGGGCGTGTAAGATGCCTTTTGTTCTTTATCGTAACTATAACCTTAATATAAAATTTGTACAAAATTTTAGATCAATATCAAAATGTTTGTGGTTTATTCAAACAAATAACCGAACATGTCTAAATCGATTTAAATTTCAATGCTGATCACAAATTTATATACCATTTAGAATGTCTGACATATTATTTTAGACGCAGGAGTTCTTATGAAAAAAACATCAACAAGAAAACAACTAAATTTGGCCAAAAAAAAATATGAAATGTCCTCAACATTCATATATAAATAATGGGTGGGGCAGTTATCTGATTCCAGCTTCTAAAAGTACATGTACTCTGGATCACTTTCCACTTCAGATATTGCACAAAAAAGATTTTTAGGCTTAATATAAGTATGTGTACCGCATTTCAACTTTATGGCTCATAATTATGTGAAGATTCGCAATCGCTTTTGAATTGATCAATATTTTAAGAAGTGGGTCTCTGTTTAGATCCATCTCTGATGTAGGGTAGAACAATTTTGACTGCATTCGTATCTGTACTGCTCGATACAATTAGAGTTTTTCATTTTATTTTGTTCTATACAACAGAATAAGATGATTATGACGCCGGATGAAATGTAATCTGATTTTTATATTATCGGGGATCACTGCTCTAATCGAGCACTCAATTTGGTAATTTTAAAATCGGAAAATTGCACACAATAAACGTACATCTACCATGTAGGTGCTCGTGCTATATTAGTACTTCTAGCAAGAATGTATGTTGCCTGCAGCTCTCTCCGTATACAACCTACCTACTATACTACAATATATTTAACTTTGTGTTGTTCATTGTGGAGCCGTGCTTTTGACATAACTATATATGGTTTGGTTGCGTTATGTACGTGTTTGGCATATATTATGTGGTACACTGTTGTATTGTTATTTTTGCAACGTGTGCTCCCATGAATACAGAGGTCGTACCCTATGTATATGGTTTAGCAACTTTTGCCCTTGCATTAGGAGCACTTCGTACGAATTATGCTTTCCTATATTTTATACCATACTATACACGTATCCAATCAGTTTGGTTACTTTTACAGAAGCATACATTTTTTTCTACCTGTGAAAATTTAATCAAAGTTCATTATTGTTGCCTGTTGAATAAATACCATACATTTTATAGACTAGGTATATGGAAATGTATAATGGGAAGAAATTCATATTAAACAAGAAAGAAAACTAAATTTGTCTTCTGTACCCTTTACATCCACAGTGGTGGGCGTGGCAAATATATATATAAATATTACGCCCTCTAATAGTGTCCGTATTACGTACGTACCAGCTTTGCAGTCTACTTTTATAGTAAATATGGTTTTTTTTGCAAATTGTAGGCGTTTTCGTTATCCGACCACGCCCATTTTCGGCACATCTATTGAATAAGATAACTATAAATATGAGCTCCAAATTTTAAGTTCATAGGTCACTTTTTGTGGCAGATATATAGATTTTTATTGATTGTGGGCGTGGCTCTTAACCGATTTTACCTATTTTAAGTAAATAAACGACCTGCGTACAAAAACTAAATGTGCTTGTACAAATTTTCAGCTCAATATCTTAATATTGTACGACCTTGAAAATGCCAACAACATACAAACACACGGACATACATGACCAGATCGATTCAGTTTTCGACTCTGATCAAGAATATATATACTTTGTAGGGTCTCTGAAGCCTCCTTCCAAATGTTGCAAATGGAATGACAAACTTAGTATACCCCCCCCCCCCCTCATCTTATGTGTAGAGTATAAAAAAGACCTTGTATAAAAGCGCGTACATTTGAAAGTTTGACATAATGCTTGTATTACATAAGTACACAAGCGTAAGAGCTTTTATGGTAGAAAATTTTTCACAGATAGATGAAAAGACAGATATGACTAGATCGACTCAGTATTCAAAGTTGATTTTTTGGCCCTTTGACTGCTCCTTCTGGATGTGATGTCCATACCGCACAATCAACAACAGACAGACAACCGGTCAGTTATGACTTTATCGCAAATTTTGACGCTAACTAAAATTGTAAAAATATTTGTGAACAAACTAAACTGCCTTCATCTTATTTACAGTACAAGATGAGAAAAAAAGAAAAATATAAGAGCATCTAGAATGTAGCACCTATAGTTATAATATAACTAAATATTGAAAATCTTCATTTACCTTGTTGTCCTTAGCCGGAAACATTTTCTATCATGAGAACCTCAAGTCAGGTCTCTAAGTTCTATTCCAATTATGAAAAACATAATAATTCACATCTTAATTATTAGCACTAAGAGCACTTAATGCGTGTCAATGCAGGATTGAAAAATTTCCATTTGAAAATTAACTAAAAATGTTTTTTGGTAATTTCTTTTCACATGAAAACTTAAGAAAATTATCTTCTTCACCTTTTCACAAAACACTTATAATTATAATTTTGATTTGATTTGCACTTAACTGATAGAAATTATTATAAATTGCGCCAATTTCTATAATTGCAGAAAATATATTACGTGTTATTACAGGTGGCTTTAATATTTATGTGTATAAGCGAAGACGTTACCAGATTAAATTTAGAAAAAAATATCATGATCAGAAACAGTTGTTAGATTAAGAATTTCTAGTTGGTAATACTAAAGTTCCTGTTCTTTTCCATGACTCCTCTACATGTGGCACACACACACAAATACAAAATATTGAGATTTACAAAAAAAAAACAACATCAATAAAATGTAATCTAGTTTTTTCACTTAAAGAGAAACAGCAGGTGCATCTTTTATTAATTTCTATACGTTTACATACAAATCAAATTAGATTTACAAGTTAAATTACATGTTGTATGGCTGACGGTAAATATTTTTATGCATTTGCTTAAACAAATGCAAAAATATTTAACATTTTTGTACAAATTTTAACAAATATACTCAGTGAAATAGTGCAGAGTGGCCAGCTCTTTATTTTAAATGATCAGGATGTATTATAATAATACTTGGAAGATCTGGCTAGATGTTCTCACAACAGAGAATGTCGCCATTTTTTTCTCATATAAAAATTAAAAAAGCAGTAGAGTGGTTGTGAATGCTATAAGTGAAGTTTTAATAATACGCATATCAAGATTTTCATCCGTTTTTAACTTTGTATAATATAAGGTCAGTTTTCTATATATAAATATTCTAAAATAAGTATTTTTCTTTAATATTTAAACAATATTTGTACTTATCGCATATATAGATTTATGTGTATATCATGCCAAAAAAGAAAATCATTGTAAAGAATAGCTTAACGTGTTGGAGAGAACGCATAAAAATGCTTTTATATCCATCTGAATTGGTCTTAGGTAACTGGAATATTTCCAAATAATTCAACTGCTGAATTGTTCAATATACGATTGTTCATTTAAACATCTAGATTGCATACGCAAATCTTGCACAACATTCGAAATTCACTTGAGGAAACTAAACAATTCTCATTTGAATACAACGGAACAGCGGAACAGTGCTTAGTGTTGTGCTACGTGTTAAGAAACTTTTTACCAAAAAAACAAAAAAACAAAAAAAAATTCATCTACACATGTACACTATAAATATGCATGTATGTGTGTAAGCACTTGGGCATTGCATGCATGTGCAAGACATATGAACATAAACATAAATTGCTAGTAATTTTAAAACAATGAATGACATGAATTTTTCATTTCTTTAAATTTATCGTAAAGTTGTCAACGGATCACAAATTGTTTTTAGTTGTTAACAGCAAAATAGTTTTGGATTTAAAATTAAAGAACAAATATTTGAAAATGTATTCAATGCTAATTTTAAATTATGCTTTATTCCGATTTACTTAATTAATTAATTATGAATTATTATTAATATGTTTTGTGAGGTTTAACAAAAAGTATTTAACAAGTAAGAACAGTAAAATTTACTTAGGTCAAGTTCTAAATCTAAGGGTGTGGAAAGAACGGGGTTACCCTCTCTGATAGTGTATGTATTACGTATCAACGTACAAGTTCAGTTTTACGGTGATTTTTTTTTTTATAATGGAAGTATCAGTTATCCAATCACACCCATTTTTGACACTTATATATATGTATATATACCAAACATATATAATTTTATAAAGAAATTTAAAAAAAAATCTATTTTTTTTCAATAATGGGCGTGGTTCTTGACCAATTTTGGCCAATTTTAAGTGCCCGTACAGCTCAACATCTCAAAATTTACAACCGTGATGAGACCAACAAAAGACAGATGTACGGACAGTTTTAACTGATCAAGAATATAAATACTTTGTAGGATTTCTGGCGCCTCCTTCTGGGTATTGCTAACAAAATGACAAATTTAATATACCGCCCATCTTATGTGGAGGGTATAATATAATGCTATTTAATGTACTCTAATGCTGTTCATATTTTATTCATAATAATACTGATGTTAAGTTTAACATTTCTCTTCATACAACATTTGATATTTTGCATAAATTTATATATGATTACAAATGTCAGCAACGCTTATATACGTTAATATTATTTGAAAAAAAAAATTCTTTTTACAAACTTTTTTGTTAACTTATAAGTGCCCTTTTTTTTAACTCTATTATATATAGCAGTTGTTGACAGTTGTTAAACTAAAAAAAAACTTTCTTATGTTTATATCCATCTAACCCAAGTGATACCATAAAATCATTTATTTGCAGTTAAACTTAGAAGCGTCTTATTTTTTATACCATTCATTGTAATATAAGAAAAATGAAAGTATATTGATTTGTTCACTGTAACAATGTGGAAAAAAGAATCAATTTGCAGAAGAAGACGAAGAGTCAAGGACAGAGTAAAAATTTTTCATACTGACACAAAAATTTAAGCATTGCTAGCAGATGATAATGAAGTATCATTAATTTTTCATAATTCATGCATTGTTTTTGTATTTGTTAATCCAGGTAATTACAGTGCCTGTCCTCGTGTCAACTATCCAACTAATAGATTGTAATGTTTATATAAATACGTAAAAAATATAAAAATTAGGCAAAACTTTAAATAAACTACACTTGGTTTTAAAAACGATGGGCGTGGCATTGATGATGATTATATGATGATGATTACGCCCTTCAATATTGTATGTATTACATACGTTCTAGCAAGAGTTGTCCGCTGAGTACGGTTTTCTATAAATTGTGCGCGTATCTGGTCATCCAACCACGCCCATTTTTAGCAACTCGATGAATGAAGTAATTATAAATATGTGTATCAAATTCCAACTGCATAGCTCAATGTTTGTAGTAGATATATAGATTTTTTTCGATTGTGGGCGTGGTTCTGAACCAATTTTTGAAACAAAAACTAGAAAAGTGTGTACAAAATAAAAAATTTATATTAACCCATAATTATGAAAGTAATCTGTGTGTGTGAGTTCGAGAAATTTCATTTTTCTTAAAATTTTAAAATTTTAAATTCGATTTAAAGCATATAATATTTTACCTACATCATCACTATAATCTAAATCACTCATATGTTGACATAATTTAAAATATTAAGATGATGTCTGCGTGGAAAGATGTTAAATAAAGATAAAGAAAAATCTTTATTTTAGATTCTTGTTCTTGTTAATAATTTTTAATTTTTTGCTTTTGTTTTCAAATAATTTCTTTTTCTCTCATTGAACATCTTTGTTCCACTTTTATTATCTAAATAAATGTTAATGGCTTTAATATGGAAAGTTTTCCACCATAAATGTTTACAAAATCTGTACATAATTAGAAAATATGTAATAGTCCGCAATTATTAACCCTAGATTGCTACATTTAAAATTGAAATGTAAATTCTAACAGAAGTAAGCTAAAGTTGGAGGATTCACGCTATTTTTTGTTCTATGGATTTCACCTAAATAGTTAAGTGGCTCTTAAACGACAATATCACTAATTTGTCATTAAAGTCTTTTGAAAATTTTGAAAATCTTTTTCTCCTGAGCATTTTATGATACTAACATACTAGTTCTAGGGTTAACAATTGTGTATGTATGAGTTTTTTCTATACCACAGAATAATTATTTGTTAAAGAAGGCTGAACTAATTTACTGCCATAATATTATTTAACTTGTGTGAGATAAGTTTAACTTTTATTTAATGTTTTTTTTTTATATCCAACACACCATCACTTGTGGCAAACGGTATATTAAGTTTGTACAGATGTTTGTAACTTGTAAACCCCAATTTTTTATTATACCGATCGATTTCAAATCAAAATATTAATCAATTTAATTATGTCTGTCTGTCTGTCTTTGTATTCATGTAAATTTGTGCGCATGCTGCAGAACATATTTTTGGAAATATTTCAATGTATAAGGACATGTTTTGGACTATAGAGAATCCTTATTAAAAATAAACATATAACAACAACCACTATGTATTTGTTAATATTTTATATATTGTATATGCAGCAGGATATCAATTACACTTTAGTTTCATACTCTACGTCATTCTTCATTTTATCGTGTTTGTTTTATTTTTTGTTTGTGGTGGGGTTTGTTGCGAAGCAATAACTGCTAGTCACGTCCGCATTTATTAGCAGCTGTTAAATTATTAGTTATTGAAACAAATTTGACATGACTTTTGATATGTTATTCTAGCCACCATCATTATGATTATGGGGGTGTATTGGTGACGTACAAACAATTGTAAATAGCAAAAAGGGGCGAGCCACACCCCAAAAAGTATATATATTATTGATCAGTATTAAAAGTCGGGATGATTTTGCCCCTTTTTCCCGGGTATCTACAGCTATTTCTTTTTACCACTTTCACCGATATCAGGCTGAAATTTAATCATCAAATCGTTTACAAATTGGTAAGGGCAAATGGAAAAAATCAGCCCATGAAATTAATCTAATTATTCACTGAAACCTATTTATTTCAATTGCATTCAAATAAATTTGAAATTTTGTGAAAATCTCGAAGTTAGTCATTTTTTTAAGAATTCTAACAGCATATAAATAAAGACAATTGGACCAGCTTCTTCTGAATGATATAGTAAAAAGAAGCTGGTCTTATTTAAGAAAAAAAAAAATTATACGAATTTATGTCCATATATGCTTTTATACAAATTTATATACTTTTTTAAATTGTCTTTAAATTGACCACTTCGAGGTCCTTAAATTCTACCTGAAAATATATTTCATATTACTCCTAAATCTTAAAACCTGTAGACTTGAACTTAGATACGAATTATCTTTAGATATTTTGGCATTGTTAATATGTTAAATCGGTTCACCTCCCTACAATTTTACAAGACATTTAATTTTTATAGTTTTTAAGTCCTTTTATAATGGAAGTCTTTATACAGCAAAAAATCTCAATTAATGTTATATTTGTTTATGCCAAATTTAGACCGGATCGAACCTTTTTAGAACCCCCCCCACACCATTTAATGATATTTAAGAAACATATATATGGCAACACTTCAAGTTTACTGTAACAACTAAACTAATTGTAGCATAATTTAAGGAGCTAAATGGTGTAGGGACATCGCACAAGAGGCAGGCCTAAACTCTGCTGGAGTTTCCAAGTGTTTAATGCCCTGCAAACACTTGGTGTACAAAACTGGAGCCAACGATCGAAGCGCATGGCGTTCTCTTCTACAACAGGCCAAAGACCTACATAGGTTGTAAATCGGCCATTCATGATGATGATGATGAAATGGTGTAGGGTATTAAATGGTCGGATGTAACTGACTATAATATTTTCACTTTGTTTTATTAAAGATTGATATTGATCAAAATGCAATGTTTGTCTAAATAAATTTAATATATTACAGTACAGATTAATGCTGGTGGATATTCTAGATTTTGCATACAACTAATATAGCTCTTTTTAATTGTTTTTGATTGTACACATGATAGTAAAATTTTCTTTTTTCTTTTTTTTTTTTTTTTGTACATGGCTGATACATGTACACCATGATATACATATATGTATACATGTGTTTGGTTTAGTAAATTCATTCATTTCGCACCTTTATTACTCGAATATAAATCAGTATAACTGTAAAAAAAATGTTAAATTGTCCAAAATTGATTTATATTGAAATTAGAAAAATAGGTTTATTCGCTTGTATAAATGTATGACTTGCAAAATTGTTTTGTGAGACTCTGCACTGATTTACATAAACATCGTTCAGATTGCAATCTCATGTCACACAGATAATATCCAGCACAAGCCTAATTGCAATCATTACACGTCAAATGCGTTGCGTTGTACGCAACCAATTTAATCCAAACCATAACTTGGGCAAGGATTGTCGGTTTAAACATGACTTAAATCGTTTATTGTCATCCTAACCACAAACCAGACTGCAGATAAACAAAGGTATGTGTGTCAGTCATTGCGCCAGTATGGCACAAATCTGTTAAAACAAATCTGGCAATTGTTGAATTAGTGTCACTATTAAAATTCTTCATTTAATTTCTTTTTCATTTTATTTTCAATTTCAATTTATTAAAATTAATTTCAATTTAAATTGTTTTATTAGTACATTGTTTAACCTTGTGAGATTTATTTTCTTTTTTTTTTTTTTTTATTTGACATTTAATAACAGCCTTTGTTTTAATTATATTCATGTGGTTAACAGTATGTGTTTAATTGTTTTCATGTAATTATAGGTACAGGAGAAAAGAGAAAACTTTTGCTTGAATGGTACATGTAATTATTGTGGGCGTCGTTCATGCATGGTAAAGGTATAAAAGCAAAGAAATAAATATTTGAAAACTAAATCTTTTATAACATCTGAAAAGTACAAGTAAATGGTGTGGGTGTGGCATGTGTCCTTCTCTGAACAATTACATGAAATAACTTCAATACTAAATGTCGCGTTTATACATTTTAAATATATATTTAAAATGAAAAACT
The DNA here is from genome assembly GCA_963978525.1 of Ornithomya fringillina. NCBI lineage: Eukaryota > Metazoa > Arthropoda > Insecta > Diptera > Hippoboscidae > Ornithomya > Ornithomya fringillina. The sequence goes on from OZ021693.1 coordinate 7,927,204, forward strand.
TGTGATAAAAACATAATATTTTATCTGACCTAACATGATATTTAAGTTTAGTTTTATGTGTCGGTTTCAAAACAACAATATCATAATAGTTGTATCTTGTCTCTTAATGTATCCCATACAGACTTGAAATTTATCACTCATACGCACTGTATGTTAGACAGATATACAAAACTATGTATAAATTTTGTATTAAACAAATAAAAATGTTATGTATGTTGTGTGTTTATCGTCCAATACCCATCGTTGAGACATAGAGTGGACGTTTATAAGGGAATTGAGCGTCCCCGGCGCCCCCCCCGAAGGAGGTCCCAACTTTAGAACTTACATCATAGGCTATGTAGAATTCACCCCTTGGTGACCAGGGTTTTAAACCATGCACTACCAGCGAATTTACAGCCCCCGCGATGCTCCCACAAGGGGGCCTACCCAAAAGTACGTACTGGCAAGAACCTTAGTTCTTGGGGCTCCAGTACCCCGCGGTACCAAACTTAGTCTTTGGTAGGACTGTCGATCATTTGATCTCCCAACTTCGGACAGCCTATTGCCCATGGGTTGGTGCCCCATTTATGTTATGTTTGCTTAAAGGTAGTTATGATCCCTGGAAATTATCCAGGGGATCTTTATATAATTTGCTTTTAGCAATATTACTGTTGCCCCGTGATCCTTGGACGAAGCACCTATGCCGGTACTCCGTTTCAGGGCGGGGCCCAATAAAAATGTTATGTTGGGTTTAACGCAATAATAATACCCTACACCTCTTAATCCTACATATAATGCAACAATTAATTTAAATATATCGAGTTATAAGGCCATATAAGGCATGAGATATTATTATATGAAAAGAAGTTCTAAAAATGATACGATTGGAACCAAATTTCACAAATTTGACATTCATTAAGCTAATAAACTATTTCTTGCCAATTTTTGTCATACCAAAGCTATTATTATAATAGGATCTTATATGGGAAAAGGTTATGAAAGTGATCCAATTTGATCTATTTTCAAGAAAATTCCTCTTTGGACCAATAAAGTAGCTTATGCTTAATTTCATTAAAATATCTTAAAGAATGCAATCTAGTCATGTTATGAACATAAATGTATATAGACAGACAGATGGACATGCTATATAATGGAAGGTAGGTGGCATTCGCAAAAACTTAATATACCGTTTTTCACAATTGATGCAGGATATAAAAACTCATACATCTATATGAAAAGCTTCAGATAATATAGTACCAAAGAGAAACTAGACTGAAGAATCCTGGAGATCTACTAATGTTCTTAACTTTTATCCCTTTTTTCCAATGAAATATGAAATATAAATGAAAAATCCATCATTTGGAAGGACAATGACTCTTCAAAATATGAATATTGATAAATAATAAATATTAAATTATATTTAACAAAATTTTTAAGGAAATAATTTTTTATAAATCGAAAGTTTTAGAAAGTAAGAAATGCTTACCTATATATAAATAGAAGTAAATACTCCCACTTGAAAGAAGGCGTCCTTGAAAATAACAAAGCTTTAAGTAAAATCCGTTTCAAACAAGTTTGAAAATCATTTCGAATATTTATAATTATCGAAATCTTTTTTCAAAGTTAAGAATAGATTTTTAAAGGATTTGAAACTACTTTTGAAAGATTTGATAGAGTTTTGATAACCCTCTGATTCTATATGGGAATAAATTTTTATTGTTTACAGATCACAGGATAAGTCCCCAGATTTAAAAGCTGCTAAAGAATATATATTCAGCATTTTATTGAATGTCTGTCCACTTCTTCTGGCGTGTTTTTAATACCTTTCGTCTTAGGTGGAAAAATTTACTGCTGAATTGCCGTGTACTCGTATACCAAATATACCAGATTTCACAATAATAACAATTTATAGAAATTCCAAAAAAAAATTGCTGATTAATGCTTAATGTTCCAAGAGTACTTAAATATTACTGTTATTCTGTTCTACATATATTTTTTGTTATTTTTTTGTGTGTTGTGATGATATTGCATTTTATTTTATTATTTTTCCATATTAAATAGCGTGAAATGTGTGAATATATTGCCGCGTTTGTTGTGTTAGACATACATTAATTTTAATTTACGCATACACTCGTATACTCGTATAACATATATTTCCGGTGAATGCTTTTAGGCTTTGAATTTTAATGTAATTCATATTATTTTTAACAAACATAAACATAAAATAATGCCACAAATGTACACAAAAAAAAAAAAAATCATACCGGATCAGGAGAATAAATTATTTCATTCTGTTCTAATATATTTATTAAGTCGATTTTTATACAATAGCTACTGTGCTGCTGTGCTGCTCATGCATAAAAAAAAACTGTATTCGATTATTTGAAGCATTATTAAGCAAAATGCACTTTATTGATTCATACACCACAGACTGGTAGCTCTTCTAACCGTTTTAACGATATTGCCATCACCAACAAATGATACCAATAAGCCATTAATTGTTATAGCATTTGTTGAAAACTGAAATTGTACAAAAATCGAACAAGATTCAATCAATAGTTTTAATTTGTTTTCATTTTCATTTAATGGTTTAGTTGTAGGGCTTCTACTTAATCGATTTGATATTTTCATTTCATATGTGCTGTCATAATATGCGGTTTCCTCTGAAATGCCATAAAAAAATAGCTACCACTACCAACCAATCGAAAAGATTGTTTATATTCAAATGAATATAAATAAATAAATGTGTTTTTATTGGTAATACGTGTACGTACCATAAATTTTTATTCATAAATATTTACAAAACAAATTGTGACTACAATTATTTAATTATATAACAAACGCACATCACTTATACAATTTTAATTAATTTTTTTTTTTTTAATTCCATATGGATGTTGTTCAATACAGTTTTATATGAGGAAAGAGCGACAATATAATAACAAGTAAATTAATGTGCGATGGGAGGTAAGGTTATTATTGTTATACCCAACCACTGATAAAAGCCCCGAAGCATTAAAGACCTTATAAAGTATACGCTAAACTCGAAGTTTTATACTAAACTCGAAACTGTACGGAAATTGTTTAAAAACTTGATAAATGCAGTCTAGAAACAAAATAAAACTAGCATTAGCAACATTACAGCAATTTTGAATCTCGATGTAAACCTGTATCCATTCGCGCAATTGTAAAAATTAAAAAAATTAAAAATTTTATTTTTATTTAATAATATTTTTATACCCTCCACCTTAGGGAAGAGGGTATATTCATTTTGATCATCCGTTTACAACACATCGAAGGAAGCGTCGGAGACCCCACAAACCATATATATTCTTAATCAGCATGAAAAGAGAAATCGTTTGAGACATGTCCGTCCGTATGTCCGTGTGTCCGTGTTGGCACTCTCACGGTCGCAATTTTTGAGATATCAAATTGAAACTTTGCATACGTATTCTTAGTTCAATTTCGCTGTTCCGTATTGAAATTGGGAAAAATCGGTAAAGAGACACGCCCACAATAAACGAAAATCTCATCATACCTCGAAAAAATTGTATCTTTAAAAAATTATATATCGCACAATACTATGCCTATCACGTTAAAATTTGGTACATATATAAAGGGTACCGTTATCCAACACTTTGCCAAAAATGGGCGTGATTGAATAACGCAAACGTCTATAATTTAAAAAAAAACACTATTTGCGTAAGTACATGAAATACATAAATATGACAATAGGAGCTTATTTTTTAGAGAATTACAAAAGGTGGTGGGTATTTAAGCTTCGGTCTTAACCGAACTTTTCTATCTTGTTTTTTATAATTTTAATTTTACAAATTATTGACGTCTGATGTATATAAAATATTTTTCTTCATTGAAAAGTTTGCTGAGTTTTTATAAGAAATTATATCTAATTTTTAAATTTAAGTAATCCTACATTATAAACGAATATAAAGATTATTATAATAAAAGTCTTTTATGTTTGGTTTCTTAAAAGATCCCATCAATGTTAATATCATTCTAATGGCTCACATATTGAATCAGTTGTCGAAGTGTGTCAAGAAAATGAATAAAAATATTTAAATAAATATTATTCTTGTAGAAAGAGAATTTTTCTGAATAATAAAATATCTATTATACCATTTAGATGTGAGAATATGCGAAAGTAGCATTTTTTTTTTACTTGCATTATTCAAATTTAATTTGCGTTACAAGCGAATAATAATTGGTGAATAACATCGTCATTGAACGCAAACTTTTTCTTGAAATTTTCTTTTCTCTTAATTTACACAATTTGCAGTTGAAATGAATTGAAATGAAATTTAAATTGAAAAATTTCAAATTTAGAATTAAATAAATTCAATTTAAGAGTTATATATATATCTCGCTTTTTATACCCAACATCATATGAATGAGAAAGTCTATAGCTTTGACAAAACTATCAAGTTTATTTGTAATATCAAAAGAGAGGCAGGTTGGTATTGAATTAATTGAATCGACGCACCGGCAGGAACACTTTTAGTTTTTTCATGCAGATTGCTATTTAAAATGGGCAAAATCATATATTTTCTTACTTGTTTCATATTATTTTATTCATTTAATTGCGTTTTTCGTTTGTCTTGACGCGATGTTGGCATCAATCTAACTTTTATCAGTTCCTCTTCTTCCAAACGTTACAACTCAGGATTGTTTCTCTAGTCATTTTCTGTACTAGTTAACAATATTAAGTTTGAAGTTGTTCATTTCAAACTGAACATAACGTCAACAGTCATGTTGACACTTTATGTCTGTCTTTCAAACATTTTAACTTGAGAACGGCAGTTTTTTTTTAAAACGTATCGATAAACCATCCTTCTCTCTATTTTAGTTGAAATGTTCTCTATTTACAAATACCGTTATTCACATTCAAAGTTTTTTTTTTCTTTTTTCTCAAAATTCATTTTATTTTTTATCAAAAATCGCGTTATATAAATCTTGGGGGGCGAGAAATTACTGCATTGTCATTAAAGATTAAAATCTAACGTTTATGTTTGTTGGGAGATTTTCCAATAAGTCAACAAACGTGCAAAGTCGCTTGTAAAATCCCACTTAATGTATGGTGCCACTTTTCTTTATAGAACAACTAATACACATACACGCACAATATTGTTAGCATTTGTTGGTGTATTGGCTTGGCATGGTTTCTTGTACAACAACATTCTTCATTATATGTATGTAGGGTGTGTACGTATGTATATAAGCAGTCAACAATATTTATTGACATAATGTGGATGTCGTTTGCGTGCTTGTATGTTATACTGCTCACATATGCATACTTACGCTTACACATGCGAAGAAAAAAAAACAACCAAACAGATAAAGTGAAGGAAATATAGCCTTAACAAGTAAGAAAATTAAATTTGGTTTAAGTCAAATCGTAAATACCCTTCACATTCACAAAAGTGGGCGTGGCAAATATATATATATATAATACGCCCTCTAATAGGGTGTGTATAACGTATCAGCTTGCAAGTCTAGTTTTATGGTGAATACAGTTTTTGGTAAATTGCGAGCGTGTCTGATTTTTGGTACTACATTGAATGGGATAACTATAAATATGTGTACCGTATTTGAACTTCATAGGACATTTTTTGTAACCGATTTTGCCCATTTTAAATAAATAAACGAACTGCTTGCAAAAATTAAAAGTGCTTGCACAAAATTTCGGCTCAATATCTCAAATTTTACTAGCGTGAGAATGTCAACGACAGACGGACACACGGACATTCATGTCTAAACTCATTCTTTATGGTAATCAACAATATTCTTCTGGATGATGCAAATGGAATAACAAAATTAGTATACCCTCATCACTAAGGAGATGGAGGGTATAAAAATATAACTGTAGATGCATGGGAAGTACATTTGTACACCCGCTGCATGTATACGTTGCCACATATGTAGATTTATATATTTTTGTCATCCACAACTGCAACTGACTGCAGCACACCATGGGTATCCTCTGAAATTTGGAAATAGCAATTCCCATTGATATGCCAACAACAGCAACAACATTTCCCAGACATATTGTACAATATTTTATACAGATGTATACGTACATATATATATGGGTTATAAACACACATACGTTCCATGCAGAGATAGCATAAAACTGTTGCCTCAGTTGTTCAGTTGGTAGAGTTGTACGAGGCCATGTGATGTTTTACCGTTTAGCGGTTTAACTATTTTTTTTTTTTTTTTGACTATTTTTTTTGACAATTGTAACAAACACACCCATTAGTGTATACCCACATATGTCGCAGTTCATCACAAAAACGGCTGAGGGAACTTTTACCAATCTTCCCGCTGCTGCTATTTTCGAGTTTAAGTGAATACATGCACGGTTCATTGGTTGTGAAGCATTTCGGGCTTACATCTACTCTCTATATCTTTGCAGTTGCAGGCATATGTATTAACTTTCTAACTGTTTCTAAAAATACTATTCCAACCAAGATTTACCATGTGCTCAAATAAAAAGCTTAACAGTTTGAATGATAGGATTTCAAAATATTTTGACAAGTACATTTAAAGTGATGTATGTGCATATGTGTATATGCATGTGTTTGATACATACAGACATTTTAAGTGGCTATACCAAAAGTACTCAATGGGTTATAATGGAGAACAAATGCATTAGCAAACGGACATACACACACACACACACATTAAAATCAATTTATTAACAAGGGAAACTAACTATTTATTGAAATAGCATATTAAGTGGCATACCTAACAAATTCGGTACAATTTCATTGCAGTGTCAGCATTCGTAGAAAAATGGTTGAAAATTGTTGAAAGGGTTGAAAAATCGTTTTTTTTTTATAAGTGTTCAATTTGAATTTTCTCTAAATCTGCAACTTAGCAACAAATCTTCTTTGCTTTCTTTCCTTTAAAAATGTCCTCGATTTTTTTTTTTTTTTGCTTATTTCAAGATACCATAAAGCTGAAGCAAACAAATGTCGACAAACACATGCATATGTAATTAGCTCATTACGTATTGACAAAGAAATGTTTACGAGAAGCATTCACTTCTTACATAAAACCATTTTACAAACGCTTGCCACTGGCATCTGAAATTTAACTTTGCATTCCTTGTTTACTCTCTATGATGTCTCCTCTAACACGTGTACAAGCACTACAAATATGTAAATGGAGAATATCATTGAAAAGAAAAGTATTGCGGTGAAATGTGTGTGCATATATGCTGCAGTATAAAAAAAATCTTCCTTGATTTTAAACGCATCACATAAATTACAAAACTGCTGTGAATGAGTATTAAATAATGGAATGTTTCTTAACCACGAGCCTCGTTTTTCAATTAACATAGAAAATAATTTCGCCACAATAATTTTTTTAAAATTTCCTTCAAGCTTCTTTCTTCCTGTGAAATATGTAATTCCATGCTCAAGTATGTAATAAACTTTCGATCCTTAGAAAATTCACTCCTCTCAAACATTTAATTTAAGAAGCAATAACGAAAAAACTAGTTGGCACATCTTTCATCCCAAGAAGCAAAACAACTTTTACGCAACCAAACTTAAGTTATAGAACTAACAAAGAAAATGCAACAACAGAAAGTTCCGTTTAAAACAAAACGAAAAAAAAAAGAACTTTTCTACTTAAACTTTAAAAACACCTGAGAAGTTTACTTGCATTGATCGTTGCTAGTTCGGGCGTTTGGAAGGGGGGGGGGAGAGGTGTTTGGCACTTGTGTAAAGAATAGAAAAAGTTCCAAAATAAATATTTTTCAATATTATGTACATAATACGTATAACATATAAGTATGTGTGTGGGTCATTTGGTTAAAGTGTTACCCTGTAGAGTCGTCTGCTTTGTGTTTCATTTTGGCCAAGTAAGAAGGATTGAAAATAATTTCCATATGAATTCAGTTTAATGTAAAAAAATTTTTATAATCACCATAGTGTTCTTGAAATGTTTTAATATAAAATGCTGATAACATTCACCAAACGTTTAGCTCCAATTAAATTTAATATTGTAAATATTACTCTCTCTCGTCTTACTCCTATGTAACAATTCCCTTGTGCAAAATTGTGTCTTAAAAGTTAAAGCAAAACTTCATTTTATATTTATTGTAGATGATCTGATTTAAGTAACCGCCAAAATAGGCAATTCTTGTTCTTCATTCTTTTTGGCATAATAACGATCTACATAATGAACAATCTCAAAACACACTTCAATCATTATCAAAACAATTATCATCCATTCTAAGCGAGTGTTGTGGGCTTCGTTAAGATTGTGTGATATCAATTCCGCCAATTCTACACAATGATTGATCTTTTCGTTCATGACCTTAGTACGACGCGATATAGCAAAATAGTTGCACACTTGCAAATACAATTTTTCAAGTTCTTCCCGATCCCAATAGAAATCGGGAGTGTCCAACAGATCTGAAGATAAATTGATGAGATGTCGCAATGCCAGCAGTTCACCAGTTTTACGCAAAACTTCCGCTCGCGATATACGTATTCGGCGGCCATTTTTCATATCATCTGTTATAAATTCCATAGAATTGATGTAACGATCTAAGGTAGCTTCCCAAATGCCCAGTTTGATCGAAGTGGATAAGGCGTTGGAGAATGTGTATTTGGGCAAGAAATGATCTCCGCCAGATGTTAAAAAGAATTTGCCATTCTGAAAACTGGCCAACATAACATCATCGGTGTGTACTAAATCACCTTCAATGTCAATCGCTGAGGTCGGTATGTACGTATAGGGCATCACCTCCTTTTCGCTATGCACCAATGCACTCAAGTATGCATCTTTTTCGAATGGCTTCAACAATGATAGAACATTAATTGTTTCCGTTTCACTAAAATTCCATAGCACTACTGAACCCTCTCGGAAAAAGAAAATGTCGCGCACTTCCTCATCTATTCCTGACTTTCCCTTTACATATAAAACATCTTGCTCCAAACCCAAATTGTCAGTGGAAAAGAATTTTTTTGCTTCATATAGTTTTTGTTCACGTAAAGTGTCGAGCAAATTCTCCAGATCGTATTCTTCAGCTGTGGCAAAGGCGGTTACATTATAAAAACCCATACCCACCAGTTCAACACCGCTCCGTTTCTTTCGCTTTTTGGTTGTTTTGTATTCGATTGGTTGTTTTGAAGTTGTCTCATCTTGATGCAATAAACGAGCATGATTGCTAATATATTTATGAATTACTTTTCTATTCTGTACGCTATAAGAACTGTAATGTTTACACCACTGCCATGATGCAATTCCCTTTGGTCTAATGAAATATTTGATTGATATTGTACCGCAACATTTCATTAATACCGCTCTACTAATATTCATGTCTAATATCTTGTTTTTGTTTTAGAATGAGTTACTTTTACAAGAATATCTTTATTTTTAAAGTTTTCTATTAAATATTATCACATTTCCTTCCACATGCATGTTTTATAATTGCCGGTAAAAATTGTTTTTGTAAATAAAGGTTCAGTTAGAATTTTCTGAACCGAAACGTACCGTTTAAGTATCGAATTATGAACAGAGCGTAATTTATTATGTTTAACAGAACGAAATGGGAATAAAACCAAAACATTGTTTCTTGTATTATGTTTTATTAAAAAAAAACTGTAAAAAATTATTATTTAATACAAAAGTAAACTATTTATAATAGATAGAAATTATATTTAATTAAAATTTGAATAAAGTTTGGTGCATTATAATTTACAATCAGTATAATATGCTCTGGTTCTGCACGTTACGTTTCGGTTAGGTATGAAATATAAAAACCTATATAGTCCAAAACAATTTTTATTCCACCGTATTCTTTAAAAAAACGAAAAACAAAAACGATACAGCGGAACAATACATGCAATGAAATTAACTTGCGGGCAGAATATTATAAATCACTAAATATTGTTATTGCAACTTAACGCCGGTAAATTGTAGCCAGTTGATTTGTTTGCACACCAGACATATGTTGCTCCATGCTAAAGTAACAATCCAAAAAAGATTCTCTTGTTTATTTGAAAAATTAGGCCTTGTTGAGGATTGGTATGTTTTAAAAGCACAAAGGTGGTACAAAAATCACATTTAGTAATTACAGGATTCATGAAGTGCCGTGTGGTAATATGGTCCCCATATCCCCGTAAGAAGTAAAGAAGTGAAACTTGGTACAATATCGTGTTCATTTAGAATTGATCGCATTGTTTCCCATTGAGTTGATATGCTTTACGCTCACCTCCAAGCATTATGGAAACAAATTTATTAGCAAATATAAAGAAATTGTACGAAAATGAACTGTATGGATCGGTTATTACAGCTGTAAGTAATATAACAAATATCTGTACAAGTTTTAATAACATTTATGTACATTTAGGCAAGTTTGTTAAGTACTTTGCTGCAAAATGATCGCACATTAACTAATGTTGCTACTCCCGAGTTGGAATATCAGATCTTATTATATTATGGTAATGCGTGCTATTATGAACGGCGCTATCGCATGGCCATTAAACAATTAAATGCCGCTCTTCTCATGCGCAAATCCATATTACGACAGAAGGGCACTGAATTAATTTCTATTGAAAGTGCTTGCGTACAATTTAGCGAAACGGAAACTCGCTATCGTATCGCTATTTGCCACAGGGATTTAGGAGAATTGACTCATGCCATAACAACTCTGCAAGCGTTGCCAGCAAGAGCACGGCCGGCGAAAGTAAATATGCTTTTGGCGAAATTGATACAACAAGGAGGTAACTCGAATAATGCAGATGCTATAGTAGCCTACAAAGAAGTTTTGCGGGATTGTCCTCTGGCTTTGGAAGCTATAGATGCTCTGCTTCAATTAGGTGTAGATGGAATTGAAGTGAATTCATTGGTAGTCCATGGTAGGCATTTCAGTTCAGTTCAGTTTATGGTTAATTTCAATTGAACTTTAGTTAGTACAGCACCTAAAAATCTGGAATGGCTTAGTTATTGGATTAAAGGTCATGCTCAATTATACAGCAATGAACATCTGGAAGCCTCGAAAACATTTCAAAACATTAACGACAATACAAACTTTCGTCAAAATGAGCATTTAATCTCTTTGATAGGGAAGTCCCTCTATTACTACGGAAATTTCATACAAGCTCAACTTTATTTGGAAACAGTGTTAATGATCAATCCACACAACTGGGAGGCCATTATGCCATTGGCCGTTGTCTACGAGTACAATCAGAAGTTGCACGGCTTGGACAAGCTAACAGGTCAAATGACTAATGTACACGAGTTTGGATCGGAGCATTGGTTTGTAATGGCTCACAGTTTTTATGCTCACGGTATGCTGGATAAGGCCTCTTCATTTGCTTATAAGGCCTTAACAGTGAATCCGCGCAATGTAGAAGCTCAACTACTGAGAGGCAAGATTTGCTTACAAACCAAACGTTATAAGGATGCCATACACTTCTTTAGATCGGCTCAAGTTATTGCCAAATATCGCTTTGAGGTGTACAAAGGTTTGTTTCATTGTTATGTGGGGATGAAACGATCCAAAGAAGCCCAAATAATGTGTGCCTTGGGTGTGCGAAACTTTCGCAATTTACCGCGCAGTTATGTGGTATGTAGAACTCTCTCTCTCTCTCTCCTGCTTAACACTAATGAAGCATTTCAGATGTTTGCTCGCACATTAATATCCTCAAACAACCCAAGCGGTAAGAAAAGTGCTAAACAGGTTATAAAGAAAGCTTTATCCATCGATGAGCACTACACTCCTGCTGTGGCGTTAATGGCGGAATTGCATCAATTTGAGGGGCAAACTCAAGAGGCGATCAACTTGCTTAAGAAACAGGTGTTCATTTATCCACATTGCAAATTATTCACAATGTTGGGTGATATAATGGCATCCGAAAAGGATCCGGGTGGTGCTTTGGAGTATTACACCACCGCATTAAGGTAAAATTAAACAAATTGAAAACAAAAACAAAAAATAAAAAAAATTGTTCTTAGTATGGAACCTACATATCAAAAAGCATTAGATGGCGTAAATGCTTTGGGGAAGACTTCATGGTCCAATACCAAGAATGATCAAGATGTGTCAATTGCCAGTTCTAACAATCAGGATGAAGAATGGCCCATCGAATGCGAGGATCCTTCTTTAGAGGTAGTGGAATTATCGTCACCAGCTATTGCTCCGGAAGGTGAATCGGATACATTCTCAGACCCATTTTGGCAAGAAGTCGATGCCGAATTAACCAATTAGTAGCATCACCCAATCAAAGATCAATTATATAACATTTCAAGGGTATTTAATTTATTTCACTCATTAATAGTATTTTTTTTATTATTATTAAAGTCTTATAATTATTGAAATCAATATTTTCATATACATTGGTTAAAAAAAGATCACTTATTGTTTGTTATCCTTTGTGGCTCCATCTGTGTCCTTTTTAGATTTCTCTTTTTTCTCATTAATTAATTTACGATAGATTTCCAAATCCTTTTTTAGCGGTTCTATAAAATTTTCAAATTCCAATTGTTTAAGCGCCTCCAATATATTCGCAGTTGTGATCGTTTTGCGGTTCTGTGTGCGCGCCAAAGTAGTTGAACTGGATGTTAAAAATATTACAAATACTGAGGCAGCTCTGGCTATTGTAGCTCTAGCTTCTTTTGATACGTTAGCCCCTTCGGGTAAAGCCTCTTTTATTAGACGTGCTATAACCGCATTAGGTAAATTTAAGTCCTCAATACGTTCCACCATTTTACCCGATTTTTGATATTTTTATAAAACAAAATTAATGAACAAAATAATTGAAGTTATACATAAAGTCACCAATAAAATTTTAAGAGAGATTTAACAACAATCAGTTGGCCTAAGGAAATCAAGTAAAACATTTAGAAATCAAACGCTTTTAATATATTTCTTCTAATAAACACGTAAACTGTAATTGTTTAAGCTTTTATTCTATTGAAAGCAAAAATTATGCTTCAGTCATTAATGAACTATTTGCCAACGTTTAGTTAACAAACGGGAACGAAGGGAGAAAAAATTGTAATAAATAAACAAGATATCAAAATGTTATATATTATTATTAATTGTTGTTAATAAAAAGATAAATTTTAAGGAAAATAATAATAAATAAATTTAATGTAATCGTTTAAGCTCCTATTGGACCATTGCAAAGAAGAATTATGCTTCAACCATATATGTGCTGGCATCTGTCTACGTTAAATTAACAAAACGGAACGTGATAAAATGAATAAAAAATAAACAACACAACAAAAGGTGCACATACGTATATAAACACCTGTAAGCGCCAAAAATCACATCAAAGGAATGTAAAATCATTGCCTTTTAAATAAGTAACATTGCCTTCAAAATTTAATTGGATTAAAGTGCTATGCCAGGTAATATATTTTAATTATTAACATATTTTCTTTCTATTTTTGGTTTAAACTTGATTTGTTTTTTAACCAGTAATGTTCTCGGATCATGTCAATCCTTAACAACTCCAAAAAATAGCTTAAATCTCTTAACTCATAGTATTGGATATTTTGCAAGGAAGGACTACGAAATTTTCATATAAATCAAGACACAAAGATAAGTATTCCTTTAAAAATTTTAAAACTACGTTTCCAAAAAACTTCACAAACATTTCTATGGAGTATATGGCTTTTTTCATTGAAGAATAATTTTATTAAAAAGTGAAACTTTAAATAATGGACTAGACTCTACACTAAAAACAATTTGTGCAAAAATTTGGTTTTGTTTTTTTCTTCTTTTTTGTTTGTTTTTAAATCATCTTTTCCACTTTCTACATCTTTTCAATATTTGTTGTGGCATTATTTGTTAGTAAAGCTCTGTATGCTGACGCACTGGGGCAGGAATTTTAGATATGCCACGATCACGTCGCGGCGATACTATGACAGACATTTCACGCGAGTATGTACTCTCCGTTGAAGAAGCAGCCGAACTTAATTTAGAGTTAGCCTTTACCGTTGACGAGCAACTATTTGAGCGCTCCAAATTTCCATTGCTATTCACCCAAGCAGCAGTAAAATCTTCATATGGCTTCTTGGAATTGGAATTGGGATTGAGAATCAGATTGGAACGTGAATTATTTGAACTGGAAGCTTGAATTTGATAATTACTGGTTGAATATTGCAATAGGAGAGTTTTCATTTTCTCTAAAATTTGAGCATCATTTTTAGCACTGCTGGCTGCCTCCAATAGTTGCAAAGCCAGTGGTGACGTAGCATGATTTTTAACTGGTGATGTAGTTAGAGAAGTGGTGCCACCACCCTTGACTCGCCTGCCGTTGCTGTCGCGTAGTATTTGCGAAGATCTGGTTGTCGTACGTTTAAAGGCAGGTTCGTTCGCAGCACAATTTGTTGAAAATGCTTCGGTTTTAGGGGTCGATCGTTTACTGCCACCCTCATTCTGATGCCGTTCGCTCCATAAATCGGTTGTAGTTTTTTTGGTAGTAGCTGGCGATTGTCTGATTGTTGTTTTCTTATTAACTAATATTGAAGGATTAGGCTTCCTTACCGATCTAAAGGCTGGCTTGTTGCGATTTAGTATTGGCAGTTCCGGGTGCGACTGTAAATCTTGTAAGCTACCCGTGCGACCACTATTATTTAAACGTTTACGTTCGATTGTATTCAATTGTAAAAATGGGATTTTACTCGTCACAGTATTGGATGTTGTTTGTTTCGTCTCATTCAAACAGGTGCCACCATCTACATCAACAGTTATGTCGTCCTCAGTAACTAATATACCGGATTGTTCAAATATATTGTTGACGTCATCATTACTGGATAAAATTATTGGTAGGGAACGAGGCGAATCATCAAGTTGTAAAGCATCACATATTTTATTTAATGGAGTAATGTCCTCTGTAGGTGCCATTTGGAAATTCCTGGGTGCTTGATTATGACGCGCTGGCATTAAAAAAATATAAATTGTGTGAGAATTGTGGAATACGATGATGTTTGTCATAAGAATTATTCTTGCATGTGGAAAAGTATCTTATGTGCAAACATCACTCGCACATAATGTTTTTGTTATACCCTCCACCTTAGTGATGAGGGTATACTAAGTTTGTTCTTCCGTTTGCAACACCCAAAAGGAGGCGTCAGAGGCTCTACAAAGTATATATATTCTTGCATCAGCATCATAAACTGAATCGATCTAGACATGTATGTCCGTGCGTCCGTTTATTGTTGGCATTCTTACGGGTGTAAATTTTGAGATATTGTGCTGAAATTTTGTACAGAGACTCTTTGTTTTTACACGCAAATTTCTAATTAAAATGGGCAAAATTGGTGAATAGCCACGCCCACGATCAACAAAAATTTATATATCTGCCACAAAAATTTACCTATGATCTTGAAATTTTGTATATGTATCTATAGTTATCCTATCCACCGATGCGCCAAAAATGGGCGTGGTCGGATAACAGACACGCTTAGAGTTGACAAAAATCTGTATATCTGCCACAAAAATTTAGCTATAAACTTGAAATTTGGGATACATATCTGTAGTTATCCTATTCATCGATGTGGGAAAAATGGGCGTGGTCGAATAATAAATGCGTCCACAATTAATAAAAAAATCGTACTCAGCATAAAACTAGACTTGCAAGCTGAGACGTAATACATACACTATTAGGGGGCGCTATATAAAAATATTTGCCACGCCCAAGGGTATTTAAGATTTGACCTAAGCCAAATTTAGTTTTCTGACTTGTTTACCATTATATTCTACATCATCCACTGAAGCTTGACTAAGTAGGGAACCCCGCTTCTGAATATTCGACTGTATTATCCCTAAACTGCGATAGCCTTCATCGCTAATCTCGCTGCAATTATCGCTAATATTTTCGAACTTGTTATTTGTATTAATCAATCCCTCTGCATTTGATTGACCACCAGTCGTCGTTTGTGTGTAAATTTGCGTTTCTGCTGTTGCAGACAACGATTTCTGGCCATTATTGCAAATGTCCTTTTTATTTTTATCCATTAAACTACGTGGTCTAGGTGACACGGAACGTCGCTTTAATTTATGTGCAACAGATATTGCCGGTTTTCTGCAGATATTGTTAGTGGTGGTGGTACCACTGAATGCTGTATTCTCTGCAGTTATATGATTATTTATATTTTGATTGAAGACTTTCTGTTTAGTGGTCGGACTGTGGCTGCGCGGTGTTTTATTAGTTATACCGTAATGGGATGAAATGGCCGACGCAACATTGTATACCATTGGTTGGTTATTTGAGTTCACGGTATTATGATTGCCTGACATTTGATTACATAAATTGGATATAATTTTACACGCTGAGGGCGATGATCTGAAATAAGCAAACAATTAATTCACAATGAAGACATAAAGTGGTCACAGAATATTAATGAAATTTACAATTTTAAAAAGAGATTTTTTTTTATCGAAAACGGGCAAATGACAGAACATTAAACATTTTCCTTGGATAATACATTGATATGATATAAAATTTATTATATTTATACTACCAGCGGGCTATGTTTACCTCTCGAATATCACCTGGGCACGATTTAATTCAATACCATTGTTTTCGTTGCTTGATTTTGGTATTAAACGTGCCCCCACGACTGTACGATGTTGCGCCTTACAGCGGCATGGATCATGTTTATCCAAATAATGTGATAACGTATCCCATCCACCGCCGACTCGTACCATAACATGCGAACGTAAAATCTGTTAATTGGGAAAAATGATATTTCTTTTCTTTAACTATTAAATCAAATTAAAATCGTCCAAAATGTTTGAAAAATGCAGAAAACTTAGCAAAAAGCATAAATTTTGTAATTAGTTTAATTCGTAGTGATATAGAATGCACTCTAAACTTAAGACGGTTATTAAAATAAATATATATGAACGTACACGAACGAAGATTAGCACTTTAGTGTCACCTATGCGGTATTTGCCTTCTGATACACGAACCATAGGAAATTGTGATGGGCAGGTGCATTGTTCCACCAAATCTCTTACCTGTAAATATTAAAATTCATTGAAATTGTTAGTTATCATTAAAATGTAAGCTATTGTCCGTGGAAGTTAGGCGAATCTCCATTTTTATACCCTATCCTGCATGTGATACGACAGTATATTAAGTGTGTGCGAATGTTTATAGCTTCTAAATGACAAATCGATTATAGGAATTCAATCGAAATTAAAATTTGAAAAGAAAAATCTGATTTAATCATGTCCGTCTGTCTGTCCATATAAAATTATGTCGAATATTTTTGAGATATTTTGATAAAATTTAGTACAAGGATATGTCTTGGCTCAGAAGGGAATCCTATTAAAAATGGACTGAATCGGACTTTTTTTTTAGAACCCCTCCCCATATAAGGTCCCATTATAATGAAAGCAATTCTTAATATATTTTGATAAAAATGAGTAAGGAAGTGTAAAGGAAAGGCTATGTCAAATTTGGACCAATCGAACCATTTTTAAAATCTCTTGCTATATATTTAATGATATTTTTCGAAATAATTTATATGCCAATGCCGATACAACTAAACTAAGTGTACCATAATGTAAGAAACCTATTATTCGACTACGCCCCTTTTTGGGGCATCAATAGATGGATGTTTCAAACGAAAGAACAAACTTAGTATACCTTATAATGCAGTTGTTTTTTATTTTATAATCCCATCCAACTTACATCGTCCAAGTTTTAGGGACTTTCAATTTTTTTATGGACTTGAATTCTTTACTTACAAAAGGATGACATTAATACTTATCAATTGTCATCATTATGTAAATTTTTTTTTTCAAAACTTGAGACCATTTTCATTCACAACGACTCATATATAACATATATCCCTACTTCAATATGCCTTTATGGTACTCATAAAGCTACAATATGTTCGCTATCCATCATTTTATATTATAATCAAAGCAAAAGTCATAGAATGCTTATGCACAAGACATTTCGATAATTTCGTCTTTCCTTCGTTCTATAAATACTAAATATGGGCACAAAAATTTCATTCTTATGTAAATAACGTGTTGTGTACATATTTGTTTACTAAATGTCATGTCGCGTATGCACTTCCTACACTTCAAACGCAGTGCAGGCATGAATTTTGTCATATAATAAATAAATATAATTTAATGTGAAATCACTTAAACAAAAACTTTCTTTTAAAGTAAAAAAGTATTTAAAAAAACAACTAAATTTGGCTTAAACCAAATCTTAAATACCTTCCACATCTACAATAGTGGGCGTGGCATATATATTATTACGCCCTCTAATAGTGTATGTATTATTTATCAGCTTGAAAGTCGAGTTTTACGTGGAGTATAGTTTTTTGTTAATTGTAGGTGTGTCTGTTAACCGACCATGCCCATTTTTGGCACATCGATGGATGAAATAACTATAAGTATTTGTACCAAATTTCAAGTTCATGAGTCAACTTTTGTGGTAGATATAAAGATTTTTGTTTATTGTTATTTTGCGATCTGCCTGCAAAAACTAAAAGTCTCTGTTTTAAATGTCAGCTCAATGTCTTAAGATTTACGCCCTTGAGAATGCCAACAACAGACGGACATACGGACATACATGTCTAGATCGACTCAGTTTTAGACGCCAATCAAGAATATATATACTTTGTAGGATCTCTGACGCCTCTTTTTGGGTGTTGCAAACGGAAGAACAAACATAGTTTAATCTCACCATTGATGTGGAGGGTATAAAAACATAATCTTCGCTTACATACCATTTCGTCTAAGCTTTTCAGATCATTTGTAACAATTTGTGGTTTGGGACCATACATTAATATGGAGTCGCCATCATTACAATCATCATCATTCTCTGAATCAGAGTCATTCGACTCTTCAGCTTTAGTTTCTATACTGTCCGTGTCCTTAACGCTTTGAATAACATTATTGTCTGTTTGAATACCGCAAGCAATTCCATTGATTTTATTGTCAGCGGCTATTTCACGATCTATCTGCCGCTCCATTTGAACCAACATGGGCGCCAACATGCCTGATTAAATTAAGAGAAAAGAAACTTTAATTTCATTTAAATTCTGTAATTTAAAGGCTTTACCAAATTTAGCTCCGCGTCGAGCTACTTCCAGTAGACAAAGTATGACGTGCTTTTCGTTTTTTCTCATTATGAGGTCGTCCGTTTCAAATAATAGGCACTCGATAATTTTAAGGCTTCTTCTGCATATAAAGAAAACAAAGAAAAATATTGTCAAGGAAAATATTACAATTTTTTTATAATAATAATAACGTGCCAAGGTAGATGAGTGTGTTACGTACCGACACCACGTAATAAAGTTGGAAACATTGTCGCGTGCAAAGAATGTACCGCTCTTGGCTGCTGGCAAATAATGTATATTCCCCATTGCTAATATTGGACCCGCTGAACCAGAAGTAATTGAACGTGTCATTGATTTGTTGCGCGCTTGACGACGTGACAAATATTCTTTGGCTGCTTGACGTACATTATTAGCATGCTAAATATGGGAAATATGGAAAGAAAAACATGCTCAATGCCCCCAATAGAAATGGAAATTTGAAGAAACTTTACCTTACACAATGCTACGCCCGTGTCCAGGCGATCCATGAAATTTTCAGCATTTATTATCAGCTCCGGATACAGTGTATTTAACCATTCGGCTAAATCTTCTTTCATAGCCTCCAGATATTCTTCGCTCGATTTGAAAGGTCTATACGGTCGCGCCTCGAGTAACGCCATTTTGATTCACCAACACCGTTGTGCACGTTTACACACAATTACAAACTAAACACTTTAACAGCCAATGTAACGCTTCCGCTCTCATGTGTGCACAACATTCAATTGTTTTTAAATTATTCAATTATGTACGTGCATGCATATACATTCGCCTAAGTACTTATTTAAGTAAGTATATGGTAAAATGCTTACAAGCAGGTTGTATAGGAAGAAAGTTTCTTTATTGATTTATTAAGGCAAAAATGTTATGCCTTTTATCTCTTGCAGTCAACCTAAATCTGAAAGAAGGCGAGATCATTAAAAATTAATTAGCACAAATTGTGCGAATAAACTGAATCAAGTACACAGTCGGGCAAAAATATAATAAGAATTTAATATCCTGAACCACTTGGTTTTTATTGTTTAAAAACACAATACAAGTAACTTTAGATACATGTGTTATGATTTATTTTCTTAGTATCAGATAACACGAGTTGTCTTTATATGAAAAATGGTTCTAATAGTAAACAAATAAGAAAACTAAATTTAGCTTAGACCGAATCTTAAATAACCTCCACGTCTGCCCATAAAAATTGGGCATGGCAGGTGTATGATTACGCTCTCTAGTCGAGTTTTACACTGAATAAGGGAACTGAACTTTTCATTTGGTGTGCGTATCTATAGTTATCTCATTCATCGATGTGCTAAAAATGGGCGTGGTTGGATAACAAATAGCGTAAAACTTGACTTACAAGCTGATATGTAATACATACACCATTATAAAACGTGATCATAAACCTGTCACGCCCACGATTATAGATGTGGATGGCATGTAAGACTTGGCCTAAATCAAATTTAGTTTTAATACTGGTTCCCACTAAATTTAAAAGTCTTAGTTTGACACATGAAAGAACAAGAATTTAATTTAGCCACACAGTCAGTGATCGTTGGGAAAGTTTTATAAACATTTACATATAAAAATATTGTTAATTATGTGTATAATCCTTAAAACAAGAAATTTATAAATTTTCTTGGAATATATATCTCTGTGTGTTCGTGTACGTATTATGGAGCGAAAGTATAAAATTTGTTTTGTGCTTTTTCAAGTGGAAATGTTGATGAAAAGTGTCGCTTATACAGTCATTTGCATTTTGCCCATTTACGATCCACATACGTAAATTCAAAACAGCCGTTGCATGTATCGTATTCTATATGATTAATATTCTACATGCGTCTGCTTTTCATTTATTCATGTATATGCTTCTTATGTTATATGATATCGTGCGATTCTGTCACGCCTTTATTATTTAAGTGTTAGTGTTATATGTTACATGTTGTTGTTGTTGTTATTATTATATCTGCTTCTGTTTCTTTTTTTTTTCATACTTTTTATACAATTACCTTCAGCCTTAACTTGAATTTGTAATTATGTACAATTTTTCTACAATTGCCAATGGTTTCAATACTAAGGTAAGAAGCGGGTCGTCTTAAAGAAAGAAAAACAAAACTTGCTCATGACTGAAGCTATAACGTAAAACAATTGACTTCTTTAACATTTAAATTCCCATTGATGGACGTACGGACAAAATTACTGTAGCTTGTATAAATATAAATACAGTGTCAAAGTAAAGATTAAGAAACAAATTCAATGCACTTAAAATGTTGAGCCGCGCTTGACTATATTTGGGGAATTTGCTCGTTTAGTTTTAGCAACAAACAAACACTCAATCAACACTTTGAGCAAAATGACTCCGATTATGATTATTCATAGTGTACACATGACATCATAACTTCATTGAAGGTCTTAGAGAAAAAGAGAGAATTTCAAACAGAGTATAAAACTTGTAAAAAAAAAAAAAAAAAGATAAATTAAAATTTTCCTACACACTAGCACTAGAAAGGCAATCGATTGAAAACAACTATGGCTATGTAAAGAATAAAAAAAAAAAAGAAAAAAAAAACATAACCACCTTTACATACCATATCTTCGCATATATAATCGCACATACGTAGCAACCGCCGCTGTTGATATATTTTTATAACAAAGAAATAAACTTTATTTTCCGTTTAGGATACATCTCTGATACCCTACACATTTATACATAAATTGTATTCAAAGAGTTTGCTAATGGTCTTGTCTGTTAGTCAGAAGGAGGCTTTAAAGTCTGTATAAATTATAAGTCAGATGTTAAACTGAAAAAATATTAACAACTATTGTTGTTGTTTATTCTTAGACGCTGTTTATATATGTATAATATTACAACAACAACAACAACAATCAACCAACCAACATATGTAGAATAATTCTAACAAGTAACAATTTTTAAGAAAAGTTCAAAACTTTCATCATATCTTAAGTAGCCTCCATCTTCACCTGCAACCAGTGGGCGTGGCGTTTATTTCTATAATTTTTCTTTAATTACATATCAACTTTTATATCAAGTTATAAGGTTTTTTTTGTAAATTGTAGGCGTGTCTGATATTCGACCACGCCCATTTTTGATACATCAATGGATGATATAATTTATATTAAATAAGTGTACTAAAAATTTCATTTTCATAAATTATTTGTTGTGGCCGATATAGTGATTTTTGTGAATTGTGGGCGTGGCTTTAAACCGAATTTGCCAAATTTAAGTAAGTGTCTGTACAAAATTTCATCTCAATATATCAAAATTTAAGTAAGAGTTCCAACAATAGAAACCTGGATATACGGACGGACATGTCGACTCAGATTTTGATCTGATCCAGAAAATTTTTTAAAAAGAGTCTGACTCCTCCTTCTGCACATTGCAAACGGAATATCAAACTTAATATACCCTCATCACTAAGGTGGAGGGTATAATTATTGGCATAAATTGCAAACTAACGCGTTCGTTTGTTAACTTATACCCACATTTAGAAATGTTAAATGGCAGTCCAGTTACGCGACGTGTGTGCATGTGTGCAAAGAATAATAATAATTATTATTTTTTTATTTTTTTTTTGGTGGTTAATTACAGTTACTTTTCATAAACAATAGAAAAACATTAAGGTTATCGAATGTAAAAGTACAAGAGAACACTCAAGGTTCCTTCTTGTTCAGTAAATAGATATTGATGGCCATGGGTGTGTGGTATGTATGTCTGTCTCTATTATTATATAGAATATTTAACATATAGCTGAACTTATTACATGATGATATATTTTAAAAATTTTAAATGAAAATTTTGGTTCATAATCACGATCACCATCGCAGGTATATCCACTTGAAAGGCTTACAATACCAGATATGGAAACATTAGAGATTCCACCAAGTTTATATGAAACGCATATATTTTTAATGAAATTAGACATCGATTTTAGTCATGTCTGTCTGTTAAATTTTCTGCCAAATTCTCTCAGTTGCAAAAAGTTTATAAAAAAAATTTCACCTCTTTTTAAATTCTTAGTATTTTAGGCATTTTTATAATCATCAGCCCAAAGTTGGGGTGACATGACTTTATAAAAACTTTTTAAACACCTAGAAGAAGAAGAAGAAGTGTCAGTGATCTAAAAATGTATGGCGTTTTACAAGCTTAAATGCTCATTGGCCTGTCGAACCAATCTCGACTTTCATGGTAATATTCGTAACTATTGCTGGGCATACTAAGTTTGTTATTCGTAATGACTATTTTACAGTTTGCAACACCCAGAAGGAGAGGTATACAAAGTATATATATTCTTGATCAGCCAATGTAGATATATATGTCCGTCTGTCCGCTTGTTCTTGACACTCTCACAATCGTATGATCGAATAATACTTACGCTTACAATTTATAAAAAACCATATTTAGTATAAAACTCGATTTGACGGAATGATGCTTAATACGTACACTATGTGCGTACCTGCCCCACCCACTGTCAATATGTAATTAAAGAGGGTATTTAAGATTTGACCTAAGCCAAATTTAGTTTTCGGATTTTTTCTGAAAATGATGCGATTGGATGACTCTAACCTTTCATAAGTGGATGATTTATTAAATATATTTAGTTCGAGTGTATTTGTCATGTACAGCGTGTGCATTGAAAATTTGTGAAAGGCTGCATTTCTAAAGCATTGTGATATTGTGTATGGCAAAAACGTGAATCACTTACCTTTCGTGGCATACGGACAATTATCATGCGTCAAGTGTTTATGTAAAATATTGCACACAAAAGAATGAAATGGAATTTGCATGTGTCATAAGGGACAGCGCGCCACTAGCCCATCAGCACATATATTTATATATATGGTCAGCATTAAAATCTGAATCCAACTATTAGAGTAATTCGCGTATATGGTTAAAACACTTGTCATGTAATGCCAAAAAAAAATCTTAATTCATTTAAACAGCGTCCTACTTAAATTAGGCGCCACAGTCGTTATTAAAAAAAAAAAAAATTATTACGGCCTAGGTGGAGCGTTTATATTTCTATTCATAAATGAGGCAATTGTACTGAAAAGAATAAAACATATCAGTTTTATTAATGGCCTTCCTTTTGTATGTTCAATGACATTCTACCATGAACACAATAGACACAAAACTAAAGAGTAGATCATAAAAATTGTATGCCAGACCATACAATTCTCATCTGGTTTGTATTAGGAAGACAACATATGCAGTTAAAAATCAAACATGTGGCTTGGATATGGTGACTTTCACCGAAAGCCCAGCATCCTAAAATTTTTCATATATTTTTTTTTGGTTATTTTACTTTTAAGATTTTCTTAATCAATTTTATTGCTAACAGTTGTGCGTACCCCTGTTTTTAGTTGGACAGTTTACAATATTTGATATAACAGTTATTATTATGATTATTGTTCCTATTATTATTACAGTACAACGGTTATTGTGATAGCAATTTTTGAATTGACGTCAATTATGGCACTGTTATTATATCCACAAAATAAGAGGAGGTATACTAAGTTTGTCACTGTTTTTACCACACTTAGAAGGTGACATATATTCTTCATCAGTTTTAAAATCTTAAACCATCCAACCTGTTATTAGGGCATTCACCCATGAGTGACATTTTCAAAAGAACACTTACAGTTGTCTCAGATAGATTGTTAATGAAATTTTGTAAAAACAATCAAGTGCCACGCCCACAATTGAGAATAAGAACAGGTAGCATTTACAAAAATATACTTGGAAAGTTAAAATACATTGTTTTGTTAAAAAAAATGGGCGGGGTTGGTTAACAGATACGCCCACAATTTAAAAAAAAATTTGTTTTTTTTGCAGAAGTTGTTTCATATTGCCGACACTATGAAACCATGGCCGCAGTTTATATGTAAATGTGTAGCATTTGTCAGATTTTGCCCTAAAAAATATATTTTTTTTTTTCCTCTTATCAACCAACAATTATGTGTAATAGAAAAGCCCATAAATGCAAACAAAGAAATGAAGAACTTTTTAATTAAAACAAACTATCTGTGTAAATACTTACACACACACACACACACACACCATTAACTGTCACTCAGAAATATTAATCAAGCCAAACAGCAACGCATTGTAAATATTAATAAATAAATAAATAAATAGAAGAAAAAAAAAAAGACAAAAACAATATTTTATACGGATTAATATCCATAAATACCCAACACCAAGCCTTTTATCTTGTTGTATAAATAATTGCTTACAATTGATAAATCAACTTGTGAGCTTAGAAGATTGTTTTACACATATGGACTCAGTAGCCATCACCACAGACACTTGGTACATAACAAAGATTAAATATTATGGCCACCGGGCATGCCCGCCTTAATATGTTTTTCTGTCTATTTCACATAATTTCTTATTTACTTATTTACTAAACACAATAATCGCCAACAATAACAACAAGAAATGTTCCTTTTTTACATGTATTGGATATACGTTAATTTTATTGGATATATACGTGTATAAAGCACAGACACACACACACACGAGAATATTGAGTATGTTGGACGTAAATTAAGGTAAAAATGGAAATTCCGCAAAACGTGTGGACTGCACACGAGTGAAAATATACAGAAGACTATAAAAAGAAAGATTTGCAAGTACACACATACCAAGAGCAAAAAAACAATTTAACAACAAAGTAAGAAAAATTAAAAAAAAACATATTATGTGGTGCACTGCATTATTTACTGCTGCTGCTTAAAGATATTTTCACAACTATCCTCAATACATATGTACAAGATATATACAAAAACACATTCAGTGCGCATGTACTCCACTGCAGACTTTTTCCGCGTGTCATCTCCTAGACTGGCGGTTGGATATAATACCATGTTGAAATGTTTGCAACACCTAAAAACGAAGACTTGTAGAGGATATGTATTAAAAAACTATCCATTACCTGAAAAACTATTCTTCAGCTTGCAAATGTTATTTTAGTGATTCTAAATTTGCCAACATTTTTAGGGAGTGGGTAGTGAAAATGACCATAATCTGTTAAATCTGTTAAACGGCACGCCCACCTTATAAAAACTTTACAAAAAAAAAAAGAAGCAATTTTTCACAAAGTCTAGCTTTGCCATGCTCAGAAAGCTTTGACGCCTGACGAGTGCTGGGTATTCAAGATGTGGTCTAAACTGAAATTTTAAAATTTTCATTTGTTTGAAATGTTTTTCACATCAATAGTGTGTACTCAGTATTATTAAAGTTTTTCTTTTCCTCAAAACAAATTTATGTTTAAATTGTGGAATTAAATTTTTATAGAAAAAGTAAATTACACTTACATTACATTGTAACAGCAGTTGATCGCTAAAGTCGGAAGTTTTGAATGTTTCAATTGGATTACCATTAACCACTTACTTTATTATGAACTCTGAATATATTTTGAAATGATTCTTCGGTTTAAATAAAGTATAAATTGAGACACCCTCCTTATGAAAGGTCTTTTTGAAATAAGACTTGAAATAAAATAGAATAGAATGGAACAGAGAACAGAAAGGGTACAAATGAAAGCATTTAATTAAGGACAAATGTAGTGAAGGTTCTTAGCCGGCCTTGATTATTAATTTTCCAAGTTTACCAGTATGAAAAAGTGGGTGTTTAACCGCCATACAATACTTAATATACCCCTTGCTGACAGCGTTAATTTCTCACTTTGAAATGCACAATTGGTGCCTTACACATAAAACGCAGGGATTACCCACAACATTCTTGTATTTATTATATTTATAACCATCTCTTTGAGGTTGGCCGCATACTCACTACATCAAAACGTTTGTAACAAACAAAGATTCATTTGTTGAAAGGTTTTTTAAGTGATTTTTCACTCCAAATCTATAACTATTCGAAAATTTCGGCAACCATTTTAGGTCTATGTTCCAAAATTGGTGGGTATACAAAAACTAATTTAAGTTAAATTAAGTTTTTATACCCTTTACATAAATTGAGAGGTATACTGAGTGTGTCATTCCGTTTGCAATACTCAGAAGGAGGAGTTAAAGACCCTACAAAATATAATATTCTTAATTTGCATCAATAACTGAGTCGTCTTAGACTTTTACGTCCATGTTTTTTGCTGTCTCAGGGTTAATAAATTCTGAGATATTGAGTTGCAAGCTAATTTTATGCAAACAATTATAGTTTCTGTACCCAGATCACTAATTAAGTTGGGCAAAATTAGTCAAGAACCATGCCCACAATCGACAAAAATCGATGTAAATGCCTTAAAATTTGAGCTATGTGTGGTATACATATTTTCATCCATTGATACATTAAAAAAGGGCGTAATCGCCTAACAGACACGCCTACAATATACAAAAAAATCTTATTCTTATCCTAAAATTCGACTTATAAGCTGATAAGTAATACATACATTGAAGAGCGTAATCATGTACCTGCCACACCCACAGTGTATTTAACATTTGTCCTAAATCAAATATAGTTTTCTTACTTGTTTTTTACTTAAAGCAGAAAATATTGTAGTGTAGATATATTTAATGAATGCCACACAGAGACACTTATCGGGAGCAAATATTTCGTATAATGACTAAGGCGGCTATTTTTATTTGTACCCTAACAACGCGTTGTTAACGAATGTTGTTATTTTATCATACATTAGATACACATTAGAGTTATTCTAATGAGCTATTCTTAAAATATACTATAAATGTCAAAGCGCTCAAGCTTGCATATATGTAGAAGATAAATTCCTCTTTTATATATCAAATGAAGGTATTTTAAATTGAAATAACAAAAAAAAAAACAAGCAAACGCAATATAATCGGTTAAGCTGCACCATTTACAACCCTACATCACTTAACTGACTTTCATTAGGAATGCGTTGAGAACTAATGATAGCAGTAGAGAGGCTAATTTTAAGAAAAAATCTTTATAGGGAGGGAGAAGACATGCTTTGGTGTAAAGTTTCATGGAGTCATCTAAAAAACTATGGCCTGAAGCTTGTGTACAAATTTTAATCGACAGATAGACAGACGTACAGAAGTTGATTCTTAGTGAATCGGTATAATATAGAAGGTGTGGGTCTCACATCGGCCTATTACGAATTATAAACATTCCCACGAACTTAATATACCTTCTGGCGCAAGTAATGTAAGAGTCTACCAACATTTTTTTTATCGCAAAAGCATTAACAATACACAGACGTACGGACATGAAAGATTCTTCTTCTATATTTTGCAAAAATCTCTGTTACATCTTTATATGCATAAAATGTATAGATTGCATCCCCCACTATAATGCGAAGGGTATAATTATTATTTACATACAATAAGTAAAACGTCTAGTGCCGTGTTTACCTTCGTTATTTATCTTAAAACCGTAATGGTCACAATTATTTGTTAAACTTAAACAGTACAGTTATTCTCACTTGTACATGTATGCACATTCAACTGTTTTGCACACTTTTTTCCTTGACAAATTTAAAATTTATTTTTCTTTTTTTTTTTATTTAAAAAAAATTAATTCAATTCAAAAACGATTCAGTGTGTTTTATAATTATATTATTTACGACCTTGAGAGCTCCACAACACATCAAACACAGCCTTTGATATCAATGGTTCAAAAAATACACGTTTATCTACATTTTTTAAAAACTTCTACAAACAATAATTTTATTGGTTTATTTATACAATTCATTATTCTAAGCTACAGCATAAATATTTATAAAACCGATAACATTTCATTTAATACGCGTAAAGATAAATTTTCTTTAAAATAGGTTTTGATTTTAATTTTTGATTTTGATTATAACACACAAGAGCAACGACTGTTAAAAAGTGACTGAATCTTTCAATTGCAAACATCGGGTTTTAAATGAATGTTAGTTTGAAATGAATCACTGTGTGTGAGTATTGAGATATAAATATTAACTGTAAACTGTAAACACAACCTCCAACAATTACAACACAACATGTTGGAGCAAACTGAAGAGAGATTTAACTGTAACTATTCTGTAATGTTAACATATCATTGAATGAGTTATTTTGACAATGCTCCAAGTCCACTCTTCGAACTTCTCGATTTAGCTATTTTAATAGAAAATATTCAATTATCTAAAAAATACTTTCCTGGTGCGCTTTACATGAAAGAAAATGCAATAAAATTTATATAAAATCCAAAATACAAAATTTTTATTTTTTAATTAATTAATTAATTTTAAAGTTTTATACAAAATTTTAATGTTATGCAATATTTTAATTTTATGTAAAATTTTAATTTTATACAAAATTGTAATTTTTAATTAATTAATTAAATTTTTATATAAAAATTTTATTCTGTTATAATTTAATTATCTTTAAACTTTTATACAAAATTAAAAATGTTAAGAAAAACATCAAAAGTCGCTTCATTGAATTGTTTAATTTATACTAGATTTCTCCATTTACATGACAGTTTTATGTGATCCGATTAGTGTGATAAAATTTGTTACACAGAGACTTGCATTTTAAAGTGAATAAATAGTGATCGATCAGTTAATTCTAATCTTACTGGCATCCAAATTTATTTCGAGTCTCGGTGATTTTCCTCTCAATTAATCAATAACCGGCGATCGGTGATTGTACACCAAATTCTTCACAATTCCTACGAATTACTCCAATGTCGGCAGTAGTTTAAGGTGATTTTAAACCGAATCCAATCTTATTTCTCTACAAAATTATTCCTTATTTCTAATCTCTTGCGAAGCAGTGGTGTTAACTAGACTTGTATTTAATCGTTGTATGATTAGGAACTGTGACTACGAATTTACTTCTTAATTATCCGGAAATTAGTTCGAATATATTTCGATAGTTAGTTCGTGTGTACATTAGTAAATGATGTACCTACCATTAACATACAATCAACCGTCAAATCACTAGGCTGGGTCAAAGGTAATACATTTACTTTGATTATAAAATATTTGGCTAATTTAGGTCAGTATTATACACTCATTGTTAGTTCATCATTTATTGAACTATTAATTAAGTTGAAACGCCCACAATACAATAAAAACTGAAAAGAAACAATTTCTTAAGAAGCTATGCCTACCACTTATAAAGCAAGGAAAGAAGAAAGTTGAATAATAACAAGTAAGAAAACTTGCTTAGGCCAAATCCACAATTATAATAGTGGGCGTTGCATGTATATGATTACGCCCTCTAATAGTGTATATATTTCGTATCAGCATTAAAATCGAGTTTTTACGTAGAATATAGCTTTTTGTAAATTGTGGAGGTGTCTGTTATTTGACCATGCCCATTTTTATCACATCGATGTAAGGAATAACCATGGATGGGCATATCAAATTTTAAGTTCATAGGTCAACTTTTGTGGCAGTTATATAGATTTTTGTCGATTGTGGGCGTGCCTATTATCCTACCACGCCCATTTTTGGTCATATCGATAAATGAAATATATATAGATTTATATACAAAATTTCAAGTTTATAGCTTAGTTTTTGTGGCAGATAAATAGATTTTTGTCGATTGTGGGCGTGGCTCTTAACCGATTTTGCCTATTTTAAATAGCGATCTGCATGCAAAAACTAGGTGTCTACACAAAATCCTCCTCCTTAAGGAAGAGCGAAATTATATATATGCCACACCCACAAAGAAGGGGCGGTATGGGAGTGTCCGGAGAAAGGAAATTTTTTTATAAGTGCAAGCGTCCTAACGACTTTTACGGATGATAACCCCATAATGTTGTAAAAAGTTAAACAAAATCGACAGAATCATCTTTAACAAGTGTGTCCCGACTAATTACGTAATTGCGTATTTTTTTATACGTACGACCTTAACAATATGAAATTTATGATATGTGCACATGTGTAGTTGGTGCATCTATTAATAAGCTGGGGAATGCGCTACAATTACAAAATTGCTCTCGGTTGCAGAATTTATTTGTTGAGAGAGTTGTTAAATACGGTAAAATAATGCAATAAATCTGGAAGCGAGAAATCTCTATATATGAGGATGGTCAAAATTGTTGCTCTAAACTTAGCAACAAATTAACTTAATTACTTACTTATCAGCTGTAGTTAGTTGTGTTACTCCATCTCTCGCATTATGCGATTTAACTTTTACTCCATGAAACGGTACAACTTACCCGGCAAGGCAACTTAACAGTTGACTGGTATGGGAGGGGAAAGGGATATGAGAGGTATGGAATGGTATATATGGGATGTGTAGGTGTAGATGTTGGTGTAGGTATATGAAATGAAACGCGGTATCAATAGATTGAATATATGTATATTTTTGAGAATTTAATTAGAGTTTATTTTAGAATTAATTTAATTAGTTAAATTGTAAATGTTTACATATATATCTTTCAGTTTAAATTGTATGTGGTTTGTTGTTGTTGTTGTTTTTGTTGTTGTTATTTTTCTTTTCTTTTTCCAATTTTGTTTCATATTATTATAATTAGAAGTTCGATTGAATTTGTATGTGTATGTGTGTTTGTGTCTCTGTGTTTGTGTGTGTGTGTGTGTGTGTGTGTGTGTTTGGCTTTTGTTTTTCTTATTCTTTGTTGGTATTCCTTGTATTATAATATTAATTAATGTATTCCTTGTTTATATAATAATAAAATTTGTAAGGATCTAAAGTAAGAAAAGTCGTGACGTAGACGCAAAAAAAATATCGTTTGTGTGAGAACGCTTGACGCGTGTGGTTTTGTTTTTGGTTTTTGTGTTTGCATTTCCGTTTCAGTTTCGATTTCGGTTTCGATTCGAGTTCAGTTGTTGTTGTTGTTCTTGCTGTTGCTGTAATTGTTGCCCTCGCTTTATATTGTTATTCATTATACTTATACTTCGTGTCACACTCGTGATAATAAAAATCTACTTTTGCGGCATAAAATCGAAAGTTGTTGCACCGCTCACCTTGCCCGAAGCGCTGCGATGGAAATGCACGTTCTGCCATTTGCTGTCGCGCTTGTGCCAAACTCTCGTTTCCTCCGACTGATGAGTGTGGGCGTGACCCTGCTTGTCAATGTACTGTGTGAGACGCACATAGGCAATGCAGGCGGCATCCTCACCCAACAAATGCACGTGTGGATTCAAGATCGTTGTGTTAATGGCCTTACAGTTCTTTCCCAACACATTCTCAAAGTAGAACTTATGAAAATCAATTCCTTCCACCAGATTGCCCAATGCCTCTGGCTCGAAGGCCGTTAAGTGCGGATCGCCGATTTTGGTGTAAGCATCAAAGTCGCCACTGTTGATGGCCTCAATCAGTTGTTCAGTGATTTTGATTATTTCCTGACGTCTAGCCTTGACCTCGTCATCCTCTATGGTGGCGTTGGAGGAGTCTGTAGAATCTTTAACTGGGGAACCCTCACCCTTCTTGGTCACCATGCTCTTGCTAGAAAAGTTCCTAGTGGCTAGCATTGTGGTTAGTATAGCACCCTTCAGTTTACGGCGAGCATTGAACTTCTTGAGGCAATCGACTGTTTCCTGACGGTGCACCACCGAGGCCACCCGTTCGCGTTGGCAGATCCATGGGTGTTTAAGTGCCTCAGCGGCAGTGATGCGCTTATGTGGGTTAACGGTAAGCATTTGGTTAATTAAATTTTTGGCTTCTGGGGTAACGGTGTCCCATTCGGGTGATGGATAATCATAGGCACCCGCTTTAATTTGCGAATACAGACGATGCTGATCCTCATCCCAAAAGGGCGGATAGCCCACCAGTAGGATGTATAAGATAACTCCACACGCCCAAATATCAACCGGTTTCCCATACGGTTCCTTTTTCAGAACCTCCGGGGAGAGGTAACCAGGAGTTCCCGCAAAACCGAACCATGCCTGATGGTCGCCCTGCACTTCAATGGCCAGACCGAAATCGGCCAGTTTGACAGCGGCCCCTTTAGCTTTGCTGGCCAATAAAAGATTTTCCGGCTTCAGATCCCGATGTACTACACCATTCTGATGGCAGTGATTTACCGACTCCAGGATTTGTTGAATACAGTGCGAAGCATCAGCCTCTGAGTAAAATTCACGGGCGACAATATCCTCGAACAGTTCACCACCGGTCACCAGATCAAATACCAAATAATGATAATTCTCCTCCTGTATGCTGTCATGCAATCGCACAATATTGGGATGATGAAGTTTACGGCAAATTCTTGCCTCTCGCTCTAACTTCTGAAAGTCTCGGGCTGTTAGTTTTTTCGTGTTAATGATTTTCGCTGCAAATTCACTGCCTGTCGACTTTTGGACACAACGCTTCACGATGGAGAAGGCACCACGACCCAGCTCCTCCTTGATTTCATAATTGTCGGAGAAGCGCGTACAGGCTGCTGGAGCAGCCATCGCGATGGCACACTTAAGAAAATCTATTTCGACAATCAGAAAAATTACAATCAACCAACTCTGATGGAATGCACTCTACAGCGTACGCGTACGGCAACTCTTACGTGATGGTGTACAAGGGTGATTATAACTCAAATACACAAATATTCGTGCACATAACACATAAATGTGAATTTCACCCTACTACTGCTGCAGCTACAGCCACCGTTACTGTTACTGCTGCTACTGCTTCTTCTTTTTCTTCTGCTTCTTCTTCTTGTGTCCTCTTTGCCTTTTCACCTCTTCTCACTCCCTTATTATGGGTTACAGCACAGCTCAATCGGGTTTACTTCAGCTGCGGATTGAAGAACAACTCTATTCTGCGACACACATACACACACACACTCACAAGAATCGTTTTCAATATTTGCAGATATATATATATATGTATATATGTATTATTATTTATTATTTTTTTTTTTTTTCAATATTTTGGTGTGTGTATGTGAGTGTAGTATATAACGCCGCAGTCGGTTGGGTCGATATGGATGGTTGTGTGTGGTTGATAGCCTAGATAAAAAGACCCCCTTTCTATGTCTTTTCTGTTGCTGTGTTGCTCTATGCCTTAACTCCAAATGACCCAGTTATAAATATGAGTAACGGAAGAGTATGTATAAGTAAATTTTTCCGTTTTATTTTGCGTTTTTTTTTTTTGCCTTCCTCGACTTCACTTCTTTTGGATACAGTATTTTTCTGTAATGATTTTTCGCAATAACGTAATGCGTAGATCAAGAAGAAAAAAAAAATGTTCACAGAAATGATTCTTCAAATAAAATCAGTTTAATACTAACCAATTTGTTTGTTCAACTGTTGATTTTTAACACATAACAAGTAGCGCGTTGTGCGATTGTTCAATATTCCAATAATCTTACGATTTTTTGCAATTGTTTTTCGGTGTTTTTATTATTTTTCTTAATATCATACAACCGACAGCACAGAATGAAAAATTTGTATCTACATTTTCAACGTTAATGCGATTTCCTTATATTTCTATCGGACACACAACACACAATGCTGGCGAAGTCATTCGTTGGTCGCAAATTGTCACTTGTGTTTAGCACGCAAACTCAAAAATAGCTACAACACTCACCTTAACCACCAACAATAAAAACGAAAAAAACAAAAGCACCAACGGCAACAATGACAACAACAACAACATTAGAGGCATCAGCCATTTCATTATTTTTTACAGTATCGTGACCCAGGCAAATAGAAAAACATTATTGCCAACTACAGAGAATATCGTTTGTGGATACTAATCTCTTGTATGGCAATAATAAACGGTTTATACAAGAGTAACGGAAATATTACTACTAACTAATGCTCTCTGCGTAAATCCACCCTGTTGGGGATTTAGGCCAACTAAACTCACGCAAATAGATTCAAATCTTGGCTGTATAGTGCTGCCAGAGTATAACGGCATATATTGTAGCAGAGATGGGAATTCTCAACAAAGTATGAGAGTCTTAATTTCACAATTAGAAAGAGCCGAGAAAAACACGCCGTTATTTTTCAGCATTGCATTTTGTGATTTTAAATTAAACAATGATGAAATTTCTTCAATAACTTAAAAAAATTCCAAATTCACTCCTAAAATTAAACCATCATTTCTAGATTAATGTGTGCCGCACAAAATTTTACTAGGAGCCACGTATATCCACCTTTTAATTTTTTACACCCTCCACCTAAGACGAGGATATACTAAGTTTGTTATTGCATTTGTAACACTTAGACGAAGGTATTAGAGATTCCTCTTGAAGAGACGAAATTATATACATACCACTCCCTCACATTATTACTTTCACATATATTCCATTTTTTCTTATATTTCGCAACTATTACAAATAAATATAACTTTTTACTTGTTGACTGCTGCAGAGTAATTGAAATTTTTCAATTTTAGGAATTTCCTTCTTTTTTTTTTTGCCAAATATATGGAACGTACATGAAACGTGTGTACTCACATGTTTATACATAAATAGATCTAAAAATACTTTTACGAGAAACAAATGAAAATCTTATAGGCGGTCAAGTTTAGTACTCAAGTAACACAATTTAAGTTACTCAAAAATTTGCGTTTTTCCAACAAATTTATCCGAATATGAAACTTTATGCGCACCCATCTTAAAGGAGGGTATAAAAGTAAAATTAATGGAATTAAACGGTGCAATAGAATAAGATATAGTAAATATTGTAAATATCTTATTGTAACATTTCCACTTACTGATGATGGAGAGCTTTCTTATAAGAATTGAAACATACCGCTCTTTATTTACTATAATAAGATTATCAGAAATTCTCTCCCTCTCAAGATGGCGCACAAACCAAAAAAAAAAAACTAGTTCTTTCGCAAGATGGCGTTGATTATTTTTCTTTTCCATTTGCTTACATGTCCACTTTGTAAACATCCCTGATTTAATCCATATTTATCATTTTTTCGAGCAAACGAATAAGTGTAGCAAAACAAATTAATTACTAAATGACTCACCGACTCATCAAACCTATATTAACATAATCAGTTGCTGCACAGTTAGTGTTATTAAGTAAAACTATAATATTTTCATTTACTTTGAAACAAATATTACCCAAAATTATTGTTTTCCTTAAATATTAACGAGAGATTTTTTTTTTAATGTAGACTTACTAACTGCTTTTTCTATAAACAATTTGCACCGATTTTTTATTAACACGAGCACTTTTTACTGCTTCAATGTGTGGGTTTATATATATACTCCAATGACATATATATACGTGTAAAGCATATGTATTTAATTTATATATATTTGTTAAATGATTTACTAAACGCATGAACAAATAAAGAGGTATTATTCTAGAACAGTGATTGCCAAAATGTTGAACAAGAAGAGATTGGTTGAAGTAAGTGTTGAACTTGACTGGTTGTGTCGGTTTGATTGCCCAAGAGATAATTATTAAATGTTTTTGCATGAGACACGCCCACCAAAACGGGCTTATTTAACACATTTAATATTCCGAAATGTTTTTCGTTACTTATATATATAACTATAGAGAACTTGTCAAACACTTGTGTACAATTTTATTCCGTTACAGAAATTATAAAAAAAGAGGTACATAGATATCACAAGTAAAAGAAACACTCTTCGAGAGTACAAAATGTTTTTATAGCAAAGGCGGTGTGTGTTTTTATTTATTTAAATTACTTTCAAGGTTAAATAAAGGAAAAAAACATCTAAATTTTTTTTTTCAATTTTCACTGTTGGCATGAACTTAAACTCGAGCGTATATGTTCCGCAAAAGAATATTTCCTTGAATTTTTGTATAAATCTACTATGGGCGTGATAAACAACGACTAAAAGTAAAATTCATAGATAACGATTGTTTGATCTATTTCTTGTATAATCATCTACAAGATAAATCGGATGGTTGACGACCTTCCTTCTTAATTGGCAATCTTACTAAGTATTACAATTATGGGCGTGCCTTTGATAAAAGTTGTTCACAAAATTTTAGATCGATCGTAACCAGATGCAAACAAAATCGCTTTAGCTCTCAATAGAAATATAATGTTAGAAGTCAAAATATAGAATCGGTTGGTGCAAATTTTTTTAAAAGGAATAACTTTTTCTTTTATAGTAATCGATAATTTAATATTCTCAAAAAGGCTGTATTTAGCCTTCGTGTATATAGTTCGTATAATAAAAAATCAATATATATAAATATTTATTTATTTATTTATTAATATTCATTATATTCTATGTAGAATATAGACTAATTAAAATTCCCCGGGTTCACCCTTATGTATCTTCTCTTGACTTTCAGTGAAAGCTTTAGCAATCATTTGCTTGGTTTTTGTATCGCCACTCTGGTACATCTTCTTCATTATATTGAGTATGGCATCATTGGGATTTCCCGGATCTGATTTCAAATCGTGTTCTTCCTTGTCTTTAAGACGTTTCTCTATAGACGTTAGATGTGACCACTGTTTAAACTCAGTGGCCTTCTTTAAGTAGACAGCGACCATATCAGTTTTAATTTTACGATAACTTTTCTCCATATCAATGGGCTCAAGTAGATTATTAACGCTTAGACCATAATCCTTGCCATTTAAATTTTGTATATTTAACTGCATGGAATTCTCAGTGAGTTTCATTGTAATGGCTGATTCATCGAGCTGTTGGACACCATTCAAATTAATGAATAATTTAACAAACTTGTCGCTTTGATCCCAAGCATACTCAGTAATTTCATTAAAATATCTGATATAATAATTGAAAAAAAAAAAGGAAATATTTATATTAGCAATTCATATACTTGATTCTTTTCAATATTGGTTCTAATAAATTTACCTTTTGAGTGTTGGATCTTTGGCCTGTTCAGATGCTTGTTTAGCTTTCATTTCTTTTGTTAAAATTTCCTTATCTACATCAGCTTTGGCGGATATAAGGGCATCTTTTACACGTTTGCGCGTTGCTTGACACAAAAGTTGGCCAAACTCCTCAGAATCCTTTTTGAGCTGCAATATTTAATAATATCGAAATGCTTTTCGAATTAATTTAATTAAAAAAAAAAATTCCGAACAAACCTCTTCAATGTTCATAATTTTAACTTTTCTTTACCAAATACTTTAACAAATTGTTTTTATAAATGTAATTATTAAAGAAGAAACAGAATATAATTAAGAACTTGCTTAGCGTTTTACACAATTAATACAATGTGCTAAACACACAAAGCAAATGGCTTTCATTATAGCCAATACAGAATGCATGCATATAAAAAGCATTTAAAACACATACTCGACATTAATTCAGAAAATATTTGACAAATATATATATCATTATGAAATATTTGGATAAATAAATAAACATTTATTTATCTTATTCATATAGTAAAAATACTGCAGGTTCACATCTCTGATTTCATTATTATGTACAGTTATTATTGTAAAATTATATTGCAGTATAGAGAATGGTCACTAATTTCATTGTGAATTTCTACAATGTAGAAAAATCTGGTTGCTACATTAGTTTATTGACTGTGTTTTTAATTTCACGGGCAGTGAGGCTTTCATAAAACATTGTAAAGGCATTTGTAATTTGAAAATAATTGTGAAATTGTTTTTCAGTTGGAAATTATATTAAGGAATTGTTGAAAAAGTACTGTTAATTCAGAAATTCATGTTTAGAAAGAAGAGTCTTTCATTCCTATTGTCAAATACATAAGTCATAAGGCCGCTCTAATGTATAAAATGATATTTAAAAGAAAAAAGATCTAAGGAAATTTATAAAAAGAAAAAAAAACTAACCTACAAAGAAAAAATTAACAAAGTGATGTGTTCTTGTAGGAAAAGCCTTATGTCCATACCCTAAGGCAACGTTAAACAACTTGCGGCTTTTCTAGAGGCGCCTATGCCAAATCAGGTTAGTCAATTTGAAGTCGGTAGTATATTCATATATAGTCATTTACACAAAGTAGAAGGTTTCATTAAAAGCCGAATAAACGAAAAGGTAGTATTTTTTTACGATATGTATGCGAACGAAAAGGTATCGTAAAACATTTAACGGCTAAATTTAATTACTTTTTGAACCAACATTTTTTTGAAGCAATTTCACCATCACAAAAATAACAGTAATTGCCAGTAAAAAGTTTTATTTCAATATACCAGAGTATACACCACCCAAGCCAAATATAATGCAATGTTTGCTTTTTATTTTTGTTTGTTAAACTTTATTTAAATATATATTTCTCTTGTTTAATTTCTAAATATTTATTGATTTTATATTAATTGCACTTTAAATATTCTCAATATTTACACTCTCTATATAATTTCATGATACAATAAGTGATAATGTTATAATAGTAAATATAGATGTATCATACACCCTACACCACTTCAATTTAATATTATATAATACGTGTTTAACAAAAAGAAAATTTTACATGTGTTGGCTTGTTCATAAAATCTAACCTTTTTTCTGATTGAAATCTATATTAGACATTTTTTTTCTGCAGATAAACTGCTGTGAAGGAGAAAAGTTAAATAATGAATTTATGGACAAATGAGAGTGATTTCCTTGTTAGTGTAGGGTGTATTAATACATATTTTAATATAAATTATAATTTATCAATTTTAACTCAAATATAAGTTCATTTTTCATAAAAAAAAATTAATTTAGCTACTCGCGTACATAATGATTATAGTCGTATATTAAATAAGCTTCTGGAATGCTTGTGTTTTTTTTTTTTAAATCAATTTAATGGCTTTAAGGTTAGATATTTAAATATTTAATCACGCTAATACTTTGTGGATCGAGTTGTTCAATTGTTTCGTGTTCCGATGAATGCTTAATAAATAACAGACTTGCGAAAATAAATTATTGATCGTGAATTATTGTGTAATTGTATGTGTGTGTGTGTGGGATATATAATACATAATGCTGCTCAGTGTGTAACTAAATTTCCGTTAGCAGATGATTTTATACATAATACATGCTTAGCCATAATAATGCGTTTTTAAATTATTTCTCTTTCCTTTTTTTTATATTCGCTTATTGGATAATGTTTGTTAATTACTTTTTAACGTGTAAAGGCACTTAGAAAGTGTGCACCACCCATTTCGAACTGTTGCTGCTGTTCGTATGTGTTATCAGTCAGATCAGTGGCGTTATTTTGTATGCCATTTACAGCAGCAGCTGCCGCCACTACATTGACATTGCTTTTGCTTATGCTGGTGGCCTTCAGTTGTTCAATGTCCAGCATGGATGGCTTATCACCCGGTTTCCATCTCCTATGAATTCCCATCGATTTCAATTTTTGACACACCGAAGATGGTGAGATTGCGTAACCCTTTTCGGCCAACCGAGCCGATACTTTCCAGTATTGTATGTTACTGTCCTCCTTGATTAATTCTAATATTTCCCGTGTAATCTCATTATCACGCTGTTCCCGTTCGGCTGCTTTCAAACGACGTTTAGGATGAACTGAGATTTTTGACGACAATATCATTTGCGTTCTCTGTGCGGCCAATTGTGATCGTTGCGATTGACTGTGAGATTGTACTACTTGTTGCTGTTGCTGCTGTTGCTGTTGCTGTTCATGTTGTTCT
The DNA here is from genome assembly GCA_963978525.1 of Ornithomya fringillina. Lineage (NCBI taxonomy): Eukaryota > Metazoa > Arthropoda > Insecta > Diptera > Hippoboscidae > Ornithomya > Ornithomya fringillina. The sequence goes on from OZ021693.1 coordinate 7,967,761, forward strand.
TGCTGCCTTTGCTTTTGCAATTGCATTTGTTTTTGTTGCTGTTGTAATTGTTGTTGTCGCTGTAACAGATGTTGTATTTGTTGTTGTTGTTGTAACTGTTGCTGCCTTAACTTTTGTTGATGTTCCAATTGTTGCTGAACAATCAGCGTTTGTTGCATGTCACTGTCTGTCTCCTCTACATCGGGCTTGGCCTGTAGCACTGTAGAGATTTTGTTGGGTATGGCTGTTGTTGTTGTGTCAGCTTCAAGTTGATTTTGCAAATGAAGTCGTTTACCACGATACGTTAACGGTACACCTTTAATTATGGCATCTCTCACCTTCCATGCAGTCATCTGTGAAACGTTTAAGGCTTTGGCGATTTCCATAGTTGAGGCACTTTGTGCCATCATCATTTTGGCTAAAGAGTATTTTGCATCATCAATGAATACATTGGGTTTTCGAGGTTTCTTTTTAGAAGCATGTTTTACTCTAAGAGAGAATAAATGGGAACAATTTTTATTTAGTTTAGAGAGAATCTTAAAAACCATCACCGATGCAATAGAGCTTTCTAAGTACCGTTGTAAAAATGACAAGATAGCAGTACTCTAGGCTGATACATAATATAATCTCTATCTCTCTCTTTTTTTTTTTTTTTTTCTTAAATATTTTAAATGTATTGATAAAGTCACCTTAAGGTGGTGGGTATAATAAATTTAAAGTTTAGTTTTTGTTGTTGTTGTTGTTGTAATAATGTATTATGTGATTATAGAAATCATTTAAAATCAATTCAACCATATTTTCAGTGGAAATAAAAAAATCAATTAAATCGCAATAAAAGCTAAGTCTACTGTCCAGTACATTTTATGAATTTTTTCAAGCCACCATCAAAAGTAAAAGATTCATTGGAATAGTTACAATAACAAAAAGTCGCCTTATTGACTAATATATGAATTAATTTAGGGATGTCCATCTGTCCGTATATTCGTGACACTTTTACAACCACGAGGCAGAAATTTCCTGCAAATATCAGCTTCTCCCATTTTCTTAAATATTTTCTGAATATAAATAACTATGCCTTTAAAGTGTATATGTGTTATTTTTAAAAGTAAAAAAATTCCCGATCAAAATCACCATAGTGTTCATAATAAACTAGAAAATAAACGTGTATTATTGGTTGTGTGAAACTTTGTTATATGTGTGAGGTGATATGAAAATAATCCTAAGCAAACGGTGGTGGTGGGTTTGTATAAGAGTTCAATATATATGAAGAAAAAGAATAATTATAAAATGTTTTTTACGTTTCAGTATTTTGCAAGGAAGCTATTGGACGGATCGATAGATTAACCGGTAATTGATTGCTAAAATGAGATCAAGAATATACATTATCACCATCATCATCATGACCGTCATGCAAGATAACTCACATTGCTGCACTGACAACACCAGTAAATGGTGGTATGATTGAGACGATTCCATTTCCGTTTGGCTGCTCATTGCCTTCGCTATTAGTCTCCAGATTACCGCTCGAGGTGCCTTCAAGATGCTGCTCTTGATACTGATTATGCTGCTCTTCAAATGATTGCTGTTGATATGATGAGTTCTGTTGATTCTGATCATTCTTTTTTCTCAATTGAGGTTTGTTTTTTTCAGTCTTTTCGTTTGCCTGCTCTTCCTCTGGTTGACGACGTTCACTGTTATTGAATTGTGTTTGGGGTTGCAGTTGTTGTTGTTGTTGATGATGATGGATTTGTTCTATGGCCATTTTCGATGATTGAAGCAATTCATTTATTTTTACTGCCTGTTCATTACGCTGTATAACTGAAGTAGCGACAGCTTGTTGTGTAGCATGCGTTTCTTTAACATTTACTGCAAACACTTGTTGTTGATGTTGTTGTTGCTTATTATTCTGCAAAGAGTTTTCATCATCTGTCCCCAAAATTTCCGTTTTAATGTGTTCCCTTAAAGGTTGATGAGTGAATGGCTTAAAATCGTCTTTTTTATCAGTAGTTGTCACGGTAGAGGGGGGAATGATGCATTTGACGGTGTCTCCTCTTGATGGTTGCTCCTCCTCTTCAACCGGATCAATTACCCGCTCGTGCAAACTGACCCCGTTAACTAGACTTTTACGTAAGCGCCAAGCAAATGTACGTGAAATGTTTAGTTCGTTGGCAATGACGGTGGTGGTGGCCTCACGCAATATTAATTGCTTCGCTAGCGCAATTTTTTTAGCATCCAACTTTATGCGAGTACGTCCTTTACGCTTATTGCTGGCCATAATTAATCTAAAGTATTGAGATTATGTCATATAATCTAATTATGCGATTTGTGAAAACTTCCACACTTAGTTTGTAAATATGAGTGACTAAATATTGCGACTATTGCGTCTTCATTTATGAAAATGTTCTTGTTATTGTTATAGTTATAGATATAGTTATTTAAGCTCGTTCTTTTAATACCCTACACTACTTGAATCCACAAATTATGTTACAATTAGTTTAATTGTGTCAAAAAGAAGGTCATTTCATAAAATTCTATATGGCAAGGAATTCTAAAAATGGTCCAATCGTGTTCAAATTGAGAACAGTCAAATATTTAACTATTCTTTACCGAATTTTGTCAAAAAATATTAGGAATTGCAATTTTTTGTTATATAAAGATTTCTATTAAAAAATGACTTCAAGTTTAAAGTTTAATTTTTGTGGCAAATAAATAGATTTTGGTCGATTGTGGGCGTGGCTCTTGATCGATTTTGCCCATTTTAAATAGCGATCTGCGTACAAAAACTAAAATATCTCAAAATTTACGCCGGTAAGAATGCCAATAACAGACGGACGTATGGACATACATGTCTGACGTCTCCTTCTGGGTGTTGCAAACGGAAGAAAAAACTTAGCATACCTTCATCACTGAGATGGAGGGTATAAAAAAATGCATTTAGATGTTTTATATGCAATCGATCAATAAAAATTATTCATTCGTATTTTGGTATGCAACACTTTTGATCATTTTATATAAATTTTTAAAATCTTTCCGTTTGTCTGTCTGTCTGGTGTCTCTAAAACATAATTACTTGCATTTTTTTACTAGTAAAGTTACTGAGTATTAAATAATTGCACTCGATCGTTTTTAACATTTTCATTTTCTTACACTTGTCAGCATCATACTCACTTGCGATTATGTAAATAAATGGCATTTTCTGGCTTTCGAACACCGATCCTTTTCGGAAAATTATTGTACTGCACAATATTTTGCTTGAAGAACTGCTGCAATGGCCTGAAATTTGAATAATTATGCTGCACTTACACATACATACATGAGAGATATACTTGAGTATAATTTACATTTTAGCGGTCTTTGAGGGGCAACCAGTGCGCTTGTGCCAACCCAAGTGATGGCCCGTAGGAAAAAGTACATGACAATCGGAACATTGCATAGGTCTCCTGAAAACATATTTATCAATCATTTTTAAATATCACTAAAGTTGTGTATTAGTTACGTTTGGTTGCGTCGTTTCTTTACGCAACGTCCACGTCTGATGTGCTTCTCGAGAAAGCGTTTATAAAAATATGTCTTCTTGCAGTGGGAACATTCATAAACGGGTGCTGCCGAGTTGTGTACACTTTGCAAATGCGCTTTTAGAACCTGTTTCATTTCGAATATCTGATGACACTGAGGGCACTGGTAACCAGTCGAAGGAGCAATTAGATCACTTGCTGCTACTCCAGTATAATTGGAATCAATCGTTTTAACTCCTATTTCGTCTGATGGCGTAATCAATTCAATTTCTGGTATTAATGGTAATCGTTCGTCATCATCCTGATCCGTATCACTGACGCTGTCCAAGGCGCCTCCATCCTCTAGCCCATTGCTATGACCACCGAACCGACTGTTTTGTATGCCATTATACTTATGCAGCTGCTGCTGCATGTACTCATGCATCAAGCGTATGGATTGGAAATCAAACGGCGGTCTCTCATCGTGGCCACTCTTAATTTCACCATCATCCTCATTATCGTTCTTATCACATAACTCATCCTGTATAAAATTCAGCCCATTGTTCTCATCACCTTCACTTTCCACCTCATTTTCTACTACCTCTTCATCACAACAACCGTTTATTTGATCTGGTTCAATATTTATTACCTCACCATCATCCTGCCCGTTACCATTACCGTTGCTGTCAACATCGTTTTCGCTTTTCAATCCATTTATATAGCTTATGGCTAAATGTGCTAAAGACTTTTCAGAATCAGAAAAATGTATGGTATTGTTAATGGCTGTCTCAGATTTCAAGTCGATTTTTTGTATCAGCAGTTGTTGGCGAAAAAAATTATCAGCATCTTCACACTTTTTCTTGAAGAGACAGGCGGAAATGGTATTCTTGGCGCAAGTTATGCAAACATGTTGAGGCAGCGTATCATCGCGTTCAATCTGTAATAGAAATACGTATAGTTTTGTAAATTTTTTTTTTATTTTTTTTTTGGATTTTTTTTTTTAAATAGTGAGTAAAAAAGTTTAGGTCAAACATTGAATACTCATCCGAGTACTTGTGCTAATGTATCCCCTACACTTTACGATCAATTCGAAAAAAATTCTTTAAAAAAAAAGTTGTTCAATTTGTTGCACTGAGGATGTGACACTTTGCCCATTTCAATAACAATCCCGACCCTACACCTCTTGGTTTCACAAATTATGTTACAAGTAGCCCTTAAGCGGTAGCCATTGCCATTTAAGCCTGAAATATTTTTATATGAAAAAGGTTTCAAAAACTGTTCCGATCGGACTCAAATTTGTCTTACCCAACTATTAAGTTAATTAATTATTCTTCATCAAATTTTATCAAAAAATATTATGAATTGGGATTTTTTCCATATAAAGATTTCTATTATAAAAGGACCTTATATGATGGTGAGCGTTTCCAAAGACAATTCGATTCCGTTCTTTTTCAATGGGGTTACTTTCTGAATCAAGACATGTCCTTGTTGCCAAATTTCATCGAAATATCTTTAAAAAAATACACATATTTACAGACGGACATGATTAAAACAATTCAGATTTTAATTCTGAAACGTTCAATATAAATGAAGGTGCATCTATCTTTAGCTGCTTAGCAATTACAAACACCCGCACACAACCTTAATATATGCTTTGCCACAACTATCACCGCGATTTCGCAATTTTAAGAACAGTCCTACAATAAAATATATACAGAGATATGTTATGTGTTCACAGAGATCGTAGATAAAAAAAATGAACTTAAAAACAGCTTGAAGTCCTATTCGTTTGGACCGTCACACTTACTATACATCGCACACACGAATGAGAAGAATATAAAAATTGAAAAATTATTTCAATAGTTTTATTATCCAATTAGATTTATATTCTTGCTGTATATATAAAAATACAACAAAAGTAGCTTATTCATGACACAACATAACCTCTCTCCCTCCCTCCCCCCCTTCAACCATTATCAAGCTGTGTGTACACATTTGCAACATATACATAGATGCATTTGTGTGTGTGTGTGTGGTATGTGTGTGTGTGTAGTAAAATGTTCAAGTTCAATTACCTTAACATCGGCCAATGTTGTTATTTTCTTCCAGAGCGAATCTTCGCCAAATATTGAAATCATCTGAGCGCAATTGCCATACGATGAGATGCAAATCCGACATAATTGCAAATTATTCGAATCCATAATGTTGCAGTTGTATATGTTGAGCCAACACTGCTGCTGCTGTTGTTGTTGCTTTTGTTGTTATTAATGTTCGAAGTGAATCGTACATTCGACAAGTGGCTCGAGTATCTATCCAACGTTTGTGTTTGTTTGTATTGTAATATTTTGTTGTTACTGCTGCTTATGTTGCCGCTGGAACTGTTTAGCATCACATTATTGCTCTTTTACAGTATTTTTTAGTTGACTCTTTTTTTTTATTCTAATTGCTGCACATGCTTTATGTCGGTTTGATTTGGTTTTAATTTTTTTTCTCTTATTTATGCACAAGAATATTTAATGCACGAATGATCAGTGCATGCACATATTCAAACAAGTCTGATGATCGTTTCAAACACGTTTTTAGTACAAGCAGCACCACACGTATGCCATCAAAGAAGAAGAACGAACATTCAAATAAAATAAATGAATTGCGGAAAAGTAACTTATGTTACAAAAAAGTCACAAACTTCTTTATTTATATATATATGTATAAAAAAAAGAACTTTTTTTAAATAAATTTTTTGATTTTTTCTTATATGCACTTCTTTGTTTAAGGGTAAAAAAAACCTCATTAACATACCGCTTGTAATATAAGATTAAAATAATAATAAAAAAAAAAAACAGCGAAAAGCTCATACAAACAAACATTTAATGTACGCGACACATGCAACACTGAAGCGCAAAGTAAAACTGACTGCACATAGCGCGACAGACAATCTACCGACTCTGCATCTGACTCTGACTCTGACTTTGTGAGCGAATCTACTTGAACAAAAAATATACATAAATCCAACAACAACAACATCCATAATAACAGTGATACTAATAAATATAAAAAAAAAAGAGAACAAAAAATACTATTTGCGTTAAAACGAATGTTGAAGAAATTACAATATTAAATATGAGTATACAATAAATGTATGCATGCACACACACACACAATATACATATATTCCTGTGTGTTTGTGTTTATACGAGTATGTATGGGTGTGCATGCTTTGAAGATATAAGCGAATAAATTCACATAAATACTGGCAAAGACGTAAATACACACACATATATATAAATAGACTATTGTGCACTCACACACATGTAATCATCTTCATTATAAGTTATTATGATTGACAACAACAACAACAACAACAACAAAAACAATTGAACAATGAATTCAACTGAACTACTATACACAACCATTTTAACCTCTCTCTCACTCTCTATCTATCTCTCTGCACCAAATATCAATAATAATAAAGGTATGTGCCCAAGTATGTATCTTTGTGTTTTTTTCTTTTAATAAAAAAAGTAAGAAATTGAAAAATAAAAAACGTTATAAAAGAAGAATTATGCCAAATGAAATGAAACAAGATAAGATAGGATTTTTTTTACACTCACACATATATGCGGATAGTTTGTTTGTTGTTTTTTTTTATTGTAGCGTACATTATAAGAACGGAGAGCACAACGACCATAAATGCTGCGCATATACGCCTGGCTTTTATAACTAAAGTAGAATGTGTGTGTGTGTGTGTGTGGTGCGTGAATGCGTATAGAAAATATTTAACCAATAATTAAGTATTGGCTTAAAATTTGGTTTAAGTGCAATCTTGGATACCCTACCAATATATGCTTTTTTTCGAAGACAACCCCGCCCATTTTTAACCCATCATTAGCGATATATACATTCTTATATCTTAAAACCACTTTGTAACTGTAAAAGTTTTTTTTTTAGCCATTTGTGGGCGTGTCTATTGAGTGATTTTGCTTATAAGTAAACAAGTAAAACATTTTGAATCCCATCCACAAATATAAGTAAGTTGTAGGCGTGCCATATATATAATAAATCTTTTACTTTTAAAAGTGTTTCATTTTCCTCAACGGACAAAAAATATTTTTTTATATTTTAAAAAAGATTTTTTTTTATTATTAAACAACAACTCACATGAAGGCCATTAAGGCTCATTTCGGTACTTCGTAGATTTTAATTCGTCAGCCACCCTGTGGAGGCAATAAAACGTTTTTAGATCAAGAATCATGATTTCAGACCTTCAGGAAATCTGTTTCTAAAAGTTTTTCCTGAAGTGCAAGTTACTGATTCCACCTCTTCTTCATCTCTGCAACTTCTGCAGCCATCGTTGCGTGGTATAGTATGGACCTGAAGTCCATATGACCTATAAGTCATATTCCCAAAGTAGTTTATAAATCAGGAATTCAATTTAAAAGTACAAAAATATAATAAATTCCTTAATCGAGAAAATATTATATCCATCAAAATCAAAATAATAGACTTCTCACTTAGAATTTATAACCTCCACACCCCATTCCGTAATTGTAACTATTTTTTTATTTATTCGATCAAGGTAAATATGTTTCCGGTCAATAAGTTTTATTGAAAATGCGACACGAAACAAAATTTTATTATATTTTTTTTATAAATTTTTTTTTTGTAAAAAAAAATCATTTTTGTTTTTAAAATATTTTTTGTAAAAATTTTTACATATTGTATATAAAATATTTTTTTAAGTTTTAAAATAACGTAAAAATTTTTTTCATTTAATATATAAAATGTTTTTTTTTTATTTATTTTTTGTTTAATTTTTTTAAGTCCAAAAAAAGTCCTTTAAATTTTAAAATATATTTATTTTTTTTTTTTTTTTGTAAATAATTTTTCCATTTTATATTATTATAATTATTATTACTTTCGAACATAATAATGTAAATCCTAGATATGTTTTATGCTTTAATAGCATTTTTCCTTCTTCATTTGTGACCTTTAAACGATTTTGCCCACTTTTGAAAGCAACCTGCGTGCAAAGACTATCAATACTTACCAATAAAATAATGGCTATAACCGTACATTCTCATATATATTTACATACATAATGTATAATTATTTTCTCTATTTTTTTTTTGTTTGTTTTGTTTTTTTATTAAATACAAATATGTAAATGAAGTGCCTATATATCTATTATACATAGATTATATGCTTACATAGGCATGTAATGATACCATGAACATATATCTTCGTTTCGAGTACAGTTTACAAAAGTTTTCAGTATTTTATTGCGTTTTAAGAAGGGAAAAATATGTGTAATCTGTATCCAGTTACATACTTGAACTCACAATTTCAATTCAATTCAATTCAATTCAATTATTTAAGCATAAATTCAAAAATTCCTTATTCGTGTGAGCGAACGTTTCTTTTGCTCTCTCTCCCTTTCTCTCTGTCTGCCTGTTTGTGTATTTGTGGATACCATCTCGTATACGACCATACTCTTAACTAAATTGAATAACTACCAGAGTCGTATAAATATATATTTATATTTATAAGTCTTTGAGCTCTCGCACAACTGCTGCTTACAAAACTATTTCACCTCACGAATTATTAAAAAAAAAAAGAAAAAACCAAAAACAATGAATAAAGTAAACAAAATATAATAAAAAAAAAATTATAATAGCAAAGCATTGTTTTTAAAGTTGTTGTTGTTGTTGTTGTTTGTGTGTTTTTGTTGTTGTTATATCTATATAGGGGCATACATATGTATTCAATAATAATGCAATTATGTTTAATTCATGTGTGTGTGTGTGTGTGTGTGTGTGTGTGTGTGTGTGTTTGTATATGTGAATGGGTATGTGTGTGTGATTTAACTTCTTTTTTAAGAAAATCAAATCAAACTGAACAACCAACAAACCAGCCGGCAAATAGGGAAACGTTAGTAAAGAAACCGAACAAGCAAACAGCGTCAGCTAAGCCAAAAAGTCAACTAAACCACTAACGAACGAAAATTATTCAAAGTTAGGCGGCACTTTTCCTTGTGTGTGTCTTTTTTCATTTCCATCACATTATTGTGTAATAAAAAAACCAAATGTGCCAAATAATTGTGAAAGTGATCCAAGTCGAAAATTCAAAAAAAAAAATTTAATAAAATGTTTAACAATAAATTATTTTAAAATAAATTGAATAATTTGAAACATAATATTTGTGACTTGGACTATTTTCATAATTATGAGTAAATTTATAGAGTGTATTTATATATATACACATATACAAATTGAACAAATTGTAAATGTTTCACTAAAACCTATCATAGTACATGCTCATGTGTAAATATGTGTGCGAGTGAGAAGAAAAAAACAAAGACAATACTAATTTTTTTTTAAATAAAACGAAATAAAATTCATAAAGAAATTAAAATGAAAGCACTCATACACTACACTCTGCAGCTACATATACCCGCACAAATGCACGCGCATTCAATGGGAAAACAACTAAATGAAAATCGTATGTCAAGAGTAAAAACAAGCATATACGTGTATGTGTGTGGTACCATTTAACATGCAAGTTCATCTACATCAACAACAATGACAGTATAGCAATAGTAAAAGGAAAGAAACAGAAAATATATTATAAAATATGTACATGAAGCTTACTTCGTACACATGAGCCATATAACCCACTAATATGATAGAGAATGTTCAAGTATTTGTAATAACCAAGATTCATTAAAACTAAACCAAAACAAACTGGCGAGCATACACTCACACACACACACATATATATATACTTACATACAAGTATATGAAGAGAAGAAAAAACTAATCTTTTTTCCCAATTATTGTTGAAACATTCATTTCAGCTGAATAATAAAAATATTCGTATAGACGTAGAAGCGCTATAGGTGCAATAACTTAAATATTCAGTTAAAATGGTGAAAGAAAATTGAAAAAAAAAAAAACTAACCAAGTTTACTTGGTTGTGCATATATTTACTTTGTTTAATTGTTACGAAGAGAACAAAGTATCAAAACAAGCCAGGTTCACTTTTTGAAAATTTTAAATCAATATGAAAAATCTCCAGAGCCGCTTCATATTTATATAAAACTAAAGGGCGTTTCACGACCTCTTTCTTTTAACAACTTTTGCTTTTTACCTCAAATATACCACAAACATAGAGACGTGTCTAAATAGACTCAGATTTTAATGCTGATTAAGAATATATATGTAATATATGTAATTGGGTCATTGGGGCCTCTTGAAAGGCAAACTTAGTATTCACCCATCACCAAAATAGAGAATGTAAATATAAATGTAAGTATATAACAAAATACTAAAAATTACAAAATGTAAAAACAAAAACGAGTAAAAAATTAAAATTCTCATACTCACCACCCCAAGCTTGACGATATATAACACTTTCCTAACACATTGACAAAATACTGCAGATTCAACAAAATATATATGTATGAATATATTCTAAATCAACATTAAATGCAAAGTCAATGTAACCGCAAACAATTTCTCTGGTTGTGTAAATTGAGATTTTTTTACTTGAAATTGAAATTTCGGTAGAAATGTTTTTCAAGTTTCAATTCTCTCGAAGATATTGAATAAAAGCTGAATTGGTAAAAGAACACGCCCACTTGTTGAATAAAAGCTAATAAGATAAAAGGCCACGCCCATATTTGAATTGGATCTATTAATGGGTTAAAAGTAGACAAAATGCAACAACACGCCCATAATTTTCAAAAAAATTTCAAAAAGAAAAATTCTTGTTTGTTGTAGAGTTCGTTCTTTTTTGATAAAATCAATATATGTATATAAAAAGGTGAAATTATATAAATGCCACACCCACTGACTACTTACAAATGAGATGAATATTCTAGTTTTAGTGTTGTTTTAATTGTATTGACTTTTACTTGAAGACGCACTTATTAGGTTTTTAGAACATTGAAAATTATAAAATCGAATTGCGTCACTTCAACCAATTATTTTCGCGCCTTATTATTCCGTACACACATTATATTCATTTGAACACTTTTTTAAAATAAACGAAAACAAAAAAAAACTTAACTTATTTTGACGAATATTCAAAATCTAGCTTATCCGTCTGAATAAAAGATCTGTCAATCATATACAAATAGAAAAATCGATTTTCACATAAAAGGAAGCAGCTTGATAATGAAATTGGGCAATATGAGTCAAGAAAGAAAGAACACACATAGACTGAAAAATAATAATCTTTTAAACACTTTTCCTATTACTCATAAACGATAAAAAAAATTGATAATTAACACTTGCGCGCACACACACATATTCATATGCACACACTTTCCAGAAGGTTTTAATTATTTGGTGGTGGTTTGTTCATAATTTGACACAAAACAAAAAAAAACTTTTTCACTTCTTTTCACAATCTAGCATTTTATTACAATAATTGTTGTTGTTATTATTATTTTTGTATGTATGTACATATATACGATGCGTATTATAAAGATTTGTTGTTCTTAAATCAGAGAGCACACAATTAAGCATACAAGTTCAACAGAAACGCGTTTGCGGATGCGTATGTGTGTTTATGCACATATAACCGAAGAAAAACTATCTATTATATGATATATGAACTATTACTTGGCGGCAGCAACAGGAATAATAGTGGAGCTGCTCTCTACGATAACAGGCAAATGACTATTCATCCAATTATAAAGAATGCGAGTAATGAGCGCGGATAAGTAAGCAACTAAGTAAGTAAGTGTGTGAGTGAGGTAGCGAGCGACTGAGCGAATAAACGAAGCACCAGCAAATATTTAACCAAGCAAATGAGCGCAATTTTAACTAAGAAACTGTTTTTTTTATTTTTTTATTTTACAGAATTTTTACTAAAAGTGTACGTGGGGTGCATATGTATTAATAGATATTACACAAACACAAATACAAACACACACATATATATTTATTATAACCTACATGGTTATATTGTAAAATTTTCAACCACTATCACGACCACCACTTCACCATTACACCCAACATAATAATTATCATCTTCTTCATTCGATTATTGAAACACACACATGCATATATATACATTTGCATACATATGCAGACAAATATTGCCTACCTACTCAGCAACAGTACAATGCTTCGCTATATAATATTGTAATAATAATACAACAACAACAACACAATTTCTCCAGCGAATTCGTTGTTGTGTGTATTTAAAAATGCGGCAATACCAAAATTATTACATTTACAATGTAGTCATTGTTGTTGTCGTTGTCAGGTAAACTTATATTTATGTATACGTATGTGTTTGTGTTACATCGATTCATTATTATGCATATAAAATAACTTACAATGAACAATGCGAAGACAAATACACGTATATGCAAATGTAACATGTGTAGTAGTACAGCTATGTAAATATATACGTATACGTACGTATAAAATATCTATTTTGTAAAAGGCAAAAGTCCATTTTTGTTTGGGACATGAAATGTGGTGTGTTGTGATTTTTTTTTATTTTTTATTTTTTTTTCAAATGTTAATAATTTTTATTTTATATGCAAACGGTGGACGCGACGGTGGAGGTTTGTGATTACTCCCTTTAATATTCTGTATTTATCAGCTTCAAAGTCGAATTTTACGCTGAGTATTGTTTTATTATAAATTGTGGGCGTGTCTGTTATCTGACTATGCTTATTTTTGACACATCGTTGGTTGGGAGTAATAACGAATACAACTTCATAGGTCAGTTTGTGTGGCAGATATATACAGATTTTTGTGGGCGTGTCTCTTAATCGATTTTGCCCAATGTAAACAGCGATCTGGTTTTAGAAACTAGAAGCATTTGTACAAAAACTTAGTCTAATATCTCAAAATTTACTACTGTGACAGACAGACAGACGTACGAACGTCACGATCAAATATGTATAAATATATTCCTTCCTTCAAGCGGATTGACAAACTTAATATATTCTCATCACTAAGGAGAAGGACATGTCATAAAACCTTTTCAGATGAATAACTTTTATAAATAAAATGCTTTAAGAAGTCAAAAATTAAATCTAATAAAAAAAAATTTACATAATAAAGAGAAATAACAGTAAATAAACGCTTTAATGTGATATCGCACACGTTTCTTTCACCATCGGAAAGCTTCCCATTCATTCATTTGAACTCAAAAAACCCCTTATGGTTTTTTAGGCCAACAAAATGACTTATTAAAATGGCCAACTGTTCCATACAACTCTAGTAGAAAAGTCTTCTCATCAATATTGATGTTTGAGCAAAGTGGTTTCACTGAACCTTTTCTCTTGTTTGTAATTTTTATATATTTTATTTTATTTGTAATTTTTATATATCTATATATGACATGCCTCAGGGCATGTACCCAATAAGAACAAGGTCGCAGGAGTATTGTTCATTAAAGTTCTCCTTGATTGCTGGAACGTCGAAAATAGTGGAGAAGACTTCAGGTGGTAATTTATTCCACAGAACTTGTAGAAAGGAAGGAACAGTCTCGCTTATGTTTTATGCGGTAATCAAGCCTTTCTACGGCAAGTGGGTGGTATCACTAAGAAAGCCGAGTAATTGCGTTAAAACCTTTGAGCGGGGGACACTTTTTTTCACATATATGGAACATTTACCATGAGTTCTGACGTGCAGAATTAATTATTTGCTGTGCTCTTTGCCCACAATACAATAGCTCACTGAACGAAAATTTTCAAAATATTTTTTAAAAATGAACCGGAAAGAACCGTTTGGAAAGGCCAGAACTTCGGTGAAAACCAAGTGTTAGTGTTGTGCAACTTTGACAAGATCTCAATAGGTTGTAATCGGCCAATAAAGATTGAAAAACTACATATATACAAAGGGTGTTAGGGTCGGTCGCCGTATTGGCCTCAAGCCAATATTTTGTTACTCGTTTCCATTAATTTAATTATAAATAAAAACAGTCATGTTTTTTTACAGATTTAATTTTATAGGTACAATTAAAAAAGCAATTCAAATTTATATTGTGTAATAATGTACGGGATGTGGCAAAAAGAAAACTACAACTTACGCTGGAATAAAATGCGCAACACTAATAAATTATACTTGAACACAAACACAAACGAAGAAAACCTCTTCATGCTCTTAAAACCAACACAAGTATATATTATTATATTACAACAATAAGAATCATATTGACAGAGTACGTACAAGTTCATATAAATATTATTAAACGAGCAAGCATAAAACTTATTATCAAAGAGTGCAAGGAAAGGCTCTCATACATACACCCAACACATATGCATTAATAAAAATTAAAAAATTTCACACAATACAAGAAGAAAATAAATGAATTGCAAAGGAAAACACAACTATCGCATAGAAACGCCCGTTGCAAATCGTTGAAATGGATTGCAGAGCTCTCCAACTGCAACCCTCTAACAAGTTGTTAGTAACACAACTGGTTGTGTAGTTGTTGTTTAAAATAAATATAACAAATAATATTTAAAACGCTTAATACAGGATTTGCTTCCGCCGCTTACCATCTCATCGTACAATGCTTGGGTCTGTTAATCTCTCTCTCTCTCTCTCTCTCTTTCGTATGCTAATGCTAATTCTCCTAAACCATTCTTCAACTCTCTCACTGGTTCTCTTTTCTAGTTATTGTATTGTTACATATAATGAAATCACACGATATGTTTGTGCATATATTGTGCATGTGTTGTAAGTTAAAAATGTGCTTCATGCGCTAAAATAAGCTTTCCTTCTTCCGTACATTAAATTCTTCGTTTTACAAATAAGGAAAACATGTGCACAAAGCCATTAAATAAAAGAATTGATAAATTTATCTTATTGCATGAAAACAGGGCTACCAACAGTCCCATTTAATACATAAGTTCAAAGCCGGCCGCTTTTTACAGCTAACCATCTATTTGTGTGTATACTCAATAAAAAACTCTTTTTAAATTTATTATATGAAATTAATTCAAGATTTCAAATCATCGGTAAAGTTATTTTGTAAAGAAGTTGAATTTCAAATACTTCACTACACTCCCCGTTGTACTTCCGATGAAATATATTATGTTTTTTTGCTTGCAACAATAAAAAGAAGACTACAACGGGAAAGTATAGCTCCGTATTATTGAAACTCTCACGGTAGAGGAAATTATGCTTTTTGCACCAATAATTGACGCAGGGCCATTTATTTATACTTACACCTCAATTTACAAACTTGCAAAGTTAAAGACAATAGACAGACGAACATAATTGAATTGAAAATTACAATATTTTCTCTCGATATAATTGGCTAATAGAAACATGGCAACCTTTAAACGATTAGAATTGCATCGTAATTCTAAAATACAGGCATTGTGAAGAAAACAACAATAATAATGAATTTTTAAAAACTGAACCCATCGGAGTTCAACACAAAATCGAAATGAACTATGTCTAAAGTCACCAAACCGCTTTGGTATGTGGCACGCGCATACACACATGCATACAAGAGCAATTATACAACATTTGTATAAGCAAAAAGAACCGGCAAACGAAAATGTTAATATATGGAGAGAGTAGTTCTGCAGTTTTCCTTTATGTGACTATTATGGCATGGAATAAAAGAAAACAAACAGAAAGAACACTGTTTAAATCAGTAAACAAAAAAATGTTTAGCAAAATATTTCACAAACAACTCGGAGAAGTAAATTGCACTTACACTCACACACATGGACACGCATATTTGCAACTGCATAGGTGCGAATGACTTTGCAAACTGGTCGTCTCTATAAAAGTACACAAAAATATGTATTCCATCTA
The DNA here is from genome assembly GCA_963978525.1 of Ornithomya fringillina. Lineage (NCBI taxonomy): Eukaryota > Metazoa > Arthropoda > Insecta > Diptera > Hippoboscidae > Ornithomya > Ornithomya fringillina. The sequence continues at coordinate 7,984,034 of OZ021693.1, forward strand.
TATGAGTGCATAACTTCTTCTAAACAACAACAACAACCACCATATTTTGGTGGAATAGAAAAGTAACATAAAACTATAAAACGATCATATTGTGATAATGACGATGTGGTTAAACTACTCTGTTGTTATTGTAAAAACTTGCATATGCATTTTTACATCTTATGAGAAATTATATTATAAAATAATATAAGCTGGGCGTAAAAAAAAATAGTATTCCCAAGTGGCAAAAATTCTTTTTAAAAAACTAATCTTTTAAAGCGTTTTTTAGAAGTCAACAACTCATCAATATTTAGGAACACTAAAAAGAACCTGAGACCATAAAAATGTTTACTGTTATGGTGGAGTAATAAGGTAGAATTTTTCGGAATGGGAAACAGTTTTAGGAAATAGAAATCACTAATTTTCAATTGAAATAAATACTCGCAAAGTTCACGGTCCGTAAAATTTATATAATGAATTTAAATTTCTAGTTTCTTACCAAATTTGGACTAACCCGATCCATACAATGAACATATGGGCAAAATTACTCTAGCATGAGCAAATTTATAGCATAGTATAGTAAAATTATAGGTGGATCTGTCTTTATTCGTTTGTGAAATACAAGCATCCATATAAAGAATATTATTTAACTGGGATACTTATACTCTACAATGTAATTAATAATATCCATCTAATTAGTTTGATTATTATAACATAAAATCCTACACTGCTCTCTTATGTTTGACTAACTTCACTAAAATCATTTGTACATGAAATTCACGTGTTGAAAAACATATTACTGAATCACTACATATTTTAGTTAATACGTGTGTGTAATTTTAGGGTGTTTTGTAAAAGGTTTAAAAGTTTTTCTAATAATTTTATATATTTTACTTGCAAGATCAGCAAAAAAAAGTGAGTTTCATTATATATGTATATTAATTTACATTGATAAGAGTTACCCTTTTAAAAAGAAAAAATACATGCAAATGGTAATGAAGTGAAAAATGAATTATGAAGTTTAATTTAAATGTAAGAAGAATCAAACGCAATGAAAACTTGTGTAACATATCGCCCACCTTACTATAATGCTAAAATTATTATTCTGTTCCAACTTCTAAAGCGCTAAACAGAATGAGCGCATTTGAATTGTATAATTGAATAATATTGTTACCGCTAGGTTGTTAACATAGACTGTCACAATGTGAGCAGAATTAAGAAATTTATAAAATAAGTAAAAAAACCTTTAAAAAATTATAATAATATGAATAACAGAATAAATGAAATATACAAATCCGACCTGTGCTATACTTACGCACAACATATATAAAAAGACTAAAAAAGACTTTAAATCAAAGGTATAGCATTATGCGCATAATGCAAGACAATTTCTTTGGTAGTTTAACACATTGCATACATCAATGCATAGGGATGCATTCTGTTTCAGTAACATTTATTGCAAAGCTGTGAAACACTACACCATTTATATATATTCCGTTTTGGTCTTTAAGAATGTATTCAATTACTTATTGAAAGATATAAGAACAATAAAACAAAGTATAAAATAAAAAGAAAATGCGAAATTGAAGATTTTGAATGATTTTCTCACTTTTTCTTTTAAATATATGTATCATTAAAGTTTTTTCCTTTGATATTTCTACTTCATAGGAGTTAATTCCTATTTTCACCAGGGAAAAATTCATTATACATGCATGCATCATGTACAAGCATAATCCATGCTAATTATATTCATATAATTATTTCTAACTTAATATTTGTTAATATAATATTTATTATACTAACCATAGAACGCTTTAGTAACAGTACACCTCAATTTATTAGTAATGATGCGTTTTTAAAAATGGCAAACATCTCTGATTTAGTTGATTGGAAGAGACGTTTGCGCATTGAATTTTCCAATACAAATTGGAAATTTTTTTCCATATTGATTAGTTAAGTCGCTTTTATTGTTTACCCAAAATTTTTGTTGAATTTATGCAAGAAATACTTTTGAAAAGATAACTTTGTTTAACATTTCATGTATTATGTTTCTAAAGTGACTTTTGTTTGGTTGGTTTTATCCAAAAAATAATAATACGTGAAACGAAAAAAGTGTTAAACGCATTGGCAAAAGTGTAGAGAACACGAAGAATAAAAAAAGTGCAAAAACGGCAATAACGTCGACGCATACGACGACGACGTGTAAAAAGGGAAACTGCAATTAAATCGGCAGTCGTCAAACTACTACAGATGTCCACGGGAGTGGGAGGCGGAGGGAGCATAACGACAGATCACCATAGCCGCTTATATTTCCTTAACTCACCTACGGCACCGCTGTCTGCGCGCGACCCCTTCCTTATCAAGCCTGAATACCTCAGCTATGAAAATCCCATGCACCACCTCTACCCTAACAACAGGGGCCTCATAGACTACAATAATTATACAGTTAGTGCTGCTGCAGCAGCTGTTACAGCGGCGGCAGCCAGTAACAGTAACGTCAACAACAATAACTCATCAGCCTCGTCCAACAATAACAACCCAACCAATACAACGGTATTAGCGGCATCGGTGGTAGCGTTAAATTTGGAAAATACGTTCCATCAGCCAGCGCAAATACAACAACACCAATTACAGCAAACCAACGGTCAGTCAACGCACCCCCTACACCATCATCTTAGTACAGGTGCTGGTCAATCAACGCGCGCCCAAAAAGCTGCGCGTCGCCGTAGTAACGAATCACCCGAAGCACGACAACGCAGACTGGAGCGTAACGCAGCTAGAATGCGTGAAAAACGTGCGAAAGAATCGGAGGCTGAGTACCGACTGCGTCTGGCCAAAAATGCAGAAGCCAACCGTATACGGCGCCAGAACGAAAGCGAAGTACAAAGAACTCTAAGACTGATGAAGAATGCAGCCCGACAAAGATTGCGACGAGCCAGCGAAACCTCAGATGAGAGAAAAAAACGCCTGGCCAAGGCGGCGGAACGTATGCGTGTTGCGCGTGCCAAACAACCGAAAGTGCCCAAGCCGCCCTTGGCCGATCGACTTAAGGGCTACTGAATCAATGAGAAACAACCATATGAAAAAAAGGCGCGAAAATCATTAAATTATTAAACAAACACAATCAGAAACACAACACACATCATCACACTGTATGCTTAAGCAGACAGATGAGCAGATAAGATTATAATAAAAACAAACTTTAGTTGCGGCTTGTCTTACGCAAGTGATTGAGGGGGAGAGAGAGTCGACACGACCATCCAAGTTTTAACAAGAAAGTTTCATTTGTAAGGAGGTATGACAACACATAACGGCATCTCTGCTACCTCCTCTCCTCGTTTTATATATTTTAAGTGCATTGTGCTGCCGCAAGAAACATTTGTTTGGCAATTTTTCTTAAAGGCGGAAAATGTAAAAATCTTTCTATTTAAATATTTTAATTTACTATCATCATGTCTTCGTTTTATCCTTCTAATTACTAATTTGCTTTAAATGAGAAACATTATATTATCATTGAAATAAGGAACAATTTATACAGCATACGACTACTATAACATAAATATTATGTCAAGTGTAGTTTAAAATTATTGTCGACTAATGATTGAAATTAAGCATAAAATTTGATTTTTCGAATAAGAACAAAAGGAAAGAAAAAGAGTTGTTTTTGCAACTAAACAAATTTGCGAAATATGCAGCAATATGGAAATCATTTAACATGTAATATATTTTATATGAGAAATTAGATTTTATATAAGAGTATATAAGACAAAAGGAGAATGGGTGTGTGTATGTATATGCATTATAATCAAGTAACAAATGTGAATGTCATTACCACTATACTTTTTTTTTAATTTATAATTTATCATTTTGCTACAAAACAAAGTGAATATGTTTTAATCGGCAATATAACAGTAATTCTAACCATACTGTAAACCCTATAAACAACTGCACAAGAGCCCTTGACATATCAAATTCGATTCTTAAAAATCGATATTACGGATATCGAAAGGATGGGCTGAAAACTTGGATTCATTCAAATTCGTTATTATATCAATTTTCATTACAAAACATTGATATTTGGCAATTTTTCTATTATAAGTAGGTATTAAATGAAACCGCTTTTGGGTTCACTAAAATCATATTTCGAAATAAAGAATATTTTGGCAGAGCGTTTAATGCAAAATAGTTTTTTTAACACTATAAATTTTTTTTATTCATAATTTAAAAGATAAATAGATTTTTATTGTAGAAAATTTTTCTATGTTTTCTTCTTTTTAATTTTATGATAAGAAAATAAATTTTAATTATTGGAAATTTGAAAGAAGCATAATGATAATTTATGATAAAAGTAGTGTGAAGAATATTGTGATTGAGCGATTCGAACATATTCACATCTTTTCTAAAATTTTATACCCTGCACCACTTGTGGTAACTAAATATAGCCTAAATTTGTACGGACTTTCATTTATACTGATCCATTCAGAATCCCAATGTGAAATGTGTCCATCTGTCTGTCTCTCTACGTAAAGTTGTCCCCCCCTACTCAAGGTCACATTTTTTGAAATATTTTATTGAAATTTGGTACAAAAGCCTGTCTTGACTCAGAAAGGAACTGTATTGAAAATGGACTTAATCAGACCATATATAGAACCCCTCCCTATATAAGGTTCTATTGTAATGAAAGTTTTTATATAGCAAAAAATCACAATTCTTAATATTTTTGAACAAAATTTGATGAAGAATAATTAATTAACTCAATAATTGGCTAAGCCGAATTTGGACTCGATAGGACTATTTTTAGAACATGGCCATGCCCTGCTGACACAACTAAACTAATTGTAGCATAATTTGTGGTGTAGAGTATGAAATGGTCAGGCTTGATCGATTATAACAATTTCTTTTGTTATATTTAACTTTAGATATTAATTAAGCCATAGCAGTAAAACTATTAAAAAAAAGTCATAGTCAAGGCTAAGGACAAATCTTGCTCACCCACCACCACCACTAATATTAATTTTGAAAAGTATATTTGTAAAGTTTAAATTTTTAGTCCTTATATAAAATGTAACAAAAGTTTATTCAGTAGTCGAGTACATTAAGAAACTTGGTCCATTTTCTAATCAAAATTTCTGTTAATTCAGCAAAAGTTTCTCCAGCACTATATATGCTCTGTTAAGTCTCTTAAAACTCCGAGTAGTCTCAATCTCATTCTTAGATTATATTTATTTTTGTGAGACATTACAATTCGTGTCGATTTGAGCTTGTTCTTATCCTACACCACTCAGTTATAGACAGAAAAAAATTTATGCAATAATTTCTGAGATTGTATCAGTAAAAAAAGAAATCTTTTCATTGAGAGAGACTCTAAAAATAGTTCGATCTTATAATGAATCAATCGTGATATTAAAAGGGATTCTAAAAATGGGCCAAAATGAACTTAAAGTGTGATTTTGAAAAGATCGGTATAATAATAGGTGAAAATCTTTAGACAGTCTGAACATCTACACAAACTAATACGTTTCGCTAGTAAGCAATAAAATCTTACACCCATTTATAAGCTCAGTAGGTTCTTAGCAACGCTGGAATTATTTAATCTGTTCTTTTTTTTTTTTTTTTTTTTTGAGGCGGAAGTGATTTTTCTTAAGATGTTAAACATTAAAACAGAGTACGGTTGAGAATAATAGTAGTGGGATATACTTTTTACTTAAAATATTAGAAAAAAAAAATATGTGAATTTTTTTTTCGAGGATTTTCAATTATAAAAAACACTACAGTCTTTAGTTTAGATTGAACACAAGAATACTTAAATAAAGGATTTAAAACTTTTCGGACTTTAAGAAATTGATTTAGAACTTTTCAAAGAGCAACTATTGAATTATAAATGATACGATCTGGCCACATTAACATATAAATATAACTGTAAAGTTTGGATCATATATTTTACATGAACCCATATAACACTTACCACTCCCGCTCCCATAGTAGAAAATCCAATTAAAACCTAAACAGAACAGTGAACTAATAAAAAAAAAAAATAAAAAAATTTATAAATAAAAAAAAAATACATTTACATTATAGCGTAATGAAATGGATTATTTTTTATAATAATTGTATGCTTACAAAGTAAAAATACATACAAATAAAACAATAATAAAACAAAAAAATTAAACATAGTTTACAATATTTGCACATACATGCATACATACATTTACTCATTAAAAGTATGTAAATAATAACAATAACAATATACATATATTGATTATATATATATATATATATATAAAAAATAAAAGAAATTAAGTAAAATAATTATAATTAAAATATTGTAATAATCTAGCGAGATATTGATCACAGCTATACATGTGTGAATAAGTAGAGATGGATAGCACGCCCACATTGAAAATATGCCTAAAACAAACAAAAAAAATGAACATTTTAATTACAACAACAACAACAACAACAGTAAACCTCTGCAATATTATAAAACAAGTCATTTCAAACAAAATAAATATACATCACATTTATATATATATACATATATACATTCATACAAAACAATTCCAAACAAAACCGAAATATACGAACATATGGAAGAAGACACTTTTTTGTAGAGACAACGCTAGTTATAAAAAAAAAAAATAACGGAAAGAAATCTTCAAAACACAATTTTCACAATAGAAAATATTTATATACAAAATGGCTAAATGTAATAAGTGAGCATTCTAGGTTCTAATGGCCTGGGCCAATATTCGAATTATATTTCCTTTTTCCTTGCGCATCATCTGAAATCATATCCACTTGGTGGTATGGTTTGGGCCATTTCCATATTAGTTTGAGATCATACTTTCTGAACTTTTACCACAAACGCAGACGGACAGACAGACTTGACTAAAATGTTTCAGAATGTTTCATGCTGATCATGTTTGTAGAGTATCAAAAATTCAAATTGAAAAAATGGAAAAATAAAAAGCAAAGAAAAAATTTAACGTAAATTATAAATTGTGGGCGTGTCATTTTCTTCAATTTCATCATTTCACTAACAAAAATACATAAACTTTCCATCATACATCTGCAAGGTTTGAAAACGAAATCTCAATTTTTATGACCAATTGCATTGGTATCCATGAACAGCCGGAATGACAGACATGGTAAGATTGACTTGTTATTCGATGCTAATGCGTACATACATTACATACATATTTTATTGGGTCTCCTTTTGAATATTAAATTCAATTCAATTAAAGTTGAAATTTTTCCACTTAAAGTATGTTTTTGTTTTTTTTTTCTCTCTCTCTCATATACACTGGAACTCATGATTAAAAATTCACTCACACCACTGTTTTAGTGCACACCAATGTATATACCAATGCATACCAACATACACCAATACTCTCAGCTACATGCATTAAACTGTTGTTTTACCATTTTGCGTGAGATATGAAAAATATTTTATTTCAATTTATTTTTACAAATTTTCAAATATTTTTATTTATTTATAAAGATTAATTGTTTACTTCATTTCAATTCAGTTCTGTCGTCTGCTCACATTCACTTCTCTATCGTAGTTATTGTTTACAATTCCCAGCTGAATTGTGATACCGTTACAACTAAGGATACCAAGTAAAAAAAAAAAAAAAAAACGTAGTTGCCCATTGTATTGGTAAGTTGGACAATATCAGTATTGTAATCTGCATACATACATACACTACACTACACTACACTACATACATATATATATATTTATACTATAAATACATCGATCTACGTAAATTTACTCATTGACTTGCGTAATAATCTCTTCAACCATGTAGTGTACTCCTACCACTTATTCTATTATAATTCAATTTGCATTCATTTCATGTGTTGGCTACTTTTGTGCCGGTCTGCTGTATAGGCAAAATTATTAATTATTATACATTTAAGTCGGAATTTATCATGAAAATCGAAACGTATTACTGTTATAACTATTATCATTAATGTGTATTAGTATTGTTTGTAGTATAATTAAGTAACTTCACAGATTTGTTGTAAATTTATAAAGAAAAAAAAAAAACAACTCCAATTTCCCATTCAAAATGTTTATTTAACATTATTATCTTGTGCATAATTAATATATCATACATATGCATACAACAACAAGAGCAACTGTAACTAAAGTAATTGTACACACATTCTAATTTTATTCAATAAAATCACAATTTTTTAATCATATACGAGTACATACATTTTTATACTCTTCACATAAAAATTGGCGGATATACTAAGTTAGTCAATAGGCAAAATTATCAAAAACTGAGTCGATCTAGACCTGTCCGAACGTTCGTATACATGCACTACATAGTTTTTACACGCAGATCGCTATTTGGTATACATACACATATTTATAATTACTCCATTCATCGATTTGCGTGATTGAACGTCAACAATAAAAAAGAAGTGAAAATATTATAGTCAGTCAAGCCGGATCATTACATACCCTACACCACTTGATGTATTATTTTATTTATTATTTTTCTTTGAAAAATTAAAAATTTATATTTTATACGTACTAAAATGTACCAATTTTTTTGTATTTTTTTTTTCTAAAAATGGTTAAATGTGGTTCATTATCAATAGGGTTCCTCTTTGGGCCAATACATGTCCTTGCATCAGACTTTTTTGAAATATCTCAAAAAATGCAAAAAAAATATGGTTAAATCGAGTCAGATTTTTATTCTGAATCGATCGGTATAACTGAAGGTGGGTGTGGCATTTGCCATTCAGGAGTTACAAACATCTGCACAAACTTAATATACCCTTTGCCACAAGGGGTGCAGGATATAAAAACACTCTTCAACGTAAAACTCGACTGACATTCTGTAAAGTTGAAATTTGATAAACAATTTTATAAAAATATGTGGCAAAAATGGGCGCGGCTGGATAACAAGGTGGCAACAATTTACAAAAAAACCTAAAGCGATATGTAAGCTAATACGTAATATATATACTATTAGAGGACGTAATAATGTACCTGCCACGCCCTCTTTTGTATATATAGAATATACATAGAGAATACTTAAGATTGATTTAGTTTTCTTACTTGTATTAAACACGTGCAAGTGTAAAATTATTGGCATTCTTTTACTTTCTTTCTTTATTCAAAAATATTTATAACCATAATAAGTTTAGGAAATTTTTCTATAACAAATTAATAAAAAAAAAAAAAAGAAAATCTTTAGAAAATGTCCTTTTTAACGGTATGTGCTTTGCATAAAAGGCACACAATTACATATCTGTAATGCATTCGTTTGTATTATCAACTTTCTTTGAACATTTTTCAGCTGGTGTATTCTTTTTTCCAACACTCGTAAATATACCGCCTTCCAGTATAAATTTATTTACAATTTTTGTGTAGGGTCGGGAAGTTTGTGTTCGTGCTTTTTTTCTAAAAAGTCTTAAAAAATTATTTTTAAATTTAATGGTGTTATTTTAATTAAATTAAGATTGCCCTTAAACTCAATAAAAAATTCTATGATTTGGTTAACAAATGTTAAACGAATTCGAAAGCATAAAATAAAACATGCATACCTCCGCTGGCTAGGAAAGTGGCAAAAAAAAAGAAAAAGAGAGACAGAGACATTTGAACAAAAGTAATGTGAGATGCAGACGCTAATAAATGTAATTTGTCACCGCTCAAGTTAAATATATCTAAAAATAAGTGCAATAAATTGTGTGCGAGTGTACGAAGGAAAAAGGAAATATTTACTTAACATATAATGAACTATTATGAAAAGATTTTTTAAAGTTTTTTTTTTGTAAAAAATCGATTGGAAATTCGTCATACATACATACATAAGAAAAGGTAGAAAATTGCCTCCTTCCAGAAAACGAAACGACGTGACATTGGAATTTCGGTATATACGCACACGCTAAAAACAACTATTCAAGCAGCATTTTCTAACAACCCTGTACCAATACCAATTGGAAGAGATGTCATTTTTCTGACAAGAAAGCGCATTTTTTCGTTCTTTTTTTTATACATATATTGTTGTTGTTGTTATAGTTATATTCGCAGTGACATCAGAGAGTGAGAAGAAGACGATTAAAAACTAACTAACCACAAACCAACAATTAACGAATGCAGCACAATACTAATTGTAAGATATCCGTTTGCTTCAACTATTCATGCATTTTGTTCATTTGATGTGTTTTACTACAGCAATTATTTGTGTTGTTAGATTTTATATAAAACCGTGAAAGACGTAAACAGCGTATACCAGAAAGGGCCATGAGCTGTAGTGATTGTGTGTGGTGTGTAATGATCAGATAAACGTGCCAATGTGCCAGAAAGAGCGCAACTTACTGTAAACTTTTCTAATAATAGCCAAATGAAAGTATAAATTATAACGATAAGTGGCTAAATATTACTTCTACCTAGTATTTCAAGGCGTGAGTGTGGGCGGTGTTGGAAATAATGGCATCTGGTCCCAATGGGATAAAATTGGAACCAACTCTTGATCAACAACACCTGCAACAACAACACCCACAACAGCATCACACACAGTATGACACAAATCTATTGGCCTTAAATGGCCCCAGTGCTCGCTTGTTGATCAATCATCCTTCCACTTTGTTGGTGCCATTGACACACCACCAGCAGCAATTGCAACAACAGTTGCAGCAACAGCAGCAACAACAACAACAGCAACAGCAGCAATTACAACAACATCATTTGCAGCAGCAACAGCTGCAACAGCATTTGGTGTCGCAACAACACCAGGAGCAGCTCCTACAACAGCAACAGCAGCATCAACAATTGCAATTGGCCGCTGTTTACCCGCAACCATTATCATTGAAACAGCCGCCGTTACCAACTCCAACCGGTAGTACAATCACAAATCCGGGTGCCGCTCAAAACACAGCCAATCTAGGCCCCTCCTCGGTAACGTCATCCACTTCATCGGCGGCTGCACGTCACCGCTGGAACGAAAGCCCCGAAGCACGTGCACGCCGCTTGGCACGTAATGCTGAAAGGATGCGTGAAAGACGAAGTCGCGAAACCGAAGAAGAATACCGTAAACGTTTGGCACGTAACGCCGAAGCCAATCGTATGCGTCGCCAAAACGAATCAGAAATGGAAAGAGCTATGCGTCTGGTGCGTAACGCGGCACGCCAACGGTTGCGTCGTGCCATGGAATCCCCAGAGCAACGGTCCAAGCGTCTACACAAGCTAGCTGAACGTATGCGTATGTACCGAGCCAACGAGACTCCCGACCAAAGGAAGATCCGATTAGCTGAAATGGCGGCACGAGCACGGCAACGGATTGCTAACGAGTCACCTGAGCAGCGTAAGGAGCGTCTGAAAAAACTCAATGAATATGCGAAAAAGGTCAGAGAAAAGAAAAAAATAATAAAACAAGCGGGCGTGGCGCAGACAACGAATTCCCAGAATTCGAATAATACGCAAAGCGCTGCGGCTATTTGTAATAATAACGAGAATTTAAATTTAAATCATCAGGCAGCTCCCACAGGCACATCGGCATCCACCACCACCGGAACCACCGATGAACTGGCACAACAGCAGCAGCAGCGGCAACAAGATGACCACCAACAACAGCAGCAGCAACACCAACAACAACTCACAACATCATATCAACAGGCTGCTGCAATAGCAGCCAACCCCATAGAATACTACCAGAACATGTTCATAAATCCGGGCACACTGCGTCCGGGTAGTACACTACTGAAACAGGAGGCACTCCCCACCCAGCAGTCACCCCAGCAACAGAACTCTCTTACTGCCCAGAGCCGATTTCCCCCAACACACCCCCAACAAGCCACTGGGCCCCAACACAACCTTCTGGACGCAGAGACCAATCTATTTCAACAACAACTGTATGACGAGGCCACCCAAAAAGCAGTGGCCTCTGGCAAACTAACACAAGTGGCCGCCAATGTTCCTCACTTCAGCACCATCGCCAGTTCGCTAGAATTGTATCAGCAGCAAAACAAGCACATCAAAAAACAAGAACTCCAACAGGTGGGTATAGTGTCGGACAGTGACTGAGGCGAACAATTACCAGCATATGCACACTCATAGCACAGCTGTAGAAAGCAAATGCGTCCAAGCAAAAGCAAAGAATTATTCTGTACCGTTTGGTGCAGTAGAGAGTCTGCACCCAATCACCCACCACTACCACCATCACCACCACACACACAAACCAATTCAAAATCATATCCAAAATTCAAAATCACTTCTATTCCCTTGACTCCACCACTCTAACTGTAAATGTCGCTTCTTCGTTTTTGGGCCATATCATATTCCTCCTAAAAAAAAAATGCCAAAATGCTAAAACGCTACTTTTGAAAAATTTGCTTTCTGCAACCTGTTCAAATCAAACCAAAACAAAACCAAATGAAATCAAACCAACAACACAATGCAGTGCAATGCAACATCCGATCAGAACACAACCCTAATTTTGGTAGCACTTTTATAGGCAAGCAATAATAATAATAATAACAACAACAACAATAACAGCGGGTCTGTTACTACCGGAGGAGGAGTTCAAAATGACAAAAATGACAGCCACAAAGGGAAAGCGCCACATCCGCAAATACAAAATCCACCCACACCGCTCTACAATCAATTCTCCTACTTGGCAACGTTTCCGACCACAGCCGCAGCAACTAATAGTGCTTCAGTGACTGTGACAACACCACCGAATACACCCACACAAACCGCTGCCTATTATCCCATGTACCATAATGGCTTCCAGTTGGGTATAGCTCCGAACACAGTGCCGCCACCATTTACTCCCGTGCACTTTTCAACACCCTCGAATACGGTAGGAGCTGGATCGACACCGACACAAACCGGTACGTGTATACCTTCACAAAACCTACTCTTGTTGTAAACGTTTCCGAGTATTTATCAAAAAAAAAAAAATTAATCAACAAATTCTCATCTGTTTCTTGTTCTTAATTACAGCCGCAGCTAGTGTACAGCAGCAGCAACAGCAGCCACAGGTTATACAGGATTTTCCAAAAGCGGTCCGCGGTCGCCCTAGAAAAGTGATCTTCAATAATAAAGATGCAACGCCGGCCGATATATTGGCACAGCAGGAACATCAACAAAAAATGAGCGCCTTGCTCGAACAGGAGATTAATCAAATGCTGGCCTCTCCCCATCTGGCACAGCGTCGCGGACGTGGTCAACAACAACACCAACAACAACAGTACCAGCAACTGCAATTGCAACAACAACAGCAAACTCATCAACTGCAGCAATTACAAACAACGGATCAACAGCAGCAACAACAACAGCAGCAGCAGCAGCACACTTCATTGGCCACTAGCTCCAACATACGCAGCAACAGCCGTGGTAGTGGCCAAAATAAATACGAAACGGATGAAGATAAACGCAGACGTTTGGATAGAATGGCTGCTCATCAGCGTGCAATGCGCGCCAATGAATCACCCGAACAGCGTGTTGTACGGCTGCAAAAGTTAAGCTTGCGAGCACGACAAAAGCGAGCGGAAGTGCGCGCTACCGAATCTCAGGAAGAGCGCAAAACACGTCTAGCCAAACAGGCGGAGTATGCACGTATGAGACGTTTACGCACACATTCGTACAATCGTCTCAAAATTGAAGACGCCTCAACGCCACCCACTGGTCTGTACGATCAGAACACCATGAACACCTCAAATGGCTATGAAAATAAACCCACTGTCAACAATAATAGCACCGGGGATCTAACGAATAGTGCTGGCAGCTTAAGTGTTAGTAGCGGCAGTCTGTCCCAAGAGAATGCATCTAATGTTAATGAACAGCGCCAACAGCAACAGCAGCAACAACAACAAATTATGTTTGTTGCCAACAATAACAACAACAATCATCAAGTAACAACACATCCCAGCGGCGGTCCGTTTCATAAAGGAAAAGAGTACAGCAGCAGCCAACAGGAAAACAATGATATGCTTAAAATATTAGAACCAATAATTGTAATGAAAACCAAGTAAAACTAACTAAGTACTATGTACCATAAACAAATTCTCCTGAATTTCACTAGCGCTTCAGTGACGGCTACCAAGTCGTTTGTAAAGTGACACAATTTTATAAAAAAAAAAAAAACCAAACAAAGAAGAGTCAAGAAAAAGTAAATTTAAAACAATTCAGCAGCAGCAGCAATGCAAACTATACCCCCAACTATATACAACAATAGATATATACATATATATAAAAACAACAACAATAATATGCACGAAGTTGCATAAATAATATATTAAGTAATACCTAGTATATCGTACATGAAATATGTAATGCATTCATATAAAAATGTAATACCTACATAATATATATACATACACATATAAACACACACACGAAACACAACACCACATACCTACATACAATATTATAATAATCTCGCAAACATATAAAATACAGGCACAATATCGACAACAGCAACATGCATACATAGTAAAACTATTTTGTAGTTTATATATATATATATAGAGAGAGAGAGTTAGCCTTGATGTATTTGTATTAAGTTGATGTATACATTTGTATGTAAAAAAAAAAAAAAAAAATGGATAATTATTGATATGAAATAATCGCAATATGAACAGTAGCACAACGCTGAAGCGGAACGGAACGGAACGTTACGGAAGAAAATAAAAGAAAAAGGAGTGTTCTCTACATATGTAATCCATACACTCACTCATCTATACACATGCATACATACGTATATAGTAAAGTGTTATAATATTACTGTGTAATAATAATACAAATAATGATAATAATAATATAACACATGCATATATATATATATATATAAACACACACACACGCACCTCTAAAATCAATTGAAACAATTTTAATTGATGCATACCAACATATATGATAAAGATATTTTATTATGTAATAAGTCGTTATTAGTAATATAATTACACATACACACACCCATACCATACCCGCAAAGACCACTACCACACTTTTAACTATTATTTTTATCAATACAATGAAAATTACACATCCTCTACCAACACAACCTCCCCCAGAAACATAAAACAAAGCAAAACAAAACAAAACAAACAAACAAAAACTATATAATCTAAATTGTATACATGCACAAGTCTATGGGCAAACATTCATTTATACATATAACATAACCCAACAATAATAATAATGAAAAAAAAAAAGAAAAAGAGAAAAAAGTTTTTGATATACATATGCATTAATTATAATACAATAACAACAACAACCAATAATAATAATAATAATATATTATTGTAATAACATAAAAAAAAAAGCCCATTAACACATTAGATATAAAATATATATTATACATAAATACAGATATATGACTAAACAAAACAAAAAACACAGATAAGGAAAAAAATTATTAAGAATAAAGTCAATAATTTTTTAAAGTAGTAAATAAAAAAAAGTCAACTTTGTAGATTTATTGTAACGGCTGTGAGATTATTATTTTTATTATTTTTTGTTTGTTTTTTATTATTAAATTTTTTTTTATTTTTAATTTTTTTCATTTCCAACTTAAATATTTTCGTTTTTTTATTCAGTAAAATGCGAAATCAAATGCAAATGATCGTTTCCTGAATTGTGTAGAATAAAGTGGAAATGATGCAGTATGGGCATATCCATATAGTTTATCACTTTACTGATGTTTCTTTAATAACGCATATGTTTTTTTTTTTTTTATTCCAGAAATGCTACCTATTAGAACATTGCATGACATCGACACTGAATATGCAGCCGATTCTATAGAATGGTGTCCGCATCCACTGTACAACAAATATTTTGTTTGCGGTACCTACCAGTTGGAAATTAATGGTGACAACACTATATCGCCCGCGTGTAAACGCAAAGGACGCATTTATTTGTACGAATTTATAAAAAATACATCCGCAACTGTGAGGGAAGTACAATGTATTGAAATGTGTGCAATTTTAGATATGAAGTGGTTGACTCAACCGCAATCATTGACAACGTTTCCCATCTTGGGCGTGGCGAGTGCAACGGGGGAGATTGAAATATTTCAATTAAATGTGAACCATTTAAAGAAAGTGGCCAGTATAAATATTGGTCAAGACACCTCTTCTCTTATGGCACTTTCATTAGATTGGAGTAGGGCAGTTAAAAATGATGAGTCATCTGCTTATCGCTTACTATGTTCAGATTCGAAAGGTGGTGTGCATGCGTTAGATTTTTTCGTTGAAGGGTCGCAATTAAATAAAGTAAAATCGTGGACATGTCATAAGTTTGAGGCGTGGATTTGTGCTTTTGATAAATGGGATTCCAATGTATGTTACACGGGTGGAGATGATACTTTCTTGCATTCATACGATCTACGCACATCAAACCGCATTCTAATCAATAAATCTCACAATGCCGGTGTCACCTGCCTTTTAAGTCATGGTCAACGTGAACATTTGCTTTTGACTGGTAGCTATGATGAGCATTTACGCACATTCGATACTAGAGCTATGAAGCAGCCATTATTTGAATTAAATTTGGGTGGTGGTATATGGCGCATTAAATCTGATCCCTTGGATGCTAATTTGATTTTAACAGCTTGCATGTACCATAATTTCACTATTGTTCATGTGGAACGTAATGATCTAACCAAAGTGGTTGGTGAATTTAATGTACATAATAGCATTTGTTATGGAGCTGATTGGTGTATGGACGCCCAAAAAGATGATGAACATTTGTTTATGGCTACTTGTTCATTTTATGATCATAAATTGTGTATTGCTGAAGTGAAAATAAAATAAATAAACCAATGAGATAAATAAGTTCGGATTTCTAAAAGAAACTTATATTACCTAACTGTAACGGTAATTTCCCGAAATAAATAAAAATTCAATTATTAACTGTGTTTTTCACTATTCAACATATTAACATGTATAACATGAAGAATATTACAAGTCATTTCAAAATGTTAAAGCTCCATCTGCATGCATTTTATCTCTTCGCGTTTTTTCTCTAGAAACTGAATAAATCCAACTTGTGGCGAGTTGTTACTAAATTACCGAAATGCTACAACGTGCCATTTACAAATTGTTATTTAAAAAATTTATAAACGTGTGGCACCACAGAACTTTCGAAACATGCTAATCATATAACGGTTTCCAAATAGTTTCTTTCTTGCAAGCACGTTGGTGCGCAATTGAAAAAGTGAAATTATTAATATTTAAAATATAAGATAATAATGTGGAATTAATTATTTAGTAATTTATTTATTCATTCATTTATTACCAAAAAAAAAAAATAAATATAAAAACGTTTTTCGGGTGTGTTGTAGTTTTGCATAAGTTATTGATGGCCATTTTGAAATTAAACTTAAAACTCTTTTTTTTTGCTCACTAATATAAAATAATTTATAGATATGATGCAAAATGATTCTTCTAGTATTGATGTATGGGTTTCACAAATTTTACAACTTACGCCTAGACTTCGCAAAAACGGAGAAAGGATAAAAGAAATTCGCCAAAATCTAGAAAAATGTTTGGTGCAGCGTCAAGCGGTAGTAAAATTAAAACGTTTGGACACAATGTGTGATGAAAAAATTGGGAAAGCATTACACGACTTGGAAAAAATGGAGCAAAGTATATTTTCTTTAGGCAGACGCAAAACTAGGTCGCAAAGTATACTAATGGAGCCGCAATTAGTGTCAAATACTAGCGATGATGAAATTTTAAGCAGCATTGCACAAAAAAATAAAGGAAAGGCACCTGCAGTAAAAGAGGTTGAAGAGGGGCCTATAAATACATTCAAAATAACCAAAACGGACGACATGAATGGTACAAAATCCATAAAAAGTAGCATAATAAATAATAATGCAATCTCCAGTGCTACTTGTTCATGTAATTGCAAGGATTCTAATGCTGTAGTGGAATGTAGGAATTGCAAAAATCTCACCAATGGCTTTTCTCTAAATATGTCTGTAAATTTTGAACAGTCTAAGAAAGGGAAACTCATCATCATCTACGATGGGGATGAAAAGCCAGAAATACCACCGCCACTTAATACTTTAAAACCGAAAAATAGAAACATAAAACCAAAAGTCGCCCAAAGTGCCCAAAATAAAACCGATGAAGAGGCAAGGGACAGAGAGATTTCAGACATACTGGAACAAGTACTAAATGATGATTTACAGTTGGCAGGGGATCTTAACAATTGTGTTTCGGATGGTTATAAAAATAGCATCGTAGTAAAACCTACAGAAGCTGAAGGTCCAAATAAAAGACGACATAAAAATAGGATTTTGAAAACAACAAAAACTCAACAGCAACCGAGTGGAGAGCCTAAAAGAAGAGGTCGCAAAAAAGGTAGCAAAAATCGTCCTAAAAAACTTCAAAACTCGGCGTCAACTGTAAAAAGTAATTTGGCCCAGTATGTGGAATATTTCTCCAACAATTGTAATACTGGGGGAGATGCAACACCGGACGACTCTTCGACAATGTCTCAACAATTAGTTTCATCAACTACACAGAATATAGATGTTGCCGAACAACCATTTACTTATATCGTCGATAGCAATTATCAGTTGCTACCCTCTAATAATTTGGCCCCAAATGCGAATACTTCTTCGAATGCAGCTACTTCACTACACAATTCGGTAAGTGAAACAATTCAAAATATGCATGTATGAACATTTTTTTATGATCAAAGGTTAAATGGGACAAGTGCACACACACTATTTACAAAAAACAAACAGTTAGCTTTTAGGTAAAGTGTAACAACTCAAACATTAATGTTGCCAACAGAGGGCGTACTTGCAGATGTGCTTTTTTTCTCTTTTCGTCAACTTTGAAATGCTTACAAAAACAAACATAAGCGAGGAAAAAAAAAGTGTAAAACTGAAAAGTAAACAAAAATTGTAACACTTTTGCACATTAGAGCTTCCCGTGCTGAGTGCTGTTGCTTTTAACGGTAAAAATATAAAAATATGCAATTCTCATTCACTTTGAACACAATACTATATAAAGACTCTGAGTGTGTAGTGTGGTGATTAAAAGGGTGCTCGTTTATGCACGTTAATGCATCACAGATGTGTAAGCATTTGTGTAGATCTTCGTTTTCGTGCAGACGCATTGCAGTACCACTTTCGTTTTAACATTTCGTTCAACATGAATATTTTTTTATTCATGTGATATGACGATGTGTTTGAATAGTTGGTGCTCCAGTGGGGTATGGCTTTGCATATCCAGTGCATAATTTTTATAAAAATGGGTTAGAAGCTGTCTGTAATGGATTGCTTTTGCTTCAGCAATATGCGTTGCCATTTCTGAGAACGCTTCTTTTCCCATATTACAAATCTATTATGATGAAATCGCGGAAAACGAAGCAGGTAGGAATAGATTGAAACGAATAAATATGGAAATGTATTATTCATACAGGGAGAGTTGGAGTTTTTTGCTTTTTCTCTAAAATATGAGCAAAGAAGATCATCCATATGAAGGCATAAATTATTAATGATAGAATAAATCGATTTGTTTATTTCTTTTGAAGGTCAATTATATCGACAACAGCTACTATAGTAATAACAGTGATAGTACTATAACTGTTAATCATTTAGACAATGTTATTGTGCGCAGTGCAGCACCGCCATCAATTAATAATACTGCCGTACTAATGAATATGGAAACTTTTGAGCAACGACAACAATCGCATAATATATTCACGCAGCCTTTAATAAATGTACAATATTCTTCTATGCCAGTTTCAGAAGTTCATCCTATCCAAAACCCAGAATATCTTAACTCACTGTACACTAATCCGCCAAGAACATCAAATTTCATATTGGAACAAACTGCTGTAGATATTTACCGACCTTTGGATTTGTCAACGAAAAGCCGTTCCATCAATTTATGTCAAAATCACACCAACGAGTTCTACGATGATGATGAATTCATTAATCAGGTAATGGAAACTACACAGTTTGACTTGCAGCCACCCTTGAACCAACCGCCTGCCAATAATTATGCTGAAAATTCATTTGCGGCTGCGCTCGATATGCCAATATTAGATTTTGATGAAAGTCATTTTGATAACTTATTGATAAATAGTACTAGCAATGCTGCCATAGGCATGGAAACACAAGGTAAGATGCACAAAAAAGGATTAAAATAAAACATAAGCTTGCTTACACTAAATAAAATTATCCACAGATTCAGATCCACAGGGTGTGGTATATGATTATGTCCTCTTATAATATAAATTGAGGCGTATAAACATAACTCCCTTAATAATATTAATAATAGACCAAATCTCCACAAGTTGTGCACGTTTAATCCGAGACTCTTAATTCGAATTCGAAACCTTTAAGTTACTAAGCGAGGTAAATAAGTTGGAGAACAAGTCATAACATAACTTTACCATTATATAGTAATAACTGATCCCGCCGATCTCTCCAGAGTATAAGTTTTTTAAAAAAATAATAATAATAATATGCTTTTTGAAGCCATTTGCTACTAAGTTTGTTCTTCCATTTGTAACATCCACAAGGAGGCGTTAGTTACTCCACAAAGTATATATATTCTTGATCAGCATCAAAATCTAAGTCGATCTAGACATGAATGTCCGTATGTCCGTCATGTGTTAGCATTCTCACGAGCGTAAATTTTGAGATATTGAGCTGAAATGTTGTATAGACACTTTCAATTTTTGCACGCCGAATCTTATTCAAAATGGGCAAAATCGGTCAAGAGCCACG
Source organism: Ornithomya fringillina (assembly GCA_963978525.1). NCBI lineage: Eukaryota > Metazoa > Arthropoda > Insecta > Diptera > Hippoboscidae > Ornithomya > Ornithomya fringillina. The sequence goes on from OZ021693.1 coordinate 8,004,736, forward strand.
CCCACAATCAACAAAAATCTTTATATCTGCCACAAAAGTTTACCCAAGAACTTGAATTTTGTTAAGCATATCTATAGTTATCCCATCCATCAAAGTGCCAAAAATGGGCGTGGTCGGATAATAGACACGTTCACAGTATACAAAAAACCATTCTCCACGTAAAACGCGACTTGCAAGCTGAAGAGCAATACACACACTATTAGAAGGCGTAATCATATACCTGCCACGCCCACTATTGTAGATGTGGAGAGTATTTAAAATTTGACCTAAGCCAATTTTAGTTTTCCTACTTGTTGCTGTTTGGTTTTTTTTTCCTTTAAACGAAATTACTTTTCCAAACAACCCAATACTTCTTTATATAACAAAAAAAACTTTTTCGTACCCAATAAAGTAATGCGTGGGGGCCAAATATAGTATAAATTAATATTTTAAATGTTTTCAAAAAATTTTTTAATCATTAAAGATACCACTCCTGACCATCAAAATGAATCCATTGAAACCCTAACTGGTAGTGATGAAAGAATAACGGCAAACAATAATTTTGGAAATTTTACTGGCGAAGGTAATCAAGTTTCATGTTCTGCCAACACTCCATCGCAATCGGCAAATAATTACTTTGATAATGTTAACGATACAACAAATATTTATCCACCTGAAATTGCGGTACGTCAAGACATTAATATATTTTAAAGAAATTGAAAGAATATTCATTTTAAATAATAGCTGGAACTGCCAGGTAAACGCATTTCGAAATTTGTAGTCAACAGTACATCAACCCAAGAAGCACAAAGTACAGGTTTATTTAGTGCTGTGGAAAAACAAAATGTTACAACGTCCTCAGTAACCCGAAGGAAAAGTTTCACTTCACTTTTGTTCAACAACAAATCATCAGATTCTCAGATTATATATCGGTCAAGTCCACGAAAGCATGTGCCCGCAATTTTAAGACGCAGAAGCAATATAATAAAGTCGACCACAATTATCCGTTCTAAACAATCCACTGAAACCAAATTTAACACGTATAAAGAGAACAACAACAACACTCAACCAAATGAATGTGTTATGGGTAAAAAGCAAAATCAAATGGCAACGGGGGAGCAAATGAATAAAAGTGAGCTCACGCAGAGGAACATGGGCCTTCAAAGTCACAAGTTTAAGATATGTAAACCATTGGAAATCGCAAGCTATGATATTTCAAATGGCAGCAAAGAAGAAGATATTGTGATGTCTTTTTCAAAGGAAAGTACCCAAGATTGTGCAAACATTGAAAATATTCAAGAGAGGGAACAATATCTTACTCTTAATCAATTTTACACCTGCGCTAAAAAGGTCACACCATACTCGCAATACTTGAAAGAATATACGAAAAAAATCAAATCTTATGAAAACACATTTTCCACAAGTGAAAAGATAGTATTCTCGGTGCAGAAAGTCGATTTAAGTCAAGAAAAGTCCAATTCACCCAAATATATCGATTCCAGTAATAACAGTCGTAATTCGGTTTTAGATATTAACGAATCACAAGTCATTGATTTGGACACAGAAGACGACAATAGTTTAAATAAGGACAACTCTAAATCCACTTGGGTGGTAAGAGGCGAGAATGTTTTGGAAATAACACCCAACGACTTCGGCAAAAGAGTCATAGATTTAAATACTGAAAATGATAAAGTTGCGAACTATGATTCTGTTGAACCGCCGTCATATATATCACATTGCGCTGGCGCTACAAACTCACAATGGCAGTACGACACGGATGCGAATTATTTATCAGCGAATTTTGCTTGTAATAATAAATTTCAATTGGTTAGCATGAATGCAAATGAAAAACACAACTTTGAAGAAAATTGTGTGCATTCCGAGAAGGAAAAAACTTTGAACTTAGACGTTGACGACTGTCAAAATCCTGAAATATCTCTGGATTATTTCGCCAAAAAGAATACACTTGGTGAAGATACCAATACTGGAGAAAATTCTGCAGCGGAAAACGCAAATGTAGTAATGGGTAAGTAATTAAGTTATGCATGTAGACATTCAAAGCTATGTACAGCTAAGTATAAGGACAATGAAATAATTATAATAAATTATTATACAATGTTTCCTAAGGCAATTGCATTTATGTGTTTGAATTTTTCTTTTAATTTTTTTTTTTGTTTTTTTTTTTTAGATATAATCGATATAACTGACGATGATGATGTTTTTCAACCATTAGATAATATATTAGAAGTTGTTTCCAAAGAAGATAAAGACACAGATTTTTCCTATGACATGGAGGACATTTTATCTCTGGCACCTTCATCATACTTTGAGTAAGTACTAAACGAGATTGTAATTGATAAAAACAAACACTCCTATATCAGATATATATATATTACAAAATTCACAATATAAATATATTTTATCTCAACTGAAAACATATTCCTGGATTACTGTACAATTACGACTTCAATTTGGTAACCCTAACTCGCAGTTGCATTTACCTACAAACGAGAAAGTTGTAGAATTGGAATAAAGTGGAAATGAAATTTGTTCAACAATAAAAAACTGTTACGAGTATTGTATTGTATGAATTAAAATTAATAGAGTAAATTAATTATTGTATCAAAGAGATCATAAAAGTGCTGTAGACAAAAGAAGACAACTTGAACATAATACTTATTTAGTATGGATTATGCATTGAAATGATTTTTTGTTTTTTATACATTTATTATAGTTCACCTAACAATGATCGCTTCACAGACTCTTTTGTTATAGCAGATGAATTGAGCACTAAAATATTTGATAGGTCGTGCACTGAATCATCAACGCCCATTGAAAAAAAAATACAACAATTTAGAATTAACCAAAACAACAATAACTCTTCACTTCAGCAATCAATGAATAAAGCAAATACAACTGAAATCATTGAAAAACGTGGAACAACCACACAAATACCAACAAGTGCTTGCGTTCAATCGAAAACAATTCAAAAACCGATTATATCAAATGCACAAAAATATAAAAATATCACTCGTACAATAATAAATGAATTAGTTGTTGCAACTACGTCCGATGCTCGCCAACAACATGCACAATATAATAAACAATTGTTAACAAATGTGAATATAAATGAAATCTTAAACGATTTTCATGTAAATAATGGTACTTATGAAAAATTATTTGGTGTAACATGTTTGCCATACCTTGTGGAGCAATGCACATCTGAAACCAACTGTAAATTGTCGCATACATTCAATCATCCCGATTTAATGGCCAAGCATCTGCAAACCCTGTCACAGAAGTCGTTAAGATCAGCTTACCTCTTCATGTATAATCATAAACGTCTCTTTCAGTTGTATTTTGTCAAGTTTTGTCAATTGTATGCTTTGCGCAGGAATCGCACTAAACTTCTGAATATGGCAAACGATTGTGAAAGATACCCGGACTGTTCCTCAGCATTATTCAATGTGTACGAAGCTCTGGGTGAGTGTGGTTTGTCGAAAGTGAATGCTGTTCGTTTCATGTTGAAACATAGCCATAGCAACTCAACTTCTATAATAGATGCATTCGTTACAATTTTAATGGATGCAGATTGGACCATGTTTATCGATTACTTGGAGGATTTCTCCACCAAAAACCCGCAATACCACTTTCGAATTGACGTATTAGAACATATGGCTGCAGATGTTTTGAAAAGTGCACGCCCTGAACTAAAAAAAATATTCGTGGATTGTATGCAGAAAATGCAACCTGATGATACGCTTCTTTTATCGAATTTTCCCAATTTAATGCATTGTTTAGAACTTTTGGCTACACATCCACCAACCATATAATTTTCATTATTTTATAACCCGCATAATTATACACCATGGCTTACATTTCAAAAATTGTAAAAGACCAGATGCACAACCTGTCATGTTTCAGAATAATCACTAATTATTGAAATTATTTTATATATATATATATATTTTTCATTTGAATCTATTTACTAAGCTCTTCAAATTTACTTACGTTACCTTGGATATTTTTTTTTGTATATTTAAAAAACTATGAAATTAAATAAACTGAATTTTTTTATTAAGCATATAATGCATGCATATTCATGTTTGGATTATTTCCCCTTAATGTGGTATGCTGGTTCATATGAGAAATTGTCCGCGCTTTCGTATAACTACTGATAAAATTATATCTGCTGAATCCGTTGTAAAAAATTATGCATTATAGAGTATTTCGTTTATTTTTACTATATTTTTAGGGGCACACAATTCGCGAGTTTATGTTTAACAACTTTCCGATTTGTTATTTCTCTCTGATACGGTTTCAAACTTCACGCCAGTTAATTCTTTCACGAATTAAGTGTTACATCACTTGATTTATTCCTAGAATAAATATTTTTCTTTTCATTTAATAAAATAATAATACAATCACTATTTGTAAAATATTTATTCTTAAAAAAACATTAATTAATTGAGTTACAGCAAAATAAAAAGAGCATTTAATCCTAAATAGTTGTAAAATCATGGAGAAAAATAATCAGGTGAGTTAAATAATGCTTTCGTTTAGAATTTTGTGCTTAACAGATTTGGTACGTAGATTTAATTCCTATAAACAATCAAAAAAAGATTATTAAAGTACTGTGTCGGTGCAATATGGAATAAAATAAAAATATATAATCACGTGCAAGCAAACGTCAAAACAAATTATAAGGTTTTTGCTCTATCAAAATACGTAATAACCTGTGGTCGCTGGTACATATTATCTTTACCCGAATTACAAAAGAAAACAAGTAAGGCGTAGTTATACAATATAAAATAATAATTCAAATTATTGTATTATTGTGGAAGTGAAATTTTTAATAACTGCCATCTCGAAATTTAGGACTATTTTAAATTTATCATAAAATTTGTAGCATAAAGAGGAGAGGCTCAGAGACCGTACCCGGTCATTGGCTTTAAATCGTGAATGAAGTTTGTTCGTGATAAATATTCTTTCGATGGCAAAAATTGCAAGAAACGCCAATTTCAAAGCAAAAATATTATTTGGGCAGAATTAGTGAATGGATACGTTTGCAGGTCAAAAAAAATTAAAGCAATATTTTTGGCATTACTTAATAAATTATGTTAAATGAACATTGGCATATAAATTCCGTTTGTTATATCTGCGTAAAACGCGTGGCCACTTTTAATTTAATTGCAAATCCTTTCGAATTTATACCGATAAACTTTAATACGGTTTTAGTTCTTTCCAATTCCATTATGAAACGGTATTATTTTACATAATACACTTAACTCTCCATTTGCACACTTTTTAACACGAATTTCTTAAGAACATGTTAAACGCGAATATCGAGACTTTTATTCAATATTGTATTATTTTTTCATCCTTTATTAGTAATAATTGAATTTCATTTTTTCTTTTTTTTTACATTTTCAGTTAAATTAAAATAATTTAATTTGTAGCGTTGACATATGTGTACGGAGAAGAGGTCAGACGCACAAGTTTTCAAACACATGCGTATACGTATAATATAAAAAAAAAAAAAAAATTACATTGCTTTGTATGCCACATTCAATTTTTCTATTATAAGAAAGTTTCAACGTGGAAAGACGTTCCAAGATTATCAAATTATTTTTTGGGCATCTTTTGCTTTAAGATTATTTTGCTCATATTTTGTAACAAAGAGATATCTTTTCTGTATTAAAAAAAAACAAATATAATTTATTTTCGTAAATAATGGCGGCCTATTTGAATCGCACTCTTTCAATGGTTTCCGGGAATGGCGGCAACGCCACCGACACTACCGATCATGCTAACACTAAAACGATGGCTCACTATGAAACGACCGCATTAATGCCGGAATTACGTTCAATAACTGCTAATAACACTGACAAATCACCACTTCAGGTGTTTGTCAGGGCTAAAAAGAAAATCAACGACATATATGTGGAAATTGAGGAATATGTTCGCGAGACCACACAATTCATTAATGGTAAGTTTTGTATTTTAATATTTTTAAATAAAACAACAAAGAAATAATTTTGTTGTAATGATTTGTAGTTTTACAGACGGAAACGGAGGTGGTTGACAAAGCTGAACGGGAATTATTTGAAAGTTACGTTCTTAAGGTGGCTGGTATACGTGAAGTGTTGGCGCGCGATCATATGAAAGTCGCCTTCTTTGGTCGTACATCAAACGGCAAAAGCTCTGTTATCAATGCTATGTTACGCGAAAAAATATTACCGAGTGGCATCGGTCATACTACCAATTGTTTTTGTCAAGTAGAAGGTAGCGATAGTTGTGAGGCGTATCTAATAAAGGAAGGTTCTGATGAAAAACTAAATGTTACCGTAAGTACAAATAAATGAAAAATTCTAGCCCCCCTCAAATTTTATTAGGCAGCTATCCTGCAGGATAATGCTTTTTACAAATACAAATATGGTACAAAAATAATGAAATAACTTCTTTTTGCTTATCACACTTTCAGAGCATAAAACAACTGGCAAATGCATTATGTCAAGAGAAATTATGTGAAAGTTCACTGGTGCGTATATTTTGGCCACGTGAACGTTGCAGTTTGCTACGTGATGATGTGGTGTTTGTGGATTCGCCCGGTGTAGATGTGTCAGCCAACTTGGACGATTGGATTGATAATCATTGCTTAAATGCTGATGTGTTTGTGTTGGTATTAAACGCTGAATCCACAATGACGCGAGCGGAAAAGCAATTCTTTCACACTGTGTCACAGAAACTATCAAAGCCGAACATATTCATTCTGAATAATCGCTGGGATGCTTCGGCCAATGAGCCAGAATGTCAAGAATCGGTAAGTTCTACTGCTGAGCAGCTTCTCTTGTTATGATGATGATAATGTAGATCACTTAAGTAATGTTGGTGTTGTTTCCTTAAATTTTTGATTGATTTTGATATTTAAAAATGTGCAATAAAAAAAATCAGGATCTTCAGAAGGTAATTAGAACTTTAGCAAACTCCTTAAATATATATAAAGACAGACAGTTTTACCTTTGCAAACGCATATACTTGAATGAATTATTCATGAAAAAGACTTGTTTGCTGTTTTTATATTTTTTTCTTAGGTGAAATCACAACACACCGAACGTTGTATAGATTTTCTGACCAAAGAATTGAAGATAACTAATGAAAAAGAAGCTATTGAACGAGTATTTTTTGTGTCGGCCCGCGAAGCCTTGCAGGCTAGATTGGAGGAGGCCAAAGGCAACTCACCCAGCCAGGGCGCCATTGCGGAAGGCTTCCAGATGCGCTACTTTGAGTTTCAGGATTTCGAGCGGAAGTTCGAAGAGTGCATCTCGAAAAGTGCCGTTAAAACTAAATTCGAGAAGCACAGCTCCCGCGGCAGGTCTCTCTCCTGCGATATGCATAAAATGCTAGACGACATATACGAACGAATCTCGATATTTCGTAATCTAAAGCTGGATCAAAAGAATCTGTTGGGCGAACGTATACAAGGCACTGAAACCGAAATGATGAATGTGACGCGTGAAATGAAGCTGAAAATTCACAATATGGTGGAGGAGGTTGAACAGAAGGTGTCCAAGGCGTTAAACGAAGAGATCTGGCGTTTGGGGGTATTGATCGATGAATTCAATATGCCCTTCCACCCCGAACCTCTGGTGCTCAACATATACAAAAAAGAATTGAACGCTCATGTGGAAGCTGGCTTGGGATCCAACTTAAGGGCCAGATTATCCATGGCTTTGGCCATGAATGTAGAGTCTGCTCAACGAGACATGACAGGTAAGTCGATAGTTGTTCTTAATCATCTTTTATACCCTCCACCACAGTGATCAGAGAGATGTAGATGTGGACGGTATTTAAGATTTAGTCTAAGCCACATTTAGATTTCTTACATTTTTATAATAATTAATCTCCCATGGAATATGCAATAAAAAGAACGCATGCATGCTCTGGTGCCAAGTGAGAAATTTGGTGAACAAACGAAAGCAGTGGCAGTAAGGAGTCAACCATTTGAAATGTTGTATTCGTTGAACTGTCAGAATTTGTGCGCCGACTTTCAAGAGGATTTGGAATTTAAGTTTTCTTGGGGCATTACGGCCATGATACAAAGATTCACCGGCAAAGTTAAAGAGAGAAATCGCAAAACTCCAGCCATCATGAATCGTCAGAGCAGTTACGTGGTAAGTTTATAACATTTTTTGTTTTGTTTTATTTATTAATAAAATAAAAAATTATTTGCACAATTGTATGGAAAAAGCAAATTTCGTCGTCACCCATTACACCGGTAAATGATGCCCCGATATGCTTAATACCAACACCTGTTGGGGGGATAACGCAGGAGCAGTTGTCAGTAATATCGCGCATTGCTTTTTCGTCTGTCGGCTCACAGGGTACGGTGGGTGGCTTAATTGTGGCCGGCGTTGTAAGTTTATGTTGTTGTTATTATAATAAAAATATTATCACATAAATCTTGTATATATATGCAGATGTTAAAAACGATTGGTTGGCGCGTTTTGGTTGGTGTGGGCGCTTTATATGGTTGTGTCTATTTGTATGAGCGTCTGTCTTGGACAAATTCGGCCAAAGAACGCGCTTTCAAGGGTCAGTACGTACGGCATGCTACAAAAAAATTGAAAATGATTGTGGATCTGACTTCGGCCAATTGCAGTCACCAAGTGCAACAGTAAGTTTCATTTCATTCTTAACTTCTGATTGTTATACGAATGGAGGCTGTTTTTCCTTTTAGAGAATTGTCCGGCACTTTTGCTCGTTTGTGTCGTACGGTTGATACAGCTACCACCGACATGAATGACGAGCTTAAAACGTTGGCGAGTCAACTAACTGTACTTGAAGCTAATCAGAAACAATTGAAATTGTTGCGCAACAAAGCAAATTACATACAGAACGAATTAGACATTTTCGAGAACAATTATATTAAGTCAAATTAATCCTTCGGAGAATCAATTTTTTTTTTTTACATTGATAAAATATACCATCTACGCGATAATATTTTAAACGTAGAGTTATGGAATAATGAAATACGATCACGGTGCCGTGGAGACAATGATGTTGCAACTGCATGTTATTTAATTTTATTGTGATAATGAGTTGTATGAAGTTTACTTTGGAACACCATTTTTGTATTTGTACTTGCTTGCTTTACATTGGTTTTTATACGACACACAAGTTTTTTTTTATTTATATAAAAATTTACTTCTAATGTTACCCCCCCCTCATGCTTATTAATTACTAATACTTTACTCTGTCTATTTAATTAACTTGTGTGGAAACTATGATTGCTCATGTTTGTAGAGTCCTAGCGAGGTGAATTTAACGTATATTTGCATAAGATATTTTGTTGAATTTCTTTGTGTATAATAAAACGAAAATAACGTATTCAATTATTGCGAGTTTTTATTACGTAATTACAGGACATAAGTTTAAATTAGGCATTTTAAGGTTTATTCATTACAATAGTTTTATTTTAAAACGGCGGAGCTGGAGCATGGAGCATTTGTGGTGAATGCGGGCAGTGCCAAGCCCATCAATTGAAAATCTCCAAAAGGCTACAGAAATTTCCAAATGTTTGCAAAAAATTTGACCAAAACCGGAGCAATAGTTTTCTAGTTATAAGCCAAGAAAGTTCACCTTCATTCCTGCGGTTGTTGTTGTGAAAATCACACAAATATAAAAATGTTAGCAAAATACCAGGCGCCCAGAATTGCGTAGTAAGCGAATTTAGATAATAGATATTTTTTAAAGCCTCATAACTCAGGAACGGCTGCACGGATTTCGTTCAAACTTTCTGTGAAAGATTGTAAATTTGTTCAGCTTTCAAATGAATTTCATTAATGGGCGTGGCACCATTCATTTGGTTAATAAACGACATGTATTTGTAAAAAAAGTCGTTTTCTAATAAAATGGGCAGTGCCACGCCCATCAATTGAAGATCCCCAAAAAGCTACAGAAATTTCCAAATGTTTGCGAAAAATTTGACCAAAATCGAAGCAGTAGTTTTCTAGTTATAAGCTTTTTTTTATGGAAGAGTTCTAAAAATGGTCCGATCGAGTCCATATTTGACACAGTCAATTATTAAGCTAAATAACCATCCTTGACCGAATTTTATTAGAAAGAGAGGATTTTCGCCTCTTATATATAAATTTTCTTGATTTAAAAAAAATAAATATTTTATGTTACTTTAAATCATTAAATCCAGTCCCTAATTTAATTCAATTTAAACACAATTGGCTTCCGTGATTTTTCCCAAAACATGTATGTGTGTATATATTTTTGTTATTTCGCTTCTGCATTAAACTAATTAGAAAATATATATATATATAATAATCATTACTACAAATTACCTCGTATTGCTTATTTATCAAATATAATATACATATAACAAAAATATCAATATAAACAACATACACAGAAGGATCCGTTTTACATAATTCATTTAGCAAAAGTGCAGTAATTGTAAGTATAGTAATATTAATGATTTAGTGAAAGAATAGAAAAATATCAATTCCGGTTGTGACCAATCCAGTAAATGACGTTATATTACAATATGTGATGCTCTAATAATATCGGTCTAATTTTATATATATATATATAAAACAAAGGAAAAAGAAGTGTTAGAAAATAACTCAAAAGTAGAAAAAAAGCTTTTGGTCGTTAGTTGGCGTTGAGGTGGCCTAATTTACATGTGTATCGTTGCCGCCGTGTAACGGGCCTCACCGCGCCTCCAAGACCACTGGCTGGGACGATACTGGAAAATAATTGAAAAAAATTATTAGTCTCTTTTCATAACATATCTACATACGAGTATACGTATATGTAGGTTATATGGTATAAAATAAAAATTTTAATTTAGATCTAATTTTAAAATAAGAAAAAATTGTCTTAGGCCAAAAGTTAAATACCCTCCACATGTACAACTAGAGGGCATGGCAGGTATATGATTACGCCCTCTAATAGTGTATATACGCCCTATATAGTGTATCAGTTTTCAAGTCTGGTTTTATGGTGAATATGGTTTTCTGTAAATGGTGGGCATGTCTGTTTTCCTGCCGCGCTCATATATGCGTGCAGTGCCTGTACAATATTTTCGGTCAATATCTCAAAATATACGCCATTGAGAATGCCAACAACAGACGGACCCACGGACATACATATCTAAATCGGCTCAGTTTTTGATGATGATCAAGAATATATATTTTGTACGGTCTCTGACGCTCCTTCTGGTTTTTGCAAACTCAAAATCAAACTTAGTCTAACCCCCACCTTATGTGGAGGGTATAAAAATATATTCTCTATATATATAAATAGGTTTGAAAGTTGGATTAAAGTGATGTGATGAATATGCTTATAGATTTCGGTGCACATATGATATGAATTAGATTTTGAACATCGATAATGTTAGAAGATTTTTGGATGCATTATGTATAAAATTAATCGAAAGTGAGTTTGTTTAAACATTTGAAGGTGACTGTAAACTCCGAAATGTACAAACCTTGTGATATTTTGACTGCATGTTATATAAGTAAGGAGGAGGAAAAGAACAAGGAAAAGTTAATAATCACAATGTGTTTCATATAATTGAATGGATGATAGAAGAGAGTAGGGACAATATTTCTTCTGCTCGTATAATTTTTTATCATAATTATTTATTAATAATTTCAAATTTCAAAGATCTGTACTTTTTAGATGTACGGACACAGGTCTACAAACCGCCTTAGAGCTTAATTATTTAGAGCACACTAACAAGCTTGGAAGTGTGTCCTGTATCAATTGATTGAAATTTTTATCATTTTTTATTTAACGAATATTTTTCATGAAAAATCTGTTTTGCCCCTCATAAATGCATTCACCCATTTAATTATTATTACATTTAACAAGGTGAGGAAAAAAAATGGAAACTCTCGAAGATGAAATTTTTGAACAAAACTTCCTATAAAAAAGTTGAAGGGTTAGAAGAAGGAAGGTCAAGATTAAGGTTCTTTTTCTTTTAACCTGAGAACTTTTGTATTCAAATTTTTTTTTTTTTTGTTTCGAAATATTTCACTTTATGATGTTACGCAAGAATTTCCAACTTTTTCCCCCCACATTGTACAATATACGTTGCAAGACTGCATGGTAACAAATACAGTAAAAATTATCTGGCATTCAGTTGATATTACCTGTATAAGGAGTTGTCCACTTTTTGTATGAGGATTTCTATAGGCGTAAAGGACCCAGAGTATCAGGCACGCTATCACACCGAGAGGTATAAAAACACCTAATGTTAAGGTCACACTTTTTGTATTCCCAGAATTTTCCATATTCACTTTGGCCACTTTACTAATTGGCTGGGAATTCGATGTGTCCGGGGAGGCCATTGTTGCCGATGAGACATTGAGCGTATACGGTTTCATTGTAATCATATGGTCATTTTTACCATCTTTGTTGGGCAAGTTGGCCGATATATTTGGAGATGCTGTGACTGTTGAATGATCGACAACAGGATTTGTTATGGCATTATTGCCTCTTTCACCGAGGGCCGGACATGAGCTTGCTACAGTTATTTGTGAACGATCACAACCTATATATAAAGATTTTTTCATAATTTTATATTTTCAATTTCATTCCATATTGTTTACCAACCTTTGGTAACCCAATCTTGTTTTTTGCGATCAGTACCGGTAGAGCAACGATTTAATATGGGACACCAAGTGCACTAATAAATCAAAAAGACACAGCGTTACATTGTAAAATGGTGTAGGTTATAAGAATTGCATTTTTATCAATTTAAACAATACGTTATGTCACACAACTTGCCCCCCAAACAAATAAATAAAATTGTAAACTACATAATAGATATGATATGGGTTGTATTCGTACACATTCGTAGCCATTAAAGTGCCCCGTGTTTACTGTGTTTTGTAATTAATGAATGGAATAATATCACACTTACATCGAATGTGGTGTTATGGGAAATGCACGCTACACAATCTGTGTATTGTAGGCACGTGAATAGTGCTTTTAAATGGATAATCGTTGAATTAATAATTGGAGCATCGGCAAAATTTACTCTATGGTATTCGTAAATCGTTTTTCGTCGGGCAACTGAAATTCATATAACTTAGTTTAACCCAATGCAAGTGAGTACAAAGAGAATGTGAGAGAAAGAGAGCGAGAAATGCTTACAATGGATCACTTTATCGATTATATAAGCATCCGAAAGACCGACTTTTACGGGATGTTGGTCATCCTGTATGGCGTTCATACTGATAGGGACCGAGAAGTATGTAAACACAATGTCACCGCTTTTATGCAGCGTAACACTAAAAGTAAACTTGCCCACATCACGCCTGTCCTGTAAATAGACATTTTCCCAAAGCACCGTAAACGAGGAACCTAAAAAATTATTAACAGTTGACAAAAAGCTGATAATATATAAATAAAAACTTAAGACCTGTATCATTTAAACGCACAAACGATTCATTCGAAAGACTCGTATCGAAGTTTGCCATTAGAGGTGCTATGTATTGAGTGGCCGCCAACCATGAATGCACATAATCACCGGTATATATAAAGCCACCAGTAGCTACGGTCACGTTACGCACTGGATGTCCATAGAAGGGAAAATCAAAACTCAATAGTACAGTCTAACCTCAAATATAAAGATGTTTTTTTTTTTTTTAATTTAATTATGAAGATTATCAGTATGAGCAGTTTTACCATAGCGCGCCGATGAGATTGTGATAACATCGTGCTGGGAGGAATGTTTTTGATTTCATTCCAAATTTTTCTCACTTCCTCCCGATCCACATACATCGTACTGTTGTAATAGTTGTGATGATCCTTTTTTTCAATAACAATAACTTCGTTAACAGCAATGGAAATTAGTAAATATTTCTTTTAAACATAATACGTACTGTTGTCTTATCGACGGTTAGGTTTTGTTCATTCCATACATCAAACGTTTGATTTTCAGGTACGTCGATGGTATCAATTACATCCTCCGGGTAAAAGGTGGTATCTTCACTCTTACCACTCAATCCCACATTAAATTGACGATTATGTGGATCTGTTGTTTTCGTTTTTAATTTATTTGAATCGTTTGTCATGTTCTTACCGGTATTCGGTTCAGACATATTCGTTCGATTAGCAGATAAATCCAAGTTATGATTATTTTTAGTGTTATTATAAGTGACGGTTGAACCTTCATCTCTTGCAGTGCTGTAATTTGCATGGTGTTGTATCGCTGTTTTAACATGTGTGGCATTTTCCGAAACACTTTCATATTCATGCTTTATACTTGGAGCTGTATGAATTAAAAATGTGCTGTTATAGAAACATTCTTTGGTGCATTTGTATAAATTTTCGTTTGAACAGTTAAGAAGAAGAAAAACTCAAGTCTATCCTACAAAATTACGCAAATATACTTGGACGCCATTGTATTCTTCGATCATTGAACTTGATAAGTTTTATACACAATACAATAAACTATATGACGCATCATCTTATGAATTGTTTTGTATGTTATTTTTATGCCCGCTCAAAAAATGCGGTACAATGTTATAAAATAATTGAAATTTAACAAAATATTTAAACTTTAATGAAGAGAAACATTAAAATTATATTTAGTTTGGTAAGTTTTTAGTTTATATATGAATTTTTTCATTCATTTCATAATATATTTTGTTTGGATTGAGTCTTTGATAGCTTCACATGCATACGTAAACTCTGACAGTTACATTCTTTTTAACGATTACTAGACATGTGTTACAAATTATCTGGTATTTTACAGAGTAAAGTTTTTGAAAACTGTTGATGTGCCTGCTAAATAATTCTAACCGATCATGCCTATTTTCACAACTCTTTCAAATATCTCCATAATAGAACTACCGAAGTTCCAATCAAACACTTTATAATTTCAAATGCTACCGTTTTTTACCCAAAATCTCAAACGTTCGTGTACTGATATTTCCTTCAGACATTCTCACTATGTACAAAAATCACGGCCAACTTTAAAACTACAATTATGAAATTGATATTTGGCAAGTATATTTATATTTACGCATTTGTCGATGGGTTTAAAATGAGCCCAACAAATATCAGACATTTCCACCACATAAGAAAAACTGTGCTTGGTACCACATACAGTAACTGTCCTTAAAAAAGGTCTCAATTATATACATGCTACACCCACTCATTAAGGATAAATGTGAAACAGCCAAAGACGTATTAGATATTTTTTTACTCCTTTCATCCTCTTTACATTCTTCTGGATTTTTATTTAAGTATTTAACCTTTGAACAAATAAGCCAATCGCTCATATGTGACCATACGTAAGAAGAATTAAATCACCCGTTATAGAAAAAATTCACTTGACATTAACATTTTTTCTTATCCTTGTACAATTTCATTTGCGTTTGGCAGCATTTTTTCACTTTTTTAAAGTTATTACTATTTGAACTAGAATTAACACTTACTTTCATCAATATATGTCGTTTCCGTTATGTGAAAATTATAAACAATTAATACAATTGTTAAAACCCCAATTAATCTAGCACCAACTTTCGCCATTTTTGTTCAACTGATGTGAAAAAAGAATACAATATTACTGGCACAGAATAGTCATTCAAGAGAATACTGCTTACACGAGAATAACAAACTATAATGGAAAGAATTAACATAAGGAACGTTAAGGAAAAATAAATTGGGGTATATAAAATTGCGTTCAGTCTAATACTCCATATTTATACATAATCTATAGGCGTGGCATGAATTTTTATTAAAATTTGTAAAGAAAGGGATCATGTTGATCAATTTTGCTAATTTTATATATAAACGTACCGACATGAACTAAGGTCTGTAAATGAACTACAGCTCAATTGTGTGCGATTCAGCACATATTCGGGAACGTCATTAAATTGATTTAAATGCTTATGTTGATTTTAACAATTAAAAAGTTTAGTTCGGTTCAGAGCATTATAGCTAAATATCCTTAAAATTATAATTTACAATTTGACGGTTTGTGTAATTGCTATTTAGGTATTTTGTAACAATATAAAATTTACGCATACACTCGGCAACTCTATCTGGTTCATGTCACGCCATTTTATTTTCTAAATCTCTTCAATGCGTTGAAGAAATAATTTTTGTATGGATAACTAATTAGAAAAAATAAGTACAATCAATTCAATTCAATTTAAATAATAATAGTACCATGAGTAAAACTTTCAAGAAAAACTGTGATAAATGAAAATGAAAAGACTTGCATATTTACATGAGTGATTGTGTTTAAAGAAAATATTTTGCCTTAGTGTAGAAAATAAAAAAATACCCTTTGAGGGTATTTAATCCTTAAATTATGTAAAACAACGGTATTGGAAAGAGAAGAAAAGCAGGAATTGTTAATTCGAATTCGATAATGAAAAAGTAATACAGAACATTTCTAGTTATTTTCCCGCGATTGGGGAGCGGAATTGTTACACTTAATGGTCAAACCTGATAAATAAGTAATGTAAGTTACATAAAACAAGGATGAATAAAGGATTGCTTGAATCCAGAGTTATGTAGAAGATCGATTTTCGATGTTTTCTTACGGGGTTTTCAAAAATATTTTATTTTTCCATATTCAACGAATTAGGGATAAAAGAACGAAATCCCACTTGGTTCCGTACATTAAAGGTTTAGAAAAAATATGAACAGAAAAAATTGGAAATTTTATTAATTATCCTAAAGAGTGTGCCTCACAATTTAATGAACTTTAACACCTTTGCGAAATGAGCTTAATACAAAAATGAAACCAACAACAAATGATATATGAAATGATTAAAATACATTAAAGTATAGAATTCGGTATTATCAAGAACGCAAAAAATTCACAATAGTGAAAATAGTTATGAAAATAGTGCATTTGTCGATTGATACTTACCTACAATTACGGTAGTATATAGTGTTGCCATATAGCTTAATAGTTCTAAGCTATAATTAGATAATAATTGTGTGTAAATGAAACCTGAAGTAAAAACAATTTATTGATTTGATTGTGTTAAATAAAAATGCTGTAATAGCTTTTAGTATAAAGTTTACATATTTTTGTGCATCCAGGGCCTGTCGGTTAAACTGAATTTTTCATATTCCATTACAACTAAAAAGGAAGTAATTTCATTGAGAGTGAACGTAATGTAAAAGTATGTATTGTACTTAAAGTGAGAAAATACTTTGTGTAGGCATTCACATTTCCTACCGAATAGGTAGACATAATATTTTCGCCGTGTATACAAATTTATGTTATTTAAAATCCTAATGAATTTTTCAAAACTACTACCTACTAAAAGTTGAAAAAAATTATATAAAGCAGATCTTTACGGGATTATATATTTAAAACTATCGCGTATTTTGTCCGTAAAATAAAGTAAGTGATTAAGTTCCATAATATTTGGTGTGTGTTATGGAAAAATATTTTAAAACTACTTCTCTTGCAAATAATACTTTGTATTGTTATAAAATAGTACATATCGTCTCTTCAAATGTGGTATGAATGAAACGAAATTTGTGAATAGCGATGAAAACCTGTTTAACAATAAACACAATTCCAGCATACATGTACGGTCCATATGTTTGTAGTATTTGACATTTCGCGGCTGCATTTCAGGGGGTTGTTTTCTAATTCATAACTTTAACGTCGACTAGCAATAATATTACAAGACTCATTTCTAACGTTACACCTTCATTAAGAAAGCTGGGGGTGTGAGCTATCAATTACCGACACAGGTACAAATGTGTGTAGTTCACTTTATGCAAAAAAAAAATCTATATCTGCATGTTTGTATATGAGAATGTGTTAATGTTTGTAAATTGTGTAAAATCGCAACATGTTCATATGTATGACAGTTTACCATATCGGGACAACAACAACATTTAAAATTTTTTATGCTCGTTGTTGTATAACGCCCATATAACTTAACAAGTAAAAAAAAAAAAACCAATAATTTTGTTCTATTCGATATATCCGCTACATTCTAAATAAATAGTGGGCATGGTATATATGGCAAAAGCATCGCTTGTAACGATTTCGAAATTATACAAGTTAACACAAGTCGACTTTATTGGGATTCTTTGTTAATTGTGGGCGTATCTGTTGTAGGGTTTTATCTTTGAAAAATGTGTGCACCAAGTTCTTAATTTAATGTTTTGTGACGATAAGAAATGATTGTTGGTATGCGTTGCTCTTAAATGTTTTCACCGTGAATAATGAAAAAGTACCGGTACACACAATTTCAGCTAAATATCTTAATTTTTGGGACTGTAAGGTTGCTAACAATAGAGCTTGGATGAATTTCCTGCCTAGATTTTTTGGCAAGATTGGTTTTATTGATCATGAAATATGTATGGATGGGGTGCTTTTTAAAAATTTATATAATTTTTGAAATGAAACTTTGTTTTGTTGTTGTTGTATATATATAAATCTTATCAGGTCTATGTGTATAACTATTTTTCAGGAGAGTAGTCGGGTTGATTTGATTCTGTTCTTTACCAACAACGCATTAAATAATATGAGCCATGCCTTCAGCACGACCAGGCAGTCTTAAAGATCCGGAGATTGCCGAACTTTTCAATAAACATGATCCTGAGAAAATCTTTGAGGATTTACGAGAGATCGGTCATGGCTCCTTCGGTGCAGTGTATTATGCGCGCTGCAATCTCACCAAAGAAATTGTGGCTATTAAAAAAATGTCATATACAGGCAAACAGAGTTTGGAAAAATGGCAGGATATACTGAAAGAAATCAGGTACGGGAATTTCTTGTTAAACTCTTCACATATCAGATGTACTGTTAAAAGGTTTCTTTATATATGTTTTACAAAATTAGATTTTTACGTCAGTTGAATCACCCGAATACCATTGAGTACAAGGGCTGTTACTTACGGGAATCTACTGCATGGCTGGTAATGGAATATTGTGTGGGTTCGGCCTCCGATATAATTGAAGTGCACAAGAAACCGTTGCATGAAGACGAGATAGCTGCAATATGTGATGGTGTCCTAAATGGACTTAGTTACTTGCACAGTTTGGGAAGGATACATCGGGACATTAAGGCAGGCAATATACTACTCACAGACAACGGTGTCGTAAAATTGGCAGATTTTGGTAGTGCTGCTATCAAATGTCCAGCTAACAGTTTTGTGGGCACCCCTTATTGGATGGCACCTGAAGTCATATTAGCTATGGATGAAGGGCAATACGATGGGAAGGTGGATGTGTGGTCTTTGGGCATCACATGTATAGAGTTGGCCGAACGCAAGCCACCCTATTTCAACATGAACGCCATGTCCGCTCTCTATCATATCGCTCAGAATGATTCACCAACACTACCGGTAAACCTGGATAAGGAGATAATCTCACTGAAATTCTAATATTTTTTATGCCTACAGAAAAACGACTGGTCGGACACATTTTGTTGCTTTGTTGATTTATGCCTCAAAAAGAATCCGGCCGATCGGCCATCATCCAGCAAATTATTAGCTGACTCTTACATAACGCGCCATCGTTCAGATACTGTTCTTTTGGAATTGATTGCTCGCACCAAAGCTGCTGTTAGGGAATTGGACAATTTAAATTATCGCAAAATGAAGAAGATTCTTATGGTGGATTCCTGTGAGACGGAAAGTGCCATTGGTGACACGGATGATACACAAGACGAGCATGCCGGTGGCGATAGTAGCAAGAGTAATAGTATTACGTCGGAACACTCTATACAGTCTGTGGGTGTGTCGGCGGCCAGTAGTCAAGTAGTACATAAAATGAAATATTTTTTTCTTCTAAAAAAATCAAAATCTCTGACAAATGTGTAATTTTTTCTTTATTCCAAATCTCTTGTAGAGCTCATCGACAAACTCTATACCACCGGTGGCGCAAAATTATATGGGTGGTGGTATTGGATTGATAGGACCCCATAGCCATCATGGTCAACAGTCGTCACATATAGGTGCCATGAATTATCACCATCATCATCAAATGCAGCAGCAACAGCAACAGCATCATCATCAGCAGCAGCAGCAACAACAACAACAACAACATCAACAAGCAATAAGTGGTGCTGTGTCCCGTAACTCGTCAAGACATCGCAATTTGCCACCATTGCCCAGCATTATGCACAACATGAACAACAACATAACACCAACAAATTCCACAGCAGTAGTGCCAGCTCCAGTACCACTGCAACAACAACAACAACAACAACAGGCATTGTCACATAATTCTGGTGGTATTGGCAGCAATATGCCGCTATACCACCAAGCAGGCATTAGTGGTGATCGCCTATCACAACAACCGCCACCCATACAGCCACGATATTTGTCATCACCAGCTGCTGCTGCTGCCGTTTATGCAGCCACTTCTAATGTTAATGAGCATGGTCCCAATAATTTTGCCACAATCCGAACGACCAGTATTGTCACAAAACAGCAAAAAGAACACATGCAGGTAACTGATCCATTTTATAAAATTATCAAAAAACAAGAAAGAAAACTAAATTTGGCATATCCATATCCATATTTTAGGTTTATAGCTCAATCTTTGTAGCAAATAAATACATTTTTCTTAATTATGGGCGTGGCTTTTGACCGATTTTACCCATTTTAAATAGCGATCTGCATGCAAAAACTAAAAGTGCCTGTACAAGAGTTCAACTCAACATCTCAAAATTTACGCTCGTGAGAGTGCCAACAACAGACAGACACACGGACACATGGACATACATGTTTAGATTGACTCAGTTTTTGATGCTGGTTACAATATTCAACTTGAGCTATAGATGGTGAGACGTTTTGTTAATTATGGTTGTGGCAGTTGTACATTCTCGGTCGAATATAGTTTATATCGTAGGCTTTTTACGATTAATTGGTCAGTTGCTTAATTCATACAACTTTTTGATTTATGTTTTTTTAGGAGGAAATGCATGAACAAATGACTGGCTACAAGCGCATGCGTCGGGAACATCAAGCAGCACTGGTCAAACTCGAGGAGAAGTGTAAAGTTGAGATGGAAGCGCATAAGAATGCTTTAGATAAGGAATACGAAAATTTACTGCACAATTTCACCAGGGATTTAGAGAGATTAGAGGTGAGTGAGCAATTCAACAACAGCTCTCTACTAATATGTGATTGTACTGAAAAAATTATTCTACAGACCAAGCATCAACAGGATCTGGAGAGACGTACGAAACAGACGATAGCAGCAGAGAAAAAACTATATAAAGAGATTACTCTGAAGCAGGAAGGTGATCGCAAAGCATTTGACATGAATCGCAAAAAAGAATACAAGGCCAATAAGGAACGATGGAAACGAGAATTGTCCATGGACGAGTCGACGCCGAAGCGACAGCGCGATTTAACGCTACAATCGCAAAAGGACAATTTAAAGCAGGCCGAGGCTCAGGAGGAGCAAAATCTTTTGATGACGCAAAAGCAATACATAGAACTGGAGATGCGCAAGTTCAAGAGGAGGCGTCACATAATGTTGCACGAACTGGAAGATCAGCTGCTAAGAGATGTAAACAATGCACACCTTTCAATTTTTTGCGTATTTGAAAAACATGTTTCGTTTTTTTGTTTGTTTTCGTTTCGTTTACACGTTTATGTCTAAAGGAATTGGCTAAAAAGCAACAGCAACTGGAGCAAGCGCACGCCATGTTGCTGAAGCATCACGAGAAAACTCAAGAGCTTGAGTATCGTCAACAGAAAAGTGTACACCAGCTAAGGGAAGAGCAGGTAGGTGTTGTACATATTTTTCACTTCTTGCACAATTTCTTAACACTTTTATGCTCTGCCTGTATAGATAAATAAGCAGCACGATACCGAGTTACAAAATCAAAAAATTTATATGGAACGTGTCAAGAAAGAGTTGCTAAGGAAGCATGCAATGGAAATTCGTCAGCATCCAAAGAGTCTTAAGGTAAAAACTAATATACATTTTGTACAAATGATCGCTTAATCGGTGTTTGTTTGAATGTAGCAAAAAGAATTGCAAATAAGGAAACAGTTTCGGGAAACTTGCAAAACGCAGACGAAACAATATAAACGGTACAAGGCGCAAATATTGCAAACAACGCCAAAGGAGCAACAGAAAGAGGTTATTAAGCAGTTGAAGGAGGAGAAGCATCGCAAACTGACGCTGCTCGGTGAACAAGTAACGCGCTTTAGTCATTAAACGAACTGTGTTTACATTTATATAAATGATGATTTTTTCTTTTCTTGTGTAGTATGAACAAAGCATAGCTGATATGTTCCAAAGTCAAAGTTACAAATTAGACGAAAGTCAGGTGATTGAATGTCAACGCACCAATGAAATGTTGGAATATGAACTGGAAGTGCTCACTGCCTACCAAAACAAAAACAAAAAGCAAGCTCAAGAGCAACGTGACCGTGAGCGTCGTGAATTGGAGAATCGTGTAGCACAGCGTCGTAGCGTATTAGAAAATAAGGTAAGAACTTTAATTTTATATTTGTACACTCTACACCACTCCATGTCGAAGGTACACTAAGTTTGTGCAATGGGGTACAGCTGCGTATAAGTGGTGTAGGGTAACAGGGTAGAGCTTTAATTGTAGCATTTTCGCTTGTTTTTTATATGGTATGAAACTTAGATGGAAGCAGAGTTGCAACAATTTAATCAGGAACGTGCTGAAAGGTTGCGCATGAAACATGACAAACACGTTAAAGAGTTGGACACATTCGATGAAGAATCAATAGCTTTAGGTTTCAGGTATTTTTTTTATTATTATTTTTTTTAAATCTTTGCTTAAGAACTTAAATATAATTAATGACGGAATTTTTTTTCTATTATTCTAGTGCACTCGCTATTACCGATGGATCACGTGAAAATTATCCAGATGAAGAGGGTAGTTTGTCCGGTTCAATGATTAGTTTAGCGCATAGTAATAGTTCAACAAGTTTTCCAGCTGGCTCCCTATAGCAAATGTACCTGCAACATTTGAATGGATTACATGCTAATAAACTGGTAAACACTAAACCAATTGTAACAACCAACATACACACAAACATAGTAGAATCCACCGTAACCAAAGGTTTGCTTCTTGGTAGTAGTGACGAAATCAAGACTCTCATATAAAGACGACACTGAGGCGTTGAAACGGACGTCCATAATGAACCCCTTTACTTCCATGTAAACACAACATACACATGCATGCACTTACAATAAAAGAACCGAATGCTTGTTCGATGAAAGGAAGATAAATGCGGTTAAATAAAATTCTTATGCATACACTTCAAACGCCTCACCAGCGTTCTTTATTTGTTTAGAGAAAATCAACTTACTTGTTAGTGGCACATTTGTGTACGTGCGTTCGGTATGCAGAGAATATTTCAATTAAAAATTTCAAAAAAGTCAACCATGATGATGGTGATTTAAAAAAAGCACACACAAGTGTTGGCGCCCATTTGTTGGGCACCATTTATATATATAAATATATAAATGATAAATCAATATTTATAAAACATTAACAATAATGATTATTGCAGTTATTCTATATTATGTATTTATTTCTAAGTTTAATAATCCATATAATAAAAAGTAGAAAGTCCGAAAAATAAGTATATCTAAACATTAAATCATAGCTATTGTACTAAAATATAATAAAGTGGTTTTCATTTTCTCTTATATTTTTGGTAAAATCTTAAACTTCCATCCCTCGACATGTAGCATGTTTAAGATAATTTTCTTTATCAACTACAAAGTGTATGTGATTAATGCAGATCTGGAGAATCAAAAAGAAAAACAAGTGAAAATATTATAGTCGGTCAAGCCGGATCATCACATATTCTACATCACTTGATATATTAAATTTTTTTTTTTTTTTTTTTTTTGAAAAATGAAAAATTTTATTTTTATACGCCGGATTTTTTTTTTTTTATTTTTTTTTGTTTGTTTCTGAAATCTGATCCTATCCACTTTAAAAAGGGTTCATTTTTGGGCCAATACATTTTCTTGTACCAAATTTTATCGAAATATGTCAAAAAATAATAGGACCTCATACGGGGAGGTGTTCTAAAAATGGTCCTACTCGGTCCATTTTCAATATGGTTCCCCTCTGGGCGAATACATGTTCTTGTACCAAATTTCATCAATCAATATCTCAAAAAATCGATTCAGATTTTGATTCTGAATCGATCGATATAATTGAAGGTGGGTGAACTTGAACTAAAATGACGTGAAAGAACTGATAAACACATTTTTTTAATTAGATCACTATACTTAAAAGGTGTTTGTGCAAATATCTATGAGTTCCTCGGGTCAGAGCCCCACCTAAAAACGACAAGAACCTCCAACTAACTCACAAAAATTCAGCCATGATTATTTATAGATTCCATTAACCATCGAAAATATATAAGATCGCATAACTGACGCCCATAGTTCGCAAAAATTTCATTGGTCACTGAATTTGACTTTAATGTTGATGCCTCTTACATATTAGAAACGGTAAATCAAAGAATCGCCCCAGAAGTTATATATAAATGCAGAGGAATTGACATTTTTTTTGCTTGATACTTGAGTTATAATGTCGACATATGTATTATTTATTTATTTTTTATATTGCATTCAATTACCATTAAAAGATTTTACTTTGGTATGAGTTATTAATACAATTTTTCTCTTAATACTTTTTTTTTTTTGCTTATCTACAAATTATAGTTTTCCTAATTTGTGTTTGACTTTAAGAGCTTAAAGTTTAAATGCGTCCCATATGGAAGACGCCTCCATCAATTCTCCGAAGAAATTTGCATAGGTTGACCCTCCACATCGTAGTGGTAGTTATACTACCAAAACTTCTCAGACCCCACACATAAAACGATGTGTTAAAAATGGGCGGGATTTTAAAACATACACGCCTATTAATATATATATATATTTAGTGCAGAATTCGAACCTCATTTTAGCTATGATTTTTAAAAGATGCCAACCCATCGCTTACTCACAAATATGACAAGTATTTAAAATTTGGTCTGATCCATATATAAACATTTAACTTGTTTCCTTTGTAGTTACTAGTATAGTGAGATACTATTTGGGTGCCTTTAAATTAGGCTGTTTAAAAACGAATTCTTATTAATCAGTTTTGTGGTGGCGATAACGAACTCAACATTGTTATCTTCTAGCGTAGATAGAAAACGTAATGCCGCTACTTCGGCAAACGTACAACCACCCACAAAGAACACCAAGATAATACGTGGAATGTTTAACAATGAACCCTCGCTTGGCGTTATAGTATGCCGTCCCCCAATACCAATTAGCTGAGCTTGAAAATCTTCAAACGTGGGTCCGGGTAGATTGTAAATCTGACTCTTTAACGATTGCCAGCCAAGTGGTTTTAACGACTGTTCCACTATGCGCGTGGTTAGAGGCGCATAAAAACTATGCACATAGCTGATATCCTTTGGTTCAATTTCCACCACATCGTCCACGGTTAGATTTAAAGTCTGAAACAAAATTTAATTGAATATTCAATAAATGTCTTCCACAATGTTTTCGTTTACAAACCTTTCGCAATATAGTATACAGGCGAGAATCGGTTTGGGTGTATAAGACTCCAGCTTTTTCCAAATTGCTAATCTTCAAGATCACTTCCAAGCCGTACACATGAGCTAATTCACGTTTATAGTAATTTAGAACCTTTTTTGGAATATTTCCCATTAAAGAGTTTTATACAAAATTTAAGATTTATGAAAATACCTTTTCTTTGAAACCCGAAGCGGCATTGCATTGCAGGCTTATTAAACGAAGAACATTTGTTAAATCAGATTTTTTCGCAATCAAATTTTCTATATAAGAACTGGGCTTGTCGATATCTTCACACATCAAAAACTCTTGTTCAGCAGTCAAGTCATCGGTGAATTCGTACGTATCCAAACGTTTACGTATTGCTTCAGCTATTGAAGTATGTACCGCCACTGACTCTTTTTGTGCCAAAAGTGCTGGCAGTTTGTCCACCAAATGTTTCATTTCCTGTACGGATTTCTCCTGGACACTGGCATTCATTTGTGTACTGATATCTTTTGCATTTCGTGCCAATACTTTGCCTACTTCGTTAAAATTTTTATTGCGCAGTACACTATACAACTTTTCACTTGAATTTAGTATAATCGGTTTCTTGTCCGAACTCAAGTGAGAGGGAGAGGCATTATTAGCACTACCATTTGACGCAAGCAATTCGGAAGGCAACTCCATTTGGTTTTCCTTTATACCATAGAACTCATCAATCAGTCCTTCATAAGTAAGTTGGGTCGCAAAGGCACTTATCAAATCGATGGAACGATCCAATAATATGATCTGATCAATTACACCCTTCTCACCAATGGCGAGTTGCTTTTGTTCCACACACAAACGCTTGGCTCGCTCCCAAACACCAAACGCCATGCTGCCTTTACCGTATATTTTTGGTATGCGACCATAAATACGTTGCAGTTGCACTAAACCAATTGCCGCCTGCCGCAACACACTTAGATCTCCATCTATTGCCACATCACGATATGCGTCCGGATATTCCATAGACAGGACGTCATAATCGAGTGGGTAAAAATTCCAAGACACCTCCTCTAATTGGCCGAATTTTGTAATCACACCTTTATGTTCCAAGTGCTTAATACACAAACAACATTTGCGCGGCACAAAATATATATGATATAAATGATCCTTTGCTTTACTGGTTAATACATGACTCGTGATTATATCCATTAATTTTATTTGTGGACGCACAAAATATATAATATTAGTGGCACCCTTTGGAAAGCGAGCTTCATTTTCCAATTTCATTAATTTAATATTTCTATCACTAAAAAAACTCGAACGTGCCACCAAGTTTAGTGATCCTATTAGTGCGTCATCTAAAACAAGAATTTTATTGCCCTCAATTTTCTCCAATAAGTGAATCAATTCAAAACATAATGATTCTTGAAATAATTGTAAATTTACGCGTTGTCCTTGCAAATATCCAAACATATTTCACGTAGAATCTGTCGTCGTTCTTAATCTTTTATTGTGAAATTTGAAATTTTTCTTGTTAAATAAATAGATTTACGACTGAAACAGAATATGTGCACAGAAGTTTTGTTTGAATGATTATTGTAAATTTATATATATATGATCAAATGCATTTATTAATGGCTTAAGGTTTCTGTCAATCGCGGACACGACTTAATAACATTAGTTACCAATAAATTGTATAATGTGACAACTAGATGAAGGGTTCTCCTTTACGGCTTTTTAAACTGTAAACATAACATAATGAACTACAGAATTATGGAATGAAGTAATACTTTAAATTCTCTTGAATTGAACTAAATAATCGGCAAACGACACATATCTAAAAACATTTTGATAAGAGAGAACAGTAAAAAATTTTTGTGTACAAAACATAATTATAGAAAAAATAACAGTTAAATGTTTTTTTAACATTTCCAACAAAATTGTTCATTGTCGTTAAAATGAACGACCCAGTATCAAGAGACCCGGTTAGGGCTACATTAAAAAAACTTATTGAGAATTCAAGGTAAGTGTAAGCTTATACAAAATTCTAATATTATGATTGTATTGTACAGAATCATTTATATACAAAATAAATGGTTATAGCAAAGGCTCAACAAGTTGGAAAAGAATGAATCAAAATTAAAAGCTGCGCTTAATACTGAAATAATTAAAAATATGTACTTTTTTAGTGCCAACGATTTGAGAAATAATGTGAAAAAACTTTTTTCTCTAGTTTCGGTTTTTGTGCGAATGTTTAAAAAAGCGGGAAAAAACTGTATTAGAATTTTACTTAGTATAGGAATAGTCTTTGCAAAATGATTTGTTTGACCAGTGTAATGGAAAAAGTTCCAACAATAAAAAGAAAAAAATTAACACAGTAGATACGAAGCGGTAGGATAAAATTGAGTAGACATAACTTCTAAGATAACGTTATATTATTTTAGTTGTAATTACAGTGTTGACGATGTTCTGAAGGAATTCCGCATAACAAGGGAAAAACGTAATAATCGAAGACTTTTAAAAATCTTGGAAATTATAACGAAAAATCAACCCAATGCTTTAGAGAATTTGAAAGAAGTGGCGAAGCTATTGGAGAAGTACATAATCGTATATATATAATAATAATTAATACATGGATAATAAATATTTGGATTATATTTAAGGAAGGATCCATTCTACTGTTTATTGCATTTTTTGAATTCCTATTCGGATTCGGATATACTGCAGAATATGCGCAAAAAAGATACATCATCTTCCACACCAGTATCGTCGAAAGGTTCATTTGACACTTCGGGAGCAGCAGTGTCGGAGGTAAAGTGCTTGTTTAATTATTCAATTAATTTTATTCAAGTAATTTTACAATAAATTTTTTTTTATATTTAGATAAAGGAGCGGGTAGTTCAGGCTGTATTAGGCAGTTTGAATCGATCTTCTCAAAATAGCAATTCTGTTATGAATGCTCTTTTAATGAATACGACTGAAGTGGCTGCATCGTCCGCTACGCCTGTCATTGGCAATAATACTACTACGTTAGCTTCCGTTAGAGATACGCGCGGTGATAGTTTGTGGAAGACGCATAATATAGATTTTCAATTTCAGCATATCAACATATCTGCAGTACCGATTAGTAGCCAAGAAAATTTATTATTATACGATTTGATATATTGTCTCACAGGAATACGGGGCTCATACATAACACCCGATCTAACAGCAGGTGATGGTGAGAGAGGGCCGACACATGCCGTGAAGTTTAAGATTTCCGAACAGATAAATATCTCGTTACGTGACATTGCCTCCGAAATTCTTCCATTGGTTTCTCATTACACATGCATACAGAAATTTATTGATAAGGTCACATACCTGAATTGCAGTCAAGTGTTACAAGCTTTAAGTGAAGCTCTAAATAACTTGATACATGATTATTATGTGAGTAAAAAATTTAATTTGATTCATTTTCATTGATTTTAATGCATATTTTTATTTTCTCATCTCTATTTTGTATGTATTCTTACAGTTGCTTTTAGCTCAGTTGGAAGCCGAGTTGGATGCTGGAAATTTGACTTTACATAAAATGTTATTTTATGTGCGGCCGACCTTAAACACAATGGAAGTATTAGCCGGTGCTGTTTCAAATATTGTGGCGGTAACTAATTTTGCAGTATTCTAGATAATACATTTGAATATTTACAAAACTATATGTTACGTACAGAATGAATTACGTGGCGGTCAAGCTCTTACATTGCTCTTCAATCATATTAGTTCACTGACTGGAGATGAAGAACCACAAAAATTTATGATACAATTGACTCAGCGTTCCGCTGTCCCCTATATGAATAATTTGCAATTATGGATACAAAAGGGTGTAATAAATGATCCACAACAAGAATTTTTAGTGGAAGATAACGAAGTAATACGACGTGAAGAATTGCCAGTACACTATTCGGCCGACTATTGGGAAAAGCGGTAAATTATTTTTTTTTCACTTACAATTTGGTCATGTAATGATAATATCATGAATACCCTACACAACGAAGTGGTACATGAGTATATTGTATCATTACGGATCAAAAGTTATAAAAAAAAGTAATTATTTAGTCCAACAACTAAGGGTACCAAATTTGGACTGTATCGGTTTATTTATAGAACCTATGGTGCGATTCGTTTCACTTATTATACCTTCCACAAAAAAGGGGGGTTTACTAAGTTTGTCATTCCATTTGAAACACCCGCTATTTGAATTAGGGAAAATTGCTTAAGAGCCATGCCCACAAGTGACAAAAATCCATTTATCTGCGACAAAAATTGAGCTATTTAGTTGAAATTTCGTACACATA
Source organism: Ornithomya fringillina (assembly GCA_963978525.1). Lineage (NCBI taxonomy): Eukaryota > Metazoa > Arthropoda > Insecta > Diptera > Hippoboscidae > Ornithomya > Ornithomya fringillina. The sequence continues at coordinate 8,034,576 of OZ021693.1, forward strand.
TTTATAAATATACTATTCATCGATGTGCTGTAAACGGGTGTGATAGGATAACAGACACGCCCACAATCAAAAAAAATCTTTATATCTGCTACAAAAGCTAACCTATGAACTTGAAATTTGGTGCACATATTTATGGTTATCCCATCCATCGATGTGCCAAAAATGGGCATGGCCAGATAATAGACTATGACACTGCCACTATTTGCAAAAAACCATATTCACCATACATAGACTTGTAAGCTGATACCTAATACATACACTATTAGAAGGCGCAATATTTAAGATTTGGTCTAAGCTAAACTAAATTATCTTACTTGTTTTTTATTTGTAGTTATACTATTCGTCATGAACGTGTACCGTGTTTCTTAGAGAAGGTTTCGGATATAATATTGCGCACAGGAAAGTATTTAAATGTAATACGTCAGTGTGGCAAGAAAGTTACTCCGCCACAAACGATGAATTTAGAATTCTCACCCACTAATCAGAATCACATTACTGTCATACAAAATGCATATCATTTTGCTTCGAAAAACCTGTTGGAGGTGTTGCTTAAGGAAAATGATTTAATGGGTCATTTAATGTCCGTTAAACGTTATTTGCTATTACATCAGGGAGATTTCATCGCAGAGTTTATGGACGCATGCGAAGATGAACTAGTTAAAAACGTGGATAAAGTATTACCGATGACTTTGGAGAACTTGCTGGGCTTAACATTGCGTTTATCTTCGGCTAAACATGATCCCTACAAAGATGATTTGCACTGTGAACTATTGACTTATGATTTGGTCACACAAATGTCCAAAATTATTAACAACGAAGAAGGTAATTCGATGTTTGTTTATTTTTTTACGATATGCGGTTATATTATATAAGCATTGCAGAATTATGGCAAACGCAGGATCGTTTGGATTTAAGCGGTTTAGAATGTTTTGCATTCCGCTACGAAGTCAAATGGCCCGTATCACTGGTCTTGAACCATATCGCTATATCCAAATATCAAATGTTGTTTCGTCAATTATTTTTCTGTAAGCATGTGGAGCGACAATTGTGCAAGTATGTTAATGTTACCTAGGTTTTAAATCTTATTTTGTATCACAAATAATTTCCATTTATTGTAGGATTTGGAAAGAAAATGCCATAGCGAAAAAGTTTTCACCAAAAGCAGCCGAATTATATCGTTCAGCGTTTACTTTACGTCAACGCATGATGAATGCTGTACAAAATCTCGAGTATTATATGATGATCGAAGTGATTGAACCCTGTTGGCACATATTTATACAAAATATGAATAAAGTAGGTGTTGAATAATATTTTTTATACCTCTAGCAGCTTGGCCTTATCATAATTTTTATTACATTGTATATCTAGATTGAGAATGTAGATGAGGTTTTGTCTTTTCATCAAGATTTTTTGGATTCTTGCCTGAAGAACTGCATGCTGACCGATACAACCTCCCTAAATAGGTGCATTTTCAAAATTTGCAAAAGTTGTCTTTCATTTTGTGAATTCATTCAGGTAAGTTGTATTGTTGTTGTTAAACACAAATCATTTGAATATTTTTAAAATTATTTATCCACTCTCTCACTTTATATTCTCCAACTTATAAACGTTCTATGTACTCTTACTATTGTAAATATACATATACATGTATTGTATATTTTTTTTTTTGTATATATGCATTACAAAGAAATCACAGAGACTCTTTCTTCATGCTGAGCTTAATTCAATGGTTTGTGATAGCTTTGATGAGGATATTTCAGATAGTGAAATTGATTGTTCTAGTCAAAAGCAGGTATTTTCTCTCACTATGACTCTCTCTGTGTTTGATTGGTTTACGCATGTTTCACTAATATTTTGAATAGTTTTATATCCAAGTGAAATGTTAAGCTTACATTTTTCTTTATCGTGTGCTCCTCTTTTCTTTTTTATTGGCTCTCACAAGAGCATAAAAAGCAGTTTTTATAAGGCATGTTTTTGTGGCATTGGAAGTTTATTATTTTTACATTATAATAATTTAATTTACAAAAATTATTATTAATTTATAAATATTTTTTAACAATAATTAGAAACTTTACAAAATTTTATTTGTATGATGTGTTGGCACCAAGCTTAATTTAATTTAAAACACGTAAGAAAACTAAATTTGATTTAAGCCAAATCTTAAATATATCCTCCACATCCACAATGGTGGGCCTGGCAAATATATATATATCGCGCTCTCTAATAGTGTATATATTACATATCAGCTTTCAAGCCTAGTTTTATGGTAAATTGTGGGCGTATATGTTATCCGACCATGCCCATATGTGCACCAAATTTCAAGTTCATAGATCAATTTTTATGGTAGATATTAAAATTTTTGTCGATATGGGGGAATAAGCATGAATATGTGAATAAATATGAATTTCAAGTTTATAGGCCATTTTTTGTGGTAGATAAATATGTTTCTGACCATTATGGGCGTGGTTCTTTACCGATTTATCCCCATTTCTACACGCGATCTGCGTGTTCGGAAGTACATGTCTAGAGCAATTCAATGTTTGATGCAGATCAAGGATATATACTTTGTTAATATACTTTGTAGGGTCTCTGACATCTTTTTCTGGGTGTTACAAACGGAAGAACAAACGTAGTATACCTTCCATCTTATGTGGAGGGTATAATAATTAAAATTATATTCAAATAATATTATAAAGCGCACATATATAATATAACTGAAGACGCTAAATCTTCTTTTTATTAGTATAGCGTACCATTCATAATAGTAATAACTTATCAATTCTTGTGAACTATGAATGTGTTTATTTCTTTATCATTCCAGTCTGAAACATCTCTAGCACCTGCAGATACATTTGCGGAGCGCGTTAAAAAGTTTGATCTCGAATTCACTGGTTTACTTAAGGAACTGCTGAAGCAAATTAATGATGTTGCCTCAGACAATCCTTCAGATCGTTTCATTAATTTAGTTCATCGTATTAATTTCAATTCATTCTATAATGAACCAAATTGTGGATAAATTGTGTGCCAAAGATTTTATGCTACATAATTAAGGTGTTCAAGTATAATTAAACTATTTCCTAAGCACCAGCAAGACGTCAAAATGCTTGTTAAACATAAAAGAAGAAAGTTTTATTAAACGAACACACAGGTACATATATATATAAACTTAGAATTTCAAGTCGATTTACTGAGCATCTGTGAGTTAGCTTTCCTATCAATTAACATTAATTTTCAAACTAGTGGACATTTTTATTGGTAAAGTAATGAAAATAATTGTGGTCCAGAATATTTTACTATATTTATATAACCATAAAGTAGTTTGGCCACGCCCACCAAAAACTTACAGTGGGTATTTTTATTTTTTTAAGATTTGTTGTTGTTAGTGACGTAGAATGAAACACAACATGCGAGTTTCACGCCCACAAAATTGCTGGTATAAATTTATTATTTGGATTAGGCAATGGGTATTATTAATATGGTTTAAATATTGGTTTTTCTTATTTTTATACATTCTGTGTTTAACGCTAAACAAAATTTGCACAAAATTTTCGTACCTTTTTGTCAAACAATTCTAGCTCGAAATAATGTTAACAACTGCCAATTAATGTTATGTAACATTTTTATTAAAAAAGAATGAAAATTTTATAGTCCATTAAACCGGATCATTTAATATTCTATACCACTGCATTCCACAAATTATGCTATAACTAGAGTTGAGTTGAATCAGGAAAATGGGAGGCATTGCCATCAAGGTCATTTCGAGAAATTTCATTATAAAAGTAAAAGTCTCTAAAAATGGTACAATCCAGCCAAATATCCTAGCTATTCTGTACATTCCATTTTAATCAAAAAGTGGAAAGAATTGGGAATTTTTGCCATATAAAGACTTTCATTATTAAAGAAGCTTATGTGGGGAGGGATTTTAAAAATGATTCGATCCGGTCCTCTTTGAGCCAATACATGTTTTTTGTATCAAAATTCATTGAAGTATGGATACATGGTCGGACAGACGGACATGGTTAAATCGTTACAGATTTTGCTTCTGAATGCATCGGTATAATTAAAGATGACTGTGTCCCTTACCGTTTTGGAATTACAAACATTCTCACAAACTTAATATACTTTTTGCCACAAGTGATGCAGGATATAATGAATATACTGAGCCGGTATACATATTCGTATACTTAGATTTTAATTTATTAATTTACATATATGAAATTTAAAATCAATAAATAATCAGTCAGTTTTGTAAAGAGTCATAATATCTCTTCTAAACAATAGAAATTGATTGACTGTTGTCTTGATTGTATTGGGTAAGTTCCATACTTGTATAGCATTAATAAACAAGTGAATACATTACGGTTAAGTCAAGTCCAATTCAATATCTTAAATCTATTATAAGAATGGGTTCCAAATATGTTCCGATTTGGTCTAAAGGGTTACAAATTTCATGGGACTTTTAGTCTAATTGTTTAAAACATCAAAAACAAAAACAAAAATTAGAATATTCTTAAGCGAAAAACGCCACATAGAAGAATGCTGCTAAATTTTGCTCCGTTAAAAGAACACCCCGTTATATATGTACATACTTGAAAAAACTATTACCTTCTATAGGTTGGTTATATATTTATATACATACTTTTTTATACCCTCCATCTTAGGGAAGAGGGTATATTCATTTTGATCATCCGTTTACAACACATCAAAGGAAGCGTCGGAGACCCCACAAACCATATATATTCTTAATCAGCATGAAAAGAGAAATCGTTTGAGACATGTCCGTCCGTGTGTCCGTCTGTTGTTGGCACTCTCACGGTCGTAATTTTTGAGATATCAAATTGAAACTTTGCATACGTATTCTTAGTTCAATTTCGCTCTTCCGTATTGAAATTGGGCAAAATCGGTAAAGAGACACGCCCACAATAAACGAAAATCTCATCATACCTCGAAAAAATTGTATCTTTAAAAAATTATATATCGCACAATACTATGCCTATCAAGTTGAAATTTGGTATATATATAAAGGGTACCGTTATCCAACACTGTGCCAAAAATGGGCGTGATTGAATAACGCAAACGCCTATAATTAAAAAAAAACACTATTTGTGTAAGTACATGAAATACATAAATATGGCAATAGGAGCTTATTTTTTAGAGAATTACAAAAGGTGGAGGGTATTTAAGCTTAGGTCTTAACCGAACTTTTCTATCTTGTTATACATTGTCTCTATTCATATAGTAAACAAACAAATTGACAAATGCATCCCACTTAGTTTGACAAATGTCGGTAAAGCCTGCCTTTTCTTAATTGAAAATTGAAACACAATACAGTCAGACACGTTTTAATTGTATTAAGGTAACACCTTCGGTTTTGGTTAGAAAAATTTTGATCTCACGTTGTGTTAAATTAGGAAGCTCTTGATCTACATATGTAGCAGTTTTACATTTGTTTAATACTTTACGTTCACTTTAACACAAAGTTTCTAATATTTAGCGAACAAAATAAAAGGTAGTGTCTGTTTGTCGGCAAAAATGTGTATAAAAAGTAAACTTTTGCAAATGTTATTAAAGTATAAAACAAAGTTTCATTTAAAAATTACATTTTGTAATAAAATTTAAACAAATATCACCTTTACGTTTATAAGCATTAAAGCAGGACGGAATCATGCATTTGTCATTATTTTAATAATTTTTACACATTCTTTAGTATAGGGTATTGGAAATATGTCCTAACTTTATTATAGCCGCTCATTTGTATAGTTGATCGTTTGCTTGCTTGCCTGCTATTCAGAAAATTGTAAACACGTGACTACAAAATTGTTGTCACGTGTTAATAAAGCGGTTTGTCGCATTCTTAACATAATGAGCAACCTAAATATATATTTTTTGGTTTATTGTTTGGTAACTTTTTGATTTAGATGACATTTAAATAACTGTAATCACGTGCTTTGTATGCCCTTTACTTTCCAACATCAGTAACGTGATTGTTTATTTACTCAAATTAGTCAGCTTTTGTCGGCTATAAATACACAAACACTTGTGTTCTTCTGTCTAATAATTCCCGTTACATGTTTTATTAGTTTAGTCCGTTAATATATTGTATATGGTAAATTGTTATTAAATAAATTATTAGCTAAAATGCTATCAGACAGCTACAATTTACTTTTTATACCCTACACATTAGATGGTGGGTATACTAAGTTTGGCATTTCATTTGAAACATGTCAGATGATAGTACAAAATATAAATATTCCTGATTAGTATCAAAAACTGAGTCGTTGTAGACGTGAATATCCGTGTGTCTATATGTCTGTCTATTATTGGCACTTCCGCGGTCGTAAATTTTGAGATATTGAGCTGAAATTTTACAAAAATATTTATAGTTTTTTCTTGCCGGCCGCCATTTGAATTAGGAAAAACCGCTCAAGAGCCATGCCCACAATCGACAAAAATCTATTTATCTATGACAAATATTGAGCTATTAAGTTGTAATTTCGTATATATCGATATGGCAAAAATGGGCCAGATATGATGGACACAGCAATATTGATTCAGTTTTCAGCGTTGATATGAAAAATAGAGTTTCTAGATGAATGAAATGAATAATATTTTGACAAAGTCAATCTTCGTTAATCACAAAAGGTTTGATAAAGAAAAAAAAGTTCAAAATTTTCAAATCAAAGGAAAAAAATTTAAAAATTTTTCCCTTTAAAAAATTTGCAAATTTTGAAAAATTTTTCCTTTGTATGAATGAAGTTATATTGCTTTTATGTAAACCTATATAACACCATAGACTTCTAACTCGATTTTTACTTTCCGCCCAGATGTCCTCATCCACATTTCTTAAAAACTTCACTTATGCATTAATTACACTTTCTAATCTTTCGAAGAGCTTTTCAATGCCATTCAAGTAGCGCCCACACAAATGGGCGTATTTCAAAATCTATTTGTCATATATTGTTTCATTATTTACATACAGCACTCTCTCATGCATAAAATGCACTTTTAAATATGTCCACGGACATGCTCACTCCCAATCGTAATTATAGTGCAGTCTTTTAAGGTACGCCTTCCCTATAATGTGGAGGAAATATGATAAAAATTATAACAAAGGGATTATATAATAATTTGTTATTTGCCTAACTTTAAAATGTTACTGTGTGTGTGTGTGTGTGCGCCTCATAAATCTTTTTAGTGGTTTTTGCCAGCAAAAGATGAGCGGTTTTACTTTTAGTCACTGTGCTGTAGCTCGCCGTGTGGTAGTGCCAACTGTGCACTTTATAGTGACACCCTGAAGTGTTTGCAGTCATTTGGAATAAAGAATAAATGAAACAAAAAGAGAGGAAAAAAAAAGGTTGGCCAGGAATCTTTTAGTAAAACACAATGAGGGATGATTAGTTGACCGACCATATACGTACAATATAAAAATGCAGATTTTTGTTCCTCTGTGGCCGTATGTTGTTATTCTTATATGTGTAGATGTATGTGTGGGTAGGCTTAGTCTAAACAACATAAACAGAGTACGCACTTATGTTACAAACATACATTAGTGTGTGTGTGTGCAATCCTTGATCGCACTTTGAATTATGTTTGTATGTAAATGTGTTGGCCCGACTTTCAGTATGTAATCATTTGTAATTATTTTGTCAATAATTACCGTTGTGTCTTATGGTTACATTTTTATATCCACCACCTTAACTGACAGGAGTATGTTCACTTTGTCAAAAAGTTTGCAATTCTAAAAAAAAAAAAAAGCAACAGAGAATCTTAATCGTATATATTTGTTCATAATTATTACAGGGGATATTAGAATTAAAGAAAAAAAACATATTTTATACAATATGAAGAAATCCTAAGAATTTATCTCATTTTTAGTTTTCATTTAATTGTGGGCATGGCTATTTTTTATTATTTATTCAAATGATTTTTTTTAATATCAATAACATCCTGTGAATAAAAATTATAAATATTTTTGCCCAGTTGCGGTGGCGAAATCTCAATTTGTGAGCCTGAGAGAATATTTACTATAGATGGACGCACAGACGGATACAGTGATAATGCAAAAGTCTTGTATTCAATTTTTTCAAATCACTCGTAAACTAAGACCAATAATTTTTTATATACATATAAATACTTTTTCTATATAGATAGATACGTTTCAGGGAGAAATTTTCAATATGTATGAAAATCTTAAAAACTTGATCTAAGTATGAGGCCTGTGCCAGCTAATGTTAAATAATGTTCATATAAAAATCGCCCAAAACTGGCCATAAATGTTGTTTGAATGTTCGTAGAAAGGTGTTAAACATTTGGCTTCAACCAAAACGAAGTTGTTTACTTTGTTATTTAGACGTACAAGTTTTTGTTAAATGTTCATCCCTAACCCATGTCGTGTTTAAGTTTTTTTTTTACAATCATTTAACACCCTCTTGACTTAATGAGGCCTTTTGGAGACTGATCGATTTTAAATTGACGTTAACAGTCTCAATGGTGGCACAGTTGAAATGAGTGTTGAAGCATTTCAAGAGACATGCAACCTACTGTTCTTCAAGTTTACAGCCTATGTGCATAATCAATTGCCGAAATGGTTTAACAAATATAAGTAATTTGTTATTTTCGCATTAACCACTTCAGAAGCAATTGAAAAATACATATTGTTATATTTGCTGTGTTCATGTTTACTTATATAAATATTTACTTGGCACGTGGTATTATACAAATTCCCCTGAGCAAAAATATTACTCATTTAATATTTTGGCTTTCGGCAATAGTGTTTGCGGCGGATATTATTTGTTATGTTAGATATTATTAGAAAAATTTTAAAATTTTCCATTCCTTTCTCTGTACGTATATAATAAAGGGTTTTTCAATAAGGACATAACAATTTCATATATAAATGAAAAACAGAATAATTGAGATATTAGACTGACATTTATTTTAGGTGTAGTACACATGTTACATTTAACCAAGGAATTGACCTTGTTCATATCATCACATTGGCACATTGGCTGGAACATTGGCCAGCAATTTCGCGTTTTTTATTGTCCTTGAGATTCTCTAACGTTGTTGGCTTGTTGGTATAAAGCAACGACTTAACGTAATTCCATAAAAAGAAATCCAACAGATTTGTTTCCCTTGAGCGCAGTGCCTATTCGAGATTACACGGTTACCGAAATTATTTGCACTGAGTATGGTTTTTTTTTTGTAAATTTTTGGCGTATCAACAGATAGATTGGTGTGGTCGTTTGTCGATTATGGGCGTGACTTTTGCCGAATTTAAAAATTAGAAAGATTTGTGCAAAATATCAGCGCAATATCTCAAAACGTGAAAATAATCAACAATAGACGGACACACGGACATACTTGTCTGGTATCTGACGTGTACAGTATCTTCTGGATGTTGCAAAGGGAATGACAAACTTAGTATACCCCCATTTTATGTGGAGGGTATACGTTACCGGTTTTCAAAACAATCTCATAAAAATAAAAATAAAAAATTTATTAAATTTAGATGAATTTTCTGCTGTTGTACAATTTCTAATATTAAGTGCAATTGATATGAAGAGAAGCAATAATTTATGTTGGAATATGAACTTTTTAAAGAGTTTAGTAAATGCAGAAATTTTTATTCCACTACTTCTCCTACATCACCCAATCATTTGCACCATGAGTGCTTTTCTTATATGAAAACGTTCTAATTGTATTGTACATGTATATGACTACATGACTACAATATATATACATACATATGATATTTTGGGTGTGATAACAACCCTCTCCATAATTAAAGTAAAGTGAAATTTACCGGCTTTACTATGTTAAATATTCACTCAAGTTTTATTTGTCATTGAAAAATTGTTAGGCAGCGTTCTCTGCTCGGCATGTAGTTGCAAATTACATTCAAATTATATACGATTTTGATAAGAGGACATTTCAAAGTTTCCAATTTCAAAAACATTTTAAGGCACTAAGCTAAAATGATTCCACTGCTGTTGTTGTTGTACTTAATGCTGCTTGCCAATATATTGTGCGTTTCTTTGTGCTGCAGAAAATTGAACGCAGGAAAAAATTAGACATATGTGCGCCTGAAGCATGATTTTCGTAAACACAGCAGGGACATTTCACATTTCAATATTTCTTTCCCTCTCTCTCTCTCTGTCTCTCCATTTCTCCTTGTCTATCTATTTCCTCCCACCAGCAAATGGTTTTTCATGGTGTTATCAGCAGTTATATGGCGATCACCATACCACTCATGCTACTTCACTACTTGGAACTACTTGTTCTGCACTCATGGAGTTTTTTTTTTTCACAAACATATTTGATTCGTTTGTCACAAGTGCTGTTGCTGGATGTTATGTGTGTGTGTATATATATATAGTTTTTTAGCTCTTTTCAAACACAATGATGCTTTCGTAGATTGCTTTGAAAGTTGCATAATTGAAAAATTAATAGGAGCAGTGCAAGGAGGAAAATGCAAGATATAAAGGGTTATCCAATAGCAGTGGAACACTTTGAAGTTGCAATAAAACTTTCTTCATTCTTTCATGTGATTAATTTCGGCTTTCTAATTATTTTTATTGAAGAGAATCAATAATTTTCAAAAACAGCGGTACGTTCATGTTGGCATTTCCATCAATAAAACTTATTATAGCTTTAAATCACAGCAAATTGAAATTAGCAGAAAGTGTTCCACTAATAGCCATTTGTCAAAATATTTGCAACACCTTAAAATTGGAACCAAAGTGTACATCACATATTCTAAATTTTTAATACATTCTTTGTGAAATGGCTGCGATTGCATAATACTCACAATTACATGCGAAAAATTGATTCCTCGTTACCTTTGCTCTATTTAAATCTATTTTTGCGAAAGTTGCGAACTTTTCGCAATATATGAGCCGTTGTGAATGAAAGCGGTACAAGTCCACTTTTTCAAAAACAGCAAAATTTGAAAAGTTTCAAAGATAAAGGACAATTGCAAATACTTAACTTTAATCCAAATGTTCCAAAAATGGACATGAACCAAAACGTCTCAAACGTCCCAATATATAAAAGAAACTGTGAGTTAATAAAAACTAAATGTTATCAACACTTTCTTGTTTCATTTTTACTAACAGTGGGTGTGTCTGCTATACGTTTTGGTACATTCTAAAATGGAATTAAACATTTTTGTTTTATACAAATGAACCTGTCTAGATTGACTTGTATTTTGATAAGAGCACCATATATATTCCACATTATGTGGAGGATTTAAAAGTATAAATGATTGTATCCACATAATTTTTAAATGTGGAACTTTTCATTAAAAGTTTAAAATTTTCCATTTTAAACTTAAAGTGGTGCAATGTCGCGAACGTAAAAACTATTTGTTATACATGCTCAGTGTCTATGTTATAGGAAAAAAATGAATTGAAAAAATTAAGAAACACATATTGTAAAGTATGTACATTTGACCCGTTGCTGGTTGTAACAATTTAAGCTCTGGTTCAAAGATCAAATCTTAAATATTGTCATCCTCTACATATAAAGGGTGGGCGTGACGGGTACATGACGACGCCCTCTAATAGTGTATGTGTTACTTATTATCTTGAAAATCAAGCTGAATAATATTTTTTTTTAAATTGTGGTCGTATATAGTATCCAACCACACCCATTTTTGGCACATCGATGGATGTGCATATTATATAAATATGTATATATAAATAAGGCATAAGCCTTGTTGGTTAGGTAAATAAATATAAAATTTCAACTAAATAGTTCAATTTTTAAGACAGATACTCGTATATAGATTATTGTCGATTGTGGGCGTGGCTTTCGGTCAATTTTGCTCAATTTAAATAGATCTAGATGAAATTTCAGTACAATATCTCAAAGTTTCCGACCGTGAGGCTAGTCATGGTAACAACAAACAAACATACGGACGCCCCGACGTACATGTTACAAATGGATACACTTAGTTATACCCTTATCATTAAGATGGCGGGTATGAAAAGAGAGATACATAACTACTCATATAGACTTTACCTCTTCTCCTAAAATACTTTTACAAATTATTTATAAAAGATGCTTTTAGCGGTAAATAATCAAAAATTAAAAAACCACATCAATGAAAAACATGTTGAGTACAACTCGATTACTTATTTACGTAGATGTCGTAATAGCATTTCGCTATTTGTTTTTTTTTTTTTTTGGTATTTTTTCCTATTTATCATATTCCTGCAATTTATTTTATCAACTCTTCGTATGTATGCTGTTGAGTATCCTTGCTTTCAGTTTAATATGCACAATACAATGATAAGCAGTCGCTTGAATATTGTGTGGCGTACCTTTGTGTTTTTATGTATAACAAAATAATGATGGCCACCGAACAGGTTTGTTGAAAATTACACATTAGGTAAAACTGAGAGCCTGAAAGACTGTCTATTTTCTTTCATGTTCACTGCCAAAGTTCGCTTTGTCTTTCATCCATTCCATTACATCAATTTATCCGTTTACGTTTGTTGTTGTTTATTTTGTCATATTCTAGTTAATGTTGATGTTTTGGTGTAATTGTAATGATATTTCACAACGGAACGGGGTGCGCGGCATACGTAACAAATTGATGTGATACACAAATTAGTGTATTTTGAAAGGACGATTAATAGCTTACTGCTATGCTACAAAATTAGCTGTCATCTATATAAACATATTAAATGGTGCAGTTTCGGTTATAAAAACTTTATATGTGAACGAACATTTTTTTTAAATTTGATTTAAATTTAAGTCGTTTAAAAAAACGCCATCTAACAAAACATATAGAAATCGGAAAGCATATGGAAATCGGTCAAGATGCACCATATACCATTTTTATAACGTGCATGCACTTTTACCGCCATATGGAATTTTTACTTATTGTATTCACCGTGGCTTGGTAATAAAATTATATAAAAGTATATCTAAGGGCCCGGATAATAGGATATGAGTGTGTAAGTATGGCACCGACAAGTCTTTAAGATCTTCTTTTGGGGTTATTGGTAACCAGTCCGGAGATGTAAGGCCTTAAAATGATAGTATTCCTTCTAAGGGAACTCAGGAACCTATTGCTGGTACCAAGCTAGCATATATGAGGTAGGCTCTTTAGTGGGAGAATTGTGGTGGTTGTGTTTTCTCCCTCACGGGGAGAGAGTAGGTTTGCAATCTTCTCACCAAGGAGTGGAGTTCATACCCTTACAGTATGGCTTCTAGATTTGATACTTAACGAGGCATTGGGATGCGCTTATCTTTTCCCCAGAATCTGAGCTTCGGCTTGAGATGCCGTGTGATTAAGCCTCTATCACAGGAACACACGTTAAACACTGCTTCTGGGGGTTTTTGCCAACAGAATAACAAACTTAGTACTCTTATCCATATCGTGTGGAAAACTTACAATAATAAGTAAAAAAAAAAACTAAATTCTGCTTAAGCCAAATATACATTAAACGGTGGGCGTGGCAGATACATGATTACACCCTCTAATATGAATTACGTATCAGCTTCCAAGTCGAGTTTTACGCTGTTTGTATGTTTTTTTTTGTAAATTATGGGCGTATATGTTATACGACCATGCCCATTTTTGGCACATCGATAGAATAATTATAAATATGTGTACCAAATTTCAGCTTCATAGCTCAATTTTTGTGGCAAAAATAGATTTTTATCGATTATGGGCGTGGCTCTTAACCGTTTTAGCTCATTTTGAATAGTCACGCAGATCACAGAAACTAAAAGCGTCTGTACAAAATTTCAGCTTATCTTCTCTTAAAATTTACGACCGTGTGAATGCCAACAACAGACAGACGCGCGGACACAGATGTACTCAGTTTTTAATACTAATCAAGAATATGTATATTTTGCAGGGACGCTTATATATTCCCCATCTTCGAAGTATATAAGATTTAATTTCCGACTTTTTAAACCAGGACAGACTAGTACAATAATGATTTTCTATATATATTAGTTTAGAACAGATTGGCCCCAGTATTCGATGCTGCTTATACATATATATATGTCGATATATATTACCATGGGGTTATGACTTTAAAAATGAAATCCTTTAATTTATCCATTTTAAATATTCTTGTTTTTATTGTAAAAGCGAAACATTTTGTTTTGGTTTTTTTCATGGCATTTGTTTCCATTTTTTTTTTCATTTCGTGTGTTTGCATATTTGTTTGCATTGTTTGTTTTAGTTACCAGAAATGTGAAGTGTACTGCAAAGAAAAAAAAAAGGATAATTTAAAAAATATGTATCCTTCGAACCAAAATAATGTGACGGTGTACTTGGAGCAAGTCAGCACAGTTGCTTAGGCAAACCTGCGGACAATCATCCGCACGGCCATCAATCTACTCATTCTGCCAATGCAGCAAACGAATGACAAATTAAAAAGTACGGATGTACCGAACATTTTGCACGCACCCCTCACACGCCATTGTATGTATAAAAGTTTGCAAAGTTGACAAGTTCTCGTATTGTTTTAAGGATGATTATATACATAAACATACACACACACACACTTATATAAGCAGTCGCTTCAATTTTCATTCGCAGCTGATGCTGAATTTTTTGGACTACGTACTGTAGCTTTACATCGATCCAACCACAACCATCCGTACAACAACCACTACAGTTGTGGAAAATTTAGAATGGCTTCATTTTTTCTATGCGACATTTATACTGCGCATTGTAGATAGATTTCTGTGTGTATGTGTGCACCTGCATACCCCTATTTTGACAGGCTAGCTAATAAACGAATCGCATTCGTTGAAAAGAAACATTTCCATCCTTGTCACTTTACCAATCTGCCTGTACAAGAGAGAGCGGAGAGAATATACTTTTACAAGCATTGCAATATTTTTTCTGAATGGTAGTACTCTTCTCTTGGCTGCAAACGTATAAAAGTTATTATTTTACATTATTTCTAAAATCATTAAGATTTTAAGAGAGAAGGAAACCTAAACTCTCTTTCATTTTCCAAAATATGTATTGTAAACCATATAATTTAACTTTAGTGGATATATTGACATTGCCTACGGCATTCGCGAGCCGTGTATGAAATTTATACTTTTTAAGCCAAGAAAATTATATTAAATATACTAATACCGATAACGGTATCAATAATGATAATGATAATGATACCAAGACCGTTAACGATAACAATAACTCAAAATTTATGACCAAGAGAATGGCAACAGACGATTAAACGGACATACATGTCTAGATCGAGTCAGTTTTTGATGCTGATCAAGAATATATAATTTGAAAGGTCTCTGACGCTTTCTTCTGGGTGTTGCAAGCGGAATGTCAAACAAACCGCTGTTCCGTTAAGATCATTTAAATTGTTTTTGATGTCTAGGCTGACTACGGCACAATATTAACTTAGTAAGCTTGTTAAAAGCCACGCTTATAGAAGCCAATTTCAAATGAGAAGTTTTGATTTGAAAATTTAATTTTATTTATAATATTATTACTATTATAAATTATTTATTTTCTTTAAAATGATAAAATCATGTCCGTCTGTCCATCTGTGAGTTTGTGAGTGGAAATCAATTTGTTTGTTTCGCAAAAGTTGATAAATATCAATTTTAAACTTAACAGAATAATAGCTAGTCCAGAAACGTCCTCAAATTGAGTGCAAAAATGAAAAATTCTTGAGCGTAAGAGGTTTTTCATTAACATTGGCCAATTTTGCAGATAGGTACGTGGCACCTTAGAGAATATTGTATTGTTCTTTATTTAAAAACTGATTGGACAAATAACGTCACATTTCTAGACCAAATAAAAAAAAAAAAAAACATTTCGCAGGGAGGTGAACTTAAGCTATATAAATTCTATCCATTTACCAAAAATTATTTCCTTTAGCTGCGCCTACATTGTGGGACCAAATTAGCAGGAATTTGACATGAAGACATCGGTTGTTATTTGATCAAGGAGAACGTTTAGTATTCATGTAAACGGAATTCATGATTCAAAGTCTAGAAGGAATCAATTGGTTAGTTAAAAAGTGTAATAGAGAGAAAGTATTAAAAATTGGGCCTCAGCCAAATGTTGCTTATTAACTTGTTAATACACAAATATATAGATAAAAAGAAGATTACTATGGCGTATATATAAGTGCAACATATATATATATTATTCATTATATATACATATACACAAACGGGTAGAATCTTATGACTTTCACTGGACATAAAAATTAAAACGAGATGCCAGAAATGAATTTATCCAAATAAAACAAGAACTAATTACAAATTAGAACCATGTAGCTGCGAGCACACCCACACCCACACCACACCCACACATATTGCATACAACATACAACAACTGCAGCTATATATATGTATATATTATGATCATGTTTTTTTTTTTTTTTTTGTACGAATATTTACTGTGAACATTCATAAAAAGTGTGTCAGACATTTTTTATTACATTGAACAGCATTTTCCGCTTGTATGCCTCAAATAATCGACTGAATGAATATATACACATGCACACAAGGGGAATATTAAAATATGTATGGTATGTATGTGTTGTATGTAAGCATGTGTATGTAAAATATTGAAAGCAAACGCCTTCACGTACTTGTTATCTACATCCAACCCCCACACATAAGGGGAGCAAAACCTGAATGCAGACAGAAAAAATGACGCATTTTTACAAAGAGAAATATATTGGCATCAAGACTTGTGTAAGGGCAACAATAACGGCTACAGTAACGTGTGACAACAGAGGATACCAAGAGATTCAAACAACAAACAGCCTCATGGGATTATAGTGACTTTGGCTGGCGGACAAAATGTAAAGATAGTTAACATAATTAAACGAGAGCCGAGTGAACGAGATAAACACATTATCGTACAATCTTATCCGCTCTGGCATGCACAACTTGTTCGTTGCATTTATAAAAGTTTATCTTCCATTTCATTCGGTTACCAGATGATTTTTATTAATGTTGACACACACACAGGTTCTTGCTCTTTTTTTTTTTTATTTGGGCTTTATGTAGGCAGGGTATATATACCAGTGTGTGTGTGTGTGGCACTACCACCCTCTATCGTTTGTGTATGTATGTATATATGGGAGTGTGTATGAACAATCCCCCTTACACAAAATACACCAGCAGACATGCTTATGCTAGCTACTTAGTTAACGTAGATGCAGACGTCAATGTAGGCGTCACGACCACCTTGTGATCCTTAATTTCGTTAGGATTTCATATCATTTAAATTTTGATCGGCTGCGAACGCATACAACATACAACATTGCGGTTCCACAAATAAAAAAAAAAATAAAAATTAAAAACAATTTATATATAAACACGGTATAGATTGCATCATAAATGATTTTATTAAAATTTACATACTCGTGAAGGAGTACGCTCTTTGTATAGCAGTAGTAACAGGATTTTCAGCACACCATTCATCACCGAGACATTCTTCGTTCTGCTCTGTTCTGCTCTGTTGTGACTGTGACTGTGATGCAACTGTGCAGTCAAGCCTATGCCATTGCGCAAGATGATGTACAATACAGGTTAACTATGCCCCTCTCACCACATGTCACAAGTGCACGTTTTCAACTATTCTCATCTCGCTGCAATCCATCATCATTAGTTGATGCTAGATCGAGTTAAATGGAAAACGCAAATTTCATTATTCGCCAAACGGTCGGTGTAATAGTGCTATTGTTGTTGGTTTTTTTTTTATTGAAATTAACTTTTCTGTGCCACACATAACCAGGCCAATGCAAAAGAATCCAGCAATCAAGCAAGATATTTAAATTTTTTCACCACATATTTGTAAACATAAGTGTTTGTGGCGTAATCGGGATTGTAGCAATTGAAAGCGGTAATTTCTTATAACAACGAAAACGGTCGGTGAACTAGCGAATAAAAAAAAATCCCCTTTAACTGGGAAAATTTCATTATTTCCATAAATAATTGGTTTCTTAAGCAGAAATTAAATATAATCCTTGTGAAAATCTGAGTGAGTGTATGCATGAAATTCGTGTAAGCGCTTGTAGGCTTCAATTAAAAAAAATTAAAAAATATTAAAAATATTTTATAAATCTCTCGCCTAAAAGTGGATTATTAATAATCTACAACAATATCTTATCTATGGCCGCGTTTATGTGTTTGGTTGCTTAAAAAAATCGTATAAAAATTGAAATTGGAAGTGAAATTGAAATCGGGAATCGAGAGTCGCTCCAAGTGTTTGAATTGTGTTAGAACGACAGCGGGTTAAATTGTGCTTGTAAAGGTTTATTTTGGATTGTACGATTAATTTCTTCAAGACGTATATCGATTCGAGATTTTACGCCGGCCACAAATTGGATTTTAAACAACAAAGTTGTGCCGGCGGCCCTAGTTCAGGTGGTGGAGTCGTCGGCCAAACAAACAGCCATCCGCTTCATCACGGTGCTGCTTCATTGCATGGATTGGGAAGTTCAGCGCATCCGGGTCATCATACACATCATCACGGACTGCATACACATTTAGCGTCTGCGGGCGGTTCGCTTCAACAAATTGGCCCATTATCGATTGTACAAGGCGGGCCGTCGCAACAAAGTTCTGCATCGCAACAACAACAACAGCAACAATTGAGTACTAGTGGTTCAACTGCGGTAAACTTAAATAATACCAGCAGCGGCGGTACGCCAGGAAGCGCTGTGAGTACGGCTGGTTCAAGTTCGGTTTCCTCCTCGTTGGTTATCAGTGGCGGTACTTCGCCGTCATCTGGTCATCTTAACAATAACAATACAAACAACGATACGCATTCCTCCTCTTCGGTAGCTGTTGCTCCTTCGATAAGTGCCCCGTCACATAGTCACATTGTCCCGCCCAGCCTCGGCCTTAGTCCACAATCGAGTGCAGATTCGCAGCAATTTAATATATTTCCTGCGATCTTTAGCCGGCAACTGAACTTTTCTGCAGCCGGGGCGTGTGGACAAGGCAAACTAACCATGGACGAATTGAGACCGAATTTGGTTGGAGGTTTACTAGGTTTGCAGCAGGGATTGTTGGAAGATCATGCTGTTAATATGCAACATGGTGGTGTTCCTCAAGATACCAAGTTTATGTCTTTCCAAGACAATCGTCTGATGGGATCTCATGAAAACCGTCTTCTTGGTATGGCTCAAGATATACGCTCACCCGCAATTTCTGCCCTAGACAAGGGCGTTTTAAGTCATCAACGCAAGTGTAGCAGTACTCCTGAGGATTTCAGTTCACTTTACTCAGGGCTACCCACTCCCGGCATTGATACATCATCGCATCATCATACACCCGCTCATACACCGCCTACACGTCTAAGTGATCATAATCTATCCGGTAATTATGCGATTTATTCAAAAATATTCTAACAATAGCAATAATAAGAGTGACATTAGTTCTTGCATTAAAACTAAGCTTTTGAACAGGGTGGCCTTGGTCAGTAGGTATTTGTCTGTTATTAAAATCTCTAAATACCACATACAGTAAGGGTGCGATTGTTGCCATTTTCATGAATTTATTGAATTGATTCATATGCGTTTCATGGGATTTATACACAACGAGAGATCACATCCATTGTGTAACGCTTTCTACATATTTCTAGCTTGTCACTAATTATCAAATAATATGCTTAATGCCAGAGACAGGATATAAAGGCAGGATTAAAAGTAAAAATCATGTTGATTTTTTAAGTTTACAAGAACAACGTTGAACTAAGTAAAAAAATGTTTGATGGGAAAAAGTTTATTTGAACCGCATCTAAATTTAATGGCCCTTTCATGGTTACATAATTTTAAAATTTTCCTAACATAGCTTCTACAAGATATACGAGATAATTGCCCATGCTCTTGTGTAATTGAATGGAATTTGCCATTTTACTATATGGACATACGGACCAAATCATTTTCATACAAATATGTCAGAGTTTATATAAAATATAGTGCAGATAATCTTAAGATCACAGGATATGCATTCCTTATTGACTTTTGATTGGGTCAAAAGTACGTTTATAATTTTAAAACGATACAGTAAATATGATATATTTTTCATCAGTATCAAAATTTGAGGCGATTTAACAGTGAGCGCGTGTCCGTCTGCGGTTGAAATGCTTACGATTGCAAAAATTGAGATAACAACGTGATATTTGGATTATATCCTATTTAGAAAAAGCAAAAGAAGTCAAAATTCTCTAAAAGGTCTTTGGGCCGAGTTCCGAATTAGAATAAATCTTAAGCTATATGAGCTTTACGCCGACATTAACATTGTCCGTCGTATAAACGGTCCATATATTCAACGGTCATCTCGGCTGTATGGATGAAATTGCTTCAGCTAGGATAATGTTCAACAGGGAACCGGAAGGACGTTGCGCAAGAGGCAGACCATGTGTTTAATGCGCGTGGCGATCCATCTTGCAACAGGCCAAAGACCTAAATGAGCTGTAATTGGCCAATAGTGATGAGAAGTGGTCATAAGCTTTACATCCACATCCAATAAAATTAACCCACCTATCGATGTCAGTCCGATAGCAGCGGAGTACGCATTATACAAAAAAACCTTTTTTGTTGTAGATTTCGATTAGCATGTTGGCCCGCAATACATGCAATCTTTGAATGCCGTAATACCCACGGTATGCACATATATTTGGCGAGTATTTAAGATTTGTCTCGAGCCAAATTTAATTTCTACTTGTTTTTCTATTTTTATTAGAAGTATAATTATAGCCATGTGTGAAGAAGATTGGGAATCACTTTATGAATCCATTTAGCCATTGATGATAGATATAATTTAGAGACGATCGGTATTGTAAATGAACTACGTCGGACCATTTTTAGTACAATTTTACATAAAAGACTCTTTTTTGAAACAAAAATTTTTATATAACGAAAAAATAAGAAGACTTAACTCTCAAGTATCTAATGCGGCAGGTCATGGACTCAATTCCCTCACAGAGCTAATTTCCAAACTTGCAGTCTGCTAGTTATTTAAATTAAAATCCCAACCGCGGCGGTAAGATGGGTTCTCTTTCTATTAACATTTTTCACGAAATGATTGTCTTAGTCCAACAGAATGAAAAGAAAATGATTCTAAACCGTTCTGTGCCTACAAAATGTGAAAACAAGTTGTAAATATGAGATCAGCTCTCCCACGTGAGTCATTTGATTACGCGGTATATTTACCGTATTTACTTATTATCCGCTTTAAATTCATAATTTCATAATGTTCCGATTTTAAGACACAACTTCTTATAGCTGCTCTGGTATATGACCCAACTACACACATACTCTCAAATATATGTGTGTGTAAGAGTGGATAATTTAAACTAGAAGGACATGTAAATGTGCATTAAATGTCTACACTTTGATGAGATTTCACCCCGATTAATGCAACATTTGCATAAATTATCCCCAAGTTTGCTGAATATTTATGTGCAAACGACCTGGTCTAATCTCTTGTTCATTGCTCGTTGGTTAGTGGATGGCTTTGATGTAGGAACGTGCCTAGTATGTGCACGAGATCAGCTAATCGCAAGCACAAGTTTATGCAGGATACCTGCCTGCCTGACTTGTAAGCGTATCTTGAGGTTGAAAAAGCAAACATTGTTTGTGTGTGCGTGTGTTGAACTTTAAAGGGTTACAGTGCGGATGACAAATCGAAAGACAAGTTGCACTAAAGAGTGAATAAAACGAAAGGGCAAAAAAAAACAAGTGGAAAAGTGAAAAAGGTGTCAAACAACTAATTGTAACCAAATCCTTGTGGTCGCAATGAGGTCAGGTCACCTTAATTATTCAACGCGGACAGAGACAGTCAGGTGTCTGTGAAATTACACGGTGAATACATACACAGCACTAAAAAAAACAAATAAATGCTTAGGTATGAACTCGTGTCTTATACATATTATTAAACATCTACATGCACACGTTTACCACCGTTACCAGTATTAGAGAAACTTGTAGACAAAAGTGTTCGTTTTTATGCTATTTATGTAAATGAATTTTGCTGTTGTTAATATTTGTGCAATTTTTCTGTGCAGCGGAAGGAGCCTTTAAGAAACTTAAACCCGAACCGAACACGGGCCTGTCGTCAGTGTCCTCTGGCGTGACGCCACCCGGAAGTGGACTGTCGTCACTAAGTCATCACTCTGGCCACACTCCCACCACAGCTTCCTGCCCTACACCAGCGAGACGAAGACACCGAACGACATTCACACAGGTTGGTAACATTGTTCACCTAAATGGTTTATATTTGTAAAACATATAAAATTATATAAAACAAGTAAAAAATGAAAAGTAAAAAGTTGTATTAGGCGGTCGGCAAATTAAGGGTTAAGGAGTTAAATTTCATTAGATTGAATTTTTTTAATATTCATCCTAAAAATGGGTGTGTCTATCACAAGTTGAAAAACTCATTCTGCCTTCGCCAAACGGACGCAATTAATATGACTTTCATAAATATATGAGTAAAATTTTATATCTTTACCGTTTAAAAATCATACTTTGTGGGTGGTTGTTTGGTTTTATTTCGAGACCAACCATTCTACACTAATAGAAATTGTTTGTACCAAATTTCAAATTCATATTTGAATTGTTGCGACCGTGTGAGTACCGGTAAAACATGGATTAGTTCGAAAAGCGAAATATTTTCCATGTTATTGCAATTGTGGACATGTTCATAAATCCATTTTGTCTATTTCGTATAAAAATTTCAGCAAAATTTCTCAAAATTTTGTGAAGAGAATCAATCCAAAATTTACACGAACACACGAACGGACTAAGGATGCAACTGCAATGCTACAAGAAATAAAATTTAGATTTTCGATTTTTTTCTTTATCGCAGTTCCATCATAGGAAATACTGAAGTTAAATTTTGCCAACATATATTTTAAAGAAAACTTTTTACGTATTTAGAAAATTCATTATACTCGCACTCAGTTTTAATGGTTTAGGGGTTTATTTAGAATATTTTATGTGAATGACCTTTGTATCAGTCTGATATTAAGGAAGAGTATTCTTCCTTAACGTTAGAAACTAATATGTGAAAAAAGGCGTGAATGGTGGCGCCTAGACTAGATAGTGGTAAAAACTTGAATTGAGCATTTCTTGCACCGTTATGACGCTGCTTATTAGTTATCTCTCTCGCCATACAAAGCCAATGATGGTGGGTACCATAGATTTGGCGTATGCCTAATATAGCTTTTCCTTACTCGTTTTAATTCAAATGTTTCTTTTTACTATGCCTACTATACGAAAATATTTTCTATAATGTTTACTTTTTATTAGGAACAATTAGCGGAACTGGAAGCAGCCTTTGCCAAATCACATTATCCTGATATTTATTGTAGGGAAGAACTAGCACGGACCACCAAATTAAATGAAGCAAGAATACAAGTAAGTTTACTTCAAATAAACATATATACAAATAAAATTTTAACAATTAAAGTTGAAGGTAACCAAGCCGAAAAGTTTTACTTATTAACAGAGAGATAAATACGGACTTATGTATGAGCATATTTTTACATTGATGCAGATTTTGAATCGGATCAAGTATAACGTATACTGTATAGGGTCCATGAACGAAATAACAAACTTAGCATTAGAGAGCGCATGATGTACTGCAGTACATACGTATTGTGTTCATAAAACTGCTTCTGTGGTATAAAAATTATTATATTTGGTTGAGACCAAATGTTGAATCCATGTATTACAGCTTCCCGAGGAGTATATATGTCTTCTTTATTTTGTAAGTAATATGGAAAATTGATTTAAAAGATTTTCTTAAGATTTAGGGAAAAAAATTTCTAAACATATTTCTTTTTTGGTTTTTATTGTATTGTGACCGATTTTACCCAGTTTAAACACCAACGTACATATAAAAACTACCAACACTTCTGTTAAGTTTGAAATCGATATCTCAATATTTGCGCACAAGACTGTGACACAAATAGACAGAAGGACATACAGACATGACTAGATCGATTCAATATTCTATATATATAATCTGTGGGTGGGATCTCCTTTTAGGCATTACAAATGTTTTAAGAAAGTAACCTATATCTTCTTATGCCTATGACGGTGGGTATAGAAATATTATGTGATAAAATGTACTCATACTTATATACTCCTACTCATGAGTATCAAACACATTATTTATTAATTATTAATGGAGACAAATAAGATAATAAAAAACGCACATAAAAAAGGAAAGACCATACACCCATACATATAAATGCAGTCGCGCATCAGACAAAAGTTTGGCTGTTTGCATAAGATCGCCAACTTGCGGAACTTAATATCTGTGTCAAAGAGTGCATCAATTGAATAGATAATCTCAAGGGACGTTTTTGACAAACTCTCGATTTTTTTTCTTTTTTTTTACCCACATCGGTAATTAATTTATAGTTTTATCAGGAATATGGTTACACTCACACAAACACATACATTTGATGTAAAGTGAAAAAAGAGCGACATAGAGACAAGGATATGGTGTAGGGGGAAATAATAAAGTCATTAACAATGAATATTATTGTCGGATTAACACTACGCGGAAAAACAATAATAACAATAACAATAACATTGGCATTAAATTCTATGACATTTACTTTCAACTACAATGCAATGCAACAACAATGAATTTGTCATGTTGTCACATTATTCGGCTGGTTATTTGGGCTGTTGTGGTGTACAATTACAAGGGCACATAAATGTATAAATTGTTTGTGTGCTTGTGTATGCATGCAATTAGTCCCTCTGTTCACGATAATATTGTATTAGTGTGCGTGGGTTTGGTTTACTAAAAGTGTTGTTCCGCATGTGTTTCCAAAACAGATGCATTTTTCGTTTGAAAAGGCGAAACTATCGCTGAAAATCGTGGCTAGCACCACAATCCAATCCATCTCGTTACAAATAAATTAAGTGGGAGAGTGCATGTAATGTTTCATTTTATATTATTTTACTTTTTTTTCTTTTTTTTTTTTTTGTTATTTTCAAATAGCAAGGGGTTGTCTCTTGAGGGTGGCCGCTATTAAATATGTGAACATTTGTTGGAAAATATGGTTTAGACTTGTTAATGAGCTGCTCGCTTTTGTGTTACCGTCCATTCGAGTAGGTCTACAATTGATTTCAATTTTGTAACAACAAAAAGTGTTGACATTTGTTTTTGCTTTGAAATCCGTCAACAGATTTTATATCAGATGTTTAATCTGTGATTATGGTGCGCTGATAAGATTTATGTTACTAATGTAGTGAGCCCCTCGGTTGTTCTGGTTGCTTTTGCATAACAAGTGGTTTGTTAAGCTATGCATGTTTATTATTTCAACGCATTCATGCACCATACATTGTACATTATTAAATATCGTCTTTTATCTTATTATACCCTACACAATATGAGAATGTTTGTAAATTACAAACGGCTTAAGAAAGAATCGTGTCTTATTATACCATTATACTCATAATGACTTTCTGAATTTATTTAACCATAATCGTTGAGAGTTGGTGCATTTTTAAGTCAATTGGTTGGGAGTCCAGACTTTTTGTAAAAAATAAAACAAGTAAGAAAACTAAATTTGGCTTAGGTCAACTGTTAAATACCCTTCACATCCACAACGGTGGGCGTGGCAATATACATGTTTATTACCTGATCACGCCCAATTTTGGCACATATATGGAAGGGATAATTATAAATCAAATCAAATTTCAACTTCAAAATTTTCATTTTTTATGTCAGATATAGATTTTTATTGATTGTGGGCGTGGCTCTTGACCGTTTTTGCCGATGACGAGGCACTATTCATTTGGTTAATAAACAACATGTATTGGTAAAAAAGTTATTTTATAAAAAATGGGGCGGTGCCACGCCCATCAAGATCAGTGAAAAGCTACAGAAATTTCCAAATTTCGTCGTTTTCCAATTATTTGCCAAGCAAATTCAGTTTTACTTCGAATATGGTTTTTTGAATTTTGTGGGCGTGTCTGTTATTCGAACAAGCTCATTTTCGACACATCGATGAACTATAATTAAGTACCAAATTTCCAGGTTATAGCTTAATTTATGTGACAGATATATAGATTTATGTTGATTGTGGGCGTGGCTCTTAACCGATTTTAGCTATTTTAAATAGCAATTTGAGTGCAAAAATTAAGTGTGCCTGTACAAAATTTTAACTCAATATCTCAAAATTTACGCTCATGAGAATGGTAACAACAGACAGACACACGGACATACATGTCTAAATCGATTTAGTTTTCTATGCTATATGTACTCTGCGATGCATCCTTTTTCGTATTTCAAATGGATAGACAAACTTAGTATATCCCCCACTTTATGGGGAGGGTATGTATAACAAGTAAAAAACTAACGTTAAATCTTGAATATTTATCTTTGAAATCTTTTTGGTACAGTACATAACAAAGAACAAAAAAGGAAATGCAAAAAGAAACATTAAAGACTTTATAAAGAATATCTTTTCAAAGTCAGCATTAAATTGTACAAGACTTCACACCTTTTGTGGAAGGATTACGGCGAAAACGAAACGCCTTAGAACAGATGAAATCAATATTTGAAGAATAGATTTTGTAAATATTGAGAAATTGGTATCCAAGATTTGGTCTCAGCTAAATGTATCTTCCAACTTGTGCTTTTCGTAGGAAAACATTCCTTTCAACCCCAATTGTTTAGTGCTGTGTATATCATATATAAAATGTAAAGTGAACCATGTACTTTGTGTGTGTGTATCCGCCCCTTTCGAGAGAACGATGCACATAAAAATATTTAATTGAATTACTCCAACCACGTATGCGACATAGCCGAAGCCAACACAAGGTTAAGAATAATAATTCAATACTACTCCACAGTTTCACCTTCATTGTCGTCTTCGTGATAGCTACAGTATATTGGCCACATAAGAAAAATCTGTATGTGTGAAAAATAAAATGTTAAGAATTTTTCGCCGTTGTTCACGTTGTTCACGATACTAGGCGAAATAACCTCCCTTAGAAAAACGTTTATTGAAAACGTAGTAATGTGGTAATATTGGATAAGAGTGCAATCGATCAGAACGTGATGTATGTATTGATGGGTAGTCATTCTATATAACAGTCAGAGAGGCAAAGGAATCATTTTCTTGTAAATTGCTGAAGAAAAAAAATAAAAACAAGATAGAGAAGTTCGGTTAAGACCGAAGCTTAAATACCCTCCACCTTTTATAATAAGTTCCTATTGCCATATTTATGTAAAAGACTATTTCATGTACTTACGCAAATAGTGTTTTTTTTAATTATAGGCATTTGCGTTAATGAATCACACCCATTTTTGGCACAGTGTTGGATAACGGTACCCTTTATATATATACCAAATTTCAACTTGATAGGCATAGTATTGTGCGATATATAATTTTTTAAAGATACAATTTTTTCGAGGTATTATGAGATTTTCGTTTATTGTGGGCGTGTCTCTTTACCGATTTTGCCCAATTTCAATACGGAACAGCGAAATCGAACTAAGAATACGTATGCAAAGTTTCAATTTGATATCTCAAAAATTACGACCGTGAGAGTGCCAACAACAGACGGACACACGGACGGACATGTCTCAAACGATTTCTCTTTTCATGCTGATTAAGAATATATATGGTTTGTGGGGTCTCCGACGCTTCCTTCGATGTGTTGTAAACGGATGATCAAAATGAATATACCCTCTTCCCTAAGGTGGAGCGTATAAAAAAAAATGAAATAAATGAAACCCCTCCACAGGATAGTGTAACATACTAACACATCGTCAACCATTTTGTTTTTTGCTTGCTCTTGGTTTTTATGCCACTTCATGTGACAACATACCATCAGCCAGTTTAACAACAACAAAAAAGCAAAAAAAAAAAAAAACAAATTGATAAACAGAATAAAGTTGCTAAAGTACTATGAAATACATCTTCGAAAAGGAAAATTGAATAATCTCCAACCCTGTCCCCATCTTTGAAGGAATTTATGTGAAAATATTAAAGGACTTTTTACATTACTTTTCAATCATAAGAAATAATTGTGATATACATCCTCCGCATTAGTGTTGAGGGGGTATTATTAAGTTTGTTATTTCGCTCACAACTACGGTGTCTTGCAAATAAGCAACGAACATGGGCAACTGCAACTGTATATAATCGGGAAGAACTTGAATATTTTTAAAAACCGTCATGGGAGTACATTTTTTGAGAAAACTACATTTTTAGGTTTAAAAAATTTAATAAAAAATGTACCAAAATTAAACTATAAACCCTGAATAAAATCTTACATTATAAAATATTATTACACATTTTTACTTGTTTATTATATATATCAACTAAATCTATCGATTTTTCCTTAAAATTAAATTTAGGTTTGGTTTCAAAATCGTCGCGCCAAATATCGCAAACAAGAGAAGCAATTACAAAAAGCATTGGCACCATCTGTGATCCCTTCGTGCAATGGCATGATGCGTAATATTCAAGGTTATGGTGTTTCGCGTGGCTATCAGCCGTATGCTCATCACAATTCAATAAATCGCTATCCCCAGGTATTCACACAATTTCTAAAATTATACTCTTTTGAAATCGTATTGTCTACGCATAGGATCTGTTTCAAATGGGTGCTTCCTCTTATCCGGGTATGGCACAACCGTTCTCCATGGCCCATGGTACAAATATGGGTTCAGTCAGTGTGCGGCAGGATTCAATGGGTAAGTTCAAAACTATCATTCGCTTCGGAAACCCTTTTATTATATGCATTAAATTGAAGTAAGAGAGTGTGAAATGTACTGCCCAGAAACATAATGTAATTAATCTTTAAGGATTCCGCCTCATTTTTCAGTACTCATACCATTAAAAAATAATTTTCTGTCTCTCCTGGAAATTATTTAACTAAAAGTCATAAACGTTTTGCCACAATACTAAAAATATTACATTTTCTTATATTTATTAAATATTAGCATCTTGATAAAATTCTAAGATTAGAAAATTCTGAAGTTTTTTGTACCCTACATTTTACATATTGTTAGGTTCCGGAAATTATACAATTACAACAACGTTAAAGAAAATTATATAACTTATAAATTTCCGCATTAAAAGCAAGAGACACTTGAAAAAGAAAAGAATAGAAAAAGAACAGCAAAATGTTTAAGAATTTACAAGCAAGCGTCTTGCTGCAAGACGCCTAAAAAATTTTTTAAGTTTATTATACCCTCCACATAAGATATACTAAGTTTGTCCTTCAGTTTGCAACGCACAGAAGGAGGCCTACAAAGTATATATATTCTTGATCAGCATCAAAAACTGAGTCGATAGAAACATGAATGTCCGTATGTCCGTACTGTGTTGGCATTCTTACGAGCGTACATTTAGTGATATTGAGCTGAAATTTTGTACAGGCTTACTTTTAGTTTTTGCACGCAGATTTGCACGCTATTTAAAATGGGGCAAAATCGGTCAAGAGTCACGCCCACAATCAATAACAACTCATGTATCTGCCACAAAAAATGGCCTATAAAGTTGAAATTTGGTACATATAGTTATAGTTATCCCATCCAACGATGTGGCAAAAATGGGAATGGTCGGATAACAGACACGCCCACAATCGACAAAAATCTCTATATCTGTCACAAAAGTTGACCTATGAACTTGAAATGTGGTGCACATATTTAAGGTTATATGCAGATACTAGGAGTGTCTGCACAAAATTTCACCTCAATATCTTAAAACTGACGATTGTAAGAATCCCAACAGACGGACACGCAGACACATATGTCTAGATGGATCCAGATTTTCTTGTTCATCAAGAACATATATACTCTTGCTGCAAATAGAATGACAAACTTAGTTTGTAGAATGTAAAAAAAAATTAAATATAGCAAAGAACCATTTTTCTTAAAGCCAGGCACAGGATGTAGTGTATGTCATATAAATTAATATTCTTTTTTTTGGAAAGTTTTTTTACTCGTTTCATGCTCGCCTGCTTTTATTTGATTAATTTTTCTATTTGTTGTTATTTTCGTTTGCAGGCATGTCACCGGAGGATGAATGGTACAATAAAAGTTTATCGGCGTTACGAATGAACAGTTCACATCATCCTAATCTATCGGCACCAATGCTGCAGTATCAAACATAATCAAAAACCTTTGACGATTTCTTTTAAAGTGTAAAATGTCGCCTTTAATCTAGAAGTTTAGCTGATTCTTCTGCTACCTGAGAGTTTATAGAAGTGAGATGCTGATAATTTACACTATAAAAAAAGTCGTCAACAATAATTAATCCCATAAATAATTGTTCCACAAGAGGGTGGTATGTAAACAGAGACTATTGACAGAATGTTACATTAATGTCTTGACTACTCACATGGTTTTGCAGCTTGGTTTATTGTATATATATATTGACGTAATGGTTAATAGTTTGGCCTTATTTAAAATACAAAATGGATTTTTTTAAATAACCCTTGTACATTGTTAGCTATCTCCAGTTTTCCATTTTTTTCAAACTCTACCTTAAAGATAAGCTTTAATCAGCCCCGATCTTTAATAATTTGCAGAGAATTTACGAATTGTATATTATTCTGACTGAGATGGAAGTTCCAAATATATAAATTCTATGTTATTCCAAATGCAATGGAGATGGCATCTGAAATTCGACCTAAACTAAACATACTTGTTCTTATCTGATATATGCACCCACTCTAGACACTAATGCATAATAACTGAAATTACACATCAAACAACACACTTTCAAACTCATATCCATATATACCATGCATACCATACACGAACAAACGAAATAAATCGAAGGAAATAATATTTATTAAATATTTAAGTCTTATTTCCTTTTTACGAAAGTGCAATCTCCTACCATTGCATTGTACATATGTACGCACCATATACACACAAGAGACTGTACAGGCAACAAATTTATATAAATTATCTTTATGGCAAAAGCGAGGTGTACTAGAAGAGATGTGGAAATGTTATAATCAGTCAAGCCAAGTCTGTCCTTCTCTCCATGAAAATTTGTGCGCAAGGTACAGGTTGCATTTGAAAGATATTTTGGTGGAATGTGGCCTGTGGTAAACCCTATTGAAAAGGGACCAACTTTAAGCATATTTACAACCCCTCTCCGTATAATGTGGCGAATATTCACAATTCTTAATATTTTGACGAAGAATAGTTAGTTGACTGTGCCCGATCCGACCATTTTTAGAACTCCCTTCCATATATTTCACTTAGTGTTTTGTAAAGCAATGCCATGAGTTCACCAATATTATGAATAAAATTAAATAAATAAAATTTAAAATTTTTCAAAACACGTTGCTTGCAAAAAACAACCGCTTCACTGACCCTAAAATAAGTTTCTCATGAATCTGATAAAAACAAAAATTATACATTTGAGCCAAAAATTTTAAGAATAACAACATTTTGTTACATAATATATCAGCTACAGGGGACAAGGTTCCAAAAATAGTCCCATCAGGGTTAAGATTTAGCAAAATTATATAAAGTACTGAACTACTGATGTCCTCAGCAATTTTTCTTAAAAAATATTAAGAATTTCAAGTTTTATTTAAGTGTCTGTCCGTTTTTTACTGTTGAAAACATATTCTCTGCTGCAATAATTGAGATAAGTTTTCAATTTAATTAAACAGCCCGACTCAAAAAAAAAAAAATAATTATCATTTTTCTACACCAACGCCTCTTTCTCTCACAAATCATTACAATATTGATTGCCACAGCAGCCTCATGTGTGTGTATGGCTTACCCAATATCTCTTAAGTTGTATTTGCGATAAAAAAAATAAAAAATAGAAAAAAACATGCGCACAAACTTAATACAAACCAGCACTCATGTAACAGTGTAGGGTATAAATATATTAGTGTAGCATAAATCGAATGTAAAAAAATAATAATAATAATCATTCTCCTATTTATTGTGTGTAATGTGTTTAAAGAATAATAAGAAAATAAATGAGAAATTAATACAAATACGAGTATAAACGAAACTGGTGCATTAGTTGTTCTTCATTATTTTTTTACACTCTCCATCTCAGGGTTCATTCTTCCGTTTGCAACACCAGGAAGGAGGCGTAAGAGACCCTACAAAGTTTATATATTCTGCGTCAAAAACTGAGTCGATTTAGACATGTATGTCCGTGTCTCTGTCTGTTGTTGGCACTCTCATGGGCGCAAATTTTGAGATATTGACCTGAAATTTTGTACAGGCACTTTTAGTTTTTGCACGCTATTTAAAATGGGCAAAATCGGTCAAAAGCCACACCCACAATAAAAAAAAATCTATTTATCTGCTACAAAAATGGAGCTATAAAGTTGAAATTTGGTGTGTACATCTATAAATATAAGCTTCATCGATATGCCATAAATAAAACTTCTTATATATTCAATGGCTGAGCTCAATCACTGATCATTTTCACGGAATATTTTCTTTATTATTATAATCGATTTACACTTAGTTTTACAGTATATTATGAGCATAGAGTAATATAAAATATTGAATAGGAATTTAATTATTTTGTATCTGTAATTTGTTTTTTTTTAAATCAAATACGTAATTAGTGAATCGATCGATAATTTGTCAGTTACCAAAGTGTCGCGCATCTTGTGTTATTGTGTAAAATAAAAATAAAAAAAATTTGAAAATATTTTGATAGCAGATTCCGTCAGGTGTGTTTTTCATAAATACATAAATTTTTGTCAAATTATTACACTTTCGTAGTAAGTACGTCTTGGCTTTTCAAATGCTATTCCATTTAAATTAGACTTTATTTCCTAAAATTTCATAAATATCTGCATATTTGTGAATCATTATTATTAGCAGGCATACATAGGTAAAACTATGGAAATCTTATATGGGACTTGATTTAGGAAAATCTTGGTTATCAATACTCAACGCAAATCTCTTGGCTAAGCATGCTGCATTTCCGTCCATGAGTTCCGTATTTAATAAAAGATCCATCTGTAAAAGTATATATATAAAAAAGAAGCAAGTGAGAAAACTAAATAGGAGTTGGACTTAATTTTAGGTACCCTACACATCTATACACAATTGGTGGTACACGATTTACGCCCACTAATACTGCACTTAGAGCGGTTTTTATAAATTTTGAGCGTGTCTGTTATCCTACAACGCCCACTTTTGGCACAACGGCGGATGGGATAATTATAGATAGGCATACTCAATTTTAAGTTCATAGGTCAATTTTTGTGTCAGATAAGTAGATTTTTGTCAATTGTGGGCGTGGCCTTTGACCGATTTTATCCCCATCTTAAATAGCGATCTACGTGCAGAAAATCAAAGTGTCTGTACAAATGTTTCAGCTGAATATGTCAAAATCTACGACCAAAAGAGTGCCAACAACAGACGGACGCACGGACATGCTTGTTTAGATCAACTCAGTTTTTGATGCTGGAGAATGAATATTGATGAATATATATAGTTAATGGAGTCTCTGATGCCTTTTTCTGGATGTTGGAATTAAGTGGAGGGTATAAAAAAATTATATTAATTAATATTAAACGAATTATACAGGATCAGTTTATATATAAATAGACCAGGAGATTTTTGTTAATTGTAAAAATGGCTGCTATTGAATATTTGTCCATTTTAATTAAGAAACTACCTGCGTAAATTAGGAATGTCTCTACAAAATGTCCGCTTGATATGTCAATTTTTACGTCCTTGAGCAGATTTTGATGCTACCTTGTAGGGTATCAGCACTGAAGTCTCCCTCATACGGAATGACAAACTTAGTATAACTAGAATTGTTCGTACCAAAATATGGCTTTTTTTTTTAACAATCTTGAGCATTTCATATGTAGGCGATGTGTACTCTAATATATACAACATTGTATACTCCAAAAAAAATTGATCAAAAGACTGATTTCATAAAGGGCAGTACCAATAATAAATAGATGCATAAACAGAGACTACATTTTCATAATATTCATATATGAGCCGTTGTGAATCTTTGTTCATAATTTTTCACAATAGAATATTTTTGGAAAAGTGAACTTGTGTGCACCGCACTTTCATTCACAACAGCTCAGTGTGATTATAGTGATTGTTCTTACTTCTACGATACCGTCATCATCTTTAGGCATAGTAAGACATTCCAATTTGCGTTCTTCGATAATGCTTGGAGTTGTTGTTGTGGTCGATTTAGATAAGATCGTAGCTGTTTCACTTGAAGTAGTATTATCCGAGTCTTCAATGAGATTGTTAGTAAAATCTCTCTTTTTGTTTTGTTGTTCATCTTTTTTAAGAGTATTTGCTGCTTCGATACAATTGCTGGGAGAACTATTGGCACCAGTGGAGGAGGAGCAAGCCGCCAAACTTGTACTTGAAGCACTTTCCTTTTCAATCTCATGTTTCTTTAATATCTGATCAAGATTGTAGCGGCGTCGATTGTTCATATAAAATGTACGAACATGAGCTTCTGTTTTGGTACCAATGGTTTCGGCAATTGTCTGTTTAGAGAGCGAAAATTTTTCAAAAATTATTGCTTTAAATGAGAAAATCTACAACAAAAAAATTACCTGAAAATCTTTTCCATATTTTCGTACCCCCTCAACCGCAAGCAAACATTCATCATTTGTCCAACGAGCATTTATACGATGATTGATATTCTCAGTGGGACGAATATCATCAAAATGTTCAGAAATTTTACGTTTAAGAGATGACATATTCTGTTTATTTAGTTGCACCTAAAAGCGATACAAAATTTACGTATATGAGGGGGGATTATTTTGAAAGTGGCATATGTCCACACCTACACACATATATATATATTTAGTTATTTTAGTATTTTCGTCATATTCCTTTGTGATATTATTTGTAAAATTAATGTGGACTTGCACCACTTTCATATTAGCTCCTTCATATGTATTAACATGATTGAAAGTAACAAAGAACTGCTGAGCTCCTATATTAAATAAGTACTTACTTATAGAATTCAAAAAAAAAAAAAACTATGAGCATCGATCTTGAACGAAAAAAAAAAAAAGGAATTTGTGATCCTTTGCAAACACGCCACAGAAAGTTTAGTATATTCTCCCTCATATATGGGGAAGGTGTACCCTTGTCCCTACCCGTACACTAGATCATAGTTTTGAATCATCATCATCTTACCTTGCCGCCAACATGCTTTTCTCTACTTTGATAACTGTACCTACTTGAATTAACTTATCTGGTAATTTCGATTCAGAAAAGTAGAGAGAATGCAAGTCAACGCTGACCACGTACTACACGCTTTACACGTGGATAGTCTATAATCTTTGGAAGATTCTACATAACAAAAAAATAACTGTGGGATTCATTGTATTATGAGCAAAACGCAAGGAGAAATAATTGGCGGGAAAAGAATTTCAGCTCTAGTGGAAAGTAAAAGTAATTATTTATAGAAGAAATCTTTATCGAAATGGTTTCTATTTTATCCGATGATCTTTCACCATCTTTCTGGCAACATCATGATGCTACCGCCATAACACTTTTCCTACTTGTTAGCGAATTCCTTAATAAAGTAAAATGGGGTGAAAATGTACGTTTTTGCACTGCAACATTTTCATTTGTATTTTAACACAGGTTGCAGACAAAGCCTTATCGAAACAAGGTTTGGGTCAAACAAACAAACTCTTCTTAAAAATTTACAATTTTTACTCCACATGACAGAAATTTAGGAAATATTCGTTTCATTGCGTTGTGTCGAATAATTTTTTTTTGGATGAGGACAGACATTAAAATAAAAGAAAAATTCCATTTAATAGCGATTCTTACTTGACTCAACAAAGAGACAATTTCTCGATCAATGTTTGCCAGTAATTCGTCTTGGTTGTCATTCATACTCGCCAATGCAACAATATCATCATGATTGATGTACATACCACGTGGCGGTTTACGTTTATGACGTTCGGCATTGCGATCACGTGAACGTTTGCCAAAATAGGGCCCAGATGTTGGTCGCTTATTACCAGTTCGCCTAAATTAAAAAAGGAATGGGGAAATCGAAAAGGCACATTACTCGATAAATAGTAGACTACGAACACAAAAACTATACCTCCAATGGTGGTGGCAACTGGAACACAATTTGCCATGTGGCGAAGTATTCAGCAAATTACAGACAACACCACAATTGGAACAACAACCGCCTCCCCCGCCAATGATACCAAAGGCAGCAGCAACACCACCACCACCACCACAATCACTTGCTTGCGTCACATTCAAAGTTGTTTCTTCAATCGTTCCATTACAATCAATAATAGGGTCGACAGCGTTTACGGTTGCCGGGGCATGATTTAACTGTTGCTGTTGTTGTTGTTTGCTGTTGTTTACAACAGTACTTGACACATTGTTATCAATTTCTGAACTGGCAAGGGCATTGGAAGTGCCGCTATTTGCCAACTTGTAAGAAACCGAAGCAGAATTCGCTTGATCAAACAGACTTGCCGAAGCCAACAGAGCTTGATCCTAAACGTCATGCAATATAATAATTGGGGGATTTGAGAAAAAGCAGGTGGAACGCGGAAAAGAGAAGACAAGAAAAAAAAAAACAAGACAAATCAATACACAATACAATCATTTTTCAAAACACAATCCACATTACATCGTTCAATCTGTATCAGTGCGTATTATATGAACGAATATGCTGTATGTATAAATTACGTGTAGTTGTTGTATTTAAATTAGATAAGATCACGACACTCTACCCAAACTTTGCCTAATCTGATAATTATGTAATCAATGAAACTCCGTATATTTCTGTTAATTTTTTTTTTTTTTCAAAAACTTAATATAAGTGATTGTTTATTATTTTCTTTAATAATGGATTTTAAATATAATTTATATTGATTAAGCATATATCTACATTTACAGATGTTTGTCGCATTGTTAACTATATTTATTAAAACAATTTGTATTCGATTAGAACTAGTTTAAATAAACTTACAACTAAAAACTCTTTTGCTAAAAATGAATGAAACATGATTGTGATGTTGTGCATGGGGGTTATATATAATACATTAATAAATTAAAATAAATTCAAAATAACTAAATGCATACATACATATTATATACAATACATAATATATTTTATAAAACAATTGCTTATTTATTATTACACGTGATGTTTAATTTGTGTTTTGTTCAACTTTAAATGACTTTTCTTTTCAATTAATAAAATAAAATTTGCCAATTTATATAAATGTGTTTATGCAAAAAAAAAAAAAAAAAAAAAACTAAGTGGGTAAGTGTGCTATATATACTGTCCCACCTTGGAACAGTTTAATATGAATTTTGGCAGAATTTTGCATGTGCCGAAACATGTATTTAAGTTTTTCACTGCTTAAGCCTTACACGTAATACTCCATACATAAAATCAATGACATGGAAATACTTTTTTTCATAATTACACCCTTAATTTTTCTTTACTTTCCTTACATTGCATCACATTAACATTTAATTATGCACACTCACGGTCGCCTTCGCTGATCAACAGTCAAGCTGTACAGACGCATCACGGATAATTAAAAAAAACTTTATTTTGTGAATAATAAAAACTAACGGTGCACAAATATTTTGCACAGTAGCTATTTTTGTTCGTATAAATAACGGAACACAAAAGATTACTACTTTAAGTAAAAGTAATATTTGCAACAAAGCAAACAAAGAACTTTTTTCTTTTCTTGCTTATTGTTATATTACAAAGGCGTTGTACCTGTGGCACTGCCTAGCTTGAACCTCGGTTAAGGCTAGTGGAAGTGCCTGATATTACACCACAAACAACCCTTTGGCTGCGCTTTGGTTCCCTTAATGGGTTTAAAACGTACGCCGCCACAGACAGCAAGTAACCGGATAAACGAAACCCCGGTGGCGCAGGCTGCGGCATGTGATAAACAAGATGGCGCTGAACATAAGGAGAATGAAAGCAAAGATAAGAAGGAATCAGATAATGATGGCGGCGTACCTTTCTATATCCTGGGCGCAGAAATTACGAAACTGGTGAATATGCTAGAAGACGGAAAGAGGCGTACCATAAACTTTACCTAAGCGCGAAAGTATAGAAAAGATTAGAGCGCTATATGAACTAACAGCAATAAATGTGCATGATGACGCAGCCAAAACTGTTATTCGAAGCAGCCGACACTCACAAACATCCCCGTGGTTAAAGCAAGCGACAAAAAAAAGAAGAGATTCGAACCATACGGAAGATACTCCTAACCCTAAGCGTAAAGCAGTGAAAGGGAACAAGGAAATCCAGGAGGCATCGACCAATGCCACCGAAGGAGAGGCACCAGGAGCTATGCCCGGCAGAGCTACGTCGGTCAATAAACGCAGCAATAGACTTAAATATATTAAGTCTGAAGCTATAATAATAGGAAAAACTTCAGAACTTAAAAGGTCTAACCGTCTGTCAAATTGTTCGTGTGTTAGTGTTTAATGTTGAGGCTGTAGATAGAGCTGTTCTCAACCAGTTTAAGATTATTTTCCAGCGCAAAACTGTTGACTTGAAATTGAAAGTCTCCGGATTAGTGGCTAACTACCAGCTTGCCCATGCAAACAATTTAGAATCTATCAAGCGCATAATTGAACGACCACGTGCACCTCACGTAAGTGGGTTGACCGCTCTATGTAACTTGGCTTTAAAATACGAACTTGTAACCTATACCACCTTGGCAGACAACTTTGGCTTAGGCCAAGTTAAATCTGTGGTTACTCTTGCACTTGAGATTTTAAATAATCCATAATGTACCCTGATTGGGCCTCCGCTAGCTGTAGCCATGTATGCAGATATTGCATTCGTGGCGACTGAACTTATGTATAACACCGGTCAAGAGGGCCGTCGTCTCACAGGTAATTACATATCACCTGCCGAAAAATCTATAAAGAAAACTAAGGTTTTCTTGATGGCCTATGTGCGATCCCTCAATGAAACTCAGAGAATGTACGTAGATGGACAGTCTGCAGAGTCCTTGCTGCAACTCCAAAACGAGAATGATCGATCATTCAAAACAATTATGGCAGCTTTATCAGAATGTATTGCCATGCATCCTCTTCCTTCTCTGCCAGAAGATGAGGATACTGTGCGTGCTGACTTGGTTACATCCACTCCATTGTCAGAGCAGGTTAAGGCAGCTGCTATTGTCCTGGGTATACCAATAAAGACATCTTGGATTGAAACTAAAAATCTGATCCATAATTTGCTATATGCCTCATATAGGTTGCCCAAGTTGAGCTTGAGGCGTTGCCCAACTTATCTGGCAGCAAACTCGAAATAAGCAAAATGAAGATACTGCAATTGAATTTAAATCATTGCGAAGCTGCACAAGACCTACTTAAACAAACTGTCTTGGAGCAAAAAGTCACCACCACGCTACCAATCCAAATCGTGGTCAGCAAAATGCGGCCCCCAATGCCAACAACCCTGTTCGTGGTGCGGGAAATCTGGGGGCAAACAATCAAGAGATCGAACCAGACTTTGATCAGAATGAGGAATGACTAGCATATGGTTCCTTATCTGATGACTCATTCCATGATGCCATTTAATGATTCAACAGGGCGCATTCCTCTTTCAATTTACTAATACTTATCAATTAATAAATGAATACTACTTCTTATTATCATAATTTTTACTTAATATTACTAACTTTACATTTTTTCTCCTAATTAGAGTAGCTTCACTCCTTTGACAATTAGTTTTTACACGACTAAATAAGATGAATTGTTTGTGCCTGTTTCATATGTTTTATACGTTCGCAAAAAGAGCTGAAATTTGGTATGTATTGAAAACTAATGAAATCACGTCGGTACCGTTAGAGAATTGTTCATTTATTTCTTGATACTCTCAAGTTAAGAAATTGTTATGCACGTGGTATACTATTTAAAATGTTTCACTGGAACCAGCCAACCAACAATGTTATATTTTTCCTTTATTATACACCCAAAAATAAAGATGAATTTTTAAAAATATTTTTCAAAGTGATTTTTTATATCTATGCAATTTATGTTATATTTCTCATATACAGAACAGAACTGAAATTTAGCATGATTATTTTTTTTATATATGAATGAAACTGAATGAGACTGTTGAAAATGTACCTAATAAGTCAACGCGGTTGGCAGATCGAAATTTAAACCGAAAGGTAAAAAACTAACAAACTCTGTGATCTTAAACATAAAAGATGGGATAAGTTGCAGATTGTTGCAACTTGTATAGAATTAATAGTTGATGCTGATATTAGCAGAATATGGCTTACTCTTCAGGAAAATGAGCTTGGCGCCTTCTTCTTCTTGGCTTTTCCAATAGCAGATCTAAATTAGATATTGTGTCTGCAATATTTAATCTTACATCGACCATGTCAAAAACTTCGTTTACAGAACAGTGGATCGCAAGATGGTCGAAAAGCTTGCAGGAACCAAGTTCCAAACAATGTGCTTATTTAATATGAGATCATTTTTCAGAAAAAAAAAAACAAACCACCATATTTAGAGACGAAGGTATCAGGTTTAGTTACAAATTACCAAGCAACCCATCAGTTTAAACAGAAAGACCCCACCATTTTATGGTTACATACGATAGTAATCATAACAACAAGTCCCTGTTGTAATGAAAATCCATGTGGAATAATTAAGGCTAAAAGTTAACTCATTAACTAAAAAAAAAAAAAAAAAATGATTAAACAATAGTGACAACGTGTAATTTTTTCTTGATACTCAAGATTATTTGCAATAAAATTGATTCTTTAATGCATTGTGAGGACGAAACTGTTTACTCACTTTCGCCATCCTCTGTGATCTGTTTCTTTTTGTCCTCATCCCTAGAGTCCATTTTTTTTTTAACGAAAAGAGTTCGTCATAAACGAGAATAATGAAATTGGTGCGAGTGAGTAAAGAGACAGTTGAGCACGAATGAGGGCGGCTTCGTTAGCATATTTAATCAGTGAAATAATATTTGATCAGAAAAATAACATTTAATTTTTATATAACACATACAGTATTGAATAAGTGATTAAAACGTTGAATTAATGAAATAACAATCAAATCAGTGAAGAAACAAATCTTTGGAACGTCGTTTATTTCTCAACAAGGAGACAAAGCAGACAAGGTGAGTCACCAATTAGTTTTCTTTTCGAAACCCTGCTTCTTTGAGGTTGTCTCTGTCCCAGCCTGTAGCAAAATAACCGGTAGGATCGTCCGAACAGACACTTGCTAGTTTTGCCCGTAGTACGCAGGCCTGTGTTTGACGACAGGTGCCGTATTATCCAGCCCTTAGTTACACAGAGACGAAAGGAATAGCATTGTGATCCCAACAAAATAAATTCACTGTTGGGCGGAACCTGAACCGCTGGGCCTACCCCAGCCCAAGGGGATTTACGTCTTTACGGCATTAATGCTTTTGTATTGAGAAAGAGAGCTTAATTTGCGTTCTTCCCCTACAGTTTATTATAATAATTAACAAAGTCCAGAGGTAGTAGTATATGATGAAAATGCTACGGACTGCCCAAGTCCATATTAGGCATATGAAAATTAAAATAACGATCAATAGCTTTTGTCTCTGTTTTCACTCAGAAAATAACGCTTATTGTGTCTAAAGGACGATTAAAGAAAATTTATTTTATACTAATACTACCAAGGGCATAAGCCCAATAAGTGATTTGCATTAATTTAGGCTTAGCTAGGTTGTACAAGCAAATGATTTTTACTTGGCACAGTCGTTCGCCATTGTTTGCATAAAGAATAATGCTAATTGTTGAAACATTACTGCTGTGAAATGCTATGTACGAATAAACATACTATTATTATATTGTACAAGAACAGGAGCTGAATGCCGCCAACCGTCCGATCCGTCCACCAGTTCCGGCACCAGCACCCTTTTGTCCGAGCCAATGAAACGCTATGGCTGCGGAGAATACTGCGGAGTCTTGGGGAAGGGCGTTCGGAAATCACTAACGATGGACGAAAACTCTTCGCGTGTCGTTGCTCTGGCCGAGTCCGCCGAAACCGGTACGGCCCTTCCCATTGGCCATCGGTGCTACCCCGTCTTCAAGACACCGTCATCCGGGAGACGTCCGCCATAAGGAACCAATTATGTTGCCTGATGCCCGGGAGGCTTTCCTGAAAAGCCTAAATATTGGTGCAGAAGCAAAGTCGTCCGCTGAGTCCAGTCCCTCCGTCAGTCAGCCGGCGAGGTCCGAAACTTTCCGAATTGTAAACACTGCCACGACGTCCACCGAAGGAAGCAAAAGCGAAAGTGCCGGAACAGCCGTGCATGTTGCCAGGAAGAACAGTCCGTGCGGTTCCTGTTCATCCCGTAGACTTGGCCACGAGGTGGCCAAACCTACTGTAGCGCTACCTAACCGTAATTTGAATCGATCGCCTCTCAAACGTCCACGCCCAGTTTGTGAAACATCACCGAAGAAGGTCGCGTCATCGAAGCCAACTTCCAAAACCCAGCGCTGAGGCCGTCTGTCCCTGTCCAAGCCTACAGCAAGATATCCGGTAGAATCGTCCGAACGGACACTTGCTAGTTTTACCCGTAGACCCCAGGCCTGTCTTTGACGCATTATTTAGCCCTTAGTCACACAGGGTCGAAAATAAAAGCATTGTGGTCCCAACAAAAATAAATTCACTTTTGGGCGAATCCTGAGCCGCTGGGCTTATCCCAGCTCAAGGGGATATACATCTTTACAAAGTGAAAATGCTTCAAAAGGAGATCAAAAATCCAATTTCCACATTTATATTTTCAAATCAATTCCAGCGCATATAATAATAACTATATTAGATATTTATGTTGGTTAAAACAATCGTATGATTGCAAAGTAATATTAAATTTAAGTAGATTTAACTGTAATAATATTTAAGTGATGTAGGTTAAGGTGATATCTGACAATAGTAAGCGAAATATTTCTTAATTTAATAATCAGTCTTTGTGTTGATTATAGAGAATTTAAACAACTAAGTGTGAAGCATTTGATCAGTAAACTTTTCTTTGTTGTTGTTTCTATAATATAAAACATTTCAGCAGTCAACAATAAATCTGAGCTTGATCTTTCACTATATTTTATTGTAATAATTAACAAAGTCCAGAGGTACTAGGATATGATGAAAATGCAACGGACTGCCCACGTGCGTATTATGATATGTTGTATTGGTTTATATTTTTCCTTTACTTAAGCACAAATTAGCTGCATATACCACAAAATTTAAAGTCTCCTTTTTTTTATTATTAATTGTCTTTCTAAGTTAATCTAAGTCGTATTCCTTTTTAATGGAGCCGTGTTAAAGTAATTTCCCTTCACAACTTTCGGAGTCGGCCTGGAGAGAGAGAGGTAATTGTTTGATCGCGAGAAAATAAGGTACGATCTTTTTATATATTTTTATCTGTTATGAGGCGGCTTATAAGGACAGGGCAAACACGGTTACGTAGATAGGT
Source organism: Ornithomya fringillina (assembly GCA_963978525.1). NCBI lineage: Eukaryota > Metazoa > Arthropoda > Insecta > Diptera > Hippoboscidae > Ornithomya > Ornithomya fringillina. Next base: position 8,078,014 of record OZ021693.1, read on the forward strand.
TATGCCTTAGAATATATATGAGCACTGACATATTAATTAAAGATGAACTTTGTATGCATTGTATTGAAATAATGTTGTTTGTATAAAGGAAAGAGGGCAAACGGGGTGAGTAGTGGCGGTGTAAACGATGACATCTCTTTGTTATCTGTTTTTGTAACAAGGAGAGAAAGAGTCTGTATTGCACCCAAAGTACAAAAAGAAAAATTCATAAACTGGCCCAATCTAAAGTGATATACAAAATAGGCTGCAATGGTAATGGCCAAAATACATACAATATGACGTACATTGGTACAACACAAACAAATTGAAAACCAGATTAACAGGCCATGTCATGATTCTTCAGCAAGAGAAAAACTATAAGGAACGATAGAAATGCTGCATAATATCAATGAACCGACGAACCAAAGGATGAATTATAAAACGGACACGGACAATTGCGCCCACATATACAGCCAGTTAGTAAGAAGCCACAAAAATAGAAGGACATCTAAGTAGACTTTCAAAAACTACGGAATTGTTTACTTCACGTATTAGATGTTTTAAGTAATGATTAATTGTATAATTGTTTAAAGTAAGTTTATGTAATTATTATATTAGAATGGTGAAGGATTGGTCGAAATAACGGAATTTAATAAAAGCAACTTATAGGAAAAGAAAATTCTGAGAATATCTCAGATATTTATTTATTATAAGATATTACATCATTTTTATTATGCTTCAATTAGCAGTTATGTTTAGCTATGATTTTTATGAATATAAATAAATAAATAAATATTTACGATATGACCTTGAGCTGGAGAAAAAAGAAATTAAATAGAATTTATTTATGGGAGGTTGAACCAATAAAAACATAATAAAAGAGAGAAAGTGTGAAATTATAGAGAAACCTCCAAAGTCCAAAAAAGCGAGGACGTAAAGGAAAGGCAGGCACCAATCATATCGTAAAATGTATCACTTTGTAACAGACAACATTCTCTGTTAAAGTTAATTTCCCAAAAAAAACGGCGACGAAACGTCGGGTATAGTAAATAAAACAATTTTTATGTAAAAACAACAAAACTAGGTCTAGTGCCTAATTTAAAAAAAATAATAGTAACATGAATAATAGAGGTCAATATAACCAAACAAGTATTATAAATTTTTTTTTTTTTGTTTTTGTAGATTAATAGTTGTCAAAGTAATTACAGAATTATAAAAGGTAGAGTTGATAGAAATTTTATTGAGAGCGAAGTAAAGATTTATTTGAACTACGCTATAGGACAAATAAAGTAATGTGTTGCTCTCTTCTCTTTTGCATTTTTGCCGTATACACACGTTTTTTTTTTATACTAATAAAAGAATGATTTTATTAAAATATAAATTTATAGCTGACATACTTGAAGGAGAGTGTAGATAATTCAAATTGTTCAACTTAACTAGAGATTAACGTATTGATGTTACAATAATGAGTTTTAACACGTTTTAAAAAGAAAATAAATAAAGAAATTTCTGTTTGTTAATTACGTGAGAATGGTCTCGAATAATTTATCTTTTCTATTTGAAAAATTGCGCTGTCGCGAAAACTTTAATATTTGGAAGAGAAGCGCAAAAAATTATTGGAAAATTGTTGAGTCGGATTTAAGTGAAAATGCTTCAAAAGGAGATCAAAAATCCAATTTCCACATTTATATTTTCAAATCAATTTCAGCGCATATAATAATAACTATATTAGATATTTATGTTGGTTAAAACAATCTTATGATTGCAAAGTAATATTAAATTCAAGTAGATTTAACTGTAATATAATATTTCAGTGATGTAGGCTAAGGTGATAGTATCTTGAACTATTTGACAATATATTTCTTATTTTAATAATCAGTCTTTGTGTTGATTATAGAGAATTTAAACAACTTTTCTTTAGTGTTGTTTCTATAATAAAAAACATTTCAGCAGTCAACAATAAATCTGAGCTTGATCTTTCACTATATTTTATTATAATAATTAACAAAGTCCAGAGGTAGTAAGATATGATGAAAATGCTACGGACTGCCCACGTCCATATTAGGCATTTAAAATTAAAATAACGATCAATAATTGTTGTCTTCGTTTTTTTTGACAGAAAACAACGCTCACTGCGTTTAAGGACGATTTATAAAAATTATTTCTTACTAATAAAATTTCAGAAAGATAAGTCGTAAGAAAAGGTTGTATTGGTTTAACTAGCTTAAGCAAGCAAATGATTTTTACAATGATTTTTACAGGCACGGGTGAACGACAGTAGTTCGCCCGTGCTTTTCCCACAAAAATGTGGTAATGGTGGGCGCAAGGGTTGAGTACGCATGCCCAGGCGGTTGAGCTAAACAAATGACAAATAATCCTGATTTATGACCACACATAACAATTTTTAAATTTGTTTCATATTTAAATGATGAATAAATATAAATCATGCTAAATTTCAGCTAAATATCTATTCTTTTGATTTAATATTTAAATCAATAAATTATATAAATTTAAAATTTATTCACGTAATTGCCAACAGAATTACAAACTTATTGTACACTCTGTAAATAATTCATCTTTATATTATTTTTGATGGGGGGTGTAATAAAGGAAAAACACCAGTCGGCGAGTCCTTTCAATTCTTTGACTCACTTTAAATAGCAAACTAAGTGCACTGACAATTTTTCTAACACAACACCAAAAACACGTACATATGAACGGACATGTATAAATTAACCTATATTTACGTGCTCGTCAAGAACATATTGTATATGCAAGCATCCCTGGATTGGACGATTAAATATTGTGACAACCCCTGATTAACATTGAATTCGTACAATACGAGGTTGCGGAAATTATTGTTAAATTTAAACTCCATCCCACGGTATATATGTATGTACGTATATATATTGTCGTGGAGACGTGTAGAGCAGTAGCAGTGAATTGAAACTACGTAAGTTATTACGTTTATAAAATTGTATATACGTTCTTTTTGGGCAACTGAAATTATACAACTAAAAATATGTAAAAATTTTTTTTTTTTTATATTCATTGTCCCGGAACGTTATCTCCAAAGTTGTATGAATTATTGGTATCGCATAACACAAAACCAACTAACCGCGTTATTTGAGGGATATCTGTACTTTGTTATGTCCTCATAGTCTATTTAGAGATGGTTCTGGAATGTCTAGTCATTCCAAAGAAGTACTTAGTGGTTATGCACACGTCAACAGTTAGGAGCTTTCCTAAGTTTTTATCAAAATACATCTACTCCCAAAAGGGAAATATTTACATTGAATATGTTAAATTGCTAGTTATTTAAAAGTTTAAATAAATAAATTTAATTTCAATGATTGAGATATTTGCTATGAGTTGGATAATACAAAATGTAGAAATCTATAGAAAATAGAAATTTTTTTTTTTTATAAATATTTGTGCTGATGTGCACAAATTTGAAAGCATTTACAATGATGTTGTGTCTATCTAAAATATATTTAAGGGTTTTCAACTGGGTCCTCTTTCAAAAAGGTATGTAAAAAATTTATATATAAATAAATAAAAAAAATAAAAAAAAAAAAAATAGAATTAAGCCTATGACTATAGTATAAAAATATATTAATTATACAACTTTGAACTTAATTTATTTAACTTAGTCTTAACTAATAATTACCTTATCGTCATTATCTGAGTCTTCGTTGCTACCATTATCGCTACCGTTTTCGGAGGAACCTTCTTTGTTTGCTTTAACTTTCTCCTGTCGATCCATAACACTTTGACGATGTCTCGTTTTCTTCCAAGAATAGTAATACTTTACCAAGCTGGCAATTGATTTATCGGGCAACTAAACACAATACATATAAATTAATTAATTAATATGTCTTAATAAGTTATTAGGTACCATTTGGCGTATGCGGTGAAAGCTTTTGCCATGGAATTGAAAGGCTTGTTCAAATAGCACTTTGTCTTCTTGTGTCCATTCGTCCGGAAATGGTGTAAAATTTGCCAAATCCATAACAGCCCGTTCAAGGTCATGTTTATGCCAAAATAACATTCCTAGCGCCTGTTCTCCATTGTAACCATATTTCTCTTTAGCAACCGATATGTATTCCTCAACTGTTATGGAATTATACAAAAAATTCGTTTCAATGTTTTTATGTTTTTTTTTTAAATATTTATGTTAAAATGATGTGTTGTTCTAAATTCGTCATGCCGCTTTGAAAGACTTGACTGACTTGAAGAACTGCACTATTTATTTACATATTCTTATATTTTTAATCAAAATATATAATACTTCGAAAACAATTATGCCACGAGATTTTTTTTTTGTACATAATGAAATTTCTTATTTAAAATGGATAAAAAGGGTTTACATCCACGCCCAAGCTGATTGATAAAATTCTCCCACGGACACAAAGTTAACGTGTTTTTTTTTTTATTACATCCATAAAAATAGTTGGTTTCGGGAAAATAGCCACACCCACAATTAGCACTTTTTGTATCTTTCCCTTGAAACTCAAATGAAAGGTCAAAATTATTTAATTCGTTAAAAGAGGGCTTAATTATATATAGGTCACGCCCCAAATTTACGTATAAATGTTGAATAAACATATTATAAATTAATATAGTTCGACAATGTTTGAGAAATTTTACGAATCGTACGTTCTAATAAGTACTGATTGGTATGTTTTAAGAGCAGTTGCTCTAAGAGAACCAAAATCTCATTCTAAGAAAACAACATTTGCATACCCACCTCCTTGGTGTAGGGGGTATACTTATTTTTAACACTTGAAAAGAAACATCGGATCTTGTAATCCTTATCAGAATGAACCCATTTAGCATTGTCTGCCTATGTGTATGTCGTAACCATTGATATATTGACTCCATATTTGACAGAAATATTGGTTGTTTTTCTGGAACTCGATTAAAAGCAAGAGAGGAGAATTTTTTAAGTTGCTTTTTTTCCAATGGTCTGAAAACAAGCCTGCTTGCTAACAGAACAACATTGCAGAACATTGATTTTACGTAGAAAAAAACATAATTTTATTTTAATGGCTACTCAGTCTTGACTTAAGTCAAATAAAATTTTTAAACTTGTTAAATTTTCCTTATTCTTTTATTTTGTAACTTACGTTTCATATCGGGTATGTCCTTGGTAGGAGCCCACACAAGTAATGCGCGGTCATTTAAACACTCTGGCTTCCGTTCTTGTTCCGGAACCAAGGGTGGCACTATTGCTTGATAATCACGGCCCACTCGTATTTTCTCTAAAATATCATTAAAATATATTTTAATTGACAATACCTAATATGGCACACAGCTTATGAATGCTACCTTCATATTCGCTCTGTTTGCTTTTAGTTTTTCCATTGCGTTTGATAGCTGCAAGAAAACCAAAATTAAAAACTCTGGTAGTACAATTAACGCTTAGGGAAACACCTACAATTGTCATCGTCCGAACTTGTTTCTGGTGTACCAGCACCACCTGGACCTCCAGAAGGGCCACTGGCACTTCCCGTACTTGGACCATGACCATTGGGACTTGGTCCGCGAGACCGCCGTCCATTACGCACCAACTCTGGGTTGCGTTCTGCCAAAACCATATTTAACCTTTTCACCCGTTCCTCCAAAATTATTACCAGTTAATCCAATATTAATTACAAGTTGAAATTGTTTAAAAAATCCACAATCCTCACACCGCAGAACTTCTGCCAAACCAAATATATTTATCACGCTCTTTTTTTGTCTTTTTATCAAATAAAACTTTTCTGAAATCAATCCAAGATATATGATATTATAATAATTACTAAAAATTTACATGTTCAAGAACTATTTAATTTCTGACAATTGCAATATATAACTACATTCATTTAAAATTTGCTTAAAAAAGACGAATCCAACCTTTTTGGCGTGTAACGCCAATACTAAGAGCGAAAAATTACAACAAAGTGTTATTCAGCTATAAGGCAAACACTGAGCTATTATAACATGTACAGTTCACTTTTTATTAACGACCGTATATTTGACAAAAGCAACCACATAACGAACACCCAATATTGAAACGGCAATTAAAATGTTCATTGCATTTATTAATGAACATCTTACTAACAAATAAAAGTTTGCCGCAGCTAGGAAAATAAGTATATATCCATTTTCACAAAATGACCTGCAAACTGGGTATCCACTAAATGTGAAATCCTATTTCACGTAGGCACCAATTTTTCGTTAAATTATTTTATACCTTTTTCTTAATAATCTTCCTGCTTTTTGAATTAATTAAATAATTTACCTTTGGCGTTTTCATTAAATTTCATGAAAAAAAAATTATATAGTACTCAAAACGCACGAAAAGCTGTGCGTGTCCTTTCAAGTTGTTCTCTACTCAAAGCCACTATCCAAATGAATGAATCGGCAAGTAAAAGTCCTCAGTGAATGTATGTAGTTATATACGTTTAAGAGCTTTGCTGAATTAAAATACAGTTCACTGAAATTGAACGACCGTATTTTGTTTTAAACTACACTTAAATTATAACACAATGAGCATTATTTTATTCTTTATATATTTGAAAAAAACTTACCTTAGTTAATATTTTTTGTTTTAGTTAGTGGAAAAAATTTAACAAAATCAATGTTTGTGAAGCTGCTAACAGAAAATTATATTTAACACATTTTCCATTTTGAATATGCGATGGATCTCATTATCTGTAAACGCATTCAAAAGAAATTAACACGTTCGTCAAGGTATTAGCAAGAGTAGCATAAAATTTTCTCACAATCAATCTGGGAGTTGCCAAACTTGTATGTCAAGGTTTATATATAATAAATAAATAATAAATTATATATAAGAAATAAAAAATTTTGAAATATTACATTTATATAATTATTATATATCTTAATTTATAATTATACAGAAAAAAAAACTACAAAATTTTTTATATAAATTTATGTAAAGTATATAATTAAATTCGATAAAAATTGTTGCAAGAATATCCAAATTAGAGGTACATATGGCAACTCTTAAGTCATCTTAAATGTTAGAATTTGTAAGTGTCAAGTTAATGGTTGAAACTCAATGTAGGCGTCTGTATGATGCATTTCAGACTTACTGCAGTACACAATCTGACATATATGAGAAAAGTGATACTAAACAGCTCCGCGAGGTATACAATATATCAAAACTCAACAACACAACTAAATTTAAAGTAATTCGTCTGAGCATTACGTTTGTCTTATCTAAAAACACACAATCAACTCTGATTTGTCAATTGTATGCAGCAAGCACGAATTCTGTTTCAGTCACAATGGGGGGCCCATTCCTTTAAAAATTTGATAACAGCTGTTAATCAATATTCACTCACAATAAATGAATCATAAATATATGAAAAAGTGCAAAATTGTTGCTTATTGATTTTAAAAATTAAGGAATTGCAGGCAAAATAATACGTAAAATATTAATGAATACATATCACCTTTAAAGCAAAATGGCCACACAAACTGTGGAAGCTCCAGCGACTCAACAAAAGTCAAAACGACCTTCTGGTAAGTTTTTGTTAATGAAAATGATAAAATATGAAAACAAAATGTTAAAGACAAACAATAACAATAACAATTGATCACCTTTTTTTTTTGTCGCTTAATCACATCTTCGTTTAATTATAGATTCTGCCTTCAAACAACAACGTTTACCAGCTTGGCAGCCCGTGCTGACAGCTGGGACTGTTCTACCGACATTTTTCATTATTGGCATACTGTTTATACCGGTGGGCGTGGCGCTACTATACTTTTCCGATGAGGTCAGCGAGCTTGTTATCGATTACACTGAATGTGTTCAAGTAGGACAATTAAATACTACCTGTTCTGAATATTTAGAAAAGAATATTGGCGGCACTTGTAGATGCAGAATCAAATTTGAATTGGAAAGGGACTTTGTGGTAAGTTGTTATGAATTTTATTTGATTATTATGTTGTCTGATATATTCAACAGGGGAATGTATATATGTACTACGGTCTGGGTAATTATTATCAAAATCATCGACGTTATGTAAAATCACGGGATGATGATCAATTATTGGGCCGTTTGTCGGACACACCATCCACCGATTGTGTACCATTCGCTTATAATGATAAGCAAGTGCCCATAGCACCCTGCGGTGCTATAGCCAATTCCTTATTCAATGGTACATGTAGAAGAGCCTAATGTGTGAAATATGTTTTTAACAAGCATTTCATTTAGATACCTTAAGTATATCGTATGATGTTATAGGGAATAAAAGTATGACGGTACCACTATTAAATACCGGCATAGCCTGGCCATCAGACAAAAAGCATAAATTCCGTAATCCAGAAGGTGATTTAATGAATGCTCTAAAGGGATTTGCTAAACCGAAATTTTGGAGTAAAGAATTATACGAATTGGATGTGAATAATCCCAGCAATAATGGCTTTCAGGTTTGAAAATTTGATAACATATGCGGCTAGAATTCACTTTTTAATATTTTTTTTTTTTTTTGAAATATTTCAGAATGAAGATTTAATTGTATGGATGCGTACGGCAGCATTACCAAGCTTTCGTAAACTGTATCGACGCGTTGATCATTCTCAGCCGGATTTCAGTAAAGGCTTAAAGGCTGGCACATATAATCTTCATATAACCTATCGTAAGTTAATGATGAAAAGCAAAATGTATACGGTTCTCATCTCTTAACCTTTTCAGAATATCCCGTTTCGGGATTTGATGGTTGTAAGAAAATGATCTTATCAACTACATCCATTTTGGGTGGCAAGAATCCATTCCTTGGCATAGCTTATATAGTGGTTGGCTGTATTTGTCTCATACTAGGCATTGTTTTGCTTATTATTCATTTGAAGTGTAGCAAAAAGTAAGTATAAGTTGCTGCCTAAAATTGATTAAAAACATTTATAAACTTTCTCTTTATCTCACTCCAATCCATCCCTTTGACAAATCAGCACAACAAAAAGAAAACAAATCAATTTATTACATACCAATAATTTATTGTGTTGTTTTTTATTTATTATTTTTATTATATTACAGCAATGCGGAAATGATTAATGTGAATCCTCGCACCCCATATTCCTAAGCGTACGCCTTGACTTTTGTATACTATCAACAATTTACCTTCACAATCGATACTAGACTTAACAGGATAACAAGTTTTAATAATTATTATTGTAAGAAATGATTAAAGTCAACATTAAGTATGAGTATTAAATGTATTATTCTGTCCTCTAGTTTGACTTTTACGTATATATAGTGTATAGGCGTATATGTGTTGTTTGTAAGCTTTACATATAAAGTATAATTTTTGTAGTTCATTTAAAATATTTTTAATTTCAACTTAAAAAAACAATTCAGGAGGCAATCTTCTCCGTTAAAATTTCACTGAATATTGTAAAAATAGGTTTGTAAGAAAAATGTATTTTTTAGATTTAAAATAATCGTGTGTTTTGTATTAAATGTTTCTTTCGCATTATTATTGGCTTGAAAATATTTAGAGTTAATGGTCTTGAGTTGAATTAAAGCTTCTAGTGTGTACCTCTTAGGAGTTGCACCTAAATAAATAAACAAACTGTACAACAGCAAACTAAATGTTTTAATACATTCAATCCCTTTGGTAACTCAGGTAACTAAATTTTAAATTTTGAAATTTTTTATCAAAAATAATGATCATTGGTATTGCAAATTAATATATAAAATACAGACACATTTAAAATAAAATCGTACATCTTACCTTGAATTGTTGAATCATTTTTCAAAGATTTCTTTAAAACATGGACATGTGTTATTAAATCGGCCCCCCTCAGAAGGAAGCCTCAGATACCCTATGAAGTATATATAATTTAGTCACTCTTGACGTTTATGTCCGTATGTCCGTCTGTTGTTGGCATTTTTATGGTCGTAAATTTTCAAATATTGAGCTGAAATTTTGTACAAACAGTTTTAGTTTCTGTACATAGATCGCAGATATTTAATTGGCAAAATTGTTCAGAAGCCACGCCCACAATTGATTAATATCTGCCACAAAATATTAAGCTATGAAGATGAAATTTAGTATCCTTTTTTATAATTACCCCTTTCATGAATGTGCCAAGAAAATGGGTGTGGTCGGATAACAGACACGCCCATAGTCGATAAAAATCTATTTATCTGCTACAAAAAATTATCTATGAAGTTGTAATTTTGTACTCATTTTAGTACATGTACCAAATATGGGCGTGATTGGATTATAGGTACGCCCACATTTTACAAAAAAAAAAAAAAAAAAAAAATATTAGAACAAAACTCAACTTACAAGCTGAGATGTAATATATACATTATTAGAGGGCATAATAATGAACTGGCCACGCCAATTTTTTTGGATCAAAGCCAACAGACATGGTCGATGAAAAGTTTATACACTTTGTGAAGCCTTCTGCTAGATGTTGCAAACAGAATTACAAATTTAGTGTATTTTGATGAACCATTCCGCCAACCACTTCACAGGTATGCAATAATATGTTTACACATACGTGTGCATGCATGAAACATGCATGTATAACTCTCAAGATTCATTTATCGATTTATTGTTATGAAAAAAGCCCCAACCCGAGCCTACCTCTTGGAAAAAATAGCACAAAATCACTTAAGTGGCATGATGGGGTAGGGAAAGGTAGACGGAGCGGGAGCGCAATGGAAACAGAGGCAAAGAAAAGGATACAAGCAGTCTGGCACATGCGTATTGAAGAATACGCGAAACGCGCTCGTGTTTAACCAATTTTTTAGAAATATTCAATTTGACAATAATCCATTTATCATACACGTACACTTAATATACACACACACACATACAGGCAAAAGGATTCCTTGGTTGGACTGCACACGAGCGGCAGGCAACGTTCTATGGTTGCAATGTTTTTGTTTTCTCATAACAAACTAAAGTGTTACCTTGTGCAGCAGCATAAAAACCGAAACGCTATATAATTATAAAATAATTACAATCATAAAAAAAAAATATACTCGTACACATTAAAAAAAAATTATGCTTTTAAACGGAATATAAATAAAATATATAACTGCATACATAACATAATAAATAAGTGGCCGAGTAATGAGGAGGAAGTGTAGATAAGATGCAGTGTTCTTACGTGAAAATAAATACAAGTTCTATTTTAGGTGTGTTTGTGTAAGTGTTTATGTCCACATTTTATAAAGATGCGTTTGTTGGACAACGACTAATTCTTGCACAACTCATATTATGAAAATAAATGCACCGCCACAATGCACCTTCGTGTGTGGTTGTGTGTTGGCATGCCAAAGAACGTTATGTTGTGTGGGTTATACGCTTTCACATATTTACGTATTTATGTATCTGTTTATATCCTTTCCCCACCACGTTTGTGTTTCTGTACACATTTCTGTATAAGAATTTTAAGTACGAAGAAAAATTCATGTACGACAGCTGTACGAGCACGTGACCCACTAAAAACTTTGTAATTGTTTGTTTGTTTACGATCGCACGTGTTTTAATGTCCCTATGAATAGATGGGGTTTTTAAAACTAAGTAAAGAGCTCTATATATAGAGCTTGGACTACATCTTGGACCAATTCTTTTATCAAATTAGTATTGAATACTAACTATAGCAAGGGATAGGTTGGAACATTAAATTTGCCTTTGATTAAATCTTAAATATACTCTACACATCTACAATGGTGGGTGTGGCATTTTGATTTCGCCCTCTAATAGTGTATGTATTACATCTCAGCTTAAAAGTTCAGTTTTATATGTAATATGTTTGCTTGAAAATTGTGAGCGTGTCTGTTATACGACCATGCCTATTTTTGACCTATCGATGGAAAGGATAACTATATACATGTATATGATATTTTAAGTTCATAAGTCAATTTTTGTAACAAATAAATGGATTTTTGTCGATTGTAGGCTTGTCTGCTATACGACCACGCCCCTTTTAGACACATTAATAGATGAAATAATTATAAATAGATGTACCAAACTTTACGTTCGTACACCATTTTTTGTGGCAAATATATAGATTTTTGTCAATAGTGGGCGTGGCTCTTGATTGATTTTGCTCCTATTTATTAACGATCTACATAAAAAATATCAGCTTAATATCTCAAAATGTTTTAGGATCGTGGAAATGTCAACAACAGACAGACGCACGGACATGTATGTCTACAGATTGACTCAGTTTTTGTTGCTGATCAAGAATATATACACTTTGTTGGGTCTCTGACGCCTCCTTGAGTGATTGTTATAAATGGAATAACAAACTTAATATATCCCCCATTATATATGAAGGGTATAAAAATGATAAATGTGACTTTGAACACTTTTTTAATACACCCTCCGCCCCTTGTCATGTCAAGTTTTGTTAAAAAATAGTGAAAATTGCAAATTTTCGTCTTTAAAAAAACTGAACTTATATAAGGAGGGGACCTAAAAAGTGTCCAATTTAAGTCATTCTCAATAGTGCACGCCTTTGGATGAAGACACGCCCTTGTACTAAATTTCATCGAAATATCTTAAAAATTGCAGCCAAACGTGGACAGAAAGACGGACATGGTTAAATCAATTCCGATTTCGATTCTGAATCAATCGGTGCAATTGAAGATGAATGCGACATTTGCCGTTTAGGAGTTACAAACATCCGCACCAATTTAAGATGCCCTCTGACACAAGTGGTGCAGAGTATACATATAAAGAAGTGTAAATTTTCTTCATATAGAGACTTTTCCATAAAATCGATACTCAACGTAAGCGCAAATAGATTTTCTGTGGAAGGAAGGAGCAGAACTTTTCAAATGTTTACCATGTCTGTTAATTTGCGGTACCTTCAGATGATGGTCGTTCGAGGCTATTCTTCACTTTTTTTCATATTTAAAAATTTCTCCCTTTTGTTAAAGCTTCACAAGTATGATATATCGTCGAGTGTTGGATATAAAAATCTCAGGTGAACTTTGTTAAAATATATTTTCAGCCTTAAAATAACAGACAAAAGAGTCGACTTCTGATAAATATTTGTTATAAATATGTAGGCATGTGTACAATAGTGATTAAGTTGCTTTTTCAGATATATCGCGTTTTGTTTTTCGATTTCAGATGCTGGTCTTAGGGTTTGTCTCAGATAAAGCGGCGGCAATATTGAATAGATTTTGATAAAAGATGCTTAAACGACAGTTTGCACACATTTCGCAAGTCCTTCTTATCTCCAAGGAAACATTTAATAGGGGAGACGGGAAACACGTTCTATGAAGTACCCTCTAAAAAGTTTTATCTACAGTCAACCATTCATACACACTTACATACAGTAAGTAACTGATAATTTTAATTCTACACAATGTTACGACTGAATTCAATCATTCATCATTACTTAACAATTTACATGTATATGGATTTTTTCATACTTATGCAAATATTATATATTTGTTGTAAATTAAAATAGTGCACAGCCGATGGATTAGAAACAACACAACGTCTTGATGTTCGTTTTATGTTTAAGATGAAATAACAGAGATGGAAATGGAGTATTTGTTGCTGTTCTTTTTTTTTCCATGACGCATGGGCGTGGTTTCGTGATAGCATCCATGTAGTGGGTATTTATTTCACAAAATATATACAATGACACGCTGATGGGGGATTTTTTATTTTTTTTTAAATACTCGACACTATCATTTATGTGAATGACGACACATTACATATTGAGTTTTAGGAATACCCTATAATAATGTAAATTTCTTATAAGCATTCCTTGTTAATGTTTTCTCAATTAATATAGAAAAGAGTTTAAGCATCCGTCAGTCTGTCTGTCTATCTGTCCATGTAAATGTTTGCTTAAGCTACAGAATGCATTTTTTTAAATATTTCAATTTTTAGGAATACCCTATAATAGTATAAATTGCTTTTAAAAATTCTTTTTAAAAATTCCTTGTTAAAGTTTCTTAATTAATATAGAAAAGTATTTAAACATGTCCGTCTATCCGTCTGTCTAACCATGTAAATTTTTGCTCAAGCTATAGATTCAATTTTTAAAGCTATTTCGATGAAATTTGGTACAAGAACATATATTAGCATAGAGAAGAATCGTATTAAAATTGGATTGAATTGGACTAAATTTAGAACCCCTCCCCATATAATGAAAGTCTTTATATGACAAAAAATCGCAATTCTTAATATTTTTTGACAAAAGTTTGTGAATAATAGTTAATTGAAGTGTCAAATTGGAAATCAATCGGACCATTTTTAGAACCCTTTCCCATCTAATTACTCGCCTTTACTGACACAAACTAATTGAAGCTAAATGGGGTAGGGTAGTAATGGCCATCGACCATAACATTTTCACTTGTTTTTTTTATATAAATTGTTTTATTTTTAATAATTTTCTTAAAAAAAATCGTTTGCCAGCAGATTTGCAGGATCACAGTCAACCCATTTTGTATGCAGTTAGGGGTGGAAAAATGTAAAAGATTTTAATAAATGAGAAACATTATGTTTTTCAAAAGATTTTCTTTGAAATCTTGTTAAATTAAAATTTGCTTAGTTTGACTGTTGCAAACTACTTTATCAGCCGATTATGAATTTTTTTTATTCTTAAGTATAATGAATGATTTGGGTGGATACGAGTTGTGCGGCTTATCGTACTCGCACACAACACAACTTGCACACATAACACAAGTATAACATAAATACCACGCTCGTGCACAAACGCACACACACACGCAATAATTACTTACATATAAAATCTCAGTTCATGTATTGAACGATTTTCATTTCAGTATTTAAGTTAATGTATAAGAACGCTTCTTGATTAGTTGCACTGTGATTACTGCTGCAAAGGATCTTAACCAAACATGTGATCGTGTGTTTTAAGTGGAATTTCAAGACAGTCCTTCAATTGGCATTTTAGCTGATTTTTAATTTAAATTGTTAGCTGCCTTCTGAAGGGCTTCCTTGTAATTCTCCAACAACAATTTGTGTGCAAGTGCGGCAAGTAAACCTTCTCAGCAAATACAAGGTTATAAATAAATTATGGAAGCACCCGAAGGAAAAGCTAAGAAGCTAAGAATTGGACAATCCTAAAAAGTAGTTACTCTACGAAATTGCTGATGATCTAACCCATGTTATCGCCATTTCGTTAAGCAATGAAATCGTTTATCTGAAGTTATTTTTAACAGTGAATTGCATTAAAGTGATTCATCGGGTACTTATTTAAATTTATTATAAATATTAAGTTGAAAATAAAATTTAGTATATATACAAAAATTAAAGTCCTTTAAGGAATATACACATGAACTTTATGTATTTATAAAGAAATGTTCTCAGATTCCTTTGCATTGCTTGATTGTTTTTCCTCATTTCATTTACTTTCGCCAACTTTGGAGTTCCAGCCACAGATGGACGGGCATACATAGCTAGATCAACGATTACTCGAGGCAGTTTACATTGAAGTTGTGTAAAATCGTGCACAGTGCAACTGAAACTGAAAAAAGAAACAATTGTACTCCTTTAGACATTCCTGGTGGGTGTTCAAGAGTTAGTTCAAGCCACTAAAATTGTATTTTTATATATTTCTTTGTATATATTTATATTTAATCAAGATTTACTCCATTCGTTTTACGATCCCATCCATCCATAACCTTTTTTTTTTTCAATTGTTTCATTCATATGTTAGTTTACCAAGAAATCTTCTAGATCCATAGGTTGAAGAGTTGGTGGCAGAGATCCATTTATATGTCAAAGCAGGAAATTATACATTATTTTAACTGAATTGAATTGAGCCATTTTTAAAATGGTTTCATTTGCTTGTGGTATCAAATTTGAATTAAATAAATCTCTTGAACAATAATTTTTAATTAATTTAACTTAGCTCTTTACATTCTGTTGGTGAAAGCTTTTTAAAAGTAATCTGTTACTTTGTAGCGTCCGTCATGTTCAATTTATTTATTTATATTAATATTCAAATTAAGGCCTTGAGCAGCAAGATCTTGAATTCAAATTGGATAATAATCATTTTGAATAAATTGCTTACAAATTTTCTTCTCTGTGGTTTATATTCCAAATTCCCAATATCTTAAAAAATTCCTTTTGTAGGCCGTTCAAATACAACATTAATATTTTATTATATAAGTTTTTCGTTCTTTTCTTTACTTTCTTGTTAAATGAATAAAATAAATTTCTTTTTTTTTTTTTATGTAATAAATTTCGGGGTAAAATTAGCAGTATATTATAATTAATAGTTGTGGTAACTCTATATGGTAAACTTAGTAATTTTACAAAATGGTTGAAAAATTTGGGTTATTCTGTATTTCGCAAGATGGCGCTCATTATTTCATTATATTGCAACGCATTTCTGTATTGTATAATCAAGATGGCGCAAAAACACTTGAAAGTTTTTCTCAAGATGGCGTAAAATCCTATCATCATAACAAAATTGATTTTTCAAGATGGCGTAAAAACTCTACGCAACAGTGGAAAATTGCAAATTACCTCTTATTGTTCAATTGATTCATTAATTCCAACAGATTTGTTTAAACAATGCAGCCAAATTAATCAGCCTGCCTGCATTAATGAAACATTTACACGAATTAGAAGAATTACAAAAAAAAAAATTTCATAATAATTCAAAATTTTTGTCTATAATAATGTTTCTTATAGCAAATAAAACTCTTTTAATAACAATTATTTTATTCTCTGAGCTTTTTCTAAAATTAATGTAAAAAATTACAAATAAAAAAAGGGCAAATTTGTATATTTTAACTTTTTTTCAATTTTATTCTGTCTCAAATGAGCTTTCTTATAAGAATTGAAACATACCTGTTTTTGTTTGCTGTAATATGAATGTCACCCCCACCCACTAAGAAAGCGCCTTTCATCGTTTTCCATTTTCGTGGTATCCGTAGTATAGAACGAAAAAAAATTTCCAATTCTCTGGAAAATACAGCACTTTCTTCAATCAGTTTCGGTGATAAATTATTAAAATAAAATTAATTAAATCAAGTGTAGTGCAATGTGAATAGAGCAACGGATAAAATAAATAACAAGTTAAATGGAAAACAAGTAATTTGTCAACAAAATTTACACGCAGGTGCGTAGCGTACGCAGACGTGACAAGCGGTAGTTGAACTGGGCCTGCTTGCTCCGCGAAAGAATTACAAACGCCAGTAAAGAGTACTAAATAATTTTTTTTCTACATTCAGAAAATAATTTATATAGAGTTATGTATGTATTGTTATCATTACGTTTATTGAATATGCGCGATCTAGTTGTGTGGTAAACATTTTTTAATTAGAAAATTTGTTGCGTCACTTTTTTTTTATATGTTACAGAAGGAACAGATTTTCTTTTATAGTTTTTCCTTTTTTTTTTTTCTTACATTTGTGACCAAATCGAAGACGACCTTCTGTATGTATCCACTCATATAAATACATAGATATGGGTTTATGAAAAGGGTGCGTAGTATTTAATGTGGTGGTGGTGGTGGTTGTGGTGATTTTTGAAACCTACATTAATAACTTAATTGATATAATTATTATCTGAACAATTATTTTGAACTCTACATTAATTTTATTAAATAGTAATTTAACTTTTTTCCTGTTTGTTGTGGTTACTCTGTATATTTATTAGTGTTTTTTTTTTATTTATGTATGTAGTGTTATATCGGTTTTTTTTACAACTACCGCCTCCAATGATTGTACTCCATATACTGCCCTAAACGTACAGACCGTAAAGACCGCTTGCATATATGATTGACCCATGCTCGCTGATTATCATAAAACACAAGACACCACAATAATACGGTGACATTGTCGCATATTTATTGCGGATGTCTCAAAATCATGCATGCTCAATGCGGGCATTTTACTCTGAAAATCCACTTCACTATTATAAAGCGTACATACAAAACCATTACTTGGTTATTTGTTTATTTGTTTTTTTTTTGTTATTGGAACTGTAGTATAGCGGTGTCTTTCGACATCTCATAACTAGTTTTTCATATTATGCTCTCGCCGTTGAGCACCTTCGGTCATGAATGTACAACATGCTTCATATTGTGTACATACATTCGTATAAATAACTGTTTATACGCAATGTTTGTACCATGGTAAGGTTTGTTTACATTTTTTTACCTTTAGAGAATAAATGTGAAAAAATATTAAAAAAAAAATATATAAAAAAAAATCAGTGCAATCCTTATAAAGAAATAATCTCCCAAGTATGGTTTTGAACCATATTAAACCTGTTAAAGAAGTTAGTTATTCAAGATGTATAGAATGAAAGTTTCACATGATAACAATAAAGTTAAACATATGGTACAGATTGGATTAAGTGGCCGATCCGGATATTTTCATTTTTTCAACCATTTTGTTTGAAAAGGTGAAAAACCTATAAATTCATATAATTTTTGACAACTTTTCGTACATATATAATGTGATATAAATAACGAAAAAATACAAAAAATACAATGTATATACAAAACCCCTATTGAGCAATGCCTCAGAGACCAAAGCAGAAAGTAAAATATTTAGCGCAGAGAGGCCAGGCGCGCGCTATGCATAGCACAACAAATAAGTTTTGTATTAGAAACTACAGCGCTTATCTAAAATAGTGCTACATTATTAAAATAGAACGAAAAGTTGATATTTTCATGGTAGTGGGATGCACATGAGCAGATAACCGAAATAAAGAAAGCTAAACAAAAGAGACAGAGACGGAAGGAGAAATATTAAAATACATATTCGCTTACGCACAACCTAAAAATAGTATTAAAAAAAAATGTTTGGTGTAAAAAGTTGCTTAATTTTCTCTGATTAGACGCAAGGCAAAGTTAATCATATTCTGATACTTTACAACCCTGTGTTGTAGATAAGGGATGTATTAAGTTTGCGAAAATGTTTGGATGATCAAATAAATAAAATTAGATTAAACTGTGGCCAGTTTATGTAAATTTTGTGGGCGTTGTAATATATTTTATTAAATTTTATACGAATTAAACTAATAGCAGCTTTCTTCTTATAATAAAAAAGACTTCAAAGAGGAGATTGAATTACGAAATACTTGAAATATTATTCACTCATTTTTAGTGTTCATTTCCATGTAAAGATTTTTTTTCAAATTCATTCATTATATAAAGAATAATTGTAAATGAAATATATTTTAAAAAGTGACCCTCATAGTACAAGGATTTCCTTTAACTGATACCAAATGGTAAAGTGATTGACTGGCTATAATAATGTCCTCGGTATCTAATGAGAAATATTAGGTTGATTTGGCTAGAGATTTGAAAAACAAAAAAGCGTTTTGCATTTTTAAGCACTGTAGATATCCCTTGACAGACTTTCCAATGTAAAAAAAACTCTTTCATTCACTTTATTAATGACAAGATTGAACGATACTTTTACCAATTGGTACCTTTTTCTAAGTGTAATTTACTTTTTTTGGTGTCTGGTGATTGGCCTCACTGTATATGTAGAAATTTTAATTATTAATAAACTTATTAATAAACAAAAATAATTCTTTTCCGTAAACATCGTTATTCAAGCCTATTTATGATTATTGTAAAAAAAGTAAGAATACAAAATTTGCCTTTGAAAGAATCTTAAACACCCACCATCTATTTACAGAATATGGGCGTGGCAGATACATCATTACGCCCTCTAATTAGGTATATATTATATGTCAGCTTGCAAGTTGTGTTTTACGCTGAGTAAGTTTTTGCAATAATGGAATACCAAACTTAGTATATCCTCATCACTAAATCAAACAGTGGGGCTGTATGACAGTTCCCTTGATGGTTAATATTTCAGTAAATTTTAACGAAGTAAGAAATCTTCTATCCTGTTGAGTTTATTCACTAATCCATTGGTCAAATATTTGCAATATTTTAAAGTTGAAGTTTTAGTTTCACAACCATTACGGATATGGTTGCAAAAAGAATGACAGACTTAGTAAACTTTAATGTAAAGACTACAAAATTGCTTTATAAATATATAGGGGTGATATTCTGCCACCCCTTTTTTTGGATATGTGATTGTTTTCATACATACAGCCTGATAAAAGTCAAAAGTGCTGTAAGGGTTTCGTGCATGCGTTATTCAAATATTCACTAAGCAAGTGCACAAAGACGATAGAGAGAACTTTTCATCTCTTTAACCACCCAACAGAAGGTCAATAGGTTTATTCATCGATACATTAACTTACAAAACAACTTCCAGTTTTGTTAGTCATTTTAAGGGTGATTTCCATAAAGTTGGAAAGTTTTTAATCATTCAAGCATTCATTCGTTGTTTAGTCGCCGGAGCGGGGGTGTTCCCTTTGCAAGTACAACCAACTCTCAACAAATTTAAATACGCTCAGCAAATATGTAAATATTGGGCCAAAAATTTGATGCAGATATGCTTAGTTTAAGTAGACAGTTTGCTATTTGAAAAGAATAATTTTTTTTTTAAAGATTGCTACTCAGGTGGGGCATGCACTGTGTTCTCAGATATAGAAATTATGTTCCAATTAGGAAACATTTTTAAAAAACCCCTCATCACTCTATACACGAGTTCAACTGTTGTGGGTATCGAACTCGCAATCCTACGCATTTAAGCTAAGTGTTGTCTCCAACCTATTGAAAATAACTACAAATAAAAATCTGGTATATGAACAAATTTACATCTAGTGTATAATTTCAAGGTGCCTCCAATGAGGTGAAACATCGCATAAAAAGTCCCTCAAAGAAGGCGAATTCTTTTATTAGACATGTTACACAGTTTACTTGGAAATGTGCAGGGTATCCCTTGGGTGACCTATTTATGCACAAATTTAATTTAATTTTTTCTAGTTACATAACATAGCGTATAAACTGCTACTCTCTCCTTGTATATTTTTGTTTGTATATTGTATGCATGTATGTGTGTTTGTGTCTGCCCTAGAGCCCTCCGCTTTTTTTAGTTATCTCAGTTTCTACGTTCATTATACAATTCCAACGAGTGCGCTCTCAGTCGGTGGGGTAGCTTTTTAACGTCTGCAAGTGATTACATTGAGTAGCGTGAGTTTGCGTTTAAGATTCAAATAAGAATTTTATTATTTACAATTATTTATCATTCTTGCGTGAAACTCGGAAAAGTAGTGTGTAAACTATTTATACGATTTCGTTCTTTACAAGTCACTTTATATCACAGTACAAGTTGATCTCTGTTCGATTGATATACGCAAGCGCATACACGTAAATGTAGGCAATGCTGAGTACTAGCCTTAGGCAGAGTTGATGACCTCATTTTCTTATCATCAACAAAATAAATCATTTTGAACCTTGAGCGTTGTAGAGGTAGTTTCTGTTGTTATGCTATGAATTACTAAGGAGGACTTTATATAAATTTTTATAAACAGGAAATGCACTAATTGGTGGAACTTAAACCTTGGCACCGATGTAAGGGATATGTTACGTAGAAGCAGGTTTTATAAATAAATCAAAATAATAGCAAGGATGGTGTGCTGTCTTCAGTTTTGTTGTTCACTGCAACTCTGAACTCTGAAGTCAGCACCGAGCTATTGTGGTTTAAATAAAAGGCAGGTTTGACGGACAGAAGATGTCTTATTCTTGTTGTCTTCTCTCATTTTAGATACAATACCAAAGTTTAGAAGAAAGTGTGCAATTTTTTTAGAGCACCCTACGGAGGAGACAGTGCAATTTATAATAAAAAGCTTTAAAGCAACGAAACCAAAGATTTCCATTTTGTTGGGTTGATCCTTAAAGGGGTAGCCCAGCTAAATATGAATGTAACAACGGTAAATGCTGGCACCGAAACTACACAGCAGAGCACCATAGAGACCAACACTAAAACTTATAAAATCGAGCTGATTGATGATGGCAATCTCAGCATTCCCTCCGATGAGGATGACGAAGATCTAATCAGCAGTGATGGCAGCATGTATGATGACAATGATTTGGCCCAAATCGCTGTTCAAGATGATTTGGCAAATCAATTGGCTGCTGCTGGTCCGGTGGGTGTGGCAGCTGCTGCTGCCATAGCATCATCTAAAAAACGTAAACGACATCATTCATTCGAAACGAATCCGTCAGTTCGTAAACGACAGCAGAATCGTTTGTTGCGTAAGATGCGCGCTATTATATACGAGTTTACTGGGCGTGTGGGAAAACAAGCGGTGGTATTGGTCGCTACTCCTGGTAAACCAAATACTAGCTATAAAGTATTTGGTGCCAAACCTCTGGAAGATGTCATACGCAATCTCAAGAATATCGTAATGGACGAGTTGGAGAATGCTTTGGCGCAACAGGCACCGCCACCCCCACAAGAAGATCCATCTCTTTTTGAATTGCCACCCCTCATAATAGATGGTATTCCGACGCCAGTTGAAAAAATGACCCAGGCACAGCTGAGAGCGTTTATACCGCTAATGTTAAAGTATTCGACCGGTCGTGGCAAACCGGGCTGGGGACGTGAATCCACCAGGCCACCATGGTGGCCCAAAGAATTACCCTGGGCCAATGTACGTATGGATGCCCGTTCCGAGGATGACAAACAAAAGGTGAGTCCTTACTAATTAGAAAGGCGGCTTAATATAATACTAAAACATTCATCTATTAATTAGATCTCATGGACTCATGCACTACGTAAAATTGTTATAAACTGTTATAAATATCATGGACGTGAGGATTTATTGCCGACATTTGCAGACGATGAAGATAAAATTAATAATCTGATCTCACAAGAAGATGAGGAGGAGGAGGAGGACATCATTGAACAACAACAAACAGTTAGTAACAATAACAGCAACAATTCAAATTCTACACTTTCGACACAAATCGTAGCCAATAATAACAATCAATCATCAAATGCTACGTTAAATGTAAGTTTCATTAAAAAACTATAAACTTGAAATGCTCATTGAAGTGATCATACCAAAAATGTATTGATGGGAAAAGGCAAAGCATCAAATTTATATGTACCCTACATCACTTGCGGCAAAGGGCAAGGAGCCGATCGAATCAGCATTAATTTCTAAATAGATTTAGCCATGTCCGTCTGTATGTCCTTGCAAATATTTTGGCCACAGTTTTATATAAACCCTGCATCACTTACGGCAAGGAACCTTTTATGACTTTCAAGGGGCTAAAGATATACCGAACGATTCAGCATCACTTTCTGAATATTTTTGGCCATGTCCATCTGTTTGTTGTATGTCCATGCAAATTGTACGTTAAGTTTTGGTCACAGTTTTTAAGATGTTTTGATGAAATTTGTTAAGAAGACGCCTTGATCCAAGGGCGGGCTCTCTTAATAATCATATAAATTGGAAAATTTTTGCAACCCTTCCTCACATAAGACAATTATTGAAAATAAATATTTTAATGACGAAAATTCCCAGTTCTTACAAACCTGTTAAAAAAATAGTTAGTTAACTTAAGAAATAATTGTATCGAATTTGGGCTCGATTGGGTCGCGTTTATTGATACAACTTAGTTAATTATAAAAGATATTATGAAACTAAGTGATGTAGGGTATCAAATGGTCGGATATAACCGCCTATAACACTTTCACTTGTTTTCTATCATTTTGTTTCTATAAAATTTTGAAAACGATTTATTCATGCAGTGAGATGCAATAGATAAAGGAATATATTATCGTTAAGGCGACCCGTGATTTAACTTAACTTTTTTTCTAACTTAATCAATTAAGGATTCATTCCGAAGTTAGCAATGCGTCATTTTAACTCTGAATATACTTAGAAATTAGTTCAGTCCCAGGTTCAATTTTAAATATATTAAGAAATTAGTTACAATACTCCAAGAGCTAATAAGAAAAAAAAAAAAAACTCCGAAATTGGTATAAACGTTTGTCCTTCATCATTGATTCCGAACATATTTCGAACTAATTTACCAGATTGGTAGTACCTGTAGCCAAACTAATTTCACTTCACTTTCAATTTCATTTGAATTTTTATATATTTTTTTATTATTTCAAATTAATTAAATTGAGTTAATTGACTTTAATTATAAGTATAATCTTTACTTTAGAAGTTAGAAAACAAAATTAATAAATCACGTATAATTTCGTTTCCTAACTGTCCAAGACATTGTAGTTTCCAATTTCTTACTTTCGTTAAATTTTTACTGCCCAGTGTATTTATAAAGTGCGAATATAATAAAAAAAATCCATTAACAGGTATTGTCTTGAATAAAATGTTTTTATCGATTTGCATTATATATCGTTTTCAAAAATTTTACACAAAAACTTTATGCCTAGAGTATTATTATTCACTCCTCTATGTATGCACGTTTATTCATATTCTTATATATATAAAAATATTTATATATTATATGACCTTCGATGCTGCAGCAACAAGTGAATGTGGTAAAAATTAATAGTTCTGGCACTGTAATAACAACGCACACAACAAATCCACAAAATCCGAATAATCCCGGTCCAACTATTATACAGAGCACGAATGATCAGCACATCACCACTACTGCCACCTTACCAGCATCAACGAAAATTGAATTGTGTCCAGCGCCACAGATACAAGTGAGCCAGCATCAGCAGCAACACCATCACCAACAACAACATCAAACGCATACAATTACACAAGCAACCAATACAACGAATTCCAATTGTACGGCGGCCCAAACCATAGCAAATGCGCAAGTCTGCATAGAGCCGATGACCCTGGGGGATGTCGATGTTTGTATTACTCAATTCAAGACCAATTCAAAAAAAATTATTTCTATTTTGTTGTTGTTGTTGTTGTTGCGCCAATGTTTTCAATTTGTTACCTTTTTTAGCTTAATTTCTCTCATTACGGTATTTTGTTTGCGCTTGCCTTTGGATTCGTTTATGATTTTTTTTTGCTGTTTGTTTGGTTCACCAGAATTATTGTTTATTTTATTATTCTTTATTGCTCACATCATAATCTGATGATTTAACGTATGATTATTATTATGATTATTATATGCTTGTTTATTGTTTACACATGCAATAAAAATTAAAAATTCGTAATGATATCTTTAGTAGAACTAATAAATAATAAATTTTTGTCATTTCTTTTTTTTTTATTTATTTTCAAATCGGATTTTATGAACGGATATCTGCAGTATACCACGCAAACGGTGCTCTCTACCATTCAAAATGCTGACGGAACTGTTTCTCTTATACAAGTTGATCCCAATAATCCAATCATTACTCTGCCGGATGGTACTACAGCTCAAGTTCAGGGTGTCGCTACGGTATTTATAATAATTTATTGTTTACTTATTTTTTATACTCAACGACTTATAGGGTTTATTTATCATATATATAAAAAAGAATTTTATTCGCGAATTGGGACAATTTAAGGAAAATTACTGCCTTTATCGTATAATAAGAAAATGTTAAATAAATAGTGATCAAATATCTGGGTTTACATATAAATTCGAGTTCATCTAAGTGAGCCCGTTTTTAATTCTGGACGAACTGCATATTACAACTGTAACTTGGAAATATTCTACAGGAATTTAATTTAATTTCAGAGGTGGTTGGGTATCTAACATTTGGTCTCTACGAATTATATGAAATTTTGCTTTAATAAAAATTTCGATTTATGATTTGTTATTGTTTTTCTAATTTTTCCAGTTGCATCAGGGTGAAAGTGGTGCTACCATACAAACTGTACAAAGTCTTGCCGATGTAAACGGCCACGAAAACATGGCTGTGGATCTAACTGAAGCTACCATTGGTCAAGATGGTCAAATATTTATAACAGCTGAAGATGGTCAAGGTAAGGTTTTGGTTTCGTTATTTAATTACATATAAAGAAATACAAACCCGACCATTTTCTACCCAAATTATGCTTGCAATTAATTTTGTTGTATCAGTCAACACAAAGCATTCCCATAGAAGTTATTTCGAGATATATAGCATTATATAAAAAGGGTGGCTCAAATTTAGCACAGACAATTTTTAAACTTTAATTAATGATTCCTCACCAAAGTTTGTCAAAAAATATTAATAATTGTGATTTTTTGTCATATAAAGAATTCAATTATAATAGGACTTTATATGGGAAGGAGTCCTAAAAATTATCTGATTCAGTCCATTTTCAATAGGGTTCCTCTCCTTGCTAATATATGCCCTTGTACCAAATTTCATCGAAATACCTTTAAAAATGCGATCAATAGCTTACACGCAAATTTCCATGGACAGACAGACGTACATGGTAAATTTTTTTAATTCTAAATCGATCGGTTTGATTTATAAAGGGTGTGGTACTTTTAAAAAGACTATTTATATTAAACCTATGTCCAAGAGTCTAAATTAGATTCAAAACTAAACGGAGACGTCAATGGCACGAAATATTTTACAGAACATAGTAAAAATGTTCAAAAATTTATTTATGCATAGAAAGTGCGAAATTTATTTATTTGCTATCGTTTATCGAAGTGAATTATTTGTTGCAAACGCTTATGAAAAGCAATGACAGCTATTCCGTACACACATGCCCATCCAATGACCGAGTTTGGCACAATAGTTATAGCAGCGCGGATAATGTGGATGATAACGTGATAAAATGCGGCACAGGTCTCGGTCCATAGCAATTGCTCGGGATTTTATCGATGCGATTGGCAAATTTTCTTTACTATCTAAACTGACGTCTTTGCTTTTGTTTGTAGCCACCCTCTCCCTCTTCTCTTCCTCCTCGCTCTCGTCAAGATCATGTTGCATTAAAACTGATTTTGTACATAAACAAATTACGCAAAGTATTAGCAATTGTTTGTGAAATGATTTCATTATAAATATGCGTAAATCACTTTCTTATTTCAATAATTAAAATTCAACTGCCCAGAGTAATCCGTTCGATTATACCCGTAATGTGAAAATTTAAAATTCATTTTTGCTTTAATCATTTCGCTTATCATGTTGTATTAAACCGCCTATCTCGTAAAGGTGTCAGAGGTCAAACATTATGTTGGTTTTATTTTAGTATAAATAGTTGATTTATGCCTCAAAAAATGTTTTGTCACAGTAGGTGATTTGGGGCTTAATTTATGTGCCACATGATCCTAGGAGACAAATAATTTTGTGTATAAAAAAAAGCGTCTTCTTATTATAACTTCCACAAAAAATGGGGAATATACTAAGTTTGTCATTCCTTTTGAAACAGAAGTAGACGTCAGAGACCTCACAAAGTATATATATTTTTCTAGCATCAAAAACTGATCGAGTAGACATGTACGTCCGCCATGGGCGTAAATTTTGACCTATTAATCTAAAATTTTATAAAGTCACTTTTAGTTTTTGCACGTAAATTAAAAATGGGCAAAATAGGTTCAAAGCCACGCCCACAATCGACAAAAATCTAAATATCTGCCACAAATAATGGCCTATGAACTTGAAATTTGGTACACATATTTATAGTTATCTCATCCATCGATGTAGAAAAAATGGGCGTGGTCGGATAATGTATCTATATATCTGCCGAAAAAAATTGACACATGAACTTAAAATTCGGTAAACATACCCATAGTTATCCTATCCATCGATTAGCCAAAAATGGGCATGGTCGAATAACAGGCACAGCCGCAATGTACAAAAAACCGTATTCACCAAGAAACTCTTTCTTGCAAGAGGGCGTAATAATGTGCTTGTCATGCCCACCATTGTAGATGTGGGGGGATATATAAGATTCGGCTTAAGCCAAATTTACTTCTTTTTTCACATGCTCCTTTATTTCTTTGTATTGAAAATGCCAATTAATTCTTAATGAATTTGAATTATTCATTATTTCTATTTGAACTTCATTTTCAGGTTATCCAGTTTCGGTGGGAAATATGATAACAGTACCTGTGTCAGCATCCATGTATCAATCAATGATGGCCAATATACAACAAATACACACTAATAGTGATGGCACTGTGTGCATTACACCTATGCAGGTAGACACACCACCTACACACTGTCATGATATAAATAATCAAAATAGTACAAGTAATAGCGGTGGCACTGTTGTCGCTAATATGCCAGCCGCCAATTACAATAATAATAATAATAATAATAATTCAGCAATTGTAAACGCCAATGATAACAACAACAATAATAATAATAGTAACAATAATAATAATGCTAGTCTTAGTTCTAGTAATGGTGGACATCAATTTCAATGCTATTCAATTATGGCTACAACACCGTTAGCGGCAGCGTCCGTTCAGCGTTTTTTAGCGCTACAAAATAATAGTTCGTCAGGTGGTACCGGTTCTACGCCAACCTGCGCTCTGTTGCATGGTTTGGGTGTCGGTAATTTGAGTATAAATACAAAGCATCTTAACGTTAATGAGAGTGGTAAAATAAGTGATAGGTGTAGTCCAAATATGCATGGTCAGATAATAAATGCATCTGTGCAGAATCAAAATTCTAGTCATCATATCTATCATCTTTCAGGGCAAAATGCATTAGGTTCCGCTAAAATTATTATAGCAACAAATCCGGCTCAATTAAATCTAACGGCTGGTAGTTTACTTTTGAATAATAACTACAATAACAACAACAACAATAATAATAATAAAAATAATAACCACATAAATGCCAACAATAATAATAATACGGACAGTTTGGGAAATAATAAAATGGAAAGTAGTATATCAATGCCATTAGTTGTGGCTGCCACGCATCATAAGCACAAGTCAGCCAGACGTAGTGGTAGAGATGTTATGGTGGTTGACAGTTCAGTAACTCGTGCCAAGAAAGCAACTTACAAACGTCGAAAACAAAAGCTAGCCAACATTTTGGCCGTTAAATTGGACGAAGCTTTACGGGTGGGTGGGTCAGCATATCCTCCTATTTCAGTCGCTAACAATGCAACTACAGCCAACAATGTTTTAAACATTCAGCTAATGAATGTTTCAGGAGATGTTAATGTTGACACATCTGGCAACTGTGTTGACCTTCCAATCTCCTCCTCCTCTTCATACACATCCACCCCTACCAGAGATTGCCAATTGCTCAATTGCAAAACTATCAAATTAGAGAAGTTGGATAATTAATGACAATCAATAAAGTTGGCAATTATTTATAGAAATGTAATATCAGAAGTAGGGGCGAGGGATACATGTTATGGTAGATGTGTTATAAGCAGTTGAACTGTCAGGCAGTTTCATTAATTTCATTATGATTTGTTGTATGTTCTCTCCTACAATCACCTCTAGTCATCATCATGTTAACAAATTCAAACAATTGTAAAATTGTAAAATAATTTGCCGGTGACATGTAAAACTTTTTTGATTAATCAAAATTAACAAAATTTAACAAAATTTTTGATATCCTTGCTTTTAAATAGTTAGTCTATACCATTCATGTGAACGATTGCAAAGCACGAATTTGGCAAAGAATTCAACTCTGGAGAAGAGAGGCACATAATACTTTGAAACGGGTTGAAATTTCAATTTTTTTCTTCAATTCTAAAAACCGAGTTTTATACTTCATTCATTAATTCATAATTCAATGATTTATAATTCTTTGAATTTAAAATCAATGAAGAGTGTTTGTTTCTTTTACATGTTCTTGGCATTTAAAGTAACAACAGTCTATACAATGGATGTACACCTCTTATGGAAATTTTCTAAAAAATAAATTAGAAAAACCGCAACAACAAATCTAGCCATTTTCAAATGCAAATGAAGCGCCAAAAATAAAATACACGTGATATGCAATATGAACGCAAAGAAATCATTATGCAAAATAAACGTAAAGCACGACATGCGAATATATTCAAGTTCACAATAATTATATGCATATGAACCGTTATACCAGACTTAATTAAAATGATGAACTACTACAAAATAAATGCGTTGTAGTCGACATGCTCATTTGACTTTTGCTCCATTTGCGTTTATATACGGGACGGCATTGTTCCTCGTACGTAATCGATTGACTCGTTATAAATAATTTATACTTTTGTGGCCGAGAGACTATTGTCGCAATATGTTTTATTGTACTTTTGCGTTTGATGCGTTTGACATTAGGGGAAAAAAGACAGCCAATAAATTAAATAATGAAAAAAAATATATATATATTTAAAAACTAATTAATAATAATAATAAATGAAACGATAATAAAATAATAATAATAAAAAATTATAAAAATTATTCAAAATAATTATGGATGAAAAAAATTATAATGAAATACGCTCAGCGAAGCGATATAATATACTAAACAATGATAGAAAACCAAAGCAAAGCATCTTATCGGACGTAGTCGTATAAGTATTTATGCGATTTTGCTCGAAGCAGCCGAAGATATTTATAGTTGCCTTAAAAATATTTATAAAAACTTTTATGAGAATCATTTGACGATAGCAAACATAAGATGACTTAGAAATAATTTTGTACGAGTCCTTGAATGAAATCAAAGAATTTCGATTGCAAAAACGAATCATTTCTTTTCTTTGCTGAATATTATTATTGTATTAACTTGTAAATCTAATCGTAAATTAGGGGTGTGTCTGTTATCCAATCAATCCCATTTTTGGCTTATATATATAATGTTAAAAATGTACGTGCAGAAATTAGAAGTGTGTCTGAAGAAAATTTAGCCTTAATATCTAAAAAAAAAAAATTTTATTTGAAAAAAAAAAAAAAAAAATTGTTTTTGCTTAATTTCATTTAACTAGTCGTATTGATTTTGTTTTTATTAATTCCTAATTCGTTGCAACCGGAAGTACATATAGTGTATAATTTTTAGTTAATTTACCGCTTGCCATAAATTGCTTTATTTTGTTAATCAGTGTCTAGTTTTTTTATATATACATATATATAATATACACACCATATATAAGTGTACATAATCATCATCCTATATATGTATACAAAAAAATAATAATTATTATTACAAGGCGAAGGCCTTTAGCTCTTATTTAATTTTTTTTATATTTTAATTTATTTATAAAAGTATTTTTGACGATTTCCAAAAAACCAAAAGCCCACCAAATTTCTAAAACGATAATAAAAGTTATCCGTAATAGTGATGAAAATACCAACAGTTCTAAAAGCAAATAATGGTTCAACACCTTTATTAATAAATGAATATTATGTATGTCAGGTGTTTATATTATTTTGTCCATCGCTTGTATATATATATGTTTCACTTTACCTTAAAAAAGTTGAATATTTCATTAATAAAAAGGCTTTATGTGAAGTGCGATAGTGTCACTTTTATGAGCCACCTCACTATCTAGTGTTATTAGGATATTTTTCACTATTATGTAAAGGTCACAAAAAAGGAAAATATTTACATAAATCAGTGTCTACCATCATAAAAGGTTTAATGTAGCTCTAAATGAGTATATGAGAGTAACTTTTCTAACTACTCTCAGTACGTGGAGGGGTAATTTTCCTCGAATGACTGGTTATTTACTAAAAACATGCGACATATACAATATATTCAAGGATGTTATTTGACTATACTTTTATAAACTGTTAAATTGATTTTCACAAAAAAAAAAAAGAAAAAAAAATATTATGTGTTTGTATAATAAAACGTTTATAAAAAAAATGCTATTAAACCAAATAATAATTGTTAAGTAGAAATGTATTGCAATGATTTACATATTAATGTGAACAATTTATTTTTTTTTTTTTTAATTATGCTTGTATAATTGCGCTTTTTGTCTATAGATATTATTCGCACATATTTTGCAGTTTACAGTTAATCATGTGAATGTATAGTTATCTGTCATAAAGTATATTGTAATAATAATAGTTTGTGTAAAGATTTTTTTTTTCACATAATTGGATTCGATTACTACTACTATTACGAACACAATATTGTTTTATTTCCTCTCTCTCTCTCTCTCTATATATATATATATATTATGTATATTGTTTATTAGATGTAAGAGTGTGTGTTATGCAATAAATGCCAAATAATATAATTATTTAAATTTAAGTAGAAATAATTAAATGAAATTTGATCTTGTCATTTGTTGTTTAATTTTTGTAAATTTGATTTACTTTATATTTTTTTTTGTAAAGTTTTGTAATACAATTTATTTGTTTTTAATAAAATTATGCAATTGATTTTAAATGAAAAAAATACAAAAATTTATGGTTTTTATTTGTTGTGATTTTTTGTTGTTTTTTTTTTTGGTTTTTAAATAAATAATTGACAAAAATTGATTTAATGTAAAAAGTTTTATATAATTATTGTGCAAAAATGTAACTTTTAAGTTAAAACGTACAATGCGCGTTTGACTTTTGTACTCGACGGAAGTATAACAGGACATTAAATGCTTGAATCGGTTTTTTCAAGCTTCATCAAGAATCTGAACATATAAACTGCGTTCTCGGTCCATGGCAATTTTATATTATAAAAAAGAAAAAAAGAAAAAAAGAAAAAAAAAAGATGGAACTTTGGTTGGAAATATAGAGACCGCGGAGTCTGATTAAAAATGGCGGAAAAGAAATTATTGAAATTATTCTCATGACTAATGCATCACTCAAAATGATCAGTCGTTTTATCTCGAAAAAAAAACCGGGCTAAATGAAATATGTGTAATGCCTTTATTAACGTCAATTTTATGTAAACTGCAGCCATTAAAAATTGAATCAATCAAAAAAAGAAAAATTTTTATAAAACCTTATGTGGTGGCAGCTTAAGTTTTTTTTACTCTTTACTTACAGGTGGAGAATGGTGATCAGTTAGAAACTATCACGGTATCGCCAGGTGTGCATCAAATGATGATACAGGGTCCTCCGGGCCAAGAGCCTCAAGTATTACAAGTTGTAAGTTTAAAAGATGGTACGCTGCTATCAAAAGCTGTTGAAGTTATCACCAGCGGTAATGTAAAGGGTGATGAAACGATTATAATGGAACAATAAGAATATCAATAATTGTCGGTTTAGTTGTATTTATTAACACATTTATTTATTTAAACAGTTTTTTGCTGTCATTTCTACATTCCTTCTCATATATTTCTAATTTATATATATTTTTTAAAATATTTTAGTCTTAATCGATTGCGTAAAAGTACAATATGTACCTGAGGGTGTTTACAAATTATATTCGTGTATATTTAAATTATTTATTTTATTATATTATTTGATATTTATTGATGAAAAATATATATTTATTATTCTTTTTTTATGATAACCACTCCTCTTAAGTAGTGGACATATTTCGGTACTAAAATAATGTTAGCAATATCCAGAAGAAATTTCCATCAAAAGGGGATTTCAGAAAGTCCACACACCATGTCAGTAACTTTGAGTGTCCGTTTGGTGTTGCAACACTCATGATCTCAAAAGTTGTGATAATGTTCCTTCAATTCATAAGCTATGTAGTTAGTTTTTAAAATTGGTTAAAAGTCACGTCCAAGCGGTTACAAAAATAAACCCTTTGATAGACAAAAAATAATGAAAAACACGCCCACAATTTATAAAAATATCACATTTCTGTAGAATTTCATTTTGAGGTAAGAAAATTTTTCGCCTTTGTTAGTGAAGAATACCGTTCTAAACCCTGAATCCCTGGCTTTGGCTCTCTCACGGTCATAAATTTTGAGATAACGATTTGATAATTTGTACACACATTCATTATCAAAATTCTACATTCTAACGGTACATGAATGAAACAAATTGACTCAGACATTATACAGATGTTTAACTTTTGAATTATTGAAACGAATGCTATGAAATTTGATAATATTGGGCAATGATGATAATAGGTCTCCTAAATTTCATGTACGTCGTAATATAATTTTTTTTAAATTGTTTTTATTTTCACTTGTTATTGTTAATATTTGTTTTGTGTTAATAATTTTAATCACGTCAGAATCGAGATCAAGCTATAAATAAATTTTGAAAATCTTTTTATATAATTCATGTTAATGTCAACATATTAAAATAGAATTAAAGAAGTTATATCACAGCAAATAGAATCTATAGATGGTATAGTCTTAAAATACATCAAAATTTTCACAAATGAAAATGAAGTAAAGAAATATTATTGAAATAACTTACAACAGATTTATTTATATATAATATATACATATATATATGTACATATAAATATTAATTAACACATTTTATATATTGGGGCTTTCGTTTCGCGTGTATATTCATAAAAAGTGTAAATTGAATGATATTGATTGCCATCATCGTAAATTTCGTTCTCTATTATAAACTAATAAATTTTTCTCATAAAAAATAATGTTGCATTGTTAATACCGCTACTCTGTATAAGTGGTAAATGAAAATTCATTGTCAATAATTGAACAATAAATTAAACAAATTATTCAAATCAAGCAGTCTCGCATTAAGGAAAACGTTCTTTATGTTAGGAGAACGCTGTACATATATGTATGTATCATAGAATAAATATGTGTGTATATGTAGTTGTGCACTTTACATATGCGTGATTTATAATACATACTTACTTAGCTACTATACATATATATAATAAACATATTGTATTAGTTTATACATAATTTTTATTTAAGCATGCGAAATAAAATACATACACAACCAAGTGCATAGGTTAAATTTTCTAAATGTCATGTAAGGAGCAAATGATTTAGTAATAATACTACAATATATAATAATTTATTCAACGTTATAAATGTTCTCTCTAGTCAAACGCGTACATTTTAAATATTTAGCAATATTATGATTCTTATTATTATTATTATTGTATTAACGTTGTGTATTAAGATTCGGGAAGTAATTGAACATGTATACATAAGCATTCCCTTTTAATAAAAATAAAACAAAACAAAAAAAAAAAAAATTCAATTAAAACATAAGTACATGCATACAAACATAAACATCCATATACAACGTATAAAAGTAAATAATGCGCCATTATAAATATATCAATAATAAATAAATCATCATAAATATTCATATGTTTGATGAGATATTTTATTAGGATACACGCAGATGCATGTAAGTGCTATGGAGAACTATTTATAATCATCAATTACAACAATTCAAGGGCGGGTTATGAAATCAATTTGTTAGGCTTAAAATAATCGCAACACCAAACTTAATGGTATGGTACAAAAACAATTTACAGGGGATGGACAAAATTATATGATCAGCTGACTTAAAGCGTTTCACAATAGCAACAATGTGTAGCTTGTGAAGCTCCTGCCATACTGTTTACTCAAGTATGTGTTGAGTTCTGCTGTCACTGCTGTCTTCGATGATATCGATTCCAAACTTGACAAACGTGTTAATAGTTTTCATATGCTGGTTAGTTGAGAAAATTGGGCAAAATTGATCAAACGACTTACCCATAAAAACCCAAAAAAAAATTGGATGTACGGACACATTTTTCATCTATTATTGGACAATTCACAATCTACCATGGGAACGTAATTCATATTCAAAATAATATTTATGAGCAATTTTTAATTAAAATATTAATTTTTCTTTTCTTTGTATTTACCATAACAACTGCTGTAAATACTATAAAATTTATTACTGCAATTACTACAATAGCGATACCTTTAGTTTACTAAATGTTGAACGGATTAATAAGATTTTTCATACAATGAAAAACATTCATTAAAATTCTTCACTTGGAGAATATCATGGATTAATTAAAAACAAGGAAAAAAAACGATATTTGGTATATGCCACATCCTAAATACCCTCCACATCTAGATGCATGATTCTTCCCTCTAATAGTGTATATATTATGTATCAGTTTGCGCAAAGAAGTTTTATGCTGATGCTCTTAATCAATTTAAATAGCGAACTGACTGCAGAAGTCTTTATAATATTTCAGCTTAATATCTCAAAGTTACGAGCGTGAGAATGTCAACAATAGACAGACACACGGACGTATACTCGTATGTCTAGACTGACTTAGTTTTTGATAAATATACATCTTAGGGCCTTTGACGCCTCCATTTTGGGTGTTTCAACTGAAATGATAAACTGAGTATACCCTCTATCTTATAGAGGAGGGTATAAGGCAGTATCTATGAAAGTGAAAAGAAGGACAAAAAAGGTGTTATGAACCATCTAGAGCGATCCAAAAGATATTAGAGACGGAGATGTATTTGCTCTATGAGACATTTTTAAGCTGTATTTTAGTTTTGATAAAGGAGGACGCCATACTTTATACATAAATTATTTATTTTGGGGTAATTTAGAGCTAAATTTTCTTTATTAAATGTAGCTCATATGTTAATGTATTCTCTGTTAATTGCACCTTTGGTAATATCATATATTATTCACGTAGAGTGATATTCATTTAACGACCATAATGGTTAGTTAGTTAGTTTTTCGTGTTACTTTGTGGGTATGTTGTTATTTACTCAGCATTTACACACCATAATCACTGAATACAAACCTATTTAATTTTCACAAATTTTTTTTGTTACAACCTGCATATTAAACAATACATGAAGCATAGATTGTGTGTTAAGCCCAACGAATAATATAATTGATGTAATTATGAATAATTTCACAATAATAAAGGTTTATGTGCAGAAAAAAGCAACAACATAAAACCGAAGAGTATGTTGTTTGTAATTGCAATTGTAACACACACACACACACACACACGGAGAAATTCCTAAAGTGGCAAAAACATACATTTTACTCTATAATCTGAGTATATGTATAGATTTCTACAATAAATAATAAATATTTGATGACAAATGTTTTATTTTTTTTCACTTTATGTTAGTTACACCTTACTCCCCACATATGTGTATATATTATAAAACTTTGGTATATATATAAAACTGTTTCAATTTCCAAAAAGGTAAATTTCCCCTCCATTACACACTACTTTACATCATCATCATATGCGTATTTGTTAATTAGTTTGTGGTTTATTAGGTGGGAATATGAAATTTTGTTAACTGGTTTTTGTACCACCGGCTATAATTTTTCCACTTGAATGCAACAAACTGATATAAAAGAGTGGCAGACATAATACACACCGCGTGTGTAAACGTATTTTTCGCCAGTGTTAAACTATTTCTGGAAACTCTGCAACTCATTGCTACACGCATGCATTGCAACAGTTATTACGATTATGGAACTTGGCTTGATTTACTTTTAAAATGATTTTGATGATATTGGTAAATGTTGTATCAGCAAATAAAGATTTGATGTAATATTGTCGTTTATCTAGTTATGGTACCTGGTACACTTAAATATGTTTTCGGTTTGGCAGCATCATTTGCATCATCAGCATGTATTTGCTCGTTACAACTTCCAGTATGTTTAGTCCAGTTTTCATAATTGGCTGGAAATCATTTCTATTGTGCTTGGTTGCGTACACGCTTTATACGCATAAATACACAACTTTTGGGTTGGGTTGGGTAATTGGGTACGTGTTATGCAAGATGCAGCTGCTTTCATCATTATCTCATGCGTTTATCACAAATTCATTACTTGCAGCGTAATGTTTCCTGTCTGTTTTTTTTCCTTTTTGGAATAATAAAACAATATATTAGAAAGTATGTTTGGTTTATATACTCTTCATTAGCATCGAAATCTCACTTTATGTATCTATTGTTAGAAACCTTGTCATAAAAATTGGGTTAGTAAAGTGATATTTAATGGTAGTATACTACCATTTTAATTTCATGCCTATAATTGGCTAAAACCATCATATTTGACTTTAATTTTCAGCAGACAAAGCGAAACGGAAATAAAAAGTATGTATTAAAGTTAATGGTTTTATGTTGACATAAAACTTTTTGTATTCTTCGCATTCTTATTCTTATTATTCATTTCACACCCCCATTGATTAGATTGTGAATATTGGTAATAATAATAAATTTAATGTTTATAGACTTAAAACATTCTTTTTGCTGGAGTTCTGTCATTTGATACCCAAATGTTATAGGTTATGTAGAAATTAGTAATAGACCTTATTCACTCATATCGAATAAATAAAATTATTTAAGCGGAAATGTTCTAAATATTGAAAATCCAACACTTCCCGTGGCTGCCACATTGGATTTTGTAGAATGCTATTGTACTGATGGCGAATTACTCGTCAAGACACCTCATTTAATACTTATGTCATATGATATAATTGGTTAGTCGCCATTTTGTATGCATACATACAATATTAAGTATACTATATTATATTGTCATCGGTACCGTAGACTTATGCAAAATTCCAGCATATAAGGATTTTTGGAAATGTTCGCAAAATCGTTTACCAGATTTTAATCTGACAGATGAGGAAGCAAATGAAATAACAACTTTTAATTTTTTTAAAAATATAACGCCTAAACCTATATGTGTATGTACCGTGAACCACATTGTGCAGCATCTTATTTATTATAATTTATTAATAACAATATTTAATTAAAAAATACAAATAAAAAATTGAAAAATTGAACTGAAATTTTTTAGTAACAATTCTAAATTGGGTATAATCGTTCAAAAGCCACGCCCACAATCGAAAAACTTATATACATCTGGTACAAATATTTAGCTATAAAGTTGAAATTTGGTACACAATTTTATATTTAAGCTATCCATTGATGTGCTAAATATGGGCGTGGTCGGATAACATATACGCCTACAATTTACAAAAAACTTTAGCTTCTTAACTTGCAAGTTGGTACGTAGCGCATAAGTAAGTAGGGACCTGCCATGCTTTCCTTTTTGTAAATAGATAAGATTTGGTTTAAGCTAAATTTTCTTAAATCGTAACATAACATATTTTTATGCTACATTAAATATGATATGTTTTCAGAGGGAGTGTAATTGCGTTTTTTTTTTTTAAGTGTACATAAAATTAATTACTGAAAATAATTAAATTGAATTATATTTTGCAAACGGTTAGGAAAAAGCATTACAGACCGGACAAAATATATCAGAATGAAGAATTTTAACCAATTCAGTCTGTTCGTGCGGGTATCCGTTTGGCCAACGGATTGGAAAAAATACCTGAACATGTGTCAATTTGAAAATTTGAAAACAATTTTCATTAAAACATTTTAATAAAAATGTCAACAATAAATTTATTTGCATCCTTGCAATTATTATAATTTGGCAAAAAAAGGACTTGTTAAGTATACTTTACTATAATTCTCCTTCCGTCTTGTCCCTAAGTAGCACATCAATCAACTGCATACATGTGATAATATGTACACAGCTCAGAAACACACACGCTTACATACATGAGACATTTCGTTAAAACCGCAAATATTCATTAAATTTTCATTAACAAGGTTTCGTTCGCCTTCCGGCTTGTGGTGCGCCATTTTGCATACTATAAACGTAAATGTATGTATATATGTGTAATAACCATTACATGCGGTATTACTTCTTAATAAGCTTTATAAACGCAAAACATGTGAAGCGTTTTTCTGCAAGATAGAAATTTTATTCGCACGCTTTTGATTCCTGTTTTAAAATATGTGTGAACATGATGATGGCATATACATATGTACTATTGTATGATAGACACACATTGAGTAAGATAGTCCATACTTTTATTAATAATAATTTTATATGTATATGTATGCAAGTATGTATGAATGTTTAATAAAAATTTAAGCGATATAAAAATTCAACTTTGGGAGAAACTCGTATTGACTTAACCGCAACAATAATAAGAAGTGCAAAAACTATATAAGGTCTAAGTGAATTTTTAGATACCCTTCACATTTATAGGAAAACTGTACAGTTGCACTCTTATTTAATGAGTAGTAAATTATTAAGAAATGGTAAACATTTGTGTGAGATAATGCTTTTTTTTTTATACATAATGAATGTGTTTGTTATACAACTAATTACGACTTCGACTAAGTATGTAAGTCTGTTATCCGACCATGCCCATTTTTAGCACATTTGATATATAAGGTAATTATATATAAATATGTACCAAATTTCAAAATAATAGCTCAAGTTTTGTGGCAGATAAATAGACTTTTTTCAATTGTGGGCGTGGCATTAAAGAAATTTACACAATTTAAATGCAAATCTTATTCAAAAGTATGTAAAAAAAATCACATTTGACTTAATATAAAATAAACCCACATCTACATAAAAAGTATAGGCGTGGCAACATAAAGTAATGTTCAATTTTTAACGACAATTGAATAATACGTTACCTTCCATCTTAACAGGTGAATTTTACATAAAAGAAAATAATTTGTCCCTTTAATGGAATAATAAACTTAGTATACCCGGCTCTTGTGTGAATGTCATAATAGAGATAGCAGTAAAAGTAACATTTAGAGTGTGAGTATAACAATGTAAATGATGCAATATCAGTAAAAAGAAATTGCATTTTCAAACGAGTTGCAAAAGTTAAGCACTCTTGTTACGAATTTCAAATACTTCCCGCGGAACCATCACCATCGTTAAATCAACATGAAAATCCAAATACATTCACATACTATACAATACAATGCAATATCTACGTTCACAAGTGTACAAACGATGGATTATTTAACTGTTATTATACATATGATCGCCTTCGAATGTATATATCGTTCAGGTTGCATGCTGTCTGTCAGACAGCCTGCCATTCAATGCCAGTGTTTTTTTAAGCATGCGGTAGTGGTATATATATACATATATACGGTTAAAAAAATTAGATGTGATAAGCGGGCAGCAACAATGGTAACCACCGAAACAGGCTAACACGGCATATTGGGCTGGGGCAGGTGCTTGTGCATATAAAACGATACCTTGAAGCATTTGCAGTTTCACTTTCGCTATAAAATTGTAACAAAACACAACACGCGTGTAAATTAAGACGCGTAAAATTACATAAACGGATAGTACAATATCGATTGCATGATAGCGAACGGTGCTGCAGAGATAAGCAAAACGAAACAGTAAGGATTACGCGACTCTACTCTCACTCAGTGTTTACTCATTAAACACTTGTCACTTTTTCTCACATCAATTCTTTGTTGTTGCATTGTGTTGTTGGCGAATTTAAGTGTGCATAAAACCTCGTGCCCACACACCCATACACACCCATCCCCATTTATTGTGACGACACTTGTAAGTTTTACATGTTCAAACCAAAGGACGTCCATAGTGGGTGCGGTCGTGTATGATTTTCAAGCGTAAAGAAATTATTAGAGTGTGCACAAGCCCTATATACATTCAGTGGTGTGGGTACGGTGTGCGTACTTATTTACTTTTCGTTACTATTGTTGTTTCTTGAAATAGTGTATACATGGAGAGAATAATAGGGGTATGTGTGTGCGTGCGTGTTTGTGTGAAAAAAAGTTCAGTTGCAATTTCCGCATTCTAAAGTGTTTTGTGAGCGGGGGGACTTTAACTGTGCTCAATTGAGTGAGAATCCTTACATATAATAGTTCGTGCATGGTGTTGATATGATAAGTATATTACTACAACATATAATGCGTTTAAACGTTTTCTAGACAGACTGTACAGAAATAAAAAACTATATTGTACACTTTTATATATTTTCGAAAAAATTAAGTTCTAAACACCCTCACCTGCGCTGTTAATTTCATCACATGTGTGACATGCATTTTTTCTTGCTTTCACGATTCTCATCACTTAGCGTGTAAATGGACTCTTAAACTGACGGTTGAGTATAAATATTATACAGCGTTGTAGTATACTACCTAAGAACATAAACGTGAAAGGAGATCCACAAAATTTAAGCTGTGTAGTGAAAAGGTTATTTGTATGTAGTTGTAATGGTCGAATTCTAGACCAATATTTTTTTTTTTTTTTTTTGTAAATTTCGGGTGTGTCTGTATTACTTCTACAAAGTATAAAGTTTTTTTTTTTTTGTGAAAATTATTTAGAAAAGTTGAAAATCTCTCTAAATAATCAATTTTTTATTACAACAACAACAACAACAAGGTTTTGTTTTCAACTTATTTAAATATAAATCGAATCAGGATATATCCAACTTCTGCTCAAACATAATATACTCTGTACGCTACTTGTGGTATTAGGTATAAAAAGTAAGTGCAAAAAAAGAAAAACAAAAAAGGAATTATAAGCGACTTTGAACCTGAAGCAGTTTTTAATTGTATTTAATTGGCGGAACGAAATAATAGCGCGGTCAGTGAAGTGCAACACCGAAGAATGGTGTAATAAACTTGGTTACACGCACAGACACACACATTGACCACTGGATTAGATATGATTATAAGTACGAGGATTGTTGGGATAAAAAACAAAAAAAAACAACAACAAAGAAGAAGAGAGTTTTTCGTGAAAGCTACATTAAGTTTGCTATTCCGGATGCAGACACTCAGAAGAAGGCGTCAAAGATACTAGAAAGTATATATATTCCGGATCAGGCATGCATGTCCGTCTGTGTCCGTCTATTGGTGGCACTCTCAGGGGTTCTTAAATTTTACGATATTGAAGTGAAATTTTAACAAATCACTATTTAAATTAGGCAAAATCGGTCAAGAGCCATGCCCACAATTGGTAAAAATTTATTTATCTGGCACAAAATTTAAGATATAAAGTTGAAAAATGGTACAAACAATTATAATCATGCATCGATGTTCCAAAACTCGATTTTTATGTTAACGCATAATATACATATACACTAAAAAGGACGTAATCATATACATACCGCACTCCCACAATAATTAAAGGGGTATTAAATCCCACCACTTACTATTGTACTTGTTTTAATTTTTTAATTTTTCAGATTGAGAGAAAATTTTCCGAAAAACATTTATGATAATAAATAAAGTGTGACGTTCCAACTCACAACAGAAAATGCAGGTAAGAAGTTATTATAGTTTATAAACCTGTTATATTCATTACCAAGTATTAAGTGTTTCTCAATTTCTCCTTCTTCCTTTTGGGCGCAATGTCGCCCATGAAATATATTCAAGATATCGCAATTACTTTATACTCTTTTTTTTATTAACTTCTCTTTTCATTAATTTCACAGTTAAACTTTCGTATCTTTTTTTATTTAATTAATAAATAATTATTTTTAATCACTTTACAGTTAATTGTATTGTTTTATTTGTGTGGTTTTGTGTTCGCGAAAGATGAAACTACGGAGATAGAAAAACTGACAGATGTGTTAAAGGTAGTAAACAAATCCCTAACAAGTGTTGAAGAATCGAAAGGGAAAACAGAAAAACGTGATTCATCCGATGAGACTGGTAAGTTAAAAAATCACGAGGACATAGAATGTGTAAAATTTTAATTAGATTTTTCCTTAAAGCTGTCATAAGCAATTATTCAAACGATGAGCCCTTTCGTCCAATTATTTCACCAAAATATGATCAATACCAAGAAGCTTCTTCATCTTTTTCTCAGGTAATTATGTTAAACTTTTCTCATACTTTTTATGATTTTTATGTCTCCCATCTTATGTGGAGGGCTTGCAAATATGGATATGATTCATGATACGATCCATGATACAAGAGTATACAAGCACGTTCAAGTATAAAGCTAATGTATTGTATAAAATAAAAACATACTTGAACATACTTGAAACTATAGCCCAGTGTAGATCAAAACCCACTTAACGTATTTTATAACGCCATGCCCTTAAGTGCATTTTATGCAGTATTCTGTGTTCACAATTCTCGGTTGAGTTGAGTTATACAACTATTTCCGCATAGTACTGACTTTTTATTGTATTGCTGCCTGTTGCCAATGGGGGCAAGCTAGTGCTGTTGCTATAATTATGCTCGGAAATGAAATAGTTGATAAATTATTATACTTTCACGCGAGAAATTCGCCTCCCTTGGTCACCATTACCAATACGTGCACACTTACTTTTCTCTTTGTCTCAAGTCGGTACGAACGTGTACAACTTTGCTAACCATTCGTTCAGTTAGTCAACCAGCCAATGCAAGAGAGTGGCCAGTAAGTAGTAGAGAACACTTGATACCATTATGATTCCAAGACAGTAGTTGGCTATCTTTTATTGAAGAGTGAAGCTAATTTTTAAGTTTATAAAATAATTCCGGTTTTCTAATAAGAAGGGAGGGGAAAAATATAATTTAAATAATATTAATAATTAATACGGTTGATCTGAAAGTCTGCGGCATCTTGGGAAAAGGCAGCAGCTTGCCAACCGCTGCTCTAAGAGACGGAGCTTTAGGGAAGTACATACGCAGAGTGCATTTGATAT
Source organism: Ornithomya fringillina (assembly GCA_963978525.1). Classification (NCBI taxonomy): domain Eukaryota; kingdom Metazoa; phylum Arthropoda; class Insecta; order Diptera; family Hippoboscidae; genus Ornithomya; species Ornithomya fringillina. Next base: position 8,122,076 of record OZ021693.1, read on the forward strand.
ATGGTATATACTTAAGTGTGCTTGTGTGCTACAGTTATTGATATATACAAACGTATAATAAATTTTGTAAAGTATATTACATCAATATACGTACAATGTACATATAGTTTAAGAATTATGTTTTTCATTTAATCAGCTTGACGTAGCTAACTGTACTATACATATATGAGGGGCGGTTACTTTTTAAAAATTTCAGCTTAGAATCTTTCCAATAGATGGACACACGGACAACGCTAAATCGTCTCAGATTTTGATAATGATTATCATTAGCACTACATAACTTTTATTGGGTCCCTTGGATTTCTTTAGAGTAGTTTTCAAACAAATTGACAAAGTTGATGGCATACAACTGCTAAATTGTGTGAGGTTGAAAAGCTTTACAACTAAAATCTTCTTCCTAGTTATCAAACACAAATATCAAATTGAAAAGGAAACTACATTGTTCCTCTTTTAAAATATGTCTATGTAAGTATGTTGGTATTTGAAGTTTTTCCAGTAGATACACATGCAATATATGTGGATTTCATATTGAAGTAAAAGTAAGTGAAACACTTACGGAGAGTACTTCAATTTCAATAACGAATCGAATGTAGACTTATCTTGTCAAAGTGAAGCACAACCAAATATTGTATTGACATGTACACATAGATTAATAGTAACATACTCCCACTTATATTAATACCAACTATTTATTGTGATATGTTATTTGTCTCTGTAATAACACAATTTGTGATCAAACACACAGCACCAGAGCAGACTGTTTCGATTAAATAATTGTTTGCCAAAAAAAAAAAAAAAAACAACCATAACAGAAATGTTATGTTGTGAAGGGCTTTTAATGACATCCTTTTTTTTTACAAAGAATATATTAGAGACACTCTTTCAATAGGCGCATAGATTACGTCGTTCTTTTCTTGAAAATATTTTACATAAAATCGACAAAGTTTGTTTCTAAAGTGATTCACTGACCGGAATGCAAGAATATATTTGCATTCGTTTTTATTAGAGAAAAAAGTTATATACAATGGCACGCCCTCTATTATCGCCTACCTTTGGACATATAATAAATAATTAAATTTCTTTGACGTAACCCTTCTTATAAAATAAATCAATTCTTAATCAACATAAAAATCTTAAACTATATAATTATATATGTTTGTGTGTAAGTGTGTGTAAATCTGAACCTCTCAAGTTTACAAAAATTGGGCTGTTGAGCTAAAATTTGATTTAAATATTTTTCGTTTCAGTTTTTTGTTTAAAATTGAAGAAATCGGCCTACAGCCACGCCTATAATTTAACAAAAATTTCTGTACAAACTTTAATTTAATTCATGTATAAACTATTTGTATATGTTTTAAAAGTGGGCATGATGGAATAGCCTACAATTAACAATTTACGGATTTTTACACTTTCGAAGAACAGAATACGACTCACACCTTATAAATCTTTAAAATGGGCACAATAGTGAATTGAATGGGCATAGTGTGGATTGGATATATATTTTTACTTGTTTTTTAAATCATTCTATGCACTTCATTTTCCCCATTCAATAAATTGAAACAAATTGTGGGCGCGAAAAACTTCAACTGTATCGTATAACAAATAACTAGAATGAATGAATGCAAATACTTTAAAAAAAAATTTGTATTATTTAGTATGTCCAGGCTTGCTTGCATGACTTAATTGCATAAAATGAATAGAATTTGTTTGCTCTTGTTCGCCCTTTTTCGTTTTGCCGCCAATTAAACGTAAGCAACTTATAAATGTCAGGAAACATTGTTACACTGCATAGAAAATTTGAATGCATTTCATACACGAATTGCTCTGATAGAGTATATGTATATATATACATTTAGTTATTGTTAGCTTCTTCTCGTATGCTTTCTCTCTCCCCCTGTCTCTGTTACATTCGTAAAGTTTTTTTGTTGTGCGGCCATTCGTGCTACTTTTCATTGCATTGCATAACACCCGTATAAATATTTATATGTACTACCGTATAGAAACTAAACATACTCGTATATGTTGCTCAGCTCTGTGCTGTTTAGAAGATAAAGTTTTAACTTGAAAAGGAAAAATTCGAAATTATAATATATGCAGGTAATAAGATATTTGATGGGCTTGAGTCGACTTCGTTTTCAAATGTTAAAGTTTAGCTTAAATTAAGGATCAAGAAATGCTAGTCCACATGTTCCCAACCTTAGAGTTTGAGGAGTTTCAATAAAGCCAAGTGCCCTTTACAGTTCAGTATTCGATACGTGGTGTCACGTATCCTTAGAAGAGTAAAAGCTAGGGCGCATTGTAAAACCTGCAAGGGTGCATATCGAAAGGTATAAAATCTTAATTTTTCAATAGTTTTAAGTCACTTCTGCGAAGTAACTCACTCACTTTAAAGCGTTGGCGGCAGACTGTCCGCTCTTGTAGTTGTTCCAATGACTGCCTTATTTTTCAGTACCTATCATTTTCTGGATTGTGATTAAGCTTTACCTTGATGGAACGTCTTTCCCAAAGTTTTACAATTCTTCTTAACGCTCAGAAAGGCTGCGAATTAAGCGTTATATAGGACTTTTTTACATGTTTCTACATTGCGCAAATGTTAAAAAAAAAAACAAAAAAAAATACTCTTCATATATTTAAAAATAAAAAAAATTTACGTACAATGTGTACTTAATCAAAGGTAATAAACACCTGCATTGTTAAAATTGTTAGCAGGCAGCAGTTTTGTATGTAAAGGGAATTGCTGATTATTACAGAGTGTGTGTTAGTTAGTACACAAAAGTTATTTTACCCCCTAGTGTTTAGTATAGATGACTTATGACATGACATACGTATGTGTGTGCATGTGTGTACATATGTATTATACATCTTTGAATATTTTTCGAGTAGTTAGTATGTATATGATTGAGTGTTTCAAAGGTAGATTTGGTTTTAGCAACAAAATTCATCTAAGGATCAATTGCAACTCAACTGACCTAAATATAATACAAAGACTTGACCCATTCTGCACTGTTTTGGGAGTCAAAAAGCTACAGCTTTCCCTCTACTCTGATATAATTGTGATAAGAAAGTAATTTTAAAAGGATTTCGCACAAAAACCACTCAGTAGAACTTTGGCACAATGTAAACAGTAAACAGTAAACAGTAAACAACAAGTAAGAAAACTAAATTTGGCTTAGGTCAAATCTTAAATACACTCCACATATATATACAAAGAGTGGGCATGGCAGATATATGAGTAAGCTCTCTTATACTGTATGTATTATGCATCAGCTTGCAAGTCTAGTTTTACGTGAAGTACAATGTTTTTGTGGGGACCTATAATGGATGGGATAATTGTAGATATTAATTCCAAATTTCATAGTTTATAAATCATAAATTTTACGGTACTTATATGGATTTTTGTTGATTGTAAGCGTGTCTGTTATCCGACCGCAACCATTTTCGTTACGTATTAGTTTATAATATTAAATAAAAAATGTTTATTAATTCAATAAGGTGAACCAATCGAGGTAGAAAATGTAGATGTGCTTTTAGTCAAACTTATAATTTTTCTTCATTTTACTCTTCAACAATTATTTCTTTCAATTGCAGTCGGTATATGATAAAAATCAACATAATGGAGCTTTAAATGGTGGCGCACAATATACAAATAATGATGGTAAAAATGGGGCTGCATCGCGCCTACAAGGATCTAATTATCGGGGACCATTCAGTCCGGATGTATACCATCAGCAACAGCAACAAAAATCAACGCTAAAAAATGGAAACGATGTTACAGCACAACAACAACAAAATACTGTTTATGGGGGGCCACATAATATTCCTCAAAATCAAGATCGTATCCCCCCCAATTATCACTTTCAGCCAGAGCAACAATCTCCACCACAACAATTGCGCACTGCGGCGCCACAACAGCAAAGAATTCAATATGTCATAGCCATCCCAATGTCGTACGTGCGTCAATTGTTGCAGCAGCAGCAACAACAACAAGGTCAGCACCCACATTATCCAGCCCCAGCTTTGCCACCACAACCATTGCCCGCTTCACAAATAGCTGCTACACCATCATTTACTGCTTTGATAGCACATAGACCGGCCGTACATCAGTCCCCTCAACAAACCGTTCATGAAGCGGGAGCATCTTTGGCGCCACATCCCACTGCACCGACACACAGCTATGCTGCTCCAGTGATTCCACTACCCATTAATGCGTTGTTATCATCAGCAGCCCAAATACCGTTAGGCTATCAACAGCAGCCATTCTATCGGCCCATCTATCAACAGCAGCAACCGCAACAGCCACAGCAGCTTCTCGCATCTGCATCTCAACCACAAATTGCTCAATATCAAATTTATCAACAACCGTCTCAATCACCCCGACCAGCTATTCCATTTTACGGTAATTATTCCATTTGCATGGTAATTATTCTATAAGTAAGGCAACATGTAACCGTGAACGTGAATGTCGTTATTGTAGTTGATTCGGGAGGAATGCAACGTAAACATACGACTTCATTTGACTTGTGCAGCACTCAGGGATAGTTCAATTAAAATGTTATTTTTGCTGGCTACGATTGACAGACATATCCCACACAACAGCAATAGGTGTTCCGTGTTAGCATTTATTAAATTAGAGGCAAACATAAACCAAAAACACAGACTAAACATATACAAGGTAACGATAAAGGAATCATATGTGATGAGTGCAATTTGCACCCTTTACAAAATGGAACAAAGGGGAATAATAAAACAAAGACAATGTGTCTATGTTTACACTCATACGATGCGGTTATATTGGGAAGTAGTCTCGTTGAAGCGTTTATAACGCAGCAACCAATTTTAAGTGGAGTTAGTCTTTTGTGTGTCAGTTCGTCCGTATTTTTATTGCTACTTTAAGAGAGTGATAGACAACATTGTTATTGCATAACCATATTATTCTAATTCTGTGGAAGAAGAGATACTAATAATTTCTTAATTTTAAAAATAATTTTAGTTTAGAGATATGTACCCCATAGGGCGCAGAAGTAGGCTTCAGAGACCATACAAACTTTGTGTCCCTATGTCCGTTTGTTGTTGGCATTCTCACGGTCGTAAATTTTGATATTGAGCTGTACAGACGCTTAGTTTTTGTACGTAGATTGCTATTAAAAAAGGGAAAAATTGGTCAAGAGTCACGCCCACAATCGACAAAAATTTATTTAACTTCCACAAAAATTGAGCTATTATATTGAAATTTGGGACACATAATTATAGTTATACTATTTATCGAAGCGCCAAAAATGGGCATGGTCGGATAATATATGCGCTCACAATTTACAAAAACCATTCTCAGCGCAAAACTTGACTAGCAAGCTGATATTTAATACATACATTAGTAGAGGGCGTAATCATATACTTGTCGCGCCCACCGTTTGTATGCAAATGTGGAGGGTATTTCAAATTTGACGTAAGCCTAATTTAGTATTCTTACTAGTGTGTCTTATATTGATTTTGCTCGTATACTGCTGACATAAATACCAATAGTGTCACTTCCTCTTTTGATTAGCAATCGAAGTATGCTTTGTAAATGGGTAATAGCGGTGACCTGGATTCATCTTTTGTACATTTTTTGCACATTTTCAACAAATCATAGATAATTTTTCATTTCCAAGATCCAGTAGTAATGTAATGCAATTTATTTGTCGTTTTGTTTCTAAGTGCACGCACCTGGACAAGCAACAGCTGCCCCGATACCGATACAATTAATACAAGCATCACCTCTGGCGCTTAGATATCCACAGCAACCCACTCTAGTACGAATTCTCGGTACTGGGCCACCAGCACAGCAGTCACCTGCACAACAAGTTGCAGCAACACAACAGCACAACATACCTTTAATACATTATACCTCACCATATATGCTACAAAGAGTGCAGTTAGCACAACAACAACAACAACACCAACAACAACACCAACCACAACCATCACCAGAAGAGAGTCATAATCTACCAGGATCACAACCATTTGTTCGGTTAGCGCAGGCAGCCAGCACGTATTTACCAACGACAATTGCATCACCACCATCTCATTACTATCCATTAATGCCGTCAAGTGAGACACATAGTCCCACGTACCTTAGCAATGTACCATCTCCGGGAAATAAAATGACACCGTTTACAAATCTCATCTTACAACCGTACTCCGCTCAATCAACGCCATACCCATCTCCAGGAATTAATGAAATCTCTGCTGGTGGTTCACTTCCCTATTACACTCAACCGGGCAGTATACATTATGGTACGCATCTGCTGCAAGCACCTACTGTCACAATACCAACTAAACCGACAGAAACGAGTACGGGTGGCAACAGCCAGAAATCGCTTTACGATATTCAAACGGCCAACACACCAGCTGAGATACTTGGCGGGGCAAAGAAAATCGGGGCAAGTGGAGTAGCATCTACGCTTGGTCGTAATCCAACTGTGGTGAAATACCCTTAAGCGACTCGTTTTCTGATCTTTGTTTGTTGTTCGTTCATATTTACAATCAACAAAAGTTTTTCTCATCCTCATGCTATAATCACACCAACTGTCACCTAAATTGCATGATATAATGGCAACTGCAAGGGAATTGCAATTACAACTACAGCAGAAGCAGAAGCAGCATATATATATAAAACATGCTTATATAAAAAAACAATTGTTGAGTGCTGTCGTCGTCTATTCTGTTTAAATATTCGTACACAAGATACTTTGTAGAGGTACATATATTCATTAGTTTTATTCTCCTCTCGTCGTGGCCCTCCAGTCATAGCCTTTAATAAGTATGTACTTTAAAAAGATGTTACTTTCTCTAAATGAATTTTTTACAAGATATATTTTATGTAATTAAAAGAAGATCACTTGAGTGAAAGGTTAATGAAATTGTATGGTTTTATTTTTGGGGATTTTTGACATATTGGCGTTATAATTTTATTTCAAAAAGGAAGAATGAAAAAAGGAGTTTTTATTATCGTCAGTTCCATATATTGGTGCCTAGCAATAATAATCGCTTTAATACAGAGCACAGTTTCAAAAATTACCACCTCTAGTGAAAGAATTTATTACATCCTGCACACTCTCAATTATTCCAGTCGATTCAAAATCAAAATCTGATCGATTTAATCAGGTCTGTCTGTCTGTCCATATAAATTGGTGCGCAAGCTATAGGTTGCATTTTTTGAAATGTTTCGATGAAATTTTGTACAAAAACAAATTTAAACCAATAAGGAACCATATTAGAAATCGACCGAACCCCTCCCTATATGAAGTGCTACTATAATAAAAGTATTTTTAGTGGAGAATAATAATGAAGTGTATTAAATTTAAACCCGATCAGATCATTTTTAGAACCTCTCTCCATATAATGATATTTTTCAAATTGACTTACAAGATAATGCCTCGCGTTTACTGATACAACTAAATTAATTGTAGCCTAATTTGTAGAACTAAGTGATTTTGGTGGGGGCTCTACCGAGCAGAACTGCAACATCTAGCATTCTGAGCCTTCTAATGAAGCAGTGTTCTTATAATAATTCTAGATATTCCCTTTAATTTGTAAGCTGCCTAAAATACTATCGAAGATTTAGTCAAGTACACTTTTGTTTAAAGCATTTTCAAATTAATTTGATTTGAAGCCTCATGTAATAATCCAGTAAACTCGCCATTCTTTACACTTTGTGTAAACTTGTCTTAAAGTATAAACTTTAAATTTTTTCTCTCTGCGCACTTTCCATTCATTCATTTATTTATGCTTTCTTAATTATGAACTTTGAATTGCTGAAGGATATACAAAAAGAAACATACAACACTGCAGCCGTAGTTGATGTAAATTAAAGCAATTATTTAGTTTGTGCCTCTGTATGAGCGAGCACTACATGTTATATCATAATAAGTAGTTAGCTGCAATGTTGTGCTGTCATCGTTATACAATATTTGTATTCATGCTTTAAGATGCGAGAGTGATAGTAATATGTATGCTTTGTTGAGCTGAAAATTGCTTAAGTGGCTCAAGTATAAAGTTTTTTTTTTTTGTATTCGCCATTTATCACAGAAAAGTAATGTGCTGTTTCCACAAAATGGTAACTACTTGAAAGGACTTCTATTTAGTAGAGTAGAGAATATAACTGTACGCGGCGTATGAGTATTAACAAGGGCATTGGTCTATTAATCAAAATAATTTAATCTTATTTTCATTTATTATGAATGAATTAGAAATTGAATCAGAAATTGTAAAGCATGTTGTTTCCTTCCTTATTTGTTTACTTCGACTTGAGTTTCACATCTTTGAATTGTACAATAATTTACATTTTGATGTGTACTGAATGGGTGAATTGTAATGAAACTTGCTTAGGTTGCATGGGATGTAAAATAAGTATAAGAAGCTTTCGAACTTGGTCATGCACAATCACTTACACTAGCCGTTAACTGTATTCATTCTCCACTCTTGTTATACAACCGGAATGCTGCGTTAGAGAGAAGGTGATTTTTGAAGTATAAGAAAGAAGGAAAACACACACGTACCCACTTAAAGATTACATAATACTCGCAGTAAACGTTAAGTATTTAAATACTTTTAGAATTGTGAACAAGTTAAGTGTATGTGCAGTGGTATGTAAAGACTTGAGAATTTCTAAGGTTAATTTTTGTGGCCTTATAACCACCTAAGAATAGACTTTCGTACGCACATGTACTTTCGTATTTACAATTTTTCCAAAGAATTTCAAAGCACGTAAGGCAAAAATGATTGTATTGCATGAATAGCTAATATTAAGACCCTTTACAATAATAAAAAATAATTTTTTTGTAAACTTTTTACAATAACTTTTAGTTAAAGAGGAATCTTTTGCGACAAGCATACAAGCATACAGTTACATCCTCTGTTAATGACTCTTTTAAGTATGAGTTGTATTTTACATCATGAATCGAATGAATCTGGTTTCCTTAGAAGGTTCTTTGTAATTAGGTGACCGGGTTTTTCTTTGCACTACATCGCGATATCAGAAAGTTTTTTGTCAACTAATTTAAAAGAGAATTGTTTATTCGAAATTTCGCCTAAACATCGATAGAAAGATAAATATACTCAAAATTGTTTTTATGCGATCTATTTTAAGATTTTTTTTTTGGTGCGGTATAGGAAAATTTCCATCAAATTGGAACATAATTGATGAAGATATCAATAACAAAAGCGAAGAAAAATGGCTTAAGGCAAATCTTAAACACCCCTTACACCTACAACGGAGGGCGTGGCCTACCGCTCCTTTGAGTTATTTTCTACGTGAGACCTTTTTTATGCATTTTCTATTCACCGCGCAAAAACCGGTATTTGTTTATATTTTTGCGACCGTGGGCAAAACTACAAATTTTATATTAAAATGAAAATAAATTTTAAAATAAATATTAATATAAAGCTGCGTAACTAATATAGAGTTTCTCATTATAATGCCAAAAAAGGGCCTTTTTAAATCCTGTAACTTTGCATTTGTATTTGTAAAAAATACGTGTAAATTGAGAGTTAAGTGTACATAATTCTTTATCATAACAATTATCGCGTTTTCTATGTCTTTAATGTCTCACCATGACATTCCTTTTTGTAGCTTCTTTACAATAAGATAAGAGAAAAGAAAAGGGAAGAGTTTACATGCAAAAGTCAGTATTAAGGTATTATACTGTAGTTATTGCATAGATTTTCGAAAATGTTCTGTGGAGGGATTATTCGTAGGACATAATACAGCTACGTATTTAGGTCAAATCTTAAATAAGCTGTCCAGTTCAATTTGATATATAAACCTACCCACATGAACTAAAAATATCTTTAGTATGAACAAACTCAATATCAAAGTTCTTACAATCGTAAGCATTTCAACATAAGTTGGACACACAGATAGGCATAGCTCTAAATTGACTCAGATGTCAATGATAATCATGTATACAGTTTCTTTGTGAAGAGTCTTGTACTAGTAGCAAATGGGATAACAACCTCAATGTACATATTTAACCTACTTGGGTGAGGGGATATAAAAATAAAAAAAAAAACAGAAATTGCAATTATGGCAAAGAAGATAAAAATAAAGCGGATTAAAGTTGAATAATTATTATTATTTAATATCATATTACTGGGAAAAATTAACACCACGAAGTCCTGATATGGCAACTACAAAATAACCTTGTAAAGTTCACAGTAACACCCAAATCAATAAAATATTGTAAGGTTTGACTGATCTTACGCTATATTATGGTTGCAATGTCTTCAGTTTAAATTGATAAATCCAAAATCAGCAACACTTTATATATGTTAAGTAAAAATATCATATGGTTTATATTACGTATAAAATTTTTTATATATTCTTGATCTACATTAAAAACTGAGTCAATCTAGACATTTATGTCCGTGTGTCCATCTGTCGTTGGCATTCTCGTGGTCGTAAATTTTGAAATTTTGAGCTGTACAGACACTTTTAGTTTCTGAACGTAGATTGTTATTTAAAATGGACAAAATCGATTAAGAGCTACGCACATAATTAACAAAAATATATAGTACTGGCACAAAAATTGAACTATGAATTTAAAGTTTAGTAGAAATATTTATAGTTAATCCATCTATTAATGTGAGAAAAATGGGCTTGGTCGTATAACAGACACGGCCCCACTTTACAAAAAACCATACTCAACGAAAAACTAGACTCGTAAACTGATACGCAATATGTATATTATTAGTGGGCGTAATATATATATCTGTCACGCCCACTGTTAAAGAAGTGGAGGATATTTAAGATTTGACGTAAGCTATATTTAGTTTTATTACTTGTTATAAACTATATTTTTCTTCAATATTTCGCCTATTCTATTGCCTTCATTAGGGATTATTTATTTATTTTTATGACCATATTTTTATCTTCTACTCAATTATTTTATTATATAATAATCTACATAATAATCTTTGTCAAATGACTTGTTCTCCAAGTGACTAGGGTTTTTAGCATAACTATTTGTGAAAAAAAAAACTAAGTCAAATTAAAAAAAAGTAAAAAATCGTCCATTTAAGTTTATTTTATACAATATAATACATTATTTTACTAAATTGGTTGTCTGCAGTGTGTAGAAGTTACACATTTTAACAACATATCTACGTGCCACTCAACAAGACAGAGAACAAACTGCATCATTCCATTATATCCGCATAGATGGACAAACAAACGTACATTTACAGAATATAAGGATGCACGTACATTTTTCCAACAGATAAAAAATAGTGCACACAGTAAAGAAGGATACATGTACGCACACAACAGGGTTTTATACGTAAAGTATGGTTGGGGCCGAAAACATTCATCACATGTACCGTCGCAAACCTCTGACATGATGAAAATTTTCATAAGATTTTTATTTTGATGCATCACGTTGTACAAAAATCCGTATACACAAGGCAACAAATGTCAAAATGATTGTTGAGAGAATGAAATACTTTTAATGCCTCTGACATTAGTGCAGAGAATTTACAATATTTATTATATTCTTAGGCTGTATTCAACACCTAAAGCGAGACTTTGTTTATCCAAACGTTTGTAACTATCAAAAGGAAGTATAGTATATTTTGTATCACCAATACATTTCATTAGGTGCAGCTCTCTGGTAGTCACATAAATTAAGAAAATGAGTTGAAATTTTACACAAAGTAAACATACAAACATTTTGTTATATAAAATGAAAGAAAGCTGCCCATGCCAAGTTAAAATGTTACAACAAATGTAACGTTTTAATGTTACACTCTACATCATAAAGTGGTAGAAGGCTTTATTGTATTTTGTGGAGATCTTTGTAACTCAGACTCACCTTCAATCATACCGATCGGCTCAGAATTCAAATTTTTAAGGTGCCTCCCCATATAATATTTTTAAATAAATCTTTGTATGACGAAAAGTCCCATTTAAAAATTTTTTTTTTTTATAGAAAGTCAAGAAGAGTTATTTAGCGAATCTATTAACTTCGCCCAATTTGAACCCGACCAGACCGTTGTTAGAACTTGCTTTCCATATAACGTTTCTTGAGGAAGTGATTCATGCACTTGCGATAACTAAACATAAATTATGGAAACAAGGAGTATGGAGTATTAACTGGTAGGGTAGAGCTGACAAAAATATTTTTACTCATTTTTAATTATATAAAAGACACAAAGCTAATAAGCACAAAGGGAACAGGTCAAATTAAAGTAAGGCCAAAATTCTTGGCTATTCTTCATAATTATTTAAGTTATTTATATATTAAGGATAGTTGTACTCTCTTTTAGCAACAAAATTAAGATTTTTAAGTGAAATTTGACATTCCATGTACACCATGGGTTTTTATTGTATATATCCCACTCCATATACTAAGTTTATTATTCCGTTTGCAATACCCAGGGAGAGACATTTGATCTAAGCCAAATTTAATTTTTTTCCACTGATCCCCTATTAACTGGAAACTTTGGACCAAAATTCTTTTATATGCACATAAATATAGTCAGTCAACCAAAATATTTAATATCCTACCAACTGTTTTAACTGCATTGAACAGGTGCAAATAAAAGCCTTTATAAAAATAAAATAGAATCATTTGTTTGTATCTGTTAAACCAGTTAAACAAATAAAAACATTTTTGCAATAATTTGTTGATGTTATGCATTGTTATGCTAGTTTCTAAAAATAGTCCGAACGTAACCCAAACTGATTTATTTAATATTTATACGAAGAATTGTTTTCTTCTAACAATTTCAAAAATTTCGACAATTTGGAAAAATTTTTTATATGAAAAAGTGTTACAAAAATAGTCGGTAGATCAAGTCCAAATTATCATGAATCAATTGCTCTTTCTCAACATTCTGTGCTTAAAGAAATTAAAAAAAAATTATGACAAATTTTCTTGTCAAATAAAAACTTTCTTCCTCATAAAGGTAAATGTCTAAAATAGACCGATTAAGTCAAAATTTGATTAATAATTATATGAAAGGAATCTTTTTTAGTAATTATTGTTGTATTAGGAAATTTAAAAAAGACAAATTTATGCCATTTAAAGTCTTTTTTAATAATAGGAAAATATATCGGAAGGGGTTTTAAAAATACTAAAATTTGGTTTATTTATAAGTAGCGAGTAGGGTCAAATTTCAAAATCAAATCCAAAATTATAAATTTGCTAATAGTGGTTAGATAGATATATATGGTTATATATATGATATATTGAAAAATGAATTCTCTTTAGGGGTAGTAAAGGAATGGTTCTATCGTTAGTAGCTTAGAAATTTTAAACAGCTTTTTAATAGTGTAGGGTACAAAGTTATAGTTGCGACAATTCTTTCCATAGCAATATTGATTTAGTTCTTAATGTTGCTGGTGTACGGATATCGACATGTGCTCGTACTTCATTACCGCTGCATTTCTCTTTGATTTTTGCATTTTTCCATTCAAATATTCCATATTACGAGTCGCATAACAACCTATCATATGATACGTATATACGTACCCACGTTTCCGTTGAATAAGTTCTGATAATTCATCTCTTACTTGTACCGTCGAGAATTGGATAAATTTTTGGCAAAGCTAACGGACCGAACGACTTGTCGCCTCAGCAACCGACAGAGTTTGGAGCAATCTAAATCGAACATTTTTCGGTTTTGTATGTGTGTATAAGCAAACAGAATTTCCATTGTATGTATGTGTATATACACCAGAAACAAACGAAAGTAGATACGGGTGTTCTAACAATAGAAGATTTTTTCGTGCATACATTTCCATGTACATCTAAAAGCACATTTGTATGTTTTTGAAAATAATATATTGTGGTAAGAGTGTTTGCTAACATTCTAAATGCTGCACATAAGATAAATGATATACTAAGTTTTTCATACTTTTTGCAAAAAGCGTCGCAGACTCTCGTCATAAAATTTTTGTTCTATAGTATTGTGTACACTATTAGAAGACATTAACAAGTATCTGCCATGCCCTCACTTTAGTTAATTTAGTTTATTTACGAGTTATTTTCCTTAAAATTTGTACGCTTGGTTATTAGGATTTTTCAATGATTTGAACACAGGAGATTTAAAAAATTAATTAAGTTGCTATAGCAGCGAAATTTACATATCTTCACTAAGCCAATCAAATATGTTTTGAATGTATACATTGTTTAAAGTTCAGTGTTTTATGGTTATTCGCCAAGTTGTTGTAGTGGAAGGTCAGAAGTTTAGAGCTAAAAATGAACAAAACATAAGTTACCTTTGCACACGAAAAAAACCGTCTGTTTGATGGAATTTGTTGCTTAAGGCAAATTATTGGATAATGCTTTAGTTAAAAGACGACATATTGCTTTCGCTATTGGCTTACGTTGAAAAATATTTGGAATTTAAGTGTGTATCAGGTTGTCAGCATAGCACAAGTATTTGTGATGGTTTTATGAAGAACATGAGGTTAAAGGAATTGTTCAAATTTTACTCTTCTGTATAACAATATTCTTGACTTGGTGTCTTTTCGTTGAGTTTCATTCATATTCGACTTTTCAATGTACAACAATGTTTATAACCCTACACTACAAAATAGTTAAAGGTACCCATCTTCATTCATGTTAAGCAGCTCAGAAGAAAAATCAGAATCAATTTAAAAATATCTGTCTGTCCGTCTGTTCCCGTGGGGAATTTCTTCTAATCAACCTTAAAGTTGCAAATTTTGATATTTTTTGTTGAAATTTTATATAAGGACCAAATGGAAAATGGACTTAAGTGGTACATTTTTAGGCGTCCTTCCCATATATTAAAATACACGAGTATTTATGTGATGAAAACTTCCATTTTTTAATTTTTTTATAAGTTTTAGTGAATAACAGTTAATTAGCTTACTTGGACTCGATTGAACTAATTTTAAAAACCTATTATTTATAACGCCCGCACGTACTGAACTAATTATAGCATAAATTATCCAACTAAGAAGGGGTAGGATATTAAATGTTCGGGTAGAACCGATTACAATATTGAAGTAAAGTGACATATAAACAATCAATGCATTCGTTTTGGAACAATTTACTTACATCGAAATAGTTGTACATATGATAAGGCCACGAAGGTGGCGTCAGGGACTCTATAAAACGTTGGCCGTTTTTGTTGGGGAATATTATTATAAATAAGGGAATAGCTAAGAAAAGGAAAAACTCTAAATTTAGACTAAACTGTCTTCTTTACGGAAAATTTCTTACAAAATTGCTTCTTTAACATTTTTGTTTGCATTGTAGGCGTGTCTGTGCTTTTGGTCAATTTCAATTAAAACACTTCTGCCAAGTTGGATTCTACCATGAATGGGAAATGATTTACCTACGCAAGCAAAAACAGACAGACAAATATATGTAGATCCACTCGGTATTTAATGCTGATTCAAAATAAATATATTTTGTTGAATTTTATATTTTTTATTCATTCATATAAAGGGTCGCGCTTGACCCATCATAACATGTTCACATAATCTTAAAACGTCTTCTTCTAACTAATATTGATTTTATCGTCTAGTTGACAGAGATTGAAAAGTTTCACCCTCCTATTGTATTTTATGTGAAATTAATTTCCTATTATGAACATATTTTCCTTTGTTCTGTTCTCTTCTATTCTGTTGGTAATTAAAGCACAATTAGTACATGTAAAGCACGCATACGGTCAAAAAATGGAAGCAGTAAAAAAATTTACATTTAACCTTTCCACAAGTTGTTGTATATAAAAAAAAAGCGGAAGTAGAATGCATTGGAAAAATATTGATTCAAACCTATTAACTGAAATATTTTAAAATTTTAAAATTGATTCGATTTTCATTTCACATTTTCACTATAATAAAACGTTTGAATTAGAGTTAGATTCGCCGAAAAACGAATACAATACTTGACTATAAATATTCCACACCGTGTATATGGATTCATACACATATGTTTATTATACAGGATATTGAAGTATTCCTTTTCATTATGACAAATGGAATGACAAATCTAGAATACCAACGCCACTATGATGAGAAGAATTCTCACGCAACTAACTAACGTAAATTGTTTGTATATTCCCTTTCCATCATTTCTCATCAAATGTGTACCTAAATGTGTGTTCAGGATATACGACTCGGTCTCAGCATCCTTTGGCTGTAGTTGTCCTATGTCTGCTGTGTGTTTGAGTAATTAGTACTTGTTGTTTGTTCGTCACTGCTAAACGTTAGTTTCTCTATCGTTGATCCCCTCTACAAGTTATAACTTTAATTAATACATCAGAAAACAATGTAACCAAGTATTTAGCTCAGATCAAATCTTGTATACTCAACATTTTAGTTTAGTACAATCGATTTCTTTAGATTCTATATTGAGGGTGTAGTCTTAATGTAAACAAAATGTGGACAAAATATTATTTCCAAGGTTGAGAGTGATATGTCAATTTCAAGGCAGCATATCTTAGAAGGAGACAGATAACCATGGTTAAATCGCCTCAGCATTGAATCCTGGTCAAGAATATTTTTATATATTAAGCCTCCAAAGCTTCCTTTTGGGTGTTGTAAGTGTTCTGACAAACTGAATATATGACATTGTTTACGTAGAGGGTATAAAAATTGTAATTATATTTTACAATATGAATATAATATGGAGTGTGCCCTGTAAGATAGTAATGAAAACATTAAATATTTTAAAGAATGGATGGCTTTATGGACCAGGAATCTGCTAGCGCATGTTGCTTTACAAAAATAGTTAAAATTTAGTTTTCTTAAATAGTATTATGTCAGGAGAGGGATTAATAATTAATAAGGTCTAGACACATAAGCATCAGAAGTTCATTTAGAAAATACACACCGTCATAAAAACAATCTGAATCGATTTAACCACGTCTGTCCATGTAAATTTGTGCGCAGGTTGAATTTTTTGAGATATTTCGCTGAAATTTTGTACAAGGACATGTTTTGGCCTTGCACAAAATTAGAAAAGCTCTATTGAAAATAGACCGGATCGTATTATTTTTAGAACGCCTTCCATTACATATTTTACGAAGAATTTTATTGTATATACAGACACAACTTAACTAATTGTTTAATTGACGAGAATGACAGACACACGGATATATATGTCTAGATTGACTCAGTTTTGACAGTGATCAAGAATATATATATTTTGTAAGATCTGTGACGCCTCCTTCTGCGTGTTACAAATAAAATAATAAACTGAAAAATATGAACAAAATCCGAGAATGCTTGCTTGAGGAACTTAAAATTATTCTAAACACATAATTAACGCAGAGGTTGTGGCGGCTATGTAACGGATAAACTAAAACCATTATTAAAATACTAATTATTGTTAAATGTATAATGATTTTTCATATTTATTTAAACAACTCTTATATCATAGTCTGTCAACGCTTGTTCCATCACATGTGATATTCTCAGCCATTTATTGTGTTTAATATTTAATGGCCGTAGCAATTAAATGAGAGGAGTAAAGTGTGCATAAAAATATATTTATTGCAGCTGTCATTATTGATTACGCTAAATGACAAAGCACACAAACACACACATGCAGACATACACAAAATGTGTTTTATATATTTAAACAAGTGTTTAATTTAGTGAAAGCCACAGCAATTGTTGTTTGTGTGTGTGCGAAACATCGCTTCTAATATATGTTGACTGTAAAACCGCATGGCAGCACAACAAATAAGGAACTGAAATTATTTTAACATACGGAAATGCTGCGAAACGAATTGCATTCATTTACATACACATACACATTATATGTATTCGATTTATAGTGTGAAATACATTCGGTAGAGGAACCAATTCAACCGCAAAGTACGTGAACACTTATCGGTGCGCATGGTTATGTTACTACACAGGTAATCATCGTGATAAAGAGTTTCATGTAAAATATTATTGCTTCCAATTTTCTCTGTCAGCAACTAAACTGAATGTCTAGGTGCGTTTATTTATTATTTATTATGTGCATAATAAATTAATGCTTAACAATATAACTTGATAAAATATCGCATGAAACATTATTTCATATTTTCACAATTTGTATGAATATAATAATATAAATATTGATGATTTTTTTTTTGGTAAAAAATTGATTTGTTGATTTTCATTAATATTATTAATACATTATAACAAATAATTATATTAGATTACATTTGATTTACCTTATTCAATTCTACTCTATATGCTTTTTCGTTTGATACCCATATTCGATATAGTGCGACAAATAATAGGTGGTCGCCATATTGGATTTAGAATGAAGCCATTTTATTTACTACTTTATTTGATACCTATTTCATACAATAAGTATTCTAAGTACGGAGGGCTGTATCCCTATATACTACTTAATACTATTTTGTCTTAATTTTTTGCATTCTACACGTTTAGTCTTTTTGTCAGTCTTTGATAAGGATATGCCTGAATACACTCAAAAATGTAGTTTTATAACATATTGTGGCGGCAGCTTATTAGATATTAGGCATGACCTTGTGTAGCTAGAATCCTTCTTGCTCAGCCCTTTCGTTTTTACATCCACTTTATATAGATTTAGTAGATATTAAAAAACTTCGATATAAGGTTCGAAAAATCCGTTAGAAACATTTCAATTTGATAGATAACAATGCAAGATAATTAAAAATAAACAATTTAAGTATAAACTATTTATACTCATTGGATTAAACATAACAAGTAAACAAACTAAATTTGGCTTAGACCAAATCTTAAATACCCTTCAGGTGTACATAAAATTAGTGGGCGTGGCAAGTTGATGATTAAGCTTTAAATTAGGGCATTTATTACGTATGAACTTGCTCTAGTTTTAGGTTTTATAAGGATTTTTTGTAAATTGTGGGCGTGTCTGTTATCCAATCTCGGTCATACAGATCAATTTTCAAATTTTTATAGTTAAATTTTTGTAGAAAATAATTTTAATGTTTGTGGGCGTGGCTTTTGACCAATTTTTCCCTATTTAAATAGCTTTCGGCGTCAGCTCAATGAATAAAAATTTAGACCTCTGAGACAGATAGACACACGGACGGACAAGTATAGATCGACTTCGATTTCGAAACTGGTCTCTGACATCTCTTTTTTAAATATTTCAAACGGATGTAGCCACTTCTGAGTGGTATTTATAACTTTACTCACACAACTCAACTCAAAGAATTACTGCAAATCTAATCTAGAAATTCTTCTCACAAATAAATTATGCAAAGCTTGTGTATAACTAATTTCCGATTCAGTTACATGCATGTTGTTTATAATATTTGTTACCTACCAGCAGCAGTTGGGTATGGATGAGTGTGTGTGCGTCAAGTGGCAAATACAGATGTCCGCATTTTCTTCAACACATAACAAACAAATAAAACCCGTATATACTTAAAGAGACTAATTGCATAAATTAAGACAGTCAGTCTATGCTTAAAAAAATGTAGAAAGAAGTAAAACTTATACATAAATATTTGATTACTAATTAACCTTCGCATTCGAATCTAAGTGCATATAAAACACACAAACAAAGGACACATTATGATGTGAATAACAATATAATTCAACATAGATTTCACATAACAAGTGATGCAGTAGAGTCCTTGTGTATGAGAAGAGCAAGAAAAACACAAATAAAAGAAAAGAAAAACATTTCATTTGACGCTTCTGCACAATTTGCGGTATGTGGAAACTTTCCTCTTTTGTATATAAAAACACGCACACTAAACCCTTTGATGACTTGAAGCATAAATAGTTTTATAGTTTATTTCTCAATACATTGTTCTCTTTATTAAAATAATACTATAATCAGATTAGAATTGTGGCAATTAATGGAAGAGATATAAAATTATCCACTTATTCAATGATTTTTTTTTAATATCATTGTGTGATTGTAGAAGGAGACGAAGAAAAAGAAAAACTTTTCCATTCTTATTATTATACTTTATTATACCGTTCATATAAAAGATCCATCACACTAACTTTATTATTACATTTAAAACATATAGAAAAAGAAAAAGTCAAAGAACTCACAATACATCTTCATCAGCTTTAATATATGTTTCATATTCATCAATCTAGGGATTTATTAAGAGATTAAAGTCCAACGCGTTCTGACTATTTTGAAAATGTTCACATTAATATAAAAATTGCTTTGTCTGTACAGTGTATAGAACTAGATATATTAAGTTGTAGAGATTTTTGTCGTCCATGCGTAGTAAAAAAAAACAATTAAAAAAACTAAATTTGGCTTAAGTCAAATCTTAAATATCCTCCACATCCATAACGGTGAGCGTGACAAATGTTGTGGGCGTTTTTATATCTCACCACGCCCATTTTTAGCACGTCTATTGAAGGGATAATTATATATATTTTTGTCTTTTGTAAGCGTGTCTGTTATCCGAGGATGGGGAGAATGGGACTTTATTCATTTAGTCAAAACAACACCCAAAACGACTCCTCCGACAACTGTTAACTACCCTTGATTAGCATGACATTCTGAATCAATGACATTTGTTTAGCTAAATGTCAGACTGTTTGTGGTAAACATTATCCCGGTCGTAAATTTGTAAATATATTGATTTGGTCTAAACCAACTAAAGTTTTTTTTATACTTGTTGTTAATAAAAATGTCAACACATTAATTGTACATATGTATGTTGGATGGATATATATTTAATGATTATTATCCATGTTAGATAAAAAGCTTTAATGTTATTTTTACTATATTATGAGAATGGTGAAAAATAAATCTGTCGTTTTTATGATACTGATTAACACACAATGAAAGCAACGTATATAACATTTACATTATGTTGGTTGGATAATGTTTATATATTAATCAAACTGACATAAATACCTAGAAGCAGGCATCAGAGTTTTTACAAAGTGTATATATTCTTGATCCGTATGTCCATCTGTCGTTGGCATTCTCGCGGTTGTAATTTTGAGAGAGATATTGAGC
Organism: Ornithomya fringillina; assembly: GCA_963978525.1. Lineage (NCBI taxonomy): Eukaryota > Metazoa > Arthropoda > Insecta > Diptera > Hippoboscidae > Ornithomya > Ornithomya fringillina. The sequence continues at coordinate 8,143,039 of OZ021693.1, forward strand.
TGTACAGAAACGTTTAGTTTCTGAACGCAGATTGTAAGTTGTGCAGGAAAAATTATTAAAGTATATAAAAATTTAATTTGTTAAAATATATATATATGATGTTTTGCACGTGTGCTTCATAGTGATATATAATATAACAGAATATACCTACTTAACACTAATACAACAATTCACATGCCAGAGGTATTACGCTTAAGAGCAACAGCAAAGACAAGGTGTTATCTTGTCCGGACAAGTTATTGATTGCTGTGACTCAATATAATACACACTAAATCTTGTACTAAACATATCACCACTTATAACTTCTTGTTCACAATCTATAATATAATCTATAATAAAACAGTTTTTAAGTTGAATAATTTCTAAACTCGTTTAGATTTGTTATTTTTTATTTTTATTTTCGTAAGTAAAGTAAAGTTTTAGCAGCTGCACAGTGAAAGCCTTCAAATTGCAGAAAGAAATGTTGTGTGTACAGATTGAAAGTTACAATTTTTAATAACACACATGAACGCTAATATTGCTTTTAGTATACATGTACAGATAGTAAATCTCACGTGAGTATATATATTAATGTAAACATAATGCTCAACATTGGCAATCTTACTTCAACCATATGTACATGCACACATATTAAACGGTTTAATATTTGTATACTATATTCTTCAATATGTATGTGTATGTATAAGTATGCACATAAAAATATCGCTTTCTTGTTAACGCCAATATTGATATCACAAAAATATTAAGAAGTACCCAATCTGCCAACTACGCAGCCAGTTAGTTTTTCGGTAGTAGGGTGTGTGATGGGATTTTTATGCCATTATGCAGTAATAACGTATGGAATAAACACACAGCTCTTCTTCTACCCACTTGTATGTATTGTAAAATTTATGTACTCAAAATATAACGCATGTAAAATCGTGTAAAAAGAGAGTTCAACTTGAACGTACAATTTATTGCAAACTTATAAGCGTAAGCATATGTGTTTTATCTCTCTAAAACACACACATACACACCCCCATATCACATACATGAAGTACATATAAAATTAAATATTGGAAAAGTATAAATTTAAATTCGTTGAAATCAATACAAACATACCTGAAATAATATGATAGTCAAGGGTATCTAAATATGTGTACATGACATGCATTACATGCACACATATCGAATGTTATGTTATGTATTATCATTTAATGAATATTTATGAATATTGTTATCACCTAAAAAGTAATTTTTTTATATCCACCATCGCCATGATATGGGGTTTAAATTGGTTTTGTTTAAACGTTTCTAAATGCCAGAAGGGGGCAAGCCACACCCCCAGAAATACATACAATCTTGATCAGCATGAATAGACGATTTGAATTCGCCCCTTTTCTGTCTTTTCCGCGAAATCGGGTAAATTTCTTAGTTTATGCTCTGGCCACAATATTAAGATATCAGGCTGATATCCTTCTTGATTGTCTAAAGTTTCTTTTATTGATATTGAAAATGGAATATATTAATATTTTTATATCTGAAATTTATAATGAGTATTCCTGCATTATATTCGGAATGAACTTGAAATGGACGTTTTACGCTCTATACAGTGTTTAAAAATTTCAATTGTTTAATGTGTCTTATATTTTGTTTAATGTACGCCCTCCGTAATGGGCATGTCTTTCTAACAAATGTGAATTTTAGATTGTTTATTCATTTATACAGATCACCTATTTATATAAAATAAAATTAGTTCAAGTGGGCGTCATATTTATTGTGATCTACAATATATAAATAAAAAATTGGTCTTTTTTTTCTTACTCGGTTTTATATTTTGCAAGAGGATAATTATGGTTGGGATCCTAGATTTGGTATACGCTTAATTTAGCTTTTTCACCTGTTTACCTTAAATTTAGTATTAATGTTTTGTCAAAATGCACGTTGTAAAACGAATATACGAAAAAAGGTTTAGGTTTAAAAAAACATACATTATTACAAGATAAATAAAACCAAATGACTTTGCTTCAATAATTGCAAAGAAAGCCTCAATAGTTCTACTATAAATTACATTATAATTTTTTTCTTTTCTTTTCAAACTCATCCTGCTCTGCTGTGAAATTTCCATTAAGAATTCTCCATTTATTACAGTGCTTAATCCATATATTGCAGAAAAAAAATATTTACATACCAACATTTATGCGAGCTATGAGCCTGTGCGGCCCTAAAGTAGTTTTCACAAATTTCTTTTCTATCTGTTACTTTAGGTAGGTTCTTCTTCGTATTATATCACCGTGAACAATGAATGAACAGTTCAACAATACAATGAGTGTAAAATCGCATAAAAAGAAAGGTACAACGATGAAAGTGACATTAAGTAACAAGTACTCTATAACAAGTAAAAAAAAACAAGAAAAAAATCAGCTTAGGTCAAATCAGAAAAATCTTCTGAGCAAGCTATGGACGTGGCAGGTACCTGACTACAAAGAGTATATATTACGCATCAATTTACAAATAGATTCTGGGTCAAATTGTAGGTTTGTCCGGTAACTAATAATGAGCTGGTAAAGAGCTGGACCCTGAATTAATAATATTTTTTTTTTAAATTGTGGGCGTCTCCGTTACGCTACCCCATTATTTTTGTCCTAATACATTTTAGGTTTAATTTTTGTGATAGTGAGAAGATTTTTGCTGAATGTAAGCTTTAGAATGTAGGGCTTGTCTGATTTTCTCCAAAACCATGAAAAATGTCTTAATTTTAGCGACCATCAGAGAGCTTTCTTGCAATAGGAAGACAAGATAATACTCAGCTTAGTTCAATATCCACAAAATTCCTTTTTTTAATATAATTTTTTCATTGGAGAACTAGATCGATTTATATTTTTACGCTGATCTAAAATATATAAACTTTTTAACATTTGGGATGCAGTAGCAAATGATTTTTTTGATAAAGAAATTTCAACTATTGAGGCTGAAGAAAACATTGCCTGCGAAATATTTAAATATTAAATATTCTCCTTTCCAGATGTTAGACATGCTTTACACAAATGGGAATATGTCGTAAATCTCAACAACACAACAATTGCAACTGCAACTGCAAGTCCCTACGGGCAACTATATTTTCTACCGATAGTTCCATTATAATCATTGTAACCAACAACTGACAACATGATTATAAACTTTTCATTGCAAAGTACAGTCAGCAACAGTTTGAATTGAATTCAACAGACTGTAATAGTTTATACACTTGAGTCAACATGTTATTGTTCCTTTTACATTAACCTGCTTACCCACTGGGACTTGGAGCAAAAGTGAAATGCTTATTGTGGTAGGTGTTTTTGAATGTGCATATATTTGTGAGAATCTCCTTATGCCATCTCCTTAGCTTTTCACACAAATGGTACAGCCAGTACAAATGCACACAAAGCATAACTTAAACACAAAACATAAAACCAATTTTAAAATAATAGAAGAAAATTGAAGTTGAGAAGATAAATTCCAGTTGATTGTATCTTTTTTAAAAGTATGCACGAGTGCACGTACTGTGTTATTAATATTAGTGTACAGCAAAAATTATAAGATAGGTACATAAAACAGTAGATCGATTGTTCTTGGTCAATAAAAAATGTTATACTTTAGACCGGGGAAGATAGGAGTGCGATGTTTTAAGAAAATTCTAAAAAAACTTTATGTTGAAAAAAAAAAAATTCTCTCTCTCAAGTTAAAATATTCAAAAATTTGTTCATTGGTACACCACACAAGTATTTGAAAGTTTCATTTAAATCTTTTATAGCCACTGCTCAGTTTTATGAATAACTTTTTAAATGGAAGCCAAACAATAGGAAAAAGTTGTTTATTCAATTAAACATATATTTACAAGCTTATAAATACATATTTATATATTATGCTTACCATCATATGTGTTTAGGGGGATATCTATGTATAATGTGAAAACATGTGTCATAAAGTCATAAAGTATGTATGTTCTGCGGCAGCATTGAATACTGAGTCCACTTAGTAATGTCTGTCTGTCCATCTGTCCGTACGTACGTGTTCTATGATAATCACTCTACCGGTCACAAAAATATCGATTCCAAACTTGACAAAAGTGTTCACTTGACAGTGAAACTGGGCAAAATCGGTCAAGCGGCAAGTCTGTAACGCAAGGAAAATTGGGTAACGTTAGGTTGTTTGGGTGTACCCTAATAGGCAATTCATCTAGGCCAATATATGTGTTACACGTAAAAACAAACCATAATGCTCAGGAAAGCCATCCAGAAGATGCTATAAATCGTTTGAGATCGAAAATGTTCAAAAATTAAAAAAAAAAAAAACAATCTTAATTAAAAAGTACTGAAGTAAGATATATTGAGTAAAAAAATATTTCTCCGGAATGGATGAATTAATGAAGGGTATTCAAGATTTGGTGTCAGCCAAATTTCACTATTACACCAATCGATTCATAATGTCTTTCTACACTTAAATACTGCACGGAGCTATTTATTACGTTAATCGTATTTACGTCAGTGTAGAATAATAAATTTTATTCATCTTGACTTTCATTTTATATAAAAAGTGCTCCTATTGTTAAAGTATGCATTGGCTGTATACATATGTATGTTATGTAGATATTTAAAAGTCTTCATATTGTAGAGCGTAGAAAGACTTTACAGACTCCATAAAGTATTGTATATAATTTCTGGCACAATATTGAAAGATGGGTAGATCTGTCGACAAATTTTTTCGTATGTTCTGGTTTCTGTTATTAGGCTAGTGGGACTCGCGGTCGTAAAAATTGATATATTTTTTCAGCTACTTATGTAAAAGTAGCCATTTCAGTTAATCGGCATGCCCACAATTGATAAAAAATCTTTCATGGCTACAAAAACTTTAATTGAAGTAAATGTGGAATTTACAGAGTTTTCCTATATATGTGATGGGTTAGACTAACTCAAATATGATTATTTTATCTTATTTTGCATATACTCGTAGATGTTACAACCTACACTATTTTAGTTGTTTTACTTAAGTAGCTACTTAAAGTTTTACAAGCGACCAAAATACCTAAAAACTATAAAATTATGCAATAATATTTTTCCAATCGTAAGGACACCATTAGGCTAATGTATCACACAATTGCAAATCATGAAGCCGCAATTTTGTATCGGTGTAACCATCCGATGGCAAAAAGTTACTTTGGTCCGTACGTTGCTTTGACATAAACTTAAACAGTTAATCAATAAGAACCTGTCTAGAAAAAGTAAAGGGACATAGATGGACACCCGGACATTAACTCTTTATGATAATGACGATAATTTATAGGTCGTCCAAGGCTTCTTTCTAAGAATGACAATTTAAGATTTTTCTTTAGTTTTTTTTTACTTTATAAAAAAAAAAAAACATTTTTTAGAATGTATTTTAAAGTATAAATTATATGGGAACCTCTGCCTTAAAGAAAGCACTGAAAAATATGCGCCTTTTGAAAAACTTTTTAAGCTCTTTGGCGCTTTAAATTCAGCTTATAAGCCGAGAAATAAATCAATGTGTATGTAGGTAGTACACCCACATCCAATATATAGAAAAACGCAATTTTTCCATGACTTTCCACTTCAAACTTACCTGTTTTGATTGCCCTCCATTTTTAGTTTTTTCACCGCCCAACATTAAACCAAACTTACTTCCATGGTGCAAATGACGATAATTTCCTCATAAATTCCTTTCTTAGGAAAGGTTGAATTTTCGAATGTTTTTCATGTCCAAGTACATGCTTGTCCAGGTGTGTGCGTTTGAGATAATGTTTTTTCTTTGTCCCTACACACAAATATTGTATAACAAACACACACATACGAGTATGTATGCATTTAGGTGTAATATAAAAAATTCTTATTTTTTTTCGGATATAGTTTTTACGTTATGTTCCGGTCTTTACTGTTTCCATTGTACATATATGTTACAGATAAAAATTTGTCTTTTCCTTTCGCACGCTTCGTCATATTGCATATGTGGGCAGGTGTAGGTATTTCGATTTGAAAATTTCTGGTATGTGACAGTACTAAGGCAAACACATAAAGTCAGTTTACTTTTACTCTTGCACACGTAGTAGAAGAGGATGTTTCATGTGCTTAAGCATAAAACGCGTACAGTGGGCAGGATTAACTGTCTCAAATATGCACATATGGGCGTATTGTAGTATCGTATTATTAGTTACATGATGTTGTGAATCTTGTTTTAAAACTTTTTCGTAGTATGCAACATATGATCATCATATGTATTCTTTGAAGGATTCACTCTCATATAGCGCTTTAAAATTTCTGTTAATTTCTTACATAAAACATTGTTTCAGATTTTAATTTAATATTTTGTATAAATTTTTTATTATTATTATATAGGCTAACACTTGCATTTATTAATTATTTGAGTATGAATGAAACTTAGAGAACGACCAAACAAAGCATTTTCACTGATGGGGGTATACTACCGTTTGCAACAGCCAGGAGGAGTCAGAGACTCTACAAAATATAAATCTATATATCTGCCTTATAAATTAAGCTATGAACTTGAACTTTGGTATACATATTTATAGTTATTTCATCTATTAAGCCATAAATGGGCGTGGTTTAAGCTGATACGTAATACGTACATTAATAGAGATAATAATATTCATACCTGCCACGCCTACTATTGTTGTTGAAGGGTATTTAAAATTTGACTTAAACCAAATTTAGTTTTTTTACTTGTTTCTTTTATTCATTAGAAATAAAATGTTTCGTGAACTCTATCCCCCTTTGTCATCTGACTATATTTGTTAAAACACAATTACATGAATTTAAGTAATTGTAATTATACTCGCATTGCTTATAGAAGTTACTAAGGAAACAAATGGCAATTATAACCTTAACTGTTCTTCTTAATAATTTTTTGTAGTCATACACGTATGAATGATTGTCTACATATAATACGAATACAAGCAATAAAAGTAAATAACTTTTTAATTTTCTTGCTTTACTTCAATATTAGTTTTTCACTAAATGATAGTAACTGAGATAGAACACGTCTAAAGATTTTCAATCCCAGTAAAAAACATTTGTTTAAAATTTAACACATAAAAAAAAGGTAAACTTAAATTGGGGCCAAATCTTAAATTTCATCCATATCCATATATAAACAGTGGGCGTGGCTTATACTTATTTACTTATGTTTTATACATAAATACATCAACGTTCACGTTGTATTCAGCGTAAAAAGGTTTATTGTACGACCACGCCTAATTCACACATCGATGAATGTGTTTATGTTATATTGGGTTTAAAAATTTCAAATTCATAGTACAAATTTCGGAACATATTAATACTTTTTTATGAATTGTGATTGATTTCGCACAATAGTGAAGTGTGTGTACAAAATTTCAGTTGAGAGATATAAAAAAACAAGTCCTTGAATTGCCCTACAATACGTCAAATATTTAAAAATCTTATTGAAGAAAACTTAAACAAATTTTCTTTATAACTAATATTAAACTTTGCTTTTGAAAAATGAATGTAAAATTCGGCATTGAGGAATTTGCCTCGTAGGAACAGCATCCCTATGCAACTTATGGTATTTATTAAATACAAAGTAAATCTGCTAAAAAATTCCATTGTAGCACAATAACAATTTGCCTCTGGCTAAACTATTAAAGTAATGGACAACAAAAGCACTTCACATGTAATAAAATAGAACACAAAGTGCACGTAGAGTAGTGATCATTAATCATTCATTCATTCAATGTATACATTGCAACTCGCAAATTATGATATGTACCGAGTAGTAATTTTTTATAAACGACCACAAGAAACTGTGACATAATTTACATCAAAATGTGTTACTTATAAAAATGATGTTAATCGAAGAGCGGAGAAAGGAATACGAAGATTTTTTCATCTAAAAGGAACCATTAATTTTGTATATATACACTACATATGTTAAGTGTTCTGTATAAACATTAAGAAGGAATAATTTTGAATTCTTATAAAGTTGTAAAAAACGATACTTAAGGGAGTGAGTATACCTAATACATAACAATTGCTGGAACACTCAGAACTATATACTTAATCAGCATCTAATTTGGATAGATTTAGTTATGAATATGGTACAAATTGTTTTGGTCGTAAAAATTGAGATATCAATTTTAAACTTAACAGAAACATGTAAAACAACTAAAAATGTTATAGTAGGTCAAGTGCGGCCATTTAATACCCTGCATATAAACTAAAAAAAAAAAACAAGAGGCATTGCTTTATAAGTGAAATATTATTATATGAAAAAACGTTCTAATAATGGTCCGATCAGGTCCAAATTTCTTCACTAAATTTTGTCAAAAATGATTATGAATTGTAATTTTTTGTCATACTCCCATTACAAAAGGACCTTTTTTGAAATCCATTCCATTTCCAATAGGATTCCTCTTTATGCTGATATAAATCCCTGTGCCAAATTTTATTAAAATATCTAAAAAAATACGACCTGTAGCTTGTGCTTACATTTATATGGACAGACAGACGAATATAGTTAAATCGTTTCATATTTTGATTATGAAACAATCTGTATAATTGAAGGTAGCAGACTTCGATTAAGAATTACAAACAAATTTTTGGGGCAGATAAATAAATTTTCGTTGATTTTGAAGGAGACTCTTGACCGATTTATTCCAATACAAATAACAATCTACAAATTTCACTTTAATATTAAGAAAACAATGCGAACGTACGGACATACGGACATTTACGCCTAGATCGACTCAGTTTTGGTGTTGATTGAGAATATATATATTTTGTAGGATTTTTGGCGCCTCCAGCTGGATATTTCATATGAAATGATAAACTTAAACTAAACTGCCTCATTTTATGTGGTTGGTATTGAAAACAAGTAAATTCGATTGAAAGAAAAGACTTTTTTATTTAAAGCAGTCAATTATTCCATAAATTTATCTTTTTAATGCCCTAAGGTGATGGTTATTCAACAATATAAATAAATCATTTACTTGTTAAAAAATGTTTTCTGCGTGATGTATTTTCAATTATCATATGCAAGTTAAATGATGATGCATAATATTTTATGCTGTTGAAAAACCTTCTACATTGTAATGGAGAGAATGCTTAAATTTGTGTAAGGGAAACAAATGACACACAGAATGGTGAACATATATTTTACAATACAATACAAAGTATCAATCAAGAAGACACCAACAGAGACAGTTGCCACATGCACATGCACATGCAAGCATGAAATTTTTATTATTCCCACCCCCCCACTTAAGGATATAACAAATGAAGCGCAATCTGCTTGGAGTGAAATCAATTGTTGACATAAACGACAAAATAAATTATTCTAATGCATACAATACAAAAACAAATGCAACCGATAATATTGTAAACAATACGTACTCGTTTGTAGTTACTTCACATGCGATTGCAATTCGAAATCCGCAAATAACTCTTCCCAGGCATGCACATGCACATGGGCATACATAAATGTTTATTGGAACACAAGGAACTCCTATAAAAATATTTTATTGTTTATAAATAGAAGGGTTAAGGTGTCTTTCTCTGTCCTCTTCTCTTTTAAAATAAGTGGGTTAAGTCTTAGCAAATATTATCCAATCCGTGATGACTTTGTAAAACTTTGTGAAACTGTACTTTTATGCCTTGCAAACTTATACTCCAAACTTTATAAGTACGTTATTATTTATTTCTTTTAGAAACTTCGAGAACAGCATTCATAGCTGCTGTTGATTTTAAAACAAAACTTCACCAGTTCCAGTGGAAAATAACTCTAGGCGAAGACAAGTGACGTCGTCTTGGGTGGGGGTTCATCTAAAATACTGTATCATCGATTTAAATGAAATTCTATACTTTATCATTTATTTATTTATCTATTCATTTATTATTTAAACTGTGAATCAAATGCCGTAATTTACAAATACATTGTAATTCTGTTTACAAATTCATAGCAATTAGTAATGGAATGTTTTGATTAAATCTTAAACTAAACAATATTTTGTTGTAAGTAAATTTATTCACAATAGAGGAAAAAGTAAAATAACAAAAAAAAAACAAGTAAGAAAACTAAATTTAGCTTAGGTCAAAACTTAAATACCCACCACGTATACATCCAAACGGTGAGCATGTCAATCATATGATTACGCCTTTAAATAGTGGATAAATATGGTTTTTTGTAAATTGTGGGCGTGCCTGTAATCCGACACCTCGATAGAGAGGATAACTATAAATATGAAATATCCTCCATTATTAGTACATCGATAGATGGAATAATTTCGTACCGAATTTCAACTTCGTAGCTCAATTTTTGTGTTAAACGTATATATTTTTGTCGATTGTGAGTGTGACTCTATTAAATATCAATTTGCGTGGAAAAACTAAAATTGTCTGTACAGCTCAATATCTTAAAATTTACTACCGTATGAATGACAACAATAGACGGACGCACGGACTTAACTGCTTAGATTGACCCAGTTTTTGATGCTGATCAAGAAAAAATATACTTTGTTGGGTCTCTTAAGCGTCATTCTAGGTGTTGCAAACGAAATGACAAACTTAGTATATCCCCACTTTATGTGGAGGGTATAAAAAATAGCAATAAATAAAAGAATAATAAAAAGTACAATCAATCAATTTAGTCATGTTTGTACGTCCGTCTATGGCATATATTCTCCTTCTCGCAAAAACTGTGAAAGTAGTTTCCAACTTGACAGAATGGTTAGTATTGACATAGTATAAAATCGGTTAAAAAAATTCTAGATTAAACTTTTGCCAGCAACGCTTTCACTACGTGTTTGAGAAAAACTTTGTCAGTGTCACTGTCCTTGTAAAATATGTTACATTTCATAATTAGTCAGATGTCATGTGGTACAAAAACCACAAAAATTTTCGTTTTTATCACACTTCCATAATTAGCATTAATACTTAGGGTTAATAGGTGATTTTCTTCTTATTTTGATAACTCTTATCAACACACAATGTGTGGGATAATGCATGACTTACGTACGTTTCCTTATCTTGTGGAAAAGCATTTGTTTCATTCATGCAACCCACAGAGGCATCTGTATTTGTTAAATACGTCACATCTATTGAACAAACCACAATTCAATTCAATTCAATTTTAATATATTTTTTTCCTTTTTTAAATATTCTTGTGTTTGTCAGCAATGGAAGTTCATACTTACGTTGTGTTTGTATGTCCTTGCAGGAGTTTATATACAAAACAAAGCAAAATATATGTATAGAAATGTATGGCCCAATACAATACGTATTATAATATATATACATTTATATATATATATAGAAAATATATGTATGTGTTATTGATTTATTTAGTACATGTTGGGGAGAAGGGTTTAAGCACGTTTTCAAACATTTGTGGACTAAATTCCAAACAAAAAGTTTTGGTAACAAACAGTAAATAAAAGCAAGTAAAAACATAAGCTTAGGTTAAATTTTGAATACCCTTCACAATTATGATAAATGTAAACTGTGGGCGGAGCTAATAAACAAATGTGCCTTTTTTTAAAGACTCTTGTAGGAGACTCTTGACTCTGTAGGAGATGAATTCCATACCAAAAAGACGTTTTTGTAAATTGTGGCTCTAAATACACTCATTATTAGCGCACTGGTGGATAGCGTAAGAGTTTCCTTTTTGTCCATTCTTTAAATAGAAAAGCGTAGTTACGCTGGTTAAGAAATAAATTTTTGCTCAATATCTCAACTTTTGAGACAGTATTTTTATATTAGATTTTTATTACAGGATAATTGCGTTTTGTTTCTTAAAAATTTTCAGGGCGTGACATTATACTCTAATAAAAAATAGCAATATTTTTGTTTATTCCAAAATCATCCAACTTTTCCTTATATTTACATAAAAAATAAAAAATAGTTTATATAAGAGAAATGTTGTTTATTTCCCTTATTCTTCGAATTAAATTTTATTTAAACAGAAAAAAAAAACTGTGCCATCATAAGCTACTTTTATTTTTATCTATATAAATTTATCCATATAAAAGTGAAAATTAAAAAAAAAATTGTGTTTTAACTCCTCCGTCTTATATCATAGTTACTCATAATGAAATTTTGCAAATAAGCACTAAATGTGTTAGAAAATATTTGATAATGGACTAACGAAAAAATTTGTTGTACTAATAAAGCGTGGCACTACCTATTATTGAATAGGGAAGGAAAAGTAAAACAATAGTTTAAATACTAGTTAATAATAAATAATAGAACCACACTTCAACTTTAAAGACCTATTTTTTAAATGAATCCTACTCGACCATAAGAAAAATCCTTCCAGATATAGAAAAACTTGTGTAAACGAAGTGACGTATTTAATATATTTTTATTACGACAGCGGAAATTAGAAAATTTTTTGTATACAATATAATTAGATTTTGGATTTATAGGGATGTCAACAAAAAAAAAAAAAAAAAAAAAACAAAAAATAAATGTTTTGTGGTTTGTGAAAAGTTTTACATTTGCAAAGCTGTGGTTTATTAATATTCTTGTACTTGTAACATGTTGTATGTAAATGTTAATCTTTAGTGAAGTTATATATTTTGCAATAAATTGCAAATTTAATGTTTCGAATATATAGTACTTCTCTCTCTCTCTCTCTCTCCTTACACAATTAGTGAAAAGATGTTATTTTCCATTTGCAGCTGCATTCTCGTCTTTTCTTAATGAAACTGCTTTGCTTTTTGTATACTTTGAACTTACCTGTGTTGATTGATTTCCAGAGTAATGTCAATAGCAAAAAAAAATAAAAAAAAAAAATAAAACGATATTCTGTTCATTGTCGAATAACTTAACAAATTCTTTATTTAAATTAATTTTTATTTTAAGTCATAATCGTATTTATTGTTTAGCATACTTGTATTACATTGCGAACATTCATACATGAATATGAGTAATCCATTAATATTATTTGATGTTATTGGTTCCGATGTATAGCCCTTCACATAAGAAGTAAGTTTGTCATTCCGTTTCCAACACACAGAGAAGGTAGCACCAGAGACTCTACAAAGTATATATATTCTTGATCAGTATGAAAAACTGAGTCGATCTAGACATATCCGTCTGTACGTTTACGTGTCTATCTGTTTTTGGCATTCTTTCATTTGTAAATTTTGAAATATTTAGCTGAATTTTTATACAGAAACTTATAGTTTTAGCACGCAGAATACTGAATCGGTCAAGAGCCACGTCCATAAGCTAAAAAAATCTAATTATTTGTAAAAAAAATTAGAATATATAAGTTTTGTATTTATAATTAATTCATTTTGAGATGTTTCAAAAATGGGCGTGGTAAACAATTTTTAAAAAGCATAAAACTCGACTTGATACTGACAAACTGATATCCAATACATATACTATTAAAAGGCGTAATCCTGTACCTGACACGCCCACTATTTATATACAGAATGTGAAAGGTATTCAAGATTTGGCTTAAGCCAAATTTTCTTGTTTCTTACTTATTTTTATTTATGTGTAACAACATACAGTTCTACTTATATTGTATTTTATTATTATTTTAGACGTAAAACTGTGTTTTTATGGCTTCAGTCAAATGCTGCTACACGTACTCTATCTCTATCAGAGGAAAAGATAGCAGGTGGACTTTATCACAACTATTGTCGTTTTTATCTTGTGCAGTGGAACCTTGAACTTTTGGCAAAAATTTTGAAATTCTAAACTTCTTAACATTTAATATCAAGTGTTTATATAAAAAGCAAGTAAAAAAAGCATCACTTTTGCACTTCATCCCTTCCAATTGACAATGAAACGATTCGAATTTAAAATTGAAAAAAAATCAATAAAAATTTTTAAAAATTTCGTATTAAATTGAACAAGTAAAAAAGCTATATTTAGCTGAGGCGACCAACTAAATTTGTACTAAAATTTTCCCGAGAAATATATGAGTCTTCTGTATTTTATACGTAATAAGGAAATTTTTTTTTTTTTAAATTGCAACTTTTTTCAGTTTTTATTGCATCGTGGACGTATCGCTTGACCAACTCTGCACACAGGTAAACAGACATAGCTAGATTGACACAGGATTTAAAATACATATATATTGTGAGATCTCCGACGTCTCCTTTTTATGGTTGCAACCATTTTGACAGAATGACATATAAACCCCATTTATATATGTATTTGATAATGTTTATAAAAAATTTATTATATTAAACTGTTAAACATATGTATATAAAAAGGAATTGGACAATACTGTTGCTTATTAAACACAATTTATATAAAATTTTGAACAAATTGAAAAATAAATTATATAAAAGGTTTTTTCAGTATCAAATATGACACATACACACACACACACACATGCATAAGCATGAATTTATTTAATCATATTACAATTAATTAGTTGCTCTTTTTCGAGGAGTTTTTTATTCCGTGGAGGCTTCAAAGAACTCAAAAAATACCCTCAAAAAACCATATCCAGCCTACAACTAGACTCGTAAGCGTATGCGTAATATTTACAATATGAGATGGCATACCCATACGTTCACCGTTTCTATGAAAAAGTGGTATTTAAGATTTGGCCCAAGTCAAATTTAGTTTTCTTACTTGAAAAAATTTATATTTAGATCGATTGCACAATGTCTGTCTGTATGTCCATATATCAGAAACATCTTATGTTTATATATGTTTTAACTGTATTCATTGAAATGTTGTAAAAAAGATATAAAACAAAATTTAATATTCAAAATTGTTTTAAACATCGATGTGATGGTTACGGCAACAATTTACAAAAAAGCTTCTTGCTTGGGGAATTTCATCTTCGAGTTCTACCGCCCGCCCGGATATTGTAGGGTTTCCAAAAGTTAGCCTAAGCCAGAATTAGTCACTTGTTTTCTTTTGTATTCATTATTTTTCTTTTTTCTTTTTTTTGGATAAATTCTATGCTTGTGCATGTGTTTGCATATGAATGTAAATTTTAATTTAAATTTATACCATTTATACGTTATGCTATGTACGAGATTTTATATCATTTTCTTTTAAAGAGTATTTTAAAAATTGTTGTGTATATGAAAAGTGAATGGGTGGACTTTACCCGTAAAATTTAAGATGGTGGGTGCAAATGAAAACATAATAACTTAGTTTAAAATTTCTCACACTCTTACATACATTTTAATAATATTATTAAATATTTAGCATCCTAGTGATTCAAGTTAAGAATACTTATATGGAAAGGAAATATTTTAAAGTGTGTAGAGGGTGGTAACCTGCTTGAGAATATATCATGTGTTTGTTAAATTTGTTAAATAAAACATTGAATATAATTAACAATCAATTTCAATATCATTTCCACTGGATACATATATATATTTAACTTAATTTTCTATTAAAAATAAATTACACTAATTTAAATTTAGGACAGATGATTCTGTCCTAAACATCTGTTCAATTTCACAAATGATAGTGAAGGATAGATTACCGTCGAGACCTCACAAAGTATAAATATTCATTGGATTGGCATCAAAAGTCTGTTAAAATCATAGAAACGTTTGTGGTCGCAAACATTGATACATTGAGCTGAAATTCGATACACACATCCAGTCCACACACAGTAAAAATCGAATTTTTAGCAAATGTGCTGTAAATGCACATAAAAACTTCTTAGAAAGTTATATCCTACAATCTCCTAAACAGATGCAAATAAGTTCATTGGTGTAAAAATTGGACCGCTGTGGTAAAAAGGAAATACTTCAATAGTTCTTTAAAGAGAGAGAGCTCGTGAAGGCTATACATGACTTGGCCACAGCCAAATATAGCTTTTTTTTATTTTTATTTCCATAAAATATTTACTATTAAAGGATAATATAAAATAATTATTATCTATGAGAAAAACTTGAGCAAAACAATATTAATTAAAGACGCAGAAAAGTAACAGGACAGCATTAAAACAAGTAAGAAAACTAATTTTGGCTTAGACCAAATCTTAAATACCCTCCACAACTAAAACGGTGGGCGTGGCAAATAATGTGGACGTGTGTGTTATCCGACCGTTCCTATTTTTTGTTCATCAATGAAAGGGATAATTATAAATATGACTTTTATTAATTGTGGGCGGTGCGGAAATTTCCAAACGTTTGTAAAAAATTTGACCAAAATCGGAGCAATAGTTTTCTAGTTATAAGACAAGCAAGTTCACCTTCATTCTTGTGATCGTAATTTGTGAAAATCACACAAATATAAAAATATTAGCAAAATACCAGGCGCCCAGAATTGCGCAGTAAGCGGATTTAGAATATAGACATTTTTTAAAGTCTTATAACTCAGAAACGGCTGCACGGATTTTGTTCAAACTTTTTGTGGAAGATTGTAAATTTATTCAGCTTTCAAGTTATTTTCAATATATGGGCGTGGCACTATTAAGTTAGTTAATAAACCATAAATATTTGTAAAAAAGTGATTTTCTAAGAAGACGGGCGTTGCCACGCCCATAAATTAAAGATTCCCGAAAAGCTAAAGAAATTTCCAAACGTTTGCAAAAATTTTTACCAAAATCGGAGCAGTAGTTTTCTAGTTGTAAGCCAAGCAAGTTCCCCTTCCGTCTGGTCAAAATTTTAACAAGTAAGAAAATTAAATTTGGCTCGGGCCAAATCTTAAACACCTTCCAACTCTACATGTGAGGTAATTATAAAGTTAATTAACTATTAATTATTATTCAAAAAATAATAAAAACTGCGATTTTTCGTGATATAACCTTATTTGAGAAAGGGTATAAAAATAGACTGATTCGGTCGGGAGTAAAGATCTTCTCTAGGCTCATACATGTACTAAATTTTAGAGAAATATTTAAAAAAATTCGATCTCCAACTTGGGCACAAATTACTATACATGGATAGATGGACATGATTAAATCAATTCAGATTTTGATTGTGAATCGATCGATATAATTGAAAGTGGTTTTAGGAGTTATAAACATCCACTTTACCTTAACATACATTTTACCACAAGTTCCCCAAGTGGTGCAGCGTACAATAAGTCTATTAGCCTTAATTTTGAAATAAAAAGTTGACTTTTTCGTTCAGTGTAATTTTATCTTCAGCGTATCGAATAATAATTTATCTGACACTATGATTAAAGTCTTGCTTGAATTTGATATTTTATAAGGACGAAAACCGGAATTGGCTTAGCACGTACGCATTATGCTTTACGCACACATATATATTGCATTATAATGCATTTCTGATTTGTGCATGATAAGTATGCAACTACGTAATATCAATATAATATGAATGACTTACAACAAAGCTTGTGTGTGTGGCAATGCACAGCACTTCCTGTAGACCATATAATCGTTGTGTCCTTAACTCCAATCACCCCATGTGCATGATTTTTTTGAAAGCTTTTCTAAATTCTGGATTGAAAATTGTATAAATGACTGGATTCACAAAACTGTTAATGTACCCCAGCCATGTGGTAAATATGAAAGCGGTGACACCGGGACTGCAATCCTTGTCGAACTTCGAGCACATGGCGTCCATGATGTTACAGGAAAAGAATGGCAGCCAACAGAATAGAAAAACGCCTAAACGTAGAAGATGTTGGGCATCATTGAACAGGAGAAAGTGTAAAACACAGAGAAAGGAAAAGGGGGAGAAAAGAACACAAAATTGAAATTAATTTATTTTGCGTTGCACTCGTTTCAATTACAAACTCATCAATCATCATCATTCAAACCTGGCTGCAGGCTAAGTTTATTTGTATGTGTGTTTGCGTTTTTATTTTTTATTTTTTTATTTTGTTTCAAAGCATTAGCTTAAAATAGAAATTCATCAATTACACGTAACCTCACGTAACCACCGTTTGTATGCGTTACATGATACCCACACTAATGCATAAAGTTATTTATATGTATAATATGTGTACATATCCTGTAAGAAATAAATTTCTTTACAAACCCTACCAACTTACCTAAAACAATCGCCAAAGTTTTTGTTGCTTTGCGTTCTTTTTTAGCGGATGACTTTTCCCGTTTCTTCTTCGAAGGCTTGTGCACTTTGTATATCGTAAACCTAGAGAATTCATTTGAAATATACTACCGTACCAAATATTTTGCCGGAATTTACCTAGAACTCTGCGAAGACTTCTTTTCCTTACGACTAGATGATTTCGATGTTGCTGATATTGTTGAGTCGTTTCGCGCCAATGTCATGGCTTCCTGAACACCATGTCGTGCAAGGGATTTTGACTTCGTGGCAGCACTATCAACAGAGCAGAACACATTTTTGAGGTTGATGGATGGATGATGGCTTTTAGGAATGGATTCGGAGATTACCTGAGAGTTGGTTCACATTTGAGTGATTCGGCACCATCCGTGTCACGTCTACTGCTAATGATTGATCGCGGCACAGTAGTCCCACTGGCGGCTGGACTGTCGGGCGGCGATGAGTCTTCGGCTATGCCTGCAAGGACATCGTCAACGTTTGATGGTGCATAACCAGAATCATGATTACCATTTGTGTCGGCCACCATTAGTTGCGGCTGGGAGGTGATTTGAGCCACCACACTATACGTGATTGTATCAGTTGGCAATTATTGCACAAATGTTATTCAACAAAAGACCAATTCGAATGGAGGGGGTTTAAGTAGAAACATAATGATGATGAATTTTTAAGAAGACTTTTACAATTTCCAGAGTCTACATACTTGCCCGTCTCCTCGACAACGGTGGCCAACATAAATTCGGTGGATTTATCGTTAACAATGACATGACAGTCTTCAACATCGGGAGATGGAACATTTTCTTCCTCCTCCTCATTAGAAGCGGACCCTGTATTCGTAGCCGGTTCATCCGGCATAATTCGCGCTGCCGTCTGCTGCCTACCACTGTCACCTAACGCTGTTTCTGCCAATTTTCGTGTTTGAGCAACATTTTCAATAACACTACCTCCCGTCATTTCTGACAGATTCGGGGGCTTACGCGCTGCCCGTTGCTTACGAGCTCGACTACGCAACGCCTACAATTATATGCGTTAATATTGTATATCAGTCAAACCTGTTCTTCTTCTTAAAAAAAAAAAAAAAAAAAACACTTGTAAACTGAATTTGCGATAAAGAACAATCAATAAACACAGATGTCCCAACGGCACGGCACGTATGCGCAATTTTATGATGAAATGCAATAATTAATGAATTTTTTAATTGCTATAATTAATGAATACAAGTTATGAGTGTTTCATATGAACTTGAGAATTCATTACTGGACATTAATCAATTCTGTTTTCATACGAAAGATGTAAAATTTATAAATAAATAAAATAAAGTTTAATAACAAGTCCGAAATGATTCGGTATGGATTGGTAGGTAAGTTTTGTAGGTTGATTATTGGTAATTAGTTGATACTGGGAGTAGAATTATTGGTCACTATAGCATAATATAAGGCTAAATATTTCGTGTTTGTTCCTGGTGGAAGCATTCACTTCTCACATGTCCTCATTAATTGTCACTGTCTCTACATCGCCTTTAATTTGTGTCGAACACTTGTTTACCTTAAATATATTCCAATACAAGAACACCATTATTATGCACGGTATGTAAAAGGAACTGAGTGATGAGTAGACAATGAAGTCAGTGTTATAGAACATGCACAAACTCGGGTCACGGTTCGGTGTATTGTTCAAACCCAATACAATAGGCGAACCGATAGCTGCTGATATTGCCCATACCATCACTATTGTGAGGCAAACACGTCGACTGTTGCGATGCTTGGCATATTTTATTGGTTGTGTCACAGCAATGTATCTGGCAGAAAATACAATATGAGTACAAAACAGAACAGTGTAACAGAAGGATACAGTTGGCTATGGCCAACCTTAGGCATCCATCACCTTAGCATTGTCGCTCTTCTCTTTGTAAATATCAACAACAATATATTACAAAAAAAAAAAAAAATGATTATGCACATTTTATGTTCTATTGAAGCTCTGAGGCAATGTTCACGATCAGGATCAGGAAGTGGCATGTATTGAATCCTTGCCTCCATTTTTTATACCAACTTGTGCTTTTAAATTAATTTTTGACCTTTTCCGATTCGGAATTTTTTTTAACTTAGACAGACGGACAAGCTTTACTTTATATCGATTTGTACAATCTCTGCTATTTGTTGCAATCTTCTTGACCAAGAGAATTGATCACCATTTTCTAGGTGCTGGATACCAATGACCATATGAAGCATATACATGTACATGTGTTTGGATGTGTATAAGTATGTTCGTTTATAACATGAAAGTGTAAATTATTTAACGGCATCTCAACGGCATAATCAAAAGCAACGAGACAAATGAAAATCAGTCATGGCAAGCGAAGAATGACAGGAAAGAGTTTTTGTTAATGTTGCTGTTGTTGTTGTTGTTATTGTTGGATTTTATAAACAAGCAAGTACAAGCGCATACCTGTCCACTGAAATTGCTACTAAATTAAAAATCGATGAAGTTGAACATATCACATCCATGGCTATATAAAAGTCACACGCAAAGTATGGCAGGCCCCACGTTACATTCACCTAAAATCGAAAATATTAAAACAAGTGAATATGCTTAAATTGTTTTAAGTTCAATCATAATAACACCCTGCACCACTTGCTTTCACTATATTGTACGTCATTGTCATATATGTCATGGAAGTACTTTATAGAAATGAGTGGAAGAGAGAGAGGTTCCACAGGATACCGCTGACTAAGCTCAAATTGTGTTTTAATTTTGAAACCTAATTTTTGTGGATATGTGAGGAATTTTCACCTACTATGGACGTGGCTGAACCTAATTTCAGATCAATGTCTTAGTTATTGTGACAGAAACAATCCACTGAGAGATAAATCCCCCAGATGATGTATCTTAAGGGGTCTCTGACACCAGCCTAAAATACTTAGTATATGTTCCGTCTTATGTAGATTGAAAGGATATAAAAGATATCCTTTAAAACTTACTTGTATGCACATAAGCATGTAATCTGTATAATAACGTGTGTATAATGTGTTAATATGAATCTTCTTCTTCTTCTCATATAATAACTAAAATAAAACGATTAAATCCTTTGTAAGAACACAAATTCAAAAATTGAAATTATTTTTGTTTTTTTGTTGTTGTTGTTATTTTAATATAGTGAATAATAAAATAAAATCGTTTACAATTTCAACATGAAAGTGAAAAAAGTGAAAAAGGTGGAAATTGTACAACAAAGGTTTGAAACAAAAACCAATTAAGGAAACCGAAGAAATGAAAATTGTTAAAGATTTATCAAGTTTCGGAATTTGCATAACTTAGTTATGTATGCACATCTTAGAAACCGAGCATGTGTTCCAACAGACATGCCTTAAGCGGTACAAAAACGAATTAGAAAACAATCCTTACAAATATGTTTATGCATGCAGATGTGTGTGCAAATGTGCTCCTTGATGTATACGAAATATTGTAAACATTAAACGCAGCAAACACTTTATAAAATATTTTCGAAAGTATTGCAGCATTATTTAATGTGCATAAAACTCAGAGCATCTAAACGATGAAAACGATACCGGCTTGTAATTGGTGCTTATAGTAAAGGTAGCAATTAGTCACTGTGTAGTTCAACTAACTAGTTTAACGTTTAGAAATATTGTGCGTATAGTAATGAAGAATTCTTGAGGGATGCAATTTATCGTAAAAACGCTGTATATCTTAAATACCCTCCACATACACAACGGTGGGTGTCGTAAATATTGTGGATGTATCTGTTATCTGACCGCGCCCATTTTTAGCACATCATTCAATGGATAACAATAAATATGTGGACGAAATTTCAACTTCACAGGCAATCTTTTGTACCAGATGTATAGGTTTTGTTAATGGCTCTTGACCAATTTTGCCGATGGCGAAGCATGTATTTGTAAAGACAAATTTCTAAGAAAACGGGCGGTGCCACGCTCATCAATTGAAGATCCCCAAAAAGTTACAGAAATTACCAAATGTTTGCAAAAAATTTTACCAAAATCGAAGCAATAGTTTTCTAGTTATAAGACAAGCAAGTTCACCTTCATTCTTGTGATCGTAATTTGTGAAAATCACACAAATATAAAAATGTTAGCAAAATACCAGGCGCTCAGAATTGCGTAGTAAGCGGATTTAGAATATAGACATTTTTTAAAGTCTTATAACTCAGAAACGGCTGCACGGATTTTGTTCAAACTTTTTGTAGAATATTGTAAATTTGTTCAGCTTTCAAATGAATTATATTTATATGGGCGTGGCACTATTTATTTAGTTAATGAACAACTTGTATTTCTTAAAAAGTGTTTTTTAAGAAAACATGCGCGGCCATGCGTAACATCTCGGGATTGGGTATATAATAACCTTTATATGATCAAAGGGCATACAATTTTTATCTATGTCTGTCCATCCTATAATATATATTCCACTAGTCACAAAAGTTCAATTTTAAAGTTGGTAGATTTGTTGAAAGTTCTTTCGCGCAGGTTATTATTGAAAATGGTCAAAACTTGTTGAAGGCTCATAGATAGTTAAACAAAAATTAAAGACGGGTTGGTTTTTTGTACAATTTCAAGGTTTTTTTTCCGTATTCTATTCAAAAACTACCTTAAATAAATACTATCGTTGATAAGCTGAAATTTGACATTCTTGTATAATAAAAAACGTTTTATAGATCCTCGTGACTAAAGCGCTTTCAAACGTGATGTAAGTAAAAATATGTTTCGATGCTTTCTGTAATATTGTAATAAATTAGTACACATCGAACGCATTCGAACACTTGTTTGCTGTAGTTTATATATTGTTCAAATAAACTCAAGAGCTGTCTATATGTCAGAAAAACATTTTTAATAAAGCTACAAAATAATTAAATAAAACCAAGAGTGTTCAGGTGTAAAGTAATACAAAATATTTCTTTTATGTGCGTGTGCGTGTAGGTGAGTGTGTGTGTGTATTACTAACAACTAATATGTATTGAACAGCACGTCCACAGGCGAAAATGAATTTTTTTGTTGATATCCTGTTTTATACCACGTCTAGGCAAGAGTTCGATTGGATGGGTAGAATTTTTGTTAAAAAAGAAATTGCATTAAAACCACCTCAAAAGTCAGTAATTATTGGGGCCAGAGATGAAATCTGTTTGTAAAGAAAATTGTGGTGTAGATGTAACATACATACATACATAAAGCATGTGTTTCATAGGAAAACGTAATCACATCTTATATGTGTGTTTGTGTGTATGTGAGTATATATGTAAATTGTACATGAATGCCTAAAACATGTTCAAAACGCAAAATCACATCGTTTACAATTCATATTCTGTACTAGTGTGACGTGTGTGCTACTTACCAGAGCGTAAACACCAAATGGCATCACAACGACCGCCACCAGTAAGTCGGCAATGGCTAAAGACACTATAAAATAGTTGGTAACTGTTTGTAGGGATCGCTCACGAATCACCGATAATATCACCAAAATGTTACCAAATAATGTGAAAATTGGAAAAACGATTAGAATCAGAGCCCAATAGTTGCGAACGACTAGAGAAAGATTAAAAATGAAATTCATTTATTTTTACGTTAAGAATTTAGAATTATTTTGTGAAACAATTTCATTATGTTTGACTAGCTGTTGTCTACCAATGAAAATTTGTGTTTAACCTATCGACACTGTTTTTGGATCAAAGAACTTTTACTTTTGAAAGAATTTTTTATAAACCATAAAATTGAAATTCTGAATATTTATACCCCACCACTTGTAGCAAAGGATGTTTGAAACTCTTAAGCGGCACATTCTATACCCATCTCCAATTATAGCGATCGATTCAGCAACGAAATCTGAATCGATTTAACCATGTCCTTCCGTCCATGTAAACGCGCAAACTATAGTTTGTATTTTTTGAGATATATCATTGAAATTTAGTACAAGGACATGTATTAGCACAAAGAAAACTCTTTCCCATATAAGGTCCGTTTATAATGGAAGTCTTTCTATGGTAAAAAATCACAATTCTTAATATTTTTGGCGAAGAATAGTTTCATATTTAGATGCGCCAAATTTGGAACCGATCGGACCCTTTTTAGAACCCTTTCCCATATAACTATATTTCATGAAGAAGCTAAGTGTTGTAGTTTATTAAAAAGTCGGGCTTACTATATCTTCTTTATATGTTGTTATCATAGTTGGTGAGAAGCAGTTGTTAACTTGACCAAATTTGTGCCTCATCTCTATTTTTTTGGAATTTTAAAAAAAGAAACCAGGCTGCTAGGCAGTTAAATTGATTATAATTAAGTTTTTTCGTTCATAACCCGTTTCCACAGAGATATCTATAACAGATTTCTCACTTACATACACTTACCTTCACTTGAGTCGTCGTAACATCGTGAGGATGTGAGATTCGTTAGATTTCCGAAAGTTGTACAATTCGAACTATACTCGAAACTCGTTAAATTCAAACTACTGAGTGTGGATGATGTTTGAAGGCTAGATATGGTGCTGCCATTGTAATTATAAAAATATTCTCCAAAGTCCTCCAACAATAACATAAAACTATTGGCCCCATTTAAATCGTCCCTCAGCAGTATATTACCGTTGTGTACACCATCGAACAGACGATGAAGACTTTCATTTTGTTGCTGTTGTTGATGGGTGTTCCGCTCATAATCGAATGATTGATTTATTGAATCGGCGTCTTTAACACCTGCACTCCCATTATACATGTAAACATTTTCATTGAATGGAGCCGTTGCCACATGATCGGTCAAGGCAATGTCCAAGTCTAAGCCATCATTATTAAATGCTTTTGTGGAATTTGAATACAATGAAATGGATGAAAGGGATAGGT
This sequence comes from Ornithomya fringillina, assembly GCA_963978525.1. Classification (NCBI taxonomy): domain Eukaryota; kingdom Metazoa; phylum Arthropoda; class Insecta; order Diptera; family Hippoboscidae; genus Ornithomya; species Ornithomya fringillina. The sequence continues at coordinate 8,167,896 of OZ021693.1, forward strand.
TGTAACCCGTTAATTCAATTGTGTCATTGTCCTGCGGTAAAATGGTGTCAGCGAGTTGATTAAGACTCTTGCTGTTGGTTAGCGTTGTAGATATGTTATACCAGGTGGGGAGCACGGTTGATGAGGATTGTGTTGAATCATTTAGTCTTGTTGTTGTAGCTATAGTAGTAGAAGATAAAGGATCTTTAAAAAGCTGGCTAGGCAGAGTAGACACCCAGCCATCTTCTTCATTGTTATCTGCTGAGGTGACCATCTCCTCTATGCTTGGTGTTGTTGTCGTTGTGTTGGTTTGATTGTTTGGCGGATACCATAATGTACTGGATAAGATAAGATCCTTGTTAGTTAGCGAGTTGTCACTAAAATTATTATTATTGCTATTGGTATTGGTTATGTTGCGGATGCTATTGTTGGCGGTCGTCGTAAAAGTTTCATTTACAAGAAAATTATTTTTTTCCAAGGAACCGGATATCAGTGACGCTACTGCTGCTGCTGCTGTTCTTGTTGTTGTTATTGTTTCAGTTGTAACATTAATCTTCACAGCGGACAACATATCGCGCAATGAACGCTTCGAACGAGCAAGTAATCCAATCGTTATGTTTGTCGTTGTTTGATGTGCGTGTGTGTGTATATATTATGTATGTATTTGGGCTAGTTAACGCTGAATTTTCATTCTATTAAATTTTTTTTTTAGTATTCGTATAATATGCTGTCGGCACACGATTGGGAAGTTTTCTACGTATAAACACTTGTCCTGGTTTTCTCTCTAGCATTGTAATGGCTGCAAACTTAATTCAGCATTTATCACCATTATATATATTCTGTATATATATATGTATATAGTTTTTTTGTTTGTGTTTTTTTTTTTTTACTTTAAAACTTCGGTGCAAAGTTTTGTTGTTACTCCTGATAATGAAGTTGTTGGTGCTTAAAAACTGTTCAACTTTTTTGTACCGTTATTTATGGCCTAGCGTTTCGGTGTGGTTGGGGTTTTGGTCGCAGTGGTTTTAACTGCAGCTTTGCATTGAATAAGAACGTCTTCTTCATTGGCACTGTAATTATACAGAATTTCGGGTACGGTTGCTGCTGATAGTATCGCCATCTGCAGCCATCACCACATATTCTCGCTTCGCAATATCGAAATTGGTTTATTCATATTTTTTGCTCTAGCTCGATGTTTATCTATTCACTGGGGCTTGCGAGTGCTTTTCTGTTTGTTTTCTGTTTCTATTGTCCAGTAGCAACATTCACACACACTGTCTCACTGAATAAAAAATTTCTTTTCACTCAGTTTCTATTTGTTTGTTTTTTGCTAGCACACAGTCTTGCGCCTCTCCAATCTTCACTGAACAAAGGATTCCGGTGTGTTTAGTGCAAGCAGCAAAACAAAGTGAATTTTGTGTGCGTGCACGTGTGTGTGTGCGTTTGTATTTGTTTATGTTACGGTTGCGGTTATGGTCGGTCTTTGGTTTTTGGATTTGTTAGATTTCGGTTGTTGTGGTTGTTCCATGTTTCCATGTATTTTATGGGGTGAGAGATGCACTATGCAGTTCCAAATTATTGCGCCGTATGTGGGGTGAGATGCTCTGTGACGCGATATGAACACGTTAACACATACCCGTGACAGCTTGGACACACCACTCCATAAATTCTCATTTTAGTCCGTAATGCAAACAGACTACAATAAAGGTCATTGGGTGATTATCGCTTACATCATCATTGCAAACATTGAAAGTGATTTCTAGTGGTGATGGTGTACTCTACAAGTACGCTGAGTGCTCTCTCCCTCACTCACTCCCTCACTCACTCACTTATCAGCTATTCTAAAGATTTACCGAATTGTGCTTTCATATGAAAATCTATGAAATGAATGAAAAAAGAGTCACACAACAAATGATACATTATACGTACGTACATACACATACATATAAATAAAAACAATCAGCGAATCAGCAAGACAACAACGAGACAATTTATTAAAGTACTTTGACACTGATATGACACTCATACAATCAACGATTGTACAACAATATACTTATATTCCATCTGCATGAGCTGGGCAAGAATAAAACAGTCACAAGTTCTTTTTGATCATCGTTTATCTTTATTTATTTTTTAATGAATGGCATTTTCCCCGGAAGCGTACGATATATTGTGTAAAGGAATTCAATTTTTTCATTATACACCCACCACCAATAAAATGGAGATTTATGTACAAATATTGTATTGTATGTATGTATGTATTGTATTTTATTGTATGCATATGTATTACTTTGTCCAAACGATTGCAACATGCAGAAGGCAGGTAAGGAAACTCAACTAGATTTACATATTTTTGAAATAGCGTCGAATCTGTATTCCATAGCTACCATGTCTGTCTGTCCGTACGTTGAAATCATTTTCCACGTTGCGAAAATTGAATTAAAGGAACAAAATCGATCAAAGCATACATCAACTACTACTTGTGGTGCCGAGGAGGAGACGTTGGATACCCTACTAAGTACATATATATTTTTCTTTCACGAAAAGATCTCACCGTGCCGCACTTACCCCCTAGAAATTAGAAACAGGTATTAATTCATATTCGAGTTGGACTGTTATAGGTACCGTTTCCATTTCAGTTTTATATTTTAGCCTATTGCGGACGATACTTAATTGTTTTAGCCATGTCTGTCTGTCTGTCTTTATGTGGAAATCTCAAAAATTTATATATCAATTGCAAAATTGTCACAGTTGTGATGGTAGTCTTAGAGCTCTGGTTTTTGTATAATTTTTAGTCAAATTTGCGAACACAGTAACATAAAACATAAAAACTTAAGAAAAGAAAAGAACAATTTCTTAAGAAATGTTTCCTTTTTACCTGAAAAGAATAGAAGATATTTTGCCACATATGTGATACTCCCTAGAGGGCTTTCGTGCATCAGTGGTGGGTATGACAAATTTGACGCAAGCCAAAATATACCTTTTGTTCCTTGTTTACTTTTATTTTTATTTCTTTACTTCTTTTTCAATTTAAAGAGTGAGAGTCAACAGTGCCATTCGAGCATATCTGCCATTTATATACACGTATCCGTATGGCATATGTAGGAATGATGAACCGTATGCAAACATTGGGACCAATGTTAAAACCAAAAATAAACATAAACACTGCTCTTGTCACAATTTTATTATTTGTGTTCTTGTTTTGTTGGGAACAACAAACACAATTGTAACAGCATACGTCAATTTGGCTTGGGTGTGTGTGTGTGTGTGTGTGTGTGTCTATTGTATAAAATCCATAAATTGCTTATTTGGTTACAAACGAATATACACGTAAAATATAAAAATATTGGAAAATATTTATAGATAAGAATGATTGGATGCACAATACCAACATACAACCGAACAATTTATGTATTGTATTATTTTCATATTCAGTCATGAGTAAATATGCAAAGCAAGTAAAAAACAGGTAAAAAAAAGTGTATTTAGTTTAAATCAAATCTTAAATACCCTCCCCATCTACAAAAGGGCGTGGCAGATATATGATTACGCCCTCTAATAGTGTATCTTTTACGGTTCAGCTAGTAAGTCGAGTTGTATGCTTGGTATGATTTTTTATAAAATGTAGGCGTGTCTGATAATTAACCGTGCCCATTTTTGGATTTTCTATAGATGGTCTAATTGTAGATATGTATACCAAATTTCAAGTTCATAGGTCAACTTTTGTAGCAGATATATAGATTTTTCTTGATTGTGGGCGTGTCTGTTATCTGATTAAGTTCAATTTTGGCACACCCATGGATAATATAATTATAAATATGTATACTAAATTTTAACTTAATAGCTCAATTTTTGTGGCAGATGAAGAGATTTTGGTTGTTGTGGGCGTGGCTTTTGATCGATTTTTCCTAATTTAAATAGCGATTTGCGTGCAATATAGAAATATTTGTACAAATTTTCAGCTCAATATTTTGAAATTTATGACTGTGAGCGTTTTAGCAACAAACAAATATGCGGACACCCCGACGGACATGTCTATATCGACTCAGATTGTGATACCACCTTGTGGAATAACTGATGGCTTCTTCTCCGTGTTGCAAACAGAATAACAAACTTAATAACTTGTGTGTGGGATACAATGAGAAAAACAAACGCTTTGTTTGGGGGGATTTATGGTTATGGTAAATCTTGAATAATTTTTGTCGCCCTCTTTATTTTATTGAATATATTCCATCCATAAAAAATACATTTCTTTATTTACAAAAATTAAAAATTTATATTTTATCAATTTTAGGTCGTAAAATGAATCTATGCTACGAATGAATGAATTCTACGATAAAATAATCTTATAGTTACCTAAACAATTTATTTGTAACGGTTTCGTAAAGCACTCATTGTGGGCATTATAATTCAATGAAACTTTTCCAATTTAATTAACATAATTATACTTCAAACTAAATACGTTAAGTAGTAGTCTACTGTACAATGTGGTTATGTACATATATTGTACTTGCATGCAGTCATTTAGAAGCATTTAAATATATGTATGTTTATGCAAAAGTTTAGAAATAATAAATGAAAGTTATAGAAAAATGCGCAAAAGGGATGAAAACTATTATCAAATTATAGCAATTTAAATAAGTTTTTGAAACAATTAATTACGTTAACCTCTGGGCGCCTTTATAATAAAAATATTTGTTAATGTTTTTGATTCCATTGTAATTTATTTTTTATTTTTTCATATAACAATGAAGTATTGCTATGTATATTATAGCTACTTTAAGTCTGTAAACTATTAGATAAACAAAAGGTTATATACAAAGTGTGCTATTTTGTTCAACCGTGGGCCAAAAGAAGTGATTAAGGTAATATGTCCATTCCTATGGTTGCAGAGCTCATAAAAATATATTTAGTGATTGTTATTGTATATATATTATTGTGGGTGTATTGGGTTAAAACAAGGCGTTCAAAATTCTTAATAACGTACTTAATATATTCTCTCTTCTACAAATGGGGTGCTTTATAAAAAGCCAAAAATATGTTGTTTGACATTTTGTTAAGTGAGTTTACTCATCCCCAATATTTTTATCAGGGACCGAAAGTACATAAATATTAAACTAAGGAAAAATTGATATTCTTTTAATGCCCTACACCATTTAGTTTCACAAATTATGTAATAATTAATTTAGTTGTGTCAGTAAACGTAAGGCATTGTCATATAAGTCACTTTGTGAAATATCATTATATAAAAAGGGGTTCTAAAAATGGCCCGATTGGCTTCAAATTTGCCACAGCCACGTATGAAGCTAATTAACTAATTTTTAATAAAATTTTGTCCAAAAATTTTAAGAATTGCGATTTTTTTGCCCTCCATTATAATATGAGGAGGGGTTCCAAAAATGGTCCAATTCGTGTTATTTTCAAAAAGCTTCTTTTTTTTTTTTAATCAAAACTTATTCTTAAAATTTATTCACAAATTTACAGGGACAGACAAACGGACATGGTTAAATCGATTTAGATTTTGATTCTTGATAATTGAAGGTGTGTCATTTACCGTTTAGTAGTTACAAATATCCACATAAACTTAATATACCGTTTGCTATAAAGAGTATTATGATCGAAACTATTTTTATTTATATTAAATGAGAATTTCCCAAAAAAATATATATTTTTTGAAAAATCTAAATATAAATAAATATGTAATATATATTAATGAAATGCTAAAGTTTTAATACATTTGCATGTGGTCAAGTAATTTTGTCCGTACGTCCGTAAATTGAAAGAGGAAACTAGAAACCAAAATTTAAATTTAATTCGTTATACAAATTTAAAATATTATGCAAAGTATTGCTAGAATGACACGCCCATAATTTTAAAATATTGTACAATAAAATAAGATAAGGTGGTAAAGTGAACAAGACATACCAAGGTTGACGCCTCCTTTAGAAAGTCCAATAAATTTAGATTTGATCGATTTATTTGTTATGATCTCGTAACCTTTGCAAACCCATTTAATTATTATTCGTTATTTTTTATACTTTTAAAAACATTTCTCTTCTGTCTCTGATTTTCATACGTACACACATATGAGCATGCACATAATTGTACGAATGATTTGAAATTATCGACACAATCGAACAAAACATACTGTGAGGGCGAGAAATTGTTTTGAAATTCCAGTCACGCAATTGTTTTCATTTCTCTTCAAACATAATTTTGCAAAATTATTTTGTGAATGCGGTGCACACAGCCACAGCATATAAGCGAGAATACTACAAAATATATGATTTGATTGAAGGAGGGCTGCGACAGGGAGGGAATGTCAATTTCGCGTGCCAAAAAAGTCAAGTGCGATATGAGCTACGTTTTGTGTGCTTTGAAGCACTCATACATAAATTCATAAATATACTTCCACATATACACGCATACTTTACTTTATGTTTACACTTTTCATAAAGCACATTAACTGTGTATGGCTCCGTACCAATTTTGTTATATGGTGTTATTCCAAATATTTATAACTTTGTTGTTTTTTTTTTTTTTGTCTTTACATGTGTGTGAGCCTACTTTATTACACTTTTGTTGGGCGACATTACATTACGAAATTCTAACATCGTGCAAGCAGTACAGAGTAGTGAAGAAATTTATGATTCAAAATAGATTCAAAAGCTCATAACAAACCCAATAGAGGGTAAGATTAGGTTGTAACATTAGTGCCGGATTGCTTATGCACTTGAATTAAGCCGATTTGCATAAATAAAGGCACATGAAAAGGCGACTAAGCCGCTGCTTGCTATCTTAACTTTCCATACGTGTCCTGAGCTGCTGGTAGAACTAAATGGTTTTTTTTTTTTTTATCTCTAACTAAATCATAATAAATATATATGTGCAGATACTTATGCAGGAGCAGGTGAGAAAAAAAAAAACAGTGATAGTGGTAATAATTGGCAGGTAAAAAATATCGAAATGACTTTCACGTATATGTGGCACGTGTTCATATCGCATTGAGAAATTTATTTAGATTTAGAAGAAGTTTATGCAGAGTTTCTTTTTTTTTTTAAATAAAGAACGCGCAAGTATTGTTATATCACAACCACATCTTGTATTTGTGCATATACACACACTAGGATAAGTGAAAGTTAAATATTTAGATAGATATATAATGAGAAGGGTGGATTTCTCATTTTGTAAACGATAAAAATCTATTTACCTGGCACAAAAATTTAACTATGAAAATGAAATTTTGTACATTTATCTATAATTGTCCTATACGCTGAAAATGGATGTGATCTAATAACAGACGCGCCAACCATTCACCATTTCTTACTTCTTAAATTATGACCACAAGAATGAAGATGAACTTGCTTGGCTTATAACTAGAAAACTACTGCTCCGATTTTGATCAAATTTTTTGCAAACGTTTGGAAATTTCTGTAGTTTTTCGGGGATCTTTAATTGATGGGCGTGGCAGCGTCCGTTTTCTTAGAAAATAACTTTTTTACAAATACTTGTGGTTTATTAACTAACTTAATAGTGCCACGCCCATATATTAAAAATAACTTGAAAGCTGAATAAATTTACTATCTTCCACAAAAAGTTTGAACAAAATCCGTGCAGCCGTTTCTGAGTTATAAGACTTTAAAAAATCTCTATATTCTAAATCCACTTACTACGCAATTCTGGGCGCCTGGTATTTTGCTAACATTTTTATATTTGTGCGATTTTCACAAATTACGATCACAAGAATGAAGGTGAACTTGCTTGTCATATAACTAGAAAACTATTGCTCCGATTTTTGTAAAATTTTTTGCAAACATTTAGAAATTTCTATAGCTTTTCGGCGATTTTGATGGATTAATAGGCGTGGCACCGCCCATTTTCTTAGAAAAAGACGATTTTCCAAATACATGTTTTTTAATATTTATATTAATATTGCTTCATCATTGGCAAAAACGGTCCAGAGTTACGCCCACATATCTATAGTTATACCATCCGTCATAATCATACTTTTGCCACGCCTTTTGTACATAGATGTTGAGTGTATTTAAGATTTGCGCTAAGTCAAATTTAGTTTTCTTACTTCCTTTTATATATATTTATATTTTTTCAAGTCCTATATATCCTAACCAATTATAATGAAATTTTGTAAGGATATCCTAGACTAACTAAGAAATTTATTATATGTATTTGGGCATGTGCCTACAAACAAACTAAAATCATTCATTCATTCAAGTTCTTTTATTTTTGAAAATAACTTGGAATAAAATGAACTAATTCATTTCTTCAATATTTTGTAAATTTAAATAAATCGTTCATTTAATCCGCTGACTTATCTAGATTAAAAATTGAGTCATTTAGTAACATTCGTTGACATTATTCTATACGGATTCTATAAAAAACGTGGAAAACAAAAATAAATTTGCTTTAGGCCAAATTTTAAATACCCTTCGCATCTATATACAAACAGTGGACGTGGCAGGTATATAATTACGTTTCCTATCAGTATATGTATCATCCTGCAACTCGAATTTTACGTTGAGTATAGTTTTTTGTAAATTGTGGGCGTGTTTGTTATTCGAATACGACCGTTTTTGGTACATCAATGGATGAAATAATTGAAAAGTGAACCAAACATCAAGTTTAATATCTGAATTTTTGTGGCAGATAAATAGATCTTTGTCCGTTTTGGGCGTGGCTATTAACCGATTTCACCCATTTTAAATATCAATTTGCGTGAAAAAACTAAGAGTGTCTATTGTGTATTTCACATCAATATCTCACAATGTACAATCGTAAGAGTCGTAAAGACGGACGCATAGACAAACATTTTTAAATCGACTCAGTTTTTGATGCTGATCAAGAATAAATAATCTTTGTAAAGTCTTCTTTACACGTGCTTCTGGGTGTTGCAAATTGAATAGCAAACTTATTATAAGTCCCTTATCTTATGTGGAGGATATAAAAAGAATTGAGTCATGATAGTTGAAATGGAATGGAAAATTAATATTTCTGTTACTGACAGGGTAATGGAGCTGGACCGGCTTTGAACTTCCTCCCGGAATGGTAAAGGTCATCATCAGCATCTTTACAAAGTCCAACAGAAAAAACTTTCTAAACATGTGACAAAAATACAAACCCCATAAATTAAGGGAAGACTTATGTCTAAAGTCTTACGTGAAGTCTTAAGATTTAAATCCCTCTCAAAGGTAATGTAGGGTATGATAATTGTGAAATGAGTGTATATGAGTTTACGTTATGTGTTCTACAATACACCAACTGCCAAGCTAAACAATGAGAGGAAAGAAAAGTTAAAGATAAATGTGCGTGGGGCTTTAGGATTGAACAGAACAGAACAGAACAGAACACATAGGAATGAATGAATGAAATCAAATGCACAGAGATATTGTTTTACACAGGGTTTCAAAGTAAATATGAGAATTGTTTAACATTTTTTGCAGGATGAAATTATAAAGGAAACGAATGAAAGAATGATAAGTAGTTTTGGAAACAAAACAACAAATGAAAATACAAGTATCCTTCTGGGTGGTAAAAGCAACAAACAAACGACGTATTAAGCAATTTTTCTTAATAATTAAAAGGATTGTGAATTTATTTGTACAATACTGCTTTTTTTTCTTTTGCAACTAGAAATAGAGTATGATGCTCCGAGGAAGAATATGTATGTAATTGCTTGATATGAGTAAAAAATTATTGTATATATAAACTTTATCAATTTTGAATCGATTTACTCACGCCCGAGTTACAAAAATAAATCTACAAAGTTGAAATTTTGTAATAACATATTTGTAAGTAGCGTACTTTTAGGATGAATGTTCTAAAAATGGGCGAAATCGGAAACCAGTGCAGTATTCGATCATTGCGGTGTTATATGTACTTTATCCCAAAATTGTAAGCAATTGTATAAATACCAAGCCACACAATTGAAGTATGAATGTAGAGGATATTTCATATTTAGTCCAACTCAAATATTGTACATGCTTACTTGTTTTATTTCAAGGACGCGAGAACGCGAATTTATGATGCCTGAAAGTAAGCGTCTCATTTGCATGCAGATACCAAGATTGTATTTTGTTTTTTTTTTCTTTTTTTTTTTACTTTTACTCTTCCATACAATTTTATGAATTGAATTGTGCCAATATTGTAAGTGATAAAAAGCAAATTTTATATATAAACCACAGTTGGAACTTGTAAAAGGGAGTGTAAAGAGAGAAATATATGATATAAAACTCGATTGGATAGTAAAGCAAGTAAAAAAATTAATTTAGCTTAAACCAAATCTTAAATACCCTGCAAAACTATATGCGGCAGCCGTGATAGGTACATGATTGCCATCGGTGGGTGTATTTGCCGCCAATATTTTAAGGAAACAAAGACGTGAGGAATGTCAACGTAGGCTCGCTGAAAATGCCTAAGTGGCTATCCTTCCTGTGAAGATATACCTGAATTGTCGTGCCACAGGGAAGGTGTAGGAGCATAGGTGGTTTTTAGTGGGTTTAAGACCCACACTCAGGCTAGTGATGCTTTTCCACTTAACGAAAACAAGTCTCGGACGATTTCTCTTGAGTGTTGCAAATGGAATGAAAAACTTATATATATGTAGAGAATATAATAATATTAAGTAAAATAAAATAAAAAATAAAATGAAAAGTGACTGCTTTACGGGATTATTTTATAACGTTAACTCCCTTGACAGACACAAGCATGCGGAGACACTGAATGAAAGTGTCTGTTGTAGGAAGCAAACTGCCATTTGATTATTCGAATTGAAAGACCGTACTGTTCGCCAATATAGTTGTAATGTAATTTCATTTAGAATGATGAATCAATGAGCTGTGAAACTTTCGTATTGAATGTTTTAAAGATGGAGAAACAATATCTGACATATACACAGGACCAATGTCTATATATTCACCGTCGCTTTTAATACAAATTATTTTTAATTCCAGTTCCATGAAAATATATTATAAAATAAATGCAAATGTAGTGAAAATAGTCGGTCAACAATTAACAACTGCTACAATTAGTTTAATAGTTATTGCTCTATAAGTCACTTGAAATATCTCTATATGGGAAGGAGTTCTAAAAATTATCCAATCATGTCAAAATTTGGCACACATAATTATTAAGCCAATTAACTATTCTTCCGCAAATATTGTCAAAAAAGATTAAGAATTGCGTTTAATCGCCATATAAAGACTTTCTTTATAAGAGATCGTTATATGGTGAGGGGTTCTAAAAATTGTCCAATTTAGTCAATTTTTAATATGGTACCACTTTGGGCTAATACATTTCCTTGAACTAAATTTCATTAATAAATATCTTAATAAATGAGATCTGTAGAGTGCGCACATATTTACGTGGACAGATAGACGGACATGGTAAACTCGATTGGTATAATTCAAGATGGGTGTTATTTACGAGTTATAAACATTCTTACAAACTCTCTGTTCCAACTGGTGCTGGGTATATTAAGTGAGATATAAAATATTCTATAAAATGATAGAACCTGCGTGTTTAATAGGAAAGTACAGCGGAAAGCGGAAATGGCAACAAAGTAAACATTTAGGGGTACACGCGCAAGATAAACAAACAAAACGCATTTGCTACCAAAAATAAATATTTTATGAAGAATTTGTACCACAACTGCCAAATACAAATTCATTTGGCTAAAGGACGGTTACGTACACAGCTAAAAAAACACTTGTTACACAGCCAAAAAATTATATACACAAAACAATAAAAAGGAATGCATATGTATGTATATATTGTTGGTACGTATGTATCTTCGTCCATATGAAGCAACTTGTATAAATCAATTAGTCTGAGACGTATGCAACAACATGTAGTCGGTGTAGGCTTAAGGCGTACAGAATGGGCATGGGAATGTATGTGTATATCCGGTGATAAGTGCTTTTGTATATATTCTGTTATACCGTATATTCTTTGTATCGCTCATATATGTGGCTAGTGCATTTAGCTGAAGGCTGTACTGCATTCAACATGTGTGCGTTCATTGTGCTCTTAGTGTTGAATGAACTTCAATTTCACCCAATTTAAAAATATATGTAAATGAAAGGCTTCGTCTACTTCTACGTTTTATAAATGGAGAAAAAGTAACTTTAATAAAAATCACTCTTCACTTAAACCATATGTTCATTCGTAATTTGTAGTAGTGGCATGTGTAAAAATTAGCCCCCTTTTAAAATTTTATATTTCAATTGGAAGATTTAAATGTAGTGGGCGTGACTGTTTTTTAAACCCGTCACTTCAATTTTCTGCACGTCGTTAGATCCCTAACAGACCTATTTAAACATTGTATCTTTAGTTTTGTGCAGCACAGAAACGAACACGGAATTAATATAGACTCTTATCATAATCAAACAAATTTTTTAAACCCTTTACATAAAATGAGAGGTATGAGAAGTTTGTCAAATTTGAAAGGTGGCATTAGCTACCCCACGAAGTAGTATATATTCTAGATCAAAAAATCTAAATCAGTCCTTAGGTCCATCTGTTCATTCTTCTATTGTAAAATTTGAGATATTGAGGTGAATTTTTTTTGCAGAAAATTCTGCTCTTGTAAAACTCTATTCAAATTAAGCAAAATAATTTTCATCATTCATTTAATGCCGTTATAGGTGTTAGAATTTCAAGGATATTATTTATTTCCTTATTTGTTTAACTCGATATTAGGTTTCGCACATGGGTAAAGGTGCCAATTTAATTCAATATCAACACCAAGTCTATCAAATATTAAGCAAACGCGTTTCCTATGTTTCATTGATTTTTTTGATTTCTTCTTATAACTATATGCCACGCCTATAGTTTTAGCATATATATGGATCATATCTAAGAATTGTATTTAGTAAAAATTATAAAAATTATAAAAATTATATTAAATGCATAGGTAAATAGACTATACTGGCCACGCCCACCACTTAAGAGAGGTGGGAGTATAATATTACCTAATTTATTATTATTAATTTGGAAGGAAAAGGTTAATAAAAAGGCCACTTAAAATGTTTTGCCGTAAGACCACGCCTACAGTAAATACAGATACCAAGACGGCAGGTTCAACAAGATTTGGTGGACACCATATAAAGCTGAGAACAAGTTTCTTTCCTTATTCTCATCTTGGCTTTGTACGAACGAGAAATTTTCTTTATTAATAAATAAAATAATTGACAATAATGATGATGAAGAGTAAGTAGTAGCTTTAAACTGATACCATGTCATCATTAATGAATATTTCTTGCAACCAGGTTCTCACTTAAACAAACTTAAACGGTTGGCTGTTATTGTACAAAGTTCAAATATCCGTATGAGTTATACAACCGATAATTTTTTCTTTGCCTTGTAATGATAATGAGTAATTGAATTGACAATGTCGCGCAGGACATGCCCTAAACTGTATAAGGTATGCAAAGGTATCAGATTTACGTGTTGTATAAGTGTGTACTTACTTTATGCGCTTGGCTGCATTGTATAATCAATTGATGAAGGTATCAATTAATCAAACTCATTAATTTAAAATCCTTCAAGTTAATCACTGTCATTCAATTACCTGCTGATTGGCAGGAAATGTGAACTTTTAAATGATGTTTTTTTTTTATATAAGATATAGATCAACAAACACAATCATTTATATTTTTTATTATCTTTTTTCTAATTAGCGTAACCGAACACAATAATAATACACATTAACGCTCATTTCCTGAAATGCTCAACACATTTTTCAATTTGAATTTTTGTTTTTTCCTTTTTTATTGTGGCTCTTGAACTTGAGATAAATACAGCCGCACAGTTTACTATTCACTTGCTTTTATCAATGTAATGTAATTATCAAATAAGCACTCTACGTATATTAAGATATCCATACGCACAACTGGGTAATAATGTTATTAATTTAATTTAATGAAATTTTAGTTTCAATTTTACTCCACAACAAAAATACGGATGTTTACCTTTTTTTTTCCTTTTTTCTCTTGTTAGTACTTGAACATACAGTTTAAATGCTGTTCTTGAATAATTTGATTTTCTTAAAAGGAAACTCAATCAAAATATGTACAGTGACCGGCATATTAAAGGGACCACCCAAGATGGCATAAAAAAATTTCTTAAAAATTTGCTTTTAAATGAAAAATCATCTTACTTTAGGATTTTTTTTAAACGTTTATTGTACATCCAAGAATTTAACATAAAATAAAAGGAGTATTATCCTTCAACAATTAGGAAATTAGGTCCCTCTTTTAACAAAAGAAATATTTTTATGAATGACAATAAGTGATTATTTTGTTTACTTTGAAGAAGTTAAGACTTACTTTCGTGCGTCCACAAATGTCGTTTTCAAGCTTCAAGATCATCACTTTATAAAAAGGTTAAGGTATGATTGATATTTAGGGGTGTTTTTCATAAGAAGGTAAAAATCGATGGAATCACTTCTGCAGATAATTCCAAAGGTGTTCTAGAAGAGAATTTGAAAGCCTCGTTGATCCAATTGAGTTTGCAGAGCCATTTAATTTTTGAACAATATAACGATGCCAAAAACCCGTTTAAAAAATAAAGAAATTGTTTACCTCCCATGGCCTCCACAGTATCTAGGCTTAAACTCCACAAAAAACTTATGGTCAATTGTACCACAGAAAAATAATCATTTTTGCGTTTAGTGGCGAACTTAAGCGGATCTTGATTCCAATCATCTGCCCAAACTGGTAGAAAGTATGTCCAAACGTTGGAGACCTTATCAATTACAAAAATTTTTTAATTCAATATTTTATATTAAATCCTTCAAGGTGTATTAAACTTAAAAAACAAGGGAATTTCTTTTGGACATTTTTATGAATGCCATTTTGGGTGATCACTTAAATATGCCAGTAACTGTATTTCCAAAATTTCTTATACACTCCAATGCATATGTATTCTTATATATGAGTATACTATACAAGTCTAGATATATGCTGCACGCATCTAAACAGGACTGCCTGTGTGTGTGTGTATATATATATTGTGGAATGTTTGTGTGTATGTTTGTTTTAACGTTAAATTGTACTGATAACTTGATTTCGAATAATTTTTATTATTTAACCGTTAACACGTGTAGATACGCTCAGATTTTATAATCAACTGTCACAGCGCAGGTATGTACCATAGAACAACAGTTAGAAGTAGTATATCCTTTATCCTTTAGTTACGTTTATCATTTCGGTTCAACTCGTGCAAAATGAGCTCTCCCGGTCTATGCAATGTTTCAAATCTGTTGAACTTGAAAGCTTTTCTCTCACGGTATATAGTATAGCCGTCATAGAAGCGATTACCTATGAAGAGGATTCAATTATATGTATTTTAAGGATATTTTCTTCTCTTTATATTTTTGCCGTTTCTCTTATATTGTTTATGTTTTCAATTAGTTATTCTGATAACAGAAAAATTCTTTTATTTTAACCATCATCATAATGATATGCGGGTACATTGTTTTTTTTTTTCAGACATTTGTGTAGACCAGAGACGATCGAATGTATATGTAAAAAATAATATATTCTTCATCAGCATCAATAAAAAAGTTAATTTAGTCAATCTGTCCGACTGTGTGCTTGGTATTAAGCTAACATTTTTATATTTGTGTGATTTTCATAATTACGGCCACAAGAATGAAGGTGAACTTGCTTGGTTTATAACTAGAAAACTATTGCTCCGATTTTAGTCAAATTTTTTGCAAACTTTTGGAAATTTCTGTAGACACGTTCACAATATTTGTCACGCCCACAGTTTTGGAGTGTATTTAAGATTTGGTGTAAGCGAAATTTAGTTATTTTATTTATTTTTAACTGAATAACATTGGAGGGACATATGGTCTGTCAGCAGATCCCACTACGTGGTAAAAACTACATATTAGTGATCCTCGAGTGCTGCATTTTGAGAGTTCCGATTCAGTTGAAGAAAAATTGCCATTCAATTGAATTAAGTAAGTATTCAATAATATGTTTTTTTATTTAAATTAAAAGCTTTTAAGTTAAAGCGTTTTCTCTCATGTCTTATTCTCATAGACGCTCTTTATGAAACGCAGGCGTTTAAAATGAAAATGATTGATAAAGAAGTAGAATATCCTACAACTAAGCCTTGTTTAAAAAGT
This sequence comes from Ornithomya fringillina, assembly GCA_963978525.1. Classification (NCBI taxonomy): domain Eukaryota; kingdom Metazoa; phylum Arthropoda; class Insecta; order Diptera; family Hippoboscidae; genus Ornithomya; species Ornithomya fringillina. Next base: position 8,184,025 of record OZ021693.1, read on the forward strand.
CTAATTTCGACTGTTTTACGATTTAAAAATCATGATTTTGTTGTTTATGGTCTAGTTTTAAAAAGATTCACGATGAAAGCAATATATTTGCATATACCCTATATATGTAAGTCGTAAGTAGAAAACTCTTGATAAGAACTCTTCATACCACTACATTATTATCATACAACATGTATAAGAGGGCATAAAATGTTGTACAAGCAAGTGTTGCAAAACAGCAGAATTGTGTAAAAGAGTTGATATGCAAGTATCTTGTATTATACAGATTATACTGGGGCATGTGCAGCAGTCCACACACACACACACACATATCGAACATCAACTTGCGGCAATAAAACACAAACCATCAAAGCGTACAGATTGTGCAACAAGTTTACTCTACACACTACACAGTACATGTGTATGTGCATGACATGCGGAAGAGTGATTCGATATAAGTGTTCATGTATAATATAATTCTGATTAACAGTAAGGAAAAAAAAAAAGAAAAGAAATTTTATTTACTTGAGGGTAAATATTCGATACGATTTCGTTCATTCAATTAAATCATCCAACTTTACATTATTACATAATTACATTATATTAAATTAATGTGATTTTTATTAATTTTAAGTGTATGTTAAACATTTTTTACACCCTCCACAAAAGATAGAATTTATATTAAGTTTATCATTCCGTTTGCAACATCCAGATATATGAAAATAAATATAAATATATGTACTAAAATAAAAGCCTACTTTATTTTGAGATTTCTGTTATATTGACCTTGTGATGACCCCCATATTGCCGTTACTACTTAGAGCAATTGTATGTAATTTATGCTACGTATGTGTGTGTGTACGTGTATGTGTAAAAAATACGTGAATACGTGTTCAATAATAAACGTGAGTGAGTTTAGCTCGCCTATACAACAACAAAGTCCTTGATAATTTCAATTTATTACTTAACACAATCACAAACACATGGAAATAATCAAAAAGATTTCTTTTAATGTGTTTCAGTGTTTTTAGTCTCCTTTTCGTTAGAAAGCAGTTGAACGTGTCCTTTTGCTCTGCGTGGGTTCATATAAGAATGTAAATAAAATCTATACGAAATCGGTTTTTATACTCTTCACATAAGATGGGCGGGTAGACTAAGTATCCATTTGCAAGATCTAGAAGGAGACATTAGAGACTCTACAGCAGCATCAAAAGCTGACATGATTTAGACATGTCTGTCTTTGTTGGCACACTTATGAGGTATTCAGCTGAAATTTTTTATAGACATAGATCGCCATTTTAAATAAGCAAAATCTGTCAACAGCCACGCCCATATTCGACAAAAATCTATTCATCGGCTAGAAAAATTGAGCTATTAAGTTGAAATTTGGTACAAATATTTACAATTAAACCATGCATCAATACTCCACTTAAAAACTACTACACAATACATATATGTACGTATCATCACCAATTTTTATATGAAGATGTGACCTAAGCCAAATTTAATTTTCTAACATGTTATTCAACTTTTTTTCGGAAATACGTCTAATGCATAAAAGTAGACTTCTGTGTATGAGGATTACAAGAAATATGTCTCGATTAGCTCTACAAACATAAACAGATATGAAAACTCTTCAGTTTATAATTTTTCATGTACATGCAGACGTACAGTTGTATTCTAAACAATATTGTAATAAAAATACCCAACTTCAGGAGATGTTAATCTGTGGCTGTCAGAATGTTGTCACATGTAACATAACTCAGCCAAAGTGTTGTTATCTATGGAGATTATGATAGATGAATATGTATTTGTCTGTCACCTTGATTGATATCTTTCAACACAATACTCGAAGGCACAATATACAAAACATCACCTTAACAAACATGCTAATATACATACACACTTGCACTCTTGTTATTTGGTTTAATTTCCTTTGTGTAGGCGTTACGTTATATTCTGTTCTGTTATGTTTTGTATTGATGTTGGTTTGCGTTGAGTTGTATTTCAAAAGGTCTTTATCTGAACTTTTCTCTAATGTCAATAAAGAAACTCTTCTACACTGCTGCGTTTGTAACTTTTCGTCTTATGCGAAACTCTTCAACTAAATTTCCTGATAAGTGCTGTACAGTGACACTTTAAAATATAATATGATAAGAGGGTGCACGCCATAGTGTTTGTTGTAAGTGTTTAACAAGTTTAGTGAAACTTTCTTCTTTATTGACATTTATACAACATTTGCTCTGCACCTGAAGGCCAAACATACACAAACATGTTCAACCCCGCACGTATACGTCATTGACATAAAATATTTAAAATATGGTAAACTCAGCCTTTGTTTTTTGTCCACATAATGGTGCAAATTCTTCTTTCCTTCACCTCTCTCTTTTTCTTACTCCCTCTCCCACACTATTATTTCTTATTATGCTACAAATAATTTGGCGATTAATTGTAATATTTCAATAAAATTCACAATTGACTAAAATGATTTTTATATATATCTTGCAAAAGAAGAGGGCACACTAAGTTTATCATTCGGTTCGCAACACTTTAAAAAAGAAATGTTGCATCATAAATTATATAGATATTGATGAATAAAATGTACGAGATACATATGACAGCATTCTCCAAACTTTCAAAAATCGGTATTTAACGAAAAATTTATTTATTATTATTGTTGTGAAATAAAGATATTTGTTTAACGTCCCATCATGAAAACTCAATTGGACGTTTGTTTAAGGTTATTGAGCGTCCCCAGCGACCCCCCCGAAGGAGGTACCAACTTTAGAAATTACACCATAGGCTATGTAAAGTTTACCCCTTGGTGGCAGGGTTTTCATCCATGCACTACCAGCGATTTTACAGCCCCCGCGAAGCTCCCACATGGGGACCTACATGACACGCCTTTAATTAATGTAAAAATTTGCTTAAGCCAAATGTGTCTTTTTACTTGTTTAAAATAAAATTTTCGTTTTAGTTGCTAAGAAGCTTTGACAGTTGTCCATCGGTCCGTCTTAATTTTAGTAATTTTTAACACAATGTTCACATTTAGAAAGTGAACATATAAGTCAAAGGTAATAAACTTATATGTACATGTAAACTTTAAATTTCGATATATCAGAACTTCGATTTAAAGAAAAATATTGACATTGCTAAAGTGGATGTCTCTGGTATAAGAAATATGTGTTTAATAATTTTTTGTTTAACCCAAAGCCCGACATCACTTGTGGCAAAAGGTATATTAAGTTTGTAATTCCTAAATATCAAATGCCACACCCACATTCAATTATAATATTTGATTTAGAATGGAAAACTGAATTGATTTAATTATGTCTGTGTGTCCGTCAATCTGTTCATGTAAATTTATGCGTAAGCCACACGTTGCACATGTTGAGAGGACATGAATTGAAGCAGAAAGAAACTCTATTGAAAATGGACCGAGTCAGAGCATGCTTAACTGACTTTAACATTTTTACTTGTTAATTTTATGTCATTTTATAGGTTTGAAAGAAATACCGAATTTTCCACCAGTATTTGTGTGTTTTTTATTAATAAAGGGAACAAGACACATGGACAGATGGACACTTTTCTTAATGTCAAATTCAAAACAAGTAAAAATAATACGTTTGACTTGATAAACATCCCCAAATCCAAGCTACACATAGAAATTAGGAGTATGATCTTAGGATGAGCGGTATAAAACTCTGAAACAAACTGTTGTTTTTATTTTGCTGATCAGTGTAATTTACAATATTTTATATAATAACGGTAATATAATATAATCAGGTGGCAACAATTGATGTTATTTAACAATCATGCGCACTTGCGCTGGCACTACAATGACAGTAGACATAATAAAGCGACATATAGATATAGATACATCACTTGTGATGTTAAAAAAGCAGTCAAAAAATTTTCATAAAATAAAAAATATATAACGATATGGAAAAATCATATTCACAAAATACAATCAATTAGAAATCCTTAAACAAAGTGTTTGAGTGAGTATTATAATATTAAGTGAAAAACGAACAGAATGTAATCACATTGAAAAAAACTGAACGTAACTTCTGTGAAAATGTTAAAGAAAAGTTACCGATAAGAAGGCTTTTATGCACTAAATTTAAGAAGAATTGATTATTAAAACGTATTTTGAAAAACATAATGTCGGCAAAGGTAAGAATTTTGAATTATTTAAAAAAAAAAAAAACAAGGATCTTGTGTTAAATATAAAGAAATCATCTCTTGTTACACTGGCCACCATAGATAGCAAACATAAAATGATGATAAAGTAGAAACATATGTTCAGTTGGAATTACAGACAACACAGTAATCAACACAGTAGGAAATAATTTTATTTAAGGTAACTTTTTGTTGTTGTATATTCATAATTAGCACACATTGGACAAGACGTAATACTTAGCAATAGCTGAGCGTAATTATATGATGCTTACTTCATGAATGCATGGAATACTTTATGTATGCTCTCAAATACACGCAAACCGCACAAATTCACGCAAAAAATCCTATGATTAAAAACTAACTGAATGAAATTATAAATATTGTGTACTCGGAAAAGTAAAATTCAATTATGCGGAGGCATCCCCAATACGTGCTTTAAATACTAAACAGAAATCTGAATCTGCCGAATCTTTTGTTCTCACTCACTCTTGAAAAACTAAAATGTTGTACCTAGTCAAGCCCGACTAATCGGCACACTACAATACTTTGTTCCAATTGCGCAGAAACCCAAAAAGCAGTTAAACCTGTAGGGCCGTAAAGAATCTTATCTTATCTAACAGTATGAGTACGCGGGAGAAATCTTTATAGACATATATTGTAGATATATTGCGCAGAACACTCTGATAGAGATTTTAAAAAATTAACTGTAAAAATTGTTGTTTTTCTAGTACAGATCAAAAATTCAAACCTTTTTTTTTTTTTTTAAATGTAACAAACGTATCAATAAAACGCATTATAACCCCTAGAATGCTAATGATTTTACACGAGCCTTTTTGACTTTTCATGCTTGAGTTCTATTTAAAAATTTCCTTATTTACATGTGCGCACGTAAAACACAATTCATAGAATTTCTTATTAGGGGTGTTGGCAGAGCGAAAAGTGTATTCTTTCGTTTGCATTTGAATATAAATCGTCAGCAAGCTATGCAAACGATAGAGCTCAACAACACAATAGATAATCAACCGCGCAAACAGTTTATCGCTGACCCGTGTCGAGTGTAAAGAGTTTTCTTTATCCAATGTGTCGACAATTGTTGTAATTCACTCCCCACTTTTTTTGCGCCTTTTACTTTTGTTTATTATTATTATTATTTGCATCATCTCACGTACAAGTGTTTTCGTGTTTGTGCCTTTATTTACATTATGGTTTTTTGCGAGTTCCTTGAACGTCACTACAATGTACGAACAGTTGTAATAAACAAACAACATGAGCTGTAATTTGTTTATGAAACAATAACATTTGTCTTATTGCCAGATGACGCGTTACAAGCAAACTGAATTCTCGGAGGAGGACAGTAGTTCCATTGGTGGGGTCCAACTGAATGAGCCCTCCAGCAGTGCTGGCATGCACATACGTTACCATACAGCCAGAGTAAGTGTAAATAATAGAAAATTATATGCATAAACGCTTATGCTACGTTTGCTTAAGAAGATTTTCTTAAATGATTTTTACAACACCACAAAGAAATTTTTATTTTTTATAATTTTTCCACACTCTCTACCATCACAGCTCATTTGAAAGGGTAGAAAATCTATTCAGGACGTGTCTCTGCCAAATAGAAAATATTGCTTCCAACTTGAATTATAGACAGAGCCATAAGGGGCCTGAAACTTATATCGAAAGCCAATCATTACATTTTCTTTATCATTCATTACTATGGAATATTTGATAATATATGTTGTCTAGCATTTTATCCAAGCTTTTTTTTCAAGAGTTAGCAACCTTCTTATACCTTAAAGCTTATTCTGGAAATTTGAAAAGATTAAATGGTTTCAAAATTCAAATCACAATTCAAGTAACCGTGTCCATTCGCACATGTTTTCGCTTTCACAAGAATTTACATCTTAACGTGAAATTTAGATTATTGAGATAGATTCCTACACAAATGGATAAAAGTTTCTCATGATCACATTTTTTAAGATGGGTTCTACTGTATCCAAGATTTGGCTAAAGCCAAATATTGATAATTTCTTGTTTTTTTTTTTTTTTGTTTTTGTTTTTTCTACTTTAAACAATATTTTATTTGTGGATTTTTTTAGGCAACCCTTAATTGGCGCTCAAGAAATCGCACTGAAAAATTGTTGCTGCTTATAATATTCTTAATGTTCCTTGCAATCCTTACGTTGTTATTTATAACTTTGTTACATGACTCAGACAAGAGTACACGTATTTTACACGTTGAACCGCACAATAAAAGTAGGTTTCTAATGAAAGTTAAACATTAAACAAATTAATTATTTATTAAAAAATTAATAATTATTTAATATATGCAGATAGTGAGCTGCCCTGCTTGACAGAACACTGTGTGTATGCTGCAAGTGAAATTTTAAAATCCATGGATCATTCGATAGAGCCATGTGATGACTTTTATGGTTATGCTTGGTAAGCAAAGAACAAAACGTGTTGTTTTCTTTTTTAAATAAATATTATATTTATTGTAGCAATCGTTGGCTTAAAAATAATCCTATTCCGGAAGGTAAGTCATCGTGGGGTACATTTAGTAATTTGGAGCAGCGCAATCAATTGATTGTAAAAACTGTGCTGGAGAAACCGATGAAGACTTTCAAGTCGGAGGCCGAGAAGAAAGCTAAAATATATTATGAATCCTGTTTGGATCGAAATGATGAGATTGAAAAGCTCGGTGCCAAGCCCATGGTGGATTTATTGTGGAAGGTTGGCGGTTGGAATGTGACGCACAGTGGCTTCAATATAGCAAAATGGAGTTTATCCAATAGCTTGAAAATATTACAAAATAGGTAGAGCTCTTATTTCTTATAAAGAATACTTTAATCATCAAATTTTGGTGCTTTTTGTTGCTTCAGATATAATTTTAATTGTCTGTTTGGTTGGGCAATTGGTGAAGATGATAAGAACTCCACGCGCCATATTATACAAATCGATCAGGGTGGTCTCACTTTGCCTACACCCGACTATTATGATAATCGTACGGAAATCCATCGAAAGGTTTTGCACGAATACATAGAATACATGACCAAAGTTTGTGTTTTGCTGGGAGCCAACGAAACGGATGCTCGACGACAAATGCAGGAAATTATTATCTTTGAAAAAAAATTGGCCAATATTTCTAGTCCGCTGGAGGAGAGACGCAACGAAGAGGCCATGTATCATGCTATGACATTAGCAGAACTGGAAGGAAAGGCTCCATTTTTAAACTGGACTCAACATTTCGATCATGCTCTACAGCTCGTAAATCGCAAAGTTACCCAGAAAGAAGTGGTGGTGGTGTACGCAATAGATTTCATTCAGAAACTTTCTAAAATCATTTTGGAAATGCAGAAAACCACAGAAGGGAAAAAGTATGTACATGGTTCACATTACTCTCAGTATGGAGTTGTTATATGCTTTTTTCTTAATATTGTTATTTTAGCATTTTGAATAATTATTTGATCTGGCAAGCTATGCGCACCTTGACGCCATGCTTATCGAAACCGTTTCGTGATGCGTACAAGGGTGTACGAAAAGCATTAATGGGTTCTGATGGTGGCGAAGAAGTTTGGCGATATTGCGTGGCCGATACAAATAATGTGATAGGTTTTGCCGTTGGTGCAATATTTGTGCGGCAAGCTTTTCATGGGGAATCCAAACCAGAAGCTGAACGTATGATTAACGAAATTCGAGAAGCTTTCAAAATCAACATACGTGATTTAAGTTGGATGGACAAAAACACCAGTGAGAGAGCCATAGACAAGGCGAATGCTATTTCAGACATGATAGGCTTTCCTGATTACATTCTAAATGCTAAGGAATTGGATAAAAAGTACAACGAACTGAACGTCACACCAAATGCATACTTTGACAACAATATTCAAGCCAATCTGTTCAATTTAAAAATTAGTTTAGAGAAACTCGATCAGCCGGTCAACAAAACAAACTGGGGCATGACACCACAAATGGTGAATGCTTATTACACACCCTCCAAAAATCAAATAGTCTTCCCAGCTGGTATTTTGCAAACACCATTTTTCAATATACATTATCCAAAGAGTCTGAACTTTGGGGCAATGGGCGTAGTAATGGGCCACGAGTTAACACATGCATTCGATGACCAGGGTAGAGAGTATGACAAGTTTGGCAATATAAATCGGTGGTGGGATAATAAGAGTATCGACAGTTTTAATGAAAAGACTGAATGTTTTGCCAAACAGTATGGCTCCTATGTGCTTAATGGCTGGCGTTTAAATGGTAAACAAACTTTAGGTGAGTTCTGCTAAATATTAAAATTATATGTTATATAAACATCTTATCATTTTTTTTTATATGAACCTTAGGGGAAAATATAGCGGATAATGGGGGCCTGAAAGCAGCCTATCATGCTTACCTAAACACTGTGCTGCATAAAGAGGCAGACTTACTCAAGTTACCCGGCCTAAATCTAACGCACGAGCAATTATTCTTTTTATCCTTTGCTCAGGTAGGAAATTATTCAAAAAAAAAATAACTCTATGTACGATATTGGACACTTTCAGGTGTGGTGTTCGACGGGTACTGATGAGACCAATGTTCTGCAAATGGAGAAGGATACTCATGCTCCGTCAAAGTTTCGTGTCACTGGCACATTATCGAATATGCCAGAATTCGCTGAAGTATTTCAGTGTAAAATCGGTTCTAATATGAATCCTATCAAAAAATGCGCTGTTTGGTAAAATTTTAACTCACACTTAACTTCTACAGCAAATAGTTTAAAATGTAACTGTACATATATTTATATTTGTGTGTGTCGGTGTGTTTATGTGAAGTGCCATTGAGCGTTACAAATTATTTTCGAAGAAGCTCCAACAGTGTTACCCAAGTCGTTGGACTAATTCAACCGACGTTCAGCAGATCTATCCAACCACAGAACAATTAAGAACATAGTCCTTGACAAAAACTCTATTACTCATGTTATGATGGACAAATGAAATAACTGTAAATGGGGTAAAGGGGTTTTAACTGTTTTAACTAGATATAGAGATGCGGTGGTCGAATAGTGAATAATTCCATCATGTACTATTTTTATATGTAATGGAGAGTTTGTAACGCACTAAAATGTTCTTGATCAGCAAGAACATTGCAGGTCGATTTAAACATGTCTATCTTTCCGTCCCGTTGTAGTAGACATTCTTGAAATTTATTCACAAAAATCGAGTTCGCTTTCGAACTCTGCGAAATTTATGACCTGACATGATGGTATGGAAAATGATGACAATTGGTAACGCCCACAACAACGCTTCGAATGGCATATGTTAGAATCGATCTAAGTCAAATTTTGTAACTTTATTACTTTTTTTTTTAAATCGAGACAAAAATCAGTTCTTTATCCTTATACGAGTAAATATATTAAAAGCGTCGGCAACGCATAGTACATATCGCAGGTGTTCAATTTGTCCTCGAAACTTATTTCTGATTGTTTAAAAATCTCCCCCCGAAACATAATACTGTCATATTATGGTGATTATAGACAAATTCGATTCAAAAACATTTCTTGCAATATAAATAATTCTTCGTCTGAACGCATGTGTACATTTTTGTATTATTTTAATATTACTAAAATTTTTTAATAAAAAAAAAATAAAAAAATAAATATTTCGTCAACTATTAATAAAACTACTGATTTCTTTCCATTTGTACAATCCATTTTAAAGTAATTTTTCTATTATATAAGCTTAGCGAAACTCTAAAAAAATACTCACTATGATGATTTTAACATCACGAACAGAATGTGAGAATATAAATTAAGGTGTTAATTTCGGTTGAAGTTGAGTCAATAACACAGTTTCATGGCAATATTTTGTATGTGTTTCCCCATTAATGTGCATCGATAAGGCAGTTCAGTGTTTCTCCTAAAAGTATACTTTTTTTAGATTATACTGAAATAACCGCAACATGACTGTATTTGAATTTCTATCCCTTTATAAAGAAACTTTATCAATAATGTCTTAGCAGGGTTTTGTAAAGTAAAATAAAGAACCAATTTTTTGCCTTTTACTAATACTGGGTTGTTAATTAAGATGTAATAAGTACAGGGTGACTCTCCTGTATTAACCGTGTTGTAAAAAAGTGAACTGGAAATTTATTTAAGTATGTACTTTATGTTGTTCTACATACATTTATTTATTTATTCCTCTTTCGCTTTACACTTTCCTCATAGAACTACCAACTTTATTAGCAACTACTCTTAACTTGGTATACATATTTTTATACCTTCCATATAAGATGGTTATACTATGTTTGTCATTCCATTTACGGCACGCTACAAAGTATATATATTCTTGATTAGTATCATAAACGGAGTAGATGTAGACATGTATGTCCGGGTGTCCGCCTGTTGGTGGTATTCTCACGGTATTTTGTAGACCCTGCATACAGAACGCTATTGAAATTAGACAAAATCGATTATGAGCCACGCCCACAATCGATAAAAATCCATTTATTTGTCACAAATATTGAGCTATGATGTTAGAATATTATTCTATATAATTATTTCTTTTATCGATGTGCCAGAAATGGGCATGGTTGAATAACAGACATACCCACACTTTACAAAAAACCGTATTCAGTGTAACACTCGATCTAATAGTTGACATGAAGTACATACATTATTAGAGGGTGTAATATACATCTGCCTGCGAAAGGTATTTAAGATTTGATTTAAGGCAAATTTACTTTTTTTACCCGTTATTTATTGTACCCATAAATGTGTTGAAAATGAGCATAATCAAGTAATAGACACGCCCACTTTTAAGAAACCTTTTTAATGTGAAAGTAAAATATTTCATATCTTAGTAATAGCTGTGAAACATATTGTAAACATGCCACGCCCATAGACATATGAATCTCTGTGAAGGGTATTCAAGATTCATTCATGTTTCAGCTTCTTTTTCTACAATTTTATTTTACTCTCTGCAATTCTCAATGGCATATTGGTATGTACATCCGAAGAGAGCAACTAAAAGAATCTCTGCTCTGTAACATCATAATACACTTGCAGCAGAGACTTTACACTTGTTTGTGCTTTATTCTATGGCTGAAGTTATGTATTTGAAGTATGTGTGTATTTAGAGAAGCGTCTAAAACTTCTTTGCCTTCATTCAGTATTTTATGCATTGTCGGCTTTGGTGCAACAATTTCCTTCAAATAAAATTATAATATTTCCGATAGTAAAACAAAATGCGAATCTTCTTATATTCATTTTGTTTTTTGATGCTATTAACATACGTTTGCAGTTCTTCTGGTAAAAATTCATTCATTTACAGTTCATTTATCAGAATGAAGGTGTAAAAATAATTTTTTAATATTTTGCTTAGTAGCAGATTTTGGATATATACCCAAAGCTTACTATACATTGGATGAATATGGTCACAAATCCAACTTGAAACCGGTCGATTCGCAGGTATGTTTGTTATATAGTATATAGTATTCATTGTATATATGTATGGTATATGAAAATTACAAAACTAATTTAATTTCTTTGTTTCCCCCGACAGACAGTGAAACGTTTACGTAGAGAGCTGGAAAAGTTGTCTCTTTCTCCGACCATCAATCAACATTACCCATTGACTACCCCATAAAATTTATTGCCATTGTTTCTTTTCAATAACAACAAAAGTAGGTAGAAAGGTACCGTAAATGTTGTGGAGAGAATCATGTTTTGCAAATGGACACATCAGCCTCCGTTATTTAGCAGCTTTACATTATTTAAGTTTAATTAAATTTCAAGGCAAAGTCACTGTGCTGCCACTCTGTTACAATACAAAAGCAGTTCAGCTGCGAAAACGGATATTCTTCGATCTGTACCGAATTTACTTTTGCCGAAGTACCACTTTTACTGTTTCATCTCCTCTATACATACATATATACACATCACATAAAACTTATCATAATAAAGTTTTTAATTTCAAAAAGTAAATTTTTTGTTATTGTTGCTATTTTTATGGTATACTCGTATATGGAGTTATTATGTAAAGCGAGTGATTAAGTGGCCCTGAATTAAGAGCCGGTATCCAAGATTTATCTTACACCTATTACATCTATTTCGATTGTTTTGTAATTAACATAATTTTCAGCTGCATTGCACAAGAAAACGGTAACAACTTTAAGCGTCTGGTGTTTTCAATGAGAGTTTTCTTGCATAAATTAATCGATGCAACATTTCAGCTTCACATGTCGCATACCATCACGCTTAACACTTGCATTGCACAAGTTGTTTAAAAAAGTAACATACGTTAGCCGAATATAGGATACCCTTCACTTTGATATTTTTATATTATCTATACTTTACTACATGAAGATGTTTTATTTATTTATAAAAGCAAGACAAGTGTTTTAAAGTGTTTCATATGAAAAAAATGAAGTTCAATGGTAGGGAGTGTTGTTTACGATTTCATCCATTTGCATGATGAATGCACCACAATAAATATAAGTTTTAACCTTAATGGATATATTAGTCAAATGCTTGTTTACCCTTTTCATTAAGGCGAAGGTATAAAAACAACAAGAAAAACAACAACAACAACTGAAAATGCTGCAGTATAATCAACTCGACTATATGATGGCCTACACCACGCTAAACAATTTTGTAAAAAATAAAAAAAAAAAAAAATATTGAAAATTTATTAAAAAATATTGAGAATATTAAATTTTTTTAAATTGAAAAAAACGAAATTTTTAAAAAAGTCTTTCTAAAAATGAAGCAATTTGTGCAGTAATCATCCTTTCCCTAAAAAATATTTCATTTTTCATCAATAAATATCAAAAATTATAAACTGTAGGTTGACTACATAGGCCTTACTTAAAGGCCTCCTTCCGTGTGTTTCAAAGGGAATAATACGCTTGGTATACCAGCCTAATATGTGGAGGGTATAAAAATGAAAACTTACAATAACCAATGATGTATAAACAATAATAGAGACGAAGAAAACTCACTATGACAGCTCTTTAGATGCCTATTGTCTTTTGTATTTGTTTTTTTTTAATTGTATGCGTTTTTTATTATTGTTATTATATTTTAATTTTTCGTTTTCATTTTGGGGCTTTAGAGTGAATGCAATTCATAATGTTATGTAATCTTATTCAAGGTCAACTAGCATGCAAAAGATGAGAAGATGAATAAATAAAGTAGACGTCTCCGATTACCATAAAAAAAATAAAAAATAAAAACACCTTTGCTTGCCGTTCATATTTGTACCGGTTTTTCAGGCTAAATTCACATAATTATCTGTTGCTGTAGACATCTGTCTTCTCTTACACGTCTATTTTGTGTAAATGTTTTTTGTTATCATTGTCGGCCCGAAGCGACTTGATAGTATACTTAAAATGTTGTCTATTTGATAAAAATCTGACTCGGAATTTGCATAATTCGGGTGGCCGCATATAAAGTTATATTTTTTTGCCCATTAATAGAAAATATGAATAAATCAACTCACGTCTATAATAAAATTGTCATTTGAGGAAAATCGATCTGATTTTTATTCATAAATTTTGAACATACTTTATATTTATTTATTTTTTTTTTTTTGCAAAGTAGTTGTTAATGAAAGCAATTCACCTGTTGTGCCCTTGCAGGTTAAACTTGAGGTTTACAGGTTTGTAGTGTTGTGTCGGGCGAACTAACCAGACTGACGCATCTTGTACTCGTTTACTAGCATTAGCCTAAAGTAAGGCCGATGGTAAAAAGCCGTAGCAGAGACACATTGTTTGGCAGCACAAGTCATGTTCATATAAAAGATGAATACCTACACGTTTGCCACCGCATAGTCCGTTAAACAATTGAAACGTGTACATCGCTCATCGTTAACTGATTGCTGCCTACGCACTAACTGAATTTTTATTGTGTATTCAAATATTGTCTGTAACGCAATGTTGAAATATGTGTTAATTGTGTGCCTTTTAAATGCGGCCATCGCTCTGCCCATTGTGAGTGAAACTTTGTGTGTGATTTATGTGACAGTGGTCCAGAGAATGGTATTTCACTTATTCTAACGTTCTTATTCTAGAGTCGAGATGATGAAGCGGAAAATGAATTAGAGCGAGAAGAATTGGAACGAATTCAAAATGAAAGCGCTCAGTATTCGTTCAACTCACGCGTAGATGATCAAATTAATGATGGATCCCTCCAGCGGGAAGAGACGCGTGATGGTAGCAAAGTCAAAGGCATGTATTCATACAGTGATGGTTTCGTTATGCGGACCGTGTACTATGAGGCTGATGAAAATGGTTATCGGGTTGTGAAGGAGGACGCGCACGAAATTGGCGATGGTCCCCAATTCAATGCTGATGGTCAGGCCGATGTGGAAGGTTCACTAATTGGAAAATACTCCATTAAACTGGATAAGGATTACCAGGACAAACACTACAAGGATATTAATTCTTAATCGTTTTGCATTTCCATATATTCTCCCACATACTTGTTACACTCTAGAAATAAAGACTGACTTTACGCAAAATACTTCAATTTACTATCCATCTGGAATATAGATGGATAAGTTTTTTTCTTTATTTTTTGTTCGAATTATTATTGTAAGGTGCAACTGCATCACATTTGAACCTCATTCGAGGATAGCTTTGGAAAACTATTTGTGAATGATTACTTTCGAAGGCAAAAGATGTTTATTAACTCAAAGAATAATGCCATAATTTGAAAGCTGAACAAATTACAATTCAATTCTACAAAAAGTTTGAACAAAATCCGTGCAGCCGTTTCTGAGTTATAAGACTTTAAAAAATGTCTATATTCTAAATCCGCTTACTGCGCAATTCTGGGCGCCTGGTATTTTGCTAACATTTTTATATTTGTGCGATTTTCACAAATTACGATCACAAGAATGAAAGTGAACTTGCTTGTCTTATAACTAGAAAACTATTGCTTCGATTTTGGTCAAATTTTTTGCAAACATTTGGTAATTTCTGTAACTTTTTGGGGATCTTCAATTGATGAGCGTGGCACCGACCGTTTTCTTAAAAATTTGTTTTTACAAATACATGTTGTTTATTAACTAAATAATAGTTCTTCGCCATCGGCAAAATTGGTCAAGAGCCACGCCCACAATTAACAAAACCTATACATCTGGCACAAAAGATTACCTGTGAAGTTGAAATTTGGTGCACATATGTATTTATTGTTATGCATTCAATGATGTGCCAAAAATGGGCGCGATCAGATAACAGACACATCCACAATATATTTACGACGCTCACCATTGTGGATGTGGAGGGTATTTAAGATCAATACTTATATTTTCTTCTGATTGTATTGAAGAAATTTTGTGTGATTTTTTCCAATTCTGAATTCAATGTTTCGCCCCGAGCTCACCTTATATTATATTTATTGTGACCTTGTTTTTTTTTTTTTTTTTAAATTAAAATTCAACAATTTTGCGATTAAGGTTAAAAAGTTTTAATATTCTTTAAAGTGATCTTTGAAAATGCCCTTCGCTACTGTCCAAGTCAATTCTATATCATCAAAAATATTCCATTTAAAGATACCCTACAAAAAAAATGTGTTCCTTAATCAAGTTAAGTATAGTTGTCTGTAGTAGTTATTTTCCGGGTCGAAAATAACTATGATGTGTATTTCAAACTAGACAAAAGTATCGGTAGTCTATGTAAGTTAATTGATATTAAAAATTGACAAAATCAGCTTAAGGACAAGCTCACAAAAACGTTAAAAATTAAAAAAAAAAAAAACACTTTTAAGCGTTTCAAATTACTTACTCATAACCTAAATTTTAAGTTAAATGCCCCTGAAATATTCAATTTATATAAAATCCTTCCTTTTATTTGTGTTTAATTTGTATTTAAATTTTGAATTTTTGGATTTTTAACAAAATACGTCTAAGCTAAAATGACTGTAAATTAAAACATTTTTTATGGACATATGGACAAATGGTATATCAACAGGTGGTTTACTACCCAGTTTTATCATATAATCACGTCAAGGCAGGGGCTATTTTATTGCCAATCAGAGAGAAGCACTCCAACATTCAAAATAACCGTTCATTAACGGTACGTAAAAATGCAACGCTCCACTAAGAAAAGCACAAAAAAAATGTCTACCATGTTTTGGTTTGCACCAGATGGAGCTTTAAAAGATTAACTTTCAATTTTTTTTTAAATATTAAATATTGTAGATTTTTTCCAGTAATTTTTTTTTAATGCACTAAACGGTGTTTGGCATAATGGTAAAAGTTGGAATTATTATAACTCCGCGAAAAACAAGGTTTCTTGGAAGTAAAAACTATAACTAGTCTTTTGACATAAAAATCATTTTTTTTTTCAACTTCACAAATTGGTTTTTTATCTATTCAAAAACAACTTAAGTAATAATTACTTTTTAGGTTTTTCTAAAATATAATATCTACATAGAGAGCTTTGGGTGAGCCTTCAAGTAAAATAGTCCAAATCGTTATGTACATTTTACTCATATGTATATTGTCATTGGTATTGGTGGTTTGTAAGCCACAAACCTTTAACATGGACAAGTCAAAATTATCGAATGCAATGCATGAACAAGAAACCAACCAAAACAAGAAACCAGAAAATGAAAACTAAAGAAGCTTTAGTTTGGCTTGAGCCAAATTTTGAACACCTTTTACATACATATGTATGTACTCGTATATGACTAAACTATGAGTTTGGCATGCTTTAAATGCATTTGAATTCGAAAGTTAAATTTTCCATTTAATTGAACGAAATTTCAACATGGTTTAGTGTCATAAGAATAAATAAATATTTAGTCTAAATCATATTTTTTTTTTTGGCTGCTGCAACCGTTTATTAGAGTAATAATATAGTCTACACTCAAAAGATGAGAGAGTTGTAGAAACATATGCTTAATGCTCAATAGCAAATGGCATTTGACCTCCATCCATTCATAATTCATTTACAGTTGGTTCATATTACAGTAAATGCATATTTATGTACATATGTATGCATGTATGCGTGCTTGTATGTACAAGAAAATATCATCGTTTGCGTATTTTAAACATTACGTCTGTAATTGAGATGTTAATGTTTGTTCAAGTTATGAAAAATTTCACACTAAAGCTCCACATACGCTTATGCAACCAGCTGATATGAATGTTATCGAGAATTTCTTTTACTCACTTCAATTCCATGCTAATCATTTCAAATTAAGTGAAATTCATTTAAATTTGTATAATTTTTATTATTCGCACAAGTTCTTATTTTATGATAAGTGAATGACAAACCAAATTAAATATATTGTGATATATATTTTAGTATTTTTTAAAGAACTGCTTAACGTAGACAATACATATTTTACAATAAATCATAAGAAGAATATTTTATGGCAACTATGAGTAAACACTTTGAATGGTGTTGTTTTTGTTATTTTACCTCTATATAAATTGGCAGCTGTACAATGTTTACTATTGCGTTTGCTACAACTATAACATATTTAACGATATTTCTATTCTTTGCAACAAGTATCAATTATATAAATTTGTTAAACTAGGCAGCATATGTTGCAGATAGTGGACACACCGACCTAGCTTTAGATTCCTTTACTTTAATCAGCATTATACATGTAAGCTCTTAGGGTTTCTTTTCTCAATATTACCAAAGGCATAACAAACTTAGTGTACTCCGTCTTTTATGTGGAGGGTATAAAAAAACTTGCTTATCAGAATGACAAACAAACACATACCTCCATATCTCAAGTTGTTTTAATAAAGATATGTTTGCCCCAGTTCTTTTATTTCTGTGTACATAACGAACTACATTTGGTTAAGGCCAACTTTTAAATACCCTGCACTACTTTTTCCATAGTCGGCGTGGCATGTAGCTGTTTACTCAAAGTAAGTGTATATATTATCCTTTAACATACAAGTAGAATTTTGCACCCACTTTAGTTTTTTGTAAATTATGAGCGGGTCCTCCGGCATCCGATTGCATCCATTTTTGGTATATTGGCTACATATAAATAGGTTTACCTAATTTTGACTTCGTAGCTGTATTTTTAAGCCTATAAGATATATTTTTGTACATTCTGGGCGTGGATTTTAACCTATTTTATTTCATGCACATAAAAATCTGCATGCAGAAACTGTACTGAATTTGGATTTCGTAGCTCAATTCTTTTTTTTTAACTAATAGATAGATTTTTTCCATTATAGGCGTGGCTCTTAACTATTTATATCAAATTTAAATAGCGTTCTGTGTTTAGAAATATCTCACAATTTACAACCGTGAAAATGCCAACAACGGATGCGGACATACGGATTTTGATGTTGATCAAGAATATAAATACTTTGTAAAGTATCTAAAGCTTTCTTTTGGGTGTTGCATATAGAATAGCAAACTCAGTATACCCCCATTAGATTTTAAACCTATTCGTACATAACGATAATGTTGATTAATTAAAAAATGCTTTAAGGAATTATTTTACTCACAATGTATGTGTACACATAATATAATTTTACGTATACGTATGCACGCACTTATAAACCTCAATAAATTCATATAAAAAGTTCTCAATTAAAAGTTGAGAATATGTATCCATATCCTGGGATTCTACACTTGCAGCTTACTGTGCGAAGAAGACAACACAACAATATTTTTGCGAATGCATACCATTTAAATATTTGGTTTTTTAACTTTTAACGAAAACTCATTCAATGATATGATTAATAAATAATAATTGAGTAAAAGTATTAAAAGGAATATTTTGTATAATGAAAGGAATTCACTTGTAGGGTGTGTAAGAAAAGTTGGAATTTTATATTTTTACAATGATTATTGCAGAACGTGATAAGCAGTGGTCGTGGAAGGCGATACATTTGCACTTGTATTTGTAAGAACACTTGTATACTCGTATAAATATTTAATAATGTCAATATCTCAGAAAAAATAAATGGTGTTTTACATTAAGGATGGTGGGCGTTATTGTAAAAAAACGTATATGTATAAATTTCGTGCTAAAAAAGAAAGTATTAAACAAGAGAGTAAAAAAACTACTACAACTACTTTGCTGCAGTATGTTATGAATAAATTTAAAGTTTAAGGATACATATTATATTACTTTGACGAAACATTTTATCTAGTCTTTTCTTTTTTTTTATTAAAGATTCTTGCTTAGAAGAAAACTTTCATTACTTCACTCACCAGGCCAATCATAGAATACAAAATGTGTGAAAATGATTCTGAATAGCTTAACATAATATCTAATGAGTCTCTTATGAGTTTCAAATATTTTCGTAAACTTGACATACATAGTGTTAGTTACCAAAAATTTCACAGAAGTAATGCACTTTTCCATAGGGACATAACAATTTTATAATTTAATACAAATACATTCTTAAACGTTTTTCATAATCTATCATCGTCAAAATGTAAGTCAAGGTTAACATTTTTGTTGTGAGCAATATTTAGAAATCATAAAAAAATTTTCTTCCACACACTTAAACCCTTTCAAAGCCCATTCAACCATTTAAAAATAGATATTACTGCTAATGATGTAGGGGTACATATGAATTTGCTTCATTTTGATGCATTTTTGAATCATATTTTCGGTGCTTGAATGTAAACGTGTTTTCGTTCTTCGTGCGCTTGCATACACGATATCTTTCTATTGACCTTTTATGTATATATATATAAAAATTAAAGTAAAACAAATAAAGTACAGTTAAGAAGAAAAAGAAGAAGAACAAGAGAAAAGTGTATATGTAGCAATAAATGCTTAAAATGTTGATATCGTTTATATGTCCTTTGGATGCTTTTCTGGTATTACTTTCGTAAAATGTAAATTTTTTGTCTTTTTGGTTTTTGTTCATGTTTCCCTGCGGCTTAGTCCAAATTTAATGGTCGGCCATGTCGTGAGAATAATTCAATATGTTGCATGACGGCACATATACACCCAAACATATGGAATATTGTATGTATACATGTGAAGCCCTCAATTGAAACAAATGAATGAATGAGAATAAATAACAGAATGTTTCTGCGAAAGATAAGAAATTGTTGACTTAAACATGTATAACACAACTAGCTACATAGGCGGTACATCTATTTCAGTGCTGGCGCATAAATTGTAGATAAATGGTATTGGGCTGTTGTCTTTAAATATTCTCCTTTTCAGCACAGCCCCTCACTTCACTTCAAAATATTTAACATGACCGCAATTTTCGAAGGATTTTTTCTTCATTAAGCAAAGAAAACACAGAAAAGAGAATGTGTAAAATTGACACTCATACTTCTTATAGGGCCTTTGGTTGGTTGGATATGTGTGGTTAGATCTTTTTACAGCTTTTTATCCGTTCAGTTTAAACTAAAAAATTTGAACCGACTATTTAATACCCTACACAATTTAATACCACAAATTATGTTACAATTAGTTTCGTTGTGTAGGTGCGTCACTTCGTGAAATATGATTATATGGAAAGAAGTTCTAAAAATGGTCCGACTGTGTTCAACTTTAGCTATTTAATAAAATGGTTTTTATGTGGAAAAGTCCTAAAAATCATCCAATTCGATCCACTTTCAAGAAGATTCCTCTTTGGTCCAATACATGTCTTTGTACTAAATTTTATCAAAATATCTCAAAAAGTTCGACTTGTAGTTTGCTCAAAAGTCTACATGGACATACGGACGGACATGGTTAAATCTTGATTAATGATTATTTTGGGCCAAATTAAATCACCTTCATCCCTATGTATAAATATTGGTCACGGGATAAGGTCAAATTTTTGGCCAAATAAAAATTATTATTATTATTAAATTGTGATCGTGGCACTTGAACGATTTTGTCAAAAGTATATAAAAACCTAAATACAGATACTATATAAATATATTTGTACCAAATTTCAGCTCGATATCTCTAAATCTGCGACAGTGAAAGTTCCACACGGACATATGCAGATCGATCGAATATATAAACTTCGCAGGGTCTCCGAAGCTTTCTTCCGGGTGATAAAAACGATATAATAAACTTAGTATTCCTTCATTTCAACGAAGAAGTATATGACAACATGTTGAAAAATCTTTCTTTTACAGATGGTCCCCTCTTCTAAAAAGATTAACGAGTTCTGAGTTGAAAAGTAACTTTTTTACGTAATTCCGCATTTCCGCATTTGAGCATTCATATAATTTGTGTTTTATTTTTCACATTTACTTCATTCTTTTAATCTAAATTTAATTAACTGGCCCCAGTTAATTTGAAAATGCAATAACAGGAGAGTTTTGTTGTGCGCGCTCCATTCTAATTACCATCGCACTCCTGTTGCATTACTTTGCCATCCACCCACCTACGACAAGTTTCTGGTGTCGAGCATATAATGAGAAAAACACATTAATTAAAAAGTTTTAGTCAGAATTTCTTCTTTCGTAAAATTTTCTTCTGCGGACGGTGTGAAAATAAGAATAAAAGTAAACAAAACAAGGAAAATTTAAAGACTCTACAGATAAGTCTGTTCGTCTTTAAAAAAAAAAAATCCAATGGAAATGATGCGTTTCCGTAAGAATACAAATGCTAAATTTGGTTGCGTAATTAAAATCCATAATTAATAGAGTGACTAGAGCGTTCCTTTTGTTTATTGCATTTAATTGGTTTCCCCTTATACGCCGCTCCGTGATTATGGGTTGGTTGATTGTACTGGGTACATAGCGGAGAGAGAGAATTCAATTATCCGTTGTTATGCAGAATTTTCCAAAACTCTTGATAGTTAAATAATTGTTAATACAGATTACACTAGAGATACACTGTTTGTGCCAAATATAATTTTTTTTTTTTTTGTACTTGTTTGTTATATTAACATTTATTTTTGAAAAATAAAGTCTTGTATAAGGAGGAGCTTGCAACCGTTCAATATAGTGACGTATTCTGCATTACCGCGGCACTTAATGAATATAAAATTTGTTAAAAAAATATTAAGGAATTAACGAAAAAAAAATCAAATGTGATATTAAAAAAAAGGACCTTTTCAAGGGGTTAAAAACAAAGCGACTAAATATTAAATTTCACCAATGTATCTGATAAATTGGATAAATTAAAGCCGGTCCAGTCCGACCATCACATACCCTAGTTCAGCTAAGCTATATATTTCGATTTTAAATTAAAAAAAAAATCATAATTAGTCGCCATATTCTGCAGTCGAACGGTATATGAAAAAAGAAATTAGAACAAGGTATACAGGAGTTAGATTAAAAAGAAAAGCCATGTCCTTTCATTTTCAGATATCTTATTAATAATTAATAAGAGCTCACATTACACGATTTTATAAATTTCACAATATACAACTTACAACAAAGCAATGGTATGGGTATGATATTGAATAACGATGGGTCACCTAGATTTGGCATACGCTTAATATATCCCTTTTTACTTGTTTATTTTAATTTTGAAAAATATTTCGATTTTTTTTTTTTTTGAAAATGTTGATGAGTTTGTGTTTGTGCGTTATGAACGTGCCTGATCGTTGTTGTTTCTATGAAACATAAATGTTTACCCCACTAACGTATATGCACACATAGCAAACATCTGTTTATGAAAAATTACAATAACAAGCACGAGTACTTAGTTAATATGTACTGTGTACAAACACAGTGCGTATGTGTGTTTAGTTGAAATTAAATATCTCCAACAATGGCATGAATTAATTACGCCAAACGTTAAATGAGTTACAGTTCACATTTATTAACTCTCCAGTACAATATCTCATTAAAGGGTTATTTAACGTGTCATGATGCTTTGTTTTATTGCGCTATGTTGGGTAATGTTATGTTATTGTAAGTAAGCACTAAATTCAATTTAAAATTCATGAGTTTACAACCCATTGTGTAGATATACCGCACACTATATATCATCTATTATATGCGAGTGTATTGCATTTATACTCATAAAGGTGTCACTGAATTGTGCTTTAATGTTTCTGTATGTTGTTTATACTCATGTACATAATTAAATAAATATTTATATATTTTTTTTTTTTTTTTTCATTATAAATTCAGTGATTGAGTTTGGTGTACATTAGTTATAGCAACGGTGGCCAAACTTGGCACACTAATGAATTAAACCATTAAAGTATTCTGTACCTAATTACATGGTAACTATATATGAATTTTTAATTTGAATTTTTTTTCATATGGAGACTTTCTTGTTAAAAAAAAGTGACACATGTCCGTCTGTTATTGCCACTCTCAAGATTGCAAATTTTTAGATATTAAGTTGAAATTTTGTGCAAACATGTATAGTTTGCGAACTCAGATCGCAAATGGGTAAAATCGGTTAAAAGCCACGCCTACAATTAACAAAAATCTATTCATCTGCCCTAAAAATTTACCTTTGAAGTTGGAATTTAAAACATATATTTATAATTACCCCATTCACCCATTCAAAGTGGCAAAAATGGGCGTGATACACTCCAATACAATCGGTAAAAAACTATACTCAGCATAAAATACAGTTTACTTACACTTTTTTATAATATTCGAAGGCTGAATCATAAACCTGCCACGCCCCCTATTTGTAAGTACACCATTTATACCAACAGCAGCTTTTGTGTCAACTATGATGTAAGAGTGCATCTGTCTTTGCGTCTGAGCTTTACACATGCCCATTCTCTAAAACGGCGACATTTTGCTAAAATATATTTATCTGAGGCCATGTGAGTGCATTCTCAAAGTTTGTGTATTTTATTATGTAATTAATATCTATAATAAAATTGCTGTTTTTTGTTCACTTAGTCATGATTAATGAATTGTCAATCTGCGTCCTTTGTTTCTAAAATGGGAGAAGTTAATTTAAAAGAAGTATTCTTGTGCTAGCATTACTTCTTATTGGAAAATATCCGACAGAGAAGAATCATAACTAGCATTACACCTGCCTGGTTATGATATTGAAAATTTATTTTTACGTTAATTATATGCCCTTTAAATCGAGTCTGTGTTTGCCATAAAAATCGACCACCATTCGAGAGAGACCACTATTCAAGAAAATGGTAGTTACATGCTGTGTTATTATTTCCCCTTTTCCAAAGAGTTCATGCAATTGTAAGCGAATGCTACATATCGATTTTTCAATCGCTTTATATTCCCATCGTAAAACATAACCTTACATATAGATGTACTTCCCTGCATACATTGTATGACCATGCACATGAACTGTTCATGTTTTCTTTTTACAGGGATAAACATGTGAACATAAACTTATTCTTAATCTAGCAGTTCAAGTCTCCTTGGGAATGTAAACTTTTACTTCATTTGTTAATTATGTTCATGGCTGGACCAATAGTTTTGCTTTTGCTTAACACTGTTATTGCAAAGTTTATAGCATTTAACTGGGACAATAAATTAAAATCCTTGTTTTACTGCACAGTTTAAAAACATTTTGGTAAAGATGGCAAGTCATAACCTACAATAAACTGCAAAGCACAACAGGACGCATTGTTACATAATGCTTGGACTTGGCTTAAATTCTCATTTCATTTTTACTCTTATTTTGACATTTACTAACACAACGACAGCACATTACATATATTTGTATAAATATCTTGTATAGTACATATATTTGAAAATCCTCTACTCTGTGTGACCCTCGCAAAATTGTAACAGTATTAACAAAAATTTGTTATAAACGATATTTCTTGTTGATTATTTTGAAATTGATTTACGACCAAACGTTTTTGTGATTGTCAGTTTTAAAATGTTGTGCACATCAAACGGTTTTGGGATTGCAATCTTTACATTACAGATGGTCAAATGCTGCAGTCTCAGTTGTTGCCACAATCTATAGAAAAAATAAAGCATTAAGTTAATGCTTTAAAGAGATAAAAATGTTCACTCCTACTTATATCATCATCCCAGCCAGTTTGTAAATCCAACCGTTTGTTTTGCTCTTTCAGCCACAACAGAAGAGGCCCAAAATATTCCATTATGCCTTTAGCACTCAGTTTCGTTTCACCCGTTGCAATTTCCATCACATAACGCCAGTGCTTTGTGGCGCCCAATTGCATCATTTTCCTATTAATTCATTTGAGAAGTTTTATAAATACGTGGTATACATGATAATAATCCTCACTTCATCATTTCGCCAGCCTTCTTACTACCATAAAAATCACAATTGTGAAGGGGATAATCGGGATTTCCGGGCTTATATTCACCACTAGCCAAACAAAATGCTCGATAAAATTGATAACCCAGAATTTCGGTTATTAATTTTCTGGAAAAAATTGTCGTTACTTTAAAATATTTGCATACATTTTTACTAACATCAATAAAAGAAAAACTTGATATCTTTTTAAAATTGAAATTAGCAAAGAAAGACACTTTTTTGTGCAGCAATTTACAAATTTTTAAAAATGGCCCAAAAATATATAAAAAAATTAATCGAAAACATGTAAGAAAACTAACTTTTTGATGCTGATCAAGAATGTATATACTTT
Source organism: Ornithomya fringillina (assembly GCA_963978525.1). Taxonomy (NCBI): domain Eukaryota; kingdom Metazoa; phylum Arthropoda; class Insecta; order Diptera; family Hippoboscidae; genus Ornithomya; species Ornithomya fringillina. The sequence continues at coordinate 8,209,638 of OZ021693.1, forward strand.
GTAGGGTCTCCAACACCTCCTTGTGGGTATTGCAAACGAAATGAGAAACATAGTATACCACCATCTCATGTGGAGGGTATAAAAAAGGTTTTAAACAAATTTTAAAATCATCACAGACTCTGTCCCAGTGGTCTGATCGAGTTAAAATATATGAAAAAATGAGATTAAAGAATGGTTCAGCAACTTTCTATCGATTGGCATCAAAATTTCGATTTTTTTTTTTTTTGAATAATCATTATTTTCGCCTTGGTTTAGTTTTTGAGAAATATTTATATAACAAAAAAGTAAAAGTTGTCCAATTGCACTCAAACTGGGCTCAATTAAATCTTATACTAATTGTAAATTCTAAATTGTGAAAATATCAAGAATTGAGGGTTTTGAGAAAATATATAGTTTGTGTGAATTCATAAAATTACGATTTTAATGAATCACACGCATCTCATTTCTCTAATACGGTTTCATTTATCACTTGTCATCAAATAACTTACGCTGTATTAGACTTTTCGGGATTGAGACCCCGATAAAATTTAAAATCGGGATCAAAATTCCTCTCACTGCGCTTAAAAGGTGGTACAACTCCAGCATATTTATACTGTAGTCGCCAATAACCGCAATTATATTCATGAGAACTAATACGACCATCCATAACATCTACCAGATATTTTTCATTGACAAAATATTGCGGTATAGCCAATAAAGTATGGACGCCCTGTAAAACCAGTAAATGATTTCATGCAGCAGCTTTTAAAAGTTCCTTACCATACGAAATAATCGATTCATCGATTGTTCAGCATTTAAACTATCATTGGCGAGTATGTGTAAACGGTGTAAGTGTCGCGGAGTTCCCGATGCTATAACAGTTGTTTCACCCAAAGCGCTACCGAATCCGGGGCATGGCTCCCGATCGAGACCGAATGGTAGTTCCAGCTTATATAAATTATATTGTAGCTCCGCCATGTAGCTGTGCATTTGTAAAAGGATTTTGTAATCCAGTTTTGGGCAATAGCGCAAGGCCACATCGGGTGGAAAATAGAAAACTTCCGATTTGCAATCAGGTCCCACTTCATCATCGCTAATGCGTCGTGAAAATTTCTCATAGAAAGACCTAAAAAATACATCCATTGATAGTATAGAATAGCTAAATTTTAAATTTATATCCTGGAGAGATTTTTGTTAATTGTGAAGGTAGTCGTAAACCTAATTCGCTTAATGTAAATGGACCAGCAGTATATTCTAAGGATTTGTTTGAAATATTTTAACAGAATATATGAAATTCTGCAAGTCTTTCAACACAGACTTTGTGGTATCACCGAGGTTGTTTTTCGAATGATAAACTAACTATATCCCCCACAACAATATAGTAGGTATAGAAATCGCAAATGATTCCACTATATTATTGGGTACATATACTCACTCGGACATATGATTCAATCCAAGTGATTCAAAAAACTCGGCCGCCTTTTTATTAATTTTAACAGGTGTCACCAAAACCTCTTCCAATTTCTGCTTAACGGTGGGCAATTGGCTTTTCGGATAGGGAGTACGAAAGATCGGACGCGGATACCAAGCCTGCAACAGTATTTGCTGAAGAACTGGTGCTGGTATAGCGCCATCATCTTGTGTCACTTGCTCACCGTATATCAAACGAACTGAATGTCGCAGGTAAGTGTGCAATTCCTGATACAATGGCATTATCTCCCACATTACATCTTCTAGTTCACGTTGAAAATTCTCACTGTCGTAATATACATACCAAGTACGAGACGGTGTAACATGACCTACATATAACAAGGGAGGGGATGCTAAGAAATTATGACGATAATTGCAAATCTATTTCGAACCATTGTAACTGGCTGCTTTACGTAGTAAACGAACAAAATCTATGAACGTCGATTTGGCCACATCTTCCTCGCCTAAAACCTGCCTCCATTTCAACCAATAATATTCCACTTCTTTGAGTTGTCGTGCCCGAATAATATGGGCTGCCACAGTCGGCACCATAGCCATTAATTGTGTACAATCATCTAAACAAACCAGACGTGACGTTAAAAATGACTGCATTTTCTGTAACAGTTCTTTGGCTTCATTGTAATTCCGTTTTCTTAGGCCATACAATTGCAATTTGGAAAGACGCTGTACTTGTCGTCTCAAGGTGGGATTTTTCAATTTCTGCACCGGTATCACGCTGAGTTTTGCGGCTAATTCATAAACCAAATTGTGATAATCGTTGTCGATTTCCTGTTTGATAGCATCCTGATTGACAACATTGTAGCCACGACTTTGTGTGAAACTGTGAAATATTTCCCGTTTACGATGGTAAATATGTTGCATGCGTTTCGAAGCCTCAGCGATGGCGTCCATTGCATGAGCCTCATAAATTGTTGCGTACGTGCTGTTAGCAGCATCCGATGCAATGCTACTGGCCTGTAGGGGAGTGCGTTGCTTGCCTGCTGCCACAGTTGTGGTTTGTTTGGCGGTAGCCTGACACACAGTCAGGCACACTGTAAAAACCTACGTGTTGACAAGAGAATGTCAAAGGACGATTACTAGGGTAAACAAAAATCAGTGTCAAACGTTTCAAAAGAATAAATTCTGGCATTAGCTCTAAACACAAATATGTTTGTGTATGTGTATGGGTAGAGATTATCATCATGGGAGCGTCACTTTAACAAAACTTACGTACAATTATTTCTACTTACAGCGATTGCAAAAAATAGTCTCATTCCGATGCACGACATTTACAAAAACATGTATATGTATGTGGCAAATTTAAATAGTATTAAATCAGAAATTAAATTATTTAATCCAACAATTTTTCATATTAAAAAAAAAAAAAGATTTTATACTTTAAAATCTGATGTGAGACTAATAAGGCGTGAGTGAAATTCAAGTTTTTAAGAATTTAATAAAGCGTATCAAAGCAAGTCGGAAGTATATTTATCAGCGTTTACTGTAACTAGTCCCTCTCGACAATATATTGCATGTTAATTGAGCAAAGCAGGGTTGTACCCCTTCTAGTTTGAGAGCGATAATCAGTTAGAATGAGCCCAACATCAACACTGCACTCAAGTGCGTGTCAGATTCAATAAGTAAGAAGGTTTATTTGGCTGAGACCAGTTCTTAAATACCCATCACTTTAACGCTTCAATACTAAAGTCACGACTGTTAATGATTCCTATGTTTTGAGAACGATCAGGTAAATGTTTACCACACACAAATTTCAGCATATATTTAATAATAAAAGGAGTTAATAAAGTTAATTTCGTTTAAGACAAATTTTAAATATCCTCTACATGTACCCAAAATGGGTGTGGCAGGTACGTAATACGTGTCAGCTTCCAAAGTCGAGTTTTACGCTGAATGTGGTTCGTTGTAAATTGTGGGAGTGTCAGCTTTGCGATCACTGCCATTTTGGGCATATCGATAAAAGGAATATTTATGAATGTGTGTACCAAATTCCAACTTTATAGCTCAACTTTTAAGGCAGATACATAGATTTTTGTTGATTGGTGAGCGTAGCTCATGACCAAATTTTGGTGTTACATACGTTCTAACAAAGTAAATATACCTTCGATATTAAAGTAGTGGGTTTATAAAGACCACAGGAAGACCTTCTTATACAGCATAAAGTTTTTCTCTTCTTTAATCATAATGACGTTTAAAAACGTTTTATTGTGAAGACCACAATTTGCTACTCTCTCTATCTAAGGCTTAAAAAAATAATCGCCTTAAAAGTTCTTCGGCAAGGCCATAAGCCCCCCTTGTGCAACGTATGTGTAATAAATTTAATGTTAAAGTTTAACGTCTCTTGAGTTATAAAACTTTTATGAATGAATTCTATTTTAATGTGATTCGTACAACACTTGACATTCGTTTGACCTGCAGACTCTACAAACTTTTAGTCTACATTTAAGTGCATACTTATACCTACATTTGTACGTACTTACTTGCATTGTAAGTTTCATTCGCGAGTCACGTTTAATGTTAACTTTTTCTTCCCATTTATAAACTTGATTAGATTTGACAACACGAAGGACTTTAATGTTGCCAATTACCCGTACATACACGTATGAGTACATATTACAATCGTGCGTATGCACGTTTACTTCACTTTATCATATTTTGTTTTATTTTATTTCATTCTTATCTTGTTGTGTTGAAAACCATAACTCGATGTGTTTCCAAAGTGATGTGAAGACTTGAATCATTAAGCTTATAATTTATTTGTACATGTGTGCCACTTGGGGATGTGCGGGAATATGGAGAGTGTAAAAATAACAGTTCATTGTACTGTACTAAGGGCTTAAACACATCGAAATATGCAGCGTTTACTTGTTTTTCATTATTTCGCGTACACTAAAAACTTTCCAAACATAATAAATTGAAGTGAGTACCTAGCAGTTCGCACAAACACTTTACACAAGTGCCTTCCTTCCCCAAACAATAACAACTTTATGTTTCCAAAAGAAGCAAGCAGGAAAGCCACACTTGCAGGATAGCTTACTATTACATAAAATAAAATAAAATAAAATAAAATAAAATAAAATAAAATAAAATAAAATAAAATAAAATAAAATAAAATAAAATAAAATAAAATAAAATAAAATAAAATAAATATATATATACAAAAACAAATTTTTACATATGAATACAAAAATACATTTTTTACCAATAAATACAAGTTCTCTAAAAGTAGGTCTCTGGAGAAAAACTGTCTTGTAATTTCAAGCGAAATGGCTCCCTTAGTATATCCTCTACAATAATGCGTACACATGTTTAAGGCCCCTCATCATATAACTATATATTAAAATAGTTAAGTCTGAAATAAGTTAATTGCCAAATTTGTACCCGATTGAATCACTTTTTACTCATACTTAACTAATTATAGTAACAATTATGGAACTACGTAATGTTGTAAAGTATTAAAAAGTCAACTATAATAATTTCTCTTGTTTTTTTTTTTTGCCATTTTTTTATGATTGCTATTTTTATTATGATTGTTATTATGATTGTTAATGTGGTTTAATTTACATTATTCGTTTCTACAACGTTTATGATATGGGTACGTTTGTGTGTGCATGCGATTAATTAATTAGTAGTTAATAGTGCATTTTCTAGTAAATAAATTTTTTGTATACAAGAAGACACATAAAAAAAAATACGCAATTAATGCAAAAACATTGCCAACAACAGCAATAATAATTGAGCGGATGAATGCAATAAACAAGTGAATGTTTGTGTACTGAGCGGGTACTTTACACGCATATTGCCATGCTGGTGACTAATTATAAATTAATTGGGAATGCATAAATTAAAATTTCAATTATTTATATGTAAAGTGTATAAGTGTACGCAATAAGCATATGAGGGCGTGTTCGACATAGCAGACCAATTTCACGTACTACAAGTGCGTGAAAAGAATGCATCAAATATTTATCAAATATTTCATATTTTATGATTGATTTTGATGGTTTTTCGTATATGTGGAAGAAGCTAGAAGAATAACCTGAATAGCAAATTGTTGGAATATATTATGGTATGAATCCGGATGTGTACAATTAATAAATCAAATTACATATAAGGGGAAAATTCGTTGCTTGAGGGAATGGCAAAAAATTTAAACCATAACAAATAATTTATGCCATTCTCATGCACTGCATACAATATGAAATCATTTCACACCACGACTAAACAATTAAAACAAAACTGTTTTTACGGATGCGCTTCTCGCCTTTACACCCTCCACATGTAATGGAAAGTATAAAAATGCCTGAAACATCCAGAAGAAGGGGTCAGAGACCCTACAAAATATATACATTATTGATTAGCATCAAAACCTGAGTCGCTTTCGACACATATGTACGGGTGTCCGTCCTTTGTTTGGCACTCTAACGATCGTATATTTATAGATATATATTTTATTTCTAGTTTCTGCCCCAGATCTTTATTTAAATTGCCACAAAAATTAATCAATTAATTCAAGTATGGTTTACAAATTTATAATTATCCTCTTTATTGATACCAAAAATAGGCGTGATTGGATAAAGGACATGCCCACTATTAAAAAAAAAAACATTTAGCATAAAACTCTACTTTCTACATACGCTATTAGAAGATGTAATTATAGACCTGCCACGCCCACAATTTGTATGCGGATGTGGAGGGCATTTAAGATTTGGTCTAAACCAAATTTCGTTTTCTCACTTATTTTTTTTGTCTACCTTATCAATTATATAAATATGAAGTAAACGCACACATATTTACGCGGTTATTTGCTCAGTTCGTTGCGGCATTAAATTTATTTGTGCTAATGTGTAATAATTAAAGTTCAAAGTTGATGTTTAAATAATTGTTTCCGGACCAACTATCCGAGTAAAAAAAAAATGGTGATATGTTTGAACATCTGATATTTGTAAAAGCGTTGTAAATAAAGAATTGTTTGTTTTTGATAATCTACGCATGACGTATGAATGCATGTAAAAGCGCGATATGTGAGTATTTACTATTTGACTTTCAATTGATTACTGTCATAAATGTTTTGCTCTCCGAATGCAACCACATATTAAATCTGCATATTTAAAATCTTTATACAATCATTACGTATGCGTGTATATCTACAGATTACAAATATGAAAAATATTCATATTCATAAAAGGAAGTGATGATTGTTATTGTGTAATGCAAGGGGATGTGGAAAAATGGCAAAAATTGATGACCGAAATTTTGGTAGAGAAAGGACACAAGTGTGTGACATTCTCAAATGTACAATATTCATGAAAATAAATGATTTTTTATAAAACCATTTATTACGTGATATGAAATGCGAAAAATATTACTAATGCTTTGTGGCGACGGTGGGCAAATGTAATATTAGAAGGCGCATGCGAATTTTGAAAAGTTTCTGAGTAACGTTTATTATGTAGCAACCATTCAGTTCACGATCATTTACAATAATTTAAAAACATTGTATATTTAAATAAGTAAATTCATGAGATGAGCCCACCTCTGTATTAAGGGGGTTTCCCTTACCTTATCATATAGAAAATTGCGATGTATTTTTAATTGAGGTAATATTTCCATAATATTTCAATAAGTAACAAGTAGAAAAAGCTACATTTGATTGAGAACAAATCCTTGAATACTCACTATTGATAAATCAAAGCTTCTCGAGGCGTATGTATTTTCTGTACTTTATAAATAATATGGAAAAATTACTTTAAAAATCACTGCCGTTTCAGTTTTCGTTGCATTGTGGGCTTTGGGCCAACTTTGCCCAATTTCTATACCAACTAGTGCATAAACTAAACCAACGCTTTTGTCAAGTTTGGAATCCACATCTCAATTTTGGCGGATTGACGTACAGACAGACATGGTTAGATCGATTCAGTATTCGATACCGATGCAAAATATATTATATTTACTTTGTGGAGTCACTGACACCTTCTTTTGTTTTTGACAAAGTATTATACACTCTCATATATGCATATGATGATGGTATACCCATCAAAGATAGAAGACACAAAAATTCACAAATCCATTTTGTATATAAAATATTAATTTATTACAATTACGAAAATTTAAAAAATATTAAATGTGGTTTTCTTTTTAATGCAGTATTCGTACACAATGTTGAAATTGTTTTTATATTAAAATCACTTAAGAAAAATGGGAAGTAGAAAAATAAACACTTATAAAAGAATTTCTGTAAAAATAAAGCCTTATTATCGGCCGTAGCCATAACTTGAAGCAGAAGCACTAGCTGAAGCGTGAGCATTTGCTCCACCAAAACCGCCTCCGCCACAAGTACTGCAGCCACCTCCACCGTAGCCGCCGTGACCACCAAGACCACCACCATGACCACCACCACCATAACCTCCATGACCGCCACCACCAAACCCTCCTAGACCACCACCATATCCGCCACCACCATAACCTCCATGGCCACCACCACCATACCCTCCATAACCGCCTTTACCACCATAACCGCCATAGCCTCCTTTACCACCACCGAGACCACCTAATCCGCCAACAATAAATCCACCGCCAATTAAGCCACCACCCAAACCTCCACCTCCGCCATAGCCTCCACCACCACGACCACCACAACTAATGCATCCACCACCACCGCGATATTTTTTATGAAAGGTCGGATTAGATGTGGCAACACCTACCAGCACCAACAGCACTAACAATTTATACATTTTTTTTAGTTATTTTTTTTTTTGTTTTTGTTTTTACAATATTTTTTCAAGATTATTTTATTTCTATTTTCGAATGTTCTTTAGTTGTAGCCGTGAACAATTTGCAAAGACTGAACGTGAACGTTTAAAAAATCTTTGCATTTATACCAGTGCTAATAATTTGTAGCTCGCACTGATCCCACTGTGTATAGTTATTTAATAATAACAGAACCATTTCATTTATTTCCAGTTCTACTCATAGAAGCTCTTTTTTTTCGAGAATTTACACCGCTCTTCATTGTAGAATCTTTACTTAACGTCACACATCATTTAAAAAACAAAAATTCAAAATCCCCTTCATTCACATTCAAGTCATTGTTTCGAGTCATAATACTTTTTTTTTTAACATTGATTAACATGAAGGTATAATTAATGATGACGTCATTAGTGCTGGGCATTCCGTTTATATACACACCCGCTAGACCTAAAAAGAATACACAAATATTTTTTGCAGTATATAAAAAAAAAATTCCCACAATGCGAGCGCACTGATATAATATGAAATAAAAATAAATAAAAAATCGATTCTACTTTGTTTCATTACATTCGCTAATGGGACGGGATTTCCAAACACTACATCACCTTTGATTAATGGTTATTTAATTTGCGCATATATAAGCACTTATTCAGTGTATGATGAATTCAGAATGCGCCATAATATTACAGTACAACATCAAATCCGGATTTTGTTTTGGGGAAGACTGAAATAATGAAATCACTACACAGCAAATCTCTTTTAAAAATTATGTTCATTAGTTGGAAACTTGTTCATAAACATACTGCAGATATTACTTATTTATACAGCACCTCAAGAATGCAGAATTATCAATATGTGAAATTTACGTTGTCGATGTACGGAACACATACTATTACAATGTGCGCCTAAACTTACGAAGAAAACTGCTCGCACATATGCTGACAGTAATAAAATGTACAACATGTGCTTTTCCTGTTCAGCCGCTTTATGCTAGTTAGCACCATGTTACATCATACTTTACATAACTTTATTAAGTATCTAAGCGAGCACGCTTCCAATGAAGCAAGTAACCAAGACAGACAAGAAGAACACAAGCAAACATAATTTTTTTTGTACTCAGCATCTTGATGGAGAAGGTACTGTGAGGTATAGTGAGTTTTTGAAAAACCAAGTTTGTCATTGTATTTGCAACAACTTTCAGAGAGGTCAAAGACCCTACAAAGTGTGTCCGTATGTCCGTCTGTTGATATCCCCTCACAGTTTTAAATTTAAAAAATATTGTACAAACATTTCAATGTAGTTTCTATGCAAAGATTGTTATATAAAATGTGAAAAATTTATTAAAAGCCACGCCTATAATTGACAAAAATCTATTTAACTGCCACAAAAATTTTGTTATGAACTTGCTACATACATATATATATATATATCATCATCAACTGTTTCATCGTGGACGGACAGACGCTGCAGACAATTCTACTCAATTCTACTACTCAGCGTAAAAGTGCAACTTTCAGGCACATACGTAATACATACACTATTAGAGAGCGTAATCATAGATCTGTCACGCCCACTATTTATACACAGATGTGCAGGGTATTTAACATTTGGCTTAAGGCAAATTTAGTTTTCTTGCTTTTTTGAATTTCATTAATTTTGCAAAATTTAATTTTTAATCTTATTAGAATTTTGTATAAATTTGATTGAAATCAAAATTCCAGTTGACATAGTCATGTGCACTCATCTAGGTCGCACCCACACATCTTGTTGGTGTTATTTGTTTACTAACAGTAAAAATATAAATGCAAGGAGGAGTGTGTCCTATATATGGCCTAATCCAATCATGAATATTTTATTGTTTAGTAGTTAGTAGCAAATTACAAGTTTCAACTCAAACTATTTCCTATTCCTAGAACATTGCTGTTACATGTACATTGGCATGAAACTTTTGCTTGCCTGATATCGTAAGCAACTCAATTTTCTATTTCCTTTATAGACACACCCACATACAAGCAAATACTAAAACACTTAAAAGGTGTGCTTGTGTTTGTGTACATGATTTTTCTCACAGTAAACATCAAGTTATTATGTAGACAGGTATGTTTGTAACGTAATAAGATGTTATCAGTTAGTTTTCCATGTATGTAAAGATGAAAACAGTTTCCCTCGATTTATGTAATTAGGAACAGCTGTCGTATAAATAAAGCTGTTGTATCAGAGTTGTTCGTATAATAATTAAAATCAGCCAAGTTTATTATACCCCTATCACTGTAAGGTTGAGCGAAAAGGCCAATTTTACAAAACATTTTGAAGAAGGGATTAAAGACCTATTGTTCAAACTCAAATTTTGAGACAATATAACGGTGTCTGTATATTTTTGAGCTGTACTGGAATTCTTACTCCTTTTCACTAGATTTCCATTTAAAATGAACAAAATTGTTCAGCAGTTTAGCCCACAATTGACAAAAATTTCCTTAAAAAAAAGTTGAGCCAAAAGGTATTAAAAAAAGCACATTCATCGATGTACAAAAAGTGGGCGAATAACAGAAACAATTTTTTGTTGCAGATTTCGATAATTGTGGTAAAATTTAATCGTTTAAAATATATGCTCTAGAGAAATGTCATGCTTCCAGTTCACGCACAAATGTGGGATGTGCTCGGAAACAGTCACTCCCATAATTTTCCAAAAGAAATTGTACTGGACTGCTACGCAATCCAACACTATTAGGAGGCGTAATCATGTACTTGCCACTCCCATCGTTTATATATAAATATAGAGGGTATTTAAGATTTTGTCTAAGCCAAATTGAATTTTTTTACTTAATTTGTTATCATACACATGAGAGCGCGATTACTTAATCTGTGTGTTTGCATTTCATGTTAAAAATAAATTCCATTACACTTTATCTCTCTCAATCAGCTGGTGTTTTGGTGGAATGTAATTTATATATAAACAGTTAGAGGAATGCATTTTTGATTTTTGGACATGACGAACGACGAGTTTTTTACAGCTACTGCTATAAAAACATTATTACCATATCCTGGCAGCGAAACTTTTATAAAATAAAACTATTTTATTATACCAATAATATATATATATAGAGAGTACTTCAATATAATTCATTAAATTAACTGTTAGCTATACAAAAAAAAAATTAAAATTACTTTAGCTTGACATTTTGTTCACCTCTAGTTGAGTGCCATTCTCTGAAACGACAAAAGAAAAAACAAACACAAAATAATATAAAAAGTTAAGCCTCTTTTGCGGTACGTTACACCATTTACGTAAAATTTTTTCTTCATTAAAAGAGATTGTATTAAAAACATTCTACCTTTGACGGAAGCAAGGAAAGCGCGCAACAGTTTAATTGTAAATTTTCTATAAAGTTTCGGTTATTTTTCTCCACCTCATGTGAAAGACTTGTAAGAATAAATTACTGCCTCCAGCCTACTTGTTGTTGTTGTGTGTGATTCCGCCTTTTTCATCATATGAATACAAAAAATTTGAGCCTTAACTTTCACAGCCACAACATCACTTTTGTTTCCGTTGAAACGCAGACGTGCTCAATTGGATGCAATTGGAAACTGCTCAAACGAACTGTACATGAAGTTTAAGTAATGAAGAAAATATATATCGGCTCAGCCATTTAAGCAATGTACCATACATCCTAATTGAATGTGAAGAAAAGAGGAATTTCATGTTGCATGTACGTGTGCATTTGTTACAACAAGGAGAATGGATAACTCCACAGATCACTTTTTTGAATTTTAAAAGATTTTTGTCAATAGTTTCTATGTCAAGTCTTTCGGTGTTACTAATACTTTATTAGTTGACACAGACAAATTTTACCTCAACATCATTGAAATTGGCTAGACCAACACAAATATTGATGATGATTTATACTTTATGATACATCTCAAGCCTCTTTGTGGAAGTTGCAAAGGAATAATAATCAACTCATTAGTTATTCCTTCTTCGGTAAGGTGGTGAGTATATATAATTTAATAGTATTGTAGAAACACAATATAACATACAATTAAATGGATCAACATTACTGCAATTGTAAATGTATGTTAATGGAAAGTGGAAGTTATATTGTAGAGATTTCCGTTACACAATATCTGAAGAGAGGAAAAGTCTGCAAATAAGTGGAATGTGTGATATTTAAGAAAATCTCCCGCTTGAGTGTGGTGAATTTATTAATTCTCTCTTCGTGGCTCATATGTTCGTGTGATATTGTGATTGATGATTTACAGAAGAGAGCTTCAAAGAAAATAACAATATTACTATTTAGTATTGAATTGTTTATGAAACATTAATGATCATTTTATAGCGCAAGTCGAACGTAACTTTTAAGGATTATAAGATTTTCGATTAAATATCAAATACTTGTACCCTCCACATAAGATGGGGTGTATACTAAGTTTGTCATTCCATTAGCTAATCCAAGGCGTCAGAGTGGTTACAGAATGTATATATTCTTGATGAGCACCAAAAAACTGAGCCGATCCAGACATGTATGTCCATATGTCCCTCTTTAAAGGTCATAAAATTTGAGATATTGAACCGAAATACACGTTTCTTCGCGCAAATTACTATCTAAATTTGGCAGAATTGGTTAAAAGGCACGCCCACAATCGACAAACATCTATTTATCTACCACATAAGTTGAGCTATGAATTTAGAATTTAGTGTATATTTTGAAATTACTGCATTAATCGATGAGCCAAAAGCTTTTTCCAAATACATCACAATAGAGCGTAATCATGTATAGACCACGCCCACCGTTTGTCTGTAAATGTGGAGGATATTTAAGATTTAATCTAAACCAAATTAAGTTTTCTTACTTGTTTTTATGTAGTTTCACTCTCCCAATAAAAAGGGGTATGTACCACGTTTGCAATAGACAGAAAAGAACTTCAGAGACTCCTCAATATAAACATATTCTTGATCAATTTCAAAATCTGAATCGATGTCGCCGTGTGTTTGTTCGTGAGTCTCTTTTGTCATAAAAGTTGAGATATTAAGTTATTCGCTTTAACGAGGCTAGGAAACTTTGTTATAAGGCTCAACTTGTGTCTGTCATTGCTATTTCTATTCTAAACTACTTTTTCCAAAACAAGGCTACGTCGAAGTACAAAATTGATATTAAAATAAAATATATTTGTAGTAAAAACTGTTTTAAAATTGCTCAATGTCAACATTAAATTTTATTCTTTTAAACTAAAGAAGGAGTTTTCTAATTTAGCCTAAATCCAAGCGCGTTCTTTGCTTTGGTTCTTATTCCTCTCACGCGTACATCACCAACAACAATTTACACGTTTTAGTTGAATGAACAATTTGTTACAGTTGTGACAGTCAACTTCCTATCCAACGCGTAACATTATATAAGTATTATTCATTAACAACAACAATATTAACAACAACAAAATGCAACACAGTATTAACAACGTTCCTTGTAATGAAAAAGCGAAAAAAATAAAATGAAAATGAAAATAAAAATACAACTTGTCTCGGTTATCCTTTCTCATTTCCTAACACTTAAAATGTCGCACCGACTTTGGCCGTGACACACGATTGCCTACAAATAAATATAAACACCAACACCACCTGTCCGCGCCCCAAAGCAGGATTGCATCAAAAGCATATAATGTGTATAGAAAAGGAATTTAAAAAAAAAGAAAGGAAAAGAAAACTAAACTTGGCTTAGAGCAAATCTGGGTATTTACTCCACATCTACATACAAACAGTGGGCGTGGAAGGTACACGATCACACTGTAATGCAGTGTATGTGTTACATATCCACTTGTAAGTTAAATTTTACGCTGGGTATGATTTTTTGTAAATTGTGGGCGTGTCTGTTATCCGACCATATTTATTTATGGCTCCTCGATGGATGGGGTAATTGTATATTCAACGTCATAGTTTAATTTTTGTTGCAGATAAATAGATTTTTGTCAATTGTGGGCGTGGCTCTTAAACGATTTTGCCCATTTTAAATACCGATATGCGTATTTCAGCTCTATACCTCTAAATTATTAATGACATGCATTTCTAAATTGACAATTTTTTAATGCTAACCAAGAATTTATATACTTTGTATCTGATCTCTTCTTTTGGGTATTGCAAATGGAATGACAAACTTAGTATACCGTCCCATCTTATGTGGAGAGTATAATAAATTGCAAACAAGCAAATGAAATATTGTAAAAGACCAACCACCATGAGAGCATGAATACGAACAACCACTATTAGCCTGGTCTCCTGTTAATGTTTCAACGTTGAGTTGCATGAATGTGTAATGAGGAAAAAAAGAAAATGCATTTGAAAAGAAATTTTTGTGACAACTTCTGTGTAATAAGCTTCCCAAAAATACTTCCGGACGAAAATGAGTCGCACTACTGCCTTTGTTTAAAAATAAATAGAAGTAAAGAAATAAAATAACATAAAATTATAATCATAGAATAACAATTATGAAAGTATAAAAAATAAAATAAAAGTATACGAATAATTTGAAATTTTGCAATGTAACACGCTGTGAAATAAAATAGTACGAGTCCACCTTTTTTTTTTTTTTCTGAAAAGGTAACAATTTTTAAAAATGATGAAGAAACATGACGATTTAAATAGGTTAAATTGATGTGTTGCAAGAAGGAACTTGGACCACTTTCACTCACAACATTTCATATTCTAAACTTACTAAAAGGTGTCTCCCTCTTGCTACACACACAATAAATTATCCTCAAAGTTCTCAAAAAATTCACATAACACATAATAACTCAACGATTCGGAAATGTTTGTACATATTATAAAAGTTTAGAGGTGTTATAAATATATAATTATGTACATAAGTCAACGTAATACATTTCACTTAATTTAAATCTACTGCGAATCATTTATTCGTTATCCCAAGAACTAACCTTTGACGTTTTCTTTAGAATTTAAATTTTTACTCTAAATATACTACCTACATATATAATAGAAATGGAAAGAATTGAGAGAATTTGTAGTAATAATAGCGGGATATAAAGAAAATTGCAAAATAATCTGCCATTGGCAAGACATTTTTCTTTTAAAGGAAATGAAATGCAATTTATTGCCAGCTTAGTCGTTATGTCCATGTAAAACATTCCGCTAATTTGATAACAGGAAAACAAAAAGACAGAAAGAAGAAATGTATAAATCCACCAAAAAAAAATAAAATAAAAAAATTCAAACTTTTTACCCTGTAAGGGTATTCATTATATATATTATATGTATATAAAGCAGCTAAAATATCCTGATTTGTTACTACAAGAATGTCATAAGAATGCTAGACCGACCATGTAATTTCCTACACCTCTCATCTTCCAAACAGAAAAATTCCAATTTGGAATTATTGAATTTTTTACACTTTGTAGAGAAATATCTTTAAAACTATGGCTTGAACCCTTATTACACAAACAAATGGACATGCAATGATGGATCAATGGATCAGAAATTTTAAAAAATTGGCCTGTTTTTAGTTATTTATTACTTACAAATATTCCAAAATACTTGATATACTTTATGCTATTTAGGGTATAACGAACAAGAGCTGAAAGAAAGTTGAATTTTTTTTTATCATATTAAAAAAACATATATATTTAATTAAAATATTAATTATAACCCTTAAGCCAAATCTTAATTGTGCCCCCAACATCCATTTATAAACCACAAGGATGATTAATAATACACACACCAAACTTCAACTTTATGTTATATAGAATAATTTTGATGGCTGATGGGTAGATTTTTGTGTTACTGCTACTCAGAATATTTAAATTAAAAAAAAAAAAAAACATGAAATTTTGCAGTATTTTTTTTATTAATTTAATCCAATATATTTATAAAAAATAAAATTTTAATTTCTAATTGATTTATTCATAAATAGATAAGATTATTTTTATATTCTATCATCATGTGTATATATATGGGGGTATATGGGTATTGTGTAAACGTTTATAGCACTCAAAAGAAGGTACGCCACACCCCTTTAGTCAAATGTTGGATATGAAAATATTTAGACAATGGAAATAATCATGAGCTGAATTTTTGAACAGCCCAATGATGATGGATTTAATAAATTTGGCGTATGCTTTATATAACCCTTTCTTACTAGATTTTTTTTTATACCCTCCACCTTAGGGAAGAGGGTATATTCATTTTGATCATCCGTTTACAACACATCGAAGGAAGCGTCGGAGACCCCACAAACCATATATATTCTTAATCAGCATGAAAAGAGAAATCGTTTGAGACATGTCCGTCCGTGTGTCCGTGTGTCTGTCTGTTAATGGCACTCTCACGGTCGTAATTTTTGAGATATCAAATTGAAACTTTGCATACGTATTCTTAGTTCAATTTCGCTGTTCCATATTGAAATTGGGCAAAATCGGTTAAGAGACACGCCCACAATAAACGAAAATCTCATCATACCTCGAAAAAATTGTATCTTTAAAAAATTATATATCGCACAATACTATGCCTATCAAGTTGAAATTTGGTATATATATAAGTGGTACCGTTATCCAACACTGTGCCAAAAATGGGCGTGATTGAATAACACAAACGCCTATAATTTAAAAAAAACACTATTTGCGTAAGTACATGAAATACATAAATATGGCAATACGGGCTTATTTTTTAGAGAATTACAAAAGGTGGAGGGTATTTAAGCTTCGGTCTTAACCGAACTTTTCTATCTTGTTTTTTTTTCTTTTATTTAACCCCCTTTCTCTAAACACGTTTAGTGATGATACCTTTCCTTCTCATTCAAACACCTTAATCTTACACTTTCCCTTTTATGCACAAGTGTGTAAGCAGGTGTTGGCATGTTATTTGTAATACGTATTCAATACATCATCGAATCGGATAAATTACTAATCAACTTTCCGATTTGTGCATAGTTTGCTATTACATTATGTTTGCAATTGATGCACACACATTAACTATTGACCATTGCTATTTCAATTGAATCAATAATTTATATTGTATGGATTGCATTGCATTGCATTGTAACTACATGTATTGACATATAGTTTCATCAAAATTCCAATAAATTATATGTTTATATGCACTTCACATGCAAATGCAAATATTTTGATGGTTAGTACATATGAAGTACTTGTACGCATACATTTACATTACTGTGTATATAGGCGTAATAATTTTATGGAAAATCTAATAATTAGATGCATATGCAAATATACAATCTTTCAATAAAATATTTGGATATTACTTGTAGAACTAAATGAAGGACACTTCTATTCTCTTGTAATATATATGTTTTCTCACAAAGACTCTTCGCTTAAGCGTAAATAAAACCTTGCCCTCATTTATCACTTCATCTATAACAAATAAAAATGTATATGAATTGTGTCTACTTCAATGAAAATTATGCAACTTTACACATAATACTTAATGTATGAAAATTAATAATCCAACTGGGTCTAGTTTGAATATGTCTTCAAAATATAATCTAACGATTATAAGGCATTAGTAGTAAAGTCAAGAACTAAATTACTTCAACAAACATTCCCAAAAGCGAGTTAAAAATCTAACAATAAAATAGCTAAAAATTAATTTTGAACATATCTAAACTGAAGGCGTGGCATATATGCAATAGTGCTCTCCTTTAACAACTTTTGATGTCTATAATACATTTTAGCTCAAATTCTCCACTTAAACCTTTCTTTTTTGCCATAAAAGTTACTTTGTAAAATATCATCGTATGGGAAGGGGTACTAAAAATGGTCTGATTTGGTCTAAATTTGAAGCTTTCACCAAATTTTGTTAAAAAATGATAAGAATTGCGATTTGTTTCCATATAAAGACTTTCATTATAATAGGACCTTATATAGAATATGATTGTAAAAATGGTCTTCTCCGGTTCATTTTCAAAAGAATTCCTCTTTGATCCAATACATGTCCTTGTACCAAATTTCATCGAAATATCCTAAAAAAGGCGATCTGTAGCTTCCGCTAAAATTTACATAGACAGACATACGGATAGACGGACATTGTTAAATCGATTTAGAATTTGGTTCTGAATCGTACATATCACCATTGTAATGTAAAGGATAAAAACTCATCCTCTTTATTGGTAAATTTTATTAAGAATACACAGTAAATAATAATAAAGTTTATTCCCAGTCACAACTTTTCTTTGAAATTGTTGTTGTAGAAAAATATTATACAATAATTGAAACCGCTTCAGTTTAACCAATAATGTCAATTTTTTGCACCCAAGTTTTCATCTATTCAATCGGTACTGTGACACCAAACACCTCCACCTCTAATGGGTCATACTCCTTAAAATGGAGGTTGCAGAAATTTTCCTTTTTTTCTTAGATAAGCAGCGTAATATATGTAATGTTGTCCATTTGCTTCACTTAGATATATCAGTGTGAATGTAATAGTCGAAGGTGGTGTGGGTGTGTTCGCATATGAGAAAAAGTTCAGACTGTCTTCAGCAGAACACATTTGTTGCGCACATTTTTCATTCACGCTTGATTGCTACTGATTCGTATTTTCTGGTTTTCTGGCAACTGGCAATTCTCACAATCCTTACAGTTCATGGAAAGCACAGCAAAAGCCAACTGCACAATATTTGTGTAAAACGGAATATCTTTTTCACTACAACGGTACTGTTTAAAGTCTTCTTAATACTTTCCGTATGTACAGCATTGTTTCCCGAAATGCATTACGCACACCCTGCGGTGTAAAAAAAGGGGTACTCGGGGTATTCGCTTTGGCTGATATGGATTAATCGCCAATGCACCGTAGCTTTTTTTAAGAAATGTTTAACTTTGTGTCTCTTCTCCTTTAAAAGTTTTATATAAAGAAAAACTTTAAAAATCGATTTTTTTTTGAAATTTCTGAACTTATTTTTTCAATATAATTCGATAAATCTTATTTATTGTTAAAATACATTTTTTTTTTCGAAGGTTTCATATATAACAGTTTGGCATACACTGGTGTACAGCATAAAAAGAGAATAATTTAAATCTTTTATTGGTAGAAAATTTTTGCACTGAATTAAGTGCCAAATAAGTGCCAAGAAAAAGTACTACACACATATATATATATATATACACACACGCACTCACACACAAATGCATTCCATTGCTTTGGGTTGTAAACAAACAAAAACTCCAACTTTCGTTGGAAAATATGACGGTTCATTTTTATATGCAAATGAAAATATGTAGAGTAAGACGTAAAAATAAGTTTTGGTGGAAATGTCTAATTGTGGTAAAACTTGAATATTAAACAAGTAAGAAAACTAAATATAGCTTAGGCCAAATCAATAAACCACATACATATATACGAAAATGTGGTCGTAACAAGTATTTGATTCTAGAGTGGACGTAACGTACCCATCTTATCCCCAATGGATGAAATTTGATTATAAAATACCCATTTTTCTACAGGCTGCAGTCGTACAATTTTACGTTCTACGCAAATTACTCCCTTCCACATTACAAACTCGAGTTTTATAGTTTTCGGTAGTGCGAAGAGAAAAATATCGAATAGACACACAGAAGCATGGTGGAAAATTTATTCCAAAAAAGCGGAGTGAATGTTGCAAACTATACAAATTTTGAATACGTCTCTTTCTTATTCAAAGATATATGTATATAATTCATATTGTTGAGGCTGCTTTTTAACCTTCGCCGCCAAAAATTTATGTAAACCATTATTTCAAGTATCTCTCAAACCTTACGCTAGAATGTTCCTCCATAAATACACAGTGTTGACCACTTTTAATTCATAACTGGCTCTATATTGCATACATTAAAATGACATGAATTATTAAAGCAGCTTAATGGTTCTGCAAATACTCCGTACCACCACCACCACGTATACAATCGAGAGGATTATAATAAGAGCGCAAAACCGCGCACATAACTGCTTGTAGTATATATGTACTATGTGTGTATATAAATATAAAATATAAAGAGAAAGTGTCATACTCTACAGTTAAAGTTTAAATAGCAAACTTTTCCACACACAAACATACCGTACATACAGTAAATACTTATATTTTCGGTTTTTTCCGTATTTAAATAAAATGCTTAAACAACTAAAGGAAGCCAAACCAACCAACACATGAACTAAGCTTTATATATATGTATGTACAACAGTCATACTCACGTGCTGCACATGCACGGCCACTTATTCGTATATTATCAAGCAAACAAGAATAACAAACAAACAAGTTTAAGAGCTTACCCGCACGTATAGGTTGGGCAGAGTCTTCATTGAGAGTAAAAGTATGATTGATTGGCAGATTTTTGAATGATTTTGCCATCTGTAAAAATCAATATTTCATTAAGAACACGTGCCTACAGAATATATTTTGAAAGGTTGCAAGTGACTGCAGTATAAAGGAAATCATTCATATATTTCCTCACACCACTTCACCTCTCAAAATCCCATCATGGATTGAATTTCAAACATGTTAAATTCAATTTCCAAAAGTTACCAAAAAAATACAAAAATATGTAAAAAAAATTGAAATTGGCTTAAGCCAAATCTTACATACCCTATACATTTATAAACAAATGGTGGCCGTGACAGGTTAATAATTACGTCCTCTAATAGTGTATGCACTCCAAATCAGTTTGCAAGTCCATTACATTAAAAATAGTTTTTAGGTAAATTGTGAGCGTGTTTAATAACCTAGCACGCCTATTTTTAAATAAATCAATGATTAGGATAATTGTAAATATAAATACAACAAATTTCAACTTTCTAGATGAATTTTTGTGACAGATATATATATTTTTGTCAATTGTGGGCGTGTCTGTTATGGGATCACGTTTATTTTTAGCCCATTGTATATATATGTAACAAATTTCAACTTTACAGCTTTATTTTAATGGCAAATAAATAGATTTTTGGCAATTTTGGGCGTGGCTCTCAATCGATTTTGCCCAATTTTAAACAGAAATGTGCTTGCGAAAACTAAAATGTATAAATTTTAAATCAAAATCTCAGAATTTATGGCCGTAAAAGTAACATTAACAAAGTAAAACACACGGACTTACATGTCCATTGTAGATAGTTGTATATATATAGCCTTTGACGCTTCCTTCCGAATGTATAAAAACAAAAAGCATTAAAAAAAGTTTTGATTTCGCTTAGGTCACATCTATCATTATACCCAACACTTCACTGATGTCGAATAAATAACTGACCATGATGCCTATTAAGTCTTTTACTTACTCATAAAAACTCATGAATAAAAATTAATATTTGCTGGTTATACGACCTGTGCTCAATCTTAATCATGTTTGCTTGGTAATAGTTAAGCGCTCTACAGAGTACTTGACAATTTTAGCTTTTCATTGGTAGTTAATACTTTAGCCTAACTTTCATATTACACTGGTGTTAAGCCTTAGTCAACGATGCTCTTAAAAGACTCAATAAAAAGGTTAATTTTTATCCTAAAAAAGAATTAAATTTTAAATACTTGCCAAATATGTTCAAATGCCTAATTAACAGTTATCAACAAGAAAGTCGTAAATTTATTTGTAAATATTTATTAGGATACAATTTTATTTTTTAATATCAAACGATTCAAATAACAGTGTAAACGAGTTATGTTAAATGTGAAAGGTTAAGTTGACTAGTCCAAGTTAACCATATATATCGTACAAGTGTTTCCATAGAATGAATATACCCAACATTCTCAACGTTATGGATATAAAAACTGGTTAGATAAATTCTGGTTCCGTTTAATAGTGACACATA
Source organism: Ornithomya fringillina (assembly GCA_963978525.1). Classification (NCBI taxonomy): domain Eukaryota; kingdom Metazoa; phylum Arthropoda; class Insecta; order Diptera; family Hippoboscidae; genus Ornithomya; species Ornithomya fringillina. The sequence goes on from OZ021693.1 coordinate 8,231,635, forward strand.
TGTTACAACATTACATGAACATCTATACAATAGATAACGTATATGCATATACATACATACATAACTATTATTATACACATGCACGTTTTTATACGCATATGTATATTTAATTAAAAAACAACAAATCAACAACAATCCATCAAAAATAGGTTAAAAGATTTTAGTCGGTTAAGGCCGACCATTTATTGCTCTACATCATCAACCATAATATTTGTAACAATGAGCACATAAATGGGTAAGAAAATCAGGTGAGAATCAGTTATTGCAATAACATCAATAAGAATGTAAAGATGATACCCAACAACCAACAACCAACAACCATTCTCAGCAATTTCTCTCCTTTTTAATTTCATAGTTCTCAAATTTAAGTAATAAATTCCTGGTCAGAAGATGGCTTCATCGATCCAACGAAATATGCTCTTAATGAATATTAAGTACAAAGTATGTCTGTTAAGTCGGTGCATGACAAACACTCTTCTAGAAAAAAATTGATAAAAATTTTTATGGCTTCTTTTTGTTAAATGTATAAAATTCAGCTATAAAGCGTAGAGTGCCGAGTTCAGTAACAAAAACAAAATCCGTTTGTTAAGGTTAATAATTAATTTACGCAAGTGTGAAGTTCTTTAAACTTTTGAACTAACCTGCATATTTTTTTTTAATTGCTGATGCGTTACCAATGCATAATATGACAAAAAAGTTCAAAACTTTTTTTACTTTTACTCTCATGGAATTTATTAAGACAACACCTTAGTCAATTCGGATACCCTGGGGAATGTTAGGGTTTTTATACCCTCCACATAAGATGAAGGGTATACTAAGTGTGTCATACCATTTGCAATACTGAGAAGGAGACGTCAAACAATTTTAAAAAATATATATATATTCTTAAAAAGCATAAAAAATTACTTAATCTAGACATATATGTATGTCCGTATGTCCATATGTTTGTCTGTTATTGTTACCTCTCATCGTACAAATAATCGTACTATGCGTAAAACTTGGCTTGTAAAATCTTACATAATACTAATATTAGAGGATGCAATCATGTACCTGCCACACCCACTGGTTGTACGTAGATGTAAAAGACCTAAATCAAATTTCAGTATCAAAATTTGATACCTGTCATTGATCTGAAGTGCAAAATTTGAGATATAGGAGTATAGATATAAGAAATCATAATAGGTCATCACCTAAGCTCATAATAGACAAAAATTGCCCTCAATTGTAAAAGTAAAGCTATGAAGCTGAAGATTAATATATAATCGCTTTTACTTTCTCCACTAATAATTTAAAGGTAGATGAGACTTAATATCAGCCTGCCAAATTTATATAATATATCACCTTTCAGATGACTGACATGAAACTCATATTTAAAGAATCATTAAGAGACGATATTTTTTTATTTTTTTAAGCAGGGTATCAAAAATGGAACTTAAGCTAAGAATAGCGTTTTTATTCAACACACGGCTATGCAGCAGGTACAAAGAACTAAGCTCGTTATGAACTTCTACATTTCACTCGTTATAATGAATCTATAGTAAAAATTTATATACTAGAAATGTGCACAATTGAGTACCACGCAGATGATTAACAATCAACGGTTGTAAAAAGTTTATATTAACTTTAAACATTTCACGCTTGCCTATGTATATAAATAAGTATGTATTTGCTTTTTATTTATAAATACAAATAAAAGAAAAAATTTAATATAAATATCAATAAATAAGGCAAAAATGAATAATCGTGTGTGGATTAATACAGAAGCTTGATTGTATATACTTTGCATTAGTTGTAGGCCAGTGATCGACAACGTTTTCTTCTAGTGAAAGACAACTTTTGATGTTTACATATACATAATAAAAGGCGCACCGCTTGTATAGGAGGTATAGTAAATTTTCTTCTATTCTAAAAAGAATCTTAAAGTGTCCATAATGTATGTAAGTATGTTATGCAGTTTATATGATTTGTATTGGTAATAATCCAATTGATTACCGATATAATATATATAAATTTTTTTCTTTGATAGATTTCACGGAAATTGAGAAAAGATATGAAAATGCCACCTTTTTTAATACGGACGGACAGACAAATATGAAAAAATCGTTTCAATATTTAACTTTTCTCTTTCTCAAATTTCGACAAAGTGAATATATCCACATTGTAAAGGTCGTGGAGAATGTTTTTTTTTGGAAAAGTGTCGGTTACCTGTTCACTTAACCACCAGTATATATATAAAAACAATGCATTTTCATAATAAAAACAAGTGACAATATTATAGTCCATCAAGCCCGACAATTAAATACCCTACACCACTTGATATTATATGTCAGAAATTTTATTTTTTGTTTGTTTATGAAATTAAACAAAATTATTATTGTATAGGGAAGGGTTCTAAAAATGGTCCGATCTTAACCATTTTCGAAAAGGTTCCTTTTTGGTCAAATATATATCATTGTACTAAATTTCATCGAAATATTTAAAAAAATGCAACCTGTAGCTTGCGCACAAATTTATATGGACAGACAGACGAAGAAATATTCATGATAAAATCAATTAAAATTTTGATTCTGAATCGATCGATGTAATTGAAGGTGGGTGTGGCATTTGCCGTTTAAGAGTTACAAACATCCGCACAAACATAATATACCCTGTACCACCCTGTGGTATAATAACGCACATATATGTGCAAATGCTGGCAGTAATTTCTCAGAGGAAATCGAGTAGTAGTCGAATAAATGGTTGAATGAATAAATAAATAAATTAAACCCAAAACAACGAGTAAATAACACACACACACACACGCACAGAAGATGAATTGCACTTGGCTGCTGGGTAACAGAAAGAATAATAATAATATTCGTTCTTCATTTAGCCATTCTTGGAGACTGCATGCCCCTTATTTCAGCATACTTAAACTGAGCTGCATATTTTGCAAGCAAGAAGAAAAATAAATTCTTGAAAAATATCCAATAATCGCTATCTTTCACTAGTGAACATATTTATGTTGCTTATACTATTTGCAGTTGGTGTTTTTACTTGAGATGTGTGCATATAAACGATACCCATTCATTTAAAGTGCTGATATAGCAATTTAAGCATATTTTTATAGCAACCTTTTGAGGGTTTTTTATTTATTTATTTATTTATTTTTTTTTTTAACAATGAAAGGTCTCTTGTTAAGGGTTTGTACAGTTATTTATGCCCCCATGGGTATATGCTTACGTACCTAAACAAAATGTATAATTTACTTTGTGCTTACACAAGAAATCAATTTTCAGTTTTGTTTCCATATGAGTACTTAAGTAGATGCCAACAAAGGTACAAACGATTAAATGGGAAAAGAAAACTACCGTTTTAAAAAAATAAAAATAAAAATAAAAATCCCCATAGAAACGTTGGCATATATATTATATAAGGATGATTGTGAAACCTGTACCTTTCAACTCACACTCAATTGAAGAATTTCAATTGCAAGCCATATAGTGGCAATAATTGCATCACTTATACACGCTCCCGTTACAATGTTTTGTTTTAAATATTATATTTTAATTCTCACTTATTATACCCTCCCTCCACATATACAGGGTATATGTATATCTTGATCAGCATCAAAAACTGAATCGGTCTAGACATGTACGTCCGTGAGTCCCCCTGTTTGGCTGTTGTGGGCATTTGTGGAAAATTTTTGAAAAATTGGAAATAATTGTTTCGTTATGTACATTAGCTTTATCGATATTCCCAAAATGGGCGTATTCGGATTACATACACGCCCACAACTGATAAAAATATATATAAGGTTCTAAAGAACCTTATGTACGAATGATCGGAAGCAATTGAGAAAATTGAAGATTTCGAAATGGGTGTGTTTTGCGCATACAGCAACGAAAACTACATGTTCCTTCATTTCTTGCATTATTTTATAGGCCACCATTGATGATCTGATAAGAAAATAAAGAAACAAAATTGTTCTCCAGAAATTACATTCACATACCTGTGTTCACTCAAATACCGTAAGCACCCTTATTTATATAATGACATTATCTTGCTGAAACACTGCAAGACTCCGTAGACTTCAAAGAAAAATTAAATAAAATTTCAATTGCTTTCTTCTGCTCACAGAGGCTTTATTTTTAATAAATTTTGTATTTTCACCATATATACTGTTTGTTCATATGTATATATTATAAGCCGATTAATATATATTAAATAAGTCAAAGGTTAGCAAAGCTCAGAAATGTACATTTGTTCAATTAAATTTTAGCAGTGATAACAATTAAAACAGTTTCAACTAAAAACAAAAGTAGAACAGAACTGTGAACAAGAAGGACCAGGAAAAACTTCAGATACATATATACGTACAAGTGTATGCTTGTGCGTACATTTACATGGTTTTGAAGACTATGTAGATAGCAAAGAACAAATAGAACAGCCGCAGCTATTATAATATGTACAATGTCGCACATGTCGTCCATAGTAAAAGTATCCAACAAATACAATAATAATACATTGTACACATGTAAAATAATTTCTATTGTATGCGAAAGGTACAACACAAAAACCACTCACACAGATAAACACAAATGAGGCAACATAAAACTCAGACACACCCATACAATATAAACATTTTTTGAACAATGTTTTAATAAGGTTTCTATGTGTCTGTCCTTTGTTTTATTGTAGCCTGATACAGAGAACAGTAATGTCTCGTATTATAAGAAAGTGTGCATGAGTGTGAGTGTGTGTTATAAGTCATAATGAAATAGTATTACTCTATTTATAAACATATATCCAAACATATGTAGATATATACACAATGGTGTATAATACCTGAGCTCCAGCACAGCCCACTCATGTATTATTCGTAGCTACAAAAGGACTTTTGGCATTGTAATTTCTGTTGAAAAGTGTAATAAGCCCCAACAGCTACGTTACGTGTGTATGTGTGCATACTGAGACAACTGCTTAAGTTATAACAAAGAGACAGATACTAATGATTGGATTATATAATAATATTTCAAACAGAGATTTTTCTCTCAAATAACTATCACTGATTAAAAAAATCATAATTTTTTTAATTCATATTAATTTATACAAATTAATTTACATAAAACATACACATACAATAAAAAAACATTACATTGTTTTGAAAAAATTTAAAATTTTATATAATAATTATTATTATGTACTGTAGTCCATCTAGCCTAGCATTCCTGTATGTCTGTATGTCCGTCTATATGTGTTTCATTGTAATCACTCTCCTGATTGCAAAACTTGAGATATCGATTATAAATTTTGCATAACTCGGTAGTAGTTCTCGTATGTAGCAGGGTATTGAAATTCAAAAAAGGAGACACTTTTTAAAGAATTTTTTCCGCAAAGTGAACTTTTGAAAGTGACTTTTGAACAAAATCAATAAATCCCCATATCATTATGATGATGGGTTTAATAAAAGCAGTATCATTACTAAATGTCTAGACTCATTAAAGTTCGTTGAACGATACTCACATATTTGTGGGTGTGCGTGCCACAAATGTAATCCATATTCTCAAGTTACAATTGAGAAATATTTTCCATCATTAGAGGTGATTTTCATTGAAAAAATATTCTTCATTTACGAAACGAAATTCCTTTCAACCCTATACCACATGTGGTAAGAGGGTATGTTAAGTATGTGCCGATATTTGTAACTGTTAAACGTTTCATCTTCAATTCCATCATTATTTAAATGTCCGTATGTCTGTCCAGGTAAATTTTTGTGCTACAGGTTGTACTTTTTGAGACATTTCAATGAAGTTTGATACAAAAAAATGTATTATATTGGTTTAAAGAGGCATCCTGTGGAAAATTGACCGTATCAAACCATTTTTAAAACCCCTCCCTATAAAAGGTTTTTTTATAATAAAAATCTTTATATGGCAAAAATTTGCAATTCTTAACATTTTTGAACAAAATTTAATGAATAATAGTTAAATAGGTATATATTTGGCTGTGCTAAATTTTAACCCGAACGCACCATTTTTAGAACCCCTATTTACATAAAGTCCTATTATAAGGAAAGTTTTTATTTTGCAAAATATTGCAATTCTTAATATTCATTGACAAAATTTGGTTGAGAAAAGTAAATTTGTACCCTATCAGACCATTTTTAGGACCCCTTTCCATATAACAATATTTCTCGTAATGACTTATATGGCAATACCTACGTGGTTTACTAAAGTAATTGTAGCATAATTAATGGATCTAAGTGGTGTAGGGTATTAGGTGGTCGAGCGAGATCGTCTATAACATTTTCACTCGTTTTATTTCTACTTTTTAATGTTGAAGAAAATAAAGGCACCCACACATACCCTCCCACAACTTTTCAATTGATATGCAATATTGTGTGCACTCCATTTTATGTCAGATAACAACACTTGTAAAAATGACTGTATCGTACGTACATTTCATTCCCTTTGCCATTGTTCGGAAGAAGTCAATTTAAACACAGTGCCAGCAGCACATTCTCATTTTATTGTGAATATTTCAACGCACTCTTATAATTTATCAGATGCAGAACAACTTTTAGAATTTTCTTTGGGTGCGTTCGCCTTCAATTTATGCGTATGGTGAGGTAAAAAATAGAGAGAGGGCAGATTGTTAATGTTAAAAGCAAAGACAGATGGTATTAGAGCATGAACGTCCTGGATGCAAACAATGAGAATGTTAGAAAAATTTATACATACGTAAAAAACACATGTGTACAAATATGTACTCCTCCTAAGATGGGAGGGTATAGTAAGTTTGTTACTCCGTTTGGCTGCAAACGGAGTAACCACGAAGAAACTTCAGATATCCCAAATCAGCGAAATCTGAGTCGATCATGCAGCAGTCTATACGTCCGTCTGATGTTGAAGTATTCGTAGTCGATTACTTTGAGAAAATGAATTTACTTTTTGTAAAAACATTTTAAATAAATCCGCAAAATTTTAATTTGATAAAAATATTCTTAATTAGCACAAAGGCTATAATAAAAATAGATGGCTTAGGAAAACAGACCCAGAATACAAACTTCAGGTTGCTATGTTACACATAATTTATTAGGCAAGGCACCCGTAGACATACCACGCCCACAGGTTACATATGAAGAGTATCTAAGTTTGGCCTATTGCAGTATTTTTATTTGTATTCCTCTTGCATCTCTCTCTCTCTCTCTCAGTATACATGATGTACCTAACATTTTATTTTGTTTAAATTGCAGGTTGCAGGCTTATAAAAAAATAAACATGATTTGACATCTGTCCCTACTTGTCACATGAAGCATACCATTCTTCTTTAAATTCTAATATTAAAGAAATCACTTGAGAAAGCTAAATGAAAACAAAGGGCAAACACGTAACAAGCTTAGGGCAAATCTCAAATACCCTTCCCAACTAAGGACATGGTAAGTAACTCATAACAACCTTTACAGTTTATACACTGTGTAAATAAAAAAAGTCGAATTCTACTTATGATAATGAGTATTATGCGACTCATCGATTATAAGTGTTCCACAGTTGAATTTCATAGCTTAGCTCAGAATTTTAATATTGACGATCGTAATAATTACAACTGTAGACGTATAAACTGGTTTACATCTTTAAAAGTTTCTTGTGGTAATTACATACAGCACGACAAAATTTATATATACTTCCTATCATGTAAAGGATATAAAAAACTTTATATAAAGGATTTTTCAATAAGAACATAACATTTTTGTATTTGAATAAAGCGCAGAATAATTAAGATATTATACTTAAATTTGTTTCACATAAAGTACACGTGTTACATTTAATTTAACTACTGATTACATGTTTACTACGATCGATTGTTGTTTAAAAAAATAGTCCCCAATCACTGCTACACGGTCACTTTTCGTGTTTACAAGGGAGTTACTTGAAGCAAATGAGACTTTGCATATTCCAATCGGAAAGGTTTCAGCGTTTTAAATTATGAAGCAGATTCAGTTCGTGAGTTAATATGATTTTATAAGTTTCAATTCAATTCCTGTGAACAGCGTGTAATAAACTAAATTGGCTCATTTTGAACTGAAGGACTTAGGTCTGCAATATTTTTGGTACCTCAACCGATGAATTATCACACTGACAGAGACAATAAGAGAATATTTTGACACAAATTTATTTATTACAACGTGCACAGTCTATGTGGTGGGACAATTATCATGGTAGACAATTGGAGTAGGTAACTTATTTTATGTATGAGGCGTGTCCTGGCATATTTATTCTCCTTAATCGTTTATCTTAATGAACAGATAAAAATCCATTCTGAATTTGATTAAATGTTTCAACGAAATGTACTCCAGACCGCAACACAAATGTTATAGAAACCTTCAAAGCAGTGAAATTATATGAAAAATAATTCAATGAAAAGAAATTCATATTATAACTGTACACTCAATCGCCATCTTGGTTAACTCCTGCATAGTAATCTTTTAATAAAGGGATCGATTAACAAGAGCCTCCATAAATAATGAACGAAAATGTAACAAAAAGTCTGTAATGATAGACTACAATGTGTGTAATGATGTAATTCATTCTGCTAAATTCCATTCACTTGAGATTTCTTCTGCACAAATTGAACATTTTGCTTCGTTTGAATCTTAATTCAAAAGCGTTTGGACGCTAGGGGAGAATCATCTAATTTCTCAACTTTGAAATTTCATTACATCGCTACAAATGGAGTTTGTATTATGCCATTGTCTTTAAACAACATTGTTTGTGATGGAGTGGAATGTGAAATAAATAAATAAAAAAAAAAAAACTGAAACGCATTCATTTGCATCAGTGTAAATGAGTTACAGTGAAATTCCAATACAAACATTGCTCGTTCATAACACAACCCACCCATATCCCACCTACATATATATTTTGAACATGTCCCTTTTCTTAATTACAACTCACATAGAAACATAGTCATGGATATGCGCCAACAACTGTACAAAAACATAAAAATTCATTTAGAGTGCGATACCGTCCCACTGATCGTTTTCATTCAGAGCCATTAATCGTACAACACACACACAATCCCAGTGATTGCATATGGGTACGTATATGACAACTTTTAAATTGATTCTTTTTTTGTGTTTGTTTGTGAATGGGGGAGCCCTTGGTGTATTATTAATTTATATATTATAAAAGTTTTCTTTGCAACGAATCGCTTTTTTATCACTTTTTATCAATTTAAGCGGCAGGAGGATGGAAAGTAAAGTGTTCATAGTCGAGGAGAGGTTTGCAGGTAGGCAAGATTTGGCCTTAGCTGAAAATAGAATTTTGACTCGTTCCATTTCAAATTTGGATTCGGCCATTTCACCATAATATACCTATTCAGTTGACCCCAACTTTGATGGTAAAAAAGTAAACAACGTTTATCCTCAAAATCTTCTTCTGCTTCCCCATGTTATATGGAGGATATAAAAATTTGTAAATTCGTAAAAAATTAAAAACAGACAGAAAAAAAAAACAAAACAACGATCAAAATCGACAATTTAATACCCTACACTACTTAACTAAACATATTATGCTACAATTCGTTTAGTTAGTAAACTGCCTCGTGTCTCTTCGTGACATATAAAATAAATAAAAATAGTCCGATATTAAAAAACTCGATTTTTTGCCATATAAAGACTTCCATTAAGATGCTATATGGCGAAAGGCTCTAAACGTAATCCGATTGGGTCCAAATTATAATTAAGTTAGTTAATTATTCTTCATCAAATAATATGAAAAATTATTAAGAGTTGTGAATTTTTCCGTACAAAGACTCTAACAGAACCTTATATGGGAAGAGGTTCTAAAAATGGTCCGCACAAACTTTGCCTCAGGGTATAATGAAATTATGAAAGTGTATAAAATTAGCTCAAATTAGCGTGTCTGTCCACAATGAATTTTATAGCGAATTATATGAGTAAAAAATTGAATCTCTTTCCACTTGATTGAATAAGAATTCTGTACTTGAGAAAAAATACTGAAACGCTACGCCACGCAAAAATTTGTTATATTGTAGGCATGTTTATGACGACTTATTTGGAGCAATAATATATTTTTAGGAAGAGGGTAATGAAGGTGGGGATTCTAGATTTGGCATACACCTAATACAGCCCATTTTTACTTGTTTAATAATCTAATTGTAATTAACATTGCATTATACAAGCTGGACAAACCTGTAGTTTCATTAAAGCACTTACACTGATCACAAGAATACGTGACCGAACACATTTCCCCCAACGTCCCCTCAATTCTACTGTTCATGTGATGTTAATCAAGAAGTACATGGTGTTGGTGACTTTATATTTAGTTTATTTTATAAAACAAAGGAAACTTTTTCCATTTACACGATACATACATACAGACGTTATTTCTCTTATTTATTTAACTGGTTGTTTGTTAGGGTGTTTTTTTTGAATTTAAATCTTTGCTAAGCTTTTGTACGAGCACCAACATACGCACCGTTTGCAATTGTTACTACACACAATGGACAACCCTCCGCATTACTGCCACTAGCAAATTCTTCTTTTCACCACGACCCACGTTGTGCTGCTATAAATTCGTTTACATGGTTAAAGCAATGATGCTGTACAGCACGAATAGAGGGCAGAAAGAACAAGTTGCTTTTATAAAAATTGCAATTCTGGCTTTGAATTAAATGAATTTATTTATAAAGTTCCTCCACACACACACAATAAGTTTTTCTTTGCTTTTCATTTTATTTGTAAAATTCAAAAGTTTCCAATTACACATATTTATGTTTCATAATCATTATGTTTCCCTTATACGTAGATCGGGGGAAATACTCTTTATAGAATTACCTGAATAATATAATTCTGAGATTGTTGTTATTTGATTGGCTATCATTTGAATCTAACACGTCCGAGGTCAAGCTGTAAGCAGCAAGCGTTCTTGCTTAGATAAAAACAAAGTGTTTTAAAATATTTAATTAAAGGTGACTTAAAATCTATATAAGATAATAATAATAATTATTATTAAGGCAGTTTTTCGCTACAAGCCTCATTTCAAAAGATCACAGCTGCCGTCCCAGTTGTCCGATTAAGCTCAAACTTGCGCCATTAAATTTATATTTTCAAAATCTATCGATTGATATCAACCGTTGCAATATCTTGAAAATTGCTATTTACAAAGGCAATAGTCCGTGATCCGATCATGCTCAAACTTGCAAATTGTTATTATTGTGATCAGTATAAGTGTTTTAAACACAAACAATTAATTTCTTTTGACATTTTAATCCTTTTAAAATTTTTTATAAAAGTGAATTTTTTTTTTGATAATTTATTAATGACCGTCGCCATCATGTCATACATTTTTATTAATTTCTTACTTATTTTATAATGAAATCATTAATTCAAATTCAAACAAGTAAAAGAGAATAAAACTGGCGGTGCATCGAAACGCTCCAAGATATAAAAATTAATTAATTGTTCACTTTGTATGTGCTTAACAACTCTGGTAAATATTTCATATATCATTTTCTCCAAACCACTTAATTAAATAAAATATTTATTGTCTCATCAATCATTAAATTATTATTATTAATAATAATTTTTCACTTGCTCTTCTTTCAATAATAAATTCTGCCTGAATCACTTTATGTTCAACAAAATTATTAACAGTTGCAACAGCAACAATCAAGTCATCCTTACTTTTTAAAAGGCGCCACTAAATTTCTTAAAAGTTTACATCGTTAGCTAACCAATGATCCGGTCAATTAAAGTTGCTACACTTTACTCTCAAATGATTGCTTGTGCGATTGTTGATACGTATATGCTTTGTGCAATTTTCGCAAAGTTATAATCTGTTATATTATATATATTTGTATATATTTTTCCATATACACCATGTCGTTCTGTTCTGTTCAACTGAACACAATTTTAAGGGGCATTCTTTCTGGTTTCTTGGTTCTTTATATTGGCTGTGCTTGGAAATAGCACAATTATTTGAAATAAACACTTACTTCTCATTTAATTACTTCTTACTCCACAAATAGTAAAACACATATACATACTTTTAATATATACATATATGCATTATGTAATTGTGTGGAAATTTCTCCCCAGATGAGTTTTGTTTTATTTTAGTTTAAAGCCAAGTATAGAACATTTTTATTAAGACATTAACAAATTATTTGCAAAAAAATTTACTCTTCTCATTATTATAAAAATGTTTTATTTAATTTTTTTAATGTCTCCAATCATAATTGGTGATTTAAATTCCCTTTAAAATGAAACATAATCATTATCTGTGACTTTTTCTTGTTAAGCGTTTATTTGAAATTTAGAAACTTATATTTTTTTAGACATCATTTACAACCTTGAACATCCTTTACATGCATTTTAATTATATTTATCTGATTAAGTACAAGTGCATAATGTCCTATATCTTCTAATGTATATTTATGGGTGCATTTACGAGAGAGAGATAGAGAGAGAGTAAACGTGTATCAACTCTATCAAATCTATTTTAGTTATATTCAACAAGTCATCGTGAGTGCAAATTACAACGCTGTAAATTCTTGCCCTTTTTTTTCTTTATTACGATTTATTATTCATTTCACTCATATATGCTTATAGCATTTACTTAAATTAGGCTTTGATGTTATCAACACTAAAACTTCATCACCTTGCATATTCTCCGGCAACAATCGCTTTATGTCATCCCTTCATGAATTTTAACAAATATTTTGTTTCATAATATGGAAAATTATCAATCAAATAAAATATTATTTTTATGTACGTCATCTATCACAAATTACACAAGTTTTTTTTCTGAATTGTTAACTTCACATTATTTTAATAAAATGTAATTATAATAAAAACTTGGTAACCCTATGTTATGGCGCTATTTTAGCAGCTGCTTTAAAGAATGCTTTAAACCATTAAAATAAAAAGAACATGAATAACGGTGCTTAGTTTTGTGAGATTTTGCTTTAAACTTGATTTAATCATAATTGAAAATTGTTTGATTGTCGTGTATGTGAAAGTAAAAATATATAAAAAATGAGTTTCTTTGAAGTGAGTAAATTATTTTTTAATATATAACCCTAAACTATTTTAAATGATGGAATTTTTAAAGGTTAAAATTACACCGCCTCGCGCTAAACTAATGCAACCAAGCCGAGAGCCCACAAATGTTACAATGGCACCCTTTTCACAAAAGTCTATTTTAACATTTGAAGATGTTCCAATATCGAAAACCGCCACACGTATTCTACGAATTATAAATCCATCAGATGATGAAATTCATGTAAGATAATAATTTTTTTTTTTTTGCATATTGAGCGGGTATGGGTATTCAAGTGCTTTTCGCAAGGGAAAACAATAGCAAATATTTTCTTCTTAAATTTACGAATTACAAACGACTTTAGTTTCAAAGCTTTGATCATATTTTCAAGATTTGGCTTAAGCCAAACAGCTTTATATATATTTCTACTTTAATAAAAGATTCTTCTGGTAGGTATTTTAAAACATGATTATATAAGCTTTACCTTCATTTCTATTGTTCATTATGCACATGGCAATATAACGGAAAATCGAATGAAATGGAATTTAATGTTACGTTATGAAATTTTTATTGTTAGTAATATGTTTACTGTTCCTTAAAGGTGGCAGTTAAAAAAAATATTAAGCCTGAGCACAACGTAACATTAGAATGGTTAAAAAGTACTGTTCCGGCACATGGTGCAATTACGATGGAATTGAAATGGTCTCCGAAAAATAATACAGTATGCCAAGAAACTCTTCAGTTCATTGATAACAGAAACTTTCGTAAAGATGTTGTAATTATCTTTAAATCTAAGCCAAACGATTCCGTAAAGGTTAGTTTATAGAAATAACAAGAAAATATTGCAAAAGAAATTAAATTTGATTTTTTTGCTTATATAGAATGTACGAAAGTTTCCGACTGTATCATCGTCATCCACATCGTCTGCTCTCCATATGCAAAGCTTACGTTTAAAATCAGCCTCAAATTCTGCTAACAAAGGTAACAACTCTCACAATAGATTATCAACAGTAACATCTGAGGGATTGGGCGAGCCCATCAAAAAACCACTTGCAGCTAATGTAAAGAAGAGCACAACACCAAAAAAATGTAACACGAATTGTGGAAGTCAACGTTTGCCAACCATTACCATTACCACAATTGATGAACACAAAGAAAATGTCACTCCTAGGGATGTAACACAAATTTTGAATATGATTGATAATATGCAATTTACACCGACTACCCCCAAAATAAAGTCAAAAAAACAGTTGTCGGACAGTTTATCTTTAATGCCAACTCCAACAGTTCCTAAAATGGGAATCTGTAATTATACAAATCTATCCACTCTTAAGCCAAAATGTTTAACTGCAGATCTAACAGATGGTGCAGCTGAGAATACTACATTCAACGTGGACTGCATGAATGATTCAAAAAATTTAACATCTTTGGTGAACAATAAAACATTTGATGTGAAATATTCTAATGGCTTAGAGCACTCTCTTATAGAGGAAGAAGGTGCCAGCTGCGATTTTAGAATGCTTAATAAAACGACTGTAATAGATGCCACACCATTACGCCGGCCCCTTGAAATTATACAAGAAGAGATCAGAGATTGTGGCACAACGTTTATAACATCTGGGAATGAATGTTCCATTAAGGAGATTACACTAAAGCAAAAACCTGATGTAATGCATAATGAAGATCTGATGAGAGATATTAATTTAGTGGGCAATCCTCTACGCAAATATTCTTCATCCATGAAAGACCTAAATCAGAGATCCCCAAATTCCAATAGTCTTGCACAAGGATCTCTACCGAATTTGAATGAAATGGAAAGCATACGAGTCTTTGAACAAAATCGCTATTTCAGGAAAACCACTTCAACCGTCATTAACAGTCAACCAGGTGCAAACGTACAATCGGAAATTAAGCAAAAAACCAATATTGTGAATTGTGATGATTTTAGTTTGAATTCTCATCCAGAAGTTCTATTTAATCATTGTGAAATATTAGCTCAGTCGAGTCGTTTTAATTTGAATGAAGTTAAAAATACTCCATATGTCAGTAAATTAAGTCAATTGAGAGCAAAACAGAAAAGGACAACACCACAGAAGCCATCCAAAAAGATAATCGAGGTAAGCAGTGCTTACAAGCGGCGTTCTGATGAACTTTTGCTTGCTGAGGCGCACAACACAAGTCAACTGACTACAGCGAGCAACAGGCTACATCCAAATACCATTAACTGCGGTAAGTTTTTATTTTTTTTGTTTTGTTGAACTGATTTATAAAATGTATTATATGTATATAATATATAAAATGTAAAAAATGTTTACGTTCATAATGAATCGCTTCCAGATACCCTATTTATTTCGCCACCCAAAAAACAACGTCTTGATATAAACACTACATTCCTACAACGTACCATTACACCAACAAATGCATCCTCTGTTATGGGAGCACGAACCAGATGGTCACACGTTCAACCGAAAAAAATCAAGTTGGTCAGAACTTTGTCATTGGTGAAGAAACCGATAACACCGCGTAAAATTAAAGAAGAGCCACGGATTCAACTTTACGATTCAGATTTGTATTTACAGACATGTATTAATCCTGACCCGTTTGCAGCATCCACCACATGTGACCCATTTTTGGCATCGACCATGTATTTGGATGAGGCGGCGGTCGACAAACATCAAATCGACATGAAAAAGTGGTTAAATGCTCTTGTAACTTTACCAGCCGAACTGGAAACGGACTCGATTAGCAAAATTGATGTGGGCAAGCTATTCAATGAGGTGCGCAATAAGGGTTTGGTTTTGGCTCCCACAAAAGAAGCTCAATCGATCAACTATTTAACCAATTGCCGTTTGGAGACATTACGTCGGGCCGCCGTCGAACTTTTCATGAGTGAAGAAGTTCGAGTGCCATGCTCCCAAGTGGCCGTACATATTAATAGAAACGCACTAAAGATACGAAATGATAGAAATTTGCATTTAGATGTAGTAACTCAACGGGAAATTCTTGAACTCCTGTTATGTTTCAATCCGCTGTGGTTACGGCTGGGACTTGAGGTTGTTTATGGAGAGAAAATCAATCTTCAATCGAATCGAGACATAATTGGTCTCAGTTCATTCATCTTAAACAGGTAATTATCCAAGCTGAATAAATAACAAATAAGAAAACTAAATTTGGCTTAAACCAAATCTACATTACGCCCTCTATTAGTGTATATATTATTCAGATTGCAAGTCTAGTTTTATAGTGAATATCGTTTTTTTTGTAAATTGTGGGCTTGTATACAATCCAACTACGCCAACTTTTGGCACATCGATGGATGGGATATCCATTAATATGTGCACCTTGTTTCAAGTTCCTGGATAAATTTTTGTGGCAGATATATAGATTTTTGTTCATTGTGGGCGTGGCTCTTGTCCGATTTTGACCATTTAACAAAAACTAAAAATGCCTAAACAAAATTTCAGCTCAATTTATCAAAATTTACGACCATGAGAATGCCTACAACAGACGGACACAAGGACACACATGTCTAGATGGACTCAATATTTGGTGCTGATTAATAATATATATACTCTAACGCCTCTTTCTCAGTGTTGTAAACGGAAGAACAAACTTAGTATACCCTCATCCCTAAGGTGGAGGGCATAAAAATGAAATCATGTTCATTTCAAAGTAATGTAAAATGAAGGATGAATGAAAATTTCATTTTCTTTATGATAATAGATTTTTCCGCGATAAGTTTCTGGAACAGAAATATTCTAAAGCTTATACTCTAGGGGAAGAGTACGCGCACCATATTAAAAAGTTCACACTCCAAAAATTCTTATTCCTTCTACTGTTCCTTGACAAGGCCAAAGACAAGCGTATCATTACCCACAATCCATGTTTGTTTGTAAAAAAATCGCCATACAAAGAGACGCGTGAAATATTGTTGAGATTTTCGGCGGAATTATTGGCCAATGTGGGCGATATTACCCGAGAACTGAAACGATTAAAATATGTGCTCACGCACAAACAATCCTATTTGGATGAATTTAATTATGCTTTCCATAACTTGGCGATCGATTTGCGCGACGGGGTGCGCTTAACGCGTGTAATGGAAATTATATTATTGCGAGATGATCTCACCAAACAGCTGCGTGTGCCAGCCATATCACGACTGCAAAGAATTTTCAACGTCAATTTGGCTTTAAAGGCTCTCGCAGAGGCCGATTTTCAACTGAAGGGTGCAATTACTGCCAACGATATTGTGGATGGACACCGTGAGAAAACTTTATCGTTATTGTGGCAGATAATTTACAAGTTCAGGTCACCCAAGTTTCATGCAGCCGCTCAAGTATTGCAGAAATGGTGGCGGAAGTCCTGGCTTAAAGTTGTCATACGCAGACGGTTGCAGGAAAGAGAGACAAAGAGACGTGAACGAGCTGCCATTATCATACAATCAGCCTATCGTGGCTTCATTAACCGGAAATATGCTTCCATATATCGAACGGAACGTACCCAAGCAGTGATTATTTTACAAAAATATGTGCGACGTTACTTAGCCCAACAGCGTCTTTTTGTCACCTATCATGCCATCGTGTGGATTCAGCGTTGGTTCAGAGCATATAAAGTAAGCAAATTATGCCGTCAAGAGTTTCTTAAACTTCGCAAACATGTCATTTGCATTCAGCGTCATTGGCGTAAGCGGCAAGCAGCTCGACGTATACGTGAACAAGCTGTTGAGGATAAAATGAAATGGATACAGACTAAACATCGCGCAGCTACTGTTATCCAAACCTGTTGGCGTCGTTATAAAGCCCAAAAGAATTTCACTTACATTGTGTCGGCCGCAGTAGTGATACAACGGGCTTTTATTTCATTCAAACGAATGAAAGAACAGCTTCTGGCTTACCAGCAGCTTAAGCACAGCGCAATTATCTTGCAAACCCGTTTCCGAGCTCAACAAGCTATGAAGCGGCAACGTTCCATTTATCAAAATATGCGTCAAGCTGCCATTTGTTCGCAGCAACGTTACAGAGCCTTGACAGCCATGCGCCAACAACGCGCAATTTACCTAAAGTTCCGCCAATCTGTCGTTTACATACAAAACAAGTGGCGAGCTACCTTGTTAATGAGAAAGACACGCGTGGAATTTATAACTTTGCAATATCATGTAACGGTCATACAGCAGATGTATCGGAGCAAGAAACAAACGCGAATCATTTACAATAATTATCAGCAACTTAGAGCGACGGTAGTGTGGGTGCAGGAACGTTACCGTGACAAATTGCGCATGCGTCAAGTACGCCAAATACAGCAAAAGAAATTACAAGCCATTCTCACCATACAACGTCACTTCCGTGCTTATAAACAAATGCGCTACCAAAGGGCCAAATACTTGGGCACAAAAACGGCCATAAGCTGTTTACAGCGACATGTACGCTGTTTCCTAAAGATGAAAAACCAACGTCAACAATATCTAACCATGAAGGCGGCGGCTATAACAATACAAACCCGTTATAAAGCTAATAAACAAATGAAACAGCAAAGGACTGATTTCTTGCAGTTACGAAATGCTGTCATTCGACTGCAACAGCGTTTCCGCGCCAATCGTCAAATGCGCTGGCAAGTGGGTGATTATCAACGGAAGAAACGCTTAGTAGTTGCCATACAGAGGCATTTTAGAGCTAAACAAATGGGTAGAAAAGTGCGTCAAGAATACTTACAGAAACGACAAATGATTGTTCGAATTCAACAAGTATTCCGAGCCCGCCAAATGATGGCACAACAACGTCTGCACTATCAACATATGCGCAACGGTGTCATTAAGATTCAGCGTTATTATCGCGGTTATGTGATAATGAAAAGGGAGCGTGAAGACTTCTTAAAGAAACGTGAAGCCGCTGTAAAAATACACACTTGGTATCGTTCTGTATTAAATATGCGAAAACAGCGGCAAATGTATTTACGTCAAATTGACGCCATTTTGACTATTCAAAGAAAGTGGCGGGCCACTATAAAGGCTGACAAACAACGTAAAAACTTCTTAATTGTTCGAAATAAAATTATTCAGATACAGCGCAGAGTGAGGGCCACTTATCAAATGCGTCAGCAATATCAAATATTTGAGAGTCAGAGGAAAGCGGCCTTGGTACTGCAACGTCATTTTAGAGCTTACCGGCAAATGCTGCAAAATCGTGAAGAATTCCAACGAGTACGCTCTTTAGTAATATGGGTGCAGGGAAAATTTCGTGCCAAACTATTAATGCGTACTGCACGCAACAATTTTCTACTAACACGTAGTGCTGTGATTTATATACAGCAAAAGTTTCGTGGCCATCGAAAAATGCTTGAGATACGTGCTTGGTTTTTGAAACTGAAAACCACAATAATTAGCTTTCAAGCCCAGGCTCGGGGATTTATGGCGCGACGTCGCTTTCAAATGCTAATGTCTCCGGAACTGATCGAATTGAGACGTCAAACTAAAGCGGCCAAATGTATACAACGCTTCTGGCGGGGTTATCGCATTCGGAAACGTTTTTGCAATGCCAAACTCTTAATGATTCGAAAAAACTGCGTCTTGTTAAATAAGGCAGCATGCGCTGCTAATGCGATTAGTGCTAAAATTAAAGATTCGGTTAACTTTTTACGTGGACGCTACTGTGCTGCTGATGCTCTGGACGTTTTAAAGCAATTGGGTAAATGTGACGCCATATAATAGATCCGACATCAATTATATTAAAGTTTTTTTTTTTTTTTTTCTTTTATTCACAGATCGTATATCGCGTACGGTGCCTCATGTACTCATGGACAGCTCAGATTTCATATCGACTTTTTGTTATGGCATTATGGCACAAGCGATCCGTTCAGAAATTGACAAATATTTGATAATGTACTGTAGTCGGATAATTTTGAATCTGGCTCGTTATAATAGCACCAATGCCAACGTCTTCCAGGAGGGAGGTCTGGTCACCATTGCACAAATGTTGTTGCGCTGGTGCGATAAGGATTGCGAAATATTTAATATTCTTTGTACACTTATATGGGTTTTCGCTCACTGTCCTACTAAACGGAAGGTAGTTTTTTTTTTATTTTTAATAAATTTTTTTTTTTTTTTTTGATAATTCATTACAATACATTTTTAGATTATACATGATTTTATGACCACCACCGAAGCTGTTTATATGGTTAGGGAAACAAAAAAACTGGTTGCTCGTAAAGAGAAAATGAAGCAAAATGTTCGAAAACCAGTTATTCCAACGAATACATTTCCAAATCGTTTGAAGAATCAAGACAACTTTTCTAGCCGTGCCTTGCCCAGCTTGGAACCTGATTATGGAGTGATGCGCAAAAAGCCCTATGCATTTATTTCGTCAGTGTATGCCTTCGATACGATTCTTTGCAAATTGGGCATAAATGTAATTTAAATAATTTTTTATATAATAACATAACATTACCTACTTTTTAAATGGACTGATTAATTTTTATATTATTACTTAGAATTTGGTTTCTTTTATGTTTAAAAAAAATTGCAATTTTATGTTTTGTTTTAAGAGAACGTTGCAAGTGCTAGACTACATAAATTAGTTAAATAATTGAAAAATGAATTCAAATTATTTTGATTCCAATATTTTTTTTTGTGCAGACTACAACGTTTTGTGTTAATTTTATATTTTCTTTTAATTTCAATATTAATGTTATACGTAATGTTAAATAATTTTATTTGATTATTATTTTTAGATGACATCCTTTTTTTTTGTGTAACTCATGCTTAGTTTTGTGAATTATTATTATTTTAATTTACAGTTGTTAACTATAGGAATTTAACTTTTAAAAAAGCCAAATTTTTTCTAATCCACTGTTGGTTTAAATGTCAATAAAGTATGATATGAATTCAAATTAAATGTTGAAATGATTCGTTTTTGGCTGAATTTTTAGCCGTTATTTAAATACAGTCGCTGCCTTTAGTAAAGTCGGCAAAACTTCTTTCAATCAGTACATACTGCCCACTTGAAGAAGATTAAGAATTTTTTATGTATGTATTGGTAACTTCAATATCTCTACCTTTAGCATTAAGTGATTTAAATAAGCTTAAGAAATAGAACGATAAATAAGTATTTATTCAATTAAAGAAAACTTTAATACTTTCCCACACAACACTAAATATGCCAAATTAAGTATTCTTCAAAATCTACATGAAATCAAATCGAGTTTAAGATAAAATAGAAGCAGAGAAAGTAAGGTAAAGATTAAACTTTGTAAAAGTCTTTTGAAATCCATAGTTTGATGTGGTGGCTGTGTGCTACAAAGTAATAGTTTCCTCATCGTTAAATTCTCTCTATTATGTCAAAAATTTAGTTATTTAATGTATGGTTTCACAATAACGTGCACGTTAAAGCTATTTGAGTAATTTTGCGGAAAAAACAGTCAACGAACTGTAAACTAGAATACTTTGACACTGTTGGTTGGTGTTAAAATGTAATTTTTAAGGAGAGAACAACTCAACAACAAATCTTAAAAAAAATGTTAGCTTGAGTCTTTAGTAGATGGATGAGAGTGAATAAGGCCAAAGAAAATTTAATTAACTGCCATGTACCAGAATATACAAGCCATGTTGTACCACTGACTAAGTATTGATAAGTAAGTTTTTTCGTGTATATATAAACATCTGAAATCTGCGAGTACAACTATTCCATACTCTACTTTATTGTTTCATCATTACTTGTTCTGTTCTTGTAGCTGGCAACTCAACAAACTTACCCTATAAACTTTCAAGTGTACACACACACACACACCCATAAGGTGATTGTACGTATATAACGTCTGCCACTGACTACAGTTCACATGGTTTTAGTTATTCCATGGACTATGTGTTCTATACATTACTTCCATTTGTTTGGGTTTCTGTGCGTTAAGAATTTGCTGTCAGACGTCAAACACGAGTTGTGTACAGGAAGGTAAAATGTTTTGTGGCTCATAATGTAAGTGTTGTTGTAAAAATGTAATGCTGTTCTTATATTAGATTGTTGCCCTACACCCTCACACATACATACACACAGTGTTTATATATATATATATATATTAATTCTTATTAACGTTTTCTAATTCATTATTAGACAAAAGATTTTTGTTAGCTGCGCAGCTGATTTCCTGCTATAAACTTTCCCGTATAGAATAAATGTTCGTCAACAAAATGCTGTTACCTAAGCTCTGTAGGGGGGCAGGTTTGGTAGTGTGTGGTTTGAGAAACTTTTTAAAGGCACTGTGTTTACTCATGATAAGCAAGCTTTTGTTTACACATATAATTTATTAAATAGAAAATAGAAGAGTAAATATGTACAAATACATATGTTTGTGTGTACAATACGTTCTTATATAATATATACATACTATATTGTTGCTTCATCAGGTATGTTTCGCATTAGTTTATTCCTCCCCTCCCATTTTGTAAGCGTTACATGAATAAGTTTGGTGTAAAAAAACTAAAAATTTGGCTTAAGTCAAATCTTAAATCTAAAGTCGAATGTTACGCTGAGCATAATTTTTAAAAAATTGTATCTTGCTTAGCATTAAATTCCACATCAATCTTCCAAAGCTAACGGGTTGTTATTGAAATTGAACAAAATCTCTCGAAAAACATGCAAATATTAATCAGTTTAAGGTCCTACCCACAATTTATAAGCATCATTATCATAACTTGTAGACTTAGCCTTTATTTTTTGTGATACAGATATTACTTTTTTATGTCCACAATTCTCAATATGTGTCAGACAGTAAGCAATTATTGAAAAGATCATTTACTCGTTCTTAACATTTCTAAAACACGTGCTTCTCAAGCAAATGCTCAATCATGTTAATCCCGTTTGTCCACATCAAAACTGTTTCTTAAACGATTGTTATCGATTGACATTATATGAAAAGAGTACGCACAGTCCTGTCATATGTCCGTCTAATACAAAAGTCATGTAGACTTAGTCTATGCCTAAGCTTATTAATAAGTGTCACTTATTACTTTTTTTATGCCTATTTAAACATAAGCCAAACACAGAAGTTTATTTTGATTATCAAATATTGTTTAAGAAATATTAGCCAATAGTAAATAATAGATTGTATGCATATTTAACCACAACTTTCTGTATTTATGTAACATTCAAAACAAAGTTTGTATATAAAAAGTAATCTGTAATGGATTTGATTGCAAATAAATATGTATTTACAACCAATATAGCCGAAAGTAATACAAATATTTATTCTATACTACACTATATAACATATATGTAAAAATACTTGTTTATCATATTCAGCGAAATATTTTGAACCAGAAAAAGGAAAAAAAATTTTATGTGGCTTAGCTTGAATCGTGAATTTGAATTTGAATTGCATCAAATTTCAAGTTCATAGGTCAATTTTTGTGACATATACAAAGGTTTTTTATCGATTGTGGGCGTGTCTATTATTCGACCACGCCCATTTTTGGCATATCGGTGGATGGGATAACCATAGATACGTATACCAAATTTTTGTAGCAAATATATTTTTATTGATTGTGGGCGTGGCTCTTGAGCGATTTTGCCCATTTTAAAAAGTGATCTACGTACAGAAACTACAAATGTCTCTATATAAAATTTCAGCTGATCTGATATCTCAAACTTTACGCCCATGAGAATGCCAACAATAGACGGACATACGGACAAACATGTCTAGATCGATTAAGTTTTTGAATATATATACTTTGTAGGGTCTCTGACGCCTCCTTTTAGGTGTTTCAAACGGAAAAACAAACTTAATTTACCCTCATCACTAAGGTGGAGGATATAAAAATATATAAAATATATTTCACAATCATTTATAGCGTTATATAAAAAACGGCCAACCAGTTTCGTATATTTGTAGAGTATCACGGATTTGTTTTAAGCCAAAGTTGAAACTTTTTTACTTGTTTTTAGTTAAACTTTGCAATAAATTATGATTCTTCTCTATGTTCTTTGTTTGTTGTTCTGCTTGCGGTATTTTGTAATGTATTTTCCCAATTTTTATTGTTTTTTTTTTTTTTTTTTTGCAACTCTACATAATGTTCAATTGAAATTGATTTATTTTCACGCGATTCAGGTAATTGAGATTTGCCTTCATCGTATAAAAACAACAAACAAACAAACAATAATTTTGTATATAGCAAAAGAGGAAATCATATCTACATCATGTATGTTTTGTTGTACCATGTGCAACAATAATATTTTTGGGGTGTTTATGAGGTTGTTTATGTGCAAAGTTCGATTTTTGAATTTCATGCATTGGAAATGTTCAACGCCAAACGAAAAGACGACTTGAACATTATGGACCGCTTTAGCTGCCTGTAACACTATAAAACATTAATACGGCATTTGAATGTGAAAAATGCCTTCTAATGTCTGTGCAAAATGTGCCGCTTCATGTGTGTATGAGGGCGTGTATGTTCGTGAATAGTATGATGGTAGAATAGCATCAGATAAGTAGAGGAGGCAAACGTTAGAGAAGCATTTATTGTAGTTTAGTGATGCGATGCAGTTACCCGGGGGTAATAGTCTACAAAAACTTGCCTAGAAATACATAAATAATGCAGTGAAATGTGTGAGGAGGGGGGGGGCTGCCAGGCAGATACTATTAACCATGGCATATGCAGTGCGTAACATACACATTAATGCCCAGCACTTTGTTGAACAATAAGGACACATTTGAATGGCTAACGCACATACGTTCGGATCTGGTATGTGTGTGCCTGCAAGTAAGAGCAGTAGTATAAGTAGTGCAAGCTTAAGTTTTTCTCGACACTATACACAGCTTAAGCGTATATGTGGTCTGACGACTACTACTCGTACTACGGCTGCGCCCATTTACATTAACAAAAATTTATTGTACTTTGTATTAGCATTAAACCACACACATACACTTACACACATATTGATATATTTATATCTATGTGAGGGTGCAATTTTACCAAAATTTTCATCATTACATTCTTGCTAAGTTTTGTAAAACGATTCATTGATCAACTGTTTATGAAACAGTTTTAAATAAAATTCAATGGTATGAGAGAGATTTTGAATCATGATTAAATACGTTCATTTAAAAGATCTTCATACTTACCAGCACCACATTTATGTCCATTACGTGAGATATTGAGCTGAAATTTTAAACAAAAAAAATTTTGTTTTAGTACGCAGCTTACCGCTTAATTACGGTTAAATGGTTGGATTATAACTTCAACCCTATCACATGTTTCAAACAATTAAATTATTAATATAAAATTGTGAATGTTGTGGTCATCACCATGTAACATGCAGTATATAATTTACAAATGGGGAATAGTTGCCGTGTATGAAAGTTTAAATGGCTCAAGGTAACAATACCCAAAAATCTGCCTCTTTAATATTTAGATATTATGTAATCCGCCATGTACACGTGTGACCGTGTACACAATTCAATACAAAACCATTAGTAATCCCGCGTGCACAGGTTTTGGCAAAAAAAAAAGCAAAAAAAAAAAAAGTGTTTTTAATTTATACAAAAACCTCTTATGCGGTAAACGTTAATATCGCATTTGTAGCATCGTTGACACCATTTACAAACTTGTTACAGATTCTCTACAAAAATTTAGTAATTTCACGAAAAATTTACTAAAACAAATGCAAAAACAAAACATGTGCAATATATATAAAAACAGTTACACCTGCGTTCACAAATGCTTACAACATACATATCCGGCGTTGAGAATGAAAGTGACGCAAGTTTATTTTTGGAACACATCAATTTAACTACTTCATGAGTCATCATAATTTTTTTAATATTTTAATAATTTTGGAAAAGTGGACTTGCACCACTTTCACACTCAACGGTTTAAATGGTGATAGTATATGTTTGCACAAAGCAAACAACTCTTTTAAGATGATTTAAAAAAATAAAAAACTCGAAACGATATCTACACTGATTGCAATAAAAAGAATTAATATTAAAACCATCACCGAAGAATCAAAGAGTATGTGTTTTATCTTCTTTAGTTTCTTTTTTTATTTTTTATATTTTATGAGAGAAAAAAAAGTCTTAAAAATTTCAATTTTTGATGCTTCGGTGGCATGGCCTTAAATGCTGTGGTTTCAATTTCAACTGAAGATCAAATAAAAATTTTGTGACAAATTGTGATAAAACAAAATTGATTTAAATAAACTCTTCGACAAAAGTCAAAGACATTCTTGAAATAACTAGAAAGCGAAGAATATTAAAAAAATGTTTTCAATTTTATAAATTTTTTTTTTCTTTTTTAATAAAAATTTACTGCATCTAACTAATCTTATTAGCTTGACATGCACATTATCACACAAAGCTGACAAATTGCAGAAGAAATTATAGTTGAAAGAGTTACGCTGGTTTCTGTATCAGTAAGCAGCTTATGTGAGAGGTTAACATCAAACTAACTAAATGTTTGCAATTATCTACAAACTATACGCATATGCATCATACGCATGATTATGTTGCATTGCTTTTCATTATAACTACAATATTTTTTCGTCTCAACTGTAAGTGCCAATTTCGTATGTTCGTTACAGAATACTGATGCTGATGCTGCGGCTAATGATTCTAAATGCTATTAGGTCTACCGAGCAGAACATAATACTTTGGTGGTTGCTAAAGTACTTCACCGTTCGAAATGGAATTGTATTTAAGGGTGCGACACAACATTTGCTGTTTACCCTAAAATTTTACTTTCACATACACTCGAACAACTACTCCATTTCAGCATAGTTCACAATAAATATTTGTCTAAATTTTACACCATTCATATAATTAAACAGTTTTTGAATGTTGGAAAATGTTGCTCATCTAATACTAAATTAATTGACTAAATTACTCTCGCATGCATTTAAATGTAAAATTGTAATATTTTTTTATATAGTAGGGCTTCCCATTTTATTGTGTTGTCACCTGCTTTCGGTTATCAGCAACAACACATTGGTTTTCATAGAATTCTTTATACTCTTTACATTACAGCGGGTAGTTCTAATAAGTTTTGTTAGACTTTATTAATACATATATAATACTTTGATCAGCATTAAAGTCTGAGACATTGTATTGAAATTTGAAAAAGGTATTCTTAGTCTATGTGTTGGTAGTTCTTACTTACATACACAATTAACAAAAATCACTTGCGTTCTAAAAAATAGACTCCAAAAGATGACAGTTTCTAAAAATTGAACCTCTTTCGATTTTTATTGCATAGGCACGTAATTTCAATTCCAAACATTACAAAATAATGCAATGGATGAGACTGCAATATGAACTTGAAATCATACAATTGTGGCCACGGTTCATTGCCATGAAGGGACACTTTTTTCTTCGAAATTTCTTTTTTTTTGTTTTTTGTCTTTTTTGGTAGAACCAAAAATTTCCTCTTATCGCCATTCTTTACTTTTTCAACGTACTCGATAATTAGAATATCATGATCATTTCAAAAAACAAGGGAAATTGTTATAGTCGATCAAGGCCTATCTTTTAATACCCTACAGCTAAAGTAAATTTAGTTGTATCTGTAAATGAAGGGCATTGCCATACAAGTCATTTCTAGATATATCATCATCATAACTGGCCGATTACAACCGATGTAGGTCTTTGGCCTGTTGCAAAAGAGAACGCCACGCGCTTCGGTCTTCTTCAGTTTTGTACACCAAGTGTTTGCAGGGCATCAATCATGTAGTCCCTCCACCGGAGTTTCGGCCTGCTTCTTGCACGACATTCTACCGAGTCTCTCTCGAATACCATTCTAGCTGGAGCAGTTTCATTGATACAGCCGATATGACGTAGCCATCTCAAACGTTGATATATTATTATATGGAAAGGGTCTCTAAAAATGTTACGATTGGGTCCAAATTCGTTATTATTAAAGCTTATTAAGCTAATTAACCCAATTTTGTTTAAATTACGATTTTTGGCAATATAAAAACTTATTTAAAATAAGGGCATTATATGAGTAGAGACCATAAAAATGGTCCAAATTAAATCATTTTCAATATCTCTACGTCAAGATATGCTCTTGTACCGAATTTTATCGAAATATCTTAAAAAATGTGGCCAAAAAAAAAGCGCGCCAAATTTACAGGGACACACGGCATAGAGGCCAACGGTCGACATAGATGGGTCTATCCGTAGCCATTACAAACATCCTTACGAACTTAATACACTCTTTGCCCCAAGTAGTGCAGGCTGTAATAAAGACCATAAACTTGCTGAACGATTATTTTTGCTCCGTTGTTATTGTTCCCATTATGTCACACAGACATATCAACTTAAATATGCCAACTAGCCATCCAAACGGCTCAATTTCTATCACCGTCCAGTTACTGTATACGAGTATACACGGTTTTTATTGTTTTTCTTTGAGTACAGAAACGCTGAAGATTAATCTTATATGAACGAACATTTATTGACAATTAAAGTTTTATTATACCACTAAATGATAGATGTTCGATTAAATTTTCCAAAGAAATGTTGAACATAAAAATGTTTTAAGAGAAGCAGTACATTTTACAACTACAAGTATCATAAAAGATACCCTTTGAAAAAAAATTACGTGGACCATATGTGGCAAAGGGTGTGTTAAGTGTATGCGGATGTTTGCAATTGATAAATGGCAAATGTCAAACGCACCGTTAATGTAAATTACTTTAATTATTAAATTAAAATCAGAATCGTTTTAATTATGTCCATCTGTCCACCTGTCTGCCCTTGTAAGAGGCTATATGTTGCATTTAATGAGATTTTATGATTAATTTTGCTACAAGGACGTATTTTGGTTCAAAGAGGAACGTTTTTGAAAATGGAGTGAATCTTATCATTTTTAAAATCTCTCTCCATATAAGGTTCTTTTACAATGGGAGTCTTTATATGGCATAAAATCTGAAATTTTTATTATTCTTTGATTAAATTTTGTGAAGAATAGTTACTTGGTTTAATAATTGGCGGTACCAAATTTGTACCCGATCGACCCATTTTTAGAATTTCTTCTCTCTGTCTCGCGTTTACTGCTACAACTAAACGAATATTTTGTGGAATTGACACTTGTTATATATACTACATATATGAGTAATCAGATAGTTCGCTGACGAAAATTAGGTACAACAGCAAACGTAATAAAGTTGTAAAAGTTTTTGAATCAAGGGATTTCCTAATAAATTCTATGCGAATGAAAAGGAGTTGATTAGTATAAATTTCTAAATCAATTATAGCGGATATTTGAAATGGAAGTGTTTGTACAATGAGTTACGTGACGTAATTTATTTGAAAAATAAAATAAAATAATTTATTTAAGTAATACTACGCTAAGTTTAGCATAGAAAATTTCTTCATTTTCTCTAAATAGATACCGTGTAAAAGTAATAAAATAAAAGAAAAGGAATATAAAAATCGCCACATTCGCATTTGATACAATTGACAACATTCGGCACGGTTAGTAATTCATTGGTAAACATGTTGTGCTGGTGGCGCATTCAAGCTAAATATTTAATATGTTTTGCATTGTATTGGCTTGTGTGTGTGTATGTGTCAGTGATGCCTGCCAAATGTCACTAATTCACTAATAGGAAACGGAGGCAGAAACCCTAACTACATACACAAACACAAATACACAGCACAAATACAAGCTTACATATGACACAAACATCAACACATTAACAATACCATCAAATGGGTTTATGTTGTGCTGTTGTTACTGGTATTGTTGAGTTTGGTTTGGTTGTTGATTTCCTTTTCCTTTCCTGTTGCAGTCAGCCATATATCCAGAGAATTCGACACGAACACGACATATATTGAAACTCAATAGAAATATGATAAGCGCAGTACAAATATATGTTTGTTTGTATGTAGGGGTGTGGAGTGTGCGTGTTTGTATGTGTTGGAGGATAAAAATGTTGTATTTTTGAAAGGATATTTAAACTTGCAAGAAAAGAGCCACAAGCTGAGACATACAATTCGATACCTATGATGATAGGATACGTATATGAAACATATCTATGCATGTATTGTATGTACAGTAAACAACAAAAACCGAAAACATGCAAGTTTGAACAACAATAAAAACAAAAACACAGTGTCATAAATAATAACAATAATAAAATCGCATTCGTTTTCTGTGACACACATTTGTATATAAATATTGGTGCATTGTTGTTGCATAATAAATTTGCAACACGTGCACATACACATATACATATATACATAAATATAAATATATATATATTCGTCCACATCAAGAAATAAAATAAAATGACATAAAGCAAATAAAAACTAATAAATTTGGCTTAAACTAAATCTTAAATACCCTACGCGTCTCCATACAAGTAATGGGCGTGACAGGTATATAACTTAAGCTCTCTTATACTACATGTAAGTTAGGTTTTTTTTTTTGGAAATTGTGTGTTTGTTATACGACCACGCCCATTTTTGCTTTTTGATAATTGGGCTAATTATAAATATTTAAAACAAAATTCAACGTTAAAGCTCAATTTTTGTAGCAGATAAATAGACTTTAGTCAATTATGGGTGTGGCTCTTGCCCAATTTAAATAGCGATCTACGCGGAGAAACTGTAAATGTCTCCATACAAAATTTCAGCTCAATATATTAAAATTTACGACCATGGGAGTGTCAACATTACGCTCCGCAGCTCAAAAAGCTTGAGAACCTTAGACCTAAGGCATATAAAAAATTTTCACTTCTTCTCTCTTTAAAAATAGTTGAAAAAATTACTTTTTCTTTTACTTTTAAAAACTTCAATGATTGTTTTTGCTTCTTTTCAATACCGAGCATATACAACCAAGTTATAATCATATGAATTTCTTAAGGTATCCCTAAATATACAGACGGACAGAGAGAAACATGGTTGAATCGATTTGGAATATATATGTAAACATAAACTTTGAAATCAATTTTTAGTTTTTATCAAAACTTTTAACAAAGTCAGTATATCTCACGACTAGATGGTAGCTATAATAAAATGCGCAAATCCGCTACAAAAACTAAAAACATATTTCAAATATTTGTGATAAAATTGTGCAATCACATAAATCCAATGCCCCCTAAGCTTTGTCGACAGTACGAGCAGCATTGAATGCTATGCATACATTGTACATTGTATTTATTTTATATTGGAGAATATATCAAATCGAAGCCGACTCACCAAAAGTTAAATATTTAATCAAAACCAAATATCGCGCTTGAATATTGTACAAGTTTTAATATTGACACTTGGTTTAAAGTTCGCATAAATTAGTTTAGATTGAATAAAGGCGATCCATTGTAAATAAATTTAAATAATTTTATAATAACTGAGATGTATTTTTTTACTGCTTAAAAGGGTGCATATGATGAATGCCATTTATTTGTCCTTCGCTAAAAGGAATTGAGTTCAAATCGGCGAAAACTTCCCCTTAATTAATTTTATCCGCTTTTGATTACTTCAATATATTTAAGTACATATAAAACAAGTAAATAAGTAATAACTTTATAGCTTAAAAATGCTAAAGAGAAACGGACAGATCTATCTGTCTATAATAAGTTGAAGATTCCTAATGAAATGACAAACTTAATATACCCAGGAGGTCCCATGTGGAAAAAAATAAAAGAAATATTAAGTAAAAGCAGTTTTATTTGCATAGTTCATCAAGTACAGTTTAAAACAATATCACGACAATTATCTTTACGTGCCATTGGTGTAAATGTTTTCAGTATTTTTGAAAATATCTTCCTAAAGACAACAACAATAATGAGAATGTAAAATTATTCCATGTGTATGAAAGTGTGCTGTATGCGGGCAATTTTCAAGACACCACTTAACTTAACGACTTCAAGTGTCGGAGCATTGAAAAGTTGACGCTTTGCCATTATAATGACCCATCTGAAAATGCAGAAAAAAACCCAAGAATTGTCGACTTGTACATTAATGTGTGGTGCTAGTACGTATGTCAACGTGAAGACATGTGAGAAACAATGCAATCACGTAAAACAGTTGGCATAGACTAAATCTAAGATAATTTCTGTATTATACGTAATAGTTCGGATAGGGTGTTTCTGTTTTCTTTGGCATTATTTGTGCTGTAATGTGGAATCTTTCAAATGTAAAACATTTAAAAGAAGCTGCAAATTATTCACATGCACGATTTATTAAATCAAGCGTAGACATTTGCCGTTGTTCTACGTATTAAATCGCACACATTCTCCATATCCTGAGATAATACCCATCAGAGAAGAATGATTAATCTTTCTATACATTCTGATTTTATCTATAGTATGTACTTTTCCCTCTTCATTCTTCTCACTTACTACCCACAGTAATGCCACTAAACGTCTCAGCACTCAACATAATACCGCATAGTTTAATATCAATATTACACCTAAGCAATCTTCCGTAGTAAACCGCTCAGTCGCAGAACGAGGTCGTGTAAAGAGTACATGTTCAACGTTCTTAGGAAAATTATTGTCACAAATACAACAAAAAGGAGGAATTGCTGTAAATATGCTGCAAAACAAGCATGAGCAACACTCGGCACGCCGAAAAGTTCAAGCTAAAATTTTTTGCTATATATATATAAAGTATCTACCAATTATCTTTATGAATTTTTTTTTTAAAGAGCGGTACTTAAGAGCTGTTTAGTATAAATGCATGAGCCGATCACGGGTTCGACTGTTGTGGGTATCGAACGCGCGATCCCACGCGTTAGAACCAAGTGTTATGCCTTTAGTCTATGGCGGATGAAATTTTTTTTATGTAAAATTTTATTTTTGAAGAAGTTTTATCTGTGAAGAGGTTATAAGAATAATCTTAACAGTTTTAAACCAAAAATAAATAGATTGCTAAATTTCTTCACATAAAAACTTTATTCAAAATTAATAATTATATGGATAGTATCCTAAAAATGGTCCATTTTCAATAAACCAACTTATGGCAATTGAAGAGAGGTTATACCTGCAGTGAACAAAGTCAAAGTTATGATTTTACAGAAAGAAAGAGTTTTAGTTTCCGCTCAATTTTAGTAAAAGAGACACAAAATCCTAAATAAGACTTTAAAGGGTTGCGGTTCGACAGGAAATTGTAAACTTTGAAAAGTCGCTTCAATTCTACATATAGTTCGACTTTTGAATAACATAATGGAATATTTTTACCACACTGTCAAAAACCTTACAATATGTGAAATGTGTGGGAAAGTGAATGTGCAGTTATATACATATATTGTACAATATTGTTCACATGTCTATTGTGTTAATGTAACATCAGTATATACATATATTGATAAGAGAAGATTAAACAAGTAAAAAAAAATTGAATTTGATTTAGATCAAATTTTCAATACCCTCCACCACCACAGTGCCCGGTGTACCTTATTACGTTTTATAAGAGCACACATAATATGCATTAATACGAGGGTAGAATTCTGCTTCAAGTGTAGCTTTTGTAAATTGTGGGCATGACCAAATTCCGATTTTAGCTATTTTTATTAGATGGATAGAAGAGCTAAATATTGAATTTTGACCTCACAACTGACTTTTTAAAGATAATAGATAGATTTTTGTAGATTGTGGTTGGGGCTCTTCAATTTTGCTTAATCTAAATAGCGATCTACATGCAAAAACTAGAAATGTCTATAAAAAATAACGATCGTAAAAAGTGACAACAATAGACGGACATACGGACATTTCTAGATTGACTTAATTTTTGATGCTGATCACGGATATATGTAACTTTTTTAACATTTGGCACACGGAATAGCAAGCTAAGTATACCTTCATCACTAAATGGGAGGGTATAAAAACAATGAATAACTCTTTGAGTTTTAGTAGCGGAAGTCCATCAACACAGGATAAATTATCTTTCTTGTTAGATGAGTATAAGTGCTTGGAAACTGTAACCTACAAAAAACCATAACATACATACGTACATACATTTAAGCCTAAGCCTTTGTTACCCGCTATCTTCACACTTTTTTAAAATTGTTTCTATAACTCCTTTTTTTATTTTTGTCTTTTTTTTTTTTTTTTGTTTTGTTAAGGGTGTAGAATTACTTGCGCAAAATTGTATTCGTTTGATATTGAATGAGTGATATGGAACTACGCCTCTGTGTGTACGTATGATAGAAGTACTTGTCATTTGTAGGCTTTTTGAGTAGAGTTGAGTGTATCATCAGTCAGCAGACTAAAGGAAATGAATTCCAGATTGTGTGATAATCAAAAACACAAAAAGCGTAAAGTGTCAAAGGTTTTGTTAAAAGTAAAACCTTTGCAACAATACGTTTGTTACGTTGTTGCGTACTTGACGCACTCCCCATTGAATCTTACCTTAGCTCTGCTCTATAAATAAAATTTAAATTATTTGTTAGCTTCTATTAAAACTCATTCCACCAAAGGAGTATATAAAGTAAAAATGCCAACTTGTTTAAAGTTTGCCTGTTGGTAATTAATGAGAATAATGTTGTCAGCGTAATGTTGCCTTTAATTAGTACAAAATTAAAGTGCAGCAGTGTCAAAGGAAGAAAAGTTTTATTCTGAAACTTTTTAGAAAATTCGATCAAATTGTTTATATTATTAATACAATACTATATAAACTAATTAACATACAGTAGATAAATGGACATTTTTTTATTTATTTAATTAAACTCTTGCTACAATTTATTCAGGCAACTTAGTGACTAAAATAACAAAAGGTTATGTTTAACATCAAATACAATACATTTTGCTTAAAGTATTTAATAATAAATCTTAGGCTAGTTTAAAAAGAAATTTAAAAAACAAACAATAATAACAACAACAATCAAAAAACAACAAAAGACAACAAAAATAATAATAATATGAACGTATTATTACTGTATAGAGTGACTTGTATTGTATTTTAACACTATGATGACACTCCTTAAAAAATCCGATAAAAATGTAAACTATATAAAAAAAATTATAAAAACTGTCCACAGCCTTTGTAGAATTAGAAACTTCACCATTAACTCCTTAAATTATGTTAAAATTAAGTTTAGTTGTATCTGTATTGCTGCACTATTACCACATAAGTCACTTCATGAAATAATCATTATATGGAAAGTGGTTCTAAAAATGGTTCGATCGGGTCAAAATTTTACATAGCCAATTATCAAGTTAATTAACTATTCTGCATTAAATTTTGTCAAAAAAATATTAAGAATTGCCATTTTTTTTCCATATCAAGAATTCCATTTTATATGGGGAGGGGTTCTAAAAATAGTCCAATTCAGTCAATTTTCAATCGATACATTTTCTTGTACTACATTTCATTAAAATATCTTAATAAATGTGAGATATGTAGCGTACTTACATATTAACGTGAACAGACAGACGGATATGATTAAATTGATTCAGATTTTGATACTAAATCGATTGGTATACTTGAAGATGAGTGTGGCATTTACTGTTTAAGAGTTACAAACATTTACACAAACTAATATAATCTTTGCCACAAAGGGTTCAGCCTACAATGAGTTAATTTCGAAGGTGGTAAGTAAGTAAAAAAATTTATATCCATTTACCTATGTACGAGTATATACAACAGTTAGGCTAACCAATTTAAAACTGTTATCCTCTCAAGCAATACATTCGTGTCAGATTTATGACACAATTTTGCGGCCTTGTCACCCTTTAACACGAATAATTCAATGTGATGAGTATTTCTGTTGTTATACGAAAATCCGATTAAATGGTGTGCGTGTGTTAAATGTATCCAATGATGAAAAGAGTTTTAATGGGACTAACCCCCTACAGTATGACCCTTTTTTTTATACATACAAATATTTTGCGTTTATTCCGTAGGGTGCTGACATTTTTCTCTTTTAAACTCATCGTTTTAAATGTTTTTCTGTTTGTATGCATTTTATGATTTATTTTATGTTACAAATGAAAAGTGTTCCCATGTCAAAAAAAAAGGAAAAAGGAAAAAAAACTATACTTGGCTGAGGCCAAATTTTTAATACCCACCATAAAGTCGGAGGTAGTTCGGTATCTGATGTCGTTTTTCCATTCATGAGGGCACATCTTGAATACCCATCATCGATGCATGAAAGCTTTCTCGTAAACCTATGTCAAATTATATTTTGTACTTTGTATGTTATGCGGAAAATTTTCTTTAAAAATTGCTTCTTATTCAGTTGTTGTTGCATTGTGAGAGTATCGTTGTACCGATTTTGATCAATTTCACTAATAACCAGCATATGATTTCTGCCAACATTTCTGATAAAGTTGGAATCGATATCTTAGTTTTTGCGACCAGGAGAGTGTTTACCAAAAAACCTACACATCGGACAGACGGACAGATACACATGGTTAGTAGCGATGTTGATGCAAAATACATATACTTTAAAAGGTCTCCTTTTGGGCATTACAAACATAATAACAAAGTCATATATACCCCCATATATATATATGGGTGGGCACAAAAAGAAAAGCTTTGCTTGCTGAATGTATTGTAGTTGATTTTAATTTCATTTTAAATTAAAAAAGAAATAGAGTATAAGCGGTTATATTTAGTTTAAGACACTTCTTGGATAGCATTCGTATTGGTACAAGTTTAAGCATAGAAAAAGGGAGCATCAACAGATCCTAAGGGTCAACATTAAAATCTGAGTCGATTCAATTATGACAGCCTGCGGTAGACATTCTTCTGGGCAGACATCTTTATAATCAAAATTTAAAATGTTACGTTCAAATTAACTGTTGGTAGTCGTTCAGTAATCAAGTAAAATTTTTAAAGTAAAAGTTAAAAAAAGTTAGCACTTGACACTAAAATTCTTCAGAAAGTTATTCGAGTTCAAAAATAGGTGCCTATTATAGAAAATGTGACCTGGGTAAACTTAATGATGGTTAGTTCTTTAAAAAAAGAAAACAAATCTCATAAGAGTTTCATGTAAAAGTTACACTAACAATATATCTATAACCTAAAAGCATCATATCCGGTCAAACATTTTATTATCCCCTTCAAACACGAAGGTGTTCGTATTTAGCTTAAGTCAACCATAGTTTTTGTTTTTACTTTTTTTTGAATTGTAAATGGCGCCCCACTAATATAACCCACTGCATAGAATATGAACCCCACACGAATACTATTTTAAGTACACTTCATGTATATATGTATAGGTGGCTATTGCTTCTTCCTTTCAACACATTAAATGGCATGATATATTTTTTGAAAGAGTAGCGAATATTGGACTATTGTTATGCAACACTTTGGCTATGTACAAACATACATACATACATACATATATATATATATTTATAGTGTGTGGTAGTTGGGTCTTGTGTTTGGGTGAGCTCAACATTCTTTGTTTGGCTGTACAAACTCTATGTTTTTGTTGCTCTTCTATTTGTTACTTCATACGCTCATATTGTTTTGGAAAAATTGTTTTTATATTGAAGCTATTAAGTGAATGAATAAAATATATTTACTATTCTCCAATTTTATATACAAACACCGAAACAATAAAAGAGTGCGCGTTTACATGGCAAACATGCCGGGAACTGTTTAAGAGAGCATTTCAAAATAACTAAATTATATGCATTGTTGGTAGATAATGCTGTTAGTTAAAGTGAGTATATAAAGACGGCGGTAGTTTATACCTGGTGCCGTTATTCCATGTATGTTGATAAAATGGAGAAGCCTGCTCAATGGACCCTATAAAATATATAAATATTTGATCAACATCAAAAAGTGAGAGTAGACTGAACCGTATATGCTTACCATCGATATATATTTCAAAATATTAGAAGCATAAAATGGAAACTTGGGGTAAACATTTAAAATGAATGAATGACGGTTTAGTTATGTGCTAAAATAAAAAATAAATAAATAAAAATATTCTTTACAACAAATACTCTCTCCCTAGACGCACTCTTTCTCAAAACCAGTATGAAAATTTGAATTCATTTAATCATGTCCGTACTCTAATCAACTTCTAGATTGAAAGTTTTGTTATTTATTAATTAAATTTTGCATAAGAATCTCTTTTGAGCCAATTACAACGATGTTGGAAAATCGACCTAATTCATTTCATATTTAAAACACTTTTCCATATAATGTACTCCATACAACGCACAAGAACTTCTTTAAATAAGAGGAAAAAGAAAACTAATTTTAGCTTAGGCCAAATCTTAATATAGTGTGGGCATGGCATGTGTATCATTACGCCTTTAATTAGTGTATATATTACATATCAACTTTCAAGTCCCATTTTACCCTTTTTTTGTGGGCTTGTTTGGCACACCGAGACGGATCGGCTAATTATAAATATTTACAACAAATTTTAACTTTATAACTCAACTTTTATGGCAGATAAACAGTTTTTTTGCCGATTGTGGGCGTGGCTCTTTACCAATTTTGTTCGATTTATTTATTTTTGCATGCAGAAAGTAAAACTGTACAAAATTTCAGCTCTATATTTAAAAGTTTACGACTGTGAGGGTGTCATTAACAGACAGACGCGCGGACATACATGTTTAGATCGATCAAATTGGATCAAGAATATACACTTTGTGAAGTTCCCGATGCCTTCTTCTGATTGTAGCAAATAAAATGACAAATCTAGTATACCTCTCCATCTCATGTGGAGGAGGATATAAAAATTGCTACCAGGTGACCACCACTGGACACTTTATTTGACACATGGTTTCATTACTAGGTTGAATATTTTTCAAAATATTTTTGATTAAACAATTTAGAAAATTTCATTTTTACCATTTTGTTTTAGAGTATTATATAGTCGGCCTTGATCGACATTTTCATTTGCTTTCTGATTAATTTAAATCTAAATCAACGTTGCTGGTAAATGCAAAGTTACGTGTGCATATAAAGTTATCCTGCAATTTGTAATTAACTGGTGTTTACTATTAAGTAGACCTCTACAAACACACACACGCACACTCACATTCACATGAAAGATTAATGTGTCACATTACGTGATATCTGATAGAAATGATAATTTACTGCATAACACTGTTTTGTTCTTTTCATGCTTCTGACTGCTAGCAGACAACTGCACAAGCCTCTCTCTATGTACATTCACATGACCATTTTCATAAACTATGCTATGGAAACTATTCACTCTACTACACCACACATATAAGGCTTGCGACATATACCTATACCTGTACATGTATGCAAGTAAATATATGTTTACATCTGATTACTACATAAATCAGAAAATCCAGACTGTGTTACAAATTTTACAAATCCTGCTCTACAATACTATGTTACACGTATTTATGCATGTATGGGGTTTAGTGGGCACGTAATTGAAATAAATTTCGAAAATCTAGGACATTTCATATCCTAGCGGAATCCAGATAAACGTATTAGTTCTGTCATTCAGCCACATACACATAAACACATGTACTCACCTGCACATTTATGAGAAACTTAGGTCATAATTTTGGGCGTCAGTGTGCTTACACATACGCAGTACACAAAATGTACACAATCCGCTAAAATGAGGTGCATGGTGGTATTACCTTGCCCAACAATGTTCCGTTGTGGAGTTTTTTTGTTTGTTTATTATCAATAATACATTCAGAAGTTTTAATGGGCTTTAAATGTACCTAATGGTACATGAATTTACTTCATGCAAGCGCCTAAGACTTACGAGTCTTGGAACCACAATCACATGAAACAATTTTTATAATGCTGATATTATTTTGATGTATAAATCACCACTTTAATAATGATTACGAAGTTTCATCTAAAGAAATGAATAAATGCCAAAAGCTTATGAAGTGCTTTTACTTGAGTTTTTAAAATTCATATTCATGCAATGGTAATGACTGGGTACTCAATGTAAGCCGATCAAAAAAAAAAAAAAAATTATAATTCTTTCCTTTTAGTTAAAAAATATTTTCGCAAATTTTTTAATTTAACCCTATTTGTGGTAAGAAAGTACATTAAGTTTATACCTTCAAGTATACCTATCGATTCAGAATCATTAAGTGAATCGATTTAACCAAATCCGTCAGTCTGTCCATGTAAAATTTTGCGCAAGCTACAAGTCTCATTTTTTGAGATATTTTAATGAAATTTTGTAAAAAGACTGTCTTAAAATGAAAACCTTTTTAAAAATGGACCAAGTCGAATCACTTTTAGAACCTCTTTTCAAATTATAATAAATCACAAAGTAACATATATGGAAGCGTAGTTACAACTAAACTAAATGTAGCATAATTTAGGGTATTAAATGGTCAGGCATAACCCACCATAACATTTCAACTTGTTTTTATATAAAAATGTACATGTGCCTAGAATCTCTTCATCGTACAACACCGATAGGCAGTACAACACCCAGATGGAGACGTCAAAAACTATACAAAAATAGAAATCTCAAAAATCTATTTGTTGCAACGCATTGTATTACAAACTTTACGTACTCTTAATATAATATAAAAAAAATGTATAAAAAGCATTGTAGATGCGAATCCATTAGAAACAATAAATTCTCAACTTAATAGATGCTCGATTAGGAATCAGCACGTAATACGTGAGATGGTGTTTGGGGGTATCTGCCATGTTATAATAAGGTTCTTAAAATACAGTGTGTTGTGTAAAAACGTGTTAAGCAAGAGATTAATATAAACAAGTAAAAATATTATACCCGACTATTTAATACCTTACATCACCTAGTTACACAGCTTAGTTCAGTTGTGTCACTAAAAGTTATTTCGTAAAAAGCGTTATATGGAAAGGTATTTTAGAGATGGCCCGATCCGTTCCGAACTTTGGCACTATCAATAAATAAACTAATTAACTATTCTTCACCAAATTGTATCAATATGATTCCAAATGAGTGAAAAAAAAACTAAATTTGGCTTAGGCCACCTCTTAAATACCCACCACATGTACATACAATATTGGGCAAGGCAGCTTTGTGACCACGCTCTCCTCTAATGTTTTAATTATTAACAGATTCCACATGCTTAAGTTTTCTTTAAATTGTGGGCATGTCTGTTAGCCAACTACGCCTACATATCCGTGGATAGAATAATGTCAAATATTTACACAAAATTTCAACTTCCTAGCTCAGTTTTTGTAACAAAGAAATAGATTTTGTTCGAGTGTGGGCATGGCCCTTTATCAATTTTTTCCAATTTAAATAGAAAACAGAAACTAAAAGTGTGATCTGAAAAAATTCAGCTTAAAATTTGCAATCTTTATATTGCAATGGACATACGGACACGTACGTTTTTGATGATCAAAAATAAATATACTTTGTGGGGTCTCTGACGCCTTCTTTTTAGTATTGCAAATGAAATGACAAACTTAGTGTAGCCCCATCTTATGTGAAGGATATAAAAATATGATTTTCGTCATAATAGATTTATTTTATTTTATGGGAAAAATTGATAAAAAAAATAGACCGATTAGATTCATTTTCAATGGTGAATGTCTTTAAGCCAAATGAAACAAAATTTCATCCAAACTACAAATATTGCGATCTGTAAATTGCATGGACGGACAGACATAACATGATTAAGTACATTTGAGACGATCGATATAATTCAAGGTAGATGTTTAGCCGACCGTTTAGAAATTACAAACATCTGCACAAATAAAATATACTCTAGTGTCAAATTTTGTGGTTTATACCCTGATAAAATTTAAATATTAGTGAATTTTTTTAAAGTTTAACAAAAATTCATCAATTGTTGTTAAATAATTGGGTCATTGAATTTAAACATAAACTATGAAATCATGTGCAGGTCTATTGTAAGAATCATTTGCACAATTTATGCCAATAAGTTTCATACGTATTTATATTTATATATATATGTACGTACTTACTTTAATGTAAATGTTTTTCCATTTTGCTTCCTTCAATAAAGTGCTTCAATGCTTTCCCTCGTTCCCAAATCGAATATTGAAATCAATCAATGTACTAAATTAAAGACTATACTTAAACTTGTATGCAGCAATATATACCATAAGTATGTAGAAACACTTGTGCATATCGAAGTTCACGAAGGAAATGTTAAAAGCAACATCTGTGAATAAGCGGCACCGGATCCTACATTACGGTGGCATTTTATAAATATTAAGAGCTTCCATTTAAAGGAACTTTAAAAAAAAATGGTTACAAGAAAATATGTAATGCAGGGAGGCAGGGAAGCGTGTCTACACTAATAAGTTTCTATGTCTGCATCTCTTTGGGAACATGTAATCATTAATTAATTATCTACTCTATTTCAACGAGTATTTATGTGTGTGTGTGTGTGTATGTGTAAAATGATTTTCTTATTTAATTAAAAAGAACATAACGTACACCTCTACGTCTCACTCTCTCTCTCTCTCTTGTTCTAAACTCTTGCAAACGCATTTCTACAAGTAAATTGAAAATACCTGGAACGAAATGAAAAAGTATGCACACGTATATACAGAGTGT
This sequence comes from Ornithomya fringillina, assembly GCA_963978525.1. Classification (NCBI taxonomy): domain Eukaryota; kingdom Metazoa; phylum Arthropoda; class Insecta; order Diptera; family Hippoboscidae; genus Ornithomya; species Ornithomya fringillina. The sequence continues at coordinate 8,274,112 of OZ021693.1, forward strand.
GAACACAGATGCCATCCACACTAATGCTGCAACCACCTAACCACATACATTGCTCAGCTCTAATTTTCTTTAAAAATATAATCGTTAGGTACGTACACTTGCAATTAGACTTTATTGTAAACACAGAAGTAAACAAAGTGTTGCAGTAATATAGGAATGAATTTAAGTAAATAAGAAGTATTGTACATATACATATATGGCAAACAATTAACTTGAATATATTTTCCACACATTCATATTTTTTTTTACCCATTTCAAAACCATTCAGTAGCAGAACTACTTGATGAATTATTATGTCTTCTCATTGTACTTGCTTCGCAACCAAACATGTAAATCATACAACATTAAAGTAAAAAAAAAAAGCTAAAGTTGGCTTAGGTCACATCTTAAATACCTTCCGTATGTACTTACAAACAGTGGGCGTGGCAGGTATATGATAACGCCCTTTAAATGTTTATGAATTACTCATCATCCTAAAAGTCGAGTTTTACGCTAAGAAATTGTGGGCGTGTCTGTTATCCGAGCACGCCTATTTTTGGCACATCGATGGATGGGCTAACCTTAAATAAGTGAACCAAATTTCAAGTTCATTATTCAATTTTTATAAGAGATAAATAGATTTTTGTCGATTGTGGGCGTGGCTATTGATCGATTTTTCCCATTTTAAATAGTTTAAAAGTGTTTAAACATAATTTCAGTTTAATATTTCACAACGTACGACCGTGAAAATGCCAACAACAGGCGGACAGACGGACATACATGTCTTGTACGACCCAGTTTTTTATGCTGATCAAGAATATATTTCCTGAGTGTTACAAACGGAATAACAAACTTAGTGTACCCTCCATCTTATGTAAATGGTATAAAAATCGATTCAGAAACGTACATATGTGTACATTAATATTTTCAGCCTTTAAAAAAATACCTACAATGGTCATAAGTAAAAAAAAAGGAACAAAACCTACGTAGAATGTATAACTAAGTGTGTGGGTTTGCGCGTGCATAACGAAATTGTTTTTGTGGGTTCTTTTTTTCGTACATGAGAATAAAGAGGGAAATGAACGAGCAAATAACGCAACATCCGAACTGGAGGATCTAAAAAATAAATAATAAATGACGGTAGGCAGCCTCCACCCAAAACAGATGCTGCATAAACATAACATTACCGAATGAATTGTTGTTGTTGATACTTTGTAATATATGCACATGTATACGGAAAGGTAAAGTTTTACTGAAAACGTTGACTTTTGGCAAATTATTGGGCATTTTTAGTCAGCCCAGAACACACATCTTTAATTAGATGTATGATAGTTGCCTTTCACCCACACAATTATTATATAAAAAAATTATTAATTTCTTCTTATAAAGGGTTTTTTTTTTTCATGAATAACGCTTTTTAATACGAAATTAGATATTCACGTCTACATATACGAGTATATGCAAAGTAGAGGAATAATGCTGTAATGGAATAAAGATTTGTAGCAGAAACAGTTTTAATATGTACGCATAATTTTAAGCAACAACAAATGCACACTTAGCATATTATTTATATGTTCATTGTAATATTAGATTGCTTTTAATGTAATTGTATTTTGTTGCAAAAAATATTTATAGCTGAAAATTGTTTGATAATCTTAAAGACAAGTGTTTAGCAACCAACACTGAGCAAAGCATTTATTGGGAGCAACCTTCTGTTTGCTGATTATATACAATATACACACATATAAAAATATATGTGAAGGAAAAATTACTATTTTTATAGAGCGGAAACATTCATACAAAGGATGCTCTCAGAGATGCTTTTTATAAAGAATGCTGGATACGCAGTGCACCAAAAACTTACAACGCACAAATATGTAGCGACGACCTTGTTAAGGCGATGGGTATTAACAGCATAACAATGGAAATCTTTACAAGCAAATACAATGGCTTACAGTATTCCACCATGATTCGCAAACACTCACACACATACCAGAACCTGTTCGCAAACTCGTTTTGTTCTTCACGTTTAAATTTAAATTGTACAATAAACGCCAAAGCAACAAAGTTGATGCGATTCAAGCTTTTTTGTTATTTGAATTATACATTGTCGTATTTTCCTGGTACTCTTCACAAGGCATGCACATAACAGCTGTACACAAATTAAGCGCATTTTGTGTCATTATAATGTTGTAACTACATATACATGAACGATGAATAAGTGAATGAGTGAGTCGTTGCTGTTGTTGTTGTTGTTGTTGATATTGTTGCTATTATAAACGCAGTATAATGATACAAAAAGTCATTCCTTATTCAATGACTGTAAAAAGTATGCGTACACATACCACGTTTATATGCAAAATAAAAATCTTTTATGGCTTAGTAAGAAATTTTTTCAATTTTTGTATGATTTAAGTACAAGTTGGAAATGTATCACGGAACGGAAAAAAGTTTCACATAAACTATAAAGTTTTTTATTGCAATTGCAACACCCAGAAGTAGACGTCAGGGCCTCCTAAAGGGAGTATTAATGTACCTATCACACCCACCCTTTTTATGTAGATGTGTTGGGTATTTAAGATTTGGCCAAATTAAATTAAATTGAACCAAATCTATTTTATTTACTTTTTCTACTTTGCTAAATATAAATACGTAGGTAAAGTAACAATAAATTGACTTTAGTTGTATACTGTACTTGAAAAGCAAATTCATATATTTATTGTACCGTAGTATGTTTATATGTGTACTATGTTGTAATGGTGTAATGATGAGTCGGAGGTATAATATAAAAAACTTTACACTATTTGTCATGTCACTACTAAGCAGCGGGCTTTCTGAAGTTAATTTTCTAATGACTATTTACTTGTACGTATTTATTCAGCAGATTAAATACATTTGAAGGATTGCATCTTTACATAACTAACGCAAAATGTTTTAAGTATTTGTGCACATGTATGTCTCTACGGTAGCTTAACTGCTCAAAACATTGTCTTATTAAAGATTCTATGCTATGGTGGGCGAATTCAAATAAATAATTTATAGGACTAATGTTAGTTTCAATTTCAATTTGTCATATTGGACTGGCAACCATTTGGCAATGAAGAAAAGATGGTAGAGGGCAAAGGAAGCATTTACGAATCATATCTTCTGCGTGGAGTGTTCGTGTACATATGTATGCTATATTAAATCTTAACCATTTTTCATTTTTAATTAAAACTTATAACAAACGATCTATAATTATTTAAAAAATTACTTAAATCCTTTTAACATATCTACTAAACTAATTACTTTGTTATTATATTTGTAGTTTATTTAAAGGCGAGTGACTACATGGCGTATGCGTAACATTAATAATAACATATAACAAAAGTTTATATTCAGCTTTGATGGAATGTTGGAGACTTTCTATAATTTAGTTTACTTGTAGGAGTGGCATATATATTTTTATTTATTTATTTTTATAATTTTTTATTTTTTGGTAAAGTAACTTATTCGACCACCATAATATACGGACACGATAAACATCTCCCTTGTCTGTTCTGAAAAAAGAGTACAATAATTCATAGAAATGAACATATGAATGAGTGATTTAATTGAATACATGTTTCTCATATATTTCAACATGACTCCATTGTGTTGTTAATTATAACAAAACCAACATAAAAACCGTTGTTACATAGACTCGTGGTATGTTATTCAGTTATCATTTTAGCACAACAAACAATTAAAGAAGAATTTCACTCTATTTGCAATTGTTAACAATTTACAAGAAAATACATTTGATCCCTTTCAACCTCAGCGGAATAAAGTTTATATGTACAAGTTATTAGCTTGTATGAATGCTATAAAAACAAGAAAGAAACTATATTTTGGCTTAGGTCAAATATTAAATACCCTGCACCTTATACGCCTTATACAAATCGTAGGCGTGCCTTACACCTTTTTACGCCCTTTAATCTGTTTCATTCTGATGTATAGCAAATTTCAATTTCAACCATTTTTTTATGCTGATAGATGCATTTTTTCGATTATGGGTGTGACAATTACCAAATTTCGTTTAACAGGACTCTTTTCTTTGTAAGATTTTGAGAATGCCAACTATACGTAGACTTGAGCGATAATATGGATTGCTCCAAATTTTGATGCTGATCAAAAATATACATATTTTATAGTATATCCGATGTATTCTTTTAAGTATGACAAAGGCAATAACAAACCTAATATTACATCACTTTACAAGAGAAGAATCAAATTATTGAGATTATTTAATAAACGCATAATAGCAAGCAATACATTGATTAATCATGTGAATATAATTAATACCGCGAGTATTAGTATCGATTCAATTTATTATTACAAAGTGTTCACTTTTAAACGATTACACTGAACATCAAACAAATGGAAACAAAAAATTAGGTTGAGGTCGCTCTCTTAAATATCCTCAATGTTTATACACAAACGGGGGGCGTGGCAAATAGATAGTTATGCTCTATAACAATATAAGTAATACGTATCAACTTATCCGCCAAATTCTAATCAAATTAAAATTATATGTAAATTGTAGGCGTATCCGTTATCCTACCACGCTCACTTTTGATACATCGATGTATGCTCTAGTTATAAATATGTGTACCAAATTTCAACGTCGTGTGATCATATTAAATATCTTTTGACTGTGGGCGTGGTCAATTTTGCCCAATTAAAAGAGGAACCTTTATACATATACTAAAAATATTTCAATTCTGTGTCGAAATTTTCACAATTGTAAATTTCAACAATAGACACACTAGTCTAGATCGACCCAGTTTTTAATGCCGTACATCTTTTTAGAGATAATAAGCACTTGATCCTATCATCTCTTTCCGTAGTATATTTTTTCCATGAAGTAACTTTTCTGATGCAACTAAAACTAAAATGTGAAATATTTTCACGTGTTTTTTTTTTAAAGAAACTTATTTTACAATAGTTGGTAAAATATATATGTATATAATAATGTAATCTTTTTATGGAGTGTAATAATGTAATAACTTGAAAAAATTCCAGATAAACTTATAGATGAATTTCTACACGTGCATATATGTACAGACATTCATCCCACAATGGTGTCTGGTGAAAGTCCTAGAATATTATGGTATTGCACAATATTTTGATATATGAACGTACACAAGTAGTTGTGTGTGTGTGTCGTGAAATTTGAGAGCAATGGAATTCTCATCATACAAAAGGACACGAGAAAGAGAGTGAACAGCCATAACTGAGCTGTGGTGAATTTATTTTGTGGATGCTGTGATGTTCGGTAGTGGATGCTGCCACTAAAATGTATAAACACCGTATCTCTAGAATGTTGTTTTCAGTTCTCTTTCGCATTTAAGGATATACGCACGCACTGAACGGATTTTTATTAGAACTCAGATATGTCTCAATATCACAAATAAAACTGAAAACACTTGAGAATTTGAGCCCAATTTGGCAAACGTTACATTTTCAGTCAAAATAAATGATAGCGGTTGTGGAAGTGTATATTGTGCTTAGCTTAACAAACACTAATGATGTGAATGATTTATTAGAAATAAATTAATCAGTTCGAATAACGATGCCATACACTTGTAAAGAATGCAGAACAATTTTTCATCATAAGCTGTTCAACTAAGAAAAATTTATAGTGATTTTACAGTCATATATGAATTGTGAATATAATAATAACAACAACAACGCAATAATAAATTGAATTATAAAAAAAGTTGATTTAAGCAAACTTCTTACTTGTAAAACAACAAGTGTTTCTATTCAAGTGTCGGAGAAAACATATCAAATAGTGTTAAATACACAATACAAATAAAACACACACATACACACACAGCAAAGTTATAAAAAACGAGCATAGATGGAAATCAGTAAAAACATTGAGCATTAAAGTGAATACCAAATGAAATGTAAATGAAATCATACTGGCAAGCAAACGTGCTTAGAGTAGCTGAGTAAAGTAACTGCATGAATAAATGTATGTGTTATTGAGATGATGTTGGTGGTGGTGGTGTGTGTGTAGTGAAAACCTTCCTTATTCATAATAAATGACTTGTACTTGAACATATACACACAACGATCACTCCTAAAAAGTTTTTTGTGTATTTGGGTCCCTATTAAAAAAGGTCTTTAATTTTTTGAGGCAATAAAAGGCAGAATTTAGTGAAATCCTTTAATTGCTTATGTGCTCACTTTGCCGGTGAAAAAGCCAAATGTTTATATAATATGGTTTTAGCCTGTTAAAAAAAAAAGAACTTGATTCAATCAAATGGGAAATGGTGGAGACCTTACTCATAAGGTAAAACACTGTTTTTTTTTTCACATTTTTTGTGAATTTTATCATAACAAACGCACTCAATAAAAATGTTACTTTTGTTTGTAAACAAAATATTCCAAAGAAAGAAAACTGACGAAGTAAAAACCAAATGTTGAAGACCCACTAATTATGCTCAAAAAACCCACGAGGAGTATATACGAGTATGTTAATATATCATTTCGGTATTACATTGTGGGCGTGTCGCTTGATCGATTTTTCTCAATTTGAAATCGATATCTAGAATGTTGCAACCAAGAGAGTGATTTCCAAAGTATTCGATGCTCATTCCAAATATATATACTCTGTCCGTTTTGATATTTTAAAGTCAAAGTGATGTATACCCCATATATTGTACATACGATGGTAGGTATAAAAACTATGTGTGGCAGAGTGGAAACCACAAAGTACCATTTTACCTGACCAAAGAAACAAAAGAAAAAAAAGCAAATTGAAAAATTTATATGTGTGGTTTGTACGAATGGGTCAATTTTCATTACCTTCAATAAATTCATTTTCCATTTCTCTTAGCACCAAAATAGTCATTCATTACTTACTCTCCAGTTCGGTAGCTTTTATAATAATTGAAATATTTTTGAAATATTGATTTTACATTTGGCAGAACTTGTGGTAATTTTCACACACTGCTTAACAAAATCGTTTAAGGCACCCGGCAATGATAGAACTTAAGTAAAAGGACTTTATTTAGTATTGAAATCTGAGAAACCGTCAACAATCTTACATAAATTATGGGCATGGAATGTATACAATTGTAAACTGACAACCGCATTTGTCTCTTTAAATAAGAAACTTAATAGGAGATCTGAACTTATTGTAAATATACCAAAAAAAAACATTAGATTCAATGACTACAGATAGACACACCGACAATCATTTAAATTGCTGGACATATGGACAACATTATATAAACTCAGATCTTTACAAATGCAAATGCGTTAATCAAAAACCCACAATAATGTAAATAAATATATTTTTTTTTTGTATACACAGAGAAAAATGGAGATACCGTTATTAAACTTAGCAAAACTATTAATCGTCTCATATCGTTGATTGGCTATTAAAAACGTATCCACCAGGAAAATAACTAAAATTTTGCTTAGGTCAAATATCAAATATCCTTTACATCTGCATACAAACTATAGGCGTGGCACCTACATACAATTACGCCTCCTAATAATATACGCATTAGATATAAGTTTTATGCTTAGTACGATTTGTTGTAAATTGTTAGCGTATCTGTTATTAGACCATGCCCATTTTTGGGCATATCAGTGAATAAGATATTTATAAATAGGTATACCAAATTTCAAGTTTATACTGTTATCTGACCACGCTCATTGCATGTTGCAAACGGAATGACAAACTTAATATACCACCCATCTTATGTTGAGAGCGTTAGTACATCAAAATAAAATGCACACTTGGCATTTAACCGGGAATAATTCATCTAAATTGTAGGTGTAAGTTTTACTCCTCCTCCTATAAGTGAACACTCGCGTTCCCTTTCTGTCCACTTGTTGCAAAATTACCGTGAATTCTAAACAGTATTGAAAAAATCTTAGAATAGTATCGAAAATTAGTAACAATTGTAAAGCTATGTATACACAAAAATGAAATTTCACAAAATTTTCTCTTCCCTTTTATTTATATAAAAATTGAATAAAATCGAAAACCTTTATCTAGTGAAAGGAGCAGAGAAACACTCAAAATATTAAACAAACGCACAGTTTGCTTAAAGTTTGTTACAATATTATTTTTAATACTTTTCCATATAAAACACACAGCCACAGCAATGTTGAACTAGTAGCAAAATCTATATAAAGAATCAGTAAAACTAGGAATAAAAAAAAAAAACACAATTTGGTGTTACATTTACTTGTGTACATATGCCCGCAATTGTGGACAGAACTAGGTGAACGATATCTTCAGCATCTTTACTTTTAATATTGTCCGTTGCGTAATGGTTTCTTTCATACTGGAGGAGAGTAGATATTTTTTTGTATTGATGATGTTTTTCCTCCATGGTTTTTAGCCCAAAAGTGTGTCTTTCACTTCAGTAATGAGTGTGTACAAACACATTCACAATGTCCGTAGCTATATAAAATTTTATTTCAACCATTTTAAGGGAAAATAAATGATCTGTAACATACGGAAATGAGTGCTGTAACCTTTAGAATATATTAATGTGCTTTATTTTTATATACACCATAAAAGAGGGGAAGTATACTAAGTTAGTCATTCCATTTATAACCCAGAAGAAGGTATCAAAGACCATGGTATGCATATCTATAATTATCCCATCCATTTAAATGCTCAAGGCATGCTTACAATTTACAATTTACTATTAGAGGGCGTTATCATATACCTGCCACGCCCATGGTATGAAGGTAGACCTGAAAGATACTTAATATTTGGCCTAAGCCAATTTTACTTTTCTTTTTTGTTTAATTTAATGGATTTTATCATTCGATTGAAATGCTTTTCTCACTATATTAATATTTCATTGTACATACATTCAATATGTACTTCTGTATTGTGTTTATATATTTGTATTTATTTATATTCGGTTTATTATTATTTCTGTTTTGGACATTAACAACATAAGAGTGCCAATCACCCCAACAGCTGAAATGAATGAATTTTTTATTCTGTTTTGTTATTCTGTTTGAAACAAATGAATTAAAGCTGATGAGGATGAGTTTTTCGGAGTTAAGTTTGTATAAAAAAATAATTTTTAAATCAAAATAATTGAATAAGTAGTATAATCAGTTAAATGCATCCATGCGGAAAATCCTCCCCCTGAACATCTGTAATGTTTAAAGATTAATCTTTTTAATAAAAATTAACATAATTATAACAATTATTCACAAAGTTAATTATAATTTTATTTAATTATATTGTTTTTTCATGCGTATTCTAAATGTTAAAAAAAAAAAAACTGTATTTATGGTTTATGGCAAATTTTGAGAAACCTAACAGCGATGCATCAAAGTTTTGTATAAGGCACCGATTTTACTCTATTTTAATACCAATTACTATATAGAGATTACCAACGCTTAGAATTAATATCTTACGAGAATGAAGCATGGAGACAGACAAACAGACTAAACTTGGTTAACTAAGTATATAATAGGGATTCAAAATAGACATGCTTTGCTTTTGGATCTCCGTAAACTACTCTTCAGTGAGAAAGAGAAGACTTAGGAGGCCTACCATGTATTCTGAAACGCTGAAACTCTTGTGAAACGCCACAAATTGGTTAAAGTAACGAAACATATTTTCAAAATCGCTCAGAAAAGTTACTTTAAAGGCTTAGAAAATACGTTCTGTGTTACCAAAAATAATTAACTTATAATAAAATAATACTTTATAGTAAACTCTCTTTTCCGTATGCTCACATCCATAACGGATTATGTGGTAGATGCTTTAAAATTAATATCCGCTTAATGAGTCTTTTAACAAAAAGTAGCTACAATACAAGTGGGCATGTGATCTCAGCTAAATTATTAATTTAAATTGATAAAAATCCATATAAATGTGTGTCACTTTCAGTGTGGATTGTTGGCCTGACTCTAAGAGGGATTTTTTTTAATTGTGTATATATGGTTGGGTTGATACATATTTTTTAAAACGGCACACTTCGATGCATATTGTATATTCACACAATTTGTTGATTAAACAGTAATTTGCTTTTGCCTTTCAATAGTACATATGCTGCAATAACCGAAGAGTGGAAATATTTAAAGAATTATAAACGATAAGCAACAGTACTGTGATGCTGTCGAGCCGCCTTAATGAAATTCATTGTGATGGGCAACATAAATACCTATTGTTATGTTAATAACTATATGTTATAAATAATATGCAATATGACTTTAATGTTGTATACATGTTATAATGTTTGACATTCACCTTTTAAACCCCCCCATTCATCACATGAGGAAAATCTTTATCGGATGAAAATTTGCAATATGTAATATTTTTTTAGTGAAAAACTATATTTTATTTTATATATTAACCATAAAAGTATATTTTACCATAAAAGTTAATTGTGCTAAATTTTGCCCCGATCGGACTGTTTTTGGAACTTCTCCCCATTTTCCAAATTTTTCCATTACACGGTGAAACAGCTAAAAAAAACCAAATTTGGTTTAAACCAAAGCTTAAATACTCATCGCATCTATTTACATAAGATGGGCGTGGCAGACACATATGATTACGTCCACTAATAGTACGTAATATTATATTTAAACTTACAAGTCGAGTTTTACGTTGAGAACGGTTTTTTTATACATTTTCTTCTGGCCACGCCCATTTTTGGCACATTAAATAAATTTTTTTCGATTGTGGGCGTGACCCTTAATCGATTTTGACCAATTTAAACAAATTAAACACAAAATTTTAGCTCAATATTTCAAGTTTTGTGACTAAAAAAGTTTCAAAAAGAGACAGAAGCATACGGATATACGGACACGTTTAGATCAACTGAGTTTTTGATGCTGATTAAGAATATATATACTTTGTAGAGTCTCTGACGCCTTCTTCTAGGTGTTGCAAATGGAATGACAAACTCTTTATACATCTTATATGGAGAGTATTAAAATCGAAAACCTTTTAATAGATGTCAGTCAATCAAAACATTTAGAATTAATATAATTTTGATTTTGAACTTGTTTATACTATTTTTAGAGCCTCTCTCCCTATACTAAACACCCTAAAACAAGTGTAGTTGTGGGGTATTAAACAGAGCGACTATAACTTTTCCATTTGTCCAACTAAAGATTTATATTTTTTTTTCGATTATACCACATTTATATTGTTTGCTGTAAATAATAAACAATAAACTTATTGGAAAATTGAACATGTACGAACAGAGCAACAACAGTAATATTATAATAGGTCAGTTAACATGATAAGCGGGTGTAGCTCTTAACCGATTTTATTGATTTTATATCTGCAACTATAATACGTGCACATATTTGTTACATACATATATGTGTTCTATATTTATTCAAACATTTGAACAATGGAGCATAACATACAAGTAGTAAAGGAAATGGGTTTTAAGAGGAAGCAATAAATGGAAATGGAATTGATTATAACTGTTATAAAAGCAATATTTGGCTTAAACAAAATGTTGAATATCCTCTATAATTATAAATAATCAATAGGTGTGGCTGTTTATTAATTTGAGATATTTGAGTAGGTGTGTGTAAGTGTTACATTTTAACTCTGTAATAAAAATTTTGCTTAAAAAAGAATTTTTTGTTCAGTGTGGGCGTGCCTGTAATTTGATTTTAATTAATTGATTCGACTTTTTTTAAATGTTATTGTAGTTTAATACTTTTAAAAATTTTATAAATTTTATTTTATATTTTTTAGTTTTTAATTTTTTAATGTTTTTTTAATTCTATTTAATTTTTTTAAACTTTTTTATTAATTTAATTTAAAAAAATTATTAATTTAATTTATTAGGAAATATATATATTTTTAAAAAAACTCTCCCAAATTTGAGCTAAAAATTTTCTTATTTATTTTCATTCAGAAACGACGAAAACCATTAACGAGCGATATTTTTTCTTACAAAAGATTTACTTTACACTCTGTGGTAAGGTCATGTACAATACAGCCAACTTACTTAGCAAAGTGTTACGAAAAATAATCGCGCTTATACACGTATGCGGATATCTTTCCAGTGTAATCTTCTATTCAAACACACACACACGAACGTGCACTTATTCTAACAAGAAATATTACAGTAAATCATAAAAAGTATATATGGCTAAAGCCCTCTACATATATATGTAGTACATACTTTTGTGACGATTTAAGTAACGGTGAAAATCTAAACCAAATAATGCTCTTAGTTGTCAATGAAAATCGAATATATACAAAATCTCTTCATATTAATTTGTATGCAGAGGGCGTGGCATATATAAAATTCGGCCTAATAATACATTTTACCTCAATAGTAATATCTGAACATTTAGTATTTGTTTATTTGTGGGCGTGTTTGATATGAAGTCCCGCCCATTTTTAGTAAGAGATTAATTATATAAAATTACAATTAGCTTTTTGCAGCTAAAAAAAGTATTAGTATCTCAGAGACCCCTCGCCCGTTTTTGCAAACGGAATAATAAACTTAGTATATCCTTCATATTCCAAAAAAAGATCTTAGCAGCTTTACAGCCTCATCACTGCTTAAAAATTCTATTATAACGTTATTACAATTCCCACACACAATACAATATAATGCATGGAATACATTTTCTATTTTATCCATATTCACATGATTTCATTTTGTTTGCTGAATATGTACGTATGTGTAGAGCACCACTTAACCACAGAAATACACATACATATACATTCATGGCTTTACATTTTTCGGCGTAAACTTGGCATAAGTATGAATGTATGCATAAATATTTATTGAACAACACATTATTATGTTGTTGTCACGACAACGTTTATGATAAGGCTTACAAAGGACCGCTTAACGTATAAGATACACGAGAGGGGTCGTTACATATCCATAATAATTAGATTGTTTGATATTTAGGATGGAAACTAGACTATTTTGCACTGATATGTAGGATTATGTTTAATGTTTTAATAGTTTTACGCCTCAGCTGCTTAAGTGTACAGCAACAACTATTACTCTTAATGGTTGTAGAAGTTTATACAGGATTTTTCCATAAGAACATAATAATTGTTTATATCCTTCACATAAGATGGGAGGGTATACTATGTTTATCATTTTATATACAACATCTAGAAGGAGGCTTTAGAAACCCTACAAAATATATATTCTTGATCAGCGTCTAAAACTGAGTTGATCTATGTAGACATGCGTGTCCGTATGTCCGTATGTGTTTCTGTTGTTGGCATTCCCATGGGCGTAAATTTTGAGATATTGATCTAAAATTTTATGTAAAAATAGTTCTAGGTTATGCACTTAGAACGCTATTTAAAATGGGCAAACAGACACGCCCACAACCGATAAAAATCTATATATCTACCACAAAAATTGACTTATGAACTTAAAGTTCGATACGCATATCTATTTTCAAATGTTGCGCCTTTGCCTATTTCACCAAGATAAAAATGTTAACCTTGACTAATACTTTGACATTGACGGATCATAAAAAACGTTCAAGCGTACTTTTGTATTAAAATACAAAACTGTTAAGTCCCTGTTGAAAAACCGGTTACTTACATAACATGTCAGCATGATGCATTCTGTTCTTAGGTAAGCTTATACCTTTTCAATTATATTAAATTAAAATTTATTATATATTCTAAATAGAATATTTTTTTTTTTTATAGAAAATTTATTTCTGCCAGACTCTATGGCTGAAGTAATAATAGCATTAGAAATGTGTCACTTTAATCATATAGTCCGACAAAAATATATTTTCTATAAAAAAGACAAAAATACGCACGAAATATATATTATGGAAGAATTTTCTATTGAAAGTTTTAGTTGTCAATAAAAGTATAAAAACCACAACAGCTACTCTATGGAAAAGTCTGCAAAAACAAAATAAACTATAATTGGAAACTTCCAGTAAATTGCGAAGGATACTTCTATGAACAGCACAACCTAAGGAGTTTGTTATAAGAAAATAGCTGTCGGTGATGTTTTTTGAACAATAAACAATTGCATTCAATAGTGTCGAATGATAAATGTAATCGACAGTTATAAGTATTTGTTGTTTTCACAAGTTTATAACAATTTCTCTAGTTTTATTGTACATACACATAAAACAAGTAAAAGAATAAAATTTAGCTTATATCAAATCTTAAATACCCTTCATATGTAAATACAAATAGTGGGCGTGGCAGGTACATTTAATAGTGTATGTATAAACCGTATCAACTTGCAAATCGAGTTTTACGCTTTACACATTTTTTGTCTGCCATCCGACCTCGCCCATATTTGGTACATCGTTGGACTGGATAACTATAGATGTGCAAGTTCATAGGTGCATTTTTTTGATAAATATATAGGTTTTTGTCGATTGTGGGCGTGTCTGTAATCCATCCACGCCCATTTGTGGTACATAAATTTTTTCTATTTAAATTTTATAGCTAAATTTTTGTAGCAAATATAGATTTTTATTGACTGTGGTTAGAAACAATTACAAGTGGAATAAGTTCCAACACGACATATATTTGTCTGAATAGTTCCAATTTCGAAAGAAACTTGAAATGAATACGGAATAAATTGAAAGTTGAACCGCCACTTACAGTTATAATGTTAACCGTACGTACAAAAAATGTTTATTGTAAATTGTAGGCATTATTGGAATCAAACGATTTAACCCCTTTTAAGCAGAAAACTTCTCACATTAAGATGTCTTTGGCAAATTTCTGTTTAATTTCTAAATTGTTGCCATCGGAAGGGTGGCTGTCCCAGTACACAAGAGAATCAATGTTCATACAGATTGTTTTTTTCCCACAAATCATCCCTTAAATTGATTTTCTACAAGCCTGATGAACGTTTTTTTTTTTTTGTATTAGTTCAACCACCATATAATTAAAATCAGTGTAATAACAATGTTGATGTTTTTCAACGCATTTGCTTTTTCCCCCTTTTTTTGGAGTTTCTCATTGTTTTACCCTTTAATTGTGGTCGTGATTTATAAAAAAAAAAAGAAAAAAAATTTGTAAAAAAATGTCAAAAATTGAGAAAGTAGGTCACAAGTAGCTATATATGGGATAACTTGTAAGCCGCAAGCATTCACATGGCATTGTAAATGAAATGAAAAACTAAACATAACCTTTTTCACAAAAAACAAAAACAACAAAGGATGTAAAAACTCAAAGTTTCCTTCCCTTAATGTTTGACATAAACCAAAACTGAATGATTTATTAGTATTGTCGTAATCGTATGCTGCTCATATCTCATTAATCTCAAGGCTATATTAGAGATTTCGTATTTTTACTACAACTTTTCAAATGCTTGCTTGAACAACTTGAACTTAACAACATTGTTTTTACTGAATGGTAATGAACGCCTCAACATTACTTTGTAATTAGTTTCAATTAAAACTGATTAATATATGATATAATTAGAGAATACAATAAAAACGCATTCAAGTGAAATTTATATCAAATTTAGGCTGGACAAGGCGTAATTGTTATAAATTCATTTTCAAACTGTTTGAAATGTAAATGCGGTTATCGCATAACTAAAAACAATAAAATAAATTTTAATAATGAAAATGCAATTTTCAGACTTTCTAAATAAACAATTAATTCATTAGGGTGGTCCTTATTTACGGATATTTCTTTAAAGTGGACGAAATCAGATTGAAAGAGTACAAATTTACAAATAATGGGCGTGGCAGATACATAGTAAGTAATACATACCTATAATGGGAAATGTATTACTTATCATCTCCCAAGTCAAGTTTTACCCTGTGTATTATTTATAAATTGTGGCCGCGTCTGTTATGCGACCACGCCTATTTTTGGCACGTCGATTAAAGGGATAATTATAAATAATTATAAATTCCAACTTCGCTCATTTTAAGCACATCTATGCGTGGGGTACGAACGAACGAACTAAATTTTAACTTCTTAGCACAATTTTTGAGGAAGATAGATAGATTTTTGTCAATTGTGGGCGTGACTTTTGATCGATTTTGCCCATTTTAAATAGAAATCTTTGTGCAGAAACTAGAACTATTTTTACATAAAATGTCAACTCAATATCTCAAAAGTTACACCCGTGAGAATGCCAACAATAGACAGACGCACGGACATGTATGTCTATATCGTTTCAGTTCATGCTGACCAAGAATATATATACATTGTACGATCTCTGACGCCTCCTTCTCACTGTTGCAAACGAAATGGTGAACTTAGTAAACCCCTCTTATATTATGTGGAGGGTATAGAAACTTTTTCATGGTAACATTATAAATATTAAACTTTTAAGATGGAATAACTATACACATGTCACTCCCCAAGCTTACGCATTAACATGAACTGATTTCCAGTATTAGGCAAATTTTACTTTTTTAATTACTTACAATGCAAGATTAATCTCAAAACTGAGAAGTTTTTAAAAAATATTATATCGTAGTTACGATCTATATGGCGAAATTTTTACTAGAATGTTTAGCTAACAAATAACAAAATTCTCCAGTTCAACAACTGCTGTTTACTTACACTTTTTACATATCTGTATTGCCTTAAAAAAACTCCATTGATACGTTTCGTATGCAAAAAAAAGAGTCAAATAAGTAAGAATGAAGGAAATATAAATAAAATAGAATGATTTGCTATGTTTCTCATGTAGTTGTTGGTTTTTCATTTTAGAAAAAATGGGCCGCAAACAATTCGAACAGCACGTGCATATTTCGCATTGAATAGTGAACAGTGAAATGCGAATTGAGATTTAGTTGGATTGTCTGCGTAGTATTTTATATACATCCAAAAGAAAAATATCCTTATAACTATCCTTATATACTATACGTAGACAAGATGAATGAATAACAAGTGAGAACTGCTGCAACACAAAACACAATTATCGGAGCGAGAGCAACGCAAAAACGAAGAAATTGTAACAAACTTTATATGAAACTATACATGTGATAAATTTCGAACTGTGCTTCACACATACATACAAATGAAAAGTTTTTGTCGGCAATGAGGCAATTAGATGAAATATTGCCAACACATAAAAGCGTTGGAATAGGCTCAGGCAAAAAGGCCCATATAGCACAACTTTGGACGCAATTTGTGCAATATTTGCGTATGTAAGAACAAAGGAGTTTTTATTCACGTTGAAGGTTACACCATTCCTTGCAACATTCATTAGAAATGAATTTGAACAATGACACTGTATGCGTAAATCTTTACTAAAAAAGCAAAAACCTGCTGTAACCGTTCCTACAAATCTACAAACCCCCTCCCCCCCCCATTGATAGCTTATGTGAAAGTAAAAAATTATTTATCAAAAACAATCCAGTAAGAACGATAAAAGAAATCTCCAAGTGCCAATAAAAAAAAAGGAGAGATCACTTGGCACTGTGCGGTGGCTAGAAAATGAATGAGTCATCATTTAGCCAAAAGAACGGAGAAAACAAAAGTTGATGCTTTGGACACAATGAAGGAATTGGATTTCATGTTTCAAATTAATGCTAGTATTAGTGCAAACACTGAAGGATGAGCTGGAGTACGTTAAGCCGGCACATTTCATTTCTTGTCCTCCATTTGTTAACATTTCTAGCAATCATCCATTTGCAAAATCAAATTTTATGTAAGTATGTAAAAAAGTTGACAATTGTTTTTTTTTTTTTTTATATACATATATACATGTAACACTAACACTATTTCATTTTGGCTTAAGCCAAATCTGAAATGTACTCACAAACGGTGGGCATGGCAGGTACCTAATTATGTCCTCTATCAGCTTGCTAGTCAAGTTTTATGCTTAATATGGTTTTTATCTATTATCCGACCACGCCCATTTCTGGCACATCTATAAATGGGGTAATTATCATACATGTATTTCAAATAAATTTCACTAAAATAATTTTGTTGAAAGTTTTTATGGCAGATAAATAGATTTTTGTATCGATTGTGGGCGTGGCTTTTGACAGGTTTAGCTCATTTTTGGTACATTGATGAGTGAGACAATTTTAAATATTTATTTTAAACTTTATGGCTAACATTTTCTGGCATGTGAAAAGATTTTTATCGATTGTGGGCGTGGCTTTTAATCAGTTTTGCTTAATTTAAATAAAATAATCTGAGTACAGTATCTTAATATCTCAATTTTAATCACCTTAAGAGTAACATCAATATATGGACGTATGGACACACGGACATATATGTCAAAATTGACTCAATTTTTGACATATCGTGCAATTTCTATGTGTATTATAAACTTTTCATATTTATAGACAGATCCACAAATGACAAATATGATATGAATCTCTCCCTAATGACAATTCCTATAAAATATTCATGGAAATAAGTTTCCAATATGAATTTTTTCCTTTCATACTAACATTCCATTAGATGAATATATTGATTAGAAGGATTCTGTGTAATTGTTATATTTACATATGTACATGTGTACTGAATTTTTCTATTGTTGGATTATTTTATTAGGTATACCACAGATCGTTCGTACTGTACACGATTGTACATCAATTTTGTATATTAGTATTATTCAAGCATATCTATGTACAAGTACTCATGCCGTACTCTCGTACATAACATAATCCCACGTGCAGAAACCAAGTATATGTTGCATTGCATGTACAGTGTACATGGAAGCGTTTTTGTTTGTCCAAGTCAAGTGTGAAAATAATAATAATAAATGTGATTTTATTGGGTCAACCACTGTTCTGTGTGTATGCGTCTGCTAAAGCCTAATCACAGCCCTATAAACCATTTATTACATAAACCAAATGTACGTACGTCCATATTTGTATACATATATAAATAGACTGCAAACATGAGCAATTTCATTGCTCTTCATTGTAATAAATTAAATGCTCAATACAATGATTACATACCGCATCTATACACACGTGACTTATGCATGTGGGCATGTATGAATTTGTTGTGTCACATAAATTTGCAGAATTTTTTCATGCATAAAATTTTTATTGTGTTTTTTGTCAAAATATAAAATGCAAATTAAATCTATGCCTTGTAGCGTTTTTTTTGGAAAAAGGCTTCGTAATATTTTGAATCAGCATTTGGTATAGTCCAAGGTCTTGCTAGTAAAAATTCAGATATCGACGTATCACCAATGAGTGCGGTTGAATAGCAGAAGTGCCTAAAATTCTTAAAATCGAATACCTACCACTCCTTTAGCATACGAGTATAAATGTAGAAGGTATTTAATATTAAGCTCAAGTCAAATTTATTTAATCTTAGTGATGAGGGTATATTAAGTTTCTTGTTTGCAACACTCATAAGTAGGCGTCAGATACCCTATAAAGTATATATATTTTTGATCAGAGTCGAAAACTGATTCGATATAGACATGTGTGTCCATATGTCTTTCTGTTGATTTATTTAATATATTTTTCTTAACATCACACGTACTGAATTGAACTTGATTTCGAATAAAAATAATATTGAAAGGTGTGTCATGGCAAAGACAAACAAACAGTATGATGAGTATGATACAGAAAGATAATATATTAGAGACACAGAGAGAGTGATAAAAGTTGCCTTAATACCATTCCTTTCCAAAAATTGTACCTTAATACATTTAGTTAGTGGGCACCTTACATTGGCCCAAAGCCAAATAGAATTTTTATACCCTCCACATAAGATGAGAGAAATACCAAAATGTTCTTTAAAAAATCGTCAGTGACCCTTCAAATAAATATAATTTATATATTTGATAAGCATCAAAAACTAAGTCTAGAAGTATATGTCTGTGTGTGTACGTCTGTTTTGAACATTCTCACTATCATAAATTTTGAAATTTCAGCTGAAATTTTATACAGACTTTTCTAATTTATACACGCAGATCGCTATATAAAATGGGCATGGGTTGACATGCCACGCCCACAATCGACAAAAATCTATATCTGCTACAAAAATTGATCTAAAAAGTTGAAATTTGACACACATATGTATAATTATCTATCAATAGGCCAAAAATGAGCATAGTCGCATACAGACACGCCTATAATCAATAAAAATCTATTTATCTAACACAAAAATTGACCTTTAAAATTAGCATTTGGTACACATTTATAATTATCGTTTTCATCGATGTACCAAAAATAGGTGTAGTCGAATAGCATACATGCTCACAATTAACCAAAAAACGTATTCCATGTAAAACTCGACTTGAAAGTTCAAACGTAAAATTAGAGGATTCAATCGTCTATCTGCTACGCTCACTGTTGGTATACAGATGCGGAGGGTATCTAAGATTTGGCCCAGGCCAAATTTAATTTCTTTACTAATTTAAACCCTTCAATAAGGGAAGTGAGCATATGTCCTCTATGCATAATTTCCTTTATGTTTGACTCAAACAAATATGCATTTGCTTCGATTGAATTAAATTTTAATTATAAAATATTTATTTGTGTTTGTTATACACATACTCCAACGTAAAGTTATTAATTGATTAAATTTGTTTAAATGCACACTCGGAAAATATTTTTGTGCAGGTGTTTTTATACTTTACATAGAATATATTTGTAGTATAAGGAGTATATAAAGTTTACCATTTTATTTGCATCACTTAAAAGAAAACGTCACAGATTCACAGAAAGTATAAAAAAAACACTAGCAGAAACTAAGATAAGAACGGTAACTTACTATATAATGCATATTATATACATAGTAACACATAAAACATTACTTTATACTTAAATGTATAGTGAAGGACATTGTGGATGCGGCATAAGCTAAATTAAGTTTTTTACATATACATACACACATATACGTGTGTGCACACATATTTAAATGTTAAATTATATTAAATATAAATTCGAAATTTCCTGCATATGCATTGATATTCATTTTAATGAAATTGTAATAAAATAAAATTGAATTTGTAAATATTGTATAAATAAATGTCATGTGTATGAAATATCACCAATGCATATTTGTCAGGTGCATGTGTGTACATGCACATGACAATGTGTAATGTATGGATAAAAAAAAATTATTAAAATTTGTTTATTGTGATAATATCATTAATTTCTCTTCCAACGATATCAAATAAAAATCATATGTAATTTATTTTATTGTCAATTTTTTAAACAGTTTATAAGATTATTGCATACTTTGTGTATGCTAGAGTATACATAATTGTCCGTTCGTCCATCAATGGAAAAATAGAGCTAGAGGCCAAAATATGAAACGGATCGGTTCAAAACTTCAGATACATATATTTAAAATCAAAAAGGCGTTAATAATCAACTTTTTGCTTAATTGAATCAATGTCCATGTCCATGTACGTATAAAAAGTAAAAAAACTAAATTTGACTTGGGCCAAATCTAAATTTACAACCCTCACAATGCCATAAACAGATCGATTCAGTTGTCGATACTGATCAAGAATATATATAAAGAGTCTGTGACGCCAACTTCTGGGTGTTACAAATAGAAAAACAAAATTAATATCCCTTTCATCTTATCTAGAGGGTGTAATAAAAGGAATAAATTAAAAACCTGAAAATCATATTGTAGCGTACACCACATGTGCAAAAAGGAAGAATTTAGAAAAAATGAATTTTAAAATATTATGTATTTATTTTTTAATAACTTAATAATAATATTAAACAAAAATTGTCAAATCTGATTATATCAATAAATGTTCTAACAAAATCAAAGAGGATATGAACAAAAAATTCCGCTTATACCTTTACGGATTACGTAAAGTATTATTTATTTGTAAATAAGTAGAAAAAACTAAATTTTAAGTTTTAAATAGTCTGCACGTTTATTAAGAAGGGCGTGGCAGGTATATGATTACGCTCTCTAATAGTGTATGAGTTTGCAAATCGAGTTTTCCGTAGAGTATGGTTTTTTATAAATTGTGGGCGCATATGTTGTTCGATTACGTCCATTTTTGTAAATAAATTTACTAAATTTCAAACTAATAGCTCAATTTATGTGGCAAGAAAATAGATTTTTGTTGATTGTGGGCGTGGTTTTTGATCGATTTTGCCCATTTTAAATAACGTTCTGCGTGCAAAAACTAAAAGTAAAACAAAAACTAAACAAAATTTCAGCTCAATATATCAAAATTTACGACCTTGCCAGAGTGCCACCAACAAACGGACTCACGGACATACATGTCTAGATTGACTCACTTTTAATGCTGATATACTTTATAGGGTATCTGACGCCTCCTTTTGGGGATTGCAAACAGAATGATAAACTTATTTTATGTGTAGACTATAAAAATCGGTCAACAACTCCTCAATTTATCAGGGCTGCCAAAAAAATTCTAAAAGTAAAAATTTGATATTCAACGATGTTATGAAAATGAGCAGTATCGGTACTTATTTACTACAAATTACAAAAGGAGACTTGCAGTTATTTACTTACTATTAATTACAAACAGCCTTGGCATAGAATTTTATCATCGAGGTGAACTATATTAGTGGAATAGTTAAAAGAAACGTAATCGTGCCCATAATTCACGAATTAGTTCAGACGGTATATTATTTAAAGCTTAGAAAAACGATATATTTTTACTTGTTACTTTTTTGTTTGCAATTTAATAAAACTTTTCTACCAAATAACTTGAAATTTATTGGCAGCAAGCTTCTATTTTCATTACTTATAAAATATTCTCTATAACCGACACTTTGTTTACTTTAAATCTTGGGAAATGCTAAAAACCATATTTCATGGTAAACAAATATAAATCAATACAATTATTGGCACAAATAATTGAGGTTTGTGTGTACGTTGTGCATTCCAAAAGTTAAAATAACTCGACTAGTTATGATTATTTATAGTAAGTTCATTTTGTTTTATTGTATTTATTCTTCACAAAGTAAATTTTTAACTCTTCTCCAATATTAACTTTATGGACAAAAGGCAAACAAATGAAAAGATAACAAAGTTTTGCGTTGAAGACAAATATTCATTAAGTTACGAATTCATTATCATGCCGCCAACAACACTCAAATAATAATAATCAAACTTTTGAGGAATTTATGAATAAATTTCTCCTAATGGATGGATGGTTTTAAATCAGCAGCATATAAGAGGGTGGACTTGTATACAACTAATCAAACAACTGTACGTTGTTGTAGTTGGTTTTGTTTTTATTTGCAGTTCATTTGTACTTATATATATGGATGTATAAGGAATGATAAAATTTATGTTTTCATTTCTGTTTGTACAGCTCCGATAACAGTAACAGTTAAAGCATTGGCAGCAACCTCAATAACAGAAACATCCGAAGCAGTAGCAACAACAATAGATTTTCAATTCAATGAATTCAATTCAACACGTACCATCTCCACATTATCACCACCAGCAACGACTTCAACATCATCGCTTAGACAACCTGGAGATAACAAAATATCTTTATTATCAGGTGAATTATCATCATTACCAGCAATGGTATTATCGAAGAATGCATTCCTGTTACCATCATCCTTAACGCAATCGACAGCAACAACTGCAGCCACGTCGTTACCATTACAAGACAGGAAACTTTCAGTGGTCATGAATAGCAATCAATTGCTGAAAGCTAGGGCGCATAATAGTAGCATTCAACCTTTCAACTCTGCAACTGTTTCCACCTCAAATGGCAACAATTCGCCCAAGGTTAGCAGCATTCAATATGCGAACAGTCAAACGTTAGATTTTATGAATACTGACGATCACGTCACTTTACCTTTCAAGAGCATGAAAAGTATAAGCAGCAAGTTTCCCCTCGAATTAGCACAGTCAAAATTCGTTTGGACGAAATCAGGTAATAATATAAAGGAAATGTTATAAGGTACGCTTGGCATTATTTCTGTTTTAGGATTACACTGAATTTATATAAAAATTCATTTGAAAAATTATTGCAAAATACTACAATATGTTTAACCTAATCTAACCAAAGGTTAAACTCTAATCTAAAGTTATCATAAATCTTCAAGAATCGTTAATCGTTGAATTATTAACATTTGAATTCAACATGAAGTCCTTATGCGGTACAATATACCTAATAGCCTACGAAACTCTTACGGTATAAATAATATATAAATATTTTATGGCCATTAAATAAATTAAAACAAGAAAATATTGGTTGGTCAAGTGCGACCCCATACCACTTAGCTCCTTAAATTATGCTACAATTAGTTTAGTTGTGTCTGTGTATTAGTTACTTCGTGATATATAAATATAGGGATGCGGTTCTAAAAATGGCCCAATCTAGTCTATTTTTAATAGGGTTCCTTTTTAGGCGTATACGTGGTCTTGTACCAAATTTGATCAAAATATATTAAAAAAGTGCGACCTATACCTTAAGCACATATTACATGGACAGACAGACGGACATGGTTCAGAATTTGATTCTGAAACGTTATAATTAAAGGTGGGTGTGGCATTTACCATTTAAGACAAACTTATTGTACACTTAACCACAAGTGGTGCAAGATATAAAAATTTGTATAAAATTAAATTTTGTATGAAATTTAAATTCAAATTTTTAGCCTTCCATTTTGATATGTGATAGCGCTGGAGTGAAATTTTAAACTTGCCACATGTAGAACCATTTTAAAAGATTAAAATTTTCTCTCGATTATCCTGTTTTAACCTCAAAAGTTAATGAATAAAAAGTCACGTTCTGTTAATATTTTACATAGCTCACGTAATCAAATACATTTCAATGTTTTCAATATTGTTCGGTTGTGAGAATTATTTTAATTGAACGAATAGCTCGCTTGGTTTGTACTAAACATTAAATATATTATATATGCCTTTGTGCGTAAGGTTCTAAGAGTTGGAATAGGCGAATAAGCTATAGCGTGAACAATAATGAATTTTGCTATAAATTTCTTCACAACGAAATTGATGTTCTTCCGCTTATAAGCAAGAATTCCAATTAATAATTTTCATTTTCAAGTTTTGAACTAACCAAAGATATTTTCCATAATACTCTCCATCATTTGCAGATGCCGTCAATAGTACAGCAGTAACTGTTGGTGCACAAGCAGCAGCAGCAGCAGCATTACGATTAGTAACCGAGAAACCGCGCATTCTTCGCATCAACAATAACAAACACCATCACGAACATCACTGGGGGCCATTTTTTGAGGAGCCACTGAGCTCAACGGCTTCGGGTGACAACATCATAACAACAGCACATCTATTTACGGAGGCTATACTAAATTGTCGAGTTGGCATGCTAAAGGACAAAACGGTATGTACGTACATATATACATACATGTTAAGCTTACACACACACTTTGTAAATGCATACTGCAATAATCCTAACTGTGTGTGTGTGTGTGTGTATGCGTGGGTATATACGTACAACAACAAAAAAACCATTATTTATGCCACATGTACAGAACACACAGCAGGAGTAATCAACTTTAGAGAGGAAGTTGCAAAAGAACAGTACAACAACAACTACAACAATTGCTGCTTTAAAATGCATAAATAACAATTTTTTTTCAAAAGAAAAGTCAAATGCAAAATATGATACATGGTATAGGGTAAAGTCTACATGCATACGACCAAAAATGAGTAAAAAAGGGCTATATTAGGGGTATGCCAAATCTAGGATACCCATCATCTTTCTCATTCTCATCTCTTCCAAATGGTACACCACTATGTAACTGCTCCAAATAATAAAGAAAAATCTCCAATCTCACATAATTCGCAATTTATACACACGGACAGACACACCCACAAGAATTGTTTTTGTTTTTTTCACAATTTCATTTAATACGTGAATATTTATGTATATAATGGAAAAAATGTGATAATGAAATTTGTTAATTATTGTGGATACTCCCATTTCTGTATAGGCGTGTCTTACATAATAAAGATTATGCGTACCAAATATCAGCTCGATACCTCAATGTTTGCGGCCGTGAGAGTTATAAAAAGAAAAAATTACGGACACACGGACAAACAGAAAAGCTACATCGTTTCGGCTATTGATGTTGATCGAGAATATATATATTTTGTTGGAAGTTCTGGGGGTTTTGTTCCTACTTAAAAGTATTTGAACAAAACCAATATACCCCCACAATCATTATGATGGTGAGCATAAAGAAGAACATTTTAACATAAGAGAAGAAGAGACCGTGTAGCAGTTGTACATACCGAGTGTCTATTATAATCCACTAATGCTTTTCTTCTGTTCTGTCTTAATTCCCTTTCGGGTTAATTTCATTTTGAACAATTCCCGCATAATCTTTCACTGTGTCCGGCTGCCACCCAAGGACAATATTTTAAACACCATCACCACCACAGTGCTTACACATTCACTGATCCGTTAGCAAAAGAGTCCTTGCATACTTTTTTCTAGATCCATAGCAGTTACTTAAGCTTCCGATACGTAATCTTCTCTTGTTTATAATTGCAAATGACCGAAAATATTTAATGCATTTTAAATGAATATCAAACACCATGGTAGCAGTCGTTCATAGTGTGAAAAGTACATATTTTATACAAAACAAGTTCTCGCTTTAATCAGAAGTGCTTCTTGAGTGACGCACTGTAACAGTTGCAATGTACTGTGTCCGTACAAAATACTTGTACACACAATCGCTTTTTATCAACATCGTTTATAGTCATTAAGTTATTTTTTTTATAAAGTTTAAAAACGCTTCCAACAGATTGCACTAAAAATTCCTGACAAGATTGCCAGTTCTCTATTAATATCTGTCCTTATACCAACCAACTGCCACTCAAAGTCATTCTAAGATGTTGTAGGAGAAAAAAAAATATTACATTAAACTATACTAAGTATGGGTATGTACGTATAACTTTACAAGGTAGAGTAGCATGTAAAAGGTCAATGTAAAAGGAAGAGAGACTTGTGTACACGCACATCCATTCACAAGCACACCCAACAAATGCTTTATATTGTACTCTTGGCATAATTGCTCGATTTTATCTTCATAACTGAACTGACTTCTATAGTTAAAATCTCAAATCACTCACTCACCCAGCCACTGCTCTTCGACATGGTCTCCAACCAATGTATGAAGAGGTTGAATGTTTAGTTTTTTTTTTTTTTTTTTTTGTTTTTTTTGTGATAAATTTTTTCAAAGGCACACACTGTGTAACTATGAAACGAAAGGTTTATTTAAAAGGAGAAAACCCTATTAAAGCAAAACTTTTAATAATTTTAATGTTGGAAATTATGTTGCAGAGAAAGTACACCATAAATCACTGCGTAAAATTTAACACACACTCATTACATTTCAAATCAACATTGCACGTGATAAAAAGAATAACAAGAGAGCATACAATCGCACATATTTCATAAGCAATATATGTGTTAAGAATATTACAAAAATTAAATTGCGCACAATTTGTAACGAAAGTCATAAAAATAATGACGCGCTGATGTATGCGCCATATGATGATGTACAAACCTTAATGCGGCCATTTTAAAGTAGTGACCGTTAACGTAAAACATCGTACACAATAATTCATAGCGTTTGCTTTTCAACTTTGCACGTAACCTTTTATTCAGTTGCCAACTTTGTTATTTATGAGATTAATTTTAAACACTGATCAACATTGTCTTAATGCGTTTAACTTTGTAGTTAATGTTCGCTTTTATAATCTTCAACATCAAGATCAGCATCAAAATTGAGTTAATCTAGATATATTCGTCTGGGTGTCCGTATGTCTGTTGTTTGCCCTCTCACAGACGTAAATTTTAATATATTGAGCTAAAATTTTTACATGCCTTCCACTTAAATTGCCCATGTAGATTTGGCAAAACTAGTCAAGAGCCACGCCCACAATTAACAAACATTTCGTTCACAATTACATCATTCATTGAAGTGCCAAAAGTAGGCATGGTCGGATAGCGAACATATTCATAATATAAAAAAAAAAAAACACTTCCGATTATATTAAAAAATTCCATACAGCTTTGGCTTTAATCACAATAAAATGCAGCGTACTCTGTTATACATTCAAAATGGCGGCCGCACTAAAAGAATCTATTATATATTTTTTTCTAAGCTACGTGATATGGATATCAAACGAATGAGCACACACACAACCTCCACTCGTCAAGGAGGTTGTGTGTGAAAAAGAAATCATTTCCTTAAGTCTTATAATTAAGATTAGAAAAATCTTAAAATTCATCTACATATATATATATTGTATAAGGTGGAGTATATGCATATATAAGGATACATATGTCTAATACATATAAAAGACAAAATTAACAAAATATCGTTCCCAAAATAAACAAGTGTTCACACATGTTTATATATGTGTGGATCCCTCTATAATATATTATTCAAACGATACCAAAGCGTTAAAAACTTTATTATAGAGTTTTTTATACGCTCCATATAGGATAATGCGAGGTATCATTATAATTTTATTATTCCACTAGCAACCTCCAGAAGAAGACATCAGGGATTCTACAAATTCTATATATACTCGATTCAGTTTTCCTTGATTAATCTAGGATTAGCATCTGAAACGTCCTTATGTCCATATGTCCGTCTGTAGTTGGCATTCTAAAATTTTTGTGATATTGAGCTGAAATTTTATACAAACACTTTATGCTTCTATACGCTATTAAAAATGTGAAAAATCGCTCGAGAGCCACGCCCACAATAAACTAAAATCTATTTATCTACCACAAAAATTAAGATATTAACTTAAAATTTTGTACATATATTTATTATTATGCCTTTAATCGATGTGCCTGAAATGAGCATGATCGGATAATAGACACGCCCACAATCAAGAAAAATCGATTTATCTGTCACAAAAATTTATCCACAAAATTGAAATTTTGTATATTTATATATAATTAATTCATCCTTAGATGAACCAAAAGTGGGCATGGTCGAATAACAGACACGCTTACAATTTACAAAAAAATCATACTCAGTGTAAAAGTCAACGTAAACGGCAATACGTTATGCATACACCATAAGAGAACGTAAACATATACCTGCCACGCCCATTTTGTTTAAGTAGATATAAAGGGAATTTAGAATGGGTGTAAGCTGTAAAATTTAGTTTTATTACTTGTTAATATTCTTGCTCTATAAAACAAAAAGAGTTAAGCTTTATGAACAGTTGTGTTCTCGTTGCGCCAGTCGTTTCGTTGAGAACGACAATTTCATAATTTCGTTTTATCGACACACATTATTTACTAAATTGCTTGTGGCGATGTTTTTGTTTGTTGTTGTTTTTTTTTATTGGTAACAATAACGCCATTTAGTCGCAATGGTGTGTGTGTGTGTGTGGGTGTGGGTGGGTGAGTGTATGTGCTCTAATGAAAAGTTGGAACAAAAACAAAAACTTACTCATAAAATTCGAGTTTGAAAACCACTTAAAGCTATTGACTGTTGAGTCTGCAAA
Source organism: Ornithomya fringillina (assembly GCA_963978525.1). Classification (NCBI taxonomy): domain Eukaryota; kingdom Metazoa; phylum Arthropoda; class Insecta; order Diptera; family Hippoboscidae; genus Ornithomya; species Ornithomya fringillina. The sequence continues at coordinate 8,303,483 of OZ021693.1, forward strand.
AAAAGTTTATCTACATACACGATTGTGCGATATGGCATCACTTTCGACAAATTGCTTAAATGTCCTTTCTGTTGTGTTTTACCACACTCAACTGTTTTTTTTTTTTTTATTCATAAAATGCTGGTAAGAAATTTAATAATATAATGCAAAAATTATGCAACAGCAATAAAGATTAAGATTAGAAAGAAATGTTTAGGAAAAATTTTGTAAAAAGGGAACTTTTTAAACAAAATTCATTAATAATAAGGAATAACGGTTTAAAAAAGATGACTTGTTATATAATATAGTTTGACCAAAAAGATAATACCTAACCCATGCTTTGGTAGTCTTTTTATATTTACATAAAAGTTATGTTTGTTTTAGATTTTAGCAAATTTCTTTATGCAAACCTGTGAAGCCTTTCCCTTAAACAGTGTTAACAAATTTTCCTAGTAATACCTTTGGCAGTGTTGAGAATTAATCCTTATGCTAAAACAAAAGGACACTCACTCCATTATACAATAGTATGCAAATATAAAATTGTCCTCTCACACAAACACAAGCGCAAGCATAAGAACAATTGTACAATTGTACATTTGAGGACGTCAACATGCTTTTAGCTCCACAAAATGTCTGTTCTGTGTTAATGTACCGGAAATTATGATGATGCGCATTCACTGAAACAGAGAAAGAACACTTGCACGATTTGTTTCTCATTGAATAGAATGAAAATTTTTCTATCAAATACATGGACAACAATTTACATATAGTATGTGTAATTGCACAACAATATAGATAAATTTTTTCGAACAACTTTTAAGTATATGTAGGAACATAATAAAGCTTTTGAAAGGTTCCTGTATACTAAGTAGTCGGTGTAGTATTCAATGTTTTTAATTGATCCGTTTTGTTTAGCGGATATTTGAGAAGCAAGTGATATTGGGATCAAGTGCTTTGAAGGTTAACAATGTAAAAGATATTTATTCAGGTTTTATGTAGAAATAGTAATTACATACAATATACAATGGAGCAGGAAATACATTAAGCTCAAATAAAAGAACACCACAGAGGGACCATTATCAACTTCATTTACAAAAAGAACTAAATACGGCTTAGACCAAACTTAAATACCCTTCACACATTAACATTTTAATAGAGGGCGTGGCAGGTACATAATGGCGCCCTCTAATACGTGGCATGTAGCTGATTTCGCTCTTTCCCACTTTTAGTAAAGAATATATTTACTTTGTACGCATGTTTGTAACTCCTAAATTATAAATGCCACGCCCACCTTTAATTATACCGATCTATTCAGAATATACTTTATATACTTTGTAAAATTTCCGATATTTCTTTCTGAGTGTTGCAAACAGCATAGCAAACTTAATATATTCTCTTCATTCTTGATTAAGGTGGAAGGTATAAAAATTTTAATATATAATTAAATATGTATATGGAAAAGAGGGATTAGAAGTCGCTCAATGGTAAAAGTTTAGTTTGAAAATGGAAAAATATTTGCTTTTAGGTGATGTGGGTGAGGCGAACAGCTGAAAAGGTGTCTTTATTAACCGTCGGTAATGTCACGTACAGTAGTGACCCCAGAATACGTGTGAAATTTCAGTATCCAAACAACTGGCGTCTGTTAATAAATCCCACACAATGGGATGATGCGGGCATCTATATGTGTCAAGTGTCCACGCATCCACCGCGTGTATTTACTACAAATTTAACAATTATTGGTAAGTAAGACTGTCATCAGCACATACAGGAGCAATATATGATTTTTCTAATAATATTTATATAACAATAGACCGGAAATAATATAAATCTTAAAAAAAACTTAAATAGTTTTTTTTTTAATTCCTCAATAATTACCTAAATTCAGAACCGCCTTTGCGTCTCATTGACGAACAAGAACGCGATGTTGGAGATCGGTATTACAAAACGGGCAGTACCATCGACTTGCAGTGTCAAATATCCCGTAGCTTTTTACACAAGGAAAAACAAAACATATTAAAATCCTTAATGCCTTTAAATATTAACGCTACAACTGCTTCGAGTGCCCCAAGTCATAATATGAAAATGTTGCTAAAGGAAAAATCTAGCGATGAAGCGCCTAAAGTGGGAAGCAGTTATAACGATTTGCTTTCGAGTTCAAATCCAATGTTACAGTCAGGAATTCCCCTGGAGAAGCAATTCAGTAGCATGGTGTTTTGGGCCAAGGACGATGAACAGCTACCGACAACAGCATTCAGGCGTATAAGGTAAAGTATGTGCATTTGTTTACACTTAAAAAAAAATATATAAAAAAGTGTCATGGTTTCATTCGTTTTTGGTATGACGGCTGGGTTATGAATTGGTAGCCTCACTTTGATGAAAGTTTCATATGAAATTGTAAACTCTTGTTTGACTTTTTATTTGTTTATTAATTAAAGGAAATAGTGGATAAAAAATAAATCTTTTTTTTTTTTATTTATATTGCAACTCTGTTCAATAACTCACTGACTGTAATAAAGTGTTAACATAGTATGCAAAGAGTAACGTTTTTCTTATTCTTCTTCTTCTTTTTTGTTTACTTACAATTGTATTTATTTTCGTATGCAGTACGGACGACAAATGGTTTACCAGTCGTACCTCTATAACTGATGCGAAACTATCTGACAGCGGTAATTATTCCTGTTCAATTGGCAGACTCTTTACGGCGATTGTACAGGTGCAGGTATTGACAGGTGAGTTACTATAATTTCTCTTTACATAATTAATAGACGCAATAAACTTTGTACCCTATAAATGAAATCTTACGTCATGCCGTATAAAATATTGTAGTAAAATAGAAAATAACAGCAGCGTATAAAAATGAAACATAAAAATGAGTATAAACAAAAAATTGTTTTGCAGGTTTTAATACAGAGAAAATGAAATAAAATTTTTTTATAGTTTCGACTTTGTGAAGGTAAAGTACTTTAACAACTCAATGACAAGCAACGAGGAATAATTTCGCAATGCTGTTAAAGTCAATTAGGAGTAATATAATTGGTCTCTGGAAAATAACATTTTCCAAGTTTATAAAAGACTCTATGTAGTCTTCTTCTATATTCATGGGTAGTGTACAAAATCACTTTTAGAAAATTTAACCTTCTGTGTGAGTTAATTGTGCAGTCAATTATGGCAATTTGTTGCTGCAATTTTTTTCCTTTCTTTATTAATTAATCAGTTTAGCCTAATCGAGTATATAATAACAATTTTATAATAAGATAATAAATGACAGTTTTTGGTGCACAATTGAGCGTATCTGAATTTAAATTAACTCTCTTTGATGTAGAAATCACTGTCTTTGAAGTAAAAATGAGTACTTCTTGCAATTGATAATATTAAAGGGGATTATAGGTTGGCAGTTAGCTCTACTTAAAATGAATAAAATTATTTGTAGGCTCCAGTAGCCACGATAAGTATCAAAATTTGATCAACATTTTGAGTTGAATATACATTTATTTTTAAAACGCTCTAAAAATAGAATAAAAATTCAAAAATTCTCTGCCCATCAATGTACTGAAAAGTGGTGAAACTTCCTTATGATTGGACAGTTAAATGTTATTGCAAGTGCTTAAAAGAAAATGCATAAATATAAAAATTCTTCCTAGTCTCTTTAACTACATGAGTCCCTGTAGAAATTCATTATCGAAAAACACGTTTTTTCCGACATGGCCTGCTTCTATTATCGGTTCATTTGAATTGAATATTTTTTTATCTTTTAAAAATTTTCTCTAGCATAACAATTTTTCATTAAAATTTCGTTTATTGTTCTGTTGTTTTGCATTTTTAGGCGAGTCTCCTGCAGCTGTACAACATAATTCCGGATGTCGGGTGAAAACTGGTGTAGGAGCGTGGCAGCAATTATGGAAAATATATTTAACAACTGCCCTTCATATGCTGAAGTTAAGTTCTTACAACAATTAAAGCAAATCACGTTACATACCAAACATAACGACGTCGTTATTTTTCACTTGGCAAAGACATTCTGCCCCTTTTTTTATAATAGCCAATAATAATTAAGTTTTTTTGAAAATTAAACCCTGAAATAGTTAATACTGTACAGAACTAAAAAAAAAACAAAAATTTTTATGATAAAATTAAGAGAAACTCAACTGAATTAGAATGTAAACGATTTACTCACATTCACAATCACATTAATTCATTTGTTAACGAGAGAAGGGGAAAGAATGTAAAAAGTAAAAACCCTAAAATAACGGATGATTTGTTCATACATGCACACAAACTTTTCATTTCTTTTTCTTTTTCAAACATAACACTAATTGAGTAAATGTTGAAATAGGAAAAATATTTTAGTATAGTTTTCAATCTCAACACATTTGTTCAGTTTTAGGTAAACGTTTATGTTAGAGAACATAACATAAACATATAACATAAACGATTATATTATGTTAATGTTATGTTATGTTCTGACAGTGACAGTGACAGTGCCGCAGCAAGAATATACACACTCCTTCGGCAATATATGGGTCCTCCTTAAAAGAAAATGATCTTCCAGAAATAGATAAAACTGAATAAAAAAAATTTCAATATATTGGTTGTGATTGATTGAGCTCAAAATAATATTAATTTAAAGCATATAATTTTATATTTTCTAACCTAAAGAATATCTCCGTTTACGTCATATTTCTGCTTAACATATTGCATACAATACAAACACCTCCTCGGTAGGTTCACAATACAAGGTGTTTGTAAACCTCAACATAAATTAAAATAAAAATACCTCATATGTCAGAAAAATTCATATTTCACACATAAACACTTACAGACACAGGCATACAACATAACATTTTTTTTTTTCTTTTTGGCAATTTTCCAAAAGCCTAGAGCAATAATCTACCACACATGGTCAAGTGGATGAGTTTAAGCAATAGGGAACCTGAGATTGTCTGTATTAACTAACAAGTGAGTAGAAGGAATTGTATAATTTTTGCATATGCATAGTGTGCTGCTGACACAAGACCATACCTGGTCTGCCATACTTTTAATGACATGTAAAATTCCAAATCTCATGCATGAAAAGGACGAAACCATGTACACACAACTCACACATGCATACTTTAAATTTAAACAATTTTTCTTTTTGTTTTTTTTTTTTTTTTATTTACTCTACCCCGAATATGTGTGCATGTGTGGTAATGTATGTATTGGTGCAAGAATAAAAAGACGTTAGGTTTGGCCTTAGGTTTTTGTTACAATGAACGCATTTACGTATTGCTGAGTTTGTAAACTTCATAAAGTTAATTAAATATTACCAATATAGTGTTGAGTGTGCCAACAAAATGTAAATATGCTTAGTGTAGCTATTTCGTTTATTGGTGCATTTTGTTCACTTTTATTATTAACTGTGTCGGTAAGTTTTCGGCCAAACTCTAATTGGTATTAAAAGGAACTTAAATTTGTCAGTTTTGAAGTTGGAGTTGAAAAAACTTACACTAAAAATCTCTATTTGGAATAATTTTAATTCCTTTAAAAATTTTGCATATTCAAGTGGAGAATACCAACAACGGACGGACATACGGACATACATATCTAGATCGACTTAGGTTTTCATGCTAATCAAAAATGTATATATTTTAAAAGGTCTATGATGCCTCCTTTTCGGTGTTGCAAATAGAATGACAAGTTTAGTGAAGAATTTAATACCTTAGTATAACGCCCAACTAACATTAAATATTCTAACCAAAATATCGTTTTTTATTTTCCTTGTAACTACTCTTCGAACGTCCAAAGGCTTAATACCAGCTATGAAAAGTGTCTGGTATTCTGCGTTAAGTAATTATGATTGATTTGGCCAAAGTTTGATTATTGCGTGTTCAGTCTCACAGGAAAATAGAAAAACATTTCAGGCACAGCAATGCATCATTTAAAGTTTCATATTAACGAGCACCATGATATATTATTAGCCAACTTAACAATTTGAGTGACGGTTGGTTGATGAGCGGTTTAGGAAATTCAAAACGTGCTTAAGTGAATTTTGAAATTATACATTTCCCCACATTTGGTCTTTGGCTTTATGAGGTCAAGTGTTACAGCTACAACAAACGAAACATTAAATACGTTGACGTTCTTTATGTTTAGTGTTATAAAAATACACAAATGCATAATTTTGTTGCTTTATTAGATGTTTACATAAACAATTTGTAACATCTGAGTGGTGGTAGCAGAAAGTCTTTCACATTACAACCGGTGTTTCTAAAATGTTTTTTTTTACTCAACATTCTCTAAGATAATAATAAAAATAAGCGAAATTTTATGATTTTACTATTCCTTCCTACCGCTCTTCTTATAAACATTGTAAATGTAAAATTGTACAAATTAACAGAGATGTCGACCCTGCAGCCACCGAAACTTTTGGCATAATTTTCATCTGCCTGAGTATGCAAATTGTAATCATTTATTATTAGAAAGTTTTGTTATGATGATTTTGGCCTTTATTTTTTCAATTAAAACCAAACGCAAAAAGCCAAATGAATCTTGAGTGTGGCTTGGTAGCTGAATGCTGAAAGCATGGCACAACATTTCATAATTTGTTATTTCAATGTAATCGCCACTAAAGAGGACAGTGGCGAAAGAGAATTCTGCTGTAATTGCACAATTAATTACATATTCATTCATCCGTTCATTATATTTTTGTGACCTATTTAGTTTTTCTCTACGCTTTTTTCTACGTTTTGTGGTTCCAAATCCAATCCGCATCCAAATTTAAGTATTTATTTTTGTTCATTTTGCGGCATATTCTACCACAGTGGTTGATTATTTATTAGCAGCTGACCTTGTTAGTGTTGTTTTTCCAGCAAAAATAATATTAAAATGTTTTTTTTTTTTATTATTATTATATTCCACAATTTTTTTCTTTTTGGTTTATATTATTAAAATAAATTAATTATTTCCTTTCGCTTTTGTTGGAAAAGTATTAATTAAGAAAATAAAAAATGGTAGAACAGTCTCATTTGAATGTTGAAACTTAATCTTCTACTCTTCTACTACTTCTCTCTTAAATGAAAACGCAGCCTATTTTTAACGGCTTACTCAGTTTAACAGAAATTCAATTAAATTCGCTCAAATAACGAAAGAAAAAATTGTTTCATCATACCCTACTCTCATGTAACCGTTACATTTCAACTCAAACATCGAAGTCTACACCTTTTTTATTTTTTTTATTAATTAAAATTAATTTTTTTTTCTACCACCTTCTTTCTAAGCTGAAAACGGCTTAGTTGAACAGAAATAAAATTAATTTTGTTTAAAGAATGAAAAAAAGTGTGCCATCATACCCTACTCTCCATTAACATTAACCATTACATTTCAACTCAAACATCGAAGTCTACACCTTTTTTTTTTTTTATTAATTAAAATTAATTATTTTTTTTCTACCACCTTCTTTCTAAGATGAAAAGAAAGCCTATTTCCAACGGCTTAGTTGAACAGAAATCGAATTAATTTTGTTTAAAGAATGAAAAAAAAAGTGTGCCATCATACCCTACTCTCACATATTTTCAACATTTTAACTCAAACATTGAAATTAACACCTTTTTTTAGGATTTTTTGGACGTTATTAGAGGTTTTATAAATGAAAGTAATTTTTGTTATTTGTAGACATGATATTTCAAAGCAATCGAAATGGAAAAACTTTTAGCTGCAAAAACTGTTAACAAATCAGTTTGATTTTTTTTCTTTTTTTATTAACTAAATCAGCTTTTCTTGTTTTTCTTTAATTTTAAAATTATGTAGAAACACTATTTCTAACATTTTCTAACATTTTCCATTTATGTGTATAATAGTTTGCTCTTTTTCCTAATTGGATGCTTCGTAAAATTATTTTCCTCCGTAAAAGTAAAAGTTTTTTGCATATGAATACAAATAAAGATACTTACACATACATACACTCTGGTTTGTTTGTCATTTATTGTGTGTGCATTTCACAAGTGACTGCAAAAAAGAAAACAAATAAATTTGATTTTTAGAGATTTAATCAAAACAATTTGTAACGAAATAAACAAATTAGCAATAAGGAAGACATTGTTTGACAGAGAATATAAAGCAAAAGTAAATTTTGTTTATTCTAATTCTCTGGTTAAGTTTCTACTGCTTTAAAAGCTCTTCAGTAGAAATCACGGAAAGATAGTCCTACTGGTTAAAACATTCAATTCCTTATATATATATATACACTTAATATTTATTCATATGTATATAAACATGTACTTAAACATAAGCATATATGTACATTCATAATCATAATGTGTTTAATAATAATTGTTATTAAAATATCTTAACAATAAATTTTCACCCACGTATGCAGAGAGAAGTGCCGTTCGACAAGCGTAATTCGTAAACATACCTACATACCATGCATTTATTACCTGCGTGCAATATGTTTATAACAGACTCCAGAATACGTTTTTGAAATTAAGAGTAAAACAGAACATGTACGGCTGTCCACATATGCGATAAAACACCTAACTTACATTTGCATACACATTTATACAAAGCGGGCTTTATAATTATATTAGTCCGTACACTCACAACAGAGGTCGGCATCATTTTACCCATTATATATATGCCCTACACCACTTGTGGGAGAGGTAATATTAAGTTTGTGTAGATTTTTGTTCCGGCTATAGAGGGATACCGATGACTTGAAGTCTGAATCGTGCACCATCTTGCAAGCGCGGGCCTACCCTTCATATAGAGTATAACTGACTTGTTTTCATAATTAAAAAAACCAGTGAAAAAACTGAATTTAGCTTAGGCCAAATCTTTTATACCCTTCACATCTGCAACCACCAGGAAGGAATGGGTGCGGCAGGACCTTGGTAGAGCATGTAAAACCTTACAACTTACCAGACGACTTTTACGCTGAGTACAAATTTTTGTAAATTGTAAGCGTGTCTGTTATCCGATCATCGATAAATGGGATAACCATAAATATGTGCACCAAATTTCAAGTTCATAGGTCAATTTTTGTGGCACACATAAAGGTTTTTGTCGATTGAGGGCGTGCCTGTTGACCGACCACGCCCATTTTTAGATGGGATAACTATGGATACCCATATGAAATTTAAAGTTCCTAGAGAAATTTTTGTATCACAAAGGTTTTTTGTCAATTGTGGGCGTGCCTGTTATCACACCGCGTCCATTTTCAGCCTATTAATGGGTGGGATAATAATAAATAAATAAATGTACAAAATTTAAACTTAATAGCTCATTTTTTTTTGACAGATAAATAGATTTTTGTTGATTGTGGGCGTGGCTCTTGATCTCAATTTACCCAATTTAAATATAGATCTGCGTTCAAAATCTAATGCTATTCGATAGGAGATGAAAATTTGAAATTTCTATGTAATACGAAACAAAAGCTTCGAAGTAAATAAACGAGAACTAAATGTTGCCGACCTCTGATTTACACTCATGCAAAAATAATTTAAAAGATTTTCCCTCAATATAAAGATAAGTACCTACATATTATTAAAAACTTTGAGTATATCAAATATATATATACAAACCTTAATACAATAATTAAATAAAGTACTGAAAAAATCAATCAAAATTGAAATATTCGTATACTAGTGTGACAAAACAACAACAACACTGTACTGATATGTTAATACTTTAGTACTTAACTTTGATATACCTACTTAACTATCTTTTATATGCCATCATTCAATTTTAATAGATTTTCTTTTTCCGAACAATTTTTGAATGACAACACTTTCATTGAGTGTATTAACATATAATTTATGTATGAGAGGCAATGATGAAAATAACGAAACTCACAACACCAACGGATTTCGTTTTTCTCCTCTTTTATTATGACAACAACAAAAAAAGACATCAAAAACAATTTTCATTTTGCGTCGCCTTTAATGACTTTGGATGCAGTAAATTGTCTTTATGAGGAAATTTTGCATTTTTTACCCTGCACCACTTGTGGCAAAGGGTATATTAAGTTTGCGTAACACCAAAACGGCAAAAACTTCATCCACCTTTAACTATACTGATTGATTCAGTAACAAAATCTAAGCCCGTCTGTCTGTCCATGTAAATTTGTGCACAATTTTCAGTTCTCATTTTTTAAAATATTTTAATGAAATTTTGTACAAAGACATATATTGACCTAAAATGGATCAAATCGAAGCATTTTTAAAACTTCTCTTCATGGAAGTTTTTATATTTTTATATATAAGTTTATTGCCAAATTTGAATCCGATTGGACCATTTTTAGAATAACTTTCCATATAATAATATTTCGTGAAGGGACTTATGCGGCAATACCACGCTTTTACTGATACAATTGAATTAATTTTAGTATAATTTGTAGAACTATGGGGTGTAGGGTTTAACATTTTCACTTCAATTGCGAAAACATTACAATAAAATGATATTTCAATTGTTGTTGAACGTGTATGGTGGACATGTCCAATATTGCCTCATGTTCAGTAATATCTAAGATGTAAAAACTACTTATAATCAAGCTTGAAATCTATATTTCAATTCAATGCGACCTTAGGAAGATGTTTTACAGACAAACATACGTACAGACAGACAGACAGACAGGTATTTATACTCGCTTATCGGTTCAGACTTTTTAATACTGATCAAAAACACGTATATAAAATATATACTCTAAAAGGTTTCTGAAACTTTCTTCTACATGCTTCAAGCATTTTCATAAAGTAAGAGCATCTCCAAGCTCAAGGTATTCAAAATGGAAATTACCATTTATTTCTTAGTTTACCATCTATACCATAACAAAAAAAAAAAAAAAAAAGGATGAAACATGCTGTTGTCCATATTGTTTATGTTTTAAAAAATATGTAGGTACATAACGAAGAAAAAGTTTTAAACAGCTTTACATACAAACAAGTTTAAACCAAATTTATAATCACAACCTGAGACATTATAAGAATTGACTGAAACTTGTAAACCCATACTATGTACTATTGTATTATATAATAAATGCATTCTACAAATAATTAAAAAATATTTGTTCATTAATTCGTTAATAAGTATACTTGTACACACACTCTCATACCATATTATGATATAAACCACAGAAAACCGTAAAACACAATACAATTCGATGTTGGGAATGTTTACACAAAAAAAACAGCCATAAATATACCGATGTAAAGAGTAAGAGAGAATACAATATCACAGAACAAAATAAATATAAAAAAAAAAACAACTTAATAAATATTATTTCGTTTTGCAATAAATTATAAATTAAGTATTGTGGGTGCGCAATAATGAAGGTAAGTACGCTGTAGGCAATAAATTATGGGAACAAGTGAAGCTGAATAGCTGAAACTGAAATTTAAATCGAATACAGAACTAATAGTAAACAAGCGAAGCATAATTTAAATTTGACCAAAGTCAAAACTTATTCGATTACATGAAATTTTAAAGCGTCTATACGAAGGGATATTCAAAACTCTAGCAGTTATTCTCTAAGCGAAATTTTTTAGTCCATCTTTCTAATTTAAACAATAAAAAGTCAACAAACATCTAAAGAGTCTTCCTCTGTAAGCAAACTAGGAGCCTTTGAGTTTAACACTCTCCACTTTATAAAGATAAGTTTATCGTACCGCTTGTAATTGCTGTCAAGTTAGAATTTTTGTAATCTCTGCAAGTTGATATTGAAAATTGGGCCGAAAAACGTTTTTTCTAAAAAGCGATTTTTATATCCTCCACCTTAGTGATGAGGATATACTAAATTTATTCTTCCGTTTGCAACAATCAAAAGAAGGCATCGGAGACCCCACAAAGTATATAGATTCTTGATCAGCGTCGATATCTGAGTCGATTTAAACATGTATGTCCGCGTGTCCGTGTGTCCGTCTGTTGTTGGCATCCTCACGGTCGTAAATTGAGAGATATTAAGCTAAAATTTTGTTTCAAATAAATAGATTTTTGTCGATTGTAGGCATAACTCTTGACATATTTAGTTAAATAAAGATCTGCATGCCAAAAATAGGAAACGCTCAATATTTTAACATTCAAGACCGTGAGAATACCCACAACAGAAACAGACATGTCTAGGTCGATTCAGTTTTTGAAACTGATCAAAAATATATATTCTGAATATTACAAATGAAATGACAAACTTAGTATACCCCCCCCACTGTTATGTGAAGGGAATAATAAAGATTGGAAACTAGAAGTTCGCAATTAATTGTCTTAATTTATTGTATAAAAAACATTGCCAGTCTTGTGGACTAAGATACTTATACTAAAGTTATTGTTATCCAGGATTCCCTAAAGCTTTTTATGGTTTTTGTGCTTTTATTTTTAGAGCTCAGCGAAAATTTGATCCTTTAAGAACTTATTAAGGCGAAATTTTATACGGCTCCGCTATGGAAGGGAAATAATAAAATATATTAAGATATAAAGTTCCCTTTAATGCTTTAAGCTTTTCAAGCTTATATTATTAATAGGTAACTATCCAAGGTAAGGGTTTCATTTAGCAGCTTAATTTACTATTTATTACTTAAGTGCTTTTATAGGGTTTTACGGAGTTCGTGCCTTTACTATGAATGTTCAGCGTATTGTTGGCTATAAAATTCAATGTAACTTAAATATGTTAAGCTCTGTATGTGAAAAAGAAACACTACAATTGTTAAATAAAAAAAATTGATATGGCTTAAACCAAATCTAAAGGATCCCAGTATAGGTTTGGCAAAAATACAATTGCTCCCTCTTTTAATCACTTGCATTTCACCTTAACACTCAAGTTCTATTCAAAATATAGATTAATTTAGCATGCGAGTGGATAAAGTATATATTAATTCTCATACCCTTTTAGAAAGTCCAATCCCGTTACTGTTTATTTCCTTCTACAGAAATATATGTATAAGTATATATTTTATCGCAATGTCTCTTATGATTTCATTAAACACTTGGGGAGGAAAACTACTAAATAAGTATTCTTTAAATTATGTAACATAAGAGGCGGGTCCATGGATCAATTCTACCTATTTCTTAGTAAAATATACTGCATACATAGGTAAGTATTTCTTTTTATATCCAATCGTTTCAAAATCAAAATTTGAATTGATTTAACCATGTTCCTCAGACCATCTCTCTGTTCATGTAAAGTTTTGCTATAGATCGAATTTTTGAGATATTTCGATAAAATTTGGTACAAGGACATATATGGGCTCAAAGAGCCAAACTTTTTTAAAAATGAATGAAAATGAATCGAATTGGACAGAATTGGAACGAATGAGACCATTTTAGATTCCTATATCAAGCCGATGACCTCTATCGCTAGTGCTCTTTCTTTTTGTTTTTAATTGTACATAAACCTGTTTTCTGTATAATTTTATTAAAAAAAAAAAAATTGAACTCCATGGGGTATGTGGCAAAATGTTAAAAGGATTAAAAAAAAAAAATTTTTGAGAAAATTTTGGTAAAAAATAGTTAATTAGCATAATATTTGTGCTGTGCTAAATTTGAACCCGATCGAATCATTTCCATATAATGAAACATGATGATATATGGCTAAGGCAGTGCCTCGAGTGTACTAATTTAAATGGTCGGGCTTGATCGACAATAACATTTTCACTTATTTAATCAATCAATCCCAATCCCAATACCAATCTATACGACTTCAAGTCACATTAAAAAAGTAAGGAAACTCAAAAAGATTCCAAAGCATTGTAAGCACATTCATGTACCAATTTTACCCACCTTTAGTATCAAGATTTCTTATATTTTGAAAAAATTTAGATATGTCATGCCCTTATCTGTTACAAACGTTTGCACAAAAACAAAATATTCCAAAACTTATTTTAAAAAGAGGAACTATGGCTCTTTTTAAGAGATTGAAAAATATACTCTTAATGAAAATGTTGTACAGACGTCAAGGCGCATATTCACGAAATGAGAAGCAATGCCTGTTTCTAGTTAGCTTTCATTAATTCAGCATCATTAACAGTTTCCTTGATGGCATGAGAAAAAATGCATTTGAAAAATTATAACACTCACATAATCATCACAATAAAATATGTGCGTGTGTATGTATGCATTTACTTCTTAGTGTTATGTGAGAGTTTGTTTGATATCACTTGTGATGATGCCACTTACCAGCGCTTGGCCAATTATATAAATCAACTGACCTAAATGTGCTTTGTATATCTGTCTGTGCACTGTTGTTGCATTATAAGTAACTTTTCTAATTTCAAAAGGGACTTAAGCCAATCCCATAAATACCCTTTAAATTTATTTTATTTTTTTTTTTTTTTGTAGACTACATAGTTAACCTAAGTAGATCATGTAGACAATGTGCAGTAAGCAGTAAGTATCCCACTCAGCAACGTAACATTACCACACCATCCTAGCAAAACTTCTCGGTTCTAATAAATTTTGTGTAAAATCACGGCTTACAAGAATTGCGAAAGGAGAACGTTTAATACATGTCTTGGATGATCCCACAATTTCTCTTTTTCGTCACTTCTTAACTCATTCTTCGTCCTCTTTCAATTTGCTGTTTCTGAAATGTTTGCAAATTATTTCGCATTCTGTTTACTTGCTGTGAAAATTCCATTATCTCGGGAAATGTCACGCTTCAGCAGTCTTCCAAAAACACTTAACAACTTTGCATTCAATCAGCTTATGATTGCCACTCGCTTTTTTGAATGATGTTTCAGTTCTTGATGCCACTTTAAAGTGCATTTCTGATAATTTATCTTCAAATTTCGCAACTCTCAGCGGGATCTAAAGCGGAAAAGGTTCTAAAAATATCAAAATCCAAAGCGTTTGTAAATATTACAACAGCTTCATATACTAGCCATGTTCACAATTTTCATACCAATAAAGAGAATCGTTGGAAGATACCTTTGTCAGATATTTTTTAGTGTGGCTTAGGGGAAATTTTGTTTGTTATGTTGTTTACAATTTGCTTAAAATTTCAAAATATCGCGTTGATGTTTAATCTTGACGTCTGCCTTGCCGCTTGTCTTGAAGTAAGTAATGTAGTACATTATTCCTTCGAAACACTTCACATTGTATAGCAGCTAAGCAATGCTAATAATTTACTTTATTACTACCCACAGCTTTAGTCCTCAGAAACCAGAAACTTGTTGTGGATTAAATATACGTGTGCACAGTTAATATAAATTTTGCGTTTTTTATACCCGCCACCTCAGTGATGTATACCCTCATAAGTTTGTTCTTCCGTTTGCAACACTCAAAAGAAGGCATCGGAGACCCTATAAGCATCAAAAACTGAATCAAATTAGACGTCCGTATGTCCGCAAGTCCGGGTGTCTGTCTGGGGTTGACCCGTAAATTTAGAGATATTGAGCTCAAATTTTGTACGTGTACTTTCAGTTTTTGCACGTAGATCGCTATTTAAAATGGGCAAAATCGGTCAAGATCCACGCCCCCAATTAACAAAAATCTATATATCTGCAACAAAAATTTAACAGTAAACTTGAAATTTGGTGTGTACATCCAAAAATATTTTCTTCATGGATGTATTAAAAATGGGCGTGGTCAGATAACAAACACCCTAACAAGCGACAAAAATCTTTATATATGTGCCACAAAAGTTAACCTATGTACTTGAAATTTAGTGCATATATTTATGGTTATCCAATCCATCGATGTGTTAAAAATGGTCGGATATAGACACGGCCACAATTTACAAACACCACAAAACTAGACTTACAAGCTAATATTTAAAAGCATACACTATTAGAGGGTGCAATGTATATGTATATATATATATATGCCACACCCACCGTTGTGGATATGGAAGGTATTTAAGATTTGGTTTGAACCAAACTTAATTTTCTTCCTTACTTTTTTTTCATATTTTTCCGCAACAACGCCAAGCAAATAAATTGAGCTGCGTCTGAAAATTTAATTAAAACAACAAAGGTGTTATGGTTGCACAACATAAATAAATTTGTATAGCTGGGTAGGGGAAGTTCTTGTAATACACCTTCATTCCCGTATTCACACATTGACCCGTTTGCATTTCCTCTCTTCCGCACATCTATTCCTTTCACTTGTTTATTATACACAGTTCTATCTGTATCCACGCGCACATTCGTAGATATTGTATAATTCCGTGGCATTTACAATACACAACGTAACTTTTAAATCATTGCGGTACACTCAACCGCATCCACAGTGGATAGAAAGTAAAATTGTAACATTAAGCTGAAATAAAGCACATGTTTACATATGTACAATGTATTCAAATAAGTTTAGACCGCAAAGCAGTGGAGGGTGAAGAAAACAATCGGATTTTGGACCACATTAAAAAACCATTTTGAAAATCTCTTGTGTGACATAGTAAAGATAAAAATTTCGTGGTTGAAATAAATAACAAGTAAACGGAGCTAAATTTTGCTGAGCTCAAGTATTGAATAACCACCATCAATGAGAAGTTTATATGTTAATCTTCTATACTTGATAGGAAATACGGAAAAGTAAAAAAAAAATTCTTCCTTTTTCAATTTTTGGATACTGCAGCTCGTGAAACGTTACACAAAGCAGCTGCTTTCGTCAAAAACGCTTCCGCTATCTGTCCTTTTTCGAAATGCGAGAGATCACCAATGACTTGTTTTAATTGTTATAGAACAAAGTGTATAATGTATAATACACTGAAATATAATCTACAAGACTTGGCACGTAAACTGTGCTTTACATACGCGTTGCATTATTTACTCGGAAGAGTGTTGCTAACATGCAACATGGTGTACATATTATTTTGTCCATCCCCTGTATACCACTATGGGATGGTGGGTATAAGTTAAAATCGCTCAAGGACCACGCCCACAATTAACAAAAATCTATATATCTACCAAAAAAATTTACCTATGAACTTGACAATTGATGTCCATATATATGGTTATCCTTTACATCGATGTATCAAAATTGAGCGTGATCGAATAAGAGACAATTTACAAAAAACCTTATTCACCATAAAACTAGTCTTGCAAGCTGATACGTAATACATACACTATTAGAGGGCGTAATATATATATATAATTGTCACGCCCACCGTTGTGGATGTGAAGGATATTTAAAATTTGGCCAAAGTCAAATTTAGTTTTCGTACTTGTTTCTACTATTGTATAACCGCAATATTATTCACATTTAAATTAAAAAATATAAATTTCATCATTTTTCCTATTTTTTGCTTATAAATATATATATATTTTTGTACTATATATGTTATTTATGAGTGCGATGAGTATGAAGACATTTTTTTATTTCATTGTTGTGTGTCTATAATGGACAATAAATAAAATCGTGTTAAATATACGGTATTAAATATAATACAAACAGATTAAAAATCCGCTAAAAATACAATAAATAATACAAGAGATATATGTGTGTGTGTATAAAGGGCAATATGTTGATGCATGACCAACATAAAAGTTAAATATGTAAACAACGTTAAACTTTATTCAAATTAATTTTTATGTGAAATATTTAATCCCAACCTTTATACAAGTAAACAACCTAATAATAGAGTGGGAGAAGTATTACCAAAGGCGACATTGCCTACTTTTTGTAAGATTTGGGATAAAAAATGGCTAAAAATGAACTGCTTCACAGTTATATTTTAACTAAGAGCGTGGTATGTGTATAATTGAGCCCTGTTTTAAAGGTTATTAAATGTAAAAAAGTGTTTTACTAAATCATCAAATTCTACCCTTTAAAAGAAAATTGTGGCCCAACATCTTCTTAATAAATAAATATTGTGTATATGTCAGGTGTTCATAAAAGTTTGTCCATCACGTGTAATTAACAATTATTTACACACTTATAGATAAATTTGATATTATAATATTACCTGTTACTCGTAGATTTATCAAAATGACTTTGAATGAATATACTTTTTTCATAAGGAAATGTAATTATTATAGACCACCGAACTAACCCCAACACATTTTTTCACAAACATTTCCTTGAACAAAATATTAAGCACTTCCTTTTCTTTCTTCTTTAAAGTATCACAGTTAATAAATATATCTTAATTTGTATTAAACACTTTTTTATGAATTTAATTTTTATATAATTTAATTATTTTATATTTCTCTTTATTATTTCACAATTAATCTTATTTAAAAGACATTTCTAAAGCACCGATTAACAAGAACTCAAGAACTGAAAAGAAACGAATTCATAACAAATTCAGTGAACTTAACAGGTGAGAGAGAAAAAGGATCATGCAACCCAATCTCTATAATTTATTGGCCTCACAAAGTCACACAACTTTCTCTTAGCATATTAAGAGTTGACTTCTAATGCATTGTTTTACTATACTTACTGATATTGACATGTATACGGGGGTTTGATTTTTACGAACGGAAACGAATATTTACGAGCTAGCGAAAAACTATTCAAGGTATACAGAAAGTTTTCCAATTTTTAGGCTTCTATATATATGTAAATGCATAGATGCGTTTATTTAATTAAAGAATTGACTTTTATATAAGGAAATGTTATTATTTGTATAAGGAAATGTTATTATTTTAGATCACCGAAAGAACACCAACACACTTTTTCACAAACATTTCCTTGGACAAAATATTAAGCACTTCCTTTTCTTTCTTCTTTAAAGTATCACAGTTAATAAATATACCTTAAATTGTATTAAACACTTTTTTATGAATTTAATTTTTATATAATTTAATTATTTTATATTTCTCTTTATTATTTCACAATTAATCTTATTTAAAAGACATTTCTAAAGGACCGATTAACAAGAACTGAAAAGAAACGAATTCACAATGAATTCAGTGAACTTAACAGGTGGGAGAGAAATAAGATCATGCAACCCAATGTCAACATAAAGCACATGTGAGCTAATGAAGTGTTTACAAATGAAACATAAATTAATTGCCTAAAAGATGTCACTTATTTATACCAGGAAGTGCTATTGTTTGTTAATATATTTTGTATTTTCTGATGAACTGCAAACACTCAAATAAATAACATAAGCAAATATGTAACAATAACAATTATCTAATTTATAAATTCATCATTTCGGTATTATTTGACAGATTGCTTTAAATGATCTATTATCTAACACCTGTTCATCTGTTGCTCGTTATATCTTTTCAGTTCTTGTTAATTGTTCGCGCCGGCTAAAATGTCGGAAACATTAAAATATTTTTCAAAGTAATAGAAAAAGAAATTATCAAATATTTAAATGAATTCATTAGAATAAATATAAAAGTGTTCAATATATTTCACTATACTCGTATATTTATTCAATTTTATTGGTGATGCTTATAATAACAGAATAAAGGAATTAAATATGTTCAAGGAAATGGTTCTAAAATAATAAATAATAATTTATATTAATATAAAAAACGTGATATCCATGATTTATAATGTTAAACTAAAACATTATGAAAAAATTTGCACCAAAAAAAAGGGAAAATTTTATGTATGCCGTGAAAAAATTTTCGTGAATGTTCGTTAAAATCGTTGTGAAGAGTAACTATCGTGTTCGGTGGAGCAATAGGAATATTTTCTTGATATGCTAAAAAAGTTACATTTTGCTAAATTGTTGTAGATGCGCGGGTGTATTAAATAGCTAGGAACACTCCATCTTATGTGGTGGATATAAAAATATGAAATTGAATTAAAAATACCCAGAACAAAAGTTCTCTGCCATTGTTAAGCAAACTGACATTAAATGTCTACCCACTAAAGCGGACAAATATGGCAATAAATACAATGAATGGAAAAACTTTCTAGTACAACAAATTGAATCATGAATATAAGTTCAAGTACTCATGATACAACTCATTTTGAAATGGTCCTATTGTGTGCGGTACTTTTCCATTTCGGGTACTGAGTGTCTACAAAATCATTCCATTTAATTGCAAACCATAAATACAAGTGACTGCTACCCCCTCAATGGCATACAACACGTACACAGCAATGTGAGCGTAGGGGCATTAAAAATTACAGCCTTGAAACTCTGACGGATGTTTCTTATTTTCATTCATCTATGGTGTGCTCGTGCTGTACGATTATGAATGGGTTTGTACAATGTTATTTATTTGATGTATTAACGGCACTGAAGGTGTCTTCCTATTCCCCTATTAAGCTATTTCCGATTACTATCAAATAAGATTATTTGAAACAAATCAAATCGTCTCAAAATGAACACAATATAAAAGCGTGTTTCAATAATTGTACTTGTGGTTGTGGTTGTAGTTGTAGTTGCAGTAAAGCCGTAGAGAAAAGGTGTTTCTTTAACAAGATTACGAATTGTTGAGAGAGCGTAATTCTTTGTCTAACTAACACAAGGGATATGTACATTATTGTTGTTGTTGTTGTTTTTTACTCTTTTTAAACACCTAACGGCATGCTATCGTTCAAATTGAAGGTAAAGTTAAAAGCAAGAATACAAGTAGATAAACATGAGAAAAAGTCATGGTTAGCAACACAAATTTGAATAATAAACATAATGTATGTAAAATACTCAAAATATTGACGTAAAATTTCTTTATTGAAATTCACGCCTTTAATTGATCAACTTCTCTCCTGGAAAGTTGAAATTAAATACAAATCATTAATTAAGACAGAAATGTTCAAAAAGTGTATGAAAACGGATATCAAGTACGCACATAATTTGTAATAAATGTAATAAAAAAATGTCTCCTCGTGAGTTTATAAAATTTATCCATGTAATATAAAAGGGAGGTATGAGGATATATAAAAACCGTCCATTTGGAAGCTTGAACTGTGAACATGTAATGTACTACTCGTACTCAATTGCATATTCGGCACGCCCCCTATTAATATATGAATGTGGAATATCAAAATTATTCCAAACAATTTATAATTACTGTTATCTTTTATTCTTCCTTAGCAGCACTTCACCCCCTTAGTAAAATCAATGAAACCCATTTATCCACAGACTGACAAATTGGTTCGATTTTGGTGCCACTACATTTTGCCATATAAATAAATTGCCACATTGTGAATTATATTGGATAAATTCTTTGTATTCTGCACTGGACATATTTAGTTACAGGTGGATGCTCTCCAACTGTTTTAACAATTCCATTACTCCCAATACGTTATGCATGGATGGTTGTGCATTTAAATATTACTAAATCTCTAATGTAATTTTGTAGATCATGATTTTTTTTTTGTTGTTTTTTTTTTTTTTTTTTGTATTCTACTAACGGCACTAAAACGTTTCTGAATGTTTCTGTCTAAACAATTTACATGTACAGTTAGTTACACACTATATGCGCATTGCTGTAAACAAACCAGCAAAGCTGTATAAATTTAATTGCTACTGCTACTCGCAACTGTTTCATGATGATTCAATTTCATTTAATTTTATTTTCATTTTAGTAACTTAATTCTTTTATTGCATTTAGTTTTGAAAAAAAAGTTGTCCACCTTCTGTATGTAGGTAAATAAATTGATAAATTTAATCCGTTAAATCTCTGTGACATTGTTTCTATTGACTCGACATTGTGCGGAAAATATTGTCATTTCAAATAAAAAATAGTTGAAAAATTGCAACAAGTTGCATTTAGTGAAATCAGCTTAAGATAAACTGTAGCAAGCTTTTATGGCATATATAGTGGATGAACAAAATAATATGAACACCTGATTTAAACAATGTTTATTTATTAAAAAGGTGATGGGCCACCATTTACTTTTAGAACAACTGCAATTCTTCACGGCATAGATTCGTAAAGTGTCTGAATAGTTTTCAGCGGAATGTGTTTTTCTTGTACCACAACATACTCCAATTGTTTTAATAATGTTGAAGGTGGATAACTACTCCTCACACTCTGCCCATATTATCTGGCCACAATTCCAGCAGTAGTGCCAACATGGTGTTCATAATATTTTGTCCATCCCCTGTGTATAGCAAAAAATTGCCTTGATTCGAATTAAACGAATTTATACAGTTGAAATTTCGAATTTATTGTTTCCAAAGTTTTACTTAAAAAGTAGGCGCCAAAATATATTCAAAATACTATACCTCACAATCTATACAATACGAATGAAAAGGCTTGAAAGAATACAATAAACTAAAACCATTTTCTCCATAATCTATGTCCAATAAAAGAGCGTTATGAAAGTACTCCATAAGCTAAATAATATCTAACTAAACCAGAAAAAAACTCTAATACTACATTACTGCTCTTCACACTCCATTTTATAAGGATATCAATGTAAAAAAACTTGTAGAATAGAATGTCATATAATACGATACTTATAAAATAGAAAAGAAAAACATTTTAACTTTGTTACATATTCAAGTCAAGCTCTTTTACTTTGTTTTATTTGTTACATTTTTAACTATAAAATATTTCCTTTAGAATATAAAAATATTTTCAAATTCTTCATGAAGTAAATTTCGACAAATATACCCCCCAATAAAGTTCAATAGCTTAAAGTTATATACTTAGTTTGTAAAATTGTTGTTTTTAAAACTTTTACAAAAATACATACGTGTATAAGATTGTAAGAAATGTAATAAAATAGAAACAAATTGTAATAAATATTATGATACTGTGCTGCAGCTGAACAATGGATAAATAGGTTATAAGTAAATTTTCTTATAAATTAATGGTCATTAAAGTGAATAACTAATAATTTATAGGAAATCAAATGAAAATGTTAGATTTGACTGATCATTGAATACCCTACACCACTTACCAAGTGCACCAGAAATTATGCCAAAATTAATTCAGTTGTATCAGTAAACGAGAGATAGTGCCGCATAAGTCACTTTGTAAAATAACATTATGTATAAAAAGATTCTAATGTTACGATCGAGTTCAAATTTGCCACAACCAAATTATATAATTATTCTTTATCAAATTTTTTTAAAAAAATACGATATTTTTCTAAATAAAAATTTTAGAATAAAACCTTATATCGGGAGGGGTTCTCAAAATTGTCCATTTTTCAATAAAGTTTATCTTGGGATTAATATACAACCTTATACCAAATTTCAACGAAATATCTCATAAAATGAAACATAACCTTAAAAAAATAAAAAAAATGTACGTGAACAGACAGGCAGACGCACAGACGTACACAATTAAATCGATTCAGATTTTAATGATGAGAGTGGCATGTGCCACAGGAGTTGCAAACATCCTCGCAAACTTAAAATGTGATGCCGAGTGTTATTAATAATAGGTCATGAAAATTTAAATTCAAGAATGTAATAAATACGTAAACTGAAAAGATCTAATAAATAGTTATTTGAAAAATTAAATTAAATGACTTTTTAAATTGTTGTGCCACCATAGGCCACCCGCACATACATTATTAATATCAACATCCTCTAAAGTGTGCAACCCTTTTATCAAACAATGAAAATATTTTCTTTTTTTTTAAATAAATTTCAATAAAAAGGCTTATATATATATAATGTGCCCGCGAACATTACTACCTTTAACATTACTTTTGAATGGCTGTTTAAAGAAAAAAAAAAATACTGGAAAATGAGCACAATGCCGTAAAGCTTTTTTCCTACCACTTGCAGAAATTTTAATTCATACAGGACGTAAAGGCAAAGAAATACTGTTCACGAGAATGAATTAATGAAGTTTTACACAAAGCCTGTCAACTTATTTCGAGAAGGAAATGGATGGTTACACGAATAGCAAAAGTAGTAAGCGTTAAAAAATACATTTTCTGCTCATTGCCATAAAATTTCAGTTGAAAATTATTCAAGTTCTTTGTCCATTCAAGCAATAAAAATCTCTGATTGTTGATATGCTTGTGAAAGGACTATTTAAACGTTACCAGCAGTCTTGGATATAAAACAATAATATAAATGTGGAGATTATAATGCACATATTTACACACACACAACTGCTCACTCCGGTTTAAATAATTGTCCTCTTCACTGCAATCTATGTACGATGGCAGTTATTTAATGTATTTACATTAACATTAACATTTATATGGTACGAGTACATGTACACACAATATCCTCTATCTCTTTTTTGCTTTCACTCTCTATTCATTCTGTTTACTGTTAGTGTATGGACGGATGTATAGATGAGTTAATATTGAGTAAAATTGATATTTGAATAAGTTGTCATTTCATTTCTCCACTTTGGCAGAGATTCTTCATATACATGGAGAGTAGTAAATTGTTCTATCATTGTATCTATCATTTTTATTGTAATTCTATTGTTACATTTAAACATGTATGTAACTGTATGTATATGTACGACCTCTTGGTGTCATATTGTGAAATGAAATGATTTTATTTCAATCCGAAAAAGCACATATGTTCACCTACATACATACAGAGTCTATGCATTGTATATGTGTTAATCCACTCACCATCTAACTAAAGTATATTCAGTTTTCGCACACTTCCACTGAATCGTTTATAACTGTTTATTTGTCCATATAAAATGATTGTGTACCTTTTGTTGAGCTTTTTTAAATCGTTTGACTCTCCGTCTGTCCAATATACATAATATGTGTTCAAAACAATTTGACCCTTGTTTTGAACCAAAATAGGTCGCCATTGAATAGGGACCGAATCAAAAACATTTTACAGCATCTTCTCATAAATAAAAGGAGTCTTAATTTGTTAAACAAACAAAATAAATATTATTTTCTATATTATACAACCACGCCCATTTTTGACACATCGATGGATGGAGTAATTTTTAATATATATACTAATTTTCAACTTTATAGCTAAATGCTTATAGCGGATAAGTAGATTTTTATCCATTGTGGGCGTGGTTCTTACCGATTTTGTCTCAAATTAAATAACAATCTTTTTAATTAGAATAAAAATCCATATAAGCTTGTCATTAAATTTGCCTGATACAGACGGTAAGGTAAGAGACCCTTTCTTGATCAACATCAAAAACTGATTCGATACAGATACGGACATACATTTGGACCTTTGTAGAATTTGAGATTTTTTAAAATATGTATATAAACACTTCTACTTTTTTTAAGCAGATCACTTTTTAAATTTTGCAAAATCGATTATGAGCCACACCCACAATGGATAAAAATCTTTCTTTAAAATTTGAGCTAAAAAAAGTTTAAAATTGGTATTTATATTTATAGTTGCATTGATGTGCCTAAAATGGGCTTGGTCGTATACGCCCACACGCCTAAAATTTACAAAAAACCGTACTCAGAGGAAAACTCAACTTGCAAGCTGATACGTAATACATACACAATTAGAGGGCGTAATTATAAACCTGTCACGCCCACCATTTATATGTAGACGTAGAGGCTACTTGGTTTTTTCACTTTTTCTCAACTTTTTATTTCAACACAGATATCCTTTTTATACCCTCCACCTTAGGGAAGAGGGTATATTCACTTTGATCATCCGTTTACAACACATCGAAGGAAGCCTCGGAGACCCCACAAACCATATATATTCTTAATCAGCATGAAAAGAGAAATCGTTTGAGACATGTCCGTCCGTGTGTCCGTCTGTTGTTGGCACTCTCACGGTCGTAATTTTTGAGATATCAAATTGAAACTTTACGTATTCTTAGTTCAATTTCGCTGTTTCGTATTGAAATTGGGCAAAATCGGTTAAGAGACACGCCCACAATAAACGAAAATCTCATAATACCTCGAAAAAATTGTATCTTAAAAAAATTATATATCGCACAATACTATGCCTATCAAGTTGAAATTTGGTATATATATAAAGGGTACCGTTATCCAACACTGTGCCAAAAATGGGCGTGATTGAATAACGCAAACGCCTATAATTTAAAAAAAACACTATTTGCGTAAGTACATGAAATACATAAATATGGCAATAGGAGCTTATTTTTTAGAGAATTACAAAAGGTGGAGGGTATTTAAGCTTCGGTCTTAACCGAACTTTTCTATCTTGTTTTGATATAATGTTGTAAACTTATCTACGTATAGACACCCTTTTACTAGATGCTAAATCTCGTCATTTTTTATATTAAGCGAATATTAAATGATCAACCTATTCCCACCTGTGACCTATGTGACAATACATATTATGTATGTATGTGTGTATATTTACTATAATTACATATGCATGTATGGTGGCACGTTTGCAAACACATTTTGCAAGTGGATGATAAACTTTATAAGTATTGTTTTTCTGCCAGAGACGTGCACAGAATTCGTTCCCAATTGTATGCAAAATAACTAAATGACGGTTTACATATTGGTAAGGTGGCATCCAATAATTTGGTTTAAAACTTTATTGTGGGATTCATACCTACACATGTAGGCGTATATGCGACTATGTAGCTAGTGTTTAAACGTTATACATTTAATGTGTTTGTGTGTGGTTCACCACAGATTGTCATGTATAAACACAACGAAACGGAAATATGTATGTACATAGCCGAAAAAGAGCTTACAATATACACACATGCACCAGCATAAAATAAATATTTACATATATATTAAATAATTGGTTTAGTGGGTATACAGTTGAATAGAACTGAATGCTCTATTGTTGGCTTGAATGTTAGTTACATTATCACATTGGCTGTACTGTACTTACTTAACGAAGTTGACCCAAGAATTTTTAATATTATAGTTTGGCACGATGTGTCTAGAATTTCGCCAACAATTACAATTGAAGAAGATTCTTTTAAAAAATTTTATATAAAATGCTTTTTTTTTTCCTGTAATATTGAAAAAAGAAACAATTGTTCGTACACATGAATACATCACATTGTGGCATATTCAAAATGACGACCCCATGAAGTGGCGGATTACCAAATCCGATATAGGTGTGAAATGAATGTGCTTAACAAGCAGCATTATGCCTCGGGCGATTGCTGTGATGATATTAAAAGCGAACGAAAATATCGAATTACCTATTACTTCCTTGGTATTTTAAAGATCTCATTATGGAGCTCAAATGAAAGGGCTTGATATATGCAGTACCTTTACCTAAATGTAATCCATTAAAACCAAAATGAGGCAACCTTCCCCAAAGCTTAAATTTCTGCTCTTCACAACCTATTGATATCAAATTAAAAAACTTAACGTTTAGACAGGTGCCCGAAGATTTCGTATCTATCGTTCTTCATCAAAATTTCAAACACTTTCAAATATTCACCTTTGTTTTTGACTTTTAATCTTTCACAGAGGTGGCAACGTTACTTAATATTGTAGATTTACCCAAAACCACGTTTTTCTCTTTAGCTGTTTCAGTCAAATACATTTTTACGTGTTCTGGATGCAGAATATAAAGTTCCACCTTAACAGTCTTTTAATTATGTACGTTTAATTATACCACCAGAGAATGCCACAATTCCGCATTAGATGATTGACAATTATATCTTAACAAAGCGTCTGTTCATCTTCAACACCCAAAATGCTTACCTTGTGCTTCTTAATACCGTACACACGTCCACACACAATAAGCAAGGCTATAAATTGATGTGTGGGTACATGTGTGCGTGTGTGTGTGTGTGTGTGTGTGAATGTCAGCAATCTATATTTGTAGAGTTGGCATACTCCCGGCAAGAAGACACTTTACGAACAACATCAAAATGCTTTGGTTACCTTTCCATATAAAATAAATACGGTATTTCATTATCACAGTTATTAAGCAGGTTCATGTACTGAATGGTAATATTGGAGCAATTTGTAATGAACGTTTTATGTAGAGCAGGAGTGGTGTATAAAGCAGGATAAACTGCTACACGAAAGCTGAACTGTGTGTAGGTAGAAAAATAAAAATTCTCTTCTGTTCTAGTCTTTGTTTCGGGTTTAACAATTATGTAGCACCTCACAAATTTTTAGCATCTTTATCGAATCGAATAATTGAATGGGAAACGACTGAAAATGTAATAATACAAAGGTAGCCTGTGATTTTTGTTGCCCTAGTTACCACAACACATTAATTAATTAGTATTGAAGCAAACTATTCGGATAGGATAGCCTCTGTTATTATCAATATTCACTTGCCAAACGAAACTGAACATTACTACCAATCTCTTCTGCAAACCTGTGATAGATTTTTATATTGTAGAATTATTTTGTAAAGCATTAAAAATGAAAAATTTCACCCCATTACGATTTTTCTTAAATGAATAATTACACGGCAATTATTTTTATACCTTCCACATAATATGGGGGTATACTAAGTTTGTCATTTTGTTTGCAACACCCAAAATGAGGCGTCAGAGACCTTACAAAGTCATCATCAGCATCAAAAACTGAGTCGATCTAGACATATATGTCCGTGTGTCCGTGTGTCTGTCTTTTATTGATATTCTCACGGGCGTAAATTTTGGGATATTGAACTGATATTTTGTATTTTGTATTTTCCCACAGATCACTATTTAAAATGAGCAAAATCGAGAAAGAGCCACGCCCACAATAAATAAAAATCTCTTTATCTGCCACATTGAGCTATGATCTTGAAATTTGGTATAAATATCTATAAATATTCTTTTCATTGATGAACGAAAAAGAGGAAGAATTGGATAACGGACACGCCCACAATCACAAAAATCTATTTACCTAACATAAAAATAACCTTTAAATTTGAAATTTCGTGCACCTATTTATGGTTATCTCATCCATCGAAATATCAAAAATTGTCGTAGTCGAATAACAGACACGCCCACAATGTACAAAAAACCGTACTTCACTTGCTAGTTAATACGTAATACATACAGTATTAGAAGGCGCATATAGATATATTTATATGCCACGCCCTTTGTGCAAGTGGAGGGTATTTAAGAATTAGCCTAAGCCAATTTTTTTAATTGCTACAAACTTAATCAGATGCATGCAAACCGCTATGTTATTTAATTTTTGAATTTATATGCGCGGTAGCATTAGACTTCTAATGCAATATATTTTTATATATATAGGAGAATGAACAACGTGTTCTTTGGTTTTGCATATAGATATTAGCCTTAATTGATTTCGACTGTAGTCACTAATTACCAATTTATTTTTAATTACAAATCGAAAACGCCCCCAATTTATTTAAATTTGGAAAATCAATGTTGGCGCTTATAATATAACTGTCAAAACAAATATCATCGCATACAAACACACGTATGAACAAATATATATATAAATATTTGTGCGTATGTATATGATAATTGTGCATCGATGGTGCCAATATATAATTGCTGTTAATATAATTCGAGTGGATGTGATTGCGCGAACGTGAGTTGGCGTTTACTCTTAATTAAATTGCACCGTTAAACTTTTTGTACCAAAACAAGTTTTTTCCACTTGTATTTTTGAATTGTATTTATAAGAAAAGAAATACTTTTCTCTTTGTATTCTTTAACAATTATGCCAGTAAGCATATTTGAAGCTGTTTACAAGTGTGCCCTACATACGCAAAGTACAAGAAATCATAAACTTTAGCTCGTTATAAATCGTAACTTATTGAAAAAATTGTAGTAAATTTCACCTTAAGACTTGTTTGAGAGGCATATTAGAACTGCAGACACAATTTGGTGCTCGGAGCCCAGGAGGGTGTTAAGATTCATAATGTTTTGCCAACTTCAAAGCTAAGGGCTTGGGCTAGTATAATAGATCGCAGTACGGTTGCCAATTACCAATTACTCCGCCATCTGCATGATATCAAATGGAAGTCAAATCAAAGGATCTGACAAGCAGATTGTCTTAAGCTAAACTTCAAATATAGTGAATCCACAAAATGGCGAATTACCAATCTATTGAAATGGGACTCAGCTATCATTATGAAATTTTCAGGGGTGTTTATTTCCACACCTTAGAAATTCCATCGGCCATATTCCAACTACATGGAATGAAATGAACCCCATCTGGGATCCAACTAGTATGATTAAATTTTCGTAAAAGATAAAAAATTCTAATTCAAAGGCCATTTCCGAATCTTTCCGAAAATTTTTAGAATAATACCCAACAAAAACCAAAATATCTTTCAAAGAGAAAAATAAAATCTCAGGTTATACATAATAATTTTCAATACATTCACAACATAATCATAAATATTTTATTATATGATTATTAACAAAGATTCAAATAATTAAAGAATGAAAAACGTTCAACAGCTACTACAATACATGTCCTTAAGGGAGAACTTATTTAATATTGAATACATTCAGGATTATTATAAAAACTAAATACTGTATCCAATGACGATGCCTTTTGATGGGGAACGGGTAATTGGACATTTTCTCCTCACAGCGTAAAATAAAATTATATTACTGCATATATCAAAAGTTAGTAGTATTATTGCCGCTAGCATAATGCACAAGTCAACATTAAAATTCTTGATAACATTCTTGAAGGAAAAAACAAATAAGATACAACAACGTACAAGTTGGAGTTTAGAGGATAGAGCATGCGTGAGATTTACACAAAATACATACAAACATTTGCTTATACAATAATATGTATAGATTTATGTGTGTGTATGTGTGTGTCTGTAAAGTTGCCACTTCGTATATAGCTTTGTACTTTTGTATAAAACAAATTTAAAAAAAAAATAAATTTGGCTTAAAGTAAATCTCTGATACCCTACATATGTTCATAAAATGTGAGCGTGGCAGGTACACAATTGCACAATTGCATCTTTTTATACCTAAAATATGAAAAAAAAAAATATGGGCCAAATAGAGTTTTTTAATTGCCCTCTACTAGTGTTTGTACTACGTATCAGCTTGAAAGGCGAGTTTTACGTGGAGTATGGTTTTTTTAAATTGTGGGCGAGTCTATTATTCGATTACGCCCATTTTTGGCACATCGATGAATGGGATAACTATATATATGCATCAAATTTCAAGTTCATAGGTGAACTTTTTTGAGAGATATATAGATTTTTATCGAAATTAGGCGTATCTGTTATGCGACCATGCCCATTTTTGGCATATCGATGAAGCGTACAACTATAAATTTGTGCACCAAATTTTAAGTTTATGTGTCAATTTTTATGGCAGATATACAGATTTTTGTCCACTATGGGCGTGTCTGTTATCCGAATACGCCCATTTTCAGCAAATCAATGGATAATTTAATTGTAAACATGTTGACAAAATTTCTGTGGCAGATATATGAATTTTTGTTAATTATGGGCGTGGCTCTTGACCGATTTAACTCATTTTAAAAAGTAAACTGTGTGCAAAACCAAAAATGCCAACAACAGACACGCACATACATGTCTAGATCGAATAAGTTTTCGACGCTGATAAAGAATATATATATACTTTGTAGGGTGTCTGACGCCTCCTTCTGGTTGTTTCAAACGGAAAAATAAACTTTGTATACCATCATCCTTAAGGTGGAGGGTATAAAAAGAAAACCTGAATATATTTGAATCTTTCTTTACATTAAATATGCTTTGTAGGGTCCTTGAAGTAAGCCCCCTTTCAGTTGTTGCTAACAGAAGAACAACCAAACTCAGTATACCGCTTACTATAGCATGAATAGTATAAAAAGGCATACGCATTAAATTTTGTGTGCAAATGTTTACCCAAAAGCACAAGAATAATAGACAACGCTGCGTATAAACAACGCATTCTCTTTATCAGAAACAATAATATTCACATTTTCTCTTTTCTGTACTCTCCACAGTAATGTTATATAAAATGTTGGCCATAGAATTAGCAGATGAAAGCTTCAAAATTTTGATATTCTTGATCAGTGTTACAAAAAGAAACGATATACGTCTCCATGTCCATCCGGGTATTCGATTATTGATCTGTTTTGTAAAACATTTGCGGTCGCCAAAAATTGATGCATTTAGTTGAAATTTAAGAAAAGTTAAAAAAATAAAATTTAAAAAATTATTAATATTAAATTATTAGTAAAGAAAAATTGTAAAGTATAAATTTTCTACTTAGACAACAAATATATTTTACAAAACTTTCTCCATTGTGTTGCAAAATATTTGATAATTTCAAAATGTCATGTGGAATGTGGCTGAATTTCAATTGACTAATTCTAAATTTCCCTCAGTAGGTGAGAGGGCTAAGGCTTTGTCTTAGTAAACTCTGTCTGCTGTAAGACACGGGTTAAAATCCAGCTGTAGAAAAAAGTGAGAGTTTTTCAGCTGGAATTTAAACTCAAGTGTCGTGTTGGATTGTTAACCCACCGACAGCTTAAAATATTACCATGAAAGTAGAGGTTGGTCCGACAGGTGTATGAGCAATTTAAGCTTGTAAAACGCCCTACATACATTATTAATTTTAAATTTCAAATAATAATTTCTGAATTCAAAAAAGAAAGGAAAAAGGTACCGTTACACATTCTTGTGCAGTATAAAATTTCTAAAAAAAAACTTTAGAATCCCTGTGAGAATAAAAATCAAAAGGCACAAAAACAGGAATTTTTAAGTACCAATAAAAACCGGTGAATATAAAGAAGGCCAATTCAGTAATGCATCTTATGTAATGAAAACACACACACTGATTCTGAATAGCAGTAAATAACATGAAATGAAAACCCAGACGCTCTTTTAATTACACAAAACCTAAAGAGAAAATGAGAGCATTTGCTGGATGTAAATTCGTAAACATATACAATGACTGCCGCACATAACGCAAAATGCAAAATGTTAACTGTTTTTGATTAGATTTCATGAAGGCAGCATCAAACTTTAGAGTCATTGTTTGTGTTGCCGCCAGGAGCAAGTTGCGTTTGCGGTTTTTCTTTTAACGCAATATCAATGTAGTGCCGTCGTACCATAAAAATCTATATCTGACGAATGGTGGTAATAATAGTACCCTTGAGAACCACAACACAATGTAACTACAATGTAAAAAGTCACCTTTCAAAGTTGACCTACATCTAATATGTCTTTTTTTGTAGTTGTAGACAGTGGCAAATGTACGGTATATGAATAAAGTCAAATTAAAAAGTTTTAATTCTTACAATTACAATGTAAAAAAAAAAAAACAACATTTACAAATAATAAAACGTGAAAAATTTAAAACAAATAATTATAAATTTATTTAATTTATGGTTGAAATTATTGTCTGCGAATATATACATAAAAGGCAAGTAAGTGTGGTGTGAAGTGTGTCATTGTTAGCTTAGTGTCAAGCTATTAAATATTTGTGTTGAAGGGTGTAACGCCGATTACATTGTGAAAGCTGCCAACCACGTAATCATATCTATTATTTATAATTACTGTCATTATGTCAATACAAAGTAAAGATGAAAAGTAATTCAAGTGATGCATTAAAAGCAAAATTGAAATAACAGCAGAAAATAGAAAAACGTTTTGGCATGAAATTCTAATAATATTTATAGGTTAGTGGGAATTTTTAATTCCATAAATACAAACACATTTATATACATTACACCACATATGTGCAGAAACTTGTGTTAATTAAAAAGAATGCATCAAGAATCTTACAAAGGAATAATATTTTTCATCAGCCTCAATATATGAAACCATGTACCCAAGTCCGTCCGGATGTCCGCATCTTATTCGGACTCACTTTAATATAAATTTTGATTAAAA
Organism: Ornithomya fringillina; assembly: GCA_963978525.1. Taxonomy (NCBI): domain Eukaryota; kingdom Metazoa; phylum Arthropoda; class Insecta; order Diptera; family Hippoboscidae; genus Ornithomya; species Ornithomya fringillina. Next base: position 8,336,958 of record OZ021693.1, read on the forward strand.
AAAGGTACATATGACCAAATCTGAAATAAGCACCAACCATCGTTTTTCAGTGCTGAATAAATTGTAGGGGTATCGCTTGACCGTGTTTCTCTAATTTTAAAACCAACCTACATATTTAAAGTACTAACACTTTTGCATAAATTTAGAATTTATAGAATTAATTTTAACAGCCAAAAGAATGATTACCACCATATCATACTCATTCCTGGACAGACGGACAGTCACTTATCACCAGAATGACTCGGTCGGTACTGATTCAGAATATGTATACTTTGTGGTCTACTTTGGGTGTTTATATAATAAAGCAGGTTGTTATTTAAAGTGGAAAAAGTGGTTTGGAACCATACCCACAACCGCCAAAAAACCTCTCTGTCAATAAGACGGAAAATTTGCTTTAAATTTTGTACTTTTGTGTGAACAAACACGCCCACAATTTGAAATGATCTAAATGGCGCATAGTCCGACTTGTTTTTTCATACATAATCCATAAACTATAATCCACTTAAGCATTGCTTGCAATTTAGATATAATTAACATCCATTTTTTTATTGTTTCTTTTTTACTAACATGAACAAGAATAAAATGTTCATGTAAACATGTGGTGACTACATGATTAAATGTTCTATAAAGTCTTTCATTTCTTCTTGTGAATTTCACCTTAACTTAAACGAAACCAATTACAAGTAAAAATGTGCATAAAAATGTGTAAAACATGAAATGTGAATGTGTGTGTGTATACGTAAGATCACACCCACTATGAAGTGATTACAATTCATTTGTAATGGTCTTGAATTTTTAGTGTTAAACATATGAAAAAGCTATAACAAAAAAAAAAAAAAAAAAAGAAAAGTTATGTAAATCAAGTGGTGGAATGCACAGAAGAGCACAATTCGTATAATGAAGTGGATTCAATTCGTATAATGAATCCATGAATGCACTTCATTATACGAATTGTACACCAACTGCACACATGTGCAGGTCCACTTAACAGTTTGCCCGTTAATAAATATATTTCCAAAATTGTATGGAATGTAAATAAACATACTCCTAACCATAGAAGGGGAACAAGTATGTGATAAGAATATTTTAACAAATTTACAAGCATCTACGACCCTGGAAAATTGGGTTCAATATAGTTTTAATTATGAGGATTGATGGTAATTGTGGCAACCACCTGAGAGGCCTCAAAAAGTATCTGATTGTATCTGAATTCTTGATTAGCATTGAATCGTTTTAACGATGTCCAACCGCTCTTTCCTGAGTACATATGCGGCAAACTTTCTCTAAGTTAATTAAGAAAGCGATTCCATAATTGGTATCGATGGAAGGGATAATCATACGTATGAGTATCAAAAATCATATTCATAGATCTATTTTTTTTTAACAGATATATAGATTTTGGTCGCTCATGGATAAGATACTTATACGTTTGTAAACCAAATTTCAATTAAATAATTTAATTTTTGTAGAAGATAAATAGATTTTTGTCGAATATGGGCGGGGCTCTTGACCAATTTTGGCGAATTTAAAATCTAAAAATGTTTCTATACAAAATTTTTGTTTAATATCTCAAAATTTTGCACCCATGAAAATGCCAAAAACGAACAGACATAAAGACACAAGGACATATATGTCTAGATCGCCTCAGTTTTTTTAAAGTTATTCGTTCTACCATTTAAATAGTTTGACTTTGCGCCACAACGCAGAATGGTTCTAAAAAGTCAGCTCTTTCATTACCTGGGATCCCTATACAACTAGGCACCCATACGATGCACACTATGATCTATCAAATTCCATCGAAATATCTTCAACCTATAAATATATTTTGTATATTGGTTCGACCTTTTTTATTTTTTTAATTGTTAATAGAATGTTAGCCTTAAGTTGAAGACTAACATTAAGTTTAACTCAAAATTTACTTAGTCAGTGATTCTGAATCGATGGCATCGATGGCATACATTAAAGAGATTTCAAAAAATTCTTAAAAAAAAAACATTCTACCACAACGGCAGTAGGATACAAGATAGTATAAGTATGTTAATTTGAAACAGACATCATAACTACATATTGACCATGTTGTTCATTTTTCATGAAATGTTTGAATCATAAAATTGGAAATATTCTTCAATGTTTGGAAATGAATACGTGATTAGCAGCATTATGTTCACCGAGTTCTCACAGTTTATGTTGGTCTCTCGATATTTTTCCTTTCTCTTATTACACAAATAAATCTCTCTCTTTCTCTCTCTCTTTCATTCTATCTTCCTTTCTTTCGCTCATCTTGTAAATGTGTAACCTTTTTTTTTCAAGTAGACGTTCATGTCATTGTACATGCCCCGTAAAGGAATAAAAAAAATTCAGTTTACTGGAACAAAATTACTTACAATGCTCCTTTTTTCATATAGAAATTGCATTCTTACAAACACACATACACACACACATACGCGTATTATGTATATAAATTGGGATATTTTTATGGTTACTAATGGAAACGAAATGTGGATAAACAACAGCAGCAGCTGTCAGGAAAACTATTTGTTCTTGTGCGAAAATGTTTTGCTTTCTGATTAAATGCATTATTTATGATTCACAGCTTGTTAAAATAAATGTCGAATATATGTTGGTTAAAAAAAGGAGGTCCTTGCTTCTTCATAAACAGCCAAACTTGCAATTTGCTGGTAGTTGGCCAAGCTGACCTCTTTGTACGAAATGTATTCGTGTGAAATGATGAAGCTGTAGAGACCATAACGTATAGCACACACAAAACCAATATATACAAAATACACACAGTGAGTTCATATTCAGTGCAATAAACATGTAAACATCCCTTCGCACTGCAACTTACAAACGATTCATAATATTTAAAAACAACAAGAAAATAATTGAACAAACAATAGTTGCTTCAAATCAGCAGCATACAAGACATGTAAGTAAGTAGCGTTGTCCCCTTTTGTTTTTTTTACAAAAGCCGCCAGGCCTTAACATACACAACCATCGTACTCGTATAGTCAAACAATTGAGCAAAGAGCAAGGAAGTAAAATTTAACAATACCAGCGGTTTATAAACGTACATGTTAACATGTCAAGTGGGTGTTCGTATGTGTGTGTGTGTGTGTGTATGTGCGTATGGATGCAAGAAATTTTCATGTCACCGCATGTGTAATCATGGTGACGTGAAACTTGAGCAGAAGTGAAGTGAAACTTGAGCAGAATCTCGTTATAACAGTTGTTATGCAGTTATTGCACTTTGTTGCGCCTAGGTAGTGCAACGCAAGCTTATTTAGCTGAGGTCATATGTGACATGTGAAATGTGGGCGTGGCAAGTATGCTGTTGTGAAAAAAGAATAATATATATCAATGCTGTCGGCTAAACAATAATGTAACAAAACCTTAACCAAAAACCGCAGCCTATTTGTTCCAAAGGCAATTTCTCTAATGAAGGTTACATTTCCAGTACGTCTACCAATAATAACGAGTGAAAAAAAGAAAGAAAACTAAATTTGGCTTAGGCCAACTCTTAAATACCCTCCACACTATGTACAAACGGCGGGCGTTGCAAATATATAATTACGCTCTCTAATAATCTCAGCGCATTAGTCAAGATTTACGTTGAGTTTGATTTTTGGTAAATTGTGGGCGTTTGTTATCAGATCACGCCCATTTTTGGCACATCGATGAATAGGATAATTATAGATATATATATTTCAAGTTCATAGTTCAATTTTTGTGACGGATATATAAATTTTTGTCGATTGTGGGCGTGGTTCTTGACGAATTAGGCCCATTTTAAATAGAGATCTGAGTGCAAAAACTAAAAGTGTGACATATCCAACAACAAGCGGTGTCCGCACCCGAACATACATCTCTAGATCGGCTTTGGATCGATAGATTGACGCAGTCTATGTTGATGCAGAATGTATATGAAATTTGTGGAACCTCCGAAGTCTACTTTTAAGCGTTGTAAACGTTTGACAACGTCATATATATCCCATATGATGGTGAGCATAACAATAGTACAACAACAACAACAACAAACTAAAACTCAGAAATTAATCACAAAGCGTAACTCAACTTACACAACATAATGATGTACGTCATAGGGGATGTTTAGTATAAAAAAGTAAAAAGACAAATAAATTTAACTTGGGTTAAATGTAAAGTATCCTCTACATACATATGTGTAGACTGTGGGAATGGCAGTTTACTGATTACGCCCTTTAAAAAAGCATGTACTACATAGAAATTTAAAAGTTGGATTTTATGCTAAATAAAATAGGCGTGTCTGTTATTCTATTTTGCACATTTTTGGCGAATCAATGGATCAGCTTACCTTTACCTTTTATTAAATGTCAATGTTTTAGTTGTTAAAAATTGTTCTCGATTAAGAGTGCAGTACCTGACCGATTTTAACCAATGTAAATAAAAATCAATACATTTTTTTGTTGGCAAAATTTCGTCTTAATATCCTAACAGTGAGAAGAGAAGAACATACAGACATAAGGACACTGGGACTCATGGTGATTAGATTGATTTAGATTTTAATATGGATGCTTGCGGATTGATTATAAACGAAAAGTCAATGACATTAACACTGTTGTATAAGCAAACAATATACTTGAATATTCAACTCAGTATTTTGTTGTACACATATATACCTATGGGTATACAAGTGGATAAGTACACATGTAGGTAAATATACTGGCATACATGTTAGCACATATTGTTTAATTTGTATGCATTCTGTTTATTTATGTTGAATAAGTACATTAAACAATTCTGTTATCAAAACACACTCGATATCACACAAGGTTCAGTAATCAATCTCTCCCGCAAATGTATAAGATTTTCTTGCCTCATTATTAAATGAATTGTCATCAATTTTAATAATGATTTATATATGAATAAATAATAAATTTTAATTCTACCAACAAAACAAGATTTTGTAATTTATAATTTTTCTACTGGGAATATAAATACTGAAAGGGATAAATTTATTGTTTATTTTTTCGAGTAAGAACGAAATGAAGAAAAAGAAGTCAAAAAATTTTATGAAAATTTTCATTTTTAAACAATCAATCGATAAATACAACGAAAGCTTTTTAACAGCATAGTAGGGTATGATGGCACAGTTTTAAAATTTTATTTTATTTAAACTTTTAAACGCAGTAATAGCTTTTTATATACATATATGTGATGCAAAGTGCATTATTTGAAGGAAACGCGGTCTAACTTTCTTAACTTTTGAACGCTTTAATTGATTTTTCTTAAATTTTTTTTAATTTTTAACAAGTAAGGAAGCTAAAATTCTTTCCAAAACTTAAATACCCTTCATATCTACACACAAGCAGTAGGAGTGGCAGGCTCTCTAATAGTGTACGTATTAAGAATTAACTTCCAAGACAAATTTTGCGCTCAGTATGGATTTTTTCTAAATTGAGGATGTGCCCAACAATGCCCATTTTCCGTGTATACCAAATTTCAACTTCATAGCTCAATTTTTGTAGCATATAAATAGATTTATAGATTGTTGTAGGCGTGGCTCTTGAATCCAATTTAAATAGCTAGAAATGTCTGTACAAAATTTCGCGCTCAATATCTCAACATTTACGACCATGAAAGCGCCAGCAACAGACAGATGTAAGGACACAGGGTCATAGATTTCTACATTGACTTAGATTTTCATGCTAATCAAGCATACATATACTTTCTAGGGTCTCTGAAGATATAAATATAAATGCTCTCTCCTTTGCCGCGTAATTGTTTGCTACATAAACAACGACTTCCATTAATTTAAGGAAATTAAAATTCACACTGAATTTTAAATAAATTATCTTGAAGCTAAACCGCATACACATAAAAAAGTTTTTCTATTTCATTTTCTCATTTGGTTTTTACTGATTATTTTATCTTTGTATTTGACATAAAACAAGATGTTTGTTTACAAGAACAAAACGACTTTTTAATAGCATGGCATCGTACAACTATTGTGTTCCACAACACTTTTTTCTACCAAGAAGTCAAGGAGAGAACTGAAAAACTACTAAACCAAATATAATTAAATCAAATTCAAATACAAACTTTACTTTACTTTACGTTACTTACATACCAAAGCTAATCATGATGAGTGAGGGATACAATTTTCATTAAAAAAATATATAAAAACAAAGTGAAAATGTCAGTCAATCTTGTCCACTACTTCATAGTAGTGTGCAATCAGTTTGCGAAAAATTATTATTTGTAGCGAGGTTGAAAAATGGTACCATATGCTGAAAACTAAAACTTACGATCAAGTTCATATTAAGCCAAATATAGTTTATTAAAAAACATTCTCATAATATGAATAATTCTTTGAAAAGGAGAGCATTATATAAAACAAAGTTTTAAGAAAAGCCAATTCAGATACCTTTTATAATTACTTACACTTATCCCATCGAATCTATTGTGAAAGGATAAAAATTTGTTTAAATAGTAAAACTCTCTCTAAGTTTGCTTCAGAGAATATTAAAATTTTTATAAAATATGTGATTTATATAGGTTTCCCAAAAATACCCTGCACCATTTGTGGCAAAAGGTATATTAAGTTTATGCAAATGTTTGTAGTTTAACTTTAAAATATACTGCACGGAGTACAGAGTCAAAATCTGAATCAATTTAACAATGTCCGTCTGTCCTCTATATAAATTTATGGGCAAGGTACAGGTCGAATGTTTTGAGATATTTCAATGAAATTTGGTACTAAGGCATGTCTTGGCTCAGGAAAAAACTGTATTGAAAATGTACCGAATCGAACCATTTTTAGAACTCCTCACCATATAAGGTTCTATTGTAATGAGAATTTTTATATGGTTAAAAATCGCATTTTTCATCAAATTTAGTAAAGAATAGTTAAGTAGCTAAATAATAGACTGTGCCAAATTTGGACCCGATCGCTCTATTTTTAGAACCCCTTCTCATACAATGATTTTTCTCTAAAAGATTTATATGGCGATGCCTCGCATTTACTGATACAATTGAACTAATTGTCGCATAATTTGTGGAACTAAATGGTTTAGGGTATTATGTGGACTATAACATCTAACTGAGCTGGACATTATAAAATTATCGAATTTTTGTCGAATCTTGGAAGGATTCAGTTAGTAACATAGTCAAACCGAACAGTAAATGTCAGATAATTATGAGATATTCCACATTTAAAGTTTTTGTTAAATTTGAATTGACTTTCATTCCTTTGCGTCCCATTCACAATCGCCAATAGCGAAAGTCATTACAATGAAAATTAAAAGATTACACGGAATGAGCTTTATGCAATACGCAAAGGACTAATTGAATTTATGTAAGAACTGAGGTTTTGTTAACTTTACATTCTTTCTTTCTCTCCTTTCAGTTTTAACGGTTCATAAACAACAAAAAGACATCGACGGTCATTATTTGCATAAGCTGTCCATCAACGTATGTAACTTCAGAATAGTTATGGAATTTCATACGGTGAGTCATTTACACATTTAATCTATTAAAGTTTTTATGTATTAAAATTGAATTGAAAAAATGTCGATTGAAGAGTATTAAGCGACTTTGAATTTGGTGTTTTTTTAACGTAAACTAAACCACTTAAATTATTACGAATTCTTACTACATTTAATGAAAACAAGTAAAAAAACTAAATTAAGCTTGGACCAAATCTTAAATACCCTCCACATCTACAATAGTGGATGTGACAGGTCCTCTAATAATGTATGTACTACGTATCAGCTTGAAAATCGCGTTTTACGTGGAGTATAGTTTTTTATTAATTGTAAGTGTGTTTGTTATACGACCATGCCCATTTTTGGCACATGGACGAGTGACTTAATCGTAAATATGTGAACCAAATTTCAAGTTCATAGGTCAATTTTTGTGATAGATATATAGTTTTTTGTTGATTGTGGGCGTGGCTCTTGGCCGATTTTTTTCCCATTTTAAATATCGATCTACGTGCAAAAACTAAAAGTGTCTGTACAATATTTCAGCTCAATATCTCAAAATTTACAGCCGTAAGAATACCAACAATAGACAGACGCACGGACACACGGACATATATGACTAAATCGACTCAGTTTTTAATGCTGATCAAGAATATATACTTTGTAGCGTATCTAACGCCTCCTTCTGGATAAGGCAAATGGAAGAACAAATTAAGTATACTAAGGTGGAGGGTAAAAAAAAACATTTTATGATATAATTTTTCACCCAATTTATTCCAACTACTCCCTTTATATGTTTGTTCTTCGTAAATTATTCTCTTACATATTGTGGAACCTACCACAACTCATAAATATATTTTTCCCTCAAAACCTGTTGATTTATTTTAACTTTTATATGCAAAATGTTTTACGTGTATATGGTTATGTAGGGAGGTTTATAAGATACAACCAAGAATCTGTTAATGTTCTCATACGAGTCAGGGGATCTTAATGATAAATTGCCACATATGTGGTGTTGCTTGTACAGCTGCTTGATTACTTCTCGTCGCTTCGCTCGTGTCATCAGTATAGTTACACTGTAATACACTGCAATTTCTCTTTTTGCACAATCTCACATTTATCGCTATACATTTTCTCATAATTATATATAATAATATAAAGACGGAAGAACTGTTCATTTATTTATGGTTAACATACATTTTTACACTTCTAAACATAAGAGTCAGAGACGTGCCACAACATTAAAAAGTTTATCAGTGCCACCATGTGCGTTTACTATGCATGATGGTGAATTTTAGGATGTAAAGGTAAAATTTTATACCAATATTTTTAGTTTTTGAAAGTGTCTATTTAAATTGGACAAAATTGACTAATAGCCACGCCCATAATAGACACAAACCAGTCTATCAGCCCCATATATGTATTCGTCCATCCAACAATGTTCTAAAACTGAAAGGTATCGGATAATGTACCCACCCACGATTTACAAAAATCTAGAATTCAACTCTGCTAAAAGGCTTAATCAGATACCTTCCACACTTACGGTTTAAATCGTAGTTTTAAAGATTTACATTTCATAATAAAAGCATTTAAATATAAAAAAAACAACATTTTTCATTAGAAAACAAGTAAAATAATCATTCAAGTCCGACCATATAATACGTTACACCATTTAGTTCCACAAGAGAGTATTGCTACATTAATCATTTTCTGAAATATCATTTTATGGAAAAATTTTCTAAAATTAATGAAAGACTTATTTCATATAAGGGCGTTATATAAAGAGCTGTCCTAAAAATGGTACAATTTGAATTCATATATCAAAAAATAAAAGATGCTTAGCTGTTCAAGAGTTGCAAACATTCGCACAAACTTAACATACGCGCAAGTGATTCACGGTTATAATAGCGAAAATCGCCAAAATAAAAAAATACTGCAACATCAACAAAACCAACATCCGTTTTATTGTGGTGTATTTATTAGACTTTTTAGTGCCATCATATGCTACCATAAAAGGAAATACTATTGTTTGCTTATTCAAAAAGCTTTTTACAACATGCGGACATAAATTAGGTTGCTTGGGAAAAAAAAGTTGTCTATTTCCTTTACGTTAAATAGACAGACGGACATGATTAAATCGATTCAGAAATTGATTCTGATATATGATAACTAATTAAATTTATTTACAGTTATGGAATCGAGAGTTATGTGGTTATTTGCAATATTCTATTCGATGCTGCAACATTTCGCATTCTCCTCATCACCTCGTAAGTACATATTATATGTATTTATATAAATATATTGTTATTATTTAAATTATTATTTAATAAAATTAATAGTAAAACGACCAAGAGCCGGTGATCCATTTGATACATTTCCGAAAAACTTTTGGCAAGAGTTCTCTTCACCATTCACAGATACACCCGACGATGAGGATTTTGAAATAGCGGAAACAACCACCCATGAACCGTTTCCGTTCTTTGCCGATCCCTATACAACGGTGAACGTTAGCACCCAATTGTCCTCAAACGCTTACTTGCACTGCCGCGTAAATGATTTACAGGGTAAAACGGTAAATATCTCCATATTGTACATATATATATATAAACAAGAAATAACAAAGCTTCCGTCGCCACATGAATATAAATGATGCAAAAATATATATATATGTTAAGCTGACATATTCAAATTACTTGGTGTTGACGTGAAATTTGTAAAAAAAATAAAAGAAATTTAAAAAAAAAAATTCTTACCTCTTCATTCAATTTATGTTAACTTGTGGATGCGTATGTTTGGTACAGTATACAATAAAAACCACATGCCACAATTGACACATTAATTGCATATCCTTCCTTCCATAAAATGCAATCATTTATTTAATATTGTTTCAAATGATCGGTTTTTGAATCCGATGGAAGGATTTCCAATTATTTAAACAATTTATTACCTTTACATTGTGTACGTAATATATTTATAAGTACAAACTTTAACCTACACACACGCATCAATACATGGGGAGGAAGCAATAAAGTTGATGTGCGATGGTACACTTTCAAAGACGTGCACCTAGAAAATGCTGTGTTTCAAAGACTACAGAAAGGAATAACAAATGGGAGAGTTTACGTGTGTCGTGATATGAATTCCGATTATTTAGTTTTCAAACAACTTTATCCTAATGCCCGAAATATACGGTTCACCACACAGAGTGTCATGTGTGTACGTCCTTAACTGGCTCGAAGTAGTAGAAGAAGTTTTGCAAAACATAAATTAGCATCAGCTCTTTGTGTGTATGTATTGTACGTTATGCTGTAAGTTGACCTTATTATACGGCCCACTTACTATCTATTTAAATGTTTCATAAGAGACGCCCTTCTTCGTCGGTTCTTTTGAATAATATCAGTACCGTCTTGATTAATACTTTTTTGTGTAAATAAAATATTGTTTAGTTTGGGAGTTAATTCCTCTTTCCTACACGTGAACAGCAAATTTGTATAAGTTGCGTCATTTATTTATCAATTAATAATTAATTATACACTTAAGTATTTATAATGAATGGAAATGTATTGTGGGGGCGATCTCTTATGAACATTATTTTCAATTTACATTTACAAGGTGTCGTGGATGAGGAGAAAGGACGATGATTTAGAATTGATTACATTTGGGCGACACACGTATAGCGGTGACTCCAGATATTCATTAGAGTTTGAGGAGCCCAATGATTGGAAACTTTTAATTCAGTTTGCCAACGAACATGACGAGGGACCTTATGAATGCCAAGTTTCATCACATCCGCCATTAGTGTTGTTAATCTATTTAACTGTAATTGGTAAGTTTACGGTAAATTTACGCGAACAGCACACTCATTTATTTATTAACAAAGTTAGTCAACTATTCACGAACTCTTTGAAAGTCTGTAATTATGCACAGATGTGATTAGGTGGACTGCTACACACACACTATAGATATTTATCTTATCCAGTATACCTTCATATCATTGTGGCAATGTCTATAAAAATCCTTACTAAATATTTGACAAGTAAGAAAACTATATTTGGCTTAGGCCAAATATTAAATACTATCCACCTCCATAATGGTAGGCGTGGCAAATATATATATATTGCGCCGTCTAATAGGGTATATCTTACGTAACAACTTGCTAGTCTAGTTTTATAGTGAATATGATTTTTTGTAAATTGTGGGCGTGTCTGTTATCCGACCATGCCCATTTTTGCCACATCATCATCAGTGAATGAGATAACTATGTATACGCGTATCTAATTTCAAGTTCCTAGGTCAACTTTTGTGGCAGATAAATAGATTTTTGTCGAATGTGGGTGTGGCTCTTGACCGATTTTGCCCATTTTAAAATGACTATCTACGTGGAAAAACTAAAAGTACATATACAAAATGTCAGCTCAATATCTCAAAATTTACGCCCTTGAGAATGCCAACAACAGTCGGACACACGGACATACATGTCTAGATCGACTCAGTTTTCAACGCTAATCAAGAATAAATATACTTTGTAGGGTCTCTAACGTCTCCTTCTGGGTGTTACAAACACCTCATCATTAAGGTGCAGCGTATAATAAAAACGAAAAAATGTCCTTCCAGCTCCCCTCAAGCAAGCTCAGTGTTTTATTTCATTAAGGGGTAAAACAATAATTTAGGAATGAATTCATTTCACATAATATATATATAATTAGTATTTGCTTCAAAAATATTAAATAATTAAATTGCATTTTACATGTACACGTACAATTAAGTATATGACCAATCCAGTCAGTCGCACACATAATTGCAGGCAATACCACATTACCACCACACTGTTGTGGTACACATTTGCACTATTTTCAATTTATTTGTTGGTACAACATTTTCTGTTTGGTTGCTCAAGGTACTCAGGCTCGTTTACCTCATGTCAGGTTGTACCATGTTGGAGGTCACATATGATTTACACACATATGCTATTCATAAGAACAGGCAAACACAAAAGGACGTATGAGTAGACCTCTTTGGGTTAAATGTTTCGAAACATATTTCATTACCACATTCATATGCACACGTCTACGTGAAAGTAATTTTAAAATTTTTTTTACCAGAACCCAACTGCGGCCTACACAATATACAAAACTAATCACAAACACCAGTTTAAGTTTCTTGATCCCAATTTCAATGATAACAAAGACAAAAGAGAAGCTTTCTTTTGTTTCTGTAAAGTGCAATCCATTCATTGTGTTCACCTTTTATTCACACACACACATGTCTGTACGAATTCCACATATAATGCTACAATTAGTTGCGCTGTATCAGACAACGCAGGGCATTCGTGAAATATCATTATATGGAAAGGGGGTCTAAAAATGGTCCATTTCGGTTAATTTTCAATAAGATTCCTTTCTAGGCGATTAAATGTCCTTTTACCAAATTTCATCAAAATATCTCAAAAAATGCGACCTGAAGCTTGCGCATAAATTTAGATAAGCAGACAAACGGATAGACGGACATAGCTACGTCAATTAAAATTTTGATTTTGAATCAATCGGAATCAAGTGGGTGCTGTTTGGGGGTTACAAACGAAAAACATTCTTACACCACCATCTTTATACCCTACACCACATAATATCTAGTGAATGAAGTTAAAAAATAAAATTTGTTTGAGGCCATATCTTAAAAACCCTCCCTTCACATCCCCTCATAATAATACTCTAATCCCAAGCAATCCATTACATGGCAAAGAGTTGCAATTTTTAAAACTTTTTAATAAGAATCGTAAATATTGTTTACTGAGGAAAAAATCGTACGTTTCAAGTATTTTAAGAAGAATTACAAATAAAATTATTATCCTGTTTTGTTTTATTTATAGTTCCTCATGTAGAAATACGAGACGAACGCGGTTCCACCACACCGGAGAAGTACTACAAAGCGGGAAGTACAATTGAGCTGCAGTGTGTAATTTCAAAAATTCCTCAACTCACCTCGTACATAAGTTGGCGTCATGGAACCCGTTTGCTTAATTATGACACCAGTCGTGGCGGTATTAGGTGAATTAATTAATGAATTAATTAATATTTCAAAGAGTATATATATTATTGCCTAGCTTCAATAGCCCAATAGCCCGATTTAGCCCTTCTGTGTGTCCGTGCGTCCGTGTGAATTTCTCTGCGGCACTCTCACGATCGTAAATTTTATAACAATAGGATCAAAACTATACACATATACATATATTTATTGTTTTTGCACGCAGTTCGTTACTTAAAATGGACAAAATCGGTTAAGAGCCACACCCACAATCGCCAATAATCTATTTATTTGCCACCAAAGTTGACCAAGAAACTTGAAATTTTGTACTCTTATTTATAGTTATCCTATCCACCACTATACCAAATATAGGCGTGGTTAAATAATAGACACGCCCACAATTTACATACTAACAATATTAGAGGGCGTAATGACATACCTGCCGCACCCACTATTGCAGATGTGGAGGATTTTTAAGATGTGGCCTAAACCAAATTTATTTATTTTTTTTGTTTCTTGTTCTTCTGAAATTCCATTTCCTTTCATACTATAAATACATACTTGAGTATGTAAAAGATTAAGATTGTATTAATTTTTTTTTTTTTTGGATTTCCTATTTGGTCGTGTTTTAGCGTTAAAACAGATATGCTACCAGGACGTGCTCTCAGCCGCCTCTATATAGCTAATGCCAATCGCCAAGATACTGGAAACTATACATGCATGCTTGGCAACGATATATTTGGAATCGTTATGGTTCACGTCCTTAATGGTGTGTATTAATAAAATATAAAATGAAATTTATGTGAACAGAGCCGTTCTGCAATTATGATTAATATTGTAATTTATTTACTTGTCGTTTGCCTAATTATTTGTTGATTGTTTTTATGCATTATACAAATGTAGGTGAGGAACCAGCTGCCATGCAGCATGCATCGGGATGTTCGATAAATCCCATACTCTCGGTTGTGTTGTATGCTGTGCTAGCAGTAACAGTCTGTCATCGATGACGATAATAGTTCTATTATTAGTATCCATAGGTTAAGATAAGCAATTTACTCCACTTATAAGAAATAATACTCGTAGACACAGAATTATTATATTGGATTGGGATAATTACTTACTACAAAGTACAGGCGCGTGCATTAATTTCTTTTGTCTAAAGATCTGCATGTAACGCACTTTTTCAATATTTGATCTGCTAACTGCAAAACAACCGTACTTAAATATAAAGATACAAATTACAACAAAATTTTCTTATAAATAAATATAAAAGAAAAACGAAATGAAACAGTATCGTTTTTGAGGTCCACTTAGATATAAAGTATACAAAAAAAAAATATATAAAAACATTATAAAATTTACCAATATTTACTTAAATACTTAAGATGTAATTTATATTCGATTGCATTTGATATGTTTTAAGCTGATAAAAGTATATTTTATATAATGAGCTGTCATTCACTCGTCCGGTAGTAGGTACGAGTTGAAATGTTTTAAACAAACGTTCAAAATATAACAAAATTTTGAAAAAGAATATATCACAAAAAAGCCAAATATACGTATCGTTGGTTATATAACACAGTACATTCATAATAAATTTTATTTTATTATGTTATATGTAAGTTATTTGTATTACATAAACAAAATTCCATTTATATCCATGTGAAAATTCTTTTCTGCCTAAAAATCAATTATTTATTTAACTAACAGCAGCGGACTGCGCGAATGAAACCGTTACATAATAAAATGTCTTACATAGTTCAGCGTTGTCAAATTGCAGTAGCTTACATTTTCGCATCAACGTTGAATAACACTGAATGCATTTAGATCCAACACAATTATTTAGCCAATAATATCATTAACTGTAATGTTTTAAATTCAAATATTTGGTATGAATACGTAGAAAAAATTTCAAATGCATGTATAGTGTTATTGTTATTACTACTATAATATATTAATTAGAACTTTTCCACCACTATGTATTTATGTGAAAGTGCATTCCATAAGCAAATTTATGACAAATATTCGAGTGAGATAACAAAACAATACTTATAATCAGTGTAAAATAATTTTAAGCTCATTCAATACAACAAATATGACAAGAAAAAATATTGTATAATAAGTCAAAATTATACAAAGCAATAAAATAACATCATGAGATAATGTATGGAACTATACAACTTCTATAATTGCTTATACGCAGAATTATTTTATTAGAATTGTATAATAAGTAAGGAGATGTACTCTTTATACGTTCTTGTAAAGGGTGGGCGCGGTAAGTAATTAATCTCAACCTCTTTTACCGCTAAATTATTAGTTTTGGGTGCAAAGCAACAATTAATTTAATTTCAACATAATAATACAACTCTGCATAATAACGGTACTGCCATATTGTCATTTTCGAGGAACAATGTGGAACTTTTATGAGCGCGCTCTTATTCTTATTTTTTTTTATTTAATGATTGTTGCAAAGATTGTATATTTTACAAAAAAAGGATTAATTCTCATATTGAATAGAAGCATTTTTGTATTTTATATTGTACCGTTATCTTAATTTAGCGTAGACATATTCGTTGCCACTTAATATTGTTCATATCGTTCCGTTCCGATCCGATTAGCTTAGTAAGTCATATATAAAAGATGGCGTAATGACATTTGTAAAGTATTTTTTCCTTTCTGTCTAATGTGTTTCTTTAAATAAGATCATATGAAATGAAGGTGTGTGTTTTTATTAAAAAAAGTAATATAAGAATTCATGAAATAGTTGAAATATATATTCTAAAACATTAATGAATATGTTGTTTAACGAAAAATAGTCAAAAATAACGGAAATATAAGATGATTATAAAAAAAAAACTAGATAAAAAATCTTTTGTACTATGTATATATAATATATAATATTAATTGCAGCTTAACGTATCATATCCCGCTACGGGTTGTCAAAAACTTTTCGAAGTAAACGATGAGCACAAGTTGCGTGTTTTCTATGAAAAACGCATGGGTCATGTGGTGGAAGCCGATATACTCGGTGATGAATGGAAAGGTTATATGCTGCGCATATCAGGTGGAAATGATAAACAAGGATTTCCCATGAAACAGGGTGTGCTAACAAATGGTAAGAAGAACATATCAATGTTCATTTTCAATTTGTACAATTAATTAGTAGTAAAAATTTTTGGTATATTACAGGTCGTGTACGTTTATTATTGAAGAAGGGCCATTCATGTTACCGCCCACGTCGTACCGGTGAACGTAAACGCAAATCTGTACGTGGTTGCATTGTGGATGCCAATATGTCTGTTTTGGCCTTAATTATTGTACGAAAAGGTGAAAAGGAAATTGCTGGTCTTACAGACATAAGCATTCCTCGCCGTTTGGGACCCAAAAGAGCTAGCAAAATACGCAAGTTGTACAATTTGAGCAAAGAGGACGATGTACGTCGTTATGTTGTGCGCCGGCCATTGCCAGCCAAAGATAACAAAAAAGCCATTTCAAAGGCACCGAAAATACAGCGTCTTATAACGCCGGTGGTGCTGCAACGGAAACGCAGACGTATGGCATTGAAAAAGAAGCGTCAAACTGCTTCAAAAGAAGCCGCAGCAGATTATGCCAAACTATTAGCTCAACGGAAGAAGGAATCTAAAGCTAAACGCGAGGAGGCCAAGCGTCGCCGATCTGCTTCATTGCGCGAATCCAAGAGTTCCATATCTAGCGATAAGAAGTAAAGTGATTTTTTCAATTACTTTAAAATATATATAAATTTTTATTTTTAACTTTGAATAACAGAAGAGATTGTCGCTAGACTTTATTGTATTTTATTTGTTTGGAAAAAAACGGCAAGAAAAAGTAAAAGTTGAATTAGGCGATTAAATGATATCTGCTGAGAGGCTTAAACCAAGTTATTGCTAAGGGAAAAAAATTATGTATTAAGTGAATACTGCCCCTTTCCTAACAATCGGCAACAAAGAAGACTTCAAGAATAATAATTTTTCTTTCAATTTCTGTTTATAAAGCAAAATTTTCAAATGCCTTAGAATAGAATCTTTAAAACTTTAGATTAAACTAAAAGCGTAGTGTAGTTAATTTTGCTGAAAATCAGTTTAGATCCACACACATGTTTATGTTAATTAATGTATGCAACGATTTTGTTATTTTATTTGATTAATGATTATATACAATAATATTCTATGAATAGATAGATTTACTGGTTAGAAAAGGAAAAAGTTGCTTAAATCAAATTTTGACACCCCTCCTTGCGCATAAGTAGGCGTGATAAGATCGTATATTTTATGCATTTACTTGTTCTTTGTAAAGGATCTTCGGTTTCACCGTAAGCATTGTTGGGTTATGTGCGGACCTTTCTGAATAAACAAAACGGAATGACAGCATTGTGCTCAATGATTCTACAAATTAATTCATTCTCAATAGAACACGAACACCCGCTACGAAGAGAGATTAATAAATTAAAACTATTTCCCTTAATAAGAATTATTGGGATTACGTGTTGGGGTGGTTGTGGCAGGCTGCTGTTCTTGATTAATCAAATCCGTTGATTTTTCCCCACTGCGTCCATTATTATCAGTGAGATTTTCCTCATCCTCTATTGACAGACCGGCAGCCTGCATTTTATCGGAATAAGTTTGTAACTTTTGATCTTGATAAGCAAGCAGTTCCAGCAAGTCCTCCTGATCCTTTTGTAACATTTGATATTTTGCATTAGTGCTGTTGGCCAAATTCGTCATTTCTTCAAGTTGTTGGCGCAATTCTTCCAACATTTGATGTGAAGGTGAATTATTTCTTTCACCCTGTACTTCATTGATTATTGGACCGTTTGCTTCCACCTCTGAATTTGTAGCATTTTGTTTATTCTTGGTAGCCGCCAGTTGGGCTTTCAATAAAATATTTTGATCGGATATCTGATGGTACAGAGCATGCAGTTCGGTCAATTTTTGTTGTTGCTCCGTATTTTGAATTTCTAAACGCTTGTTGGCTTCTTGTAAAGAATTTATTTGCGCATCCAGACCACGTATTATGCTTTTATATTGAGCCACCAATGCCGATGCCTCCGAGCTGAGTGTCAACTCGGTCAGTTCGATGCCATTGAGATCAAAACCGGTAACCAGTTTGGCTATTAAGGCTTCCAGGCCCTTAAAAAGTTTACAAAACTCATAATCGAGCAGCAGTTCCCCCGCTAACTTGGCCCGAATTTGTGGCTGTTTACAAGCTCTACTGTAGGCCTCGTGACGTGACACTTCGTTTAATTTATTGCAAAAATTTTCCTGACCAATGCGTTTAATAACGAGTTGACACAAGTCGTCCCGTTTATTTTGTGCCAAACTATTGTCATTGAATTGTATGCAGAGGCCCAGCAAGAAAGCGCACAAACCCTGCAATAAATGCTCGTTGTCATCATGCTCATTGCTGCCAATTTGTGCCGTCAAGTATGCCATCATGCCCTGCGTTTGTAGTAACGTTTTAACAGCACTGGGACAGTGAGCCATCCACACGCATAACAGCATTAAAAGGCCAACCTTGCTTTGCGCCTTGGATCTGTCCTGTTGCAGCAGCATAGTGCATTGCTCCATTAAAGTGATGGGTTTTTGGGCGCCGGGCGTGGCCAACAATACTCGCAACAGTTCCTTTTTTTGGTGAACATTTTCAACCAAGGTGTGCATCAAGGCATTTGCCGAGAACCAGCTTGCTAGAGAATCGGTTGAAAACAGACCAGTACACAAAAGCTGACCGGGCGATAACGTGGTAACGTCAGCTGCTGAGGAGGGCAGCAAGGTCTGCACAACAGCCTGTTGCCCAGCTGTGTTGCGATACATATAACATTGAAATGAATATAGTACCGAGCACCGTAAGGTCAACAGTTGCTTTTCATTGATCATGGTCATCAAGAGAACAACAATAACGGGCCGTGGTGGGACACTGGGGGCCATTACTTTGCTCAATTGTTCTTGATTCATGGGATTACCCCGAATGACTTCTGCCACAGTGTTGATTGTTTCTTGAAGGATGTCCGCCGGTACTCCACCACCCATCAAAATTTGACATAAAGTCTCCAACAGGCCGCATTTACGTATTGTTTCCTGGCATGATGTCACAACCTGTTGCTGATTACTGGGTGTAACTAGCGAGCGCACTACTTGCAACATGCAGTGTATGTTGGTGACTTTTTGTGGCGCCCAACCCTCCTCATCCACACCTTCAGCAGCCGACAAGTCAAACATTAGAGCTAATCGCTGTATATAGGTGCCCTCCTTAAAGAATGCCTGATTGCTCGAATTGTTTTTTATCAAATTCAACAACAAAAACAAACAATCCTCCACAACAATGCCTCCGTCAGCACATCCTTCATCACGTATTATATCGAAAATCTTGTCAAAAGCATTTTCAAAGACGACAATTTTCTGTATGTTGGAATTACCTTTTGTTAGCTGAATAAGTAACAGCAAGGCATCGTTCCGTATAACTTCACGATTATCTGAAAGAATATCCATCAGTTTAGACACACCCATGGGGCTAATTAATATGTGTTCTTGCAAGTCTCGGGTTTTGTTTTGTATTAAAATTGTCAACAATTGAATGGCAGCACGTCTAACACGGAAATCATACTCTTCCAAATAATTCATAACGGTGGTGACGTGTTGTGGATCTTTCAGAAACATTTCCGTGAATTGTTCACCAACATTAACAGATACCATGGGATTGTCTGCCTCTTCCTCAAATTCACGTGGCGTCACAATATTGCACAGTGTATCCAGAGCATAGCTAATAATTTCACAATCCTGGCCATCATTTTGCAAGACTTGTACTAAAGCGGACATTCCTTGAGCACCCACTTCTACACGGTATTTACGTGACAGAGCTTTAAGAGCACGGCAAGCATCACGTCGATCTTCAAGTAATGTAGCAGAGGCAGCATGATCCACTAATTTTTCTACGGTCTCTGCAGGGCTGGGCTGTTGACCTGG
The DNA here is from genome assembly GCA_963978525.1 of Ornithomya fringillina. Taxonomy (NCBI): domain Eukaryota; kingdom Metazoa; phylum Arthropoda; class Insecta; order Diptera; family Hippoboscidae; genus Ornithomya; species Ornithomya fringillina. The sequence goes on from OZ021693.1 coordinate 8,357,416, forward strand.
ATCTGTTGCACCCAATACCGTTTTAATGCCACTTTTTAGGAAATCCATTAAATAATTAAGGATGCCCGTACGCCTTGCTCCCCTTTAAAATAGTTTATACCGCAAAAAAACAATTGTATAAAAAAAAATTAGTAAACTAGCCAACAAATAATTTTTGTTAATCTATGCATTTAACATGTTGGTGAGTATGCTCGGTTTTTTATTTCATTTGCAGCTAAGATAAAAAAATTATTCAAAATTATTCAAGTCACAATAAGCGGACATATACTACTAAAATCCTTGGTTTATCTTTTCCATCTAAAATGAACATATTCTTCCCCAAAATTAAATATATTTCAGATATAACAAATGTGTCTACATCTTTAAAAAATTAATTATCATCTGTACAACAGCAATAATGTATAAAAATCTTTTACTTCTCAGAAACAAAGTAATAGGTAGTAATACATACCTGTTACTTTTTAATTATCTTAAAAAAAATTAACAACTCCGTGTTTGGAAATGAAATGGAATTTTTTGTTATTATAAACAAAGAGGAAATTAAAACAGTTATGGAAGAAAATCAAGTGGATTTGGCTGTAAAAGATGATTTCAAAGGTGACGACTCAAACAAAAAATCACTAACAATAGAAGCGCTGCGCCATACGCAATGTAATGTCGATGATAATGAGTGGTCCATATTATTACAATGGATTCAGTGTATTTGTGTGGTTACGTTTGATTTGAACTTGGGTCAAGCTATGGAGTATGTGTATCCCGCCGAATTTGTCCCCAACGAACAGGAAGCCACAAACATATGTTATCTAGCATTCCCTGATTCCAATTCGGGTTGTATGGGAGACACAAAATTTCATATGCGTTTGCGAATGGTACTTGATTGCAATACTACATTGCGGAAGAATCAATTCCGCGATTATAATAAGTTGTGCCCAGCTATCCTTAAAGCTGATCAATCGCATTTATGGGGTTTCGTGTACTTCCGGCAAAAAAGAGATGCTAACCTACCGCGTGGTTATTTTCAAAAAAGTTTCATCATAATAACACGTTTACCATTTTTTAACTTGTTCTATGAGTTACTGGATCATTTGGCACCAAAGTATTTCAATGATGGTGAAACGGTACTGCGTGAAGCATGCTGTCAAATCAATGCACGTTGGCCACCCTTACAAGTGGGCATTGCACAAAATCTACCGTTATTTGAACATTTATATGAATTGCTTATACCCAGAGCGAGCAGTATTCGTAAAAGTTCACCACAAAATGATACCAGCCCACGCAATAAATCCTCTTTTGATAAAGTGCGCATACAAAATGCTTTTATCATCAAAAGCATTGCATCTGTAAACGAATTGGATCTCTTTCACAGTCTGTCCTTTATCGTTGATCATATGTATACATTGTGGGAATTGGTGCTGATAGCTGAACCAATTGTTGTAATGGGCACGTCACCCGCTGATTGCTCTCATATGGTACAAACACTGGCAGCATTAATAACCCCGTTGGAATATTGTGCCGAACTTAGACCGTACTTTACCATACATGACAGCGAGTTCAAGGAGTTTGTACGTGAATGTGGCAAAGTGCCGCCATCACTCATATTAGGCGTAACTAATCCATTTTTCGTCAAGCTTTTGAAGGAATGGCCGCATTTGTTGCGTTTAGTAGATAACCAGGTCGGTATGAGATTGGCACAATTATTAAGAAAAACTATAAAAAAAAATTATTATCTATTTATTTAGATGAATATGCAAAAACAACAACAATTGTTTTTTAAAAATACACAAAACGCGCATACGGCCAGAAGCGCTCCCTTAAAAGCGAACAGCTCAAATCAAACCTCGGTCACCTTCAGTGCCGCAGAAGGTTCCACACCCGGTCTATACACTAAATACAAACCATTCCTAAGAAAAGATAAATCTCTGATTAAAAAAGTTGTGTTAGGTATGAAAACGAAACGACCGGAACATGTGCAAACGGCTCTTATGCGCCGTCACCTACTCGAACTCACACAAAGCTTTATGATACCCTTGGAACGATACATGGCCTCCTTGATGCCACTGCAAAAGGATATCAGTCCATTCAAATCAGCTTTAAATACAAACGCCTTCAAAATGGATGATTTTATAGCTACACTCGAATTGTCAGGCCCTCATCTGACCTCACCCCTAAAGGGCGATTGGAAAGGTCTTTACCGTAGATTCTTCAAATCACCCAACTTTCGCGGTTGGTACGAGGAACGTCATAAGGAGTTGCAATTAACACTGCAGGAGCTGCAATTGCAAGCTCTGTCCGAAGTCAATTTGAGAGAGTGGGCCCAAGATAAGCAAGAAGTTGAAATTATTGATATGATGCTGAAACTAAAGCAAAAACTGAATTACTACAATGATAGCGTCAACTGCCGCAACAGCTCACATACTGCCACAACTGCTGATCAAATACGCTCCCAAATTGATTGCATGAAAGAGTTATTGCCGCCTGATCTGAGAAATGTCATTAATGTATGATAGGAGAGGAGTTTTTTACATTTTCCATTATCACATTATTCTACTCATACACAAATGGAAAGCAAGGAAAGGTGGTTCATCGGAAAAAAAAACACTGCATTCGTCGTACGTTTGTGAGAAAGTGTACATAAGTGTTAAGTAGTTTTATATTATTGAATTCTATTGTAGTGAAATTGATGCAGACCCTTTAGCTGAATTTTAACAATTTAAAAACAAGTGAAAATATTATAGTCGATCAAGCCCGACCATTAAATATCCTACACCACTTGGTGTGTTATTCAATTTAATTTTTTTCTTTGAAAAATTTTATTTTTATACTAAAAAATGTATAAAAAATATGCAAATTATTAAAATGTTTCAATAAATTTTTTTTATATTATTTTTTTTTTATTTACAATATTAAAAATTTCATTTTTTATTCGTACTATTAACTATTCTTCACTAAATTTTGGCAATTGTTTATAAGATTATATCTCCATCTCTTGAGTAAGAATTGAATCTACAAACTAACCGATCTGGACATCATAAAATTGTCGAATTTTATACAATCTTGGAAGATGTCATTGCTTTAAAACTCAAAGGAAAACCGCAAGGAATTAATATGGCGTGGATTCTTATTCATCAACACCAGCCATTCGTCTTTTATTATGTTTTTTCCACTTTTTTTAAATATTTTTTAAGTAAGAATCATTTACATCTCACTATAGTAAACAAAAAGTTAAATATAATAATTATTATCAAGGGTACAAGCTTAACAACAACAGACAGACGTACAGACGGACATAAATAGATTTATTCAGTTTTTGTTGCTGATCAGATATATAAATACTTTGTAGGGTCTCTGATGCCTCCTTCTGGGTGTTCCAAACGGAGGAACAAACTTTGTATACCCTCATCACTATGTATAAAAAAAGTACAGCGAAAACCAGTTATCTGTTTTTCTTTCATCTTAATTAAAAGTAAATGTAGTTTGTACAGCAACAACCAACTAACTGAGAACAGCCAAGCAAGGGCAATATCTTCTGCATGGAACAATGCGTTACATTTGAATGTGTAGTGCGTTTTATTACAGTCTTGTTTCCATATTTTATCCCATATTGGATTGAGGCTGGTCTAACCAGCATTGATTCTATCATTTTGATTTTAGATTCTAGTACGCTTGCATTTTTGTTTAGTTTAACTACATTTAAATCCAGCAAATCATGTTGTCACATTTTATATAAAGAAGATTGAGATAATTATTAAATGGCAGCACGACCATCTCTCCGTTCTGTAGTTTATTTCATTACATTTGGTATTGAAATGACGACTTTAACAGCAGCAACAGGTGTATCCTGCGATAAGACAATGTCCTCTTGTTCCTGGTCTGTATTGGTTGTTGAAACGATTTCATAACAATTTGAGTCTTGCGTTATGTCAGACGCTTCCAATGGGGTTGGTGTTAGTATTTGTTCCGTCACTTCAAGACTTTCTATACGTGTCGTTTCCAAGCGATAAAAGCCATTTTCATCAATTCGATAAGTGAAACGTTTATGACCCGATGGCAGCTTATAATTATGCTTTTTCATAAGATGTACTGATAGTGATTTGCCATTTTTGAATGGTTTGTCGCAGCAGTGGCAAATGTATATAAATGTTGTATTTTCGTGAACTTCCAAAAAATGCTTTAAAAGGATTTAAAAATTATAGTTAAAGTAACGAAATAAAAGAAAAAACACATTTGCTGCTTACCCGCCTGAGTGCTTGGTTTGTACGCACGGTATAATTGCAGCCCGGTTCATCACAGCTGCGCATTTTCGTGGTATGCACTAAATGCATATGTTGACTGAGATCACTCTTTCGCACGCATCGATAGTTGCATTTGACGCATTCGAATGGTTTATCCTTCAAGTGACGATACCGTATATGCAAAGTCAAGGCACTGGCTGATGAGCAGGTCATGTCGCACATGTTGCATTTGTGACAGTACACATGCTTCACCATATGGGAATGTAATAATTTTTCGGTGGCAAAAAATTTAAAGCATTGTGCACATTGAAATTTATTTGCTGCAAATGAAAGTAAAGTAAATAAGGGATTCATTAATAACACAATAACAATGACACATACTATTATTATCTGGTTGACGGCGTAAATGATCGAATAGTGTGGTTCTGGTTCTGAACGGTAAGCCACAATTAAAGCAGGCCATCTGCTTTTTATTCGTGTGCGTTCGTATATGCTCAATCAAGCGGTACTTGTTATACAGAATCTTTTTACAAAAGTTCCAATTACATTGAATTCTCGGCTTTTCATCATCGGGTGACTTTTCCATCTCATAATCAAAGGAGGCATGTTGCATTATATGATCATGAAACTCTACAATGGATACGAATGTTCGTTCGCAACCCTTCCAACCACATCTATAGTTATTCTTAATTTCAGGTATTATATCACCCATGCGAGCATTATAATTACATTGTGGTATATCCGGATTTGAGTCACATTCATATTTGCCCTGCACCAACAGTGCATTATAATAGCCGTGGTAGTAAGAATGCCTGTGAAATTCAATTAAACATTTTGTGATAAATTCACAAGTTCCCCAAGCGCACCTGAACCGACCATCTCTATCAGATTTTATTCCGTTCAAGTGTGTATCAAGGTGTGCATTCAAATCCCAGTCGTTGGTGCATTTTTTGGAACAGTCACTCCATCTGCAGGCAATTGGTGGCAATTCGACTTTTCGTTTTTTTTTATCCATTTCTACTGTCGAATAGTGCGTTTATATGCATACATGCGTTTGTAATATTGTATTATTGTATTTTATTTAATAAAATAATAATTATAACAAATCTAATTTTTTTAATTTCTTTTTTTAATGGTGATACGTCAAATCAGCGTAGCGTAGAAAAATACAGCTTTATATGTTTTTACACAAGTAGCGGTAGTTCTTTATTCATCTCTTCTTTACTTTTAACAGTGTACGCATCGTGCATTGATTGAATACAAAATATAAACATTTTGTATAAAAACATATAAAGCACGGCTTAGATACACCTGATCAATATATGAATTGAAAAAAATTCGATTTCTCATAATTACCATCTATTTTTAAGGTTCAATTTTTTTTTTTATTAAATAACACAATATAAGCAAGTGGATTTCCCTAAATGAATTCTGTATCATTTAATATAAAAAGGGACGACATTTATGAGGTGCGCTATGGGCTGAAAAACGCCCTTCTTAGTACTCAAAGAGGATACATGTACGATTTAAAAAATATTCCCTTTGAAGCTCTTTAATAGATATTGTTTGCTTAGTCTTCTACTACATTTTTCCGAAATGCTATATTTAGTATTTGTAATTTATTTATACAATTTATATGCCAACTAAAATGTTGGCAAAATGCTCATCTATTATAGACAACCAACCATTACACCATCTTGTAAGTAAACTCGTTAGTCTTCCCATGTTTTTATTTCTTTATTAAAATCTAATATTAAAAAATTATTTAGCATGAGTTTGGGCTTTTCTCATTTGAGTAAGAATATTGGACAATTCTTCACGTTTCCTCTTAGCACGAATATGAGTGCCCAGGCGGCGTTTTAAGAATTTCAAAGCACGTTTATCCTTAGAAACCTTCAACAATTCCATAGTCCTCTTTTCGTAGGGAGCATGACCAACTACCTCTCGCACTAAATCACGCATGAACTTCGTATGGCGAGTTTGAATCTGTAAGGCAATAGATAATTTATTAAGACAATTACTCAAATTACAAAAAAGTATAGAATTTTCTTCCTTTCTTTCTCAATTCAGTGCCATATTTTTAACCATTATAATCGCTGCAATTTTTTTTGAAACACTTTAACTTAAAAGAATATTAAGTTTGTAGCGTCAACAAAAAATATTACTTTACGATTGTCTGTGAATGGTTTAATATACTCATCATTACCAGGAATAAAATTTAATCCAATAATCTGGAAACTTACATTTTTCAAACGTGAACCCCGTAAACCTTTAACCTTTTTGTCTCCAGTGTATTTAACATTTTTTATTTTACTGGTTTTATGACCCTTGTTGAGGCCAACGCAAAGTTCATAGCGTACCGCCATTTTTTCTACATGAAACAAAACAAATCATTGAAAATTAAATTATATGGAAATCTTTATATATTCTGTAGTATGAATACTTTTATTATTTTTGTTCTAAGTTTTTTGATGCCTGTCATATTAGTAAATTTCATTTTATACTTTTACAAAACCTACCTAAGCACTTTGTCAAAAAGACGGAAAGAGCTGTATCGGCGAAGTATGCTTTGCAATTATCGAAATTTCTTATACTTTAGTGTTGCCACTGTTTTGATATGATAAATACAGTATTTAAAAAAAAAAGATGGTAAAAGCAGTTCAATACCTGACATTGATTAAGTGAAGCAGCGCAACGCTGTAATTACGACATTGTAGGTATGAAATCAATTTTAGGAATTAGCTGACGCTACCACTGTTATTCGATTTCGAATTTATGCTTTCTAAAAAAAAGTTTTTTTTGTTTTTTTGTTTATTTATGTATAAGTATATAAAGTAACTTTTACTTTTCGGGTAATATATATAAATATATAAAAAAAATCTCTCAAATACTCAAACAGTTTGAAATTATTTTTGTGTTCTTTTAAAATTTTATTTTAATTTTGTTAAAATTTGATGTTTCTTATTCTTCTTTTAAACCACGTAGCAACTCTAAATTACGCCGGGGAAATTTCGTTGCTGTTTTGACAAACGTTTGTATGGGTATGAGAGCCGGCCATATTGTTATTGTGTGTATTAAAGAAAAGATATTGGTGAAGACACGTGTTTACAGCTACAACTAATAGTGAAATTTTTGAAATATTTTATTTAATTTCACCACAAACTGTTTAAATATTGTGCAAAAAATTTACACGTGAAAAGGTTTCTTTAATATCAAGTGTTTAAAGCGAGGTAAGCTGAGGCGTATGGTACTGGACATTAAAAAAAACATAACCTATATGTATAGGAAATTATTTTTTTTTTTTTTTTGAAATGTGGGACATAGCATGGAAAATTTATGAAAAAGAGAAAAAATTTGTGTTCTTTAGAAGTGTAGAATTTGGATATATATGCTTGTGAATAATGGTCATCCATAACAATCAATATTTGTAATGCAACGAAAAGTTTATTGCAGGCAGTTTTTCATGTATAAGTATGAATGGTCATTTTTGTTTTCGTCCAATATTTTTATAGATTTGTATAAATGTAAATCAATTGTGTATGTAATGAATGCGGTTTTGAGACAATTATGCAAACGTAAGTGTTACGTATGCAACTACATCTATTTTTACGCGGTAGATACCTATCACAACCAAAAATCATCATCATCGTTGACACATTGTTTAAGCCCAAAGGAAGAACAGCTTATAATGTAAAAAAATCTTTTAAAAAAAGTTGGTATAGTGTACGAATTTTAATTGTATCGCCTTGTTTATGTTTTTCCGCGCAATGTGTGGTCCTAGGCATTGCATAATTGCTACTCTTGCAGAGTTAAAACTGTTCACCTTTAAATAGGAAAATACTCATTATTTTAAGGAATCCAACTTTTGGCCTAATCAAAATTGAATATGGACTTAATTGGCCATTAAGGGTAGTATCTTCAACACATGTATTTACATTACGTATGCAGCATATTTTTGTATAAAAGTGGAAAACGCACTGTAAATTATATTAAAAATATATATAAATTATATGTGTGTAGTTTAACTTAAACAAAGAGATGAGAAAGAGAGCCATCAAAAACATTCTCTCATGGAGCAGTACATACATATATAACTGAGATCTTGAATAAGATGCGATATATGTCGCTAGTAGATATCTGCTTATCAGTCTGCTATGCTGTACGTTGAAGAACGCATAAATCGATTTTGAACGACAAAAATTTTTAATCCAATATAAAATTATATAAACTATTTATACATATTAAATATTCCGGAATATTTTCATACAAAACTTAAATGAGATATCCCTCCGAGAGAAAATTGAAGAAAAGAAAAAAAGAACCATTACTAAAAAGATTACGTTTTTGGCAAACGATTTCGTAATAGTTCGATTATATTCTTTTAGTTTGTTTCATCTAAAAAAAAAAAAAAGAAAGAAGAACAATAATATATTGATGCTGTAATCGGTATAATAACATGACGTATTTTTTAATACGTTCTCTGTTGTGACTGCACATGTAATCAAGCGAAAGCCATTGGAATCGAATGCCATTAAATTAGAGATTTTTCGTATTCTTATTTAATGCAGGTAAAAATATACACATGAACCTATGCATCACATGTTTGCATAAATAATGTTGTCGCCATAATAATATTTAATATGTATTTACCGTTTGAAAACGTCTAGGACATTTTTCAAAGATGTCCGGGTATCCCTGTTGCAAAAAAACAATGAATGTAGATTTGATTCTATATGAAATAAGCAAAATTGGTTAACAGCCACGCCCACAATTTATCAGAATTTCACCAGGCCCCAAAAATACATCTACAAAATACATCTACAACTACATTAGTACAGAATTTCTTTTAAAGAGTGAAAACAATTGTATATCTAACACTTTTATTCATATAAGAATATGTATGTGGAAGGGTAGCCAAGTTTCCTCTTAAGCCAAATATATTTTTTTTTAATTGTTTATTTTAAAACTAAAACTAAAAACTGCGTAAAAGCTTTTTCTAGTTGATCTATAAATACATATATATTTACATAAATTTTTGTGCACTTATGTTGAATATACATAAATTACCTTATATATGCTATATAGATGTGCTAAACAAAAATACTCGCATTATTTATTAATTAGATCTATATCGACTCGGATTTTCATGCTGATTAACAATAAACTGGGTGGCGCAGAATGAGCTATATGGTTTGAATTCTTTATAACTTTTTTAATTATTATTATACCCTCCACCTTAGGGAAGAGGGTATATTCATTTTGATCATCCGTTTACAACACATCGAAGGAAGTGTCGGAGACCCCACAAACCATATATATTCTTAATCAGCATGAAAAGAGAAATCGTTTGAGACAAGTCCGTCTGTTGTTGGCACTCTCACGGTTGAAATTTTTGAGATAGCAAATTGAAACTTTGCATACGTATTTTTAGTTCAATTTCGCTGTTCCGTATTGAAATTGGGCAAAATCGGTTAGGAGACACGCACACAATAAACGAAAATCTCATCATACCTCGAAAATATTGTATCTTTAAAAAATTATATATCGCACAATACTATGCCTATCAAGTTGAAATTTGGTGTATATATAAGTGGTACCGTTATCTCCAACATTGTGCCATTAAAGGTGGAGGGTATTTAAGCTTCGGTCTTAACCGAACTTCTCTAACTTGTTTTTTCTTTGTTTTTTTTTGAAATTTTGTGAAGAAAACTTGGAGAATTTATTATGACTTACTATACGGTCGAAAAACGTTCAATAATAATTGAACTTTATTTTTCAAACCAAAAGTCTATTGTGTTGACACAGCGTGCATATCGTCGTCATTTTAATGTGCGCACTGCACCCACAGCGTCAGCAATAAACCATTTGATTGGAAATTTTCGTCAACATGGGTCCGTAAGAATCTTTCCTGGTGCCGGAAAAATACCTACCGTGCACACTGCTCAAAATATAGAAAGTGTACGGGACAGCGTGCAGCATAGTCCATCAACATCAACAAGAAGGCGTTCGACACAACTTGGACTATCACGGCGGTCGCTGCAGAGAATTTTGAGTACATTAGACTTGTTCCCATATAAAGTTCAACTTGTGCAAGAATTGAAGGCGACAGACTACCAGCAACGGCTTGAATATACCGTTCGTTTCCGTGAAAAAGCGGAAGAAAATCCAGACTTTATTCACAATTTGGTAATGAGCGATGAAGCCCATTTCCTATTAAATGGGTATGTCAACAAGCAAAACTGAAGGATTTGGGCTACGGAAAACCCAAGAGCAGTTCATCAGCGACAATTACACCCACTTAAGTGTACTGTTTGGTGCGGTGTATCCTCCGAAAGGATAATTGGCCCATATTTTTTTGAAAATGAAAGTGGTGTCTCAATCTCTGTCAGCGGTAGTGCATATCGGACGATGTTGGAAAATTTTGTTAGGCCAGCTGTGGAAAACCATCCAAACTTGTGGTTTCAACAAGATGAAGTCACAGCACATACTGCAGGTGCCTCAATGGCTTTGTTAAGGGACATATTCGGCGAACGCATTATTTCGCGCACAAGCGATTTTAACTGGCCTCCACGTTCATCAGATTTAACAGCTCCTGACAGTTTTCTTTGGGGATATTTAAAAGAAAGAGTGTACATTAACAAACCAAGAACCATACTCCAACTAAAAACCAACATTCGAAATGAAATCAGGGCCATTACACGTGAAATTTTGCGAAAAGTTATGGAAAATATGCTAAAAAGAGCACGTATGTGCGAAGCAGAAAATGGACGTCACTTACAGGACGTCCTTTTTTTTTTCAAAACTAATTGCAAAAAATTCCCCAATACTGTATTTAAAAAAAAAAAAACAAATTTATAATAATCGCATAAATAAAAAAGTTATAAACTATTTAAACCATATAGCTCATTCTGCGCCACCCAGTATATACTTTGTCGAGTCTCTGACGGTTCCATCTGTGCTGGAAGTGGCATGACAAACTTAGTATGCCCTCTTCTTATATTAAAAATAAAACCAAACAGACCAGACAGTCTCTTTGGTAGTTATTACAGTTTTTGTTACCAAGAGGGTTGGGTAGAAAAACATGTATTTTGAGTTAATGTAGATTTTTAATATGAAAATTGTATGTTGTGTGTTATAGTTCCTCATTCAGAGTAGAGAGGTGCGGCAAGTGCTTTGAACTGTTCAAAATTAGGAAATGGTACTTGTCCACAATTTGCAATAGGAAGCCTTTCATAGGTAGGGACTTCAAAAAGAACGTGACCAACAAAAATGCCATTTCAACACTTCCTAACAAATGTTAAGAATTGCAAGTTTTTTTTATCATATAAAGTTCACTTAGTTGCCACTTCTTCTTCCTCCTCGGTATTTATAACATAATGACGATCTTCATACATTTATATATATAGAGAGAGGAAAACAATCATATGCTTGCATACATACATACATACGTTGCCATAATGAAATAAACAATATCCTTATTACATCTGCTTTGTGGTATATTTGTAATAGGTACCAAATGCTGGCATTTATATATATACCATGTAGTGGTGCTGCAGCAGCACATACATACATTCGAGAGGTATTTTAAAAGTGCACGTGATTATTATTTTGCACGAAAATTTCTAAACACAATTACAATGATGGCAATGGGCCAACACAGAGAACAACAGAAAACTCTTAGTTAAATGTAAATAGATGCTATCGAACATGTTATCCCAATTAAGGAGCAGCTGTGATAATATAAAAAAACCTATCCTTTGTCTACAGTTAACCGTTGTGATGATATATGAAATATACGATGATTGTATTATTATACCCTCCACCTTAGTCATGAGGGTGTACTAAGTTTGTTCTTCCGTTGGCAACACCAGAAGGGAACGTCAGAGACCCTACAAAGTGCGTGTGTCCGTCCGTGTTGTTGACATTCTCACGGGCGTAAATTTTTGAGATATTAAGCTGAAATCTTGTTAAGGCCCTTTTAGTTTTGCAAGCAGATCGCTATTTAAAATGGGCAAAATCGGTCTAAGGCCACGCCTACAATCAAAAAAAATTTATATATGAACTTGGAATTTGGTATTCGTATCCATAGTTATATAAAGAGTGTAATCACGCCGCGCCCACTATTGTAGATGTGGAGAGTATTTAAGCCAAATTTAGTTTTCTTACTTGTTTTTCTTTGCAATTACAGTTATTTTTATAATATTCTCTTTTCCAGAATTTTCAACATTCAGTCAATATGGTATCTCGTCGTCCACTTTTATATTTGTCCTTGCCGGGAGTAGCATTTATTCTTGGCATGTTGTGGTTTCGACGTCGAAATAAAAATGGTTTAGATCCCAATGAAAAGATAGATGTTAACAGCACAGAGGAAACGAGTCGCAATGCAGAAAATCTCGACGATTCTATTACAAAGAAAACTCATGCTCAAAATATGAAAAGTAAAGATATCACGACACCCAAAGTCACCAAGTCGATGAATATTAGCGGAAAACCGGTACTCGATGAAGAGGACAACTCCACCAATCGCCTCTTTGGCAAATCAGCTCCAATAAATATTGTTCAAAATGGCAGAAATTCATCGCCAGTCAAACAAATCCACCATCAGCAGCTGGACTGTGAGATATTGAAATCGAAAATTCAAAATGCTGAACACAAATTATTGCGTTCAATCGATGAGGATTTTGAAAACCTATCATCACCAATTGATTTGCCAGACTCGGTGGAAGGCCGTCTACCGTTCTATGTACGAAAAATAGAGGACGTGCCCACACCTACTGATCTTACTGAAGCCAAAGACAATGAACTGCCCTTTTGGGCTAGAAAAGTTGATGTAAATAAACCCAAGACTGTTGTCATTACAGCCAACCGAACACCTAAAGTATCTCCGGAAAACTCCTTTTTGAGTAAAAAATGCACCAAAGAGAGCGAACAAGAAAATAAATTGGAATCTTTGAAGCATGATATCAGCGAAGTTTACAATGACAAGGAGGATGCTGTGGCACAGGCATGTTCGGGGATCGGTAAAAGTGTACTAACAACAAGTTATGAAATTGGAGAGGATGATGTGCCCAAAGAGGCGGCTAAAGATGTTGATCACTCGGATCTTAGTGATGAAAAACGAAACGTTGATGTAGCTAGTCCGTCATTAAGTTTGTGCAGTGCACAGTCGGGCGATTCGGGCAAAGGGTGCAGTCTGCCACCATCAGAACCTATCCGCAACAAAAGCTCATATGAATTTTTCTTCCCCAATAGTCTGGTGGGTCAGTTATATGGGCGCAAACGATATTTTATAAATCAAATAAAAACTAAAACTAATGCCGATGTCATGCTGCGCAAAAATCGGGGAAAGGTGCGAGTGTGTGTAATTGATGGTACTGAGAGTGAAATTCAAGCAGCTTTAGATATGATACGACAACGCTTACCTGCAAAACGCTACCCCAACTTCACAATGCAAAGGATACACTTCGCCCTTCCACAATCTATAGTTCCTCTATCGACAGAAAGCCTGCTAAACCTTCAGGTATGTTTAATATTAATAGAAAGCATATGAGCCTGGGTAAGAATTGATTTAATTTTTTCGAATTTGTAGTTAAATCTAATCGAGGGTATTAATAATGATGTAGTTGTAAGTTCTATTATATCGGGTGGCCATTTATTTGTGCAACATCCTCTGCATCCATCACATCCATCTCTGGCTTTACTGCAGCGCTGCATGTACGACACCTACAATATAATCGAAGCACCTTTGCTGCCTCGCATTGAAATCAGCGCTGTATGCGTGTTACCTGTTAATGGATTCTGGTATCGTGTACAAATTATTGAACAAGATCCCGAAGAGGAGCAGCGTTGCGTCATCAAATTTCTAGATTTTGGCGGTTATATGAACGTACACATAAATGATTTACGACAAATTCGTTCAGATCTTATGATGGTACCATTCCAAGCGACGGAATGTATATTGTCCAACATAGAGCCAACCGGTAAGTTTTTCCCAACAAACTTAAAAGTCAACCTATTTACTTATAATTTGTGCGTGTGTATATCTCTGTGTAATTCTAGAGACAGTTTGGACTGCGGAAGCTGCTGATGCACTGCATAATTTAACAAAGGGCATCGTACTGCAAGCACAAGTTGCGGGTTATAATAGTCTTAGCGTACCAGAAGTTTACTTGTTTGCTAATGTGGGCCATGAAGTGAGTATTCGGCTCTACCTATATGTAGTTTTGAGCTGATAATGATATACTGAAATGCAAAATTCGTGGAGCCCCGTCTTTTCGTAATGGTTTACGAGGGGGAGTTGAATTTTGCATGATGTGGTACTTATCTTAATGATGTGTCCAAAATTGGATTTAATGTACGCATGTTTAAAATGCCTTCAAATTAATGGACAAGCTAAGACTAGCCATCCTCGGGTAATGTATATAATGGCGCACGTATTTTATATATAAAATGCGTTCGAGGAATCCGAATGCTTGCGAAAGAGACGACGTAATGACAGCTATAATGTGGAGGGTGTAAAAAATGTAATATTTAGCTGAGGCCTTATAAGGTCCTCATCCTCTATATGGAGGGTATAAAAAACACTATTGAAAAATCAAAATAAGTTTTAAAAGTATTGATAGACTATGTGTGTGATATGAATGAAATTGACGTTATGTTGTGTTTTAATAACAGCTCTGTTTTTGCGAAAGCAAAGCCTAAATTAGTCTAAACGTTGGAATAAAAGTCAAATTGCAGTAATAAAGAAAAGGTTACATATGTAAAAAGCTTGACATATTTGCTGACAATTTCATCACATGTGTGGTCTATTTATTAAAATTAATAATTTTTCATAATAATAATCTGTGGCACCCTTAATAAGAAAATTCATTTCTTTGTTTATTTTCAGAAAGTTATATTTATAAATAAGGAACTCGTTGCAAGAGGGCTAGCTAAATGGATAGATGTGAAAGACTGATTCGCCACATGTGCGTGGCAGGTCTTACAATAAACTAGTTTAATTAATTTAGAAATATCATCAAATCTCTTAAAATAACAAATAATTTAAATAAGGCAATCGAGGCTGCAGAATCGATATATCAAAGAAGATAACAAGTGCAGTCTATATATTATTAAAGGAAAATACATCACAATAAGAAGGCATTACCCGAACATTGTTGGGCTGATCAGTATAGTTATTACAAAACATTACTAATCCCCAAAATGAATTAATTCTGGTCTTAGTCGGCTTCTGTAAATATGATACATTTGACTAGGCTTATACATATAACATACATACATACATAAATATATATATATATATATATATATACACTCACATAACAATATAACTCATGCGTTAATATAAAACAAAAGTAAAAAATAAGATTTATAGAAGAGAAAAAAAATGTTATCAAACGTAACTACAAAAAAAAAAAACCTTTTGAAGAGCGAAAGGTATTTAAAATGCTTCCACCCCCCTTTGCACAGGCACACAATCCTCTTTGAAAGCGAAATGTACATGAGTTGGATTTTTGAAGAGAGCACTCGCCAATTTCAACAATTTGAACAACATCATACATTTAATGACTTTTATTACGAAAACAATAGTACCTCAATAAATAACTGAATAAGAAAAAAGAAGAAAGAAATAAAGACAAGAAATATTTTTATTATATTTAATTGGAAACGTCAATACACACGTGCTTACTATTGCGATAGTAATTTGTCATCTAAAAATCGTCATGTAACGATAACCACCAGCACCAACACTTCGTTTTTATACCAGTATTCTTACTTTCGATTTATGGGTTTTTTTCAATTTCACCTTTCACGACGGCGGTATAAATATATCTATATACTTTCTAGAAATGAGTTTGCATCTGAATCAATTTTCTTTTTATCACAAAACTTATGATTTATTATGAAATGGCGATTGGTCCCTTGAAAAAAAAAACTCATTAACGATTCTAGTTATATAGTTTGTAATGATTTGAAAAGGAAGCAAAGAAAAAAAAAACAAATACCTCAATAAGCTTTTTTTTTATATGTACAACTATCACTACTACGCACCACTATTAAAATTATTATTTTTCATTACTCTTAATTTTCGCGCGTTTGTTTCAAATATCTAGAGAGAGAAACATTCATAGAGTTGCTTGATTTTATATATATTAGAATTATAGAAATAGAACCCCCTCTCCCCACTCTCATCACTCATTTATATATTATTAACACTTCTTCACTTATTTCATAATACATCGATGAATTGAACTAATATGGAATACATGTGTAAAAAAAGAAGGAAAACTCGTTAAAGCTAAATATACAACTATTAATAAATGAATGTCATTTTTATTCACATGAACCTTAATATTTCTTAATAAAATTTCATTATATTTAAAGCAAATGAAGATTGTAATTAATGGTTTGCGTAGGTAAGTGGGGGGATTACCCATCGTAGGAACGTACATATATTCTTAGAGACATGGACAGACTAATAATGATCGGGTTTGTGGAATTTTTAAACCTTCCATTTGCAAATGGAACGATAAACTTAGTATATAGATCATTTTGTGGGAAGGGTATAAAAAATTAACTGATAAAATGCTTCTTCTAACATGTTAATAATTATTTACATATGCACACATACACATCTACAATGTACACGTCTAGATAGCGTAGGTGGCGCAAAATTGTATCAATTGATTGAAAGTTTATTGAAGCAGTACAAGTTAAAAAAAAACGTTATTAAATTATTGTATATAGGGTAGTAAGAATTGTATGCATCAAGTAAGAAAACATTGAGCATGATAGTAACTTCAACAATACAACAACAGCATATGCAAAGAAAAATAATAGTTTTTAAAAGCAATCACTCAGAGAATGATCTCTAGCGGAAGGGTTAAGGGAAGGAGAATGCTAAGCTAGCTATACTGTGTGAAGAACATACTGACGCAAAATGCTTAATTAATTTTTGCCCACCAACATATGTTACACTTAAGTTTTATTTAATTCACAGTTCACTTGCTAGTTGTGCATGTGTCATAGTATTAGTTCACATTAGCTATTCATCTTATAAAAAAAGGAATAACGTTACAAAATTAAGTAACGAAACTGAAGTCTGAAAATTCTTTACATAACATTCATACATTAAAGCATTATGTTATGGGTATCGAGTAGTATTGTGAATTAAAAATTAGAAACACTACAAAATAGTAGATTATCAGTCTCTTGGAAATATATTCAATATGGGTATCAAATGAAAGATCTTGACGAGTGGAACGATATAAGCTAAATTTTATAAAAAAAAAAAAAAAATTATATCAAATATTGTGAACATCACAACGACAATCTGTATATTTAAATGAAGGGTCTTAATGAAGAGTTAAGTGACGTCACTATTCAAGAATAAAAAAAAAAATAAAAATAATGATTATGAATAAAGTAAAAGATCCCAGACATAAGTATTAGTAGGAAATTTTTAAACTTTACCAAATTCTCTACTTTGTCATAGATAACGTACGGTATACATATCTGTATGAGGTAATTTTATGTACATACACTCATTGTATACGTATGAGCAATTTCAGCAGAACAACTTCATTTATCAGATGACAGTGTTCAATAATAGTTCCACATACTTTGCTGGCCTTATATCAGTGGTTTTAAGTTGCTACTAGGGCAGATAAATATCATAAGTTATCTTCACACAAAAGAAATAAAAAAAAAAATTAAAAAATATACATTAGTTTCTGTAAATAGTACATAAAATATTGCCAAATGGACATTATCGCTAATAGTAAAATATAGATCAGATTAAGGCAACGCCTGTACGGTGAGAATTGCGTTTTACAATTAACATTTACCATTTTAAGTGGCTCGCTTGGTGCTGTTTTGTATAATAGCATTTTATACAATTGAGTCACTGTTTAATGCAATTAAATGAAATCTTATGGAGATCACCAGCACTATTGGCTAGCGCCATTTATTATAGCATTTATTTAATTTTCTAAAAAATACTTTTATGAAAAATTCAGCTTTTTTAAAATTTATTATTTTTTTTTTTTAATTCACACTAAAACCTAAATTCCACTATTTATCAATAAAAAATTTCACTCAAAATTTGACGCAATTGACTTTTGGACTAGAAGGTCGTATGACAGGACTCGTTTAATATAACCTAACCTAAAATCGAATAAGCAATCGCTTGAGAAACACGTGTTTTAGAAATTTTTATCGTGAAGAAATAAACTTTTTAATAATAGAGAATATTTGCGGATATTATTTTTATATACTGGTTATATGATCCTGTGGTCGCTGGTCCAAAAGCTCTAATTAAACAAACAAAAAAAAAATTAAAAAATTTCAGAGTGGGGAATAAACAACATTTGAAGACATATGTATTTTAGAAGAAGACGGTATATGGTTGGGAAGTATTCAACATTAATCGCATTCGTTTCAATTTTGAATAAAGCGATAAGATCTCCGATTTCTATTATTTTTATAGCCCCCGACAAAACATTGAATAATAATGTTTTTTCATCAATTATCCTTTCATGTCCTACTTATATGTATGCTTTGCATTGTCATATTATGAATAAAGAATGATTCAATGATGTCTCTAGCTCTGAATATTCATCAAACAGTGATACTTTGTGGATGCTTTTGTTCCTCAACAATTTAATGAAGTTGTTAAGATGAAATCCAGCCGAATCGCTTAAAATGATTAATTTTGTACGAAAAGTTTATAAAATTTTTAATAAATACAAAGAAAACACATTTATTTTTAATAAATTGCTATTGAGTTGAGTTTTTTTTTTTTGAATTTTGAATTTTGGGATACTTTTGTTACATTATATATGCATCATATAAATTGTATACAATTTACGCAAATGTCAAACTTGATCGGAAATAAATATCGTTTAAAGTATTAAAAATGGATACAATGCAGTGCTAACCCTAAATTCGTGTCGAGCGGGTAATTGCTGGGGTGGTGTTGTTATGATGCTTGCAAAATGTATTCAACCTAAGCTTATTTGGCCATAATTACTTTAATATTTCCACACAATCGCATTTATACAGACGCGTACGAACACACACACACATAATACAAACACCTGTAGATTTCATTATTTAATTATTGATGTTGGGTTAAAGCACTTTGTAGTACCGCGTAAACCCTCAAACAGTTCACAACGTGAAAATACGCGTTCCCATCCGTTACGGATATTGTTGTTCGTGATACAATAAAAAATATATTACACGAATACACGTGAAATTGTGTTTATATGCACCATACATAATAAAATAATAAAAATGAATAATAATTAATACTAAGCAGCGTTATATGCTAACAAATTGTTTTTTTTTTTATTTTTATTAATTTATATTATTTTTATTTATTGTAATAAAAAACAAACAAAATAATCATTGTTTAAAGAGAAGGTTATAACGTGGTTTACTAAGAATTTATATTTATTAAAAGAAAAAAAAATATGGAGGTTAAAGAAAACGGCGATACAAAGCAGAGAACTGCAGTAAGAATTGAAGTAATTATCATCAATCCAATGCAACATAATTTATGATTGTTATTATAATCTTTTAAATGTGCCGTTCCCTTTAATAAAACATAAGAAGAAGTAAAGATATTGAATTGAGATTGGATTGAATATCCATAATTTTTCTGTTATATTTAAATGTGATCACAAATATGTCCAAAATAATAAAGATTTTTAAATGTGAGTTGTTTATGAATTTGGGGATGTCACATTTTCCCCAACTTCATATTAATTTTTGTGACCATTAGAGGTCAGTCGTGGCTACAAGGGTCAAGGATTCAAGGTAGCTGTTTAAGAATATTTCAGTGTCGTTCAAAGAACAAAAAAAAAATTCAATTGCATAAGTGTCACATCTATGTATAATGTGCAAATTTAGCCTAAGCAAAACATAGGATTTTGGTTCTTAACCGATCTTGTTCAATTTAAAGAGCGATTTCCGTGCAGAAAGTAGAAGTTAATGTACAAAATTTCACGGACACTTAATGTATAAAGTTTTTAGGGTCTTTTACGCTTCCTTCTGGATGTTGCAATCGGAATAACAAACTTAACACATATCCTATCTTTTGTGGAAGATACAAAAACATTAAACTGAACTTTTATCGTTCGATAAATCCGGTTTATGCCAAAACGCTTATTATAGTTTCGTGCATAAATCAATTTTCAATTTTTTATTATAAATTCTTTTGTTGGAACTGAAAGTACTAACAAATTAATTAAAATATTGTCCAATTTAAAAGTGACTTAGATTTCTAGAGTGTAAAGATTTTGTGCTTGTAAAAGGTGTCCAAATAATCACGCAAGATCTGAATTTTGTGCGTTAAAGTGTTTGTTTTCAAAATTACGATAACAAAAATGAAAGTGAACTTGCTTGGCTTATAACTAGGAAACTACTGATCCGATTTTTGTCAAATTTTTTGCAAACGTTTGGAAATTTCTTCAGCTTTTTGGGGATCTTCAATTGATGGGCGTGGCATCGTCTATTTACTTAGAAAACGACTTTTTTACATATATGTGTTGTTTATTTACTAAATAAATAGTGCCACACCCATTTAATAAACTTTATTTGAAAGCTGAACAAATTTACAATCTTTCACTAAAAGTTTGATCACAATCCGTGAAGCCGTTTCTAAGTTTTAAGACTTTAAAAAATATCTATAATCTAAATTGGCTTACTAAGCATTTTCAGAAAATACACAAATGCTTAATTTCATGTATTCCTTCAAGTAGAGTAAATCAAGAAGGCGTGCCCTTTGACAATTAAAAGTTTAATTTTAATGCTCTTAAGTGATGGATATCTAAAGTTTGACCTCAGTAAACTATTAGCTTTTTACTAATTTTTAATTAACAGCTCTCCAGTCAAGAAGCGTCTAAAAAGGAGCTTGAGAATGATGATAAACGTGCTAACTGGTCCAATGGGATCGAATTTCTTATGTCCTGCATATCCATGTCTGTTGGTTTGGGAAACGTGTGGCGATTCCCTTTTACCGCATATGAAAATGGAGGCGGTGCATTTCTAATTCCCTACATAATCGTTCTACTAGTTATAGGTGAGAATTCAATTTTAACCAACAATCCAATATTCACGTACGCTTAATATCGAATTTATATTACGTTATGCGTTAGGTAAACCAATGTATTATTTTGAAATGTTTTTGGGTCAATTTGCTAGTAAAGGATCGGTAAAAATTTGGTCCATATGTCCGGCATTCCTAGGTAATGATTAATTGAACATTTATTTACTAATTAATTTTTGGTAAATAATAAAATGATTTTAAATTTTTGAAGGTGTGGGATATGGTCAGGCTTTTGGAACAACTTGTATTATAACATACTACTCAGCACTTATATCTTTAACATTATATTATATGGCTGTCTCATTTCAAGCGGTTTTGCCCTGGACTTATTGCCGCAAAGAATGGGGCGATATGTGTGTGGATTCTTTACCCAAAGAGGATTATGTAATTAATAATAGCAGTGATAAGGGGAAGTTGCAAAGCAGTTCAGAACTCTATTTTCTGTACGTTTACAATACATATGAAGTGAAAATTATATTTAAAAATATTATTATTTCAGGAAAGAAGTTATAAAGGAGAAAAATGCTATTGAGGATGGTATTGGCTGGCCAGATTTAAATTTAACCATTTGTTTATTTATTTCTTGGCTGGTTATCTTTCTGGTGATAAGGCGTGGTGTAAAAAGTTCTGGTAAAGCTTCCTACTTTCTGGCTCTGTTTCCTTATCTAATTTTGATAGCCCTTCTAATACGCAGCGTTACATTGGAGGGGGCTAAAAATGGAATTTTATTTTTCTTGGAGCCCGATTGGAAGGAGTTGCTTAATTTGAAGGTATATTATAGTATATGACTACAAAATTGATTTTAAAATTTTTTGGTTTTTTTTTTAATCATAATTTTTTCTTAACAATATCATATTGTTACGAACTCATGCACATCGGGCTATATTATGTGATCTATTTGTAGATTTAAGTGAGATTTAACTTTCTATCTTTATATAGAAGTAGTTTTGTGTCCATTCTTTGGCTAAAATTTAGTATACAATTAGGTTTCTTTTAAACTTGATGAAATCGGTTAATTGAAAAAGGGCAAAATCTGTCCCAGTTATATAAAATCGAAAAAATATTCATTTAATTTATATTTCAAAAAACAACAATGAATCTAATAGCTTCAAAAGGTCATTAATGCTATGATTGCATTGAGCTGGCAAAAAAATGTTCTGTGCCATTATACCCTACTCTTTTCTAATTATACTCGTTCTTTGCTTCTAGATAAATATTCATGAATATTTCTAAATTTATGATTCTCAGATAGACTATTAGAATATTACACTGTTTTTTGTACATTTTTGTACTTTAGGTGTGGAAGGAGGCTGTGGTTCAGTGTTTCTTTTCCTTGGCTGTTGGACTGGGACCAGTAATTATGTTTTCATCTTACAATCGATTTGATCACAATATTTACAGGTAATAAATCTTTGTTGTCTTAATGTATATTGCTTATAAATTGACAATTGTTTTATGGCTATGTTACAGAGATGCTATGATTGTTACTAGCTTAGACACAGTTACCAGTTTAATAGCCGGCATAACTATATTCGGTATTTTAGGAAATTTAGCGCATAATCTTCATATAACAGATATAAAGGCGGTGGTAAAAAGTGGCGGCGGACTTGCATTTATATCATATCCAGATGCCATAGCAAAATTTCAAGCTGTACCTCAGGTTTTTGCCGTTTTATTCTTTTTCATGTTGTTTGTTTTGGGCGTTGGCTCCATAGTCGCCTTACAGAGTGCCATTGTTACAATTATCTGTGATCAGTTTAAGAGTCTACAGTTTTGGATGGGAGCGCTTTTAACATCAATTTGTGGTTTCTTTCTCGGACTCGTTTATATAACACCGGTAGGTGTTATCATGCACAACACATTATATAAAAATGTTTAAGGTATGCATCTTTTGTAGGGTGGTCAATGGATTTTAAATTTAGTTGACTTTTATGGCGGCACTTATGTGATATTTATACTTGCTATCTTCCAAATGGTTGGTTCTATATGGTTGTATGGTAAGTGGCAGGCATTTGTTTTGCAGCATATGATGTTAATGAGATTTGTATAGGATTGCAAAACTTTTGTGATGATGTGGAGTTCATGACCAACCGGAGAGTTTCTGTGTATTGGCGTGTGTGCTGGGCATTTTTAATACCCGTCATGATGTTTGTAATATTCCTTTATTCCATGTGGAATATAAAACCGCTAACTTATAGCGGCAGCTCTTATCCACAACCTGCCAACAGTATGTAGCCAATAATCGCCAGGAAAACATCTTTATTTTAAGCATATTTTAAATTTCGTTCAATATTTAGTTGCTGGTTGGTTATTGTTTACCATAGGATTAGCTCAATTTCCTCTCTGGGCGTTTTGGTATGCCACTACTCATTACAAAATAAACATTATAAACGTATGTAATCGATTAATGGAAACGCTTATTATTTAATTCTTGATTGTTTGCTTTCACATCATTTAGACTATGAGGTTGTGTCTAAAACCAAACGATAAGTGGGGGCCAAGCGATCCCGAGATTAAAGCCAAATGGCTCGCCTATAAATCTCAGTTGGCCGAACAACGTCAAAATCAAATGAAAAATCAGAAAATGAATTTCTTTTGGGTTCAGCTGCAAAACGTACTGGGATGTTCAAGAAATTAATGGATTTCCCATCAAATATATGTTTTTTATGATTGTACAAAATATAAAAAAATACTTTTGAAACAAGCCCCAACCGGTTATACTTAAATTTGTTAATAAAAACTAAATAGATTATATAATCTTACTTTGTTGCATATTAATAGCCAATAAAAATGTCTCATTAAATGTTCCTACGTACTTATACATATAATATTATTAAGGAAAAAACTACACTTATGTGGGTTTTTCAACAGAGACATAACACTTTTGTATTTTAATGAATGAACGCTCCCTTTCATGATCTGTCAAGGTCAAAACGTCCGTTAATGCTCTCGGATGTGACGACAATTGGTATATAAAGGAAGGGTATGAAAAGCAGAAGCCAATTGTAACTTGCTTGTAACTTGATGGTTCCAAATTGTGGACGTGGTTATGAACTATATATAGCCGTCATTTTCGAAAGGTAATTGGAATAATTTTTACTCTAAACTCAAACAAGTAAGAGTATTAAAATTGGCTTACAACTGTGGGCGTGGCATTGCGCCCTCCAATAGTGTATGTATTACGTGTCAGTTTGCAAGTCTAGTTTCATTTTGATTAAAATTTTTTGTAAATTGTGCTCATGCTAATTTTTGGCATATCGGTGAATGGAATAACCTTTAACTAAGTGTTATGCACACATAACACAAACACGTAGCTTATATTTTGTGATAAGCGATAACCAATAACATACAAGCACAAGCAATCCCTTTTGAATTGTTTGTGCGGGAAATTCCCTTTTGAATTGTTTGTGCGGGAAATTCCCTTTTTAATTTTTTCTTATCATGGAAATATTGCATATTTGCTTATCATGGAAATTCCCAGAATTAGTTATATGATAAAATTATCTAATTCTTCAGGATAATGTTCGTCTTCATTTGCCTATATAAGACGTGGAGTTTTTCTCTGACATTATTCAGTTGTCTGGTTCGTCTTGCTGTATGCACATCATTATAATATTATCACTTATATCATATCCTTTGTTAACTAATTACTAAATAAATAAATCTATATTGTTGCAAACACAACAATTTGTGGCGACGAGGGTTAAGGTTAATAAAATACAATGGCCGACGAAAAACTCACCGATATACTGCAAAAACTGGCACAGTTAATATCAGATAGGAACACAAAGGACACTAAACAAGAGCCCAGGTCATCTAATGCTGGTCTTATGGAAACACTGGCACATTCTATGCAAGATTTTGTATATGAACCTGAAAGCGGTCTAGTTTTTGAATCATGGTACACCAGATACGTACATGTGTTTGAACGGGAGGCGGCATCACTAGATGATCCTGACAAAGTCTCACTTCTATGGCGGAAGTTGTCAAATTCAGTACACGAGCGGTTTAAAAATTATGTTCTACCAAAAATACCGTCTGAAATGTCGTTTACGGACACATTAGAAACATTAAAGAAATTATTTGGTAAAACAGAAACAACATTGAGGCAAAGGTACAAATGCCTACAATTACGTAAACACGATGGGGAAGATTTCAAAGAGTACGCAAGTAAAGTGAATTTACAATGCGAATTATTTAAGCTAAACACGCTACAAATAGACCAATTCAAATGTCTCATCTTCGTCTTGGGTCTTCACTCTACAAATGATGCAGAAATACGCTTGAGGTTACTAAACATCCTCAACGAAGAAAAGAAGGAAGTCACCTTAAACGCGCTCGTCGATGAAACAGAGAAAATACTGAATTTAAAAAGCGACGTAAAATTACTAGAACAAAAACAACAGAGAGCTGTCCTCGCTATAGAAAAGACGACAAAACAAAACTCACACAAAACACCAAAAACTCCTTGTTGGTTATGTGGAGAGTTTCACTACGTGAGGTTTTGTACATTCACACAACACAAATGTAAAAAATGTCACCAGATCGGGCACAAGGACAACTATTGCGCTAGCGCACAACGTGGTAACAGAAATAAAAAACACACAGACAAGAAAAAACGTCAACCATATCACGCCAATGCGGTCTACAGCACCAAACAAATTAGGTTTAAAAATTTAAGGAAACACGTCGTACTTAAAATCAATCATCACCCGGTAAAGCTCCAAATAGACACGGCTTCCGATATAACCATAATTTCTGAGCAGACCTGGAAACAAATTGGCAAGCCCGTAGCTTACGCAACGGAAGAGAGCGCAAACGATGTCAATACAAACGAAGTAAAACTACTCGCGAAATTCGAAGCAAAAGTCGTTCTAAATAACATATGCAAAACACTAAAGTGTTACATTACAAACATAAAAAGTCTAAATGTAATGGGAATTGATTGGATCGAAGCGTTTCAACTATGGAACAAACCTATCAATGCATGGTGCCGGCAAATTTCTATGAAAAATATAGATGAAATAAAAGAACGCTTCCCGATTGTATTCGACAACAATACAATAGGCTGTTGCACAAAAACAAAAGTCAACATTAAACTTTTACCAAACTCGAAAGAAGTTTTCATACCCAAGCGACCTGTTCCGTACGCTGTCAGAGAAGACGTGGAAGCAGAACTAAACCGTTTACAGTCACTAGGTATCATAACACCAGTTGATTATTCAAGATGGGCAGCACCTATTGTCGTCAGCAGACGTAATGGAAAAATCAGAATTTGCGGCGATTACTCCACCGGATTAAACAAGACAATTGAATCAAACCAATACCCACTACCTACACCTGAAGATATATTCGCGGAATGCTGCAACTGCACTGTGTTTTCACACCTAGATCTATCAGATGCCTACCTACAGGTCGAAATAGAAGAAGATAGCAAAGAATTGCTCACGGTGAATACACACAAGGGTCTATTTCCTTATAACCGACTTACTCCAGGTATAAAATCAGCCCCCGGAGCATTCCAAAGGATAATGGACCAAGTATGCACAGGTATCTTAGGAGCACGAGCATACATAGACGACATTCTCCTCGCAAGTAATTCTGTGGAAGAACATAATGAAAATTTAGAAAAACTTCTAAAACGTCTCCAAGAATATGGTTTCCGCCTAAAGTTTGAAAAGTGCAAATTCTATAAAAAGGAAATCGCGTATCTCGGGCAAATCTTAGACGCTAATGGTATCCGGCCTGATCCAACAAAAATTGAGGCCATCAAAAACCTAAAAGTGCCAACCAACGTAAGCGAAGTTAGATCTCTCCTAGGTTCCATCAACTACTACGAAAAGTATGTGCCCAAGATGCGACAATTACGCAAACCTTTAGATGATCTTCTAAAGCAATCGAATAAATTCACATGGTCTGAGCAGTGCCAAACAACGTTTGACAACTTTAAACAAATTTTATCTTCGGAGTTACTTCTAACGCACTACAATCCAGCTCTACCAATTCACATCGCAGCAGACGCATCAAATCATGGTATTGGGGCAGTTATCTACCATACTTTTCCAAACGATAACGTCAAGGCCATCCAGCACATATCAAGAGCACTTACACCACAAGAAAAAAATTACAGCCAAATAGAGAAAGAAGGTCTGGCTCTAATATTCGCTGTACAACGTTTTCACAAAATGATCCTGGGAAGGAAATTTACACTTCATACGGATCATAAACCATTACTGGCGATTTTCGGATCAAAAAAAGGTATTCCCGTCTACACAGCCAATCGATTGCAGCGTTGGGCTTTAATACTCTTGAATTACGAATTCGAAATAAAATTCATAAACACCGAAAATTTTGGCCACGCAGACGTATTATCCAGGATAATACACTCGCACACCAAACCAGAGGAAGAATTTATAATTGCTTCAATTACATTCGAAAACGAACTAAAAGATGACTTTGACAAATGCATAAACAAATTGCCAGTAACACACAATATGCTATCTAAAGCAACTGCGAAAGATCCTAATCTACAAAAGGTACTAAAATACATCAAAGACGGTTGGCCTATAAAAAAAAATAGCATTCAGGAAGACATCCTACCATATTTCTATAGGAAAGATGAACTTTCCCATACAGGAAATTGTATACTACTAAACACTCGCCTTGTGATACCACAATATCTCAGACGCAGAATTCTGAAAGAATTACATCGTGGTCACATAGCCATCGAAAGAACTAAGGCTGTTGCTCGCAGCTACGTGTATTGGCCAAAAATAGACAAGGACATTGAAGATTACATAAAAGCCTGCAGCAGTTGTCAAAGTGCAGCAAAAAACCCAGTAAAAACTGATTTATGCTCTTGGCCAATAACCACACGCCTTTTACAACGAGTTCACATAGACTATGCAGGTCCAGTAAAAGGGAAGTATTATCTGGTCGCTATAGATGCATTCTCTAAGTATCCTGCTATCTACGAAACGACATCAATGACTACATTCTCGACAATTAAAATATTAACAGAATTCTGCGCATATTTCGGTAATCCCGAACAAATTGTTTCGGACAACGGCACGCAATTCTGCGCACAACATTTCCAAGATTGGTGTCAACAACGAGGTATTTTACATACCAAAACAGTTCGGTTTCACCCCAGTTCAAACGGACAAGCAGAAAGATTTGTTGACACATTGAAAAGATCTTTCAAAAAACTAGAAAGGGAAGGAGGAACCTCGCACGAGATCCTGCAGACATTCTTGGAAATCTATAGGTCAACACCAAATCCAAATACACCTAATGGTACCACTCCTGCCGAAGCTTTCATCGGAAGGAAATTTAGAACACGGCTCGACTTATTATTTAAAAACAAACAGGAAACAGTTAATCGAAATCGAAAAATGGAGCAGCAGTATAATAAAAAGCATAGTACCAAATCAGTAATATACAAAAATGGTGACAGCGTGTACGCTAGAGAATTTAAATTAAATAAAACTTTTTGGGTTCCTGGTAAAATAATCGAACGAAAGGGTAACGTAGTCTACAACGTTCTAATCGATTTAGGTAACAGAACAAAGTTGATCCGAGCACATACGGATCAATTGCGGCCAAAAACACAAGCTGAAGAAAACCAAACAAACAACGATTCTGAATTACCTTTAGATATACTATTAAAGGAATTCGAAATACCGAAACCAACTACAGACCAGGCTCTCCATACTCCATCACAGCTATTGGATCAACCAAAAAGAATCACAGCAAGAAGGGAACCAGTTGACACCATTTCCCGTTCACCCTAGTAACTCAAAGAGGGAGATGTTATGCACACATAACACAAACACGTAGCTTATATTTTGTGATAAGCGATAACCAATAACATACAAGCACAAGCAATCCCTTTTGAATTGTTTGTGCGGGAAATTCCCTTTTGAATTGTTTGTGCGGGAAATTCCCTTTTTAATTTTTTCTTATCATGGAAATATTGCATATTTGCTTATCATGGAAATTCCCAGAATTAGTTATATGATAAAATTATCTAATTCTTCAGGATAATGTTCGTCTTCATTTGCCTATATAAGACGTGGAGTTTTTCTCTGACATTATTCAGTTGTCTGGTTCGTCTTGCTGTATGCACATCATTATAATATTATCACTTATATCATATCCTTTGTTAACTAATTACTAAATAAATAAATCTATATTGTTGCAAACACAACACTAAGTTAACTAAATTTCAAGTTCACAGGTTAGATATATGGATTTTTGTTGATTGTGGGTGTGGCTAATGACCGATTTTGTTCATTTTAAATAGCGATCTGCGTGCAAAAACTAAAGATGCGCGTACAAAATTTCAGCTCAATATCTCAAAATTTACGTCCGTGAGAATGCCAACAACAGACATACACACGGACATACAGGTCTAGATTGATTAAATTTTTGATGCTGATACTTTGAAGGGTGTCTGATGTCTATTTCTGGGTATTGCAAACGGAAAAACAAACTTAGTATACCAACTATAGTATAAAAAAACCGATACTGAGATTTTTTTGACAGTTACTAAGATTTTAATAAAGTAAATACAAGGGGTTCCGATACATTGGACACTATTTTGCGTCCAATGTCTCAATGTCGAATGTCTAAAAATATGAATTCAATAAATTTTTCTGTGTAACATATTATATATACGATTATCATTTTTCAACTTGAGTACTTGATCTTATACATTTTCATTATTGTGCGGTTGAATATGTAAATAGTAATAATTTTTTATCTCTTTCAGTATTTCTACATAATTAAAAAACTGCATTTGTCTATGCAGTTCCCTTAAGAAGCGAAATTAGTGAAAAAGTAAACGTATATTTGGCTTAAGGCAAATCTTGAACACTCACCACTTTAAGACACTGAATAATGGGGGGGGGGGGTTCTTAAAACGACTTTTTGTTTTCCTGAGGGCGAGTCTTTCGCAAAGGTACCAAAGACAGACAGACACGCAATCCAGAATGTCATCCTAAACAAGAATATAGATATATACCGTTTAGAGAATCTGTAGACCTTTTTCTGAGTGTTACAAACATTTTTACAAAGTAGATATACCCTCTACTTCAAAACATAATACTAGATATAAATATTATTAGTTTCAAATGAACAGCATTTTAAATTAAATTTGTACTTGTGTGTATCTCATTATTGTATGAACAAGTCTTCTAAAACGAATGAGATTTTTTTATATTTTTAATTGTTAATAAAATACATAATAACAGTACGATAAATATTTATGTATGTACTTTAATAAAAGTTAATAAAAGTTCACGCGTTGCAAAAAGTAAGAGTGTGTCAAACTTAAGCAAAACTATTGATAACATTGTATTTTGGCAAAGTGTACAATAACAAATTGAATTGCGCGTTTAAAATTCATTATATATCCTGCATCGTTGTGGCTAAGAGTAAACGTGATCGTGAGGGTATATTAACTCCTAAATAGCAATTTTCACACCCATCTACACTTATACTGATCGATTTAGAATCAAAGTCTGAACCAATTTAATCACGTTGGTCTGTCCGTCTGTCTGTTCATGTAAAATTGTGTCGCATTTTTTAAAATATTTCGATGAAATTTGGTACAAACGAAAGGTTTGGTCCAGAGAAAAACTCTTTTGAAAATGGACCGGATCGGATCATTTTTAGAACCCCTTCCCTTATAAGGTGAAGAGGAGTTAAGTATCTTAATATTTGGCTGTACCAAATTTGGACCATTTTTAAAACCTTTTTCTATATAATGATATATCATGAAGTGACTTAACTTATAGCCTAATTTGTGGTGTAGGGTACTACATGGTTAGGCTTGACATTTCACTTGTTTTTCCATGAAAATATGTAAATGACTTTTCAGCGAAATAGTTCATTTAAGTTTTGTTAAAAAAATATTTGATTTATATTATTAAAGAGAGAGAGAGAGAGGGGAGATGGTTAAATAGAATTTTAGATATATATTCAAGTAAAAGCACATTCACTTTACAATATAAAATCAAATACTTTTATTATCACGTACCGAATAGTTAGCATAATAAAGCATAAATGTGGCAAAGAACAGACTCACATTACAGGTACGGATCCCAGCCAGTAAATAACATACATAAATTTTTAGGTAGAACTGCTTCATTAATAAGTCGTTCCACCTGGGCCGTTACGCTGGCAGTACCGAATACACCACTCTCCTTACCATCAAGTTTACTTTGTACCACTATTAAAGCCCGTTGAGCCAATGTGTTCTTTTCCTCTATTTAAAATGTAGTTTTTAGTAGTAATTTAAGCAAAAGTAACATCATTTGCCACTATTACTAACTTACCAGTGTCATGGTTATTGAGTTGAGGCAAAAGTTTCCACATGTAGAGTGGATCATATAATAAAACCTCTAAAATAGTAGTAATTAAGTCTTGATGATGTCTTAGCATGGCCATTGTGATTTCGCATGATTTTTTAAAAACACCATTAGGTCCATTTATACCCATGGGTGCAACAATATCGCGCGTTAGACGAAAAGGTACCGTTTCAGGTGTGGGCATGACTTTACCTTGTTCAAAGGCAATACCTATAAAAAAAAATATAACAAAATAATTTCTCTCGGTGTATGTATAAGAATATACTCGTACATATATTCGTGATCAGCATCATAAACTGACGCGATGTCGACATGTATGACCGTGTGTCCGTCTGTTGTTGGCATTCCTACAGACGTAAATTTTGAGATATTGAACTGAAATTTTATACAGGTACTTTTCGTTTCTGCATTTAATCAATTAAGAGCCACGCCCACAATCGACAAAAATCTATATATCTGCCACAAAAATTTACTTATGAACTTGAAATTTGGTGTACATATTTGTGGTTAGCCCATCCATCGATATGCCAAAAATGGATAACAGGCACGCCCATAATTTACAAAAAACCATATTCACCATAAAACTAGATTTGCAAGCTGATCCGTAATACATACACTATTAGACGCCGGCATATATATATATTTGCCACGCCCACCGTGATGGATGTGTAGGGTATTTAATATATATATTTGATTTAAGGCAAATTTATTTTTCCCAACTTGTTGATAAAATTTTGTTGTAGTGTTAGGCCTCTAACACCCACATTTTCACTTGGTGAACTTTCAACTACGACTACTATTTAAAGATTATTGAAAAAACTCACCAAAATCAATGTGTATAACTTCAGCAGATTTGTAATCTATGAGAATGTTTTGTGTATGGCGGTCACCAAGACCCAAAATAAAGCCCACAATTGAAGTGGTGGCCACACTAAATGTATTTATCACAAAAATAATTTGAATAATAAATTTTATCTTCCAATTATACACCTATGTACCTGTTTGTGTAAGCTAAACGTTTTTCAAACCAATCGCCAGGCTTGCGAAACTTTTCAAAGAAGAAATACTGAAAAACTGGTTTAATATTTTTGCAAATGTGTTCAAATATTTCCAAACGTTTTTGTGCATCCGATTTCAGATGAGACTGTAACATTGAAAAACTTTACAATCAGAAAATTTTTACAAGAAACATTTGCACTTACACTGTATAAATTTCGGCACTTTGCAGTCGTAAAGTCATTTGGACGATACTTTGTGTGGGCAGCATTTAAATAAGCGCCCAATGGTATGGTGTT
The DNA here is from genome assembly GCA_963978525.1 of Ornithomya fringillina. NCBI lineage: Eukaryota > Metazoa > Arthropoda > Insecta > Diptera > Hippoboscidae > Ornithomya > Ornithomya fringillina. The sequence continues at coordinate 8,390,429 of OZ021693.1, forward strand.
TTCACACCACTCCAAAATGCCGCTACGCGTTGATAATGGCACCACTTTGTAGGTGCGCAACTTTAATTTACGTTGTACAGCCTCTGGCTCCTTTTCTAAAAGACTGTTAATCACACGAAAGACTTGTTGCATTACAGCATCCTGACGTAGATCGTCTCTGCCTTTGAGCAATTGTGGTCGGGTGACACCATCCGAACATACGCACGACAATTTTTTAGGTGCATTAATACCACCAACAAGGGAAATTTGCTTTTCCCATTTTACAATACCTACGAATCGCAGTAATTGTTGCATGTAATTAATGTTATATTGAGAAGTCAGTCACTTACTTATTATATTGTAAATTGAATTGGGACTTAGCGGCAGTTCAATGGTGGGACAATGGATGGCATCGAGATTACGGATATTTGACAATTTAACACTTAACGTTGTACGATTGTTTTCTTTCGGGTCACTCGCCTTATTGGCGAATTCAACAAGAGCTGAGACAAGTGATTGTAATAAAAGTTGCTATATAGCACCGATCTCAATACATTTCGTATTAATATACACTTTACCTGGTATAACAGTTTCCAACTGCTTCATAATATTACCGTTGCTTTTGTTCTTAGCTGTTTCAATAATTTTTAAAGCGATTTTTGAGCGAAGATCGGGTTTGTTGTCGCTGCCATCCATATGACCGTAAATAAATGGATATAACTTGTAGAGCGTGTGGTGCGGGTGCTGCTGTACGCAACGTACCATTATATCGATTAACATTTTGATAAATTTCACATTTTCAGAATTTAAACGAGCCGTCATTTGATTAAGCGCACAAATGAATTTATAACTGGGAATAGTGGCAATGTTTTTCTCCATCAAAATTTGCAGTTCCTTAGACTGTTGATTGGCGAACCAAAGACCAATAATGCGATATATGACTGAACTGGATAGGACGGTATCTAAGCAACAGAATTTAATGTAATGCTCCATAGCTATGCAAAGACTTCTTGTGCGCTTCTGTTCAATTAATTGTATTTCATTTATGTCCAAATTAGTGAAACGCTTCACAAACGCAACACTGGTCGCTTTATCACGATTTCTATCCCTAGCATCATCCTCAACAGCTTTGCTGTTGTTTTTCATGATTTTTTGTCTTGTAATGAACTGATCGGAATTGATGTAAGTGTTCAACTGTATAGTGAATAGGATTAAATCAATGGGTGACGAATCAAGGAACAGAAAATCTATTTACCTGCGTATACTCACGATCGGCATATTTGGCAATAGTTTCATGGATGTTTCGTTTAAAACGTTGCTGAAAATCTTGAAAATTTTCCAATTGAAACAGATTGGGAAACTTTTGCAAAATTGTTTCCTTCGAACTTTTGACATTTTCCAGAACATCCAAAGATTGTTGAAAGTATGATGTAAGAACTGATTCAAATGTGTCGGAATTGGTTTCTAATAAATACTCTCCATATAATTGAAAAGCTCGCACTCGTTCAGGGCAGCTCTTAAACTCTTTACCATTTAATGCGTAATGCAACAATGACTTGGTAATGTCGTGTCTGCCAGTTTTCAAACAAATTTCTGCATCTTCTAGCACAGCACTCAACTAAAGAGTTATGTTTTTCCCATTAAAAAATGCATAACGATAAAAGATCAAACAAAATTTGGCTTAGGCCAAATTTTAAATACCCTCCATATCCAAATTCTAGCTAAATTTTTCAAAATTTACGTTCGTGAGAATGCAAACAACACGACCCCCACGGGCATTCTTGTCTAGATCGATTCAGTTTTTTATGCTGATCAAGAATATATATACTTTGTAGGGTCTGTAGCGCCTCCTTCTGGGTGTTGCAAATGGAATGACAAACTTTGTGATATATTCCTTAGAAACGAGGTAAGGGTTCAAGATAAAGTTTGAAGCATATACGTTTTCACTTGTTTCGTTTAATCTATTCTACTATATATTATAGTATAAACAAAGGATTACCTTTATTGGCTGATTGCTGTTGACGCCTTGAAGCACTTTACTTTTGAGTATCGAAATGTAACGTTTAGCCAAATTAATGTTTCCCGCATGTTTACTCGCATTAATGCAATTCAATAAACACGTCTCTGTAGGATCACTCTGAAGACGTAAAATATTTTAAACATGTATTTACTGTTCCAATACGAATGGAGAGAATACCTTGTAAAATTCGTTAATTTTACGAGAAGCTCGTAGACCCGCTGTACCGAAAAGCACTAACTGATGTGATAAAATTTGCTCTTTGCAAACAAAATTTCCGTATTCTAGTTCATATGCTTCCAGATGCCATTTATCAAATATTTCATTTAAACCGTTACTTTTAAAAAATTGTATCTGTTAAGGGAAGAATCGCTAGAATTGAATCTTTTAGAAATTAATTGATTACCTTGCAAAAGTCTTCTGTTTGTTGTAAAAGTTGAAGCCACGTCAAATACTTGTAAACACTCTGTAAACACTCAACACTGATGTCCTGTAATATGCTAAGCACACAATGTAAAGATTTGCTTATAGCCGCCAAACAGTTATTTTCTTCACGATTGTAGAGGCATTTGAGAGCATTAAAATGATGCTTTTGAAATTCGTGTTCCATATCATTCAAAGTATCAACTTTAGAATGACCTTCGACAACGGTTTCCCAACGACCCAGACGCCAACATATTTCATAGTCTATATTATGAGTGTTTGTGTATATATCAGCAAAGCCGAGCATACCATTCCTTTTTAAAATCGACGTGTACAGGTCGTGAGAATCTGCGTCATTTATATTGGTAGCTTCAATAAAGATATCGGACCAATTGTTGGTTAAATTTAGGTAGTCGAGTCGAGAGGTCAGGGGGTTTAGAAAGCCGGATATAGCGTCCATACAACCTATGGACTCGTAAGCCTAAAATAATATGAAATGTAACGCAGAAGGGATCTACTTTTATTATAACGCTCTACTACCTTCTTAGCTATATGCTGAAATTGTTCATTGGAGGCGGTTTCGAATTTTTCACAATCACTACTGGTTGAGGATCTATTCTGCAGCGCCCACATTTCCTGGTACATAATTGAAAGGAAATACGCTTGACAAAAATTACACGCTTGCGCTACATTTAATAAATTTAAGGGCAGACACCTAAAAATATTCTCCCCAAAGTTTTTACAAGTATCAAAGTGTATTTGTTCAGTTGCTTTACTTACCAGTTATTGCTTAAACGTATGCATTCGCATATTTGCAGCATTACATTTATTATGCGTTTGTCTGCGTAAAGAGTTATCTTCTCAGAGTATCTACCAGAGTGTTGTTGGTAATGTATCATAAATTCGCCAAAGAAATCTTCCAGCATTATAATAATATTGTTCATGTGATTTCTATCATTATTTAATAAATTTTTTATTAAAGGTAAAAGAAGATTTTCAGCAAAATAAAAATCCTTTAAGGCCAGCTGTTCAAAATGTAACCAGCCGCATTGCCCAAATATGTGGCCAATGAAACGACAAATCCACTTGTCATATTGGACGTAATCTGTACTTTTTATAGTACCCAACCAATCTAGTGGTTTTATTTCATTTGCGCGGTTTAAATAGTTGTTTGAAATATTTGATCGAAACACGCAAAAGTGGGGAAACTCTTCTGCAAATACAGATTTGTGTAATTAATGAGTATTAAAAAATGAAATTTTTTTAACAAACTTAATAATTTTGCGCCCTCCTTTGAATTGACCAAATACTGAGCAACATCAATAATCAATGAGCCGGTAGTGGCCTGGAAGCTTAGTGACAATTTTTCCAATGTTAAAAATACCGCTTTATAAAATTCACAATTCGATACATCTGTAGAAGCGAATTCCTATGGGAGGCATATTTTTCAGTTTGAACATCGATAATATACATAACATACATACGTACATACAATATTTATACATAAATTATATGAAAGGAAAGTGGTCGGTTAAGTAGGAATAAAGCAAATCAGTTGACCTCAAAGAAGTTTTTTATACTAATGCATGCATCAAAAACTAACTCTATCTTTATATGTACGCTCGTGCGTCCGTCTATTGTTTAAACTCTCACGCACTGAAATTTTGTACAAACACTTCTAGTTTTAGTACACAGATCGCTATTTGATTCAAACGGCAAAATGGGTCAAGAGCCACGCTCACTATCGAAAAAAATTTACTTATCTGCCACAAAAATTTAGCTCTGAAGTTGAAATGGGCGTAGTCGGACAACAGATCCGCTCACTCAGCGTAAAGTTCGCAAGTTGATACGTAATAATGTTAGTGGGCGTAATCATCTACTTGCCGTGCCCACTATTTGTGCGTAGATGTGAAGGATATTTAATTGCTTAATATTTTTATTTACCTCTTGAAATTGTGCATTGATTTGAAAGTAATATGTCGTCTGCGGCAAACTCAATGGTCCAATTTCGCCCAAACACTTTAAAGCCTCCAAGCTTGTTGTCTTATGTTGTGATTGCCTAACAATTTGCAACAATTGCTTCATCAGTTGATAAAGTAAATCCGAGTTGTTCTTCAAAAATTTTTTATTTTCAACAATCTGTGATAAATTGAATTTAATGAATACTCGTACAAAAGATGTGTAGCGAAAAACCCACCTTTTCTTTCACTACTCTAAGATGATCAACAGTACAATTTGCATTTTTAGTGAAGCTTATCAAATCAATTTCCCAATTTGTTTGTGTTTCATCAGAAAATTTTTCATTTCGAATTTTATGAATTTCCTCCAAACACTCAGTGGATGGCATTTCCTGCAAAACTCTATAATGTTGCATCGTAAATATGTCACAGCGTTTAATAAAACTTTGTAGAATATTGACAATTCGTTGTTGAATTTCGTGAGAATCGGATTTTTCGCAAATCTTAAATAGAACACGACAAAGCCCATCACAATTCTCCTGAAGAATTTTATGTGCTGCCCTTATTTCCAATAATTTTGTAAGATTCGTGTCCAACGAAATTAAAGCGAATAATTTAAAGTTAAGGGGGATTTCTAGAATGAACGGAAACAAAGCAGAATTATATAATTTACTTGATGCGATTGATTGTATTGAGGAGTCTGTAGAAAGAATATGTCACCTTGATTTAAGATGTTTAAAATGTAGAAAATAATATCGCGTGCAAAGTAAACAATGCAACTCTCTGGTATAGTTGTGGTGTGCTTGAATTCTCCAGTAATTAAATCAGCTAATACGACAAATCTGTAAAAACTTTGCAGCTTGCCCATGGGAAATGGGTGGTCACTGCAATCGCTTTTCAATTCATTGAGAGCTTTCACCAAAGTCAAAGGGTTAGCCTTTAACAGATGTTGGAGACTTCTTTTTATTTGCGTTTGTTTTGCAGAGGCACCGCCATTATTCTAAGAGTAACCAGTTAGTAATGAACAGATATCCAAAGATTGCATAAGTGTGTAAGATGTTCTTCAATAGATTACATTAATATAAAAAAGTAATTTCTATGTATCAAGCCTAATTTCAAATAATCACAGTTGCCGTTCCAGTGGTCCGATTGAACTGAATCTTGTCTCAATTGAGTAATTTAGTAAACGGAATAATTGGGCCAAGTTTCATCGTCATATATTGAGAATTGTGGATTTTGGAAGTAATCTTAATATCTGCCACAATAGTTGACTTGACAACTTGAAATTTGGTGTGCCTATACATAGCTATCTCATAAAACTAGACTTGCAAGCTGATACGTAATACAAACACTAGTAGAGGTCGTAATAATATACCTGCCACACCCACTATTGTAGATGCGGAGGGTATTTAATAAATACAATAGTAAACTTTAAAAATCGTACAAAAACTTATGCCATCACTGGGCGATCTTTTTTACTTACTGATAAAAGTAATTGTAGCGTGTTATAATTCATGTTGTACCATTCGGATGTTTGAAAGAAAATTGAAAAATTTGTAATACTTTTAGCATGACCATCATCCTGCAACAGCTTTAACAGTTGGCATATCGTTTTCCACTCCAACTCATCAGGTACACTTACATTCAGTTTTAGAATATTTTCAACATTCTTGTGCATTTCTGGATTTTCACCATCACCAAGACACTGATTATACAATACAAATGCTCGAAGTAACGGGGAAGCGGTCTGTAAAGGTGTGAAGTAGGAAAGAATAACAAACAAATTATTATGTTTTCAATATTGGTGCCATGATTAATTGTAAACATTGGATACATACATTTATAAGTTCATCCGTTGTTCCGTACTTTTGAAGTTTTGGCAAATCACTTAAATTATTATATAAGAGCAGGCAACAGACTATTTCCTCAATATTATTTTTTAAAAATACATGTTTATTTTCATATCCAAGATAAAATGGAAACCTGTGGAAGGGAATACAAAAACATTTAAAACTGAGAGTCGGTGATAATTTTTTAATGGGGGTATGAGATATTATAACTATAAAGTACTCTTAATGCCTATATTTTGCATGAGACAGCTGGATATTGCATAAAGAGGTTACCCGGGGTGTACTGTCACGGTGGTGGTATGAATGGATTTTACACAGAGGAACGGGGATAAAAAGGAGAAGTATTTGTTAAAGTGTGTCTTTCATTTGAGTACATTGGTAATGGCGGGAAGGACTTTAGTTGGTAGATTTAGAGAAGGAACTGTTCCCTATGTTGAGAATGCTTACTTCAATATCGGATAAGACTTTTGGATCCAATTGTGTATAGCACTGGTCATACAATGTTTTACAAAATGTTCCGGATTGCAATGATGAAATTCTCCCAACTGATGAAAATCCTTGACATCAACTAGAATAATACATACGTTTACATTAAAAAACATTCATATAGGCATACAAACATACCGTACATACCTTCAGTTACTTTCAAAAAAGCACAAACATACGTTAACTCCTTGAATGCGTCGTTTCGATGAAAACGACTAAAAGTCACAAAGGATAACAATATTTGAACGTTAATCGCGATATTGTTTTGTGTTTGATCTGGATGAGTGCTTTTCGTACGTAACTTTTTCCATTCTATTGTTTTATAAATGTCATCACAAAATTTATAAAAAATTTCCATCGATGCTGAAATATCATAATGCCAATTTTCATCAATAAGAGCCGTTATGGTGTTCACAGTAACAAATTGAATATCTAATGAGTTTATCGTTAAAAATTTAACAACAGACAAACAAATATTCTTGAAATTCTCCTTCATAAAAATATTGTTACAAACGTGTGCAACAAGTCTCACACTATCAATGATTTTCATTATTAATCTATGTGGATATGATTTACGAAGGGATATTTTCAGCAAACTATATACCGCCATCAGCATATCATCTACATGATCATCATAGGGTTGAACATAGGCGAATATTGCTGCAAAAATCATATCATACATGTTATGTTTTAATAAAGAATGTTTAAGAACACACATACCGGGTATCTGTAGGACGATTTTTTCAATTAATTCAATGTTGGTATAAAACAATTGAAAAATTGTCTTTAATTTGCCTACAAACCAATTGGCAATTTCCTCATGACTGGGTTGTTGTTGACAAAATATCTAAAAAATTCAAATTTGTTATTGTTATTGTTGGTGATGAAAACAAACAAACACTAAACAATGCATCCGTACCTTGATAAGTTCAACAATAGTTACATTTTGCATTGATAGGTTGAAGTTGTGTGAAGCAATGCTTTTCAAACATTCATTCATATGTGTGGTGCTAGCACACAAAATTGCTAATATATACAAGGAAGTATCAAGTAAGATCAACCAATCATTACATTCATCTTTCGTTTGTAACTGTTTAGCTAATGAATGATAGAAAGAGGGAAGAGTTATATAAGCTTGTGATTACTTGTAATAAATTCAATTTCAATTTTGCATACCCGCATACTTTGCAGTCAAACCTATAAACTCAATTATCTCTTCTAACGGTTGCATTTCCAAATACTGCAACAGCATCGAATTGCAAGTGAAAACTTCCACAACATGTTTTAGTAGATTTAAAATATCTATTAGGTTTAAGCGCTCCAAATCTTTGGCTTGATTACTTTTAAATTGCAGCTAATGGCATCAAAACGAATAATTATTGAACATATATATATAAAGTACTTTTCAAATACCTCCAAGTGACTAAGAAATAGACCAATTCGTTTTATGAGTGGACATTGCATAAAGGTGGACTCGTCAATAGTTTCATAAAGCAGCAGATACTTCATGAGCAGTACAATCTTTAAAAGTGAATTTAAACCGGCCAGTATGTCTTCTGTGTTGGTGCCCTTTGGCATTTGAAAATTAACAATTCGCATAAGAAGTTCATAATTGCTTTGAAACAAGCAATTTTTCTGTTCAGGTGGTAGTGATACATTTTGATGTTTTGGTAGCGCTTTGATAGATTTACCGTGTCGTTCCAAACACACGAATTTTCGATTATATTTAAACAATAATAATTCCAAAATGTCATTATTGCGTGGCATCGCTTCATTGTCGTTAAGATGATTTGAATTGAGAAAATTGATAACAGCAAGCGCACAAGTATTTGCAACTAATTCTGGCCTTAGTGGAGTGACGTGCATTAGAATATTTTTTGCATCGTTTTTATCGTTCTCACTATATGTCCATTGTAGAAAACTTGCTACCACTTCGGACGTTTTATCAAGTCCCAAGTGATTGGCATGAGCTAAAATGTGTTGCACAGTGGACAGACAGTCGGCACGTCTGTATATGGAACTTGTCAAAAAAGATGAAATCAATGCTGAACTTTGGTCTGCTGTCACTTTTTGGTAGGTTATCAAATCCTGAATAATTTGCTGTTTTTCAGCAATCACCTTATTATCTGAAGATGTGTCCGTTTTTAAGAATTGAACTATCTGCAACCAGATCTGTTGGCAATAATCTTTGGTCAGCGATTTTGTACTCGATAAATAGTCTTCTTTTCTTAAAAGAACTTTCAAACAGAGGCGTATGTTTTTCAAGTTTTTCGAATGCCTATAGTCTTGAAGAATTTTCGATATTGTCAAGAGCAATTGCTGGAGATTACACACATCTACAATTGCCTCGATTTCAGTCATCAATTCCGCTAAAATCGACAGCCTAATATGATGTACATTTTAGTGATATTTTTTAATGTAAAACATACAAGTCACATCTACCAAATTTCGCTGAGTTTGTCTTCCTTTGATTGCAAATAGTTTAAAATCATTTCTAACTTATCTATGGATTTGGAAATCTTCGAAGGTGGTTCGTTAGTTTCTTCACTTTTGTCGGAACGATCTACATCGGTATGCCAGTAAACCTGCAATCAAATTGAATTTAGGCAGGTTTACTTTTTATATAAAAAAAAAAAAAAATACCAGAAAAACAACTAAAGCAGCCATTTTAACGAAACTTTCATTACTGGAATTATATTGATTGCGATTGTTTTGATAGTACACGCTTTTTTGTTCCGTTATTTCTGCATCCATCATTGTTTTCAGTTTCTTTAATGTCTTTGGCCAACTATCATTTAAGTGTACATTAATGGTGCTCACATTTCCCAAATGTATAAATGGATATATTATTTTAAGGGAGGCAAACAAAACTTTGAACAGCAGGTCCTTAAAAATTCTATATTTCAATGAATTTATTATATTAAAATATGCAAACAGTCACACCTTAGTTGCCACTCTCATGTTATATTGATAAAAGCCAATTATTTCAGGTAAAATATCTTGTAGGGCACAGCATATTGTGTTGTGATAGTCCACGGAACACTTTAAAAAGAAAATGTATAAAGAACTTAATTTGTAAAACATATATATTTACTTGGCTGATCAGAAGATGGTACAGTTTGATAATTTCAGCTTTGCGTGTATCATCATTGGCCTTTTTTGCAAAATGAATAACATCTGGAAAATAGTCCATTATGTCTTCGCTTATTAACACATAATCTTCAGCTAATTCTATGGTCCGTGTAATAGCTTTGAGAGAGGCGAAAAGAAACACATCATCTCCACCCTTGTTGGTTTCAAATAGATACGACAAAATAACTGCAACGTATACTCAGTATATAAAACGATACATTTTTGGATAGATTTTCTTTTTTAACTTACTACTATATTCATTTGGTTTAAGTTCTCGCAGGTACTGTGAAGATTTGAATATACCTAAATTAAGAATGTTTAAAAAAAATTCGCTAAAGTGTTGCATGGCTGCTCTGCACTTGAAACCTTCTACAAAGCCATTAAATAACGTAGTTTTAGAAAACAAATGATCAGGAACTATGATTTAGGTAAATGTTATTTATATATAGATGAACGAAGAGAGCCTTTATTTACCTTCCATATTATAATTGATTAGTTTATTAATAATGGCACCATATATAAAATTTTTATTCCGCATCGTTTGAAACTGCTTGCTTTCTCTAATTTCATTCAATTTAATAGCATGCTGTAATTGTTATAAAAAACAATTAGACTTTTGCAATCACATAGATTATTAATAGGTATTACTTTAATTGTGGAATCAATGGAGGAATTGAAAATTGTGGTCCACGATATATTGTCCTCGCTGCGTTTATTTAATTGAGAAAACAATTCAATTTTAGATGAACTTAAATGGTTGTCAAGTTGTTCTGCGGCTTTATTACGTGTGTTCACTTTATCAGAACGAAGTTCAGCACACAAAGTATTTATTGAATCAATTAAATTGGACATCTTAACTCGTATATTGGAGGAAGACGAAACTTATCACATCTATTATAAAGATAATACAATTTAAAAGTCTTCCGCGGGAAATGTTTATATGTCTTGAGATGTGTAAAATATATAAAAACTAGGTCGAATGAAAAGTGGAAATATCGAATTCATAATGTGGTTTCATTTCAAAAAAATATAGTTCAATAAAATAAACAGAAAATAAATAAAAATTTATTATCTATTGATTGTAATTGTACAAGATTTACATATGTATATAAACATATGTAAAAATTACTTATAGAGAAAAATAGTAGACCGAGTAGAGTAGAGTGAGTATGCGTTATGCCTAAATAGCACAATGATAGAATAATACGGAATGTTTTCATTTAAACATTATAGCTTTCAGAAAACCATTATTGATCTGTATTAAATGAATATTACTGAAGTAATTCATGTAAATTAATATTTTTATCAATTTTTTATATATACGTAAATAAACAGTTGTGTAGCAGTGCACGATAAAGAAGCATGCATTCTGTTTGGCCTACCTCAACCAAAGCACATTTGAAATTTTTTACTTATTATCGATATTCTCTTTACACACGTCACTATTAAAATGTGCATTCAAATATATTGTTGATTTCGCGTTTTTAATAAAATTGTTTTTCTTAATTTGTGGTAATTTTTTTGGAATTTTTCACAGAAAATAGTAATTTAAACTAAATATAATCATGTCTACTGCTATGCCAATTAATCCAAAGCCATTTCTAAATGGTCTCACTGGAAAAGCGGTTGTAATTAAATTAAAGTGGGGCCACGAATATAAAGGTTTCTTGGTTTCAGTGGACGGTTATATGAATATGCAATTGGCGAATACTGAAGAACATATTGATAATCAAGTAACTGGTATGTTAATATTTTACAGGTTTATTATTTATTTATAATTATTAACCGAATGTTTACTTACAGGAAACTTGGGTGAGGTGTTGATACGTTGCAATAATGTATTATATATAAAAGGAGCTGATGATGAAGATGAAGAAGGAGAAATGAGGGATTAATTTTAGAGATCATTAAAAACTATTATTTATATATATTAAATAAAGAAATAACGGTAAAGTAAGTTGAATTAATTTTGAATTTTACTTTTATTTTATAGATGAAAAAGTTCTATTGTACTTAGGCCAAGCTTTTTCCTCTGAAATTTCTTTTTGGGAATTACAATTATAAGTAAAAAAGTTAAGTCTAAATCTTGGATATTGTCCACCCTTTTAACGACTATTGAATTATATGTAATATCATATTTGTCCTCAATAATCAAATTATGCAGCAAATAAAATTGTTTGTATATTGTAAACACACCTGTTATCCGATCTAAACTATATTTAGTGTATTAAGTCATATATATTTTTGTTCAAGATATTTTAAGAATAATCCTTGACTTGGATCACTTTCAAAATTATGCTTGCAATTTCTATGGTGGAGGGAAATTTATATTGAATTTGCTTGGCAAACCATCCACATGCATTTTTCAACTGTGGCCGCGCCATATACACCTTCTTTTAATGACTTTTAAAGAATGTGTTGCTACTCAACTCGAAGGTTGAATTCTGCACCAAGTAGTGTTTCGTAATGTATGAGCGTATCTGAATACAATTTTGTAGCAACAGGGGACATGGATCAAGAATGTCCGCTTTGATCTTTAATTTGAAATTTGTATAAAAATGAAAATCGTTGCAGATTTTAATGCTAAAATTAATAATATATGTATATATGTAGTTGTTATAAAGACCTCTTCATTAATTATAAATATTGCATGCCACATACCCACATACCCATACACCCTCAGCATAAATATTATTGGGCACAGTATATTTAGCTTAAGCCAAATTAGCAAAATTTTGCCTACTCACGTGTTCTTAATTTATGTGTAGATTTTCTTTCTTTCAACATTACCCAAAATTATACACATACTATTATACGCCTTGCACATATGCAATGAAGTGTATACTAAAGAATCCAATTTATTGTATATTGAGCATTATGGTATAAATTTTGCTAATAGTGCAGTATTAGCGTTTTCCATTGTACTCGTTTTATTTTCTGCGTATGTTGCTAATGGTAACAGTTACTTACTATGTATGTATGTATGTAACTATTATATAATATTACGGAAAGTGAAAGGAAATTTAATTTTTAATAAAAATGTAAAGGAAAGAAGAATAATTTTTTTAAGTTCTGTTGTATGTAGGATCACAAATTTCCACCCACACTCATACATGTGATTTCTAGTTTAACTAAGAACGGTTCTTCAATTTTAAAACGTATTGTATTAACGTTTAGTTAGTGTAAAAATGGGCGTATTTTTAAACAATGAATGAAAAAATCTCTTTGAAGTAACTTACAAATAACCCTGAAGACTATTCAAAAATCATTCTAATTAAATTTTATAGCTGACTTTTGTAAGTGTTCCATGTAAAGATTAATGTTTTTGATTCATCGATCAAAAGAGGAGAAAAATATCTGGAGTGACCAGATTATTTGTTAGACAAGATGTGAGTACTGTGTATGTATAGATAACATAAAATATAGAATCATAAAAATTCTTATCGGTGTCGGCATTAAGCCGATATCAAAAGTTGCAAGTTAATGTTGACATGCGTATAGTATTAGTTTCCACAACAGTGCTCCTAGACTAAAGCCACTGCGATATTGTTGTGTTGCTGTTTTGTTTGACCGCAACAAAAAGAACAACATATGGCACTATGTCCGGCACTAGGAAAATTAAGGCCAAAGAAAATCACTAGTCAACCGATAATTAAAGAGGGAGCATTTTATACAATAGCAACAACAACAACAACAACTCTTGTGCATGCATGTTAGTTATTAGTATTGGGGCGTATATTTATTTGTACTATAATATTATACGTTATTACGGGATTCATTACGTTGGGCATTACTTTGCACATTAAATTGAGTTGTTCACATTATTTTGCTTGAAGCCATAAAGTTCAAAGCAATACCATTACTACTTACAACTTACTCTATGTTCAGTTTATACACTGTATGCAAAAGTTGTAAATTGCATAAAAGTTTATACTTCTAGAAAAAAGTCCGGAGGTGTACTGTAGTTGTCAAAATTTCAATAACAAAAAAGAAGACTTGGAAAATTTGGCAAATTTATATAATTTTTATTTACACACTTATGGTTGACATCGTTTATTTTTCACGGAACTTTTTTTCAGGCTGAAATTTTACATCACATAGTGGTGTATATAACCAAATCCTTTTCAATCTTTACAATAAAAGTGTTTTATTTAAAAAATTCATTCTTTATCACATATGATGGACGTTCTAAAATAGCGTGTTACCAATGCCTTTAAATTAAATATGGAGCACATCATAAAATGGCGGTTTATGGTATTCGTTTATAGCTCCTTCATGTGGGTGTGGGAGATATTGCCGAATAGTAGTAGATCATGAATTAAAGGACTTTACTGAAAAATTACAACTTTTTATACCCTACACGAAATATGGGGGTATACTAAGTTTCTCATTCCATTTGTAACATCCAGAATAAGGCGTCTCAGAGACTCTACTATATATAATATAATTAAAAATTTAGTCGATCTAGATATGTATGTCCGTGTGTTTATTTGTTGTTGGGCTTTTCACGATCGTAAATTTTGAGATATTGATAGTTTCTGTAGATCGTTATTTAAATGGGGCAAAATTGGTCAAGAACAACACCCAAAATCGACAAAAATGTACAATCTGGCACAAAAATTGGGCCATAAAGTTGGATTTGTTACATATGTTATAAATATCCCATTTGTCGATGTGCCTAAGTGGGTGTGATTGGTTAACTGATACGCTCACAATCAACATAAATTAATTTTTCTGTAGATATGAAGGGTATTTAATTTTGGAAAGAATTTGAGTTTTCTTACTTGTTAAAAATTAAAATAAAAAAAATTAAAGAAAAATCAATTAAAGCGTTCCAAAGTTAAGAGAGTTAGGCCACGAAGTAATGTATATTCATATATATATATAAAGCTCTAACTGCGCTTGAAAGTAAAAAAAAAATAAAAAAAAATTTTTTTTGAAACTGTGCCATTATACCCTACTATGTTGTTCAAAAAAAAAAAAAATTAAGAAATTTTGAAACTGTGCCATCATACCCTACTATGTTGTTAAAAATCTTTACTTGCACACATCAATTGATTGTTTCAAAATGAGAATTTTAATAAAAAATTTTCTTTTTTGTTTTTGTTTTTCTTTTTTTTTTTTGTTTGCTTAAGTACTCAAGTGTAAATAATTTCAATTTGATTTGTATTAGTCCAAGAGCAGCAAAAAAGCACAACTATGCAGAAGGGTATAAATGAAAACATATATTTTTTCTTCTTTAAGTTAAATTCCACAAACACTTGATGACATAGCATCCACAATTCATGCTTAATATCCAACAGGAATATTTTTGTGTTAATACTTGTTGTTGTTGCAATGTTTTTGTGTGTGAGCTATTTCTAGTATGAGCAGGTGTTTAGGTATATGTGTAAGTCAATGGGTTTGTAGAGTGTAGAGTTAAGCACTGGGAAGAAGGCAGCAGCACACATGTTATCAACAACCCGATGAATTTGTAGGACGTGAGTAAAAAGACTTTCTTTCTTTCATCGGAAAGTTGTAGCGCTGAACGACAACAAATTTCAGTTTCGCACAAACAACATTAACGGAAACATCGTCAGAATACAGCGAGCGCCAAGCTATTGCCGCTTAATACATAAAATACGAACTTACATACATATATCTATATAAGAATAAAATTGATAAAAAAAAAAACAATATTTTTTAATAAAACAATATCTGTACATATCTATAGAACGTGCATGTACTCGGTTCAGAGCACATGTTTGTCGCTTTGATAGCTGCTTATAAAAATGTAAATTTCTAATGTTGTGTTTGTATGTATGTATGTGTATACTTTCCCGTTGGTTTAGGTCGCTGTAACACACAAAATATTAAGTGTTATAGTGTGCGTGTGTGTTTGTGTATATATATAGATATATAACCTATATAATACGTGTGTACTCGGTAATTTTTTTTTGGTGAATATCGACCAAAATATTCAGGCCACATATATATGTGGGATAAAATATTTATGTAAACGAAAGATATTGTATGTACATGTAAATGTGCCCACCATCACCACCACTACCACCACCAAATGGACGGAAATTGTATGGCATTGCGGGGTGGTGAGGCGTTGTGGTGTGACGTTCGGTATGACAGGAGTGCAATTTAAGTTGGTGTACGAGAAGAAGATGTACATGTGTACAATACTATGCAGTGAGTTGAATGAACAACCAGCATACAATAGCATATGGTGCACACACACATACACCAACTAAACAGCAAACAGCCGAACAACGAAATAAATCGCGCGCAGTACGAAATACTACAATAGCTAAACTTTCTTTTTGTCTGTTCTTTTTTTGTTATTGCTGTAGTGGTCGACAAACTTAATAGATGCCACCAGAACTCTACATACATGTAATGCGTGTAAGGCTACCAAAAATAAACAAAACGTAGCGTGTAATAAAAAATTTGAAAGAGAAAAAAAAAAAAGAAATATATGAACTGAAATGCCAACGGCCTTATGGTCGTATCGAAATGAGTACATGTGTGTGTGTGTGTGTATGCGATTCTTTCCTTCGAACCAATGTAAACACTCCATGCTGGTAAACACTCCATACACGGACGTGTGTATGCGTTTGCGAAGTTTTATTACAAATAAATTATGTGTATACTATATATGAATTATATATGTATTTAAACATATGTATATACATACATGCCTCTATAAATACATAAAAACAAGTGTATGTGCGGGAAAGTGGTGAAAAGTGAATGTACGTGAACGTATTGTTGGCAAAAATATTGTCTACCGCAAAGTATTATTGTACACATACACATGTACGCGTACATTGTTCATGTTCAAAACATGCATGTAAGTTATTGAATAATGGTGTAAGGGACGGACAGACGTGTCCATTGTGAATGCAAATACATTCTTCTGCAACATATGAAATGTGTTGGAACGCGCGCGCCACTTTAAATACAATTTTTCCGTATGTTTGTGTTGTTGTTGTGTTCTAATATTGGGTTTTGTGTGAACGAGAAAATCGTTTTGAATATAAATCAAATGAACGATGACAACGATAACACAGAGCACAGATAATAGTATTTTGTTTTGGTTGGTGCAACTCTTATTAAGGCAAAGTTGAAGGACTTCCATACTGTGTAGTGAGTGTGGTGGCAGTGTGCAGTACTTTTCTAAATTGAATTGCATTATTTATAATGCCAATGATCTTATTGCACACACACATACAAGATCCATCCTAACACATTCGTTATAATTTATCAATATAATCAACTGCTTCTAAAGTTTACAACACAAGATGGTTTCACAACGATTTTAACAAGATCCTGTATATTCTTAATATCGTGAACCCTATGCTGCGCAAGAATATTATATTTGAGGGAAGAATTCAATTCAAGTTGCGATAAGGTAAATTTATTATTTTAAAATTTTGTTAAACATATTGATTTGATTTATATGAATAACTCTCTCTTTCTTTCTCTACTTATTGGAAGGTTTAGAGAAGCTTGTTTCGATTATGAAATGATTTTGCTACCCTTGGCTTAAATTTCTAAACAATTTATGTTCTACTTTGTACTTAGCCGTTTGAGTCCATTAAGTACTTAAATGTTGAAATATGTAACGGGCTTTTCAATAAGGACATAACAATTTTGTATTTTAATACGAAGACATTCTTAAAAGTTTTCCATAATCTGTTAACGTCAAAACCTTAGTTCAGGTTAGTTGTTTTATCATTTAGTTGAGAAACGAGCAACATTTGGGGATTTTTAAAAATTAGTATCAAATTTAGAAATTATTTTTGTTGTTGTTTTTCTTTTTTTGTTTTGTTGTTGTTATTTTATTTTTTCTTTTATAAATGTGTATAATATTAGTACAAACGGCTTATTTGCTTGGTTTAATTTTATAATTTATTTGAATTTAATTGAAATGCTACGTAATTTATACAGGGTGTCCGCCGAGAAGGTATACTACTCGCAGTAATTCCATTGTAATCCTGGCTGTATGTGATGTGGCACCGTCTTGTTGATACCACATGTTAATCAAGCTTAAAGCATGCAGTTGTGGCATTAAAAAGTTTTCAATCATATCACGATATCGCTCCCCATTCACAGTTACCGTTACGCCGTTTTCATTTTCAAAGAAGTAAGGTCGAATGATTCCTCCTGACCAAATTGCACAACAGACTGTCACTTTTAATGGATGCAAAGGTGACTGATGAATAATTTGAGGGTTTCCCATTTCCCAGAACCGACTATTCTGTTTATTCACATATCCATTCAAATGAAAATGTGCCTCGTCACTCATTATGATTTTTTCATGAAAATTGGAGTTGTCATGGGTGAGCTGTAAATCCTAACATATGTACGGCGTATGTACGGCGTTGGCGTAAATGGTCTTGTGGAAGAAGCTCTTATGTCAACTGAATCTTATATGGAAACAAATGCAAATCCTTGTGCAAAATTGTGGCTAAAGTTGTTCTTTGAAGACCAAGCTCCTGAGCACGGCGTCGGATTGAGGTTGATGGATTGTTTTGAACACTTTCTTGAGCAGCAGTAAAGTTTTCAGCCGATCTTGCAGTACGTTCTGGTCCATGCTTGGGCCTATCACCTACAGACCCTCTTTCTTCGAAATCATTCACTACACGATAAATAGTGCGTTTCGTTGGCACGTTGTTTTTCCCAAAAATTTCACGTAACTTTCTCATTGTCACAGTAATCGATGATTGATTTTGATAAAATGTTTTAACAATTAAAACACGTTTATCGAATATTTTTCCATAATAAATTTGCTACGTGTCTACTTCACGACTGCCAAATATGAACTGTCAAGACTAATGCTTACCAAAATGGCGGCAAAACAAAGTAGTATACCTTCCCGGTAGACACCCTGTATAATAACTAATTGTATAAATGAATAAATAAACTTTAAGAGTTTTTACTTCAATTTTTGAGCGTAATAATCGCCCGTCCAGGCCATTTCGGCTATAGTGGATAAATTCAAGTCAAACTATTGAATATGTCTGTGTCAGTGGGACAACGCACCAGTTGAAGTACCGAAAATATTGCAGTCGTTAGACCTTCAGTTCAAAATGAGCTAAATCAGTAGATTGCACGCGGTTCACAGATATAGAGAATATCTTAAGACATATTGCAGAGAAGATCTTGGTTTATACCGTTACAAGAGATCAAATTAACTTAAGAACTGAAACCTTTTGATCATTTCAAGTGCCGAAACTTCTTCGATTGTGCTTTGTTCAAATCCCTAAATTTCTTCTAATGCCGTTGAATTTCTTTTTATCAAGTTACGTTAAGTTGTTGACTTATTTCAATATGCCAACAATGTTAGGGGAGCTCAGAGACAATATCAAACGCGAAATTGCCTACGTTCCGACCAATATGTGTAAAAGAGTGATGGAATATTGATTCCAAAGAATCTGCAATCACCCTTGCGTTGGTAATATGAAGAAGACCAAGATTCTTTAGATAAATGTAAAATGTATACTAAAACCTGGGATAAATTTCATTTTAATATCTCAATTATTTTGTATTTTATTTAAATACAAAATTGTTATGTCTGTATTGAAAAGCTCCTTCAATTGATTTCTGAAAAGTTCTTTTAAAAAGGAAAAACTTTAAGTTAAAAAGAGGCTTAAGAAAATAATTAGATGGGACAAAGTTCTATAAGTCCTCCGACCGAGTCAAATTAAGGGTTTTTTCTAATTTTTTTTTTTTTAAATATTTAAGATAGTAATCTGTTAATAATCCCTTTAAGTTCATTTGCAAAAACAATCGACAAAGACAAAAACTGTATCTTGTAGTTTAAACATTAAATTACGTGGACAGACAGACGGATATAGTTAAATCGATTCAGAAAACGATTCTGATCCCATTCTTTGAATAAAACTTTTTTCATGTCATTTGCTACAATCATGTACTCGTATATCTAAGTTTATACGGATTGTACTTGAATTTAACCAAACGCCAGCTTATAAAAATTGTTGGTGTTTCCAGTAAAGAATGCTGTATTTTATATATTACCACTAATTGATCTAAAATGGCCGCTAGAGTAAGGGAATGGTAGAAAAAGAGAGAATGAGAATGAATTCAATAAAAAAAAACCAAAGATGAAAATAAATAAAAGTGTTACTGACACAAATTTCAACAATAATGACTGATTGATTATGTTTACATTTAGACATAATGTACATTTTTTATTTCACCACATTATACTGTATGGTTATGCTATTTTAAATGCGGAATATATGAATAAGTCCAAGTGTAATGTTTTGTTTTTGTTTTTTCTTCAAGAGATTGATGGATAAAAGAATTATGTAGCAAGAGAATCCAATAAAATGAGGGAAAATTATGTATGTAGTATAATTTATAATACTAACTATAAATAAAACCAAAGAAGAAAACTAAATTTGACTTTGGTAGAATATTAAATACGCTCCAGGTTAATATACAACTTGTGGGCCAGATAGGTACCTAATTGTGAATATAACGCATGTTTTTTTTTTGTATAAACGAAGGGGAAAACCCTTTATGGGTACCACATGGTTAGATGGTCGCAACCACGTGGTTATGTGGGAGTCATCGGCTTTCCGACATACCCACTAAAAATCCACTTCGCACACTACTACCCTCCTTGCGGAACCACCATACAAGAAGGGAGAGGGAACCAGCTCTGGTACTCAGATGTATATCAAATAAAACACAGCCTGGCCCCCTTATTAGGGCCCAGGTACGCCTCCCTCCCTTTCTGTTGTTCTAAGGGAATTGATGACTCTGCCAGCAAAATTGCTAATAATGTCCCAGTTTTGAGGAGATTGTAACATTATACTAATAATGTTAGAAGGCAAAAAATTTTCGCCTACCATCCTCTCAACCTCGGATCGTCCTCTGGCAAATCTTGGGCAGATAAAAAACACATGCTCGGCGTCTTCTATGCCATCATTTCCACAATAAGAACAAAAAGGGTCATCCGAATGTCGGAAGCGATGCAGATATGCCTTAAAACACCCATGCCCACTCAATAATTGCGTAAGGTAGAAATCTACCTTGCCGTGGCTCCTATTCAGCCAAGGCTCAAGCTGCGGTATTAGCCTATGTGTCCAACGCCCTTTAACAGACGCTGTCTATTTGATTTGCCATTCCATGATGGTAACCTGTCTAGCCGAGCCCAAAGCTGATCTACGACCCGCGCGGGAGAAGTGCCGTATTTGCTTATTCTCTTTAATGATTATAACGCATGTATTTCGGCTTATACTCGTATGTTAAATGAAATTTTTGTAAATTGTGAGCGCGCCTATTATCCAACCCTGCCCATTTTTGGCACTTTGAAAACTCGGCTAATTTTAAATATATATACCAAATTTAATCGTAATAAATACCAAATTTCAACTTAAAAGGTCTTTTTTTTGACAGATATGTAGATTTTTGCTGATTGTGGGCGTGGTACTATTAATTTCGTTAATAAACAACATGTATTTGTAAAAAAGTCTTTTTCCAAGAAAACGGGCAATGCCACGCCCATAAATTAAAGTCCCCGAAAAGCTACAGAAATTTCCAAATGTTTGCAAAAAAAAATAACTAAAATCGGAGCAGTAGTTTTCTAGTTATAAGCCAAACAACTTCACCTTCATTCTTATGTTCATAATTTTAACAATCTGCGTACAGTTAAAAGAATTGTATGATCAGCTAAATATCTTAATATTTCCGATTGTAAGAGCGCCAACAATAGACAGACATACGGACGGATATCAACTTAGGTTTTAAGTCTTATAAGCAAGTTGAATATAAGTATAGTTTTTTTGATTCCTCCAAATTTAAATAGGAGTTTGCATGGAGAATTTAAAATTGTGCGCAACATATTTCATTTATTGCAAGCATGAGTATGCCGAACCTAGTAAGCTTCCCTCAACTTATTGTGAAGTGTAGTGAAAAGTCTGTGGATGTCTTTTGGCTTCTTTGCTTCTTCAACATTTATGATAGCTTCCTAGGTGCGCCTGCTTTACCAGTTAAACGCACAATTGGTCAAGTTTCATCGACTCGTTTAATTTATGCGTACATATGCAAATACACGAAATTCCTAAATTAATTTAGTTATTCTTGGCATTACTTTCAATACTGAAAACTTAAGTGTGTGGTGGTTGTGTACTTTTGGACTGTATTGTATCGTATAATATTATTTTTGTTGATTAACTCATACTATCAGAACATCTGTTCATTATTTTTTGTTTGTTTGTTTTGGTCATGTTCAAAATAAACAAAATTTAGGGTGCTGCTCTATAAATTGTTGTTGTTGTTGTTTATGTTTTACTATAAAGTAACATCAAAACCTTATACATTATGACCTTGAACGCGGTATGACCTTTGTATGTTATCATTTGGTTAAATTGAGTTCGCGTTATATAGACATAAAGATTATTTTATTTATTCAACGTCACTTCAATGGTCCAACGTGCCGAGTAACATTTTTAGTATATCAGTTTATCCACTTGACATTTACCACGATAAAAAACAAGTGAAGATGTTATGGTCGGTCAAGCCCGACCATTTAATACCTTGCGCTTGTCTATTACTCGGTATGTAATATTTTCTTGATCATGACAGATTTGTGCATAATGAACGTGATTTTTAACCGATTTTATATATATTGTATTTTACAAAGCTGTTGAAGGCTCCTTCAAGTAATTTCAAATAAATGAATAAACTTGGTATAATGTACTCTGTGTAATATATTTTAATAACAACAATGCACAAGAACCAACTAAAGTAATTTATATTTTGTTTATGTATTTGGTTCGTAGAATATATATAAGTGGTAACAAAACATCTCTACACAAAAAGGAAGAAGAAAACTTGCAACAAATTAAACATGAACATGAAACTAAATTACAAACTACCGCAGATCTAATATATATCATCCACATCATATAATTTTTTTGGACACATTTTCATTAATTCTGTATCAAAAAATGTGTACGAAAAAAGCAAAACAAAGTTTGAAGCATTTGTCAATACCTGTCAAGCATAAACAAAATATGGTGGTGGTGGTTTTTTTTTTATATCATCCATTTTAGTAATGAGGATATACTAAGATTTCTATAACGTTTGCAACACGGAAAAGGAAACCCTACAAAGTTTATATATTCTTGGTTAGCATCAAAATCTGAGTCTATCTAGACATGTCCGTCAGTCTGTTTGTTGTTGGAATTATCAGAAATTGTGAGATATCGTTATGAAATTTTATACAAACGTGTATACGTAGGTTTCTATTTATTTTTAGGTGAAATCCTTGAAGTGCCACGCCCACAATCGACAAAAGTCTTTCGACAGTTATTGTACAAAAATGTACCTTTGAAGTTGAAATTTGCTAACAATATTTCTAATTAGGGCATCCATGGATGTACTAAAAATGGGCGTGGTCGGATAACAGATTAAACCTATGAATCTGATGGCTAAGTTGATATATTTTACTTACATTGTTATAGAATTTAATCAGCTACTTGCCACGCCTACTATTTGTATATGAAGATGGAGGGTATTTAAGATTTGGTCTAAGCCAAATTTAGTATTTTTACTTGTTATATATACAAAGTGTTAATTGCTGTAGTCGACACTCTTAATACATAACATATGCACAGTTACATATAAATACATAGAGAAACAAGGAAATAGGATAAAGCTTATCTAACGTACCTGGTGCAGATGACCACACCCTATCAAGCATAGATTTATATCCGCCGCAAAATGACTACATGTACAAAAGTTATGTACATAGACGTGAGTTCTAATATGTATTGACATTTATATGGTTTGATGTATAAACCGCATTGCTTGCGCATATGAATTGGTTCAAAGCATATAGTTTTTGACACGTTTAAACTGAATTCCATCGATTAAGTTAGATTTTTGCAAAATTATATTGATGATTAAATATGATAAGTAAAAAAATATTTTAATTTATTATGGTTTTATTTATTTGTACTAAAGATGAAAATAGGAAAAAAAAAATAAGGGAAAAACTAAATTTGACAGAAACTAAAAGTGTTTGTAGAAAATTTTGGCTCAATATGTCAAAACTAACGAGCGTGAGAATGTCAACAATAGACGGACGCACGGACATACACGTCTAGATCGATTTAGTCTTTGATGCTGATTAAGAATATATAAAAATCTATAACGAATATATATAGTTAAGGTCTCTGAAGCCTTTTTCTGGATATAACAAACTTAGTATACCCCATTACTGAGGTAGAGTGTATAACAAGTTACGGGGTGAATTTAATATAACAATAACAAAAAACGTCCAAACAATCTCGTTACCAGTAATAAAGTTGTATACGATGCAATTACTTCTTATTAAGGAACTTTTACAAGATTTATTACCCTGATTAATATGATGGCCCCCATAACAAAAGCCAACATAGTATGATACACAAATATATTTAAATTTAATGAATACTAAACGGTTAATGCATAAAAAGCACTAAGCATAATATCGTTGACATTTTTAATTTCACATTTTGGCTACTGTTGTGGCATCGTTCATATAAGAAAAGTACTTTGCAAAAATTATTGCAGGTACATTTAGATATATAATAAGTGAAAATGTTACAGTCTGTCAAACCCAATCATTTCGTACCTTACACTGCACACAAAATTGTATAATAAACGGTAGGCATTATCATTTAAGTCACTCCGAAATGTCATTACAGAGAAAAAGGTTCTAAAAATGGTCTGATTGGGTTCAAATTTGGCATAGTCAATTATGAAACGAATTAAGTATTCTTCACTAAATTTTGTTAAAAAATATTAAGAATTGCGATTTTTTTCTATATAAAGGTGTTCTAAAAATGGTTTAGTTTGATGCATTTTTAAAAGGGTTCTTTTCTACGCTAAGACATGTTCTTGTATCAAATTTTATCGAAATATCTTTAAAAAAGCGATCTGTACCTTGAGTACAAATTTACATGAACAGACAGACGGACACGGTCAAATTGTTGCAGTTTTAATTCTGAATCGATCGGTATAATTGAAAATATGGTAGCATTTAAAAGTTACACACATCCACTCAAACTTAATATACTTTTTGCCATATGTGCTTGCTGCAGAGTATATGTAAATATATCTGCATATGCATGAATATTGACATTATAGTTAAGCAAGGTCACGTATTATTTTGTAAATTAATGAATGTATAATTCATGTGACAAGGGCTTCTTATCTTTACTAAATTCTCTTGTGCCACCATTTTCACCTTTTCTCATGAATCTTTAATAACAACTGTTACTTATATTAATGAATGGCTTATGATCCCTCTCAAGTACATCCAACATATTTTGTATACGTTATAAAGCGGATTTCTCTCTGTACAAAACAAATGGCATTTGTTGTCTCGCGTTGGTCATTCATTATGAAGTTTACAATTAATTTCAAGTCGGTCTCTTAAATAAATCAATTGTGAGAAGGAAGTTAAATCTGAATGGTGTACAGAATATATCTCCATCAACTTGGTGTCGTGCAGTTGAATAAAAATATGAGTGAATGCAATTTAATGAGATTGTTTCTCGTACAAGTAAACACTTTGGAGATTTCCAACTTTGATTTGTTCCCCTCATCAGACAATATTCATGACCATTACGCGTTGCGCGTTTGTTGTAAGGTGAGGTGACCTTTAAACACTTAGCCACCCATCCATCATTCATGATGTTTGTTTGTGTAATTACCAGAAATTTTCTTATTTATAAACAGTTGTTGGTCATGGTAGTTGAGAATTTTTAATAAAGTGTAATCAGATTATGAAAATGAATAAATGTGTAAGCACGTACGTACTTGTGTGTGTTTGTTATTTATGTTTATCTTTACGTATAGTTTCGCATTTCAGAATTTGACCGATGCCCAGTTGCATTGACTACACTTTACGTTTTGTCCCAGCATAGCACTTATTATTTCATTACATTTCTTTTCTGTTCTATAATATGCAGATACATCTCCTACACTCATGAAGATTGAGTTAAACTTTTTGGCCAGCAGCAGAATTTTCATATTTTATAGAATAAATAGACTTTGTTGTCATGAAAAGGTCAAAGTAACGGAAATAAATAGAAGAATAAGACAAGTAAGCAAGCAAACAAGTCAGAAAAGTGGAAAGTAACATAGCGGTAAACAGAAGGTCTTAAGTGGTTAGAATTGTAGTTGGGAGTAGGCGCAATTATTGCCTAAAGACACGTCACAGTGTTATGTTAGTGAAGGTTACAAAGTGAGATTTTCAATTAAGTAAACAAGTTATTCAGAAGCAATGTAAAATATTAAAATTTTTATACCCAGCACCACTTGTGGCAAAGTGTGTGGTATATTAAGTTTGTGCGGATGTTTGTAACTCCTAAACGGCAAATGTCACACCCATCTTCAATAATACCGATTGATTCAGTATCAAAATCTGAATCGATTTAAGCGCATCCGTCTGTCTGTCTGTCTGTTTATGTACAAAAACAAAACTGAAGAAGTCCGTAGAACGTGGCAATCGAATAACGTTAGAATCGGCCAGTAATTATGATGACAAAATATTTGTACAAATTTTCAGTTCGATATCTTAAAACGTTTGTCGGACACATGGACAAACATTTTGGATTGCGTAAAATTTGGCTACTGATCAAGATTATATGTATTTTATAGGCGAAAAATTACTTCTCTTTAAATTTTCGTCTCATGGCGCATAGCTTGATCGATTGTGTCCATTTTTAATACCAACCAGTTCTACTTTTCATTTTGCTAAGTTTGAAGTGAACTCGCAGATGGACGTACGTACATAATGATTTAGAATTTAATGGTAATATATACATTATATAAAAAACTTTTTTGAATTTATTCCCAACGTTAAGAGTGTAATACCTAGTTGCAAACTCTTACAAAATTGTTTCACGTAGGCCACAAGTACTCTTCACAATATTTGCAACTGTTCCGTTTCATAATCCGGCATAAGTGACGACAGCTTTGTTTCACTTTAAGTTTTTAACTTTTTAATATGAACTAATCCTGTGCATGTGTATGTATAAGTGTATTTATAACAATTATATTATAAGGGCTCGCCTCTATACATTTGTTTGTGTATAGTGCGGTAAATTTGGTCCTTAGGTAGTCTTTGGTGTTATAATTTTACAAAAATTAATTCAATTACAAACAATTAGTGTCGGTGACGCAAACACTACTGCCAAATTTAAACACAACATTATCGTTATTGCCTGTGTATTCTGCGTTATCATTGAGTATCAACTTAATCTCAGTTCAAAGAAATGTTCAAACGGAATTAAGGCAACACCGCAGTGATGAAGTTGCGGTCACTTGAATAGTGAATAGTGACCGCATTGCACTTCAATTCCATTTCCAACCAAAAGGGCTGATGGGAAATGGCAGTCACACTTCTCTGACACACACTTATGATACACAAGGTGGTAGGTACTCTTAGGGATTTGAAGTTTGAGTGTTGTAAACGTTTACATTCTTATACTTTTGCGTGCGTAAATACACACATTCATGTTTATTCAACTGGTTATTACTTAAATGCATTTTTATGACATGTACGTTTAATTTTAATTTTTTTCAATTTTTTTTTTTTTTTTTGAGAAATGTATAATTTATATTTAATTACATGCATACGTTTCTGCAGAAAGGCACAAAATTTAAAAAGTTCTTTAATAAACAATAGGTCAGAGTTGGGCTTGCCGTTGAAGATAAAAAATAGAAAATATGCAAATATGCACCTTTGAGAGTTCTGCTACATCGGTGCTTTGTTAACTATACATATATATATATGCATACTTGTTTGTTTTAACGTTACAAGTTTTTTAAATTGTTGATACACGTAAAATGAATTGCTGTCTCTAAACAACAAGGACAATGGGTAATAAAATTTTATGCATATATTTTTAAATAAAGTATCAAAGTTGGTGTGTGTGTACATATTTATTAAAAAGAATACAATCAGATAAGTTTGCTTTATTTGTTGTTTGTGCTTTATATGCAGAAAAATATCTTAAATCTGCATATACTCTACATAGGGGTGGACACAGTTACTTGGGGGCCTTAAGCGAATGATTTCTTTTTGCAATTTTGAGGCCTCTAGACATTGCCGGGCTTACTTCGCATTTATCCAATTTTAAAGTTATTCCAATTGGGTTTATTTTTAAGTTTTCCTCCCCAAAATATATAATAGCTATTTTTATAAAAAGGCGGCATATTGGTTAGTCCTGCCGTCTGTCCTTGTAACTGCTTAAATTTCTCTCCGACACTCCTACAACGTCTCAAAAGTTGAGATATTTGGCAAAAAATTTGGTATGGGCAATTTTTACACGAGTAAACATTTTAAAAGGGGGAAAACTATCCCAAGGAAATTTTCACAATACTATTAAAAAAAACAAAATTCGCTGGCATCACAAAAGTTGAGATATTTTTCAGAAATGTAGTATCAATAACTTTTATAAATGTAGGTAGTATCGTATTGAAAATGGATTAAATCGTACTATCAATAATTCATCTACAATGCTACAAACGTAGCATACCACAGCAAGTAAAATGAAGTAAAATTTTGCTAGAAAATTAAAGAAAACATTTGAAGAAAATTCATTTTCATATGTTAATTGGTTTTAGGGATTTATTTCAAATATTTTATGTACTAAGTCGGAAACTAATTTGTGAAAATGGCCGTGATTGGTATCCGGTTATATCAAAAAATGCGAGGCATGGCCATACAAGTTACTTACAAGTTAAAATTAAATATTTTTAATAATTTTTACCATATAAAGATTTCTACTATAGTAGAACCTTATATTGGGAGGGGTTCTAAAAATGGTCCAATCTATTCTATTTTCGATAAAATTCGTCTCTGGGTCAATACATGACCTTGTACCAAATCTTATCGAAATATCCCAAAAAATTTAAATGGACAGACTGACGGACATGGTTAAATCGATTCCGATTTTGATCGTGATTGGATCGACAAACTGGAATATTTGATTCATTGATGGTTGTAAACCGATTATGGGTGAAACTCTACCATATCAACTTTTATTCACTTTATATTATAATTCTAGCTTACTTGATATTAGAAAAGTAAAAGTTTTTATGTATGTACGGCTGAATGGATTTTGTTTTCTCAAAATTTTTTCTTCAATATTTTTTCCTTTTAATTCCTACAAAAAGTTAATATTTATTAAAGAGAAGAAAATGCAACTGGCAACTGTACGAATGGGTACATAAGTAAAAAGTTGCAATTGATTGTACCAAATAGCAATTTGTTTACAAGCACTTATCCCTTAATGCATTATATCGATTATCAAGTAAAATTATGATAATGTTTCTCTTCGCTTCAACTACTGAATGGAATCATTCTTATACTACTCGTGCACACAAACAGACATTTTATCGATACAACAATCATATGTGTTTGTATATGTAAATACAATGTTTCATATTGTGTACATGCACAATGTTATGCCCATCAAAACACTTAACGTAATCATCTTGAATTTCTCACTTGTACTCCCTTTCTTACATCTTAAAGGTAAAGTAAATACTTAACATACACATATGCAGAATGAACGAAGTAACACAAAAAAAAAAAATTATTATTATTTTTGTACATTTTAAGATTTAATAAAAAAAAAAATTATCAAGTCGAAGGGTAACTCCTTATTTCTCAATCTTCGGGACAGAATCACATAAGGTGTGTAGTACAATATAATATATGTAATGAAGAGGAAGAAAGGATTAATGGTCCATCAAATTGGTAATTTATGGCTACATTTTCTAAGCATCTTAAATATGTTTAGCTTTAATAGCAGAACGTGTTTGAATGGAATGCTGCTTATAAAAGGTACACCAAGTTTACTCTTCGCTTTGCAACATCTGTAGTACAAATATTCTTGATAAGCATCAAAACCTGACCATGCCCGTCTGTACGTCCGTATTTTTACGTTCGTAAATTATGAGTTTCTGAGCTGAAATTTTATAATTTCCACTTTTCTTGTTTCAAGAAATAAATTCTTATTTAAATTAAGTGAAATATGGAAACTGCCACACCCCAATTCGCCAAAAATCTATCTATCATCTATTAAAGTGGGCATAAAGTTGAAGCTTGGTACGCATATTCATAAGTAATGCATTGATTAATGGAGGTTCAAGTAACCGACACGCCCACAATTTATAAAAACACCTCTATTCGGCCCAGAATTGAATTGAATATATTTTAAACTGAAAAACAAGCTTAGCATACTCTTCATCTCATATGTAAATTTTCACTCTTACTTTAGTTGGTGTAGCCTGACCATTTAATACCCTACGACACGACTTAACGCGTTAAATTATGTTATAATTAGTTTTAATTATGTATTTAAAATTCGAGGCATTGTTTTATTTAAATAAATTTGTGATATATCATTTTTTGGAAAGGAGATCTAAAAATGATCCTATCGGATCTATTATTAAGCTCATTAACTCTTTTAAGATTAGAATTGCGATTTTATGCCACATAAAGACTTTCATTATAAAAAGACCTTATATGAGGGAGGGGTTCTAAAAATGTCCCGATACAGTCCATTTTCAATAGAATTTCTCTTTGGGTCAATATATGTCCTTTTACTAAATTTCATCGAAATATCTCAAAAATTAAACCTAATTCTTGAACACAAATTTACATAGACAGGCAGATGGACAGACGGACATGATTAAAACGATTTAGATTTTGAATCGATCGGATGTGGCATTTGCCAGGAGTTGCAAGCATTTGCACAAACCTAATACACCCTTTGCTGCAAATGCTGCAGGCTATAAAAACTTAAACGTAAAAGAAATGCGGTGTTTAGAAACAATAATAATGTCATACGTACCATTGTATTATTCTATTGTGCTATCCTCAGGTGTAACTTGAAAGCCAGCACAAGTATTTTCCAAAGCGTGCAAACATATTCCCACACACAATATATAAACTGACACCGACATATTGTAAGTAGAGTCATGGAATGGTGGGTGTAAGTATGTATATAAAACTTGGCATTATATATACACGTTATACGTTTAGAGTATGACATGCTGGTATTCAACCTACAAAATTACAGAGAGAACAAGTTGTTAATCCTCTTTTACAACTATTTTTGTTATCGATTTTTTTTTTCATACACCATATACACACACAGATATATGTATATATAATATAACACCTACCTCGTACTATATGAATATAAAATATATAAAATATATGAATGTATGTACTAGCATTCTTTTTAAACAACTGCTGCCCATACGTTTTTACATAATGTAATTAATTGCTGGTAATAAAATCAACACAATTAATTATTCACATTAATATAACAATTCATGCGTTACCTGTACACCATACGTATGCAAACACAACGCACGTGTGTAATTGTGCGAAAAAATATTAATTCATTCGTTTGTATATAAATCTCAATTACAATTATCTACGTGCAATAATTTTGTAGGATTGTAGTAAAAGAAAACCACACACACACACAGTATATTGATAAATAATATGCGGTGGACCCGAAAATACAATAAATTTTGAAAAACAATTCAAATGTAAACAATGGAAAATATTATAGTGGGTCAAGTTCGACCATTTAATACCCTGCACCATTTAGTTTTACTAATTATGCTGCTAGTTTAAACGCAAGGCATTGCTGTACAAGTCATTTCGTGAAATATCATTATATGCAAAGGGGTTTTAAAAATGGTCAATTCGGTCAAATTCGGTCCATTTTCAATAGAGTTCCTCTCTGAGCCAATATTAGTCTGTGTGCCAAATTTCATTGAAATATCCCAAAAAGTACAACCAGTAGCCTGTACACAACTTTTACATGGACAGACGGACATTGTAATTAAAGGTGGGTGTGGCATTTAGAAATTTAGAAATTAGAAATTACAAACGTCTGCAAAAAATTTATACTTTTAGCCAAAAGTGGTGTATGGGGTATAAAAATTGGTAATCTGATAAATTCCTAAACATCTGGTGTTATAATCGAAAGAAATTTGGAAATACTTAAATGAAGTTCAATCAACAAGCGATGTTTTTATATCTTCCAAATAAGTCACATTGAGTTTCTGTTTACAATTCCCAGAAGAAGAAGTTTTACTAAATTTCAAATCGAATCAGATCTTGACGTTGACTTGAAAGTATATAAAAACGTGTCTAATATATAATAATACGATTAATACTTGACGAAATTTTTTTTGCATTTCTTGCAGATGTCAACCCAGAAACTATCAGATACATCTAATTCTGGGTATGTTAGCTCTGAAGAGACCGAGTCACTTCTAATTACTACAACGCCCAAAAGTAAATCGTCGGTTTTACGACAAATCAAAATGAATTCAGCTAATGGACCAACATCAAATAGTATGACGTCTACATCATCGGGAAAGCCTACCCTTATACGCCAAGATCGCACATCAACATATTTAACTAGTCCACAGTTATCACAACAAACGCGACATGGCTCTGATGAGAGTGAACGTAGCAATAATCAAGATGAAGATGTAGAGCAAGGCCTTCGTACATCAACAGTGCCTGACATTGAAGTACATGAAGAGGACCAAGATCATGAATCGAAACGCAAATCATTTTCACCGAAACAAACATCAAACGCATCCATAGTACAGCATAAACAAACGTCACCATCAGCCAAACCGACCATATCGATAACAAATTTAAATAACTCATCATCATACCAGATTCAAGATAATACGAATTTGGGTACGACATGGTATCAAAATCTCTCAGCCAATACGTCGCCCTCTCAGGGCCGTTGTAGAGCTTGTCGAAACTGTAGTAGACGTGCCTCCATTACACCATTATCTCTGGTCGGGCAAATAGATCGTTC
This sequence comes from Ornithomya fringillina, assembly GCA_963978525.1. Taxonomy (NCBI): domain Eukaryota; kingdom Metazoa; phylum Arthropoda; class Insecta; order Diptera; family Hippoboscidae; genus Ornithomya; species Ornithomya fringillina. Next base: position 8,423,169 of record OZ021693.1, read on the forward strand.
CATTTCGAGGGATAGTGTTAGAAGTGCATTTCAACAGGGTCAGATCGGCAGTTCCAGTGTAATAGGTACGGGTTTGAGTAGTGTACCAACCTACTATGTGCCACCTGTTCTTATAACATCATCACCTACAAACGGCTCACGCATCATACGACAGAGTTCACAACCCGAGTCTAGCACAACTGCTGTATGCTGTAGCGTACTCAACACATGCGGCCATTCACACACGGTACCCAATGTGTCGTTGAAACAATTGCGTGATACTAATACAGATGGTATTGCGGGTATTGCTGGTATTGCGGCCGACTCACTTCGAATTAATGGTGGCATGCGACCTTTCAAACAGGTGAGTAAAGATTTTCCCAAGCAGTCTAAGTCCCGTACAATTTTAGAACATAAAAGTAAAGAAGGTAAACCTCCCACAATAAGCTTGTTTATATATTTACGCGTCAGATGTGTTAGGTCTATGACGACTGCGATATCGTTCAGGGCATCATGTATCCCCCTATATATATATTTCATTTGCTTTATATATATAATCCATAACAACTACAATGCATTTTAAGAATAATATGCCAAACTAACACGTGCTTCTTACAACTGCATCTTCTCTAGGGAGTTCTACTAATACCCCGTACATTGTCTGAGAGCCGTAAGCTGAAACTTAGACGAGCTTTTACGGAGGCCACTAATGAGACCCTGCAATGCTCAAAAATGGTATTTAATCAAATTCAATTTCACCCTAAACACGTACTATGAAATCCCTTTGTTTGTGTTTATTACGAGTTAGTTTAACGTAAAAATATCACAAATTTCCAAATTCCACTTGCACCACCACGCACCGCCACCCTAATAAATGAATTCACCCGTAAAAAAATCCCCCAACTTACTCTTATGCTTATTATTCAAGTAAATAAAAAATAAACTGCATATATTTTTGACCACTACACGTGCACAAATCGATTAAAATCAAGTCCAAGTGTACCTTTTTCACTCATACACTTAAGGGTACACAACTTTACTATTTAAAATAAAGTAGTAAAAATTTTATAGTCGGTCAAACCCGACCATTTAATACCCCACTTGGCCTCTTAAATTATGTTTAGTTACGCGAGGCACTGCCATATAAGTTACTTCGTGAAACACATGGCAAGGGGTTCTAAAAATGGTCCGATTGGGTCCAAATTTGGCCCAGCTAAATATGAAGCTGATTAACTAATCTTCACAAATTTTGTTAAAAAAATATTAAGAATTGCGATTTTTTGCCCTATAAAGACTTCCATCATAGAGGGTACTTATATGGGGAAGGGTTATAAAAATGATTTAATTCGGTCCATTTTTAATAGGGTTCTTTTCTACGCTAAGTCATGTACTTGTACCAAATTTAATTTAAATATCTCCAAAAATGCGATCTGTAGCTTGCGCACAAATTTACATGGACAGACGGACGGACTTGGTTAAATCGATTCAGATTTTGATTCTGAATCGTTTGAATGTGGGTGTATGCCGTTAGGAAATAACAAACATCCGCACAAACATAATATTATACCCTTTACTACTAGTGGTACTGGATATAACAATTTTTGAAACTTCAACTACAGATCGATTACTTATTCACCCAAAGTTAAGTTGTGAGTGAATAGCATTGCCAAAGTTTTTATATTATTCGATTTCAGTCATATTATTCACTATTAACCTGTAAATGCGCAGAAAATGACATATTGACTCAAGTTTTATTGACATCATAAAATAAAAGTTTATTAAGACTTTTTATTATTAAATAGGAATGTGTGCGCCATGAATTTGTTGCATCTTCTACTCTGCTGAGAGAAACTTTTTTAATTAAATATTAATCCCTACCTGGTTATTCAACTATAAAATATGCATTGCTTGCAATATATTTTCGCAACTTTTAACACTTCGAATGAAATTTCCGCTGATTTAAAAAAGTTTGTTTGTATGTCAAACAATTCGCTTTTTTACCGACATTCAGTTAGCAAATATTTTTGTGAGTACAGAAATTTACATCTATACAATCATCATTGTTCACTTCAACTACATATTTGTGTATACATACTTTGGTTGCAGGTATGTTGGTGTGAAAAATAGGCAAAATAGTGATTAGGACGTACTGACACCTTATACATTGTATTCATACGCACATTTTACTTTACTTCTTTTATACCCTCCACATAACATGTAAGTTTGTCATTCGATTTGTAACACCCAGAAGGCGGCGTCAGAAGTACATATATATTCTTAATCAGCATAAAAAACTGAGTCGATCTAGAAATGTATGTCCGTGCGTCTGTCTCTTAATAGCATTCTCACGGTCGTAAATTTTAAATACAGTCGTTTGTAGTTTATACACCCAGAGGGATTTTTAAGGTAGGTAAATTCAGTCCAGAGCCACGCCCACATCCAACAAAAACTTATTTTCTGTCACATAAATTAAGCCACGGTATGGTACTCAGCTTAAAACTTAACTGATACGTAATCATGTACCTGCCACGCCTCTAGATGTGAAGAGTGTTTAAGATTTGCCCTAAGTTAAATTTAGTTCTTTTACTTGTTGTAAACTTCTACGTATTTAAACATTGGAAATCATTTTCTGTATGAATGTCCGTCTGTCCATCCCTCTGTCTCTTGCAAAGAGTTAACGATTGCAGTTTTGGAGATACCTTAATGAACATGTTTAGGTTTAAACATGCTATCATCATTAAGAAGGGACCGGATTGAACCATTTTTAGAACCCCTAGTTTAGATGATATGTTCAACAATGATTTTATTGGAGCGGTGGAATGCAAGGGTTGAGTTTTACATATTTGATGAAACATTGCATGCATTCCATTTCAGTCATAACCCATAAAAGATCGCGTGCCAGCTGAGTTATTAGCTGTTTCGTAACTACGGTTCAAATTATTACAAGTTACAACATATATTACCAACCAAATGAAGTTTAAATTATAAAATTAAGATAATGAAACAATAAAACAGTCACAACAGGAAAAAAAATTTAAAAAAACAAACTCCTTATAATTTTTTTCAAATAAATAACAATAATGACGAATAAATAATTAATTATTAGAAAAAAGAAAGTAAAAAAATGTTAAACTTTAAAATAAATAAAAAACATTATACACCCACCCGTCATCATTATTTTATAATAAAATAAAAACCATGACAAGCAAATACTTTAATAACAAATGAAAAAAAACAACGGAAGATCAAGGAAAATCAATTTTTACATTAACTTACAGACGGACGCACAGACACATTATTCAGTTGACTCAAATTTTGATGTTTTTTGCAATCTCCGAATACTCCTTCTGTTAGTTGCTTAAACTACTAAAATGTGTAGCGTATAACAATTATGTTCCATGTCTTTTATCTAGTTTACTGTAAATACTTTGCCTCACAATATTTACAAATGCTAGGTGGTTATATACAATAGAATATTGACATAATGATTTTAGAATATTTTCTTCTTCTTCACATGTTCTTGTAAATATTCGTATTACGATATATGGAAAGGAAACGTTACTTAACGAATAAATTAAAATACAAACTGAAAAACTTTCGTAAGTAATTGAATTAAATCATAGAGGGCGTTCTCTTTCATAGGACTTTAACGTTAAGAAAGCTTTTAGAATTTGTTCTGAAGCGGTTATAAAAAATTTACTTTTTGAACAAAAAAATATGGGGATCACTCGCGGTAAAGAAGAAAAGTTACTACGTGTATAATTATTATATCATTGAATTTCTTCTTTCACTTCAGGTTTAACCGAAAACTTTATTGGAATAAATTATCACATACAACATGAATGCTTTTATACCAACAACAATTTGCGTAATATAATAATAGAAATACTTTTTCGCAAAATTTCACAAACCAAAAATAAAAAAAAAAAAACAAAAAACTGTCTCACTTTACTTTACAAGCTGTCTGTACCAAAGTTGGAACAGCGGAAGTGCGTGTATAATGGCACAGTGCATACATAATTTAGTGTGATTGCCACATGTACACATTACATATATATACGTGTATATATTTCATTTGCATAACATTCAAAAAACAAACTTAAATGCAGTATTCATACACACATATGTCATTTATAATCATATGTATAGATGTCAAACTGTCTTTTAATGAGAGGTAAAAAAAAAAAACACTTTACCTGTCATTGTGTTCTTTAACATAAACAGGTTTTTTAAGTGAAACTCTCAACTCACAACATTATGTAGTGGTGTAGGGTATTAAAATATAACAGTTCTCCGACTATAAACAAGAACTCTCTCAGTTGTTTCAATAGCAATCGTTAAGTTTATTTGTTTTGATGCCCTTACACATGTTACAGCAACAATACTTGTAAATATAAGCAAACGAAAATAGATTTTGCAGCTATTTTTATTGATGGACTGATGCCCTTATACACGAATTTAAAAGCACCCACACAGACAGGAGACATTGCAAAATTTCCATATACATATATTTACAGTGATACACTTAAATTCTATATTATACTCTCTACATAAGAAGGGAGGTATACTGAGTTTGTCATTCCGTTTGTAACATCCACAAGGACGCTTCAGAGACCCTACAAAGTATCTTGATTAAAAACTCAATCAATCTAGAGTGTGTTCGTAAGTCCATTTGATATTGGCAATTTTCACGGTCGTAAGTTTTGATTTATAGAGCTCAAATTTTGTACATATATTTTTAGTTTCTATATGTAAAGATAACTTTAGAATGAAATCTGAAAAAGTGTAAAAATGAAACAATTGGAAATGTTTGGTTGGGATGAACTGTTGTAGTCCAAACATAAAAATAGATGGGAACCCTAAAAATATTAATGGCTGTAATTTTAGGCGACACTGTGAAGATAATGTACCTATATACACAGACACACACACATACACATACAATCATATGTAATTTTCGTTGTATTGTTGATTTGAACAAAAACAAAATCGAAACGCACTTGTGTGTATAAATCAAAATGTACAACCACACGTCATCAAATTTAAAAATAGCAAAAATATAGGCAAAACATGATCGAAAAACGTAAAAACCATAAAAACAAAATTTTGAAATTTCCATTTAGGTGAAACGGCAGGGCATGCATAAGCATTTGAATGATACAGTACAGACAACCGTTTCCATTTCTCCCCATTTCTTTCATAAACCCGCGTAGCTAACCAATCTAACTAAATGCTAAATTAAGGCAAAATTATGAATACCCTACCAGGGGGGTGCCTCGTTTAAGCTGGGTATATGAAGCAACTGAGAAGGGAGAAATTCGGGTAGAAGATTTACTTCAAATTGTCAAAACTCGGTCGTGAAAATATTATTAATGCCAATAATACGCCCGGGCGCACTAACATAAATTATGTTTAAATTCACAACCTACTTAATGTGAATATCAAATGTAAGGTTTTTACAAGTAGAATGCAATAAGCAAAAATTTGAAATGTCGTTCGCTAAAAAATGGCGGTTTACCGCTATTCCACTATCTGTATAATATGGATATTAAATGAAAGGGTTTGACTTTTAGCTAAAGCATATAATATTAAATGCAATACGGCGGCCTCTTTAACATTTTACTACATTTTAGAATCTATTTAATATAAATATTAGACTAAATATTAGACTTATCGTGTACAATGCAAATAGTAAAATAGAATTGTAAGAAATTAAATATGGCGACTTCCACAAATATATCGAATCTTTATCGATCTTCCGCATATGTGATCAAGATTAAATGTTTCTTTAAATTTTCATTGAAAAAGGAATACAATAAATCATCGAATAAAAGACAATAAATGATATAAAATGACTCAGCATTCAATATAAAATTAATTAAAAGACTTCAATTTACAAAACGTTTAATTAATGCATTGATTCATTAAAAACTAGAAAACAAGTAAGAAAACTAAAGTTGATTTGGATCAAATTTTAAATACCCTCCACATCTATAATAATAAGCGTGGCAGTTATTTAATTATGTATTAGTGTATGCATTATGTATTTGTATAATTTTTTGTGGCCGATATAAAGATTTTTGTCGATTGTGGGCGATCAGCATCAAAAACTGAGTCGATTTAGAAATGCATGTTCGTGCGTCCGTGATATGATGCCTTCTTTTGAGTGCAGCAAATTGAATGTCAAACTTAGGATACCCCCAGAATTATTTGAAATTTGGCTGAGGCCACATTATGGTTATCCAAAAGTATATAACATTATAATAAAATTTATGACTGACAATGATGCTTAAAAATGGTGAAATGGTTTCATTCAAATGTTTGAATGAAAATTACCTTAAAAATCTACTAAAAACTAGTTTCTTTTATACATTTAGGACGGACATAGCTAAATCGTTTGAAGTTCAAGAATATATATAAATATATATAGAATTCTAAAACATTGTTTGTGACGATTTGGTAATGTTAAAGGTACACTCTTTACCTGTGGATATACAATATTTGATTTAAGCCAAATTTATTCCCTAATCATTATTTTGTGCGCCTCAATAGAATAATAAATATAATCGTTTACAAAGCACAAGTTCATGCTTGTATATTATCTAATGCATATGTGCATATGTATGTATGTATATGTGTATGTTAGTGAAAATATTTGAATGCGTAAGTTTTATCATTTGCCATCTCCGTTGACTTGTTGAAGATACTTTCTCTCTCTCTCTCCCTCTCTCCTTATTTCTTTATATTTGTTGCGGTCTCATTTATTTGATCGATTGATCCATTGGTCAGTCGGTTGGATGGTGTATGATCGTTCGGTATATGTTTAGTTGGAAGGTTTACGTTATTTTGAAAACATTGTGCGAGTGAAATTATTGAAAAGTATTGGCGACTATCGATAAATGTACAATAATAATAAAAAAAAAAAATTTAATGAAATAAAAAAAAAAAGGATTTTAAACGAAAAGTATTAAATGGAATCTTCGGAAAAGTACAAACGAATGCATGTTTGTGAATAAAAGCATGTGGATGTGTATTTAATTTAATCAGATTTTTCATATTAACAACTTTTTAATGAAAAACAAAAAAATTTAAAAAAAAAACAAGAACAAATACATACATAAGTTATAACAAACGATAAAGTATAATGAGTTTGCATTAATGTGTGTGATGATATGATATAAATTTAAACGAACCAGTTCATATCTACTTCATATAATATTTGCCTGTTTATGTAAGCGGTCGTGTGGGCGTATTATAAATTATCATATCATTAGTGGAAGGTGCCGAATGTGACATATATGCCAAATATTTGGGAAAATTTCCTGTTTTCGTTAATTAGAAAGCATTTGTTTAATAACGGCATCAAAGTGAATTCCAAACGCCCCGACCAACATAATAAATATTCATGTATGGAACGTGGCCAGTTGCAGACCACTGGTGTGCCATCTGTCGGTAACTACAGAGAAACGTTATCAACTGTAACAACAGCACGATTAACGGCAGATACAACAACAACAACAATAACATCAGTTCAGCCATTTAGGACAATAACCCGTCATGCTAGCAAAATTAGTTTAAATAGTGAAGCGTCCTTTGCGTCCATTACATTAGCCGCCTGTTCGGCACAACGTCATAACTTGCGAAAGCACACCCGACTGTCTAATGACAATGAGTATGCAACAACAACAGCAATTACAACTACAACGGTATGTTTTAATATTTTTTTTTTTTCTTTTTTCAACTTGCACATGTACGTGTACACGGTATTTGTGAAAATGTATTGTACAAAACAAATGCGAATACGACCAATGAGCCTGGTAAGCATGTATTGTATGTGCATATATACATATTTCGTCTTAAGGTTATGCAGCTATATGCACATCTATTGTACAGTAAATATGTATAGAAATGAAATAGATAGACATTCTGTTTGTATCTCACCGGCCTGCCTGCCAATGGACAGAGGACAAGGCAAACAATTCACACAGCACCGAGCCTTTCATTCGTCCCCAACTAATGACGAGTATAAAAGCACACATTCTCTTATATATTGTTATATACTATATATTGTATTTGTATGTGTATTAATATGTAAACGAGCAGAACGTTTTGTTTATACTATTTGTGACATTAATTACGTATGAATATTTATGTTGATTTCTTGGGAAATGAAAAATCGATCAGTGAAGCGTGACGATGTATCACATACATGTACCAACAATATTTTTGATTTTTGGTTTTTGTTGAGTCATACTGGGGATTTTACATCTTCATCTCCTACCTCGTGAGAGATTGTGTCAATTTTGGAAATGTCTGCTGACAGATTTTGCATAATTTAATTAAAAATCCCTTTTACCATATAATAGAAGTTTGAACAAAAAAGCATTTATTAAAGGATTTATTTTTCGGATTATTCAGGAGTTTTTTTCAATCACATATCCCTCCCAAGTTTATCATTCCGTTTGTTATGAGTATAATGAAAGTGTCAGAGACTTGCATACATACATATACATACATATTTCTGATCAACATATAAATTAGAGTAAATTTTGCAATGTCCGCGTATGTGCCCGCCTGCACATCTTTGTAAAAATTTAGATATTGAGCTAAACTTTGTTATATGCTTAGTTAATATCGCTAGCAATTTGAATTGGGAGAGATTAATCAAATGCCACGCCTACAATAGACAAAAGTATTCTCATAAGTTTCTTTAATGACATCCTTAAAAGAAATAGACATTATGCCATGCCCACATGTTATGAAATATCGAATAATAATGGTTTTTGATTTTAATGGTGATATGACTGCTTTAATCTTTTCCGTTTGTTTAAACTTATTAATACAACTAGTTGTAAATGTATGTGTTTGTCTGATTATTGTAATCTGACCTTGCTTGTGTATAGATACGTGCGTGTGTGTTGTATATTCAATTGAGAATTGTCTGCCGCTAGTTATTTTTACATTTTATAAAACATACAAACATAAACATATCGAGAAAAAAACTACAAGTCCGTACGGAGTCAATCAAATTGTTGTCATTTTCGTTTTCGTTTTCAGTTTCATTATTTTATGGCCAACAGAGCTTTTAATCGAGTACTTAAATATTAACAGAGAGAAAGTGTGAAACGATGAAAATGAAAGTTTAATAATTTATAGTTTTCTTTAGTAAGTTTTTGTACCCACCATTGAAAGTATGTGGGGGTCAAAACGTTTGTAAGGCCTAAAAAGAGAAGTTGGAGACCTCACAAAAAGTATATATATTGAATGAGTATCAAATACTGAGTCGTTTGTCCTGGTGAATGTGGTTTAATGTTAATCACTCTCCTGGTGGGATATCGATTCCAAAATTGTACAAAGTGTTGATAGTTTTTTTATACAAGTAGATATTGAAGTTGGGCAAAATCGATTAAGCGATGCAAATAAAACCGAAAAAGGAGGTATTTTTAAAGTAAATTTTCCGTATTACGTATAAAGTTGACACATATACTCCTCGGAAAGCTATAGTACACCAATGATAGGTATTCAAGATTTGACTTGAGCCGAGTATAGTGTTTCTTTACTTCTTTGAATGATAATTCCTACCTTTCCTCTGTTTTAAAATAAATCTTATCTTATAATCTCAGATTTGTTTTAAGGAGTAAATCTTAAAAGATTGGAAGAAACTTATGTTTATTTAGACACAAACGCGTACTTGGGCGTGACATATCACAATTGCGCGTCATACATTGTACAATAATGTAACGATGTTTTACAATAGGGACATAACAATTTTGTATTTTAATACGAACAAACATTTACACATTTTTCATGATTTGACAATGTAAAAATATCACTTAAGGTTAACATTTTTATTATGTTAAAGTTCAAAAAGGAATAACGTTTGGAAATTATTAAAAATTACTACTGTAATTTTGAGTTCTTGAAAAGCTTTTAATCTAATTTTCGATTGTAATAATCAACCCACCAGACAGGTTATGCGCGCTATAGTGAATAAATTCGGGTCAAAATATTCATTATAGAACGTCCCTATACCAGAGATATAAGGCATCGATCGTACTACCTGAAAATATTGCACAGGAATTAGGAGTCTCGCATTCCACGTTGTGGCAAGCTTTTTATAATGGTACAAAATCCAATTAAATGAAGAAATAAAGTTTTTTGTTTTTTTGAAGGGCCGAAACTTATATTATGTAATGTTAGGTCCTTATTGAAAAACTCTTTACCTTAAGTGTCAAAGTTGTAAATGGTGTACATATTATTTAGACTACACTCATTTTCAGCACATCGTTAACTAATGTATATGTAAACATATCTTTATACTCAATTTCCATTTTGTAGCACTATTTATGTGGTGATTGTACGCGTGGCTATTAACAAATTTTACACATTTTCAATAGGACAACACCTGCATGAACTAAGAATGATTGTAGAATCGAGGCAATAATTTTATTGTCAAATGAATACGAATTTTATACCCAAAGGGACATCTTTAGATTGACTTAGATTTTGACACTTAATGTTTGAACTCTAACATCTCTCTTTGGTACTTATGTATAAACGAAATGACAAATTTAGTATCACTATATATTAAATTTTACCTTTCTAAAGTGAAACACATGCATTGATGTTACACAATAACATTAAACACATTGCCTAGTCCTTAAGAGTTATTGTATCGTTGGCTTTACTCATTACATTACTAACTTAGAGAATTCATGCGTGCTTGCGTTTAACAGTCATACAGGTGTCCTTTTAATATTATGTATTATTTAGAGTGAAGAAGGCTTTGTTCATATCAATTTTGAAAAGTGAATATTGTCTGTTCTAATAACTCGCCGTGGAATGATGGAAACGAAACAAAACAAAAGAGTCACAGTCAGAGCTAGTGTTATGATAGGAGAAAAAGATAGAGAGAGATAATCGTATTAAGAAAGTAAAGTACGGAGTGGAAAAGCTTCTTTAATGTTTATCGTAAACCCAGACTTCGTGTCTATAGCGGGAGCACACATGAAAAGGACAATTGAAAAGCACCTTTCGCCTTTCCTCAATTCGTTAAAAATACTAACGTTGCTCTTCTAGTATAAATTAATTTAAATGTGTATGTGTGTGTGTTGTTTGCTTGCAAGCCGACTAGGCAGTATGTATGGCAGACGAAAAAGACAAATTTAATAAGAGAAGTGTGTGTGTGTGTCTTAATCTCTGGTTTATTATAGTTGCGAATAAAGTGCACGAGAGGGTGTATGCATTAATTGCCAAGTGCACATTGATGATAACAGAATTAAATCCACACACACACACACACACACACTTACATAATAATAACAACTTCCAAAAATGATTGTAATTTAACATAACAAGTACATACCTATTGCACATACACACATATTTAAACCCAGCGCAGAGAATTGCCATATAACGGAGAGTTTTTAGCAGCGGCAGCATTGGCAGCAACACCAGTGATAAGCTATTCGAACTATTGTCGAAATCGTTTGCATTCAGTCGGTATTGTGTTTACACCCCTGCTTGACGTGACCATTATAGAGAGAATAGTAGTTGAATAAAAAAAAAATTTAAAAAAGAAAAAGTCACTCATACGCCCCTACAAACGGTTCAAAATTTTTTTAATAATTAATTTTTTCAATTCAACCCAAAAAAAAATTTAAGGCAATTTTTTATTGTTACCGTAAGCTGCAGTTGAATAAAAAAAAAAAACAAAAAAAACACGCAATATCATTAACCAAGTGTGGGTTTATGACATACGTATGTGTGTATGTATATGTGTATGTATATAATTTATTATACGGAAATAAAAGAATTTTTTATTGTTTTTTTGAGTTATGACTCCCAGTGAGCGTAAAAAGTATGGGTGTATGTGTAAAAGTGTGAAAAAGTATGTGACCTTTTGTGGAAATGTTCATATAACGTTTTTTTTTTCTTTTTTGCAAAAAAGAGGGCTTTTTTTATGGTTAATAATAAAATGGATGCCTGTGATAATTAAATAAATATTCCATTAAGAAATCAAAGAATTTATTGAAGAGAACGAAAGAAAACAGAAAAAGCGAATGCAAGAAAATAAATGAATGCTGCGTTAATTTGTTATTACCCTAATATAGTGAAAGCAAAATAGTGCAAATAACTTTTAGATATCGTTTCATTTAAATTAATAAAAAAAAGTTCCAACACAATCATCAGACAAACTCAATCATCAGTTAAAGCCTCGCGTACGCACTTTACTCTTTTTTTCCGGTTTTTATTTATCTTCTCAAAAAAATCATGCTCTCTTTGGTGTCGTTGCGTAGTGGGTGTGCGAGCGTGTGTGGCATTACATAACATCACAAAAAACGTTTATTAATTTATATTTTTTTGCATTTTTCCCATTTTGCCTGAATTTAACTTGGAACAGAATTTGTTGACTACACGCTAACGAGTTTGTCCACTTCCTCGAAATCTTTTATTAGCATATTTTTTTAATTAGTTTTATTTTTCATTGTTTCCATATTTGATTAAAGCAATGCAACTATTGCCGTTAGTTCAGTACAGCATTCTCTCGCTCTGCTTCTTGGCATTATTCACAGTTGCCTGATTGTTGTGAACATTTCGGAACCATTAAACAAAATGAACAAATTGCAAAAAACTGTCACACAAAGTATTCCGCCCGATGCTTGTCTTGTGCTCAAAACTATACATGGATGGACGCATATGTAACAAACACAATACACAATATGTACCCTCACTTGGTGGCACCAACGGATGTGGGAGTGTGAATGTTAGTCAATATAAAAAAAAGAATAAAATTTATTAAAGTTTCCAGGCAGGCAACATACATATACAGTATGTCTTCACCATACATGGAAATATTTTTGTAGCCACCCTCTATATAAATAACATGTAAATTTATTCACTTGGTTGAACCGGACGTTGCTTTAAGGTTACAGTTATTATGAGCCTCATTAATATGCATATATGTATGAAAGTTTGTATTTGTGTTACCGGGAACACAATACTACATTTTCGGAATTAAATGAAAAGTTCTAAATTTTAAATTAAAACAAGAAAGCAAACTAAATTTGACTTAAGCTAAATATTAAATACTGTCCCTATGTATATACAAACCGTGGGCGTGGCAGGCGCAAAATTACGCCCTCTAATAGGGTACAAATATATTAGGCATCCGCTTACAAGTTTTACGCTGGGTATGGTTTTTGTAAATTGTGAGTGAGTTCAACCACGCCCACTTTTATCACATCAACAGATGGGATAACTGTGCATACTGAATATCAAGTTCATAGATCAATTTTTGTCGCAGATATATAGATTTTTATCGATTGAGGGCTTATCCGTTATCCGACCATGCCCATTTTTGGTACATTAACAACAGACAGACACATGGGCGACTTAATTTTTGATGCTGATTAAGAATATATATACTTTGTAGGGTGCGTGACGCCTCCTTCTGGGTGTTGCAAACGGAATAAGAAACTTAGTATACTCTCCACCTTATGCGGAGGGTATAAAAACAACATTTAGTTTAAACAAAATCTTAAATACCCTCCAGATTATTTCTGTACAATCCGTGGGCATGGTAGATATCTGATACCATTTTTCATATGCCTCGCTTGTATACTTATTTTGCCACGACGGCTACTTAAACAACACAAATGCACAAAAACAAAAACGTTGCAGTGAATTAAAGTGTTTGTAGTTATGTGCAGATCTCGTGCTGTTTGAATTTTGTTTTGCAAGACTTGTATACTAATGATAACAAACTTTATGTCATCAATTAACATGCTCACAGGTGGTACACCACCATACGTACGTCTACCGTTCTCTGACCATTGTAAAAAAAATTGTTTATTTTTTTTTTATATTCATATGAAATGTGCAATTAGCAATCAGTGAGACATTATTCAAAAATCAATAAATAAATGTATATGGTAGTGCCGTCTGGAGGACAAACATTTGTGTATCATATAATATGTAGGGCAATAAAATGTTAAGGAGAAAAAAATAACTACGTCATGGATATGGGTAAAATGGATGGAGTAATATACTCGTTTAAGAACAATTGTGTTATTGTTGTATAAATTTGTAATGGTATGTATTATTACGCAGAGACCACAACAAGCGGCGTATGTATATATGTCATCATCGCTATGATGATAATAATGACAGCTATTAGTAAAAGTCCACCAATAATCATTATCATGGTTTGATTTTTAATTTTTAGTGGTTTAGGGTTCATATATTTATATTCAATGTTGGAGATGTAACAATATATGAAAGGACAATATTAGGCCTACACCAAATCTATGATACCCACCATAGTGGATTTTGTAGACGTAAAAGAACACCCTAATGAACAGTATCATAATGTCATAAGTAGAGCGTAATGAAAATTTTTAACTAATCACTGCAGGCGCCTGTGTAAATTTTGTCTACTTTTATAAATTGATAACCGGCAAGAGATGAATAGGGTAGAAAATTTCAACTAAATATCTTAACTTTTGCGAGTGTCGAAGAGAAATTCTCACACACGGACATACGAACAGACAGTAGGGCTAAATCGACTCGGCTATTAATGCTGAGCAAGAATAAATAAACTTTTTAAGAGCATGCCTCCTTCTGGGTGTTAAAAACATTTGCATCAAATCAATGATGATAAAAATTTCTTCGTCAAAATGTTTTCAACACCTGAAGAAAGACTTCAGCGGCCTCAAAAAAGTATCATTTTTGAATATTAAGCCGATCTAGTTATTTTGTACTTTTAATCAACTGACAGACTGACTGTCTATCAAAATTGCTTTTTGGTACGTGTGAAATAATATGTACGAGTATATAATATGGCAAGTTTGTTGGCAAGTCCATGACACACAATTGATTCAAAAAAAAATCATTTTACAATTATGATAATAATGAATAATTTACAATATAAAGCAACATAAATGCACTGAAAAAGTTGCACAATATAGACACCAATCAAAACAATACAACAGCAATTTTGTACACAATGAATGCCCTAATGCCTTTAAACACTTATAATTGTATTGAGCTGTAGTGCCAAGTGATAACTCATCCTTTTAAGAAAGTCCCTTTGCATGTTTTTCTTTTTCTACCCGAGAACACTTGTACGTGCAAGTGTATGGCAGGGTATACAAGTTCAACAATAGTTGAATAAAAAATTAATGTTTGCGTGTGTACCAATTATAGACACATGGTCGGTATGTACACACATACATATGTATTGGTAATATATACAATCTAGGATATATTTATTATTTAAGTTATTGTTTTTATTTATTATCGATTTTCTATCAGGAACAGTTTTTTTTTTTGTTTTCATATGTGCCAACATGCTAACATAGAAATGAACTCTTTAAACAAGTGTAATGCTTGTCAATGTCATTCCAACATCAACTTTTATTACTGTATACGAAAGTTCATTCTTTCCACAATACATATAATTAATAGCGAATTAAGTCAACTGAGCGTTTAATTTAAAGTAGAAAAAAATTATTGGGCCATTAAAAGTTAATTAATTAAGATAAATGAAAAACTTCTAAAAGAGCTATATTTAGCTGAGGCCAAAACTTGAATACTTTCTATTGGT
Source organism: Ornithomya fringillina (assembly GCA_963978525.1). Taxonomy (NCBI): domain Eukaryota; kingdom Metazoa; phylum Arthropoda; class Insecta; order Diptera; family Hippoboscidae; genus Ornithomya; species Ornithomya fringillina. The sequence goes on from OZ021693.1 coordinate 8,438,755, forward strand.
GCACCATATATATGACAAACTATCTTTTTTACTTTATAACAAATAAGAAAACTTTAGTTAAAATATTCGTCCTTCTTCAGTTTTTGTTGCATTGTGACCGTGTCACTTGACCGATTTTGCCTCATTTGAATACTAATTTGTATATATAAACTATCAAAACTTTTGCCAAGTTTGGAATTGATATGTCAATTTTTGCGACCAGGAGAGACATTACCACCGAACACACACACCCGGACAGACGGACAGGCATGGCTAGATGGACTCAATATTCGATGCAAAGTTAGCCTTTTTCTGGTTTTCCGGTTTGTGTTCGATTATTCATACGTTTTGCTTTTAATTGTTTAGCTTAAAAATTGTGCCAAAAATTGGTATATATTACTTTCTGATAAAAGGCTCAAAAGGAGGAGTCTGAGAACCCACAAATCTATGACTGTCTGTTCTTCTGTCTATTCAAGATTTCATATCAGTCAAGTATAATATTTTTACTTGCCGTTTTCATTTAAACTGATATGTTTCAACACAATGTATTAAAAAAAACCGGCCCCCTAGCCTTAATAACTGTAACAATAACAATACTTAATTAAAAATCATTTACATGCAAATCTTGTACATCTTGTGTTGGCTAAAACATCATAATTGTGTAAATGTGTTTGTATTATATAGGAAAAATGTTTGCCTACACTTTGAAGGCATATTTGAGTTAATGAAAATTTTTTATTACAAAACAACACCTCTACCTAACACACAAGTGATACTAAGTAATCAATGGAAAACATTTTGACATTTTCTAACAATAGAAAACCTTGACCCATGGGTGATAATGATGAGCAAATAATGCCAGCCATACAACATTTGCCCATTAAGAGAAACGTGAGTAAGCATGCATGAAAACAATAACAAAAACAAAAGTAAAAAAGCAAGAACAATGGACCGAACATTAAACTCACCAATCTATTGATACGCTCTGTGTTCCGTTATGACTCAAGTAACCGTTTTAATTAAATGTCTATACACTGGCACTCACATAAACCCAAAAAACTTTTCTCTTTTTATTCATTGCCACGTTTTTCTTACAATTTGCGGTAAAGACCATGATAGATGTGCACGCTTCCATAAAAAAGCGCATAGAGAATTTTTTTATAGATGCCGTATCGTGTGTGTGCGTGTGTGTGTGTGTGTGTATGCATAATATGCTTGTGTATCAAAAGCGATTGTTCCACATTTTGGCTTTGAAGAATATTTCACACACACCCGCATGCATACATACGTAATAATGGCATCTATGTATATACATAAGTAATAACATCTAGAGAGTGAGAGACAAAAACCCATACATACATGTAATACATACGTATGTATCGTTAAATAACCCAAGCGGATTGTTCTTTGATGTGATGCAATAATTCTCCACCAATTTAGGTTTAGTGTCTGTATTCTTATATACGTACATTATTATTATAACAAATGTGCCCGCCCGCAAGATAAACTGTGAAAAAAAAAAACACAAAAAATTCGATAAACTCTATAATACGTAACCCGTTATAAATATATAGTAACAAATAATCATTCGGGAGGCAAAGTCAACCAAGTATGAGCATAAATCAAATCAAAGCGCACAAAAAATAAATTTTCTTCTCTTTTTTTTTTTTTTTTTGGTTGTGTGGTGAATTATTCGAAAAAGATTGTAATAATAGAAGGATAAAATAACAATAACAATAGCAAAAACAAAAATAAAAACATCATCGTCATCGTTCTATTATCACTCCAACAATAATAATTACAACAACAGCAAAATACAGGTTTTTTCATCATCACTACGTCAGCATATTGGTAGCCAATCATGCCTCGACTCTAAATTTAGTAAAGAGAGAATCAAGCGAATCATTAAAATTGGATTGCCGCAAAGTCCATGTTTTCAGGTAAATTGACCGCGACTCCTACTGCCAGTTCAGCTTATTCATGCAAACAATGTTTTCCATTCCACATTTGTTTTCACATAAACTTTGTTGAAAATTGTATACAATCTGCTTATATAAATATGTTATGTTGTTATATGCAGATTAGTTTGTGTTATATAAAAGAAAATATAAATGAAAACAAGTAAGAGGAAACTAAATTTGGCTTGGGTCTAATCTTTATTACCCTCCACACATCTACATACAAGCGATGGGCATGGCAGTTATTTATATTACGCCCTCTAATAGTGTATGTCTTACGTATCAGCTTGCAAAGCTAGTTTTATGGTGAATATGGTTTTTTGTATATGGTGGGCATGTCGCTTATCCAACCAAGCCCATTTTTGGCACATGGAGGGATGGAATAACTATAAACATGTGTACCAAATTTCATAAGTAAGTTTTTGTGGCAGATATAAAGATTTTTATCAATTGTGGGCGTGTTTGTTATCCTACTACTACGCCTATTTTCGACATATTGGTGGGTAGGTTAATTGTATATATACATATTATTTTTGAACTTAATAGCTCAATTTTTGTGAATAGATTTTTGTTGATTGTGGGCGTAGATCTTGACCGGTTTTGTTTATTTTAAATAGTAATCTACGTACAAAAACTAAGACTTTCTGTACAAAATTTTATCTCCGTATCTCAAAATTTACGCTCATGAGAATGCCAACAACAGACAGACACACGGACATACGGACATACATGTCTAGATCGACTCATTTTTTGATGCTGCTCAAGAGTATAAATACTATTTACGGTCTCTAACGCCTCCTTCTCGGTGTTGCAAACCGAAGGACAAACTTAGTATACCACCATTTCATGTGAGGGATATAAAAAAGCTTATCAATGGATGGGTTGGTTATATGTACGTATTTGTAAAGTTCAACTTTATGATTCAATTTTTGTGTCAGCTAAATATTATGTTTCAAAATTTATGATACTAATTTTGCCGATAGTAATTTTAATCTATATAAAGAAGAGAGGCAGAAGAGATATTATAATGTGTTGCCATACATCTTTTCAAATGACTTTACTGAAACTTGCTTTCGATTTATTATGATGGTGTGGACGTTCTCTCTCCCTGAATCACTTGCGTAGACAAGCCGAAACTAAAGTTTATACCCTGCATCACTTAAGGCATATTGAGTTTGTATGCGTGTTAATTTTTAAACCGAAAAAGCCACACCCACCTTCAATTGTGTCCGTATGTCTGTCTGTCTATGTAAATTTGTGACAAGAAGCTTAAAATTATCGGTACACTCTACATATTGGTTTGTATTCGAAATTTAAGAAACGCCAGTCAAGCGTCACGCTCACAATACAGATGATAACTGTAAATGGATCAATTTTTGAAGGTTTCTTTTCATTACTTTTAAACGAAAAGATACAAAAAGGTGAGAAGCAGAGACCTTTCATATATAGACGAAGTGTAATACTCTTAAATTTTTGTTGTGCTAATTGAGGAAAATAAGAATTTAATATTTTAGGGACAGGAACAGTATCTTCAACCATAATTTATGTTGTTTTTATTGCCTGAAACTATTTTCATGAAGCACATTTATGTTCAATTTAATGAAGTGTTTCTTAGTGCAAGTGCCTTAACGGTCACACTATGAACGCTGTGATTTATCAATTTATTGGCGACAATTACATTTTATGATTGAAAGCCAATAAATTATTTTCGAATGTTTATTATGCCGACAACTATTTAATGTACCTGAACTGTTGAAAAAATTTATTGTTATGCGCCATTTTATGAGCACACGTCGTGTAAGGGAGAGTACATCTCTAGCTACCCTTAATGGCTACATCCACTATGTTAAGTTTAAATTGAAATTAACTACAATATAAATTTAAAGTTGGAAGTTTGAGGCTGACATTGAATGAGTAAAAGTCTGAAAGTTTAAACATATTCCCAACAAATATTGTATCTTACGAAACAATTAATATTGATTACAATGATGTGAGAAACACAAAATATTTCACTTGCAAGTATTCATAAATTATTTTTTGTCGTTTTTTTTATTTCACATAAAAATGGACAATAATAATAGAATAAACAAAAATAAAAACATTTAAAACGTAATTTATGCAAACATAGATCCAATGTGTGTTTGTGTACGCATAATATTATATATTGTATAAATGGAAGCGTTTGATGAATGTTTACGTAAACACATTCAATGGCATAAATGGCAATGAAATTTTATTTTAATAAACAAATATAAGAAATCTTAAATATTATCACCTTCACAGGCAAACAATGGGCGTGGCATATATTTAATTGAGCCTTCTTTAGTTTATTAATCAAATTCCACTTTGAAATCGACACAAAAGAGTTTTTTTTGTAAATTGTGGGCGTGTCTGTATCCTCCCCCGCCTATTTTTTGCATATCGTTGGATAATGTAGATATAAAATTTCAAATTTCAACTTTTTAAGTAAATTTTCGTGGCCGATATAAAGATTTTAATAAATTGTGGGCGTGGTTTTAAACCGATTTTCCCCAATTTAAATAGTTTATGATGCGCAAAAACTCTGAATTAGCAGTTAGCACAATATCTCACAATTTACGTCTGCGGGAATGCCAGTAATAGACAGACATACGTACGGATATGTCTAAATTGACTCAGATTTTGTTGCTGATCAAGAATATATATATATATATATGTAGGGTATGTGACGCACGCCTCCTTCTGTGGCATAACAAACTTAGTATAACTAAAGTGGAGGTTAAAAAAATATAAAATTCTTTTACAACAATTAAATTAAATTAAACTTAATATAAGCGCGTTACTATTTATAATAATTATTTACATGCAAAATGCACAATAAATAAATATGAATGAAAGAAATACAATTTATAACATTTAATAATTGCGGTAAGTTTATTAAGTAAAGCTCTACTTGTGGCAAACGGTAGATTAAGTTTGTGCTTATGCTTGTAACTCCTTTTTGAAAATGGATCAAATTAGATCATTTGTAGAATCCCTCTCCTATTACCATGGAAGTCTTTACATAGCAAAATAAAGCACTTCTTAATGTTTTTTTGATAAAATTTAAATAAAATTGTAGCAAATTTGGACCCGACAAAAGGATTTTGAGAACTCCTTCCCATATAATGATACTTCACGAAGTGACTTATAAGCCTTAAATTTACTCATACAGCGAAAATAATTGTAGCATAATCTAAAGATTTCAGAGGTGTAGTGTATTAAATGGTCGGGCTTGACCGAAAACAACATTTTCATTTGATTTTGATTGAACGATTTTGCCTTTGATTGAGTCAGCATGACAAAATATATTCAATGTGTGTAACTTGTTTGTTTATCCACTTGCACATCATTTGTGATGAAGCCTATATAACATTATATGGATTAAAGGCTTTATTATATGGATATACATATGAAATTTCTAAGCGACTAAAATGAAGCTTTTATTACCAATCGAATCACAATCACGTTCTAAAGTAATTTAAAAATGTCCAACAAATATTCTGTCTTTGTGTTTATAAACTTATAAATATGTTTTTATATAAATAAAAATTCGCAATTTTATTGTTTTCCCCTAAGTTATAATAATAAAGAATTACGTCAAATCATTTCCCGCAAAATATTCTTTTTCTAAATTGATCCCTTATGCAGCAGAAAGTTGCATTTCGTTTTGTAATGATTTTTTTCGTTTTTTTGTTACTATCTTTGACATTTTGTAGCTCCGCAAACCAGTGTCCACTCTTTCAATTCCGGGCTCGATGAAAACACCTTCCATTGCGAATCGGGAACAGATCTCATCAGGATGCAACGAAGAAGCTGCCGAGGCGTTGGTTGGCATAAATACCGACTATCCCAGGTATGAAATGTACGTATGTCCAAACTTCATCTCATCGGCATGTAGTAAGTGTTAGTTTAGTATGTAGTACAACATTATACATGAACTCACTCATCAGCTAAATATTTTTTATACCCTCCACATAAGATACTAAGTTTATCTTTCCGTTTGCAATACCCAAAAGTACACATATTTTTGATCAGCATCAAAGACATGTATAACCATGTGTCCGTGTGTCTGTCTATTATTGGCATTCTCATAGGCGTAAAGTTTGAGATATTCAGCTGAAATTTTGTGCAAACACTTTTAGTTTTTGAACGTTTAATATTCAAAATAGACAAAATTGATCAAGATTTGATGAAAAACAATTGATAAAAATCTATATGTCTGCCACAAAAGTTGACTTAGGAACTTGAAATTTAGTGCGCATATTTATGGTTTTCTCATTCATCAATGTGCCAAAAATAGGCATGGCCGGATAACAGACACGCCCACAATTTACGAAAAACCATATTCAACATAAAACTCGACATGCAAGTTGATCCGTAATACAACTCTCTAATAGTATGAGGTCGAAATCTTATACTTGCCACACCCACCGTTTGTACGTAGACGTTTATTTTAATATTTTATTAATTAATTAACTGTTCCTTTTCATCTTTTTAAAAGGTCCTGAATTTCCTTAAATCATACCTTTAAAGGGAAGCGTATATATTTTTTGCCATATTGCCATTACAGGTATATGGAGGAACGTGCTTTAACTGGCGGTAATACATCCCGGAAGCCATCAACAAATTCTGCTAAGCACAAGCCTAATGTCGGCTACAGACTTGGTAAACGTAAAGCTTTATTCGAAAAACGTAAGCGGATTAGTGATTACGCCTTAGTCATGGGCATGTTTGGAATTATTGTGATGGTTATTGAAAATGAGTTGAGTAGCGCTGGAGTTTACACCAAGGTACGACTGCTGTGAATACGAATTCGTTTAATTTCTCTTAATTCATTTTGAATATAAAAAACAATTAATTGGTGATATTTGTGATTTGTTTCCCATTTTCGTAGGCGTCATTTTATTCCACAGCGCTTAAAACCCTCATTTCGGTTTCGACTGTGATCCTTCTAGGTCTAATTATAGCTTATCACGCTTTGGAAGTGCAGGTGAGAGTGAGTGTTGATTGATTTTCTCATCCAAAAATTCGTTCCGCCTTTGTCTATAAGTGTATTGCCCACATACACGCATACATGTCGTATTTGGTTTTTTTTTTTGCTGGCGGTCTTTGTATTTTTTTATCCTGAATGCAAAATAGAAAACACAACCACACGAAACGAACCGCAAAAAGGACATTTGTTTGTTTGTTTACTTGTTTACTTGTCTTCCAATTTAGAAAACATAACTTAACACAACATAACACATACAAATGTATTATGTTTACGTCTCAAAGGCATGTTGTACTATAAAGGCTGCCATCGCAAATAACCTGGCACACACACACACACATACACACACACACACCCGCAAATGAGTTTGCTTACTGCGCTTTGATCAAATACTCGTACTTATGATAACATATACATATATTATAGTTTAGATTAGCAACGTATTGAAATGATGTACGTCCGACAGACTGGTATGTGGGCTACTACTACTCGTATTTGTACATTGAGCTCAGCCACAGCTATCCTCACTTAGATTATATGGTTCAGTACAGTCATTCCATTAGTTTATTTTCGTATGCTGACACATGTTGGGCCAACATGTTACTGATTACTGATTATTATTTGTTTAAATTTATGTAAAGTGCACCCGCTTAGGCCGCTTTGATTTATATTTCATAGCCTTCATAGCCTAAATTAGGTTTTTGGTTTAGGAATGAACGGTTATATTAAAAGAAGTTTTATTTTAAAGCCAAATTTTTGGGGCGTTGCAATACAAATTATGTTTGGGAATGATGCTGATAAAGTAATTTTTCATCAAATAAGCAAATCCGCTCTCAAGTTTGATATCAATATATGAATATATAAGAGCAGGAAAATATGTATAAACACGTAAATAGACAGATGGACAGACAGACATGTCAATGTTTATATGGAATATGGTATAAACGTTATTGTGCATCTGATGCAATTTTTTGGATTGCTTAGACAAGATGAGTTAACTCTCGACTGTGCACAAATATCATGACATGAAAAGTATTTTTCAAACATTGCTTTGATTTGATTTGATTGCATTTGATTGGATTTGATTGATAGATAAATATTTAGATGTTTTCGTTTATCTCAATTGAAACATTTAATGTCGTATTGTGGGTACAGCGCACTTTGCACTGTTTTTTACTTTTTTTTAGTTTGAAACACAAACTGTGCCTCCTCTCATCCATTTACCAATATTTACACATCGCACTCTTTTGCTTATGCATACATTCATATACATCCCATACAAGATATAAACATGCATACGATGAGCAATTGACTGGATGTGCTTTAGCAGCATATAAGCAAAATAGTTTTCATTATGGAATAAAACAACATTTCTCGATACTGATTTATTTCTCTAATAGCCAAAAAAAAATTCTAAACAAAAATTTCTCTATTATTAAATTTTCATAATGCTCCTTTTCCAGAACTCAGTAAGTAGACATATGAGAGTATTCTCTCTACTTCAGCATTAAGAAGCAACCAATTGTATCTTGTGAGTAATCTAGTGTTATGTATGTGTGCGTGCGTTTTATATAGCAGGTAGTAGTATCAAGTAGCTACTAACACTGTAAATTTTAGTAACAAAATCCTACAGAGCGTAGGATAACAAGACTATTTTTTGTATGTATACACATACACGTAATATGCAAAATGCAAACCTTGAAGGTTTCACATGTCTACGCACATAGATAAATATTGTTCGCATGTAAACAAGAACTGTAGCTTCACAATAGCGTATGTTTTAGATTTGCATAACACTGCATGTTGCACTCACCCACATGTGCATTGCCATTCATGCGTTTATACTTGGAAATTAGCATTACTAACAGATGTACATATAACTATAAAACGTAATGTTGTTAACTGGCTTAATTATATTCTGCTACATTTTTGCGTACATATACGCTTAAGAAGACTGATGATTTGTCTTTGGTCAAATCTTAAATGCCCTCCACAATGCATTATGTAGGCGTGGCATATGTACAAATGCGCTATCCTATAACTGTCAGAAAAGTGTGTATTTGTCTCAATGAATTCTGCACCAAATAATAATTTTTTGAGGGCGTGGCTATTTTCCACTACTTCCAAATTTGAATTTATACAAAATCTTCTGAATAGTTTACAAAGAAAACGCTTAAAAAATAATTTTTTCTTATTCAAACAGTATAATAGCATATAATGGCACAGATTTCTTTCTCTAAAAAATATAATAATTCGATTAAAAAAACTGTGAATAAGGCCTTCAAAAGATAATGTAAACAAGTTTTCTCCTAAATAATCTTAACCCCATGTTTAATAGGCCATAACTCACTCAATAATCGCTTAAAAGCTTCAAAATGTTTGCTAAAATTTGGGAATCTCTGCAAATTACTTCTCTCTCAAATTTACTCTATCAGTGTACATAGTTACAATTGATTTTAAATAGTATTATTGTTGTTGTAGCCTAGGATGGCACACTCTAAAAAAATCTTTAAAAAAATTTAGTCCACAATGAATCACAAACACTTTTTTTATTTATATAAAAAAAAACTATTTTTGCTCTTCATTATTCTCATTTTTGTCTCATTCACCGAAGAAAATAAGAGCTTAAGCTTCTAAAGTATGCCCTTTTGCTTGCATTTTATCCACTCACTCATATTAGTTTCCAAATTAGATTTAAAAAAAAAACACTTAAGTGTGTGTATGTGTGTGTGTGACATGTGTCAATTTAAATAATTTATGTGCTAAAAATATAAACAATCGGCCCACAATTTATGACGAAGGTTGAATTCCGTCTCCGCGTTATCATTTGCGGGCGTGCGAGTAAGCGCCAACAAAAGCGAAAGAGAGGTAGTCGTTCAATTGAATTTGTTACCCTTAAATACTATATACATACATATGAATAATATATTAAATAAATATGGTTTTTATATATAATAGTTTCTCGATATAATTCTCCCCCCCATTACATGCTCTGTCCTTTGCCGTGTTATCCGTGTGCTTTGCTGTCACAACGTCAATTGAACAAACTCACAGTTATTCATGATAGACAACTGTGCCGATGATTGGAGAATCGCTATGACATGGCAACGAATTAGTCAAATAGGTTTAGAGCTTTTTATATGTGCTATACATCCAATACCCGGTGAATACTATTTCCAATGGACGACAAAATTGGCAAACAAAAATAAAACCATCGGCACCGAAATGGTGCCGTACGATGTAGCTTTATCATTACCCATGTTCCTTCGTTTGTATTTAATATGCCGCGTTATGCTGCTACACTCTAAACTTTTCACGGATGCCTCATCACGGAGCATAGGTGCTCTCAATAGAATTAATTTCAATACCAGGTAAGTGTAAATTGTGTCAATTTTTTGGTCCGGTGAATAATTGCAGCTGATTATAGATTATTTCCGTCAAGCTATTCATTTAATTTTCAATATCTCTGAAAACCACAAATTTTATTACAATTTTTTCGAAGTAATCTTTGAAAATGTTTGATTTCTATATAAGTCACTATTTAAACTAATTTTCAGCGCTTCAAAAATTGTCCGATATGCTCTAAATTTCATATAGAAATCATTTGTATCGAAAGCATAAGATCGTCTAAAAAGTTTAGTAAATTTACGGAGCTGCGTGAAAGATTTTAAATTTATTTTAAAGTCTAATTCTATATACATTTATTTCTTGTAGATTTGTTCTAAAAACTCTAATGACAATATGCCCGGGTACGGTATTACTAGTATTTATGGTGTCTCTGTGGATTATAGCGTCGTGGACACTACGGCAATGCGAGAGGTAAAACACTTAAGTTATATAGGTGAAAATGTCTGAAAAGCCCTAAAAGGAAAGAGTGTGAAAAAGACAAGAATAGTAGATTTCTTCCCTTTGAGTCCATTTGAAAACACTATAATTTTGATTCAGTTTCTTTTTTCCAATCATGTTATAATTCTAAATATTTACCAAATGCACAAACCATTACAGCACAACAACTCCCGTTTAAGCTATGAACACATTTACAATATATACGTTTACTACAATAAGTTACAATTTATTTTTGGTAATTACGGTCTATCGTCGCCTTACATTTTTCTTTTAATTTCGTATACAATTTAAAAATCTATGGCTTTCAATTTTCACTTTCATTTACATATCTTTACTCTTTCAATTTCCAACTGCATTCGTACAAAAACAAACATATACTCGTATGTATATAAAAAAAACTTTAGGATTTGTATCATTATTACTCATTTGCAAAACAAATCATCATTGTATTAGATTTCAACTGATTATGTAATTTTTGAAACTTAAGGATGAAAAAAAGTGAAAATAATCTTTGAGTTCCACTCTCGTTAAAAAAAAAACACAAATATGTAGAGAGCCTTCAAAGGTTTCTTTTTTTCTAATATATGCAAATATACAACTCATTATTTTTTGTCCGTACGTCCATCAATTAAAAAGTGGGTCTAGGAACCAATATTATAGAAGGTTTCGGCCGTACATATAACTGTGTCAAAAACATTTGCAATACTCAAAGGAAGATGTTGCAAACCCTACGATTCACAATTAGCATAGAATTCTAAGCCGACATCTGTGTCTGTCGGTCCGTCTAAGTACCCTTCTTATCGCAAAAATCAATATACTCGTATCGTTGTAAAATTATTAGTATTATATAAAACCCATAAGAACTACTATAAACTGAATATTTCTCTTCAAAATGTTTATTTCCATCTGAATGAATGTAATTATAATAATTAATTATTTATATACATATAATCATATATGATTATTTTCAATTAAATAAATATCATTTCACAATTTACCACGTAACGTGATTATACACATAATATAATTAGCAGAATGCATGACAATCTTAAGTGGTGCATGGAATTTATGTTAATTAAACCTAATCATAGGATGGTTTTATTGCAAACGGACGATGTAGCTGGTCGCCAATCATTCTAATTTTTATTTCTATATGCGTAAAAGAAAACTTAATTGCATTCATGCAACGCCTACAATTTAAGCATAAATATTCATATTCAAAATTAAGCCTAAGCCCAATCATAATAAATATTAGTTTTATTATTATAAGAAACGGAACAATGCTTATTTAACAAACGAACTCGACTTATACATTGATCCAAGTTATTTTTTACGGTCTCATTGGATAGGATTGAATATGGCGTACACAATAAAGATTTATATTTTTTCACCAATAAGTGAGTTTGTTATTCATTTTAAGACACAAAATGAACATTTCAGAGGGCCTTTGACATAATGCATCATTTTTTATACCCTCCACCTTAGGGAAGAGGGTATATTCATTTTGATCATCCGTTTACAACACATCGAAGGAAGCCCCGGAGACCCCACAAACCATATATATTCTGAATCAGCATGAAAAGAGAAATCGTTTGAGACATGTCCGTCCGTGTGTCCGTCTGTTGTTGGCACTCTCACGGTCGTAATTTTTGAAATATCTAATTGAAACTTTGCATACGTATTCTTAGTACAATTTCGCTGTTCCGTATTGAAATTGGGCAAAATTGGTAAAGAGACACGCCCACAATAAACGAAAATCTCATCATACCTCGAAAAAATTGTATCTTTAAAAAATTATATATCGCACAATACTATGCCTATCAAGTTGAAATTTGGTATATATATAAAGGGTACCGTTATCCAACACTGTGCCAAAAATGGGCGTGATTGAATAACACAAACGCCTATAATTTAAAAAAAACACTATTTGCCTAAGTACATGAAATAGTCGTAGACATAAATATGGCAATAGGAGCTTATTTTTTAGAGAATTACAAAAGGTGGAGGGTATTTAAGCTTCGGTCTTAACCGAACTTTACTACCTTGTTTTACAATTCTTTATGTACCAGCTTGCTTCCGATCTCTGTCTATATAAGAATGCTGTATTGTGATATTTCCTGTAGCATTCGATCCCGCTTAAATATCATTCCATTAACATTTTTCGTTTTACACGTTGGTGAATGAATATGTTTCTTAAAGTTTTGCTAGTATTTTTCTATTGTACTTTTTGATTTCCGACTTTTATAGCTTTTCGTATATGACGGGTATGCCGCGCAAAAACAAATGATTATATACCACCACACTGTAGTATTTTTTTAACAATTTACAGCTTATTTAAAAAAAAAATACTGTAGCTATGCAGCAAGAAAATAGAAAATTTAACTTCCATGTACCCGTTTTGATGAATGAATACCTCAATGTTTAAATTGTTTAAATTTGTGAAGGCATGAGTCTGTCGCCATTTTCGGCCGTATATTCGCGTGCAGAAATGTATTTATTTGTAATTGGGTGGATATGCACATTCTTTGTAGCGGTTTTTTTTTAATATAGGCAAAATTCATTTATAGGGAAAATAAAACAAAAAATTAAATTAAATACAAATTTGCGCAAATTAGTGCTGTTGGCCTCTCTAAAGGGCGGAGGTTCGAATGCGAACCAGATTCAAGCCAATTATAAATCAAATATAAATTTTTTACATTTTTTATTCAAGTATCAGCCATATAGGCAGAAAATACAAATAATTACATTTATTGTGTCCATTGAGGAATAGAAAAAAGATAATAACTCTATTTAGTGTAGAATTCGACCTTTGAGGATAAAATGTATAATAAAATAAAGAAAAAAAGCTGCAATAGGTGCTACGCATTAAACTCGTGCTTCTAAAGCGAAAGTACAAAGTATCCAGTACCCAGTAAAATTGGTTTTTTATATTAAATTTTTTATAAATGTCTTATAAATTTATAATTTCTTTAATTTATAAAGAACTAGCTGTTGTTCGCGGCTTCACCTGCGTGGAATTCGGTTATCTCGCGAGATAAAACGTTGCCTATGCCTAAAATCCTCTCCAGAATCTAGTGACATAAGTACAATAGTTGGACATATGGTCCCGGGAAGTTTTTTGTAGATATTGATATGTTCTATAATATTGTAGAATTTTTTTTGTTTTAACATCAATACTTTCCGCAGCGTATTCGATGAAAGATATTTTATGACTAATTTTTTTACACCTTGGGTTAGTAATAGTAGGAATGTCCAGGGATCCCCAACAATTTTTGGCAATAAATATAGCCTATGTTACTCAGTGGTAATGTAGCTTTCTAATAGCGAAAATATTTTTGAAATCGGTCCAGTAGTTTTTGAGTTTACTCGTTACATACAAAAATACAAAAATACAAAAATATAAAAATACAAAAATACAAATCTTTCCTCTTTATAATATTAGTATAGATAAGCATGATGCATTTGTAGAAAATAATAACTATTTAATCTTTAGAATAGAGTGCCACTTAAATGATGAAATTTCCTGTATACGATATAACAAAAAAAAAAAAATTATGACTTCTTTTTTTAAAATAGAAATAGTATACATAATAAAATGTACACATATACACATACTTACTTGTAGATTGAACCGTATATAGCGTGCAACAGGAATTAGTTATTTAATCGTTATATACAATACAAACATCAAACATCAGGTGTTAAGTTTGACTAACCAACAAAGCCAACGCACAACACGATAATTTATTAAAAACCTCAACTTATTAAAAATCTCATAGCGTAACGAGCAGTTTTTTTTTTTTTTTTTGATATCAAAACTAATTTATGAATGGAGTTTAGCGAAAACACGTGCTTCAATTGAAATGGTAAATGTTAATGAGTTGTTGCATATGCGTGTGTTGAGTTTGTCTCTATATTCCTATCTGTCCTTTTTAATTTTTTTTTGTATTTTTGTATTTCACTATTTACTTCATTAATGTCTGTTTTAAAAAAGTGAAATAAAGAGAGAGAGAGAGAAGGCGAGAGTGAATGGCTAAAAACAAATTTACATGGACAGACGGACATAGTTGAATTGGATAAGATTTTCATTCTAAAACTATTTAACCCTTAGCTCTAATGCGGGTTCGTTAGCCGCAACAGTCGAACCCATATTGGGGCGGTAGTTTCTATATTTGGGGGATAAGATCGACACGTTTCCATGCATTTATCTCCAGACTTACGATCTTCTTCTCCTGTCTTGCCAAAATTTAAATGTCATCTGTAGACATATATTGTACGATATATACATATTACCTAATAACACTTATTATTTTACCTACGCTAACTTCTTACTCTCTTCGTTTCGCATCTTAATAGAGTCCTTTAAAGTTTGTTTAATTGATTTTTCATTCATATCACAACGACAGCTTCAAAGCGCTTTTCATTAAAGTAAAAAATAAAAAAAAAATTCACCCTTACTAAATATTCAATGTTTTACAAACTATTAAATATAAACTATAACTGTAAATAATAACATGCAATTTGCCAATTGGTCCTTTGTCGTTTTCTGTTGTTCTCGTATTTGTATTTATTTTATCGTATTTTGTCTTGATTTTATTGCTTTCGTTATTATCTACATATTTAGTCTAGTTCTCATGTTTTATGTAATTATCAACTTCATTTCTAAAGTGTTGATCAAATTTAAATGTAATATGATGCAATAATTGATATACAATGTAATCATTTCATAACCAAGGTAGCACAATATAATCAACATTAAATGTTATGAGTCATTTATAAGAATGATAAAAGTGAAATATAGACGGTCAAGCCCGCCTATTAGTACCCCTGCACCATTTAGCTGCTTAAATTATGCTACAATCAGTTTAGTTGCATCAGAAAAAACCCAAGGCATTGCCATATAAGTCTCTTCGTAAAATATCATTAGATGAGAAGGGGTTCTAAAAATAGTCCGATCGGATCCATATTTGGCATGGTTAATTATTAAGCTAATTAACTATTCGTCACTCATTTTTGTCAAAAAATTTTAATAATTGCATCTTTTTTGCTATATAAAGACTTTCACCATAATAGAAACTTATATGAGGAGAGGTTCTAAAAATGGTTTAATTCGGTCCATTTTCAATACGGTTCCTTTTTATACCAAGAAATATTTTTGTACCTAATTTCAATAAAATATATATGAAAAAATGCAACCGTTAGTTTGCGCACACATAGACAGACAGACGGACATATTTGATTAATTCAGATTTAAATTTTGAGTCGATCAGTATAATTGAAGATGGGTGTGCTATTTAGGAACTACAAACATCTGCTACAGGTGGGGCAGGGTACAGTGATACATTATATTTTATTTGAGGCATATACACATAACATATTTACATTACAGAAATTATTCAAAAACATTTTTCACCGCTTTTTATATTATCAAAAACATTTCACAAAACTCACAGGTAAAACACTTAAAAACGGGCGCATAAATTAATGTTCTACTATATGAAGATAGTGTTAGAGGCTCCCCTCTTTTACTCAAAATAACTTTTTGAATAGATTTTATAATGTTTGTTTGTCCGCCTGTCTAACTGTTCATGTAAATTTATATTCAAGTAGGTTTAGGTAATTAATAAAATTTAACGTGTATTTGTGCTTCATTTTTAAGACAACATTTCTTATAAATTTATATTTTGGAACATTTTAAAGTTTTTACTCAAAAACTGCACTAAAACTCCGCCCATAATATATAAGCATCATTGCCAGTCATAACTTTTATTTGATTAAGGTGGTGGGTATACAAGATTTGGCCTAAACCAAATATAATTTTTTTCTACCTATTTAAAAGTTTATTATAGCAACGTACCATAAAGTAATATCTTGATCGTCTTCAGGTTTTCGTGCACTGTGGGCGTGTGTTTCATCAATTTTTGTTAATTAATTATTTAAAATTAAATACCAACAATTATACTCAGACCAGCAACACTTTATACCAGATTTCATTTGTACCAATATCTTAATTGTACCGACGGAAGAATGTTTATTGTAGGCGGTTAGGACGACCGATTCAAAATTTTATCTTGAACCAGCATATGTTGCAAATGTTTTGATAAATTCAGTATAATGCCGACGTTAAGGTGGTGGGTGTAACGAAATGTGACCTATACATATATATATGTGTATATATATGTATGTACACATGTATAGTATTTGTTTTTCCACTTCCTGTCCATATTTTTTTCAACTATTACTTTGTCACTATTACTACCATTACTGCCACCTACTACTACTACCACTACTACTACTACTACTACCTCCGCTGTGTATGCTCTACTATCCAAACATGAACGTATCCAATCAACCAAACAACCACAACGTACGGTGTGCGGAGTCACACGCTTCAACACAAAATATTTGTGCAAAACTATTAAATTTTACGCATAATAATGTTGTACGCGCGTATTGGATCAATTTAATAAAATAAAATAAAATAAAAACCCATACAAATGTCAAAAAAGGTTTCATGATGAGGAACACGCGAATTTGCTAAACTCCATGTGGCTAACAGCCATTACATTTCTATGCGTTGGTTATGGTGACATAGTGCCAAATACGTATTGCGGACGCGGCATAACACTCACCTGCGGCATGGTGGTAAGTACATGAACAACAACAACAAAAGCACACACACAACCAACCAAAAATAAACGAATGAACATAATTAGCGACGAAGATTATAACGATGACGACAACGACAACGTCCACGACGCTGACAAGAACTGAGACCGCTTTTTAATTACAATCCACTATCATAACATGGAAAGAGGAAGAAATTCAGTGTATGTGCGAATTTGTGGTTTGTAGAGTGAGAGAACGCCTTGACCTTGCATATGGGTGCTGTGCACATACTGAGTTTGAAATTTTGACAAAATTTGTTTGAAAAAAATTTTATTTCGCCGGTTGTGATAACTACGTGACAAAAATGATAATGTTAAAATTGACACATATGTAAACACGCATACACACACACACACACATACACACAGGGAGACACTTATTTGTATTGGCACCACAGCGTGAATGTTAAGTTAACACCGTGTGGACATTGTAAAATGTTTCACCGCTAAGCGGTGTGTGGTGAATGTAGACCACGTTTATGGCGCACGGTTGAAACACGGTTGGCTCTCAGATTGTGTAACCGCTATCGTATAGTGTGTAGCATAGATTCATGTGTAATATAAGCAGGCAGTCGGCCATTATCGTATAAATATGAGTTCAATCTACACGTACTTATGATTGTTTGATGAAACAAAGCATTCTTCTTTTATTCCGTATTTGGATTTGCATTCCGTTAGGATATCTGTTAATCCTTTTTTTTTTGCTTTCTTTTTATTATTTCACTAAGAGAACATACGCTCCGTTTTTATTAAGCAAAACATTCTTGCTGCCGTGAACACAAGCGTTTGTTATTTTAAAGTTTTGTGAATGACTTTTTTTTTTTTTGAGTAGCGCTTTCCTTATCATTGTTTTTGAATACGTTTTGCCTACACTATCCAGTGCGCTATATGAAGTGGATTCTGATTTATGTGTCATGTTATATAATTGTACAACAACAATACACCTCCTGTAGCCTTGCCTACAATCAGTCTCTATCTATTTATCTTTTTGTCTTTTTCCTACTCTTTCTAACTATTCTTAACTATTTATATATTCAGCGTATATATTTGTATATGTATAAGTGTATATATGTTATATATTTTAATTATTTCTTTTTTATACCCACCATTACATGGGGGTATACATACATATATCAGTTTGCCAAAGCCCAGAAGGAGGAGTCCATTGTCAATCAGCATGGAATACTGAGTCGATCTTATCAATGTCTCTCTGTCCGCCTGTTTGTCCGTCTATCTATCTGCCTTTGTGTGTATGTGTTCAGATAAGGCTTCCAAATTTGGCATAAGTCTGGGTAGTTATCGAATGCAGGTTGGTATTGAAATGGGGCAAAATATCGGTCACAGCCAAACATACTGAAAAAGCAGCAAATTTTTTGAATAATTTTTACCGTATCGCTCATAAAGTATGAAAGATATATCGATATATACACCATGGGTGGGTATTCAAGATTTGGGCTCAGCCAAATTTAGCTTCGTTTACTTGTTTCTTTTTCATTTTTATTTGCTCTATGTGTATATTCTATTTAATGCAAATATCGCGCTCTGTTGTTTTTCTTGATTTGCGATATCTGTACAAAATGATGTTTTTCAAAATTTCCTTTTGGTTGCGATCTATTTATTATAAATGTTTCTGCTCCAACCGTGTATTCTATTTGTGTCTACCAAACACACAGGTTTCATGACGAAGAACATGCAAATCTTTTGAATGCTATGTGGCTGATAGCAATAACGTTTTTAAGTGTCGGTTTCGGTGATATTGTACCAAATACGTATTGCGGACGCGGCATTGCCGTCAGTACAGGAATAATGGTGAGTTACCTAATACATGAACATCATGGATAACCTCCTAACCTAATAATCAAAACCCATAATCCAACTAATAATAAATAGTTTGTAAGAAGATATGAGAGAAAGTTAACATAACTGAGTAATACGTTAAAGCATGCTGGTATGTGTGTGTTTTTGACTGGCTTGTGCAAATTCTATCCTAAAAATCATTACTCGCAAACTACAGCATGAGTCCCATTATAGGTAAAAATATTCACACCGCTATTGGTCTAAATTTAAGATGAAAAAATTCAAATAATTTGGCTTAGGCCAAATCTTAAATACCCTCTATATCTACATTAGTGGGCGTGGCATGTATGTATTATGTATCAGCTTGAAAGTCGAGTTATACGTTGAGTATGGTTTTTTGTAAATTGTGAGCGTGTCTGCTATCCTACTATGCCCATTAAGGGATCGAATAACTATAAAAATATGTACCAAATGTCAAATTTATAGGTCATTTTTTGTCTACTACGTGTCTACACAAAACTTCAATATATTAAAATTTACGACCGTCGACGATAGAACGACTCAGGTTTTGATGCTGATGAAGGATATATATATTCTATAGGGTATCTGAGGCCTCCTTCTGTTTGTTGCAAATGTGAAGGGTATAAAAAAATTCCAAATATAAGAGAAATATATAGATTTTCTCTTTTCATTTTGAACATGATGCAGTGTAGTCACTCACTCCTCTTTACGTTACCAATAATCCTCTCTAATTACTACTGTCCCCGTTTGCTAGGGATATAAGACATTATTAACTTTCCTGCTGTAAACTAATTTTAATACAATTTCTTTATATTTATGTGTCAATTTAATTGAATTTGAATAATATGAAAAGTAACCGTTTGCATGGTTTCAACAAAATTTGCATAATACTTAAAATGTTTTAACGCTTCCTTTCTTTTTATACACAAGGGTACACATTAGCTTTTGGGTAAGGCCTTTTTTTAAAACTCATTAAACTTTTATGATACACAAAATCACTAATTTTTTACTCGGGTGAATGTTACATTTCGCCAGAATCACGTTGGTAATCCGATAGGTGTTCATTCGTGAAATGCATTAAATTGAAATTTATTAAACACTGTTATAGCCTTCGAGCTGATTTGACACTTATTATTATGATATTATGTAATGAAATAAAGTGAATTTATAATGAGAGTAACGAGATGACTGCAGTTAAGACATAAAAACACATCAAGACTGAAGACAATGGACATTATTTACGATATTAAGCAAATTAATTTTAGCAATTTAGCATTTAGACCCTTGACTAATGACTAACATGTATAACACATATACACACATACATACACATACACACACATATATAAAACTTTTCTTTTGAAAAGAAAAAAAAAGTAATAAATATTTATTTATAAAAATTTAATTTTGCAGGGTGCCGGCTGTACTGCTTTACTGGTAGCGGTTGTATCGAGAAAATTGGAACTGACGCGGGCTGAAAAGCACGTACATAATTTTATGATGGACACACAATTAACAAAAAGGGTATTTAATTGTTCTTGCCTTCATTACTCCCACCCTTCTCTTTCTTTCTCTCTCTCTCTCTCTCTCTATCTATCTATCTATCTTCCTTTTGTTTCATATTAAATCCTTCTTTAAACACACATGTTATTTGATTGCTCAGTTGCCATTTCATTATTATACCCATCACCTAGAGGTTTACCGGTAAGCTTAATTTGTCAAAACTGTTTGTTAAACTTATAAGCAATCAGCAAATGTGATTTATTAGGAATAAGCATTTAAAACTGAATTAATTCATGTCTCAGAGGTCCTTCCGATGGCAAGCTTGCCACATTAACCGATATCGAAATTCTTTGGAGAAGTGGAAACTTCGAGTTCCGATAAGCCTTGTACTGCGGAACTGCAGGTTGCACATAAATACTTGTTTTTTATTGAATTATATCTTACTTATATTATCTGGGAGTTAAAATCGGCCTGGTGCATGGACTTTTGAGAGTGTTGCCACTCTTAGTACACTGAATGGATTTGAAATTGGTCAAATCGATTAAAAAGTACATTGAGTATGAAATAAACACTACAAAAGGAACCATTTTCACCTGCCACTTAGAAAGTATAGCAGATAGAAAATTGACAATTGATTCAGAGGCCTTTAGATAGATCGGTGGTGGTTATTAAAGATTTGGTCTAAGCCAAATATAGCTTTTTTACTCGTTTTTTTCTTTAATTTCCAAATTTCCGCTTGTTATTTAATGTATTGTACACGGTTTATACCAGCGATAGCACTTAATGACAGTGCTTCCATTAAGTGTTGATTCTTTTAAAATTACACAAGTCCAAGTAATGATGAGAATGATTTGTTAAATGTAAAATTCAAACACATGTTAAATTAATTACAAGATAATATTGGGTAACTTTTTGCTTACGTGGCAACATCACTATCTCCTGGTGTGGTATGTTATAGAATGATATAGAAATGAATGCAGTTAGTGGTGCAGCAGGTAATTGTCTCCATTAAACACATATAATTGAGAATTTTATTACAATTTTTTTATTCACATTTCAAGAAAAAAAAAAAACCTCAATACTACATAAATATAAGGAAATCAGAACGAGTTCTAGCATTAAGTCAATTTTAATTACCCCAACTAGTGTCTTTGAAAATTTAAATGGCTTCTTAGGACTGATGGCCTACGTAGTCTAGTATAGCTGAAAATGTTTGATGAAGTGAACTAATGGAATGCTACTTTCTTTTCATTTAAATCGGATCAAAATAATTACAATTAAATGAAAAACTCTTAGGCCAAATCTTGGATAATCTTTTCATTTTTATGTGGGTTGTGGGTGTGGCATATGTGCAGTTAAGCCTTCTTTTAAGGACAATTATTGACCTTACAATGGACGAATCTGTAACACTTAAGTCTCTAAAGCGGCCGTCATACGTTCAATTCTCGCAGTATGTAAGGCGGAAATGGAAACTATGCGGTACGAGTTTTCTCCTGAGCGCTCAAGTAGGGAGTTTTCTTTTGAAATTCTGAATCAATATTTTAAATTTCATGTCTGTAAGAGATTCTTCTCTGGGTTTTTCGAGACCGGTAATTAAACTTTCTATAATCGAGGATGTAATAATTGCCAGACATTATTATAATATAGAAAATCTTTTTTTGTGGTGATGATAGTGATGGTGTTGCCACATTTTTATTTACATTCATAATTCATTGTTTGTTTATTTATTATTTTTAATTATTATTATTATTATTATTATTATTATGGGTGTCATTAGCACAGTAATAACAGATGATACAAGGTAAAGGTAAACAAACAATACACCGTTAACATAACTATTTCTGTTTCTTCTTCTTATGGAAATGTGCAAAAACTAAAACTCTAGCTGAAAAATGCTGCGGCGAATGTTCTTCGTGAAACTTGGCTCATTTACAAACATACAAGACTAGTAAAACGGGTTAATCCCGGCCGTGTAAGAACCCACCAAAGAAAGTTCCTCCTAGCTATTTATGCGTGAGTATTGAAAGACATCATCCAGTTCTCCACTAAAATTAATGAATAAAACATCAACAACAACAAAAATAATTATAATAATTAATACTTCAATTTTAAAAACATCCCTTAAACGTTTCTTATAACTTGCTTGCTTGCTTCATATGCTCCATTCCTAAAGCAAAAGCCCATTTGTACAATGCCGCCCCCGCCAAAAAGGCAAAACTAATTTCCTCAAACTTAACCAATAAAGAGACGCCATTTTATTAATTGTTAAAGTTGGTCAACACGATTCACTTTTAGTAGCCCAGTGTGGCTTGTTCTCAAAACACAAACCATACCAGCCATACCAATCGGTTTTGCACATTTTGGGCTTGTATTTTTATATATATACAGTTTCAATGTTACACATTATTGGGCACATATTAAATGGGCATGAACTACTGCTATGTAGTGAATATTGTAATATGTAGATGAAGATGTTTAGCGGCGTCGTTCATTCCACGAAAAGGAATGCCTGGCAGAAGATGTAAAGAGAACTC
The DNA here is from genome assembly GCA_963978525.1 of Ornithomya fringillina. Taxonomy (NCBI): domain Eukaryota; kingdom Metazoa; phylum Arthropoda; class Insecta; order Diptera; family Hippoboscidae; genus Ornithomya; species Ornithomya fringillina. The sequence continues at coordinate 8,462,072 of OZ021693.1, forward strand.
GTTTTACTAGCCTGTAAAAAGGTTGTAAAGCCCTGTTTGCACAAATTATGTTAAAATCGCATGAAAATTTTAACAACAACATTTCGAAAAGCAATAACACGTGTCGTTAAGTTTCTAGAATTTCGTATCTCAACTCGTCCACTCGTAAGCAAACGCTAACTCAACGAATCTATTTTTGAAAATGTTTTCCATTATGCGCGATTGAACCAATTCGTACCACATTCCCACGCCAAACTGAGTCTTTCTTTTCAACAGTGCAGTGTTTTTGGTGGACTTACACATGAATGTAAACTCCAATTTTCACCTTGAATATTAGTTTCTCAAATTTCGTTACAGTTAAGATTGCAGAAACCCCCATTTTCGTCCCAATCAACATAACCTTGAATCATGTACACTCATTAGAAGATGATTGTACACATTGTATTAACAGTAACTGCCCACTCAGTTTTTTTTCGTTTTCGTTTGTATTATCTAGGAATCGCAACATAACATAACCAACACCCATATTTACACCCACCCTACATGCTTAGTGGATGCATTTGAGATACGATTTTCTGCAATCTTAACGACGAAATTCAATTTATCATCGCTAAGTATTTTTCAAGAGTCAAATGGAGTAACTTTCGTATCTAAAGAAATATGCTTTCAGGTTATAATATGATACTAAACAACTCTATGGCATAGCAGTGTAATAATTGAAATGCTAAACGACAACAATTTGCTAAATACATCTACTACCTAACATCTAACATGTAATGCCTTCGAGAAGTGTTCAAATCAAATAAAATAACAAAATACAGTTGAGGTGCATTAAGCTTAGAGAGAACTAGACGTGATATCTTATTACATTTGCTTTTCTTTTTTATTTTGTAAATAAAATAAAACATGGCTTGACCGACTAGGCCAACAATTTAATACCCTACACCATTTAGCTCCTACAATTGCTTTCGTTGTATCAATAAACGCAAGGCATTGTCATATAAGTCACTTCGTGATATATGATGAGGTTCTAAAAATGGTCCGATCGGGTCCAAATTTGGCACAGCCATTTATTAAGGTGCTTAACTACTGCTCATCATTTTTTTTTTTAAAATATATTAAGAATTACGATTTTTTGCCATATAATCAATCATCCATTATAAAAGCACCTTATATGGGAAAAGGTTCTTAAAATGGTCCAATTCGGTCCATTTTTTAAATGGGATAATCTTTAAGCTAATACATGTCATTGTCGAAAAATTCATCGAAATAGTTAAAAAAAATGCGACCTTTGGCTCGCACATAAATTTACATGGACAGACGGACGGACATGGTTGAAACAATTCAGTTTTTGATCGATTTGAACGCATGGCCATCACTTAGATTGCAACTGTAATAAAAAATTTATATACTTTATGGGATTTTTGGGGAACTTTTCATTTGGCACCTACAAAAAATTAGAGTAAATATTTATGTTTTTTAACAAAAGTTAATGAAGAATAAATGATTAGCCTTTTAATTGATTTTATGTGCTTTGTGAAGTTCCTGAAGCCTTTTTTTTAGAACGAATATAGATTTAGTACTACATTCCTTTCATGGAAAGTTTAATAAACACAAATATAAGGGACAGACTTATTTATATAATGACATCAACTATTACTCATAATGCAGCACTAAATAGAGATAAACTTAATTTAATCCTCGCCTGCAATATTGTGTAAAGTATTAATTTTATATACATACAAACTAAACTCATGTATTAAAATGTGCCTCGACTGTTGTTAGTGCGTACCTACCATACATGTGCGTTTATATACATATATATGCGTATCAAACTAACATCACATTAAGTATGTTCTTTAATTATGAAACATAATCATTTTATGTTTTTTGTACTACTCATGTTAGTTTCATTTATGTGTTTTTTATTTATTTTTTTAAACCCAACATTCCACCATGAAATCCATAATTAGGTTACGAAAAGTTAAAATGGATCAGCGTAAATTGATGGATAATGCCAACACAATCACCGACATGGCAAAGGTTAGTAAAGGTTGGCAAAAGAAAAATGAATGAAAGTCTTAATTACCTGCATGATTTACATCACAGACGCAGAATTCCGTTTATGAAATAATATCGGATATGTCAAGTCGTCAAGATGCCATTGAAGAGCGTTTAACCAATTTGGAGGATAAGCTGCATGCGCTTCAGGTATACGATTACACCTGGAATTTTAATTTATTTAATTTTCGTTTTTTTTTTCAAGGAACACATGGAAAGTTTGCCTGATATAATAACCAGGTGTCTGACGCAACATCAAGAACGTCTGGAGCAACGAAAAAACTTCCTACACCCAGATACAGCTGCCACTTCCCTACAACCACCACCACACACACCCACCCCAATATTCAATTCCCCATCAATGATGTTTCCCCATTCGAGGTGCGTATTTGTTTCAAATGCCCAAAAATCTCTACGGCAATGAAAGACCCATTTTATGAAAAGTACACGTCAGCAGCAACAACAACAACAACCACAACAACAACAACAAAAACATAAACCAAAACAAATTACATCTTATATAATCCAATGCGACCACAAAATCCTCCCAATCACCACCAACACATAATTCAGCTTCCACAACCATCCATCCATCCATCATACGAACAGTATCCTGGAATTTTCCTTTGCCAATATAAACTTTAATGCAAAAAAAAAGTAACTGGCGAAAATTTCAGCAAATAAGTAAGAAATCAATCGTACAATCACATAAATTTCACCCCTCCCCAAAACGCCGCTGGTACATGAGTGCGATTGAGCAATTAATGCATGTAATTAGTAAAGCACGCAAATAAATTGAAGAATCAAACTCATTTAACCCTCAATATCAAGTATCTAATAATTGTTCTCAACTCCTGCGATACAAGTCACATGGTGCTAATGTGTTGCCGCCTTTAATCTGTCTAAACCCGCACGCTTTATTAATTGTTACTATGTTAGCTTGTCAGTAGGGAGTTAACATCGTTCTCTCACCTAATAATTACCTCTAATACTATAGATTTGTTAACAACTAGGAACGTGACTTTTCTTTCTAACTTTACCCATCAATTCCTTCTAGTAGCTTTACATTTAATCCAATATGGCGGCCACCCGTAGATGTGACGTTACAATCTGTTGTTATGGATATCAAATGTGGGTGCCTAACGAGTATAATGCTATGTGTTGTCAGCTTTTTTATTATCCCCTCCACAAAACATGGAACCAGAAGACTACCAGAAGGACATAGAAAGTTTGTTTAAAAGTATTATTAAAATTGCAGTCGATGTAATAAGGTCCGAGGGTCCGCCTATTATTGACATTTTTGAAGTTGGAAAATTTGAGATATCAGCCTGAAATATTCTTGATCTAGAAAAAATTCACAAAAGCCCTTTTTTGACAGCGTATTCTATTTACAAGTTGATGCGTAATACAGACGCTATTTGAAAGCGTACTGAAACGCTTTCAAGGCGCAGGGAATTTCATTGCGCGGTTTCAAAAAAGGCTCTCTTGCTTTGTCGATTTAAATTTCAAAACTTCTATTATATGTTTATCTTCTTCAACGATACCACTGCTCTACAACTCCCAGAAGGACTATTTTTTCAGTCTTTTATCATATTCGGTAAATGTTGAGTCTGGTATTCTTAATAATACCCTTTTTTGAACCAATTTTGGAAATATATGAACGTTTTGTGGTTGAATATATTTGTATTATTACAACATTCCCGTTCATATCATTCATGCATGTTTACACTTGTACCATCACTGGTCATTGATGCCATCTGTCATGCCCTTATTTTAGACATTTCAAGAGCCTTCTTTAACCCTCTCATTTATGTATAAGCATGCATACCGTTTTAAACGGTCAATCCAATTATGTACTACGGTCATTAAAAAAAAAATGCTCTCAAAATCTCTATTTACATATTGTGATGTTAATGTTTGATGTTGTGTGTAATTCTATATTAATCAAGACCAAACTGCTTTTTGCATAGAAGTGTTCCCTCATCCAATAATGTTGCTGCTACATACCATTGGCCAACAAGTCCTATATTGCCACCTATATCTAGTAGAACTCCACATTTAGTGCCTGATACTCATATGTCGTCTAACGGATCTGCAGTTAATAATTACACATCTTCCAATAAGTACGGCAGCTGAATAGAAGATTGCCGCTTTAGCAGTAATACGGCCGCGGTTAACATGGAGATGCTTATGGTAAAGGATAGCAGATATGCCATGGCCAGCGCTAACAAGAGTACAGCTGCTGTGAACTCTGCCCACAATATTATTACTACTACTTCTGATTGCCTGCAGCAGACTCAACAGTTACCGTCTTATGATAGACACCTAAGAAACTTCTTTACCCACAAACGAGGATCAGACCCGTTTCGTATTATCGAAACTGTCATTACCGAAGACGCAGAGACAAACGCAAACTCGTCCGAATCAAACTCGTCATCCCAACTACTTCTGACCACTACCGAATCTTTAGATTCAAAACCACAATTGTTTATGTCGAATTATTCAATGTCAATGTCATCATCTTCACCGTCAATACGTTATACCGCTATGCCGCAGTCTGTCTCCTTTTCTCCAACAATATTCACAACGGAAGCCGCCATCACATCATTTATGTCGACCTCTGCTTCCGTACCAGTCTCGGTATCGGCATCTGCCTCGATACACACCGCCAGTAATAAATTCACAAGAAAACGAGAACGCGTCTGCAGAAGCAACTCCAGCAAGACTATTTCTACGTGGACTTTTTCGAATTAGTCATCAATGAATTGTGCGACAAATCGCTGCGTGTTGCATGAAATATCGAAAAGAAATTCGAACAGAAGAGGCTGCTTCTCCATTTGTTATATATATTGTTACATAAAAACAAATTATCACCAAAACAAAACAAAAAAAATTAGGTATATAAACAAACAAATGAATGAAATTTTTATAAATGGAATGCAAAAAACAAATGAAAATGTTATTGGTCGGTCGAAACGGACCCAACAAAAAAGAATTTATATCAATCTGTTTGAAAAGCAAAAGTATTTTTTCAAAAAATGCACACGTTTTGCTATTCCGCACACGAGATATTAAAGATGTCATATCATAAATTGAAACTGGAATAAAATATTTGGTAGGGTTCCACCATATATTCCGAAACCTTCATAACTTCTCAAACAAATCCACAAAAATCAGGACAAATCCTGAGTTAAGCAAAGGCATTTTTAAAACGGCGCAGTTGCACAATATACGCGCCAAGCTCATACTTTAGACACAAATTTGGAAAGTCTTCAAGATGTGACCGAATCCAATTTTAGCATTTTCACTTGTTTGATTTTTGATTAGAAATTACAAACATGTGGTGTAGAGTATAAAAAAAATACTTAGAGATTAGAATATTAGAAGCTGCTGATACAGACATTCCCTGTCTTGTATACATTTCAAGAAAAATTTCATTTCTTTTTTTTTACTTCTGGAGATTTTCAAATAAGAAGACGATAGAAGAAAGTAGAAGCCATATATCCCCGATTGTTGTATACGTTTTGTTTATATCAGACTTATCAGGCAAATACTATGTGATCGAACTGAACAGTTTCAGTTCCGGTTTTGGTCAAGTTTTCGGAAATTCGAAATTTTAATCACCATGTAATTGTTTATATATATTCTTTTTATATCCACCATCTTGCGACCAGTGGTACATGTGTATAAATTAAGTATTTGTAACATTCAGACACCGCACGCAGTATTTTTTCCATTATATATCGGCTGGAAATTTTGAATCTATTTAGCCACGTCCGTCTGTCCATCCACAACAATGTATGCTTGTTATTGAAACGCTAGTATTGGTTAACAGACACGCCCATCATTTACAAAAAAGAAGCTTTTTATATGAATCTCCCATTAGCCGAAGGCTTAACATTCAAGTCTCTAATGCGAAAAGTTGCAGAATCGATTACCGTAGAGTGTAAAACTGAGGAACTGGATCCTGCGTACAAAAAAAATTATAATTAAATCCTATCTATGGGGTACGGTGGACACAGTGCCTGTACTTATAGGAGATTTCTCCCGACCGACGAAAGCATAAACAAAGAAACAAAATGGTGGAGAGTTCAGATTTGGTCTCAACCAAATCTCTTTATGTACTTTATGGTTTTTGTTTGATAAAAGACGAACTTATATATACCATCATAGTTGACATGAATGTGTTGTACATTGTAATAAGAAATGCTTTAAAAATTACGCATAAAATATATTAATTAATTTATGTATTGTAAATAAAAAGAAAACAACAAACATTACACAAAGAAAAATTAGAGATTATATAAATTATAAATACATAGCTAATAAAACAATAATAAAAAAAACTGATTTGTAAAAGTGTAAACAATTAAACATATAGATTAAAAAAGTATTTCATACAAATACGTTTCAAAAAGGAAAAAACAAATTATTATAAATATAAGAAATATGGTTAAACAGTTAATCATAGCATTTTAAAAAAAAAAAAACGTTGATAATTTTATAAGAAGTCAATAACAATGACAAAGTATATAGTTTTGTAAACTATCCGTACAACACACAACTACCACATATTATAAGATAACAAACAAATGAAAACTTTAACATTTTTAATGTTAGCAACAGACGAACTTCAAATTACCAGAAGTACTGTACTGGTGTACCTAGAGTAGTTTACAATATTAAAAATTTGCAGTTTAATACAATTCAAATGCCAGGCGTACCATTTGAATTGTATTCGATTTTCTACTAAGTAAGTTTCTTCCAGGAAAGATGTCCCAGAAACTGTATATTCCTGAAATCTGTCAGCTTTTACTTTCATTCTAAAACTTTAGGAATTTTTCTAATTTTCAAAATAATGTCAATTTTTCATTTTGATCTTGAATGCAAAACACAAACAACTACAAAGTTCAGCTGAATAGGTAAAAAGTTTACGCGATGCAAACAAAAAAATGCATTTTATCATATTCTGGTACAACAACAATAAATTCACATTGCCGTGAGTAAAACAAGATGCAAAACTGGAACAACAAATTAATTAAACTCTATAGTAAGCAGTAAAACAATTCATTTCGTTTTAAACTAATTCTTGTGTTAATGGACCAACCGGCGCTTTAAAAGGCGCATGCGCGAATACAATCCGCCCATTCTGCAATACAATAATTTTTCCATCGCACTTTACACACAACTGGTAAAAACCAAAGCATAATTAATTCATCTTAAAACTTTAATGGTTCTTTTCGTTTAGATTCAATTTTGTTAATTTTTTTTTTTTCTAATAATTATTTTTACTCTACACCACAGGTACAAAAGGAGTATTAAGTGTAAAGTATTGTCTGAATTATATACTGAAGAAAAGATCCATTCTTTATAATAACGAATCAACTTAAAATCTTTTTCTGAATCATATTCGTCTGTCTGAAGAACATCGTCGCATGCAATCTACTTACTGGTCATAGGTTTTAAGATATTTTTATAAATCTTTACTCTTACAGCTAAAAACGATTCGATTTAAAGAAACTTCAAAGTATTCGTCCTACAATGGTTGTAAACAATGTTGTTTTCATTTACAATTGTTCGCTATAAAGTTTAGACCCGTTCGAATACCTCCCACATCACCCACTGATACAAATTTAATTAAATATCTGTCTAATGCATATTTTAAGTTAATCGAACAGGCCAAGTGGTGCAGTGTACTGTATGGTCGAATTGAATCGACTAGATTTTTAATGAATCTTAAACAAATGAATGAAAGTATACTTCATTTGATAGCTCATAAATCCATTTGTCAAGACTGTTTGTCAAAAACCAATGTACAGCTTTAATAAAATTTACACAAAAAGAAATAAAACTCATACACGGCTTTAAACTATACCAACAACAGAAATAATCGTAAAGTGAAGAACTCTCAGTCTAATTCATACCGTGTAACCGTGGGTTTCAACCGCTATATTTCCCACACGCTCCCTTTCGTAAAAACTTTCTGGTTTCCCTGCATAAATCACACAACAAAAAATGCCAAAATCTCGTTTTTTTATATATTTAAAATCAAACAGAACAAAACATAAAAACTAATAAAAATAATAACAGTAAAGCAGTGTTGTTTTCATTTAACAAAAAATAATTTAATTTTTTTTTTTTTTTTGTCCCTGTGAGAAAGTTTTTTTCTAATTGTGGGCCTGGCTGTTTAACAATGTTGCCCGTTCTCAATAAAAAGACTAGAGATGATTTTCATGACCGTTAAAACTTCAATGCAAACAACTTCAATTAAAACGATTAAATTGATGCTAATAATGATGAGATATACGTTCGAAGGATGGCTGAAGTTTCACTCCAGTAGTAGTTTCACTCCAGTAATAGCTTCGTCTATTCTGATAGCAGAGTAGTATAAAAAGACACACCTTGGGTTAACTAAAATTGAACTAAATCAGACCACTTTATATTGAATTGAATCTCTTGGCAATTCTTAATTGTTTGTAATGAAATTTATTGTCTCGTACATCTCCAACTTGTACTTGATTTGTCCTACACCTTAGACTTAGAAACTTTTATAAAAAAATTATTTCAAAACTGAAATATTTTTAACAAGAATCAGTAAAATTCTTAAATTATGAATTATTAATATAGGTAGATATAAAAATATATCAATAATTTTCATATTAGTATCAAATATTACTTAAAAAATATACATCCCTAGCACATTTTTATATCCGGCACCACTGATAGCAATGGACCTATTAAGTTTGTGCGGATGTTTCTAACTCCTAAATGGTCAAAGGTTTAGAAACACTTTCTGAAACGTTTCAAACATATCCGTCTGTCCGTCTTTGGCCACAGTTTTTTAAGATATTTCAATGAAATTTGGTATGAAAGCGTAACGCGACTCAAAGAGAGGTACTATTGAAAATGGCTTAAATTGGACCATTTTTAAGCTTTATCGCAATTCTTATTATATTTCAACAAAAACTTGAAGTTTTTTAGAACCATTTCTTATATATTTTTATATGGCGAATTAGACGCAATTATTAAAATTTTTGAAAATATTTGAAGAAAAACAATTAAGAGTCTTAATAATTGGCTGTGCCAAATTTTATACCCGAGCGAACCATTTTTAGAATCTTTTTTCCATATAATGATATTTCACAAAGTGATTTGTATGGCAGAGCCTAGCGTTTACAACTGAAGTAATTGTAGCATAATTTAAGGAGCTAAGTGGTGTAGGGTATCAAATGGTCAGGCTTAACGACTATAACATTTTCACTTGTTATTTAAATATTTAAATTTTTCAATGATTTTTTATTTTTATTTTATTTTTTTTGTTCCCAATCAAATGAAAACAACAAGACAGTAAAGACCAATTTATTATGACAATGTACATTTTACGTACTGAATACAAAATGTTTATACACTTAAAAAAAAAAAATGCATTAAACTGAAAATCTTTAGGTGCAAACCGCATTAAGCCAAAAAGAAAATTTTCATGGTAAACGTCTAATAACGTTCCTTAAAGAACTAGCTAACCAAGCAACTAAACAATGAATTAAACTAAAACAAACAGAATTTAAAAAGAGAGCAAATTAAATAGAAATGAATTAAATTGATCATTTAAAACATAGAGAAATTAAATTATTAAACATTTTAAAAAGAAAAAGAAAAGAAACGTTATAATGATTGTTATGTAATAGATTTTAACGTGTAAACAGTAAACTAAGTAAACTCAACTAAATTGTAGATCAAATGTAAGATACTCTCCACATTATATAGAAAACTGGAGGGTGTGGCAAATCCATTAATTTCATATATGATGTTAACATGTTACTTGTCTGCCAATGCATCAATTCACACTTTCGATGTTTGTTCATATAGTTGGACCCGCCCATATAATGTGGAGTGTATTCTTGATAAACCAATTAAAACACTACATGTTCATACCTATGGGTACACGATGTATGTGTCTGTACGTACTCAATTTAGAATAATTATAAGCAAACATTAGAAAGTATGTTAAAAAGAACATGTTTTGCAACAAGCTTTAAAATTTAGGGTGCCTAAAAATATGTTATAGAAATAATACTTGAAAAATTAAACATAAATACACATATATATACACATATAGTAACATAGTTTTCATATAATTGATTTGGAATAACGAAATGTTGACATACACGAATGCTCTCTTATGCGCCTTCTTCAGCCATTCCTCAGTAAAAATCACTTTAAACAAAATTATACATTAGCACGTACTCATATAATGTTCACTGTGTACTCGAATATAATAATTTTACTGTAGAGGGAACGACATCGTACCAGATCATGATTAATCTAACCCGATATACGCCACACCTTATACATACAATTTATAGCCATATATATAAAAATTTATGTATTCGCATTGTGTTCTCATTCAATATAACATTTTGAGTACATTTGTAAAACATTCTACCATATAAATATACATGTGTACATAGAGGATAAGGGCATCTATACAAGAATTTAAATTAATCCTTTAGAAGGGCCAGATTAATTGACATAGTAGACATAGATTTTATTTTGCGTGCATTCTATTTCCGTAGAATTGAAAGACATTAAAAAACAAGTGGAAATGTAAGCCTGACTATTTAATACCCTACACCCATCAGTATCTTAAACGAGGATTTGCTACATAAGTCTCTTCGTGATATATCATCATATGGAAAGGGGTTCAAAAAATGCTCGAATCGGGTCTAAATTTAATGCAACCAATTGTTGAGCTATTAAAGTATTATTCACCAAATTTTGCTAAAAAAAATAATAAGAATTGCGTTTTTTGCCATATAAAGGTTTCCATAAAAAAAAGAGGCCTTTTATGAGAAGGGCTTCTAAATATGATTCAATTCGGTCTATTTTCCATAGAGCTTCTCTTTCGGCCAATACATATTCTTGTACCAAATTTCATCGAAATATTTTAAGATATGAGATATATAGTTTGAGCACAAATTTACATGGACAGACAGACGGACATAATTAAAACGAATCAGATTTTGATTCTAAATATAATTTGCTGTTTAGAAGTTACAAATATTTACATAAACTTAATTTTACTCTTTGCCTTAAGCGGTGCAGCGTATAGATATTTAAAATTGATTAGAATCCGAAGTCGATTTAGTGATGATCGTATATGCAAATGGGTGGATTTATTTAACGTCTATATTTAGAAAAAATTAAAATTAAAAATTCGCATTAAAAATAATTATTACTCCTTTCTACATACTCCCCAACCCTCTTTTTAATTTCGTAATAGATGAAATCTGGTTTCATTTCCATTTTTTTACTCTATATTCAGACGGTAAGAAATTTTTAAAAATTGCAATTTTGCCGCCTTTAAATATTTAGAGAACCTGCTGCTTAACCTAGCAATGTCTCTAACAAGTTATACGATCAACGTAAACACCAAAAAACATGAACATCACTAAATCGACTCCGATTTTTGGTGCTGATCAAGAATATACAGTAATTATAAATTTCCTGAAATGTTTTTGCTCGAATTGGTACAAAATTAAACCAAAAAACACAATTATGCCTTTTTGCCAAATGTTTATGTGATTTGGAGCTAAACATTCCACTACGTTAATATTTGATCAAATTTAATACATTTTCCGAATGTCCGTGGCCTCATGAATTAATAATATGGATTTAATATTTAGCAGGTCCCTATGAAATATATAAGAAAACTTACCTTTTCGGTTGCCGCCATTACCGTGAGCGGCCAGAAACTTTTTATTCAATTTTTTTATTCAATCACCCACTTCACATCTATATACATATAAAAAACATATTCCCGATTGATTTTGTTGAGAATAATTTTTTTCACTTGGTTATAATAATAATTTCAGGTTGAAAATTGTTTCCAAACATTTTAGAAATTTTCAAGATATTTTGACACATTAAAAAAACGATATAAAACGACACTACATTAGAGCCGAACACACCAAGCAAAATAAAAACAAACATTATTAGAACATGTATTATAATATGGGCACTAATTTATAAATCAATTAAATTAAATTAAATAATTAGTTAAATTGTTATGCCAATTAACATGATTAGTTAATACTATTGTATTAGGAACTTTGTAAAGTTGGTGAAAATGACAAGAAGTGTAAAGTTGTAGATTAATAAAATTTCACAAAACAATTCAAAAAAATAGATACTCGTGTGTTTCTACTTATAAACAAATTCTTTCACTCCGCCCTGCTCTTTTTTACAAAAGATCATTTATTGGCGGAAGAAGGTTATCGATAGTCTGCTGTAATCACTATTTGATTAATTAAACAACAGAATAATTCGGTTTTTAGTTTATTTTTCAAATGTAAATTGCTCACAACTAAAATGGATGTAAATACATATACATATTATCCGTTCAACATATTTTGACACAGTTAGAAAACTAACAATAATAAAAAAATTAGCTAATCGTTTATATTTGTACGTATATAAACTATACATATATGCAAGACTCTTTCTGTAAAAAATTCTGATCTGTATGCAATGATTTCTTTTGTTAATGACAACCCTTTTCAATGCTATGCATCAGAGCCCTGCTTTTATACATATACCTAAAAACCCGGAGGATATTGTCAATAATTATAAAAAAAATGCGAGTAACGCAATGTGCGGTTTGTGCCTTTAGACGTTCAATTAATGCACGCATGTCCTATAAACTGCGTATCGATTTCAAACGCCGAAATAGAAGACATGCTGAAGTTAATCCATTGGATAATTGGCTAAATTCGCTTATATCTATGTTGCGTGTAGGAATGTCAATTTTCTCTTTAATTATCTACATGAATAACGAATAACGGAGTATGTAACGAATCACGTTTATAACAACAGAAGAGCATATTATCATTTACCTTGTACGATTCATACATTTCAGAAGGTGATCGATGCACCAATGTGCCGTTAATGTAAAGAACATTGGCTGCATGCTCTTCGGGTAAAGTGATTTTATGATATTTATAAGTGGCCTCACGCTCCATAAGCTTTAAAATTTCCTGGCATGTTTTACTGTTGCTTACGCATAACACATCCGGTCCGGCCATGGTTACATAATACTTTAAACGTTTAGGACCTCTAACCTGTGCTTTAGACGTTAATATGTTTAACTGATAGAACGAAAGCAATAACAATTTATATGCTTCTCACCTTAATGGCTGTTACGGGATACTCAGGAAACGTTCTGGCAAGTATTCTAGCACCATCCTCATTGGTAACATCGGAAATACCCACGAAAAATTCTCTACCTAGAATGCAAGAAAAATTCAAGTTTTAAAGATTTTTCTTTTCTTTTATTGTTATTAATGAACCTGTAAATAAAACATCACCACCATCCAGTTGAGCATTGGGATCATCCACCTCTTCTACCGGAATGTTTAATTCTTTTTTCAGTATAATCGCCACATTATCTGCCTGAAATTTTTTACTTTGAATTCATATTAAAAAATCCATGAATTGCATCCAAGCTTCTACCTCTTTTTGTCTAATAGGATTACTGGATTTACCTTTCAGCGCCAGTCCATTGCATATCACTGCACATGTCTCTACAAAAACGCTTTCAGGTAATTCATCATCAGGCGGTAGTTCAATCACATCAAGACCAATTTCACGTAGAAGGTCGCAAAATAGTTTGTGCTGTTGTTTGGCCAACGACAAATCTAAGGGCGCTTTATCTTCTTTAAGGGAATTGGAAATTCTATAAATAAGAAGGGTTAACACTTGTCTTAAATAAACATTCACGTAAGCAAAAATTCCTCATATTTAATATTGATCGTGTGCGTAGTGCCACACCCAAACTAGTTGTAAATGTTTATTCATTTCTTATTATTTGAATTCTTATTAAAACCCAAAACATGAAACTGTCAAAAGTTTTAATTGAATTACATGATTCCAATCACTGGGTTACACTATTTAATAGAACACCAGAGGCAGTCTTTAGGAAGCATTAAAAAATTTAGATCACCTTCCATACACACCTTGCTACGATTGCATGTGTATATTTCAGCGTCATGCTTATATTTTCCCATTTATTTCAGATATATCATTATTATCACATTAACGAAAAACAATTGCTTTAATTAAATTATATTTACTAGGATTACTCCAGTTAAGGTCTAGCCTTTGACTCTATGTTATTACTTGAATAAAGGCAGAAACAGAATGAATGCATTTGCACAGCAAAGAGATATGAAAAAACATCTTATTTACTCTCTAATACATCTCGAGAATATAAATCTGCAATAAAATTTTTATATTTTTGTCTTAAATGAGTCACTGTCTAGATAATATGCAGAGACTCTATAATATTATATTATAGTCTCTGTAATATGTCAAAAATTAAGAGCTAAGCAAATCTCTTTGTGTGAAATTTCATGCAAGAACGTTTATTTCAAGTAAGCTTGACATTTGTTCTATGTAAGCATGCTTATTACTTTAAAAAAATTTAAATTTCATTTACACCCTGTTCTATACATCCCCGTTTTTAAAACATATTGTTTTGTTTTTAGGAAAATTTTCAAATGAAACGAATGTTTACGTTTTTAAGCATTTAAAATATTAATTATTTGCCATTTAGTTTTAATATTAATTGCTTTTAGTTTTTATTCAAACAAAATATAAACGTGGAACAAAGTCTATACAATAGAAGGATTAGTTTTGGTTTGTAATCTCTAAGAATACGTTCTGAACGTGTAAAATTTTGAAAGTTTTAATTCAACGTGTAAAATTTTCATCCACTGCACACCCAAGTAAACAAAATGAAAAAATGATTCGTTTATTTAAATAATTTATGTTAATATAAGTTATCGATAAAACTTTGCAAAGTTGTACTCTATACAGATGAATTTTCTTTTACAACAAACTTGGAATGGACCTAGGAATTAACTTGTTTTTGATTTAATTCTTTTAACTTAGAATTTAAGTAATCCTCCTCCTCAGTCGAGGCATCATAGATATCAGGATCCTTTGTCAATACCGTCGTTTTCCCTGATGACAAATTTTCTATGAAACAAAAGAAATTAAAGAATTATGTGTTATATACACCGAATTCTCTTTATGCACGAATTTTTTTATACTAATTTGATTTAACACGAGTTAAAACGAAAAAAAATCTCTTTTTATACGAATTGTTTTGTTTTAACACGATTTTCAATTATTTGAGGTCAAGAATTCTTTACTATTCTTCCCCTTAGCCAATATCTTTTTTTACACGAATTCTTTTGGAACGTATCTATCGTGTAAAAAGAGAATTAAGTATATAACTAATATATGAGGAATATATTTACTCTGTTGAACTCGATCGATTTCATCTTCCGTATCACTCTCTGAATTATCGTTCTTGTGTAACGAATTGCTTGTGCAAGGATTTTCATCCTCCAAGTCGTAATAAACAAGAGTATTATTGCCATTCGCATGCTGAGTTTTAGTATTTGATGACGCTGCGTTGGATTGCTCTTGTGGTCGCAGTGTGTCTGCCAAAATTTCATCATCACTTTCATCCTTTGTCAAATCCGCACTGTCCAGAGCATATCGCCGCCAAGGAATATACATTCTTTTCTCATGACATTTTTCCAGCCATGTTCGTGTAACTATGCGCCCCTTACCTTTAACTTCATTATATTTGGGCGTATTCCTGAAGGCACATCTACAATGAGAAATGAAATGTTTTTTAAAACCATGTACGCCTTATATGTGGTGAAATATTACATGAGGTGTGTGCAGGTGTTATCCCAATTGGCTTTATATTTAGCACCTAAAGCTAAAGCTTTATTCCTCAAATCCGTACGATCTGGATTTTGTATTCCACTAATAACTAAAACAACGCCTTTTAAAAGTTCATGAAAAGGTTTATATTTTAGAGTTTGGTTAGAACTTTGCGTGCTCTGACCCAACTTGGATTTTTTGTTTGGTGAACTAGAGGATGAACAATTGCGTCTTTTTCCATTGTCAACAACGGATTTTTGGTTGCTGTCATTGAGGCTAATTTTTTCTTTTTTTATATTTTCTTTACTTTTCTGTTGTTTATTATGTAACGCGGAATGATCTAATTCGGCTCTTTTTTTACTCTCCTTAGATTCATCCTCTCCAAAAAGTAACTCATCACGATTACGGTCACGTATGCTTTTATCCATTAACACATTTTTAACTGGTTTTGTTGACAAGGATGCTCTTGACGCCTGGGCACCTTCACTCACTTTTGGTTCTAAGTTGGTTTTATTGGTCTCCACCTTGATTTCTTCATCAGTATTTTTAGTTCCATTCAATTCCTTCCAACGTTTAAATAAGCCTGAAGCAGTCTCGCTGTCGGAATCAGATGATTCTTGTCGTAGTTTAAACTTGCCGATTCGTAATGAGTTTTGTATATGGGGAGAGTCGGAAATTTGCTGATTAGAAATTTTCTTAGGTATTAAATTTTTTGTGGCATTTGTTTTGCCCGGATTCTCCTCCATCACGTGTACTTTTATAAAAGACAGACCATACTGCACATGTTTATTGAACGGCTGAGTACACACCACTTTTACCAGAGACCATTTATTGCGGGCTACGTCAGAGACTAGGGCTTCTTGATTAAAACAACGCACACGATTAGGATTAGTAGAATTTTTACTTTCGATGGGTGTCATAAATGAACACGTTAGCAAAATTTCCTGAAAGTTAACTTAAAAAAATTACTTTTACAAAGCATTGGAATGACTGCGGTACCTTAAAATTATCAGCAGAACAGCTTTCAGTACCAACTAAAACTTCTATAAATGCTGAATGCTCATTACCCAAGTCGATACCACATATTTGTTGATTCTCGGACAATTCCAAAATAACGTATGCCGCCTTCTCTCCAGTTGACTTGGATTTCCATTTTTTGCCCGCCTGTATATTTAAAAGATTTTGCGCCACATGCACCTTTAAAACGCTTTTACGTTAAAAAATATTAAAATTAGGTCCAAATCGAGAGCTTACATTATCTTCGCTGCTGACCTCTCGAACTTTTTTAAACACCGCAAACGGCATTTCGTACTTTAAATTTTTCTTCGATATAAATTAAATTAATTGTGAAATTAAATTTTATCGTCTCGATTTGTTATTAAAACGCTGTTCAATGTCATATGTGCGGTTCAGCGTTCACAAACTAATTTTATTTGCTACCCATAGACAGAGTTTAAACGTTTGGTAAATGAAATATATTGTGCAAAACTGTAATTTACAATAATAAATAAAATAAATGCAATATAAAAATAAAATAATAAAAAACTGGAAATTATTTATTTAAGATTCCATTCTGAAAACCGTTTTTCAGTAATTCTTACAACTGTTTAAAGGTTTGTATGGAAAGTTTTAATTCCATGCGTTCCTAATTTGTTAAATTGTGTTGCGGTTTGACTATATAAAGTGATAGCCTTGCGAATAAGTATAAACAGAGCAAAAAACATAAGCAAATGGGCAATGAAGGTAGACAAGGTATAAAATTAAATCGTTCCTAAACTGTAAAGTATGATTTTTTTTTCGAAAAATAATAAAAATAATATTAAAATCGTCCTATATACATAATTGCTAAGTGTATTAAAATATTTATAAATAACTTTTATAATTAATATGTTTTTCTGTGGTATAGATTTTAATGGAAATAAAAAGGACGAGGAAAATACGGAGAGGGACCATATATATCCCGCCGAAACTCAAAAATCAAACAGACGAATTTTATATTTCTGTGATGGAACTTTAGATGAATTCTCCGACAGTGATAGTGAAGTGGAAATGGGCGTATCTAAAAAAGAGAACCATGTTGAGATTAATATGGTAATAAAAACGTAAATTGTAAATGTATGTGTTTAAAAATTTCCATCCAGGGCTCTTCACCTTTAAATTCCTGTTTCATCTCTCGAACAAATCAAATTGCCTGGAAATCTTTTAAAGCCGTAGAACAATTCGGAGAGACTTTAGCCAAATTTTTGGGAATAACTGCACCAAAATATATTAGCGAAGATGATATTATTTTATACCGAAATAATGTGGAAAATGAAGAAAACTGTGAATCCCACAACACCGAGCAATGGAATTGTATGAATTATTCGAATCAAGTAATTACCCAATATCCACGTTTACGAATTGACAAATTTACTTAATGAAAGATTGGGTATATAATTTTTTTTTTATATTTCGTATTACTTAAAATTTTATTTTAGACTATTTGTTTACATATGTTATATATCGCTTAAAAATAATGGCAAAATTTTAGCAAATAATTAAGTACACTTTTTATAAAGCTTAAGCTTCTCAAACTTTTCATTAACGGTTAGATGCATAAAAATCAATTAAAAAAAATTGTAGAAATATGCATTAAAATGCAACACATTGATGCACGCATATCACAGTCTAATTATTTATATATATATATCTACACATACCTTCTCTATAAATACTTTGTATATATGTATACTATTCGGCTTAAATACTTACATAAAGCAGATGACAAAAATGTTGTTTTTATAGTGTGATCTCGTTTCCGTTACGTTGGGAGAATTGTAATGTATGAGCGCTTCGTCTACTCGGAGAATTAAAACTGGTTTTCAGCGTATGATAATTGTTGGGATATTTACTGGTCGGCAATGAATAATTAGTTATATTATTCATTGATATAGCAGTGGAGGGCGTGACGGTTTCCTTTTTGTTACGACCCAAGGATGATGGACGATTTGATGGCTGCACTGATTGATACGAAGCGACACTTTGGGCTTTGTTACAGGAACGACTAGTCTGTTGGGCGGGAGGCACTACTTTAAGTGGAGAGGTATTTACTGCTGTTACTGCTGCATTAGTGGACTGTTTTGGTAGCAAATTAAATTGTTTTTTATACAATCTAAGTAGTTTCGGTCCCAGAATCCAGGCGGAACATATAACGCCCAACATTAGTTCAATAAAGACTCTTAGTAGGAACGGCCATATGGGTGTATTGCCCGCATCGATATGCTCCGCTGCAATACGATTTTCACTACTGATGTAAGGCGACAAATTCAGCCAATCATCGATTTTAGCAAATTCATAAATAACAGCCAACAACAGCAAACCGCCCGGTAGACAATAAATGAGTAGAAATAATCCAGATATATGTACATGAGGCTGGGTAGATGAGTTAACGGTGTATAATAAATCTTTGTTGCGGCGATAAACCAGAAAGCCAGACGATAAATTCATTGCACCAAAAATCCAATAACAAAATAGTGGAGTAGCCACAAATATTTGCAGACCTCTGTCAGACTGATTTCCCACAAAACATGCACCTGCCGTAGTAGATGAATTATTATTAAAAATTAAATAATTCAGTAAATTATTTAAAAATTAAACTATACCCAGTAATTCGTCAGCATCTACCAAACGTGTAACAATAACAGCCACGGTTTGAAAGGCGGGCAAACCCCAAGCCAGAAATCGCACCAAATGGCTGCTGGTGATGTTCGTTTCAAGTTTGTTATAATGCGCCTTGCGATTGGTTTTAGCAGCATTGCTTACAGCATAAATTGTGCCCAGATTTATGTGACCCAAGGAGTCTGGATTGTTGCGCCGTACACCACGATGCCAGCCCAAGCATAATATGGCCCACCTGGGATTAGGAAGGTAAAAAAAAAACGGTAACAGTGAGCTGAGGAATATTTAAAATATTTACCAGGCGCAAGATGCCATTCCAAAGTAGTAGCGCAGAAAGAAATTGGACGCACAGACAATATTGGAAAGACCGTCCACCAAAAGTAAGGATACGTTGGGTAATTGGGGATCAAAACCGCAGGCAGTAGCCGTTCGACCAAACATAAAACGAATGGTCCAGCCAATGGCCACCATAGTGTGACACCACATCAGTGAACTCAGATTTTCCGCATTGCTCGCGTCAGGATTTTTTGTATGGTAACCACCCCCTCCAGATATAAGGCACAAAATGGTTAACAAATATATTCCCAATGCTGCATATGTCCACATATGCGTCCACATTTCCGCCAAATGTTTCTCATTTTCGGTGAATAAAATATCAGCATTACACAGAGGGGCACAACGGCCGGAACGGTGCAGTTTAACATACAGCTTTGAAAAGCTGGGGCATTCTAAATTGTACAGTTGTGTGGGCAGTTTTTCAGCGGGCAGATCATCAAAGGTTTCTCGATGGGATGAATCGTGCATTTCACCTGGTCCTTCCATGCACATGGAGTCTTGGTTGTTTTCTTTGGGAAAACGGCTACAATCGAGTGCTGGTGGCCACGGATATCCGAATCCCTGCAACACCGGATGACAGTGAGATCGTACACTTTCGCACAACGAGCGACATGGTCCAATGGGTACTGCCACCTTCGGTGTACACATTGGTACATACGTGGCACACAGAAACAGTTTCAATTGTGAGCTGCACACGTACTCGATCAGTGGTGTAAACGTTTGTAGGGTGTATTCCACTTCATTCTGTAGCTCATTGCCTACCAGGTTAGGCATGGCGGTTTCATTGTAGCCAATGTTACGACACATTTCTATACGAATCGGTTCACATTGTCGCAAAGTGAAATCTGACCCCATAATGGGTGATATCAATAGCGATGCTCCGCATACTAATGCGTAAAGAATCATTTTGTTTGACAAGTTCAAGCTTTTCATTTAAAATGTGATGATTTCCAGCACATATATTTAAAACACACAGTTTAGCACGCCTGGTTCTAACCAACTACATACTTAACAGAGCATTGACGCGCACACACACACAACATTATAATTCGCTCTGCACCGCATTCAATGCTGTTATATTCGCATCACTTAACTGAAACCAACCGACCCGATGATATATGGTGTGTGTACATGTGTCTTTAAGGATATACACATCTTGTTAACTTGTTAAAAGTCCGGTTGTGCACTCATGCAATTACCTGGAGTGAAATGTTTTTTTTTTGTTGTTGTTTTCTTTTTTTTCTACGGAGAAGTCTGCTTACTGGCTCGCGCTAACGCTTGTTTGTACGAAAGTTACGATATTTCCTGTTTTTTTTTTTACATAGAAATATTTATACGGCTTCCACAGAAAAGTTGTCTTTCAAGTTCTTAAGTTTGTTTGTTTTCTTGCAACAGCGCACAAGTACCCCAACGGTAACCTAATGCCAAACGTAGTTTGACGCATTATTCCGCTTAAACTAATAATTTCTTATTGTACTTTTTTCCCCGCAGTTGAATATAAACATTCTATTATTATTTTATTTATAAAATTTATAACATATTTATTTATATTATGTAATCAAAAAACTTTAATTCAATAAAACCACACCAACTCAGTTAGAAAATTTGTTATTTTGTTTGATTTTTTATTAAATAGTGGCGTGCTGCACTTTCATTTGTTTAAAATTTTATGAATATTTTACAAAACTCAGCTAAATGGCGTTTAGATATGTGTAGTACACGAAAAAACTAGTTTAATTGGACTATTCTCTTAAGTGTAAGATGGGAACCACTTCACTTGTTCGTTCTTTGCGGTCTTTATTTTTTAATGTTATTATTTTTTATGCATAACTGTAAATAATACAGGAAGTTTATTTAAATTGAATATTTAAAGAAATCGTAAGATTTTGTACTATTTTGTATTGAATTAAAGCATTAGCGTTCCAGTGAAAGCTTAGCTTGATAAACAAATGAATATAAATTGTTTTAATATAGTTTTTGATGTGTTTTTTTTTTGGGTTTATATAAAAACGTGAATGTTACAGTGAAGTGGACGGAATCTTAAAATTATAACTATAAAGAAGGCATTCCGTAATTTCGAACTCAAACTATTCAGTTGTTTTCACGGTAACTTATTACATAACATTTTTATTTTTATTTATAAAATTTTACTTGTTTTCTTTTTTTCGTTTTTAGATTAATTGATCTTTTTCAGCCGACGCTTAAAATAAATTATAAAACTAAAAGAAAGAAAGTCTTTAAAGAGCTAATTTGGCGAATTTTGTGAGTGAGTGAGTAATACGAATATTAGGCTAACACCAAATCTAAGGCACCTATCATTATTGACTTCTTTGTTATGAATACATGTTACGCTATGTTTAAACTTGACTAAAACGCACTGGGTTTTTGACTTTTGAAATCAACGGACGTTTGACAAAACTGAGCACTCTTTTTTCATTTTTATACTATATTAACATAACCTCAAATTCTTGAATCGGTTTTTTCAAGCTTCGCAGTCACGATCTTTCGCTGCCCGAACTAAACTGACTTCGGAGAGTTATTTTAACATGAACGAAACAAAGCACGCGGTTCTTCATCCATGAATCTAGACATATGAGCTGCGAGCTCAGTCCATGTCAATTTTTACATCGAAAAAAAAAAAAATTGATCAAAAATTATCAGCGTTAATGATGAAATGTGTCACACATTTCAGACTCATATCTTATAATTGATGACTTGAAGGCACGGGTTTAGGGTTTAGAACGCCATTGGGGGCGCGTTCTTGGTTCAATTTTACCCACTTGCAATGGGAAAGCATAAAAAAACTCAAAAATTGACAAATTTCAGTGCTTTTTAATTTTTGAAGACGTGACAATCGAGCAAGAATTCTGGTATTTAAAAATGTTTGAACAAAACCAATATACCCTCATACTATTATGATGATGAGTTTAGAAAATAGAAATAGAACTTAACGGTTAAAAAATTTTTAAATCCTTTAATTAATTGAAATAATGTCTTCAATAAAATTTATAAATCAAGAAGAATAACAATAAAGAAAAAAAAAACAATTTATATAAAAACTATTAAATATGAAAAGAAAAACATTGAAATCATCAAAGAATACTGTTATGTCTGTCCGTTCTCGTTCTCATTAAATATAAAAGGCAGCAAGTTGAAAACTAATACTCTTTAGAAGGTTTCGATAAAGCGGTAGAGATATAGTCTAAGCCAAATATATTCTATTTTATTTGTTCATTTTCAAATTCAATTATTTGGAATATGTATAAATAATTATAAAATTTGAAAATACACACACGTATATATATACAATACATAATAATATGATTTCTCAAAAATCGTTTTGTTGCTACTAAAAAAAAAAAATTGCATAAAAGCTTTATATATATATGTATACAATTTTCTATGTAGATATATACAGATATCAAGGAGTAGCTAAATATTGTACATACATATGTTATGTATACGAAGCGTTCTTTTGTTTTGTTTGGCTTTGCAGAATTTCTCTCGATACGCTTAAGCCTTCTGGAGAGTAACCACGCCTTCCGTTAGTATCTTTCGAATGATTAAACATATTGCATATGCAAAGTGTAAGCTCGACCAACTACTACACACATGAAATGAATGCTTCTTTCATGTATTCTATTGTGTGTGTACGCTCCACCATATGCAATATGTAGCAAATGTTGCATATACACTCGCTCATATGATCCATTGTAACGAACATGCATACATCCGCACTTGTCGTTACGAAATTTAAATCGTGCGTGTGTGTGTTTAGAAGAGAGACTTCCATACTACAAAACATCATTACGCATATTTCCCTACGAGTACACACATGTACGTACACGTATATAATTTTAATCCTTTCGCTGCATATATACACAATATATTGCGTGTGAGTGTGTGCATGTATAATAAAAGTATGGGTTTTGTGTATATGTTACTTAAGTACTTATGTATGTCACACAAACACGCACACAAACACCCACTTTATTATTATTATTCTGCGTATATTAAGAGCGGTCGTAAAAATTCATATAAAAATTTTTAAAGGTTTCGTTAAAGTTGTTTTTATATTTATATTTACAAAAAAAAAAAAAAATAAACCTCAACCAAGTAAAATATTTTTTTTTTATATTTAATAAAATACTAAGTGGTAATGTTTAGTAGTAGGGTGTGATGGTGGTGGTGTTACATCTTCTTTGCGCTCTGTTGCATGCATTACATTGAACTTGAGCCTCTCACTGAGCCTTGCCAGCTGGTAATTGCAGGTGAATAATGCTGATGCTGTTGCTGGTGATAATGATGATGTTGTTGCACCATGAATTTAAAAACACGTACACATTATACAAATGCATTTATGCTGTACGTATACACACATACATGCATCGTTAGCGTCATATTTTGTTTTCTTATAAATTTTTCTTTTTTTGTGTTTATTTGTTTGTTTGTTTGTTCACACCACTGCTTACTTTTGACCCAGAACATTTTATCTTCATTTTCAGCGAGTGTTGCATTTTTATTACTCTGTGTGTTTTATATATATATTTATTATGTTTTCATCTACTTTTATTCAACTCTCTTTGCGTCTTTTATTTGGGTTTTCTCATTTGCATTGTAATACTTTTACTTTCGTTGCTATATTTTTTTTCATTTTATCATTTTTTTTTGCTGCGGCAGACTTTTCTTTACTTGAATTTAAAATAAATGCCATTTATTCGCTTTTATCATGTATATGCACCCACGCTACATGCACATTTATCTCTTTCATAGGATTTCAGTTGCGAAAGGTAAATGTGTCTGTTTAATAGAATTGAAAGAAAACAAGAAGTAAGAACTAAGTTATAATTTAACCAGACTGAGGTCAAGTCTCCGAAAATACAAAATATTCACACATTGGCAGTAGGTAGGTAGGTTGATTGGGTATACGCCAAAAGGCGATTCATCTGGGCCAATATGTAGGCCTATTGTGTTATCCGTAAAAACATATCGTAATGCACTGGAAAGCCATCCAGAAGATACTATAAATCCTGTGAGGTCGAAACTCTTTGCATTTGTTGGTGACCCTAGACCCCCCGGGGAATCTGACTCCAAGTATTTTGTGCATTATATTCATAAAGTAGATGTTTCACAGTTTCAACCTCTACCTCATCCCTGCATCTCCTACAGAAGTCTTTAGACGCCTACGGCATTATACAGCAGGTATGTAGCCTATGAGACACTGTCCCGTAACTGCTGCAACGACCGCAGATATCGATTTCCTGTTAACACTTTATAGGTCAATTTTACAATAAATATTTTTATTGATGTATATCCTTAAACGACTTCTTTCTTGCTAAAATATATTCAAAATGCCGAACATTATAAAAGTACAAATCTTCTAATGCCCTACAATGTTACTGAGAGAAAAGATATGGACGAGTAGAATAGGAAAAGCAAAACAAGTGAAAATGTTATAGTCAATTCAATCCGATCATTTAATACCCTACACCACTTGGTTTCACAATTTATGCCATAATTAGTTGATTTGAAATAACGCGAAGCATTGCCATTCGTGAAATATTATTATATGGAAAAAGACTAAAAAAATTTTGACCCAGTTAATTAATAAATTAATTAATTATTCTTCATTAGTATTAAGAAATGCGAATTTTCGTATTAGGGTGTTATATGGGAAGAGGTTCCAAATATAGTCCAATCATGTCCAAATTGGGCACAACCAAATATTATGTCAATTAACTATTTTGTGCCAAGTTTTGTCAAAATATGTTAACAACTGCGAATTCTTGTCATATAAAGATTTATTTAAAATAAGGAAAAAAAGACTGTTCGAAGATGTTGAAATATTAATTATTTCCGTATTTCCAATTATTTTGAAATTTTTCTACATATTCTACAAAGCTATCTCAGAATCATGCAGGGTACTTAAAATTGTCATACATTCAAAACGGCTTCAATTTTTTCTTTTCAATCGATTCAATATAAATTAATGAAATATCAAATGACAATGAAATGGAGATCATTATATGTCCAGATTGCAGATTTCTTCACATCTAAAATCTGTTAGCTTTATATTACAAATGGCGGACGTTTTAAAAGCTCATTCGCCTGTCAAACTAACCTCGTATTTTATGGTAATATTCTTAACTGTCAACTGTGTTATCAGTTCAGGGCGATAGACGAGTTTAAATTGTAGCTTAATCTCTCACTTTTTTTCCTCAGCTAGATTTAAACCCATATCTTACAGCGTGTAGAGTTTACTAAGCCAAAATCTTAACCAACTTTATATGAAGGGTATTGACGGACGTACATACTAAAAAAAATATATGCTAGAAAAGTTTTGTCCGTACATCCGTGACTTGAACAATAGAACTGTGAGCTAAAGAATGATCGCACAGAAATTAATTTATTACCTAGAGACTCAACGCTAAGCAAAGCTATACTAGAGACCTCTAAAGTTGACATGGATGGTGTGTCATGTTCTTAAGAACATTTTTAGAGCCTAGAAATTTTCACTTTAGATTCGGATTTCTTTCATGTATTTCTCAATAATTTTATATGAAATTTATATGTTTTTGTTCATGTTAGCGGTGTTTTGGTTGAAATCGATAAAGTATTGAACAAGTAAATGCTCCTTTCTTATATATTTATAGTTCATATTTATAGTTAAAGGTCATGTTGCACAAACAACATTTTGTTCACTTTATTAACATAATTTTCTGACACCTTCAGTTGAATATTTTTGCAGTGTGAAAAACACAAAAAGCGTGAATATCAAAAACTGAAAAAGTAGTCTATGTAGATGGCTTTCGATTTCTTTTCCTACACACACACACACACACACACACACACAAATATAAATTTCAACAAACTTTTACATACAGATGGTTTAATAAAGAAGAAGAAAATTCATGTTCATCTCTACAGAATAATATTATAAAATTGAAATAGTATGTGTGTGTGTGTGTATGCTCATAATCATATAAACTAACGGTATATTTTGAAGTTATGGGGCGTGATGGTTTAGCGCTTGGCGTTTGGGTTGAAATATCGACCCTCTTCAAAATATTTTTAACCACCAAATGACCCTTGTCCATCACCAGTCATCATTTTTCACATACTTTGCGTTGCATACTTCTACGTTGTAGGCAAATAAATAAGGGTGAATTTCAACGTACATATTCTGTTCACCCTTATTCAGCACATGGCGTTATATTATTACGTTATAAAAGTATTTATTTTTCTATAAATATGAGTGCAAAATATTACATAGCAAGAATACATGTGAACTGGATGTGAATTGTGATCGCGCTTGGTGTTACAGTGCGGTACTGTTCATTGCCTGGTTGCAGTTGATTGTTATATAAACTGATGATGAATATTATCCATCGAGATGTTAAAGGTTACGTTTGCGTTCAATTCATGGCTTTGGATTTAACCAATCCAGTCCAGGTCGGCCATTTCTCTTTGAACTTGACCCAGCTTGGTCATAAGTGGTGGCCATTTATATAATATGTAAACAATTTATAAAGTTTTATTTATAATCACGTGCCAAGCAATGACATTTATAGTTTGAGGCCAGTATCTTAGTGTAATTTTTGAGTGAAAAATCACTTAGAAGAGTTTCTAAAACTCTATATATATTTTTTAAAGAATAACTAATTATATCCTACATATAAGATAAAGGTTATACAAAGCTGGTCATTCTATTTGTAATACCCATTAAGAATCGTTAGAAACTCTTAAAAGTAAAAGTAAATTAACCGAGTGTCCGTATGTCCATACGTCTGTCTATTGTTGGCACTGTTTTGGTTCATATTAAACTGAAACTTTGACAATTCCGGTTTCTATATGCAGATCCATTTGTAAAAGGGATAGAATTCGGTTGACAGCCACGCCCTTAATTGACAAAGCTCTATCTATTAACCATAAAAATTGAGCTATGCAGTTAAAATTTAAAACGCGTTTATGTAATTAGCACGTCAAGCAAATGGGCGGGGTCTACAATTCACAAAAAATATTTTCTGTTGACATTTGATATGTATTATATAGGTAATGAGATATCTGCCATGCCCACATTTTGCATATATAATAATGTATAAAAATATGTCAACCCTTACTTTCATAATTAACAAAAGCATTAATAAACTCTCTCATTATCGATTTGCTGAAAATATTTACATGAGCTCAATATTTACCAAGAACTCTTCGAATCAATGAATTTGTCTTAAAATGTGATATGTTTTTAAAGAAGGTTGGACGTTTAAAATCTCGTTTAAATGCGAAATACTTTTATTGATCTATTGGCATGCCTTTCAAGCCATTGGAACCGTTTTTAATGCCGACCTGGCTGCGTATAAGATCTACAAAATAGATTTTTACGACCGATGGAGTATTTACCATAAATAGACCGACAAATATGACAAAGTGTATTCAGAATTTTATGCCAATCAAGTATACCATATATAATGGGGTCTTCAAAGCCTCCTTGTGAGTGTTATAGACATTTTGACAAAGTTAGTGTCGCCATGATTTCAAGGTGCCCACGGATTTAAATCTAGCTGAGAAAAAAGGTGAAAGAGATGGAATTGTCGCGATGGATTGGTAAGCTGCCGATAGTTAAGAATATTACCATGAAAGTCGAGGTTGATTCGTCAAGCGAATAAGCATTTAAGCTTGTAAAACCCATTAAACGTTATCTCTTAACGTATATATCATGTATACTTCAAAATAAGTGGCCTAACTACATTATATCGTACGTTTGTTATTAAAATACTTATGTTGGCGAAATGCATATTCTACGCTGAGTTTCGGCGGAGATCCTTTCTTGGATTTGCAGGATTTGCAATTATGTTTCAAATTAATTAGAAATTTGGCACATTATTGAATAATTTTGTGGAAGTTTGTACTGCGATGCGAAACATTTCTATTTTTTAAAAGAAAATGCTGAAACATTTGATAAAAAAAATATATATTTTTATGCGAGCTTTATCCTACAAATATATTGCACTACACAATATAAAAACGGTTTCTTATGGCTCTTGCCGACTCTTTTCTTTTATTTCTCGTACCCTGTACTTATGTATGCAGACATAAAAAAAAAAGAAACTGCAGAGCGTACAAAGCCGGAAATCTGGCTGGTATGTTGGCAGGCATACATCATCTTGGGGGGATTTTATAATGAGAA
Organism: Ornithomya fringillina; assembly: GCA_963978525.1. Classification (NCBI taxonomy): domain Eukaryota; kingdom Metazoa; phylum Arthropoda; class Insecta; order Diptera; family Hippoboscidae; genus Ornithomya; species Ornithomya fringillina. Next base: position 8,491,029 of record OZ021693.1, read on the forward strand.
AAGGCTACATTGTACTGTTTCTTTGCATATTCAAGGTCGGCGTTGTTTTTTCTTAATTTTTTTTTATTGTATAATAATTTTATGTTGTTTAATGTGAATATATTTTATGATGATGTTTTGTATTCGCTGAGGTTCATAATGATAATAATTCAAGTCGAACGAGTCAATATTCAACCGAAATGCAGACCAAATGAACCGAAGTGTTTGTTTTAAAAAGCTTGACTTTTTTTAATACCTCACTTAATACCATAAATGCTTCAATTAGTTTAGTTGTTGGAGGTAACGCAATATATCATTGGTGAAATATCATTGTAAGGGGTTCTAAAAATGGTTCGATCGGTGTCAAATTTGTCATAGTTAAATAATAAACTAATTATCTATTCTTCACGAAGTTTTATTTAATTTTTTTTTTTAAATCATATAAAGACTTATTTCTTATTAGTACTTTATATGAAAAGGGGTTCTAAAATTTGTTCGATCAGTTCCAAATGTTGTTTAGTAAATTATTAAGCTAGTTAAATATTCTTTGTTAAAATATATTAATTAATTGATTTTTGCATTATAAAGACTTTCATTATAATCGAATCTTTTATGGGGAGGAGTTCTAGTCCGATTCAATCCATTCTCAAAAGGGTTTCTCTTTGAGTTATTATTGAATACTTATACCAAAATTTCATTAAAAAATCTTTATAAATGCATCTGTAGACTACGTACAAATTTACATGGACAGACGGACGTGATTAAATCAATTCAGATTTTGAATCAGTTGATTTACAAATGGTACAGGATATAATGACTTTTTTAAAAGTACGATTGGATTTCATAAAAAACTATTGAAAAAATTAACGGGGATTATATGAATGGGTTATATATGAAGTACCCTGAGAAATGATGCAATTCACGTAAGGGCTTAAAACTTTCCTTAGAAAGTATTGTAACGAATAACAGTCTCGAAGAAGAATAAATTCTCGCGACAATTAAAACTGAATTTACCGTTAGCTGTACAGGTCCCAGAAAATACTGAAAACTTGCTGTTACTCTAAAAATAACTAATATCTCCCTTTGCCGTTGCTTTGGAAATTGTAATCAATAGTTCACCCCATCTCTCCTGTATGATAGGTCAAATAAATTAAAACTTTTATTTGACAGCAGAACGGAAATTGCGGTCCTTCATTCACTAGATTCGCATTCATACGAACAGATATTTTTTATTCAAAATATTTTTGGGTGTTTTTTAACATTAAATGTACATGAAAACAAGCATAATTAGAATGATGGTCAATTAACCCTCCTTAACAATTTCTTCCACAACATAAATCAAATTTTTGACCATCACTTACCAACACACATACACAGAACGCCTATATGAATTAGTAACAACCCCATTTTCATTCATTGTTTTAAATAGAAAGAACTTGTCTGAACCGTTCAATGAACAATATACTCTCCTATAACATGTGTGTGTTTTTGAATGCGTCGACAGAATTGTGCAAACATATGGATTCCCCTGAGAAGGTAATTGGAAAAGGAGCTATTAATAATATTCGGGTAAGTGTGAATGGTTGAAGATGATGATATGTCCGATTATCATTAGTTGTTTTTGTGGCGTGTGGCTGACCTTTGAACCTACACGTACTCACATAATAATTAATGGTAAATTTTGTCGTTAAGTTGTAAGAGACTTAAGCAACTAAACAATCAAAATAAAAAGAAAAATCAGCCCCGTAATATGATTTTGTTAGTATTTGCTGACTAAAAATATGTATGTTTTTCATATTATTTACAAATGAAAATTCTTTTAAATATAAATTATAAAGTGTTTAGTAAGTGAAGATTTATTTATATTTTGAAGCACTTGCGGAAGATGTTTGTAACTCTTAAACGGCAAATGTCATATCCACCTTCAATTATATCGATCGCTTTAGTATCAAAATTTGAATCCATTGAATCATGTCCGTCTGTCCATCTGCTGTCCATGTACATTTTTCCGTAAGCTACATATTACATTTTTTAAAACATTTTGATGAAACTTTATACAAGGACATGTATTAACCCAAAAAGAAACCCTATTGAAAATGGACTAAATTGGATCATTTTTAGAACCCCTCTCCATATAAGGTCTTATTATAATGGGAGTTGTTATATGACAAAAAATCGCAGTTCTTGATATTTTTTAATAAAATTTGGTGAAAAATAGTTAATTAGCTTAATAATTTGCTGTGCCAAATTTGAACCGGATCAGACTATTTTTGGAACCTCTTTTTGATATTTCTTGAAGTGAAGGCCTCTCGTTTACTGATTTAATTAAACCAAGTGGTGTAGGAATCAAATGTTCGGTCTTGAGCGTCTGTATCTAATGATATGTTTTATTGTGAAAATTGTAGGAATTAGTAGACATGTCCACAATTTCAAAAAAAAAAAAAAAAAAACATAGTCGACTATTTAATAATAATTTTCTAAGTGTACTTGTAATTGTAATCATTTACACAAATTCAGATTTTATTGGTTATAAAGTTTTTAAATTTTATGGTGCCTCTGCAGCCTACTTCTGGTATTTACATATGAAATTTTTTTAAATAAAAAACTCTTTTATCTGCATCATAAAAGTTCACATTGTTGTTGTTGTTCATCCAAGTGTATGTAATATATATATATTCTCTGTTACAATCTAAATGAAAAAGTTAATAAAAATACATTCAGTACTGGGCATAAAAGTTACATCCTTGTAATAATTTGTATTTATATTCATATGTAAATGATTTTATGCGTTTTTATATGCAACCATATAACATATGTATGTATGTATGTACATGTAGATGTATACCATATATAAAAAACATAAATGATAGATGCATGAGCATAAAGAAGAAAATAACCAAAGTAGCTGAACATAAAAGTCTCGAGTCGAGGAGTATGTACTTGCTTTTTGCGTTCATTCGTTTTAATACCACTCGTCATGTGAACTCATTAGAGACGCTGGCATTAATTAAAACTTTTACCAAATGAGAAAGATGACAAGAATTCTACTCAGTTCAAAACTCATGCCTAAAAAGTTTTGCTTGATAACTGTAATGAATGAGAAAAAAAAAAATCTTTACTGTTTCTTAAGTTGGCATGTACGTTACACATGTGTTTTTATACCCTCCACATATGATATACAGTTTGTTTATAAGTATACTCAGTTTGCCATTCCAATTACAACATTTAGAAAGAGGCATCAGAGTCCCTACAAAGCATATATATTCTTAATCAGCATGAAAAACTGAGCCGATCTATATATGTATGTCTGTGTGTCCGGGTGTCAGTTTGATTTTAGCATTCTAAGGGTTGAGATATTGAGCTGAAATTATATGTACTTTTAATTTTTGCACGCAGCTACCTATTTAAAGTGGACAAAATCGGTCAAGAGCCACGCCCATAATTGACAAAAATCTTTATAGCTGCCACAAAAAATTACCTATGAACTTGAAATTTATTTCCAATATTTATCGTTATTCCATCCATCGATGTGCCAAAAATGAGCATGGTCGAATAACAGATGCGCCCACAATTTACGAAAAACTATACTCCACGTAAAACTCGACTTTTGATACATAATACATTCATTATTAGAGAACGTAAACATATACCTGCCACGCCCACTATTGTAGATGTAGAGGGTATTTATTTTGATACTTATTTAAAATACATATATTTTGTAAAGTCTCCGAGGCCTCCTTTTCATCCTTACAAACGTGTTGACATACATATGATCTGGTAGTGAGTATAAAAATGGTCTTTGCCTTAAGCTAAATATTTAATACCCTTTACATATATATACAAATAGGGAGCGTGGCAGGTACCTGACTATACTGAATATAATATGTACACGTCGGAATCTGCTTCAAATAGGGTTTTTTTTTTTTTTTGTAAAATATTTGACCCCGACTTTTTTTTAGTACATCGATGGAAAGACTAATTATAAATACACTTCCCAAATTTCAACATCATAGCAAAACTTTTAGATTTTTTTGTAGATTGTGGAACTTGATTGATTTCGTACAATCTAGTATTACACATTAAAAGTGTTTGCACCATTTTCCAATTCCAGTTCAATATCTCAAATTATGCTAGATCGATTCTAACAGTAGGCGAATACAATTTTCACAATTTTCAACACAAAAATTTTAATTGAAATGATACAAAAAAAATTGAAATATTTGAAAAAATTTCTTTTATTTTTCTTTGTAAAAAATGGATACAGCTTCAATGTAATCAGATCCCTAGAGGGATCCTCGAAAAGAATAATTAGCACTAAGTTTCAAATACCTTTTAAATGTTTTAGAACAATGTAGGAATGTTTTCGGTTCAGTTTAATATTACTTCAGAAAATGTAATGTAATGTACATATGTATGAAAAGCAAGATGAACTAAACATTCCGAAACAGTTGAGCAGAAATAATGTGCAAGTATTTCTAACTTGATGGGTAATAATTGTCTTTTTGCTACTCGTACACCTCAGTTACCCCAACTGCCCGTTATCTGCCATTGTCTAGGATACGTTTGTAACGGGTATTTGCATCGAGCATTTGTATGGGTTGAAATATTCATTTCGTTGTGCGTATGTGTACACATACGGAGATAGTCAATACGTTGTGTATGTGTAGATATGTGTAAATATTTGGGATACATTGTTCATATACACATATATGAAGATATGTGTTTGTGCGTGTGTATAATAAAATAACCATAAAATACTTGACAGTGGGAATGTATGCGTTCATTTAGGATGCTCTGCAGAGAACATTTTATATACGAGTATATCGGAGTATATGGTATGCATGTGTGTGTACCAGTATGTTATTTTGGGCATGAGTATATAATAAAGTTAGCTAACTTAGCGTGTACATATATAAACTTAGAGCGGTGACTGCTATATAAAGAAACGTGTGTGTGTGTGTGTTTGTGTAAAGATACGAGTATACATGTGTGCTATTGCAAGATGTACGAATGGTTCGGTTGGCTGGTTACGGTAATTTATCAAGTGTATGTAAATTGCTGTACGAGTATGTGAAATGTGTTGAGCCACTGCTATGTGAAGGTTTTCCTTCGTGTACATTGTCAGTGAAATAACAGTTCACATATCCAGGCATCGAAATGTTATATATACACAAAGATTTCACCAGTGAACGTATCAAAGAGACCGTATGAAAATAAATAATAATAATAATAATAATAAGAAGAAGAAGAAGAGTGTGTGAGTGAGTGAGTCAGTGAGTGAGTAATGGATTGAGGAAACTGGCACGTTGAGCGAAACACCTAAGGCTAACACGCACTCGACTACATTGATTATACACATATATCATGTAAATGTAAAGGACTGGTGTGCGTTTGTGCGTTTGAATGGGGGATGGTTATATTTACACACATAGACGAACATATATATACATTTTGTTATAGCCACGCAAGCATAGTTTATGTGTTTTCAATTTAGTCCTGGGAATTTTGAGAATAGAATTATTATTGTTGTTGTTGCTTCTTCTTCTTGTTGTTGTTCATTTTACCTAATATTAATGCTACAGCAACGTAAGTAAATGTAAGAATACCGAAAGAATATATTATACCGCATGTATGTATGTATGTATAGGGAAGGAAGAAAAAAGGAACCAGAGATACATAAACAAATAGGAATGAACATATATTGTTATAACTATGTATGCATGTATGCGTGTGTGTGTGTGCATATATACATATATCCACTGGTAAGCCTGGTTAAGTTGGCTTGGAAAAGAAATTTGTCTCTTTATACAAATTCAAATTAAGTGCAAGAGAAGCAAAGCAACTAAAATACCACATTGTCTCGACCCACTGTAAAAATCTCATATCATGAAAACTGACATTCATTTCGATTTAATTAAACTCTTTGCGGATCCTTTTAGAAGGGTTACACACATTCAAACGAGTGTGTACGTTTATGTGGTGGTATGTTGTTGTTGTTGTTGTTGTTGTACATAAGAATATTCAAGTATATACTTTCTTACCTAAACCAAGCCAATACCACATAACATGATAGGAAAAAAAGCAAAACAGAACAGATTGAGAATAATACAGATACAGCTTTGTTTTTATGGTATTAGAAAGGATTAATACATTTTGGGCGTTGTCTTACAAATTCCCCAGTAGGATGAATTTTTGATAAAAAGCTACTTGCTACTTTGCTTGCAAATTATTCAACCACACTTAGGCATAAATAAATTCCAATTAGAAGCATTTAAAAAGCTTTTTATTTCTTTAAGAAAATGAAAAACTTTAATTATGCTATTTATAGTTAAACTGAAGATAAACATTTGTCAATCCGTCCGGTTTTAGATTTATTGATTTTTTATAGTTTTTACATAAGATGGGCGGTATACTAAGTTTGTCATTACATTAGCTAAACTCAGAAGGAAGTCTCAGAGGCTCTACAAAGCTTATTTATTTTTGATTAGCTTCAAAAACTGAACCGATCTAGTTATGTCCGCGTGTCTGCCTATTGCTCACGGTCGTAAATTATGAGATAAACAAAAAAAAGCCCTAAATTTTAAATACAATCCACAGCTACATGCAAATTGTGAGCGTGCCAGGTTCATGGTTACGCCTCTTAATAGAAGTATTACGTATCACCTTATAAAATTGATATATGAGTCGAGTATGGTTTTTTGTACATTGTGGGCTTTTCTATTATCTAACCACACCTATCTTTAGCACATTAATTAATGAGATTATAATAATTATCATAAGTAAATTTTTGTGGCAGATAAAGATAGATTTTTATCAATTGTGGGCGTGGATTTTGATCCATTTTGTTTAATTAGAAATACTTATACAAAATTTAAGTTGAGAGGTACAACAACAGACACACGGACAATTTCTAAATCATCTCAGTTTTTAATGCTGATCAAGAATTTATACATTTTGTAGCGTCTCAGACATCTCTTTCGGAGTGTTGCAAATAGAATGACAAACCTAGTATATACCCTCCCTTTAATGGAAAACTGGAATTCCTTTTATCATATTACACCATTAGATGTGCATCAATGGTACTTTATTGTTTCAAGGTGTTTATCCTATTAGAGGCTCTTCAGATTTTATCTATAATTACGTTACACACATTGATTTTAAACAGTATTGAGTTGTTTGCTGGCGAGATAATTAAAAACAAAACATTCAACACACTTTTCCAAAAATAATTTTGTACATTAGCCGATCGAAGGGGTTGAACTTTGATGTTGATGTGTATTTAAAATGAAAAAAATATAAAATAAAACTTTTCGAGTACATCACTACCTGCGGTGAGCAAATCTCGTTTATAGCTCTGATGTTATTGTTAAAAAAAGATAACCGCTTTTATGTATGTGTGTATATAAAAAAAAAAAAACAATACCATGAGAATAGAAAAGACATAGGATCTCTTCTTGTTACCTTAACTTACTTAGACTTTTTTTTTTTTGCATATAAATAAAATTCAGCGTGATGCATACGTATTTAAATCAGAAATAAAATAACATGATACAAGCCAAATATGAGTCACGGTACAGTTGGTAAACTTGACAAAACTAATGGTGGACCAGGAAGCGTTGAAAGAAAAGGTTTTGTTGGATCTTAAATTCTCACCACCTTAGCACATGAACATAAAATATTTAACTTGAATGAAGTTTTTCAATAGTGGGCATGGCCTTAATGTTCTTATATCGTAATGATAATGAAAATCATTAGATTTATTCATTTCTAATTTAGTAGTGGGCGTGGTTCATTCATTTCTAGGCACATACAGTAAAACCTCTGCACAAATTTTCTACTTTTTATTAGTTAATGATTAAAAAAGTCTTTAAAAATTATATAATTTAAATCGATTTTGTCTATTTTTACACATTATCAGCGAAAAGAGAATATTTTTCAAATCGATAATTTTTATTATTACAACCGGAAGAATGTTTACCACAGATATTGTTATATCGTTTCGAAATTTGATGGGGTTTTAGAATAGGTGTAGTTTTGTAGGGTATCTGAAGCTGTCTTGTATATGTTACAAACGTTTTGATAATCTGAATATGATCTCAACCTTTATGTATATTTAAGAATACATACCCGCTGCTTTACTGGATTGTATATGTATGTTGTGTCATTGCAATATGTGTGAGAAACTTGTATGTGTGAGAATAACTACTGTGCATGTCAAATGTTATATCCTTGTTAATGATCATTGATAATGAATGAGCATATCTACCGCACTCTATTTTACAACAGTACAGTTATCCGCCATTTCAATGAAATTTTAACAGTAAAGTCAAGCACAACGTAAGAGCCTAATTATAAGATTGATACAAAAAACGTCCACGAAGGAGAAGGAAATTGTAAATAATTACTAGAAATGATAAAATTCATAGACTGAGGAAACAATAAACTTTAACTACAAGTGACTTTACGTAACTTAATTAATTTAGTTGTGATTTGATTAAATTTGAATACCCATTAATTTATAGTCAGGAATATACTCCATTTATGAAAAATTTTTAAAGGGAAGCTTCATGGTCCCTATAAAACATAAGGAATACTTTATCTATCAGCATCAATTTGCTAATACCAATGTTTTGCATTACCTTGATTACAAAAATCAAAATTGATTTCAAACTTAACAAAGGTTTTTATACCCTCTACAAAGAAAATTAAATTTTTTTTTTTATTTTTGGAAAAAAAAAGATTAAAAATCAAAAATTTTAAATCTAATACACAGTCAGACGGACAGACGAATATGATTAAATCGGTGCAGACTTTAACTTTAAATCGATCGGTTAAATTGAAGTTAGGTGAAAGTGCCAACAACAGATGGACATACGGACATACATGTCTAAGTCCATTCAGTTTTTGATGCTGATCAAGAATGTATGTACTTTGTAAGATATCTGACACTTCCCTCCCTGAGTGTTGCAAATATAGTGACAGACTTAGTGTACCACTCGTCTTGTATAAAGGGTATAATTACACAATGAATCGAAGAAAAGGCAATAGTCCCCAAATTTATGTTCATCAGACTTTAACTTAAACAAACCAACACGTAGTTGTCCAGACGATATGACTAAATTGAATCAGAAACTGTAACTGAAGACCTTTTCTGGTCAAAGCAAACTTAGTATACTTCTCATCCTAAATGAAGGGTATAAACATACATAAGGTTCAGCCTGTAATAAGTGAATAAGTTAATATATGTATGTAATATGTATGCAACCCTTTTCCTTTCATTCCTCTACCTATAATACATTTATAATTCATACAAACACACTTATCTTTAGAATGTTGTGCTGCATGTAGTGGCACCGTTGCTTAACTGACTAGAATTATAGTTCGGGTGATAAAAAAAAAACTGACAGACACATCGTTTTGGTATGTAAATCAACTTTCATTGTGCTCTCGTAAAAATAGAATTTATAAAAAAAAAAAAAAACACATTTGAATGCTTGTATAGAGTACACAATCAAAATAATAAATTACGGCTTCAAATAGATAAATGAAGGGATCCATGGGTGTATATGTATTTGTATATAATGTATATAAATGTCAAATATGCATTAGATACGTACGGGTGCGTGTGTGTGTGTGTGTGTGAAAGGGTGATCGTATTTCAAAACACAAAAGCGTAAAATATTGCAACATAGCAAAACACATACATTCTTTTCCTCTCATTGATATTACCCTCAAACATTAGCGTGTCAATATTCAAATAAAAAATCACATATCACCCGCTTCCCATACATATGCAAAGAACAACACACACACACACGCACAAACACACATCCAAAGAGAGAAAGGATGGGTTAAGATAGATGATTTAGATAGCTCAACTACTATCTGTCTGCCTGAACGCATATTGTGTGTGAGCGAGCAGTTAATTTCGAACATATCAAATATGTAAAACAAAAAACAAAAAACTTTTAAAAATAACCATAAATCGTAATGTTCCTAAAATGGGATAACAACACAAGCTACTACTACTACTACTACAACAACAACAAACCAATTTTGCATGAGTGCATAAAGAAATGAACCGTTCGATGGATAAACATGACACCCAACTGTCAATAGATATTTTTGTGGCTGCTCTCACTGTTACTTTTTTTGTTGTTGTTTTTTTTGCTTTTGTTTTTATGCATACCATTGATTAGCAAAAAGTACCCTCTGACAATAATACCATTATGTTGCTGAGCGTGCATGTGTGTGTGTGTGATTTGTAACTATTTGATTTATGTCAATCCTAACGAGCTAGTGTTGGGTGGTTAGTTGGTAATCCACCAAATCTTACACAAACATTACATTAACGCGCACTCTCACACGTATATCGTAATATAAGTTTTTCACGTCCATCTCATTCATACATCAGAGTATACGAATATACGTACATTCAATAGCAATTTAAAATTCTTATAATATTCTGTTCACAATTAGCGCATACATATAAATATGAATTGAGTTGCATTTGAGACTAGAAGAGACATGATTTCTTTTTCTTATCATTAATCAATGATGATCAATAAATGTCATCATGTGAAATTGAAATTTTTCGCTCATTTAATTAGAAAAGTACACCTTTGCGAATATGTAGATAATAAGGAATTTTACCGCCCTTAACTCAACCTTATTCGTTTACTGGCATATCATAAAAGATGTCAAATGATGTCTTTATGGTAAAATAAATCCGTTGTTGGTTTTATTCTTTATATTTAATAAACTGTGTACAGTTCAGTGTCTCCAATAGGTCCACACGTTATTACATTCTGTTAAGAATTTCTCTAAACTATCATTTGTTGAACCCGTTTCGGTATATATACAGACTATAAGAACAATATTAATTACGAACGTTTTGATCAATTTAATGACACTATCACTATCAATAGGATTAAGGACAGTGATTATTGCAAAAAAGTTCCTTTTTTTTTATTTAATTTAGCCGTCATTTATTGTAAAACAATTGTGACGATTTTTTAAAATATTTTTTCTTTTTGTTGGTTATTTTTGTTGTTGTTGTTATTACTTCTTTTTTTTTTAAACAATGTTGAACAATACTCTAATTTATTTTTAGCAATTAAACTCTTTTATTATTGTATTAGTTTAACATATTACAATAATTAAATTTAAATAGCAAGTAAAGAAAATATCGAAAAAGTTAGAATGAACTTTTCCGTAATTAATTGTAAGAGTTAAAATATCATATAATTCTCGTTTTATGTAGGGAGTAACATGTATTATCTATATTTAGAGCAATTAATTTTGAATTTGGAAAAAATAGTATCATCCGAAATTATGATTATGCTGATGAATTGGTGCTGCAAAGTAAGAGGTATGAGAATAGGTTAAGATTAGATGGATTGAACTAATCCGCGTAATATATATAGACCTTGGGTGTTTGCTTTATAACATACTAGACCTAGTGAGCTATTTCTTTTTGTATTTAGGCAGTATTACGTGAAGGCTTCCTTCATTTGCGCGTTGTCGCATTAGGTTAGATCTCACTCTCAAATATCAATTACGAAAAGACTTAATTAATAATTATAATATTAGAACAAATAGCATAAAGTTAAGCAAAGAAAGACTTTCATATAAATTTAAATTTAAATTTCAATAAAAATTTTTATTCCATTTCAAAAATTCAAATTTAAATAAATAATTATATAATTAAACCACTTTAAAGTAAAATTCGGAAAGGTTTATCGCTTCAGAATAATAAGGCAATGTAAAGCGGCATATCATGGACGCAAGGTCTCCATAGTTACACGGAAAGTTTCTGTATTTGATGGCCTTAGCAATGTTTAGGTTAGCTGCTCAAAACCATTATCGCATACAATTGGTACAAAAAAGCCGATTATTAAAATAACAAAGACCTTAATAAGAATAGAAAGCACAACTCCTGCAGTAGCAATGTTTCACACAGCTTAAAACTATGACACTGAAACCTCGCTTCAGCACACTTACAGGCTATTTCTTTTTCAGCATCGATATTTCATTTTAAAGAAACGATTGAATAATTCTTCAAAAAGACAACATTAAGATGTTGTTGAAGGGCATTTAAACATACATTTTCGTAAGAGTTCAAATTGAAATTCTTACCCCGCTCCATATAATTGATAGCATAAGATGTTGCGGTTTACACTCATTTTTTTGATTCCGAAATGTTGT